>CM045991.1:86908429-88210613 GCA_025175895.1 Wurfbainia villosa
TTGTTGACCTACATGCTAGTCTCTATGCATTAACATTGTCCACTGAATGTTAATACTCGACTAGGAATGATTAAGAGTAGTGTTCTCTATATCATCTCATTATCGATTCAACCAATCGATTGATATAGATAAGAACCTACTACTCAAGGACATTATTATATTTAGTTATTTGGCACCAATACAAGTAAATATAATAACCATGCCTTATAAATAGGAATATGATACAATAAAGTCCATACAACAATCATCACATGATTGGCTCTGGGGCTTTCACTAACAATCTCCCACTAGCACTAGTGCCGATCACGTAGTATCTAATACCCAATGACCTAGTGTGACCATCATGCTTTTACGTGCGAAGCCTTGGTCGAGGATCTGCGATGTTAGCCTCTGTGGGTACTCTGCAAATCTTCACATCTCCTCTATCGATAATCTCTCGAATGAGATGGAAGCACCGATATATTGGCCTCTGTTGTAGAATCAATAAGCGTGTCTGCTTGGAACTCTTCCGACTCCACGGCGCCACTATTCAAGCAAAACCACGAACCACATTGCGATCTATAATCATCACAGTCGGTTTGGAAGCTTGCATGTTATAACCCTTCTGACTAGCTCCTCATCGCCTCGAATATCAAGAAATATTCTTTAGTCCTTCTCAAGTACTTAAGAATATTCTTGGCTACTATCGATGGCGCTCACGGATCGGTGTATCTACTCGTCATGCTCAAAGCATCACGAGACATCGGAGCAGTACATAGCATGGCGTACATGATAGATCCTATAGCGGTCGTAAGGGATCTTATCCATGCGGTCTCTCTCCTCTCTAGAAGAGGACTTTGAGTCTTGAAAGACTCACACCATGTGACATCGGCATAAGTCCTTTCTTGGAATTGCATGGCAAGAAAGTATCGTGTCGATGTATGTACTCGACTTAGGCCAAGCAATCTCTTAGATCTATCTCTATAGATCTTGATGCCTAGAATACTGTTTGCTTCACTAAGTCCTTCGTTGAAGCACGTCCCGACCAAGTCTTCCGGTATGTAGCGAAGGATGTCATTCCCAATAGTAGTATGTCATCCACATACAATACAAGGAACACAAGCTGTGTTCCCATTAACCCTCTTGTAGACACAGGTTCATCTTCATTCTTGATGAAACCAAGCTGTTTGATCGCATCATCGAATCGAAGATTCGACTCGAAGCTTGCTTTAGCCCATAAATGGACCTTTGCGGCTTGCGTACCTTCCCGATATCTTGTGGATCTACAAAACCCTCGGGTTGTGTCATGTACACATCCTCGAGTAAGTTTCCATTCGAAATCGGTTTTGACATCCATCTGCCGGATCTCATAATCGTGGTATCTTTGCAATAGCAAGCAAGATCGAATGGACTTAAACATCGCCAGCTTTGGAGAAAGGTTTCATCATAGTCAATACCATGAATTTGCTTGAAACCTTTAGCCACCAATCGGCCCTTATAGGTATCGTAAGTCCATCCATGTCAGTCTTTCTCCTAAAGACCACTTACACCCAATGGGTTTGACCCTTGGTGGATCAACCAAAGTCCATACTTGGTTGGTGTACATGGATTCCATCTCGGATCTCATGGCGTCTAGCCATTTCTCGAGAATCTGGGCTCATCACGGCTTCACGATAGGAGGTAGGCTCATTCTCAATGAGCATAACGTCATCGTAGTCGGACAAGAGAAATGAGTATCTCTCGGTGACGGCGTACCCTATCGGACTGCGAAGAGGTAGGTCTACTTGAGCAAGTGGTTGTTCCACAACTCTTTGTGCAACAACCTCATCACCCACAACACTTTGTGGTTCTGTTCAACCTCCATCAAGGCCTCGATGCTATGGTCCTTATCTTGAATTTCTTGAGATCGAAGGTACTCCCACTAGTTTTTAGAAACAAAATCCCTTTCTAGAAAAACCCGATCTTTACCACAAACACTTTGTCTTGTTGGGAATGTAAATAATATCCTTTGTATCCTTGGGATATCAACAAAATAGCACCTATCGGATTTGGGTCCCGGTTTATGCGAGACTTGGCGTCGAGCGTAAGCCTCACAACCCCAAATCCTCATAAAAGACATCTTGGGATTTTCCTGTCCATATCGTATATGGTGTCTTTACCACAACCTTGGATGGTACGGTTAAGGGTAAAGGCTGCTTTGTGTCAGAGCATATCCCCAAAGGATATAGGAAGATGTGACTCATCATAGATCGTACCATATCGATAAGTCGATTCCTCCTTTCGGATACCCCATTCCACTGTGGTGTTCCAGGAGGAGTGAGTTGGGATAGAATCCCACACTCAGCTAGATAGTCACGAAACTCATGGCTAAGTTATTCACCACCTCGAGCTGATTGAAGTATCTTAATACTCTTGCCAAGGTTTTGTACTTCATTCTTGAATTCTTTGAACTTTTCAAAGGATTCGATTTATGTGTCATAAGATACACATAACCATATCTCTGAAGTCATCGATAAATGTAATGAAGTACACTTGTAACCACCTCTGCGACAACATTGAAAGGACCACATACATCACTATGTATAAGTCCTAACAAATCTGTTGCTCTTTCGCTATGTCCACTAAAGGAGTCTTGGTCATCTTGCCTAAAAGGCAAGACTACGCATGTCTCATATGATTCAAAATCAAATGAGTCTAGCGACCCATCCTTATGGAGTGAGATAAGCGACTCTCATTTATGTGACCTAGCGTGACAATGCGGAGATAGGTTTGGTTCAACTCATTTGACTTGAACCTCTTGGTACTTATGTTATAGATAGGGCTCTCTAAGTCTAGAAAGTAGAGTCCGTTCATTAGAAGTGCACTACAATAGAACATATCATTTAAATAAACTGAACAACATTTGTTCTTTATTATAAATGAAAAACCCTTTCTTGTCAAACAAGAAAGCTGAAATGATGTTCTTAGTTAAGCGGGGCACATAACAACATTCATCTAATTCTAGTACAAGCCCGGAGGGGCGAGATAGATCATAAGTTCCCTCACAGCGACAACCCTTGCTCCATTGCCTACTCGTAGGTCCACCTCGCCCTTTGTCAATGCCTTGCTATTTCTCGGCGCACATTGGTACAAATGTGAGATGCACATCCGGTATCTAATACCCATGATGAAGAAATAGATAGATTGACTTCTATAACATTTATACACAGTAGAAGTCTCACTTCTCTTCTTCTTAAGATCTTCGGTATGCCTTGCGATTCACGCTTCCGATGTCTGCTTCCTTGCGATGGAAGCAAGCCCCTTCCTTGGCTACCCCTCCTTTGGGTTTAAGTTCTTTGCCTTTGCCCTTGGCAGGACTTTCCCTTACCTTTAGGCTTGCCCTTGCCTTTCTTCTTACTTTGCACCATCAAAATGGTGTCAGTTACCCTTCTTAAGGTTAAGCTCGTGATTCTCAACATCTTTGAGCATTTGCAATAATTATCAATTTCATTCATGTTATAATTCATGACAAATTGATTGAAGGCTCTTGGCAAAGATTGCAAGATTAGGTCGATGGCGGCTCTTGGCAAGTGGGAATCCCGACCTTTGTAGGTTTCTCGTACCCAATCATCTTGAGTACATATGTACCTCAGGAGTCCCTTCTTGCATTTTGGACCCAAATAATGCCTTAGAGACTTCATATCTCTCATGCCTAGCTTGTCCTTGATATAGTTGTGAAGATGTCCAACCATATCATAAGCATTCATGAACTCGTGTTGTACGAAGCTCGAGTTCATGGTCATGCATTAGACATGACACATCTAATGCATCATCTTGATGCTTCTTGTAAGCATCTTTGCCATTCATGAGGCATTGGCGGGAGGTGCCTCGGAATGGGCTGCTCGGGCGTCTGACTTCCTTTCTTGGGTGAGAACAATTCTCGAGTTCTGTACGATCCGGAAATTTGCTCCATTGAGCTTGTCCTTCTCAGGGAGGATCGCGAGAAGAGAGAGTGTTCGTGTTTGTTGACATAGTAATCTACAACATACAATCTGAGATTAATATCATATTCCTTTTATCATTTAATTAGGCCTTTAATCAAATGATGCTCCCACTAAATTATAGGAATTTTGTAGAATCGAGTTATGGATGTGGTCAAACCACTTTTACTAGATTCATACAAACTAGCTATAATTCTTGGGACAAGATCCACATCATACTAAGCCTTGAGTTAGCTTTGGCTAAATCGCCCAAGACTTAAAATGCGATCGGTGGGTAACACATTACCGATTACATCTCTATGCAACTCTTGTTTATAGGATTAAGACCCACATTTACAAAGACCTTGAGTTAGCTTTGGCTAAATCGCCCAAGATTTAGTGTAAATCGATCTTAACCTATCTTTCCAACGATTGGAATATGCCTATAGTTCTACTCGATCCAATTGAGTTAACTAGTTTTGCTCAATCTAATTGAGCTTACTCTAACCAAGTCGTGATAAGCGGGACCAAGATTGTCCCTCCGCACCCTACCAAGATAATATCGTTGCTCTGCTTTGGCCAAATGATCGAGGTAGTGATGGGTATCAAGGCTCAGGCATTTTGAGTTGATTCGATTATGATCTAATCTAATCTTATTATCCTATATTAGCATGCATCATATACATACATTCATTATTCTAGCATCATATACATACAAGAAAATTAACCTAGCATGCATCATATACATACAAGCATATTCTACTAGCATGCATCACATACATACAAGCAAAATCAATTAAATATACATATATATATATCAACATATATATATATCATTAAATGTGATATAGTCATGGCCTACTACGATCTTCTCAAGCCAATGAGAAGATCGGACGATCAACCTAAGGCTAGCGGCTTCTCAGCGCTTCCTTTGACCGCCATGTAATGTCGTCACCCTTCTCGTAATCTCGTCTTCAAGTGGACTTTCCACGCTCCATTTTTGTACATTACAAATATGAAACTCGAGTTACATTCGAGTCTAAAACTATTACAACTAGAATATTAAAAATAAGAGGTGCGGCCTTGCAGTGCATACACTATACAACACGCCTGACCACAAAAGCACGTGTGGCCGTATTATGAATACAACACACTTAATCCAATCAAATTGGGGTTATTGGGCCATGACAATCACAGAATTATACATAATTCTAAATTATGTATTTTACAGAAATTTCTATAATTTTCCTAATTTATTTCAATTTATGAGTCAACTCTCGTAGCTTGGTCCGCTAAGCGGTTTCAAGGCGCGATCGCGGGACATGGCCCCTTTCGGGGATAGGGGCAGCGCCCCTACTCGCAAAATAAACTTCGCGAGTGTCCCTACAAAGATCTTACAGCGACTTAAGTCGCTGTCCCAAAAACCTAAAGCGAGAACTCACCGATTCGGAGAGTTTTTCTCGACGGATGAAGCCTACGAGTGTCCCAACACTCGTTGCTTCGACTCTACGAGAAAAATACCCAAAAATTCTATAAAATAAGAAAATTTACAGAAACATAAATCTGTAATTTTTATATCTAATATAAAAACTACAAAAGCAAACACATACATGCTTATGCGTGGCTCTGATACCCTTTGTTGGGTTTTAGAGCCATGAAAAACGCTTTTTGCGTTGCGGAAACCTCGGAAGCCCCGGCCACGGATCCGTACGAAGTATAAAATTATAATTACATGTATGTGCTTACAGAAATCCTAGATCTACCTTGGATCTAAGAGGTTAGAATGTTACCCTCGTAGCGACGCCCTTCGCTTATCCCGCTCGTCCAAAAGTTCGCCGGAACTCGAGAGTGTCAAGTGCACACTCCTCTATGGTATCCACACAAGCAATAGGTGGAGAAAACTCAACCTTGAGTGTGCTAGCACTCCTTGGTTGGTTGCCAAGAGAGGATGGGAGAGGGAGAGCTTGAGAGGAAAAGTTCCAAGGAAGACGATGCAGTGATTGGAATAACTCACCAAATGAAGTCATCCACCCAGAACCCCCAACGGGGCCGGCCACTTCATGGCCGGGGGTTACAGGCATGCATGTAACTCCCATGACCCTGGGTCTCCCTCATGATGTGGCACCAATTGACCAAGTCAATGATGATGTGGAGCACCATCATTGGCCGGTCATGCCTAGTCATCATCATGACATGGCATTTGGTCAAGTCAAACTTGACCTTTCATCTTCCCTCTCAAGTCATGTCAAACTTGACCTCTAATCTCCATGGTTGATCAAATCTAACCACTTGACTCAAGTCAATTTAATTTAATGAATCTCTATTCATTAATTTAAATTGATTTGATGAATCAAATCTCAATTAGACTCATTCAACACTTGAATCAACTTGAGTCTAACTCAATTAGTCTAATTTGGATTACTCTTAATCCAATTTGGTTCATCCATGAACCTAATCCTCATGGTTCATCATATGAACCTAATCTCCATCTAATTGCTCTTATGTGTGTGACCCTATAGGTTCTTGTAGCGTTGGCAATGTCCCTAAACCGATTTAGGAACATAAGCGAATGGCGGTATCTAGCAACACATCATTGCTACCCAAGTTACAAGAATGTTGAGCTCAACATCACCTTTGTGACTACTAATTGTGACTCTCACAATATGTGACAATGTCCCTCTATCCTTGACATCTAGATTGACCAATCGAGGCATAGACCGTGTCATCCTCGGTACAATCTAAATCTTGAACTCAGTAGACTCACTCTAATCAAATGAGCTCAATATCTCATATTGACTCATTTGGGCATAACCATACGCCGTGGTCTCACTCTATCAAGAATATCGATGTCACCCGTCATATAGGAGGATAGATCCCATCTACATCACTCACATCCCTCCGCATAATTTGTTACATACCCGATGTAATCGCCTTTATAGTCCACCCATTTACGGGTGGCGTTTACGGCTCAAAGCAGTATGCAACTCCATATGTAGGGAACCATGGTGACTTCAGTCTAAGGACTAATAGTCATACTAATAGCCACATGAGAAAGTATATGACACTCATATAACAATCCATGATACTTTCTCATGGCGGGTCATTCAGTATACATTCTCTAATGCATACCCATGTGTCAACTTGATATCTCATATCCATGACTTATGAGATCAAGTCATCTTGTTGACCTACATACTAGTCTCATACTACATGCATTGATTGTCACTGAATGTTGCTCTAGGAATGATTATTCTCTATATCATCTCATTATCGATTCAACCAATCGATTGATATAGATAAGAACCTACTACTCAAGGACATTATTATATTTAGTTATTTGGTACCAATACAAGTAAATATAATAACCATGCCTTAATAAATAGGAATATGATACAATAAAGTCCATACAACAATCATCACATGATTGGCTCTAGGGCTTTCACTAACACCTATAGGTTCTTGTAACGTTGGCAATGTCCCTAAACCGATTTAGGAACATAAGCAATGAGCGGTATCTAGCAACACATCATTGCTACCCAAGTTACAAGAATGTTGAGCTCCAACATCACCTTTGTGACTACTAATTGTGACTCTCACAATATGTGACAATGTCCCTCTATCCTTGACATCTAGATTGACCAATCGAGGCATAGACCGTGTCATCCTCGGTACAATCTATATCTTGAACTCCAAGTAGACTCACTCTAATCAAATGAGCTCAATATCTCATATTGACTCATTTGGGCATGCATACGCCGTGGTCTCACTCTATCAAGAATATCGTTGTCACCCCCGTCATATAGGAGGGATAGATCCCATCTACATCACTCACATCCCTCCGCATAATTTGTTACATACCCAGTAATCGCCTTTATAGTCCATCCATTTACGGGTGACGTTTGACGAAGCCAAAGTATGCAACTCCTTATGTAGGGAACCATGGTGACTTCAGGTCTAAGGACAAATAGTCATACTAATAGCCACATGAGAAAGTATATGACACTCATATAACGATCCATGATACTTTCTCATGGCGGGTCATTCAGTATACATTCTCCAATGCATACCCATGTGTCAACTTGATATCTCATATCCATGACTTGTGAGATCAAGTCATCGTGTTGACCTAAATGCTAGTCTCTACGCATTAACATTGTCCCTAAATGTTAATACTTGACTAGGAATGATTAAGAATAGTGTTCTCTATATCATCTCATTATCGATTCAACCAATCGATTGATATAGATAAGAACCTACTGCTCAACGACATTATTATATTTAGTTATTTGACACCAATACAAGTAAATATAATAACCATGCCTTTATAAATAGGAATATGATACAATAAATTCCATACAACAATCATCACATGATTGACTCTAGGACTTTCACTAACAATCTCCCACTAGCACTAGTGTCAATCACCGTAGTATCTAATACCCAATGACCTAGTGTGACTATCATGCTTTTTCTGTGCCAAAGCCTTGGTCAAGGGATCTGCGATATTAGCCTCTGTGGGTACTCTGCAAATCTTCACATCTCCTCTATCGATAATCTCTCGAATGAGATGGAAGCGCCGTAGTATGTGTTTGGTCCGCTGGTGTGAGCGAGGTTCCTTAGCTTGTGCAATCGCTCCATTGTTGTCAAAATAGAGCTCTATGGGATCTGCTATGCTAGGAACCACCCGAAGCTCAGTAATGAACTTGCGGATCCAAATTGCCTCCTTTGCCTCGGATCACAATATACTCGGCCATTGTAGAATCAATTGTGTCTGCCGAACTCTTCCGACTCACACCACCATTCAAGCAAAACACGAACCACATCATGATCTATAATCATCACAGGTTTGGAAGATGTATGGTAACCCTTTTACATCTAGCTCCTCATCGCCTCCAAATATCAAGAAATATTCTTTAGTCCTTCTCAAGTACTTAAGAATATTCTTGACTGCTATCCAGTGACGCTCACCTGGATTGACTGGTATCTACTCGTCATGCTCAAAGCATACGAGACATCAGGATGAGTACACAACATGGTGTACATGATAGATCCTATAGAAGATGCGTAAGGGATCTTATCCATGCGGTCTCTCTCCTCTCTAGAAGAGGGACTTTGAGTCTTCGAAAGACTCACACCATTTGACATCGGCAGAAGTCCCTTCTTGGAATTTTGCATGGCAAACCGTAGTAATACTGTGTCAATGTATGTACTCTGACTTAGGCCAAGCAATCTCTTAGATCTATCTCTATAGATCTTGATGCCTAGAATACAGGCTGCTTCACCTAAGTCCTTCATTGAGAAGCACGTCCCCAGCCAAGTCTTCACAGACTGTAGCGAAGGGATGTCATTCCTAATGAGTAGTATGTCATCCACATACAATATAAGGAAGATAACTGTATTCCCATTAACCCTTTTGTAAACACAGGGTTCATCTTCATTCTTGATGAAACTAAACTGTTTGATCGCATCATCGAATCGAAGATTCCAGCTCCGAGAGGCTTGCTTTAGCCCATAAATGGACTTTTGCAGCTTGCATACTTTCCCAGTATGTTGTGGATCTTCAAAACCCTCAGGTTGTGTCATGTACACATCCTCGAGTAAGTTTCTATTCAGAAACGCGATTTTGACATTCATCTGCCAGATCTCATAATCGTGGTATGCTGCAATAGCAAGCAAGATCCGAATGGACTTAAACATCGCCACTGGAGAAAAGGTTTCATCATAGTCAATACCATGAATTTGCTTGAAACCTTTAGCCACCAATCGGCCCTTATAGGTATGCGTAAGTCCATCCATGTCAGTCTTTCTCCTAAAGACCCACTTACACCCAATGAGTTTGACCCCTTCAGGTGGATCAACCAAAGTCCATACTTGGTTGGTGTATATGGATTTCATCTCGGATCTCATGGCCTCTAGCCATTTCTCAGAATCTGGGCTCATCACAGCTTCCTGATAGGAGATAGGCTCATTCTCAATGAGCATTACGTCATCATGGTCAGACAAGAGAAATGAGTATCTCTCAGGCTGACGACGTACCCTGTCAGATCTGCGAAGAGGTAGGTCTACCTAAACAGGTGGTTGTTCCACAACTCTTTGTGCAACAACCTTATCACCCACAACACTTTGTCGTTCCTGTTCAACCTCCATCAAGGCCTCAGTGCTATGGTCCTTATCTTGAATTTCTTCAAGATCGAACGTGCTCCCACTAGTTTTTCTAGAAACAAAATCCCTTTCTAGAAAAATCATAGTCTTTGCCACAAACACTTTGTGCTGACTGGGAATGTAGAAGTAATATCCCTTTGTATCCTTGGGATACCCAACAAATAGCACCTATCGGATTTGGGTCCCGGTTTGTCTGAGACTTGACGTCGAACGTAAGCCTCATAACCCCAAATCCTCATGAAAGACATCTTGGGATTTCTCCCTGTCCATATCGTATATGGTGTCTTTATGACAGCCTTGGATGGTACATGGTTAAGGGTAAAGGCTGCTGTGTCTAGAGCATATCCCCAAAAGGATATAGGAAGATCTGTGTGACTCATCATAGATCCTACCATATCTAGTAGGGTACGATTCCTCCTTTCGGATACACCATTCCGCTGTGGTGTTCCAGGAGGAGTGAGTTGGGATAGAATCCCACACTCAGCTAGATAGTCACGAAACTCATGGCTAAGGTATTCACCACCTCGATCTGATCGAAGTATCTTAATACTCTTGCCAAGCTGGTTTTGTATTTCATTCTTGAATTCTTTGAACTTTTTAAAGGATTCTGATTTATGTGTCATAAGATACACATAACCATATCTCCTGAAGTCATCAGTAAATGTAATGAAGTACCTGTAACCACCTCTAGCAGCAACATTGAAAGGACCACATACATCACTATGTATAAGTCCTAACAAATCTGTTGCTCTTTCGCTGTGTCCACTAAAGGGAGTCTTGGTCATCTTGCCTAAAAGGCAAGACTCGCATGTCTCATATGATTCAAAATCAAATGAGTCTAGCATCCCATCCTTATGGAGCTGAGATAAGCGACTCTCATTTATGTGACCTAAGCGACATTGCCAGAGATAGGTTTGGTTAAACTCATTTAACTTGAACCTCTTGGTACTTATGTTATAGATAGGGCTTTCTAAGTCTAGAAAGTAGAGTCCGTTCATTAGAGGTGCACTACAATAGAATATATCATTTAAATAAACTGACAATATTTGTTCTTTATTATAAATGTAAATCCTTTCTTGTCCAAACAAGAAACCGAAATTATATTCTTAGTCAAAGCAGGCACATAAAAACATTCATCTAATTCTAGTACAAGCCCAGAGGACAGAGATAGATCATAATTTCCTACAGCAACAGCAGCAACCCTTGCTCCATTGCCTACTCGTAGGTCCAGCTCGCCCTTTGTCAATGCCCTGCTATTTCTCAGCGTCTGCACATTGGTACAAATATGAGATGCACATCCGGTATCTAATACCCATGATGAAGAAATAGATAGATTGACTTCTATAACATTTATACCTGAAGTAGAAGTCTCACTTCTTTTCTTCTTAAGATCTTCCAGGTAAGCTTTGCAGTTACGCTTCCAGTGTCCAGCTTCCTTGCAGTGGAAGCAAGCACCTTCCTTGGCTACCCCTCCTTTGGGTTTAAGTTCTTTGTCTTTGCCCTTGGCTTGGGACTTTCCCTTACCTTTAGGCTTGCCCTTGCCTTTCTTTTTGTGCACCATCAAAATGGTATCAGATTTTCCCTTCTTAAGGTTAAGCTCAGCAGTTCTCAACATGCTGAGCATCTCAGGCAGTGGCTTATCAATTTCATTCATGTTATAATTCATGACAAATTGATTATAGGCTTGTGGCAAAGATTGCAAGATCAGGTCAGTGGCCAGCTCTTGGCCAAGTGGGAATCCCAACATTTGTAGGTTTTCTACGTACTCAATCATCTTGAGTACATATGGACCTACGGGAGTCCCATCTTGCATTTTGGACCCAAACAATGCCTTAGAGACTTCATATCTCGAATGTCTTGCTTGTCCTTGATATAGTTGACGAAGATGTCCAACCATATCATAAGCATTCATGAACTCGTGTTGCTTCTGAAGCTCAGAGTTCATGGTCGCGAGCATTAGACATGACACATCTAATGCATCATCTTGATGCTTCTTGTAAGCATCTTTGTCAGCTCGCGAGGCAGTGGCAGGAGGTGCCTCCGGAATGGGCTGCTCCAGGACGTACAACTTCCTTTCTTGGGTGAGAACAATTCTCAGGTTCCTGTACCAGTCCAGGAAATTTGCTCCATTGAGCTTGTCCTTCTCAAGGACAGAATAGAGAGAGAGAGTGTTCATGTTTGTTGACATAGTAATCTACAACATACAATGCAGAGAATTAATATCATATTCCTTTTATCATTTAATTAGGTCTTTAATCAAATGATGCTCCCACTGAATTATAGGAATTTTATAGAATCGAGTTATGAATGTGGTCAAACCACATTACTAGATTCATACAAACTAGCTATAATTCTTGCGGGACAAGATCCACATTATACTAAGCCTTGAGTTAGTTTTGGCTAAATCGCCCAAGACTTGGTACGATCGGTGGGTAACACATTACCGATTACATCTCTATACAACTCTTGTTTATAGGATCAAGACCCACATTTACAAAAGTCCTTCAGTTAGCTTTGGCTAAATTGCCCAAGATTTAGTGTAAATGCGATCTTATCCTATCTTTCCAACAATTGGAATATGCCTATAGTTCTACTCGATCCAATTGAGTTAACTAGTTTTACTCAATCTAATTGAGCTTACTCTAACCCAAGCTGTGATAGGTGGGACCAAGATTGTCCCTCCGCACCCTACCAAGATAATATGCATTGCTCTGCTTTGGCAGATTCAACAACTACAAATGATCGAGGTAGTGATGGGTATCAAGGACCTGGTAGGCATTTACGAGTTGATTCGATTAAGATCTAATCTAATCATAATGTGTATCATATATGCATTAAGGCCTTTATTATCCTATATTAGCATGCATCACATACATACATACATTATTCTAGCATGCATCATATACATACAAGAAAATTATCCTAGCATGCATCACATACAAGCATTATTCTACTAGCATGCATCACATACATACAAGCAAAATCAAATATATATATATATAATTAACTGTGATGTAGTCATGACCCTACTACGATCTTTTCAAGCCAATGAGAAGATCGGACGGTCAACCTAAGGCTAGCGGCTTCTCCAAGCGCTTCCTTTGACCGCCATGTGTCATCGGCACCCTTCTCGTAACTTCGTCTACAAGTGGACTTTCCACCGGTCCATTTTGTACATTACAAATATGAAACTCGAGTTACATTCGAGTCTAAAACTATTTACAACTAGAATTTCAAAAGAAGAGGTACGACGCGCAGGTCGCATACACTATACAACACGCACAACCACAAAAACGGCACGCATGCCGTATTATGAATTACAACACATCATAATCCAATCAAATTGGGGTCATTGGGCCATGACAATCACATAATTATACATAATTCTAAATTATGTATTTTTACAGAAAATTTCTATAATTTTTCCTTTTTTTTTTCAATTTTATGAGTCACCTCTCCGTAATGGTCCCGCTAAGCAGTTTCCGGGTGCGATCGCGGGACAAGGCCCCTTTTGGGGATAGGGGCAGCACCCTTACTCGCAAAATAAACTTTCCGAGTATCCCTACTATGATCTTACAGCGACTTAAGTCGCTGTCCCAAAAACCTAAAGCGAGAACTCTCCGTTTCGGAGAGTTTTTCTCGGTGGTTGAAGCCGACAAGTGTCCCAACACTTGTTGCTTCGACTCTTCGAGAAAAATACCCAAAAATTCTATAAAAATAGGAAATTTACATAAACATAAAATTCTGTAATTTTTTTATCTAATATAAAAACCACAAAAATGAAACACATACATGCTTCGCACGTGGCTCTGATACCACTATAGGGTTTTTCGAGCCGCAAAAACCGCTTTTTGCATTGCGGAAACCTCGGAAGCCCCAACCACGGATCCGTGCGAAGTATAAAATATAAAACTAACATGTATGTGTTTAATACCTTTAGATCTACTCTAGATCTACATGATAAGAAGTTACCCTCGATGCGACACCCTTCGCAAATTCCGCTTGTCCAAAAGGTTCGCCGGAACTCGAGAGTGTCAAGTGCACACTCCTCTATTGGTATCCACACAAGCAATAGGTGGAGAAAAATACCTTAGAGTGTGCTAGCACCCTTTAGGAATTTTGGCCAAGGAGGTTGGGAGAGCTTGAGAGGGTGATCCAAGGAAGAAGATGAACTAGTGTAACTCACCAAAAATCAATTACCCATCTAATGGAGTGGTGGCCGACCACTTTTCTTAGGAGGGGTTACATGCATGCATGTAACTCCTCCACGAGCCAATGACTCTTGGTCTCCCTCATGAGGTGGCACCACATGCTAAGTCAATGATGATGTGGAGCATCATCATTGGCCGGCCATGCCAACTCATCATCATGACATAGCATTTGGTCAAGTCAAACTTGACCTTTCATCTTCCCTCTCAAGTCAAGTCAAACTTGACCTCTTATCTCCTATGGTTAATCAAATTCAACCATTTGATTCAAGTCAATTTAATTTAATAAATTTTTATTCATTAATTTAAATTGATTTGATGAATCAAATCTAAATTAGACTCATTCAACACTTGAATCAAATTGAGTTCAACTCAATTAGTCTAATTAGAATTACTCTTAATCCAATTTGGTTCATCCCATGAACCTAATCCTCATGGTTCATCATATGAACCTAATCTCCATCTAATTGCCTTTAGTGTGTGACCCTATAGGTTCTTGTAACATTGGCAATGTCCCTAAACCAATTTAGGAACATAAGTAATGAGCGGTATCTAGCAACACATCATTGCTATCCAAGTTACAAGAATGTTGAGCTCCAACATCACCTTTGTGACTACTAATTGTGACTCTCACAATATGTGACAATGTCCCTTTATCCTTGACATCTAGATTGACCAATCGAGACATAGACCGTGTCATCCTCGGTACAATCTATATCTTGAACTCCAAGTAGACTCACTCTAATCAAATGAGTTCAATATCTCATATTGACTCATTTGGGCATGACCATGCACTTCGTGGTCTCACTCTATCAAGAATATCGATATCACCCCCGTCATATAGGAGGGATAGATCTCATCTATATCACTCACATCCCTCCGCATAATTTGTTACATACCCAGTAATCGCCTTTATAGTCCACCCATTTACGGGTGACGTTTGACGAAGCCAAAGTATGCAACTCCTTATGTAGGGAACCATGGTGACTTCAGGTCTAAGGACTAATAGTCATACTAATAGCCACATGAGAAAGTATATGACACTCATATAACGATCCATGATACTTTCTCATGGTGGGTCATTCAGTATACATTCTCCAATGCATACCCATGTGTCAACTTGATATCTCATATCCATGACTTGTGAGATCAAGTTATCGTGTTGACCTAAATGTTAGTCTCTACACATTAACATTGTCCCTGAATGTTAATATTTGACTAGGAATGATTAAGAATAGTGTTCTCTATATCATCTCATTATCGATTCAACCAATCGATTGATATAGATAAGAGCCTACTACTCAAGGACATTATTATATTTAGTTATTTGGTACCAATACAAGTAAATATAATAACCATGCCTTTATAAATAGGAATATGATACAATAAAGTCCATACAAAAATCGTCACATGATTGGCTCTAGGTCTTTCACTAACAGTAGGATATTGTGCTTGATAATTGGGAGTGAATTGATTTACAGTTAATTGAATGAGGATAGATGTGAAGGCTTGATTAGGTTAAGTGGATAACTAGATCAATCTAGTTGATCGGGAAACGAAGTCATGTAGCATTTGATTCAATCACTAGTTGTATAATAGAACTTAATAGTAGTTCATGTTGTCTTGTAGGACTTTGATTAATGACAAATGCTTGTATGCGTGGATAGCTAGCGGAGCTATTTAACAGGTGGGTAATTCCTATCCTGGTCAGGTAATTTAATGCATACAAATTTAAATGCATGATCATCTTATATGATCATGTTACCTTGACTCTATTCTTATTTATCTTGCACTTGATACTTTACCTTTGGCTATTAACTTCATTGCTGCTATCATGTTTATTTTACCATGATTAGGAGTTATATACGTGATGTAAGTAACTTAGAATTTGTTTAAGTTAAGTGCAAGTAGTAAAGTCCGGATGACAACCTGATTGTAAATTGGGCAAAAAGGTCATCCGTATGTAGATAATGTCTTGAACCTAGGGTTAGTTCTAGTACCCTTAGGTTGCATGTTTACTGCCGATCATGTATTATGTAAATGGTCAGGTGAATGGTATTTAGTGTGTCGCTACGGACCGGTGGTCCTAGCTTGATATAATCAGTTTGAGTACGACTCTCTACAGGATAGAGAGTGCGTCGATTAGTAAGTACGACTCTCTACAGCATAGAGAGTGCGTCGATCAAATGAGTACGACTCTCTACAGGATAGAGAGTGCATCCATCAGTTGAGTACGACTCTTTACAGGATAGAGAGTGCGTCGATTAGATTAGTATGACTCTCTACAGGATAGAGAGTGTTATGATCAGTTGAGTACGACTCTCTGCAGGATAGAGAGTGCGTTGATCTGGTTAGTATGACTCTCTGTAGAATAGAGAGTCTATGGTGGATGTATGTATGTGAGACATTGTATTCATGTCATTTGCATGCACGCTGGCGACCAGGTCTCCCTTGTGGTTGAGAGGGTCGCCAGTCATCCTACCTCCACGGTTACTCATAGGAGGAGTAACCGGTGTGAGGGCAGAGCATTATGGTGCCGCACTCTATCACTATAGAAGGTGGTAGTTGGATTTGCGTGTCGTAGTCCTGCTTGTGTGGCACTCGACCACTCATGGGTAGTGACTGTCGGAGTGGCCAACAGTAGGGGCCCCCATCGTGTAGCTTGCTCTTCACGCTTATATGCTACTCGATCATACTTCCCACTCAGCCACACGAGAGTAGTGGTTGGTGTTGAGTTGGGACAGTTGTCATGCTCGAGCCACCGAGGCCACACTGGGGTCGTGGTAGCTTTAGGGTGAGACGACATGACCATGCATGTTGCATGCTGCATTGCCGACTGATGACATTTTTGCATATTGCCATATATATATATATATATATATATACAGTATATATATATATATATATATATATATATATATATATATATATGTATATATATATATGCTTATTTGATCTTTGCATTTGTATCATTTGTTTATACATATTCATACATGCTATTGTATTTTCTGTATGGTAGTAGGCTGGTACTTGTATACTTGTTGGTTATTCACTGTGATACCCTCGACCCATATCAGGATGTAGTGTGAGTTAGTATTATTCTTTATACCTTATGTTGTGGATATATGCCCAGGTTGGATGAGGATAGAGTAGGCATTATTTGTATATGTCGTCATCGTTGTTGTTGATTTACTTAGTGTATGCATGCATGTATACTTGTTATGTTGATGTATACCTGTTGTACAAGTAAATTAAACTGTTGAATGACATGTAATATTGATACATATATTTATATGTTTTCCTATTACCTACTAAGTTTTACTTACCACCACGGACCCTGAGTTTTTCTGTCGCCCAAGTAACAGGTAGCTGACTTCGTGATGGACTTGGAGCACCGTTGGTTGGCATCGTCTCATCTCAACTCCGAGAGTCCGAATTTTTGTGTTTTCATCGGTGTTCCGATATGGATTTGATTTATGTGATGTTTGTAGTGATTGGACACTATAAATGTTGTACCTTTCTTTTTCTGGTTTTGTTATGGTGTTTTGAGTCGGTGTTAGTCATACTGGTATGCATGTGTGTAGTTTGTGATGTTGTATTATGTTTCCGCTGTGTTTTGTGTATTTGTTGTGTTTATATATATATATATATATATATATATATATATATATATATATATATATATATATATATATATATATATATATATATATGTTGTGGCCTATGAGCCTTGTATTAACACGAGATGTTGCCACGTACAGGGGAGGTGTCGTCCGTTTGCTTTTTGACATGGCGTAGTCTCGGGGCATGACAACTTTAGTGGTATCATAGCCAGGTTTTGTGATGCCATACAAGGTTGTTTTGTGTCGAGTCTTGGATTCTCGGGAGTCGATTTATTCGGTTTTGGTTTTTTGAGATGAGATGGACTGCGACCTGAGCTCCAAGCCGCACGAGGTAAGAATTCCTGAAAACTTATGGTTTAGTAGATATTTATCTAAAATTGATCAGTAGGTGTATACAGTAGAGTTATGATACCTGTGCAGACTTGTAGTAGGGGTCGTCCACCGAGGCGGCCAATCGGAGTTATCTTTAGGATTTATACTCCCGATTTTAGTTGATTGTGCTTTTAATGTTAATAATAGGAAATAACCTGTAGTATGCTGGTTATTATTCGTAATCGTGGTATTAATTGACCACGGGAATGACCTGTTAAGTCTGAGTCTTGAACCTGTGTCAAAAAGGTGATTTACCTTTGAGAGCCGACTGATACCGAGTCGAAAAATAGGAGTCAAGTCGTCACATTTCTTGTGAAAATTAGAGACTACAATCTTAGAGATTTCTACTAATTATGCTAGTCAGATCATTACCTGTTGGGTAATGGACAAGACAAGTAGGCTAGTTTACGGTGTTTCATAGGGATTTTTATCCCTGAGTTGTTCGTACTGGGTTGTATAACTTTGAAAGTACTTTTGAGTACTTAATTTGTATTATACAGAGAAAGTAGAGTTATTTGCATACCATTATCGGGATCAAACCGGTATTTGGTGGTAAATGCAGAAAATAATCTTCGGGGAATAATATATCACTTGATCATGGTTTAGTGATGTTGAAAGAGTGTATTTCCCCGTGTCACTTTTAATGACACATTGTAAGGAATTCTTAAGCTTCAAGAAAGGGTGATCGGTTAGTAATAGTGTACTGTGCAGAGTCGTGAGACTTGCAGAGGTTACGACCACCTAATAGCTCAAGAAGATGAATGGATGATTTAAGCCACCCAGAGTTACTGGCTTATAGTTGGATTAGGATGCCGGGATCTTCTACGGATCTTGTCGAGGAAGACATTGGATTGAGTCATGAGTTTAGAAATGACTCTGTACAAATGTTTAAGAGTCGGAGACCGATAAGCAGATATTGCAGGTCAACTTATTAGAGTCATAAGTCTCCGACCGTTGGATAAAAGGAGCAAGATCGGAGTCATATGCCTTGAGCTATTTTCTGATTATAGAAGACCAACCACAGATTATCAGGATGTTCTCGTGGATATCAGCAAAATCAGAACAAAGACTTCAAAGGGATTGTGTGCGTGCAGTGCAGATCACGAAGACACGTGAAGTCAGATTATTTGTTGGATCAGTTCATATGTTGTTATTATGAGCAACCAGTACCGTGGAGGAGGTGTATTTTGAAGACTTAGTTGAAGACTACCAATGGTGTTCCAGGAGAGTGATGCACTGTCTCGACAGGAGAGATCAGCACCGAAGATTGGGTTATCTCATCAGCAACAACCTACTACCTCAGGCGTGGTTGGAGTTCCTTGATACTCCCCTTCAGCAGAGATCAGCATAGAAGCAGCATCAGCAGAAGACATCTTAGAAGATTCAGTAGACAACAACAGTTACCTCCAGATGTGATTTGCTTAGTACAGAGGAGAGAGTATACGATGAGGGTCGTAGCTATTCAGTATTCTACAGTTGCAGCTTGTAAGATTAAGTGATGAGATTAGACGATCCAAAAAAATCCTCGGGTCATTCGTCGTAGAAATGCGACCGCTTTATCGCGGACTGTTGGATCTGATCTTCTTCTCTTTGGAGAAAGGCCGAGACTTGCGAGGAGCCTTTGAATCAGATCGACAGATAACGGATTGTTTAGGGTATTACTTTAGTTTACCCTCTGGGTTAATATATTGAAAGATACTTGAAGTTTACCGGTATCCTTGTCTAGAACATTTTTAGTTTGGATTAGTAGGGTTCCTATACATCGACTTGTGGGTCGGTGGTATCTCTACCGTCAGGTGAGATGTGAACCAATATTTAAGAAGTTAAGGGATGCCCTTAGACTTGGATAGACATATCCTTACGGATGGTCGAATTGTTGAGATTATGGTATGATTATGTCTCTCATATGTGCGTATAATCCGAGAGCATTCGGATGTAGTTTCGGATGAACTCCTAGCCTTGCCGTGCATAGGCAAGTGGAGTAGGCAATCGAAATGACTGCGGAAATAGTTCCAGTATCGAAGATCTTATACCGAATGATAATTTGACTGGTATAAGTGTTACTAAACACTATGAGAATTGAAAGAACGTAAGTTGCGATTATAGGAGATGTTGGAAGGGATATTTATCTATCCTAATATTCCTCCTTGAGAATATCCAGAACTCTTTGTTGAAAGAGAGATGAATCTTTGAAATTATGCATCGATTATTGATGATGGAATACGATAGTTGTTGAAAGTGAATATCCTCCGTTGGGGATAGATGATCTGTTTAGATCAGCAAAGGACACCTATGTATACTCTAAGGTTGAATTGTTACTGGAGCGTTGATATTGTAGTGACATGGTGTCTTACAATTATCAATGTCGATGTGATGATTAATATATATCATCAGCGTAGAGTAAAGGGGATGCAGGTGTGTAGAGACGACAATTTCATATTTAGTATGAATTTTATTAGTTGTGATTAAGTTGTTAGACTAATTAACGATTTAGTCGCCACTGGATTTGAGAATCGTGTATCCTGAACATGATTGGATCCTTTCGTGATTGTTGGAGTTGCGTAACCTGGCTACTATTGATTTTGGTAGTTGGGAGTTGCGCACTCGACCACCGTAGATGGTGGTTTACCTTGTATGGTGTAGTTATTACTGTAGATGTGGATAGAATGTTTGGCATTACTATACCACGGACTTGTTTGACAAGGGTGATGATGAAAATCATTTAGTCGAAAGCTCGTGAAACTAGTTTATAGGACTTAGATGGCGGTTAACTTTTACATGAGTATTAGTTAATCATTCTGGGGTGGATAAAAAGAATGTACGCAAATGCATCGTTTCAGGGATCAGAGTGATTCCGATGCAGTTGCATGAGACGTATCTTACGCCTACGTCAGTTAAGAAACTATGAGATAGACTGTCATATACATGACGTGGCTTTAGTAGTTATTATCTAGATTTGTGGATGTATGGAGCAGAAGTGCTCATTGAAGTTAACAAGCTACTCGGTAACTACTATTGAGTTACTAGAACATGAACAGTTGCAACAAGGGAGATTGATCGCTATAGTCTTCCATGCATTTATAGCGTGTGAGGAGTGGATTTTGGACGGTAGATGGATTTCTCTTGTGAGAAGATAATTTCTCGTCTCTAATATGGATATGTGTTCTGGACACGCATCCACTCAAAGTTACTACAGGAGGCACATCATTTGAGATTTGCTATACATCTTGGTGATACTTGGATGTACCGAGATTTGAGATGTTTACATTGGTGGGAACGGTATGAAGAGAGATATAGCAGATTTTGCTGCTCGATGGTTAGTATGCCAGTAAGTGAAGGCTAAACATCAGAAACTCGCTGGATTGCTCCAGGAAATTTCGATTCCGGAATAGAAGTGGGAGCATATCACGATGGATTTTGTTACGGGATTACCTAGTACCCGTAAAGGATGTGGTGCGATTTGGTGACCGTAGATCGACTAACCAAATCAGCTCACTTTTTGCCTATTCGTGGAACGGACTTGTTGGATCGTCTGACAGAGTTGTACTGCCCAGAGATTATCAGATAGTATGGGGTATTTTGAGTACCATATCTGATAGAGATCCACAATTTATCTCATGACTTTGGTAGAGTCTGCATCAGACCATGGGCATAGAGCTTCGACTCAGTACAATATTCATTCACAGATGGATAGACAGTCTAAGCGTATCATTCAGATCATATTCTGAAAGAGGTTTCAATTCTACCTCAGTCTAATGTGACTTACGAGGAGATTCTAGGGTGGAGCCTGGGTCGCAAGGAGCGATAGTAGTGGGATGAAGACCATTTGACTCGTAAAGGTTGGATGATAACATCATACCGATGAGGAGGCTATGTGGGAGTTGAAAGATACTATCCGGGCTCGATAGTCTCATCTGTTCACTTGAGGAAGGTATGTGGTCCTTTTGGAAACTTGCTTGAAGTAATTTTTGCATGTTAGTACGAAATTTGGGGACCAAATTTTTATAAGTGGGGGAGAATGTAAAATACCGGAAAAAAATTGGCTAAAGGGATAATATTATGTTGGAGAATATATGGTTTAAGTGGATTTAGGTTTAGCTTATAGGGTTTTAAACCCAATCCGCTTCAATGTCAAACCCGATCCGCTTCAATGCCAAACCCGATCCGTTTTCCCATTAACGCTAGCCACTTTTTCCTTCCGTTACCGTTTCACTTCGTCGATTAAAAAAAACGAGCATTTCTTCCTCTTCCCATTGCCGAACTCGATGCCGATCTCCCTTTCCCCTCCTCGTTCCATCGTCATCTCCTTCTCATCCGCATCGCCGATGCTTCTCCCCTCTTTATCAAGCCTTACCGGAGCAGCGAGCCGATCGACATCTCTTCCCCGATCCCTAGTTTCCGATGCTCTAGCCACTGAACCGATCCCTCTCGGTTCTTCGCACGTTGCCCTCCCCACCTCACCGTCGCCCCTCGATCTTCCACCGCGCCGCCTCGGCGAACCACTTCGCGTTCGCCACCCCGACGCTGGCGTCACGCGCACGAGATCGATGGTCGCTACCCGCTGGCCATCGACGCCCAGGGCGGATCGCCAGCGGTCAGCCCAGCCGGCAGTGATCTCATCGTTGTGCCACTTCCTTCCGAGATCTCAGCGATCCCTCGCGCGGGAAAATCGACGACGCTGCTACCGCAGCAGTGAGCCGACGACAAAGATGTCGCGATTTGTTTGTTTGACTGGAGATTTGATTGCTCCGTGAACAGGAGACGAAGAAGGGCTGCCGGTGGTGATTAGAGAGCCGGTAAGATCGATATAACCTATTTTTGTCATATGTGATGGATTTTCTATTGGAAATTTAAGCTGTGATTGGAGGGGTATTGTTTGATTCAGGTGTTGAGGGTAATTTAAATAGGTTATTCTCTATTGGACTCCATTGATTTAGAGAGGATACCATTACTGTGATTCTTAGTGGTTATGGAGCTCAGATCAACGAATTTGCCAACTCCTTCAGCTACCCATCTTGATGTTGAAGGTTGGCAGTGGGTGATGATCCGAGGAAGGTGAGTTTGTATGTTGAATTGATTGGTTGGAATGTAGTTAAGAGGTTTATTGATTTAAATCTAGTTGTATGTTGTAGGATATTGTGCTTGATAATTGGGAGTGAATTGATTTGCAGTTAATTGAATGAGAATAGATGTGAAGGCTTGATTAGGTTAAGTAGATAACTAGATCAATCTAGTTGATCGGGATACGAAGTCATGTAGCATTTGATTCAATCACTCGTTGTATAATAGAACTTAATAGTAGTTCATGTTGTCTTTCAGGACTTTGATTAATGACAAATGCTTGTATGCGTGGATAGCTAGCGAAGCTATTTAACAGGTGGGTAATTCCTACCCTGGTCAAGTAATTTAATGCATACAGATTTAGATGCATGATCATCTTATATGATCATGTTACCTTGACTCTGTTCTTATTTATCTTGCGCTTGATACTTTACCTTTGGCTATTAACTCCATTGCTGCTATCATGTTTATTTTACCATGATTAGGAGTTATATATATAGGTGATGTAAGTAACTTAGAATTTGTTTAAGTTAAGTGCAAGTAGTAAAGTCCGGATGACAACCTGAATGTAAATTGGGCAAAAAGATCATCCGTATGTAGATAATGTCTTGAACCTAGGGTTAATTCTAGTACCCTTAGGTTGCATGTTTACTACCGACCATGTATTATGTAAATGGTCAGGTGAATGATATTTAGTGTGTCGCTACGAACCGGTGGTCATAGCTTGATATAATCAGTTTGAGTACGACTCTCTACAGGATAGAGAGTGTGTCGATCAGTAAGTACGACTCTCTACAGGATAGAGAGTGCGTCGATCAGATGAGTACGACTCTCTACTGGATAGAGAGTGCGTCCATCAGTTAAGTATGACTCTCTGCAGGATAGAGAGTGCATCGATTAGATTAGTATGACTCTCTACAGGATAGAGAGTGTTATGATCGATTAGTCTCGACTCTGCGGGATAGAGTGCGTTGATCTGGTTAGTATGACTCTCTGTAGAATAAAGAGTCTATGGTGGATGTCTGTATGTGAGACATTGCATTCATGTCATTTGCATGCACGCTGGTGACCAGGTCTCCCTTATAGTTGAGAGGGTCACCAGTCATCCTGCCTCCACGGTTACTTATAGGAGGAGTAACCGGTGTGAGGGCAGAGCATTGTGGTGCTGCACTCTACCACTATAGACGGTGGTAGTTGGATTTGCGTGTCATAGTCCTGCATGTGTGACACTCTACCACTCATGGGTAGTGACTGTTGGAGTGGCCAACAAGGGCAGCGACCATTGATCCTGGTGCACGTGACACGCCGGGGTGGTGGAACGCGAAGTGGTCTGCCCGGGGTCGGCAGCGACCGCGGAAGATCGAGGGGCGACGGTGAGGTGGGGAGGGAAACGCGCAAAGAACCGAGAGGGATCGATTCAGCGGCTAGAGCATTGGAAACTAGGGATCGGGGAAGAGATGTTGATCGGCTCGCTGCTCCGGTAAGGCTCGATGAAGAGGAGAGAAGCGTTGACGATGCAGATGAGAAGGAGACGACGATGGAACGAGGAGGGGAAAGGGAGATCGGGATCGAGTTCGGGAATGGGAATGGGAAGAGGAACAAACGCTCGTTTTTTTTAATCGGCAAAGTGAAAATTGAAGTGAAACGGTAACGGAAGGAAAAAGTGGCTAGCGTTAATGGGAAAACGGATCGGGTTTGGCATTGAAGCGGATCGGGTTTAAAACCCTATAAGCTAAACCTAAATCCACTTAAACCATATATTCTCCAACATAATATTATCCCTTTAGCTAATTTTTTTTCCCGATATTTTACACTTTCTTCATAACTGATAGACACCTCATCATTAATGAGTAACACGTCGTTCGATTTACTTACGAGAAATCCATATCTCTCAGGAATGTTGCATGTTCTACTATCTCTACGAAGACGTGGTGTTACAATAGGTTCAGCTGATGACTCATCACTATGAGTTATCGGTTGTAGTGATTGACCAGGTATCTCATCAATATTTATTGGAGTCTCTTGAACCTCCTCAAGTTCAACGACACTTCCACTATTTTCTTGTAAGAGAAACTCTTTCTCTAGAAATACAACATGCCTTGAAACAAACACCTTTTGCTCCATAGGATGATAGAATTGGTAACCCTTCGTTTTCTTAGGGTATCCAATAAATAGACATTTATCAGACTTAACATCCAATTTGTTTGATACAGTCCGCTTCACATAAGCAGGACAACCTCATATCTTTAAGTAAGACAAATGAGGTTTCTTACTATTCCATATCTCATATGAAGTAGTAAAGACTACCTTAGTCGGGACTCTGTTTAGTAAGTAAATAGTTGTCTGAAGTGCATAGCCCCAAAAGGACTTGGAAAGATTCGTATGATTCATCATCGACCTAACTATGTCCAACAAGGTTTGGTTTCACCTCTCAGATACACCATTATGCTGTGGTGTATACGACAGAGTTCATTGAGACAATATACCATTGCCCCTTAGATAATCCAAAAACTCTTGACTCAAGTATTCACCACCTCGATCAGATCGAAGTATTTTAATACTTTTGCCAAGTTGTTTCTCTACTTCATTTCTGAATTCTTCTAACTTTTCAAAGGCTTCAGACTTGTGTTTCATCAAGAACACATACCCAAATCATGAGTGATCATCGATAAAGGTAATGAAGTAGCTATAGCCTCCTAGAGCATGAGTTGACATAGGTCCGCATACATCAGTATGTATTAAACCAAGCAACTCTCCCACCGGTTCAACTTTTCCAGTAAAAGGTAACTTAGTCATCTTATCTTTTAAGCATGATTTGCATGTATCGAATGAATCAAATTCAAATGATTCCAGAATTCCACATCGGTGTAAATCGGACATGCATTTCTTGCTTACATGGCCAAGACGACAATGTCACATGTAGAAAGCTAATTGATTATCTTTTCGAGCACACTTGTTGCTCGCTTCGATATTGAAAATGTCACTGGATACGTCTAACGTATATATACCATTGTATAAAGTTTCAGTCCCATAAAGAACGTCATTCAAAGTTATGTAACAACAATTATTACTAAAAGTCAAATAGTATCCATTTCTATTTAAGCAGGAAATAGAAACAATGTTATTTATTAACGAAAGAATATAATAGCAATTGTCTAGTTCCAAGACAAGTCCTGTAGGAAGCTTCAACAAATATGTTCCAATGGCGACTGCAACAACCTTTGCTCCATTGTCAACTCGCAAATTTGATTCTCTCTTGATGAGTCTTCTTCTATTCCTTAGCCCCTGTATGTCATTACATATATGTGAGTCACACCCAGTATCCAATACCCAAGTGTCTAAAGAAATATAATGATAATCAATAACGAAGATACCTGAAGAGGATGGGGCATCAGATGTCTTCTTCTTCTTCACGGGCTCAAGATAAATCTTGCAGTTTCTTCGCCAATGATCCTCCTTGCCACAATGATGGCAAGTGCCCTTTTGAGTTAGTTCTGCTTTCTTAGCCTTCTTCTTCCCCTTATGTTGTTCCTTTGATTTCCTCTTAGAACCTTTCTTTGAGGAATCAACTAACAACACCGTCTTATCCTCATGCTTCACAGAAGACTCCACAGTCTTCATCATGTTGAGGAGTTCAGGAATGATGGATTCTTCAAGAATGATGGATTCAAGTTTGTTCATCCGGTAGTTCATCACAAACTATAACTCTCTTGGACAAACAATATAGAATTAAGTCAATACTTAATTCATAATCCTTCACAAACCCGAGTGTAGCTAATCGCTCGATGTACCCATTTATCTTTAGCACAAATTGCACCACAGATGAACCTTCTTGCATTTAAAGGTGAAGAGGAGCTTGGAGACTTCGAACCTTTCAGATCTCGCATGCTCATCAAACAACTCATGAAGATGAAAGACTGATATTATTATCCAAATGCTTATGTTGCTTCTGAAGCTCGGGTACCATCTTGACTAGTATGATGCAACTCGCTAGTTCAGAATTAGTCACATGTTTCTGATAGGCCAACAATTGATCCGGAGTTACATCATCCTTAGGAAGGTCAAGAAGAGGCTCTTCGAGGACATACGCAAGTTTTTCTGCCTTGAGAACAATTCTCAGGTTTCTAAGTCAGTCCAAGAAGTTCGGCCCAGTCAACTTATTTGAATCCAAAATAGAGCGCAAGTTTAAAGACGTCATAATCAAGCGATTAACCTAAAATTACAAATCGAGTATATATGAGAAAGATGATTTAAAATGTATCAACATACATTTATAAATCTCATTCATTTTTCGAATTCAAAAACCCTTAAAATCAATTCGAAAGATCGTAGGTCCATCTCCGAATGAGTTGATATCCAACATAGATAAGAACAACCTTGGAGAGAGTCCAACAAGTCGTTCATAGCTACGATGGTAGGTATCAAATATACCAATTACATATCACGTATATGTAATTATCACATTGTGCTATCAACTAATTGAATATTCACACAAACATTGGATTGTTAACACATTAACAAGTGTGCATCATATGCACAGTACCCAACTTCACCTCCCTTCACATCGACCTTGGAGAAAGTCCAACAAGCCGATGCTCTAAGTTAAAGCTGACCCATTAATCGAGAAATAGTTTTAATATGGTTAGAGCACATTCAATCGTTTAGTCATGCTTGGAGAGATTGACCTTTGACTCATATCATATTAGTATTAAACTATTTCAATGGTTTGAATATGTTCAGGTTCGAGCCGGGCTTCGAGAGAGTCCAACAACCCAAACAAAAAATAGAACTCCGATTCTAACCATATTAATAGAAGGTGTAGGCTTTAATATTGTGTAAGAGTTTTGAGGTCTCATCCTCCTTTTCATGCAAATAACTATTATCTACATGACATTGCACACATTACATACATATGTACAACTAATGCATCTACATGTCACGACACGCATAGTATAATGATATATATCTAATGCAATTATATGACATACAATTATGACATGTTCAAGTAATTTTCAAATTGTCATAATTAATTTTGAAAATAAAATATGTTTGTGATTTGTTTCTCAAATCAAATCTCATTGATTAAATTAGGAAACAAATTTTCAAATCTAATCACATATTTTATTTATGAAAAATATTAATTAAGGAAATTCAAATTTAATTCAAGAAACAAATTTCCTAAATTCTAATTTCTTAATCACATCATGAAATTCCTAATTTGAATTTCTTAACTAATTTAAATTTTTATAATTTTTCTAAACTTTCCAAAAGTAGAAAATTTTCAAAATTACAATTACGACAAAACATTCATCGCAAAAATAATTTTATGATTATGTCGGAACACAGCTGCACTCTGATACCACTGTTGGATTTCCGAGGTACCGACGTGGGCATGTGTTCGAACATGTTTCGTAAACATGCACAGTGGAAGCAAATAAAAACGGTGATAAACTATTTTATTACATCACACACATCACACGCATGCAGGATACAACAATGTAGACATAATCGTATATTTAAAATTTTGCAATAAGAAAATTACACTAGGTATACCTAACGAATAACATGTAGCGGAAAGGGCATCAACCTTAGCGACCCTCGCAAGTTTCGCCTCTATCCGAGTCCACGTCGAGTATCGTCGGGATAGCTTCTCAAGCTACAAGCCCCGCCTTGACAAGAGATACTAGTCTCGCGTCGAAAATGTTGTGATCGAGAGATGATCACAAAAACAAGTTCCATGAACTTGTTTCCTCGGAAGTGCTGGCCAATCAAATTGGTCGGCTATAGCAAGGTGGCCGACAGCTGGAGCTGCTGGCCGGAGGATGGTCGACGGTTGGAGTTGGTCGGCAGCTGGAGGAGAAGGGCGGCCAAGCTTGGGCGGCGACAACACCTAGGGTGAGCGACGCATAAGAGAGGAAGAGAGGAAGGTGGCTAGGGTTTCACAAACTCTAATTTTTCCACGAAATTTGTCTCAACCCTTTTATTTATAAAGAACGTGTTTCTTGACCATCAAGAAACCCTCTCTCAACGGTTATCGGTTCACAATCAAAACTTGTTAACCCACTCCATTAATTTAAGTAAAAATAAACCAAACTATGTTGGTCTATTTTAAGTTAAAATAAACCAAATCAGTTTTGGTTTATTCGTTTAAAATAAATCAAACCCCTTTGATTTATTTTCCACCATTAGATTAGAACCAAACCAATTTTGTTCATCCATCATGTCTTCAAAAGACTCGACTTATCCATGCTTCCAATGTGACTAAAACAATTTCATGCTCGCTCCTTGTTTGGTCCAACCAAACCAAGTCTCTCTCGATCTGAGAATCTCATTCTCATGCCCGTTTTAAATTCTTCGGGTAATACTCGTAGTATGTGTGACCAAATAGATTTTTGATTTATGTTGGTCGTTTATAATTAACCATTAATTATAGAACGATCATGAGTGACACCTAGTAGTATATCATGATCTCCAATTAATCAAAAAATCAACGGTTGACTCCAGAATAACTTCTGAAACCTTTCAAAGAACTACAGAGTCATGCCCGTTCCCTTCACTCATCTTATATCCACTTGGTTCAGGACATGGTCTATGTGTCAGTCTCCACTAGGCTGACTACATTACACCTAGCCCAAGTATCATTTCCTCGTCTCGTGGATTCTAGTTACTGTACATGTATCCAAGAGTACCATACTCTAAACATGTAATGCTTTAGCCAAAGACTTTAGTAACAATCCGACGAGTGGTCACAGGGTATACATCTCCTCGCAAGGATTGATGAATCCTTTATAGGTTATTTAAACACCTTCGGGTAATTCGACTTATACCAAATCATCTTGGATCCACATCTCCTTGGAGATGCTTGCTCAAGATGTAAAAGCATAAGTCTTCATGACCAAGATGACTTGAATACCGCAAGTCGAAGGAATATCGCACTTTAGTTGCAGTAAGAACTTCATTGACATATATGTATATGTAGAGAACCATATGAAGTCTTACAACTGGTCACTCTAATTAACTAGTTACCATAACTAGCATCCATGATTAACTCAAGACATCTCAATGTCTCTAGCCAGTGAGAAACAGTTGCTTGGATAAATCAAAGAGTATAACTCGTGCTAGTCTGAACAGAATTGATGGTGTCCGAATGCATCACAATTACACATGTAGAGATACTCACTAGTTGTGATCCAATCATAAATTCTCTTATGCTGTGAATTGTACTGTAGACATTCAGTAAATGAGTTTAAGATCCAATCAAATACATGAAAACATATACACTCAATAGTGAATCTTCATTTATCAAATAAATAGTACAACCATAAGGCGATTGCCTTAGGACACCTCTCATATATAACTAACAGTTCATTATTCAAAATCTATTTTGTTAAATATTATTTTCTTAAAAGAAAAGTTAAAACATTGATCTAGCCTAGGTTAATTTTAGATTTCATGATCCGATAGACCTAGGTAAGCCTTCGCATCTCACAAATACCTAGGAATATCTATTTTTGTGTGTTGAGCCATGGAGATGGACGTGAGATGTTAAGACTACACCCTAGGTTCAAGATGTAGATTCGGTGCATCGACATGAACCGACATGGAGTTTAAAAAATAAATCAATTACTTCAGTGACTAACTCTAATTCAAAGCTTGATGATAATTCTATATCACTTAAGCTACTAAAGAGTTGGAAATTTACTTTAAGAACAATTTTTAGATGTGTATTTTCAGAATATAAATTATGTATAGGAATTCATGTTTTGACATTTATTATCTCATTTATATTATCTTAACTTAATTTGAGATTGAAAATTTTTAATTGAGGGGGAGTTTTTAAAATTTTATTGCTTTTATTGAGAGGGAGTTTTTAAAATTTTATAGCTTTTAATGAGAGTTTTGAAAATTGAAATAGTGAGAGTTTTGAAAATCTTATATTTTAACTTTTGGGTATTTTCAAAAAATATTTCAAGTTTTGAAAATTTTGCAAAAGTTAATTTTTAAAAAATTTAAGTACTTTTGAAAAACTTGACAAGAGTTATTTTAAACCCATAGATAAAGGGGGAGGTTGTATTTTCAAAGAAAATTTTTTATTGCATAACTTTAGGAGGAGTTGATAAAGAATTTTTCGAAAATAGAATTTTGAGAAAACATTGAATTAAGAGGAGAAAATTTTCTATAGGTTGTTTTCAAAACATTAGAATTCTTATTATACTTTACAATTTTGACACTCTTATAAAAAGTAAATTGAAATTTATAAAGCTTAGGCATTTTTGAAATATTTATGAAGCTTGTCAAGCAAATATATTTTGTAACTTTAACGGATTTAGTGCTTTTGCTTATATATGTTGAACTTTAATATTACAAATCTATTCTCCTAACTGTAACTGATATGTTGTCATACATAAAAAAGGGAGAGATTGTTGATGCAGAGAGCATCACTCCTTAGTTTTGATGTATGAACCATAGTTAAAGTTAGGAATTACTTGTGATTTGATATATGTGTTAAGTGTGCAGGCTTAACAGGAAGTCCTAATAGGTCAGGCAGATCAGATACTAGGCAAAGCATGGAAAGTCCTAGTAGATCGTATTGACTGGATACTAGGCAGAAGACTTGACAGATCAAAGAATCGGACACTAGGTAGGAAGTCCAAATGGGTCAGGAGACCAGACATCGGGCATGAAGACCGATTGGGTCAGGAGATTGGATAATTGGCATGAAGTCCAGCTGAGTCAGGGAGACCGGACAACTGGCGGATGTCCTGGTGGGTCAGATCGGATGTCAAGTATGATAAGTCTGGCAGGACAGTCGACAGGTAAGCCTCGAGTGAAGAGGTGAGGTCGAGTCCTCTGTAGGGGGACAAAGTTAGGCATCGATCCAACGGATAGTCGGTGTGGGACTGAGAAGTCGAGATCAAGCGAGCAGTATTACTACTGCTATTGTATTTTATACTGTATGTTTTTGCTAATCTCATTTTACAGGGAACAATCAACTGAAAAGATTCCAGTCGACTGAAGTCCAGTCGACTGGATACCCAATTGGCAAGATTACCTGATGATCGATCGAAGATCTAGCATCCCAGATGGAAAGAGTTTCAGTCGACTGAGGAGGTCCAGTCGAATGGAAAGGCAAACTTCCCGATGCGGAGCCAGGTGACCTGGAGTCGACTGGAACAGGTCCAGTCGACTGGGAAGGCCGAAGTATCATATCGATGGACTAATGTGAAGTCGACTAGAGGGCATTTCAGTTGACTGGAAATGACTTATAAAAAAAATACTCGACCAGCTCCGAAGAATATCAATCTACTACGTCCAAGTGTTGTTGCAAGAATTCCTCATCCGTACAAGAATCTATACGCCAACACTTCGCACTCCAAGCCATATTTCTACATTCAAAAGAAGTGTCGGCATATTTATTTTTGTGCACCTAATTATTGCTTATTGTACTTAAATTGTAGAGGGAAGGTAGTTTGTTACCTTACCCTCATTCTTGTAAAAGCGACACCCTCCGAGTTCGAGAGTTTTGAATCGGATGGTACTTTAGTGCATTGCCCACGAGGTAGCTCTGGGAGAGTTACGAGCCTTGGAGTAGCAACCCGACTCGGATTGTGAACCAAGTAAAAGACTTGTGTTCTTGTTCATTTAATTTCCGCTGTAATTACTCTTAATTGTTTAAAAAGATAAAATAAATTTTAAAAGAAAATTTCATATTCTGAGATTCACCCCTCTCTCGGGTAACTTCGATCCTATAATGACATGACAATAGAGCAGATGTGCCCTTCTACTAGTAACTACCTTGGAGTGATGAATAATAGAATGAACCATTTGTAAATTAATATCTAACTCTAATCTATGACTAAGTGCATAAAGTAAAAATTAATAATAGGGACGTATCATGACGATGTCCCTAGTGGTGAATGACAAAATATAATTTACTATGACTCTGTACAGGACATAGTCCTGTACTCTAAGTCTAGTGGAATTGAAGATACTCACAGATGGAGTCCTCTTCTCATCAAAGAGATGCAAATGTATCCTATCTAATGTGATATGAGAGTATGGATCACCATATGGTAACTCCATAGATGGAAAACACACTACTGGATATGATGAATGCATAAGTCCTAAATGATCTCTCAATAAAGATGGGATAAAGATAAAATCTTTACCCTATACTCTAACGGAATATACAAGATCATCAATTCTAATAAAGTTATTGCAAAACTCAGCACATAGATTTATGTTAATAGAGTTCTTATAATAAACTAGTTTATCTAAACCATAATGTGCTATGACTTCAACGCTAGGTATGCATGATCTACTAAAAAATGATCTACTTAGATATCTAGTATGCATGGGAGTATAGTTGATATTATTAAACTTAATTCTATGTCCCTCAGTGGGAAATCTAATGTCCATACTGGGAGCAGAGGATGACTCTGCCTCAACTACTCTTCTATTAACCCTAATTAAATTATAATAATTTAATATTTATGCCAAAAATAATTAAAAAAGAGTTTAAAATCGTTACCTCAGCATTATGGATGGTATTATATAAGAGATTTGACAACCTAAGTGCTTCGAAGAGTTGAAAAAGAGTGTTTTTTGGATGATTTCGGCGCTGCCCTAGCATTGGTTTTATAAATAGAATCCAGTCGATTGTTAACGGTTTACCATTTACTGCGTTTGCTACCTAATCGACTGTATGAGTTTGAGTCGACTGGGTTAGACTTATCATTTATCTATAGTTATACTCCAATCGACTATAGGAGAATACTTAAAGCATGTATGATGTTTTAATATACCTATGTCATATTTTTCTATATAATAGATTAGAGTATGCATGATTTAACATATAGGATATGTTTGTAACCTAAAAGGAAATACCGAGGATGCGCCTGGAAACATCGAAGGTGTTGGCCGCATCGTTAGAGCCTAAGCATAGACTCGCGTTCACATCGAGAAATTTATTTCCTAATGTGACCTTGGGTTTTTCCATATTTAGGTTTATTTCTTTTATAAATGAGACCCATAATAACCTGAAATCTCTCGTATACATATTAAGACTAACACCTTCCATTAATATAGTTGAACTAGAGTTTTTTTTCGTGTTTGGTTTGTTGGACTCTCTCTAAGCCTGACATGACATCGAGCATATTCAATTCATATGAGATTCAATGTTTATTTTAAATGGTAAGGACCATAGGTAAATTTCAAGTTTGAGTTATTGGACTCTCTCCAAGCCTGTCTTGTAAATTGGATGTGTTCGAACCATTTAAATTTGCTCTCACGATTAATGGGCAGACCCTAATTGAAAGTATTGATTTGTTGGACTCTCTCCAAGGTCAATGTGGACAGAGGTACAATTAGGTGATATATATTGGATGTCTATGTGTTAATGAGTTAACAATCTAATGTATATGTGAACATTCAATTAGTTGATAGAATAAAGTGATAGTTATATATTTGATATATAATGGAAACTGTTGATACCTAATATTATGACTATGAATGGTTTGTTGGACTCTTTCTAATGTTGTTCTTAGTCATAATGAATATCAACCCACTAGGAGATAACCTATCATCCCTCGAATTCAAAGTGAGGGCTATTGAATTTGATAAAAATCGTGGGAGTTTCTTGTTAATGTAAATTGTTTACATTACTATAAATTCATCTATCTTATACACCTCTTTTTATATGTCTAGGTACTAATTAAAACAACATGTCGACCTCCATTAACTTACGTTCTATTTTAGACAACAAATTGACTAGGCCAAACTTCTTGGACTGACTTCGCAACATAAGAATTATTCTCTGTTAGGAATTGGACATCGCTAGAGGAGGGTGAATAGCGTGTTCGTTGCTTCGATGGAGATCGTTTGCGCTTGATCATCTACACTCTTGTTAGCATAGCGGAATAATAATAACAAATACAAATAACAAGATACACAAGCACAAACACACACGATATAACGTGGTTCGAAACCTTAGGATTCCTACTCCACAGATTGAGCTCGAATGAGCCCTAGTGATGCAAACACCACTAATAATCAAATACACTCCTTCTCGACAATAAGTCGGAAGCGGAGAAATCTCTTACAACAGATTACAAAAGTAATACAAGATAAAACAAGCAAATACAAATGAAATACACAAAATAAAGTAAAGAAAACTTTACAACTATTGGTTTGGATGTTTGCTTGTTTGGTTGCTTGAGTTGCACTTGGAAACCCTGAATTGCACCAGTAAATCGCCCCAAATCGCCTCAAAGAATCATGCAAAAATCCTTCTCTTCGAGCTCCCTTTAAAGTTGCACCTCGGACTGGATTCTACCTAGCAGTCGACTGATCGCGACCATCAATCGACTGCTCCTGTAGTCATTATCTCACAACGACTCGATCCATATTGGATAAGTTTCAACGGATAGATCATCAATCGACTGATCACACCCATCAATCGACTGATGCACAGGCAGTCGAGTCACCTTGCGTTTGTGGTGTTCCCTCACCATCATTTGACTGCCCAAGCCATCAATCGACTGCCCAATGCTAGCAATCAACTGTCAAGGCCTTTTGCCACAGTCAAACCCTAGTCGACTCACGACAGTCGGCTGGTCATAATCCCAATCGATTAAGTCTATAAGTGTCAAAACACTTGGTCAATCGACTGGTCTAAAGCCTCAGTCGACTGATAACCTCAACCATGAGGTTTAACCCTAAGTATGATGCCCTCATACTTGCTAAACCACCCTTAGTCTAGACCTAAGTCTTCTAGCCACCTCCATCATCCTCACGCCTATTGGATCCCTCCAAGTCATCCATGACTTGTTCATCCATACACTAGTCTTTAGGTGCTTCCATCGGCTATTGTCATGTTAAGCTGGTCTATACCACCAAGGCACATTTGAGTTTACGCTGCCAAGACTACCCCTTGGACTTTACACCGTCAAACCATTGGACTTATGCTGCCAAGCCTCCCACTTAGACTTTACGCTGCCAAACCATTGGACTTATGTTGCCAAGACTCCCGCTTGCACTTTACGCCACCAATATCAACTCTTGGACTTCCCTTGTCAACCTATGTTGGACTTTCCATTTGTCAAGACTCAAGCTTTGACTTTCCCTTGCCAAGACCCATGCTTGGACTTTCCATGCCAACCCATGTTGGACTTTTCAATTGCCAAGACTCAAGCTTGGACTTTCCCTTGCCAAGACCCATGCTTGGACTTTTCATGTCAACCCATGTTGAACTTTCCATGCCAAGTACACAAGACTTGGACTTTCCATTGCCAAGTGTTCCACTTGAACTTCTCCATCATATGGTCAACTCCATGTCAACCATATAGTCAACCCATTGTCAAACAATGGTCAACTCATTGTCAAACATCAAACCACTACTCGAGTCAAACTTGAGTCTAGTCAATCGTGACTTGGGTTGATTGCACCAACAATCTCCCCATTTTTTATGTTTGACAAAAACCAACATCTTTGAGTTATAACACTTACTCAATCCAATCCTCCCAATTGTCCAAATTGGGAACCTCAACTTCTCCCACATCAATTCTCCCCCTTTTTGACATATATCAAAAAGGTACTCCCCAAGGGTGTTAATGTCTCATATCCCAATGAGATCTTACAATCTCCTCCTTGGTTCAAAAATATTTAGGATGTCTTCACTCTTTCTAGTGATAAGTCTCATGTCACTAAAGAGAGATAATCATTCAAACTCTCCAATTTTCCAAATTGGACATCTCACATTCTCATTTTCTAATTCTCCAAAATTCTCCCCCTCATGAGGAAGAACACATCCATTATCCCATGATGGATAATATCCTCCTAAAGGCTTGCTCCCCCTTGACCATTGCATCAACAATGTCCTTGGAGAGTCCTTGAGCCTAAAGGAAGACTAAACCATCAAAAATAAGGTCAAAAGTTCAAACTTGAACTTCCACACACCTTAAAATTGATACACACCCTAAATAACTCTCCTAATCCATATCCAATGGATTTTCACCATTTTCATTGCTTTCCAAAACATATCCTAGTAGGGAAGAGAAATCGTACCTAATACCTGATGTAAATAAAAAAAAAAAGCATATCCTAGGGTTATGAGCAGTTAGGGTAGCCTAACTGTTAATGAAAATCCTAGAGCCAATCATGTGATGATTGTTGTATGGACTTTATTGTATCATATTCCTATTTATAAAGGCATGGTTATTATATTTACTTGTATTGGTGCCAAATAACTAAATATAATAATGTCCCTGAGTAGTAGGTTCTTATCTATATCAATCGATTGGTTGAATCGATAATGAGATGATATAGAGAATACTACTTTTAATCATTCCTAGTCGAGTATTAACATTCAGGGACAATGTTAATGTGTAGAGACTAGCATGTAGGTCAACACGATGACTTGATCTCATAAGTCATGGATATGAGATATCAAGTTGACACATGGGTATGCATTGGAGAATGTATACTGAATGACCCGCCATGAGAAAGTATCATGGATCGTTATATGAGTGTCATATACTTTGTTATGTGGCTATTAGTATGACTATTAGTCCTTAGACCTGAAGTCACCATGGTTCCCTACATAAGGAGTTGCATACTTTGGCTTCGTCAAACGTCACCCGTAAATGGGTGGACTATAAAGACGATTACTGGGTATGTAACAAATTATACGGAGGGATGTGAGTGATGTAGATGAGATCTATCCCTCTTATATGACGGGGGTGACATCGATATTCTTGATAGAGTGAGACCACGAAGTGCATGACCATGCCCAAATGAGTCAATATGAGATATTGAGCTCATTTGATTAGAATGAGTCTACTTGGAGTTCAAGATATAGATTGTACCGAGGATGACACGGTCTATGCCTCAATTGGTCAATCTAGATGTCAATGATAGAGAGACATTGTCACATATTGTGAGAGTCACAATTAGTAGTCACAAAGGTGATGTTGGAGCTCAACATTCTTGTAACTTGGGTAGCAATGATGTGTTGCTAGATACCGCTCATTGCTTATGTTCCTAAATCTGTTTAGGCACATTGCCAACGTTACAAGAACCTATAGGGTCACACACTAAGGGCAATTAGATGGATATTAGGTTCATATGATGAACCATGAGGATTAGGTTCATGGGATGAACCAAATTGGATTAAGAGTAATCCTAATTAGACTAATTGAGTTGGACTCAATTTGATTCAAGTGTTGAATGAGTCTAATTTAGATTTGATTCATCAAATCAATTTAAATTAATGAATAGAGTGTTAGTGAAAGCCCTAGAGTCAATCATGTGATGATTGTTGTATGGACTTTATTGTATTATATTCCTATTTATAAAGGCATGGTTATTATATTTACTTATATTGGAGTCAAATAACTAAATATAATAATGTCCTTGAGTAGTAGGTTCTTATCTATATCAATCGATTGGTTGAATCGATAATGAGATGATATAGAGAACACTACTCTTAATCATTCCTAGTCAAGTATTAACATTCAGGGACAATGTTAATGCGTAGAGACTAGCATGTAGGTCAACACGATGACTTGATCTCACAAGTCATGGATATGAGATATAAAGTTGACACATGGGTATGCATTGGAGAATGTATACTGAATGACCCGCCATGAGAAAGTATCATGGATCGTTATATGAGTGTCATATACTTTCTCATGTGGCTATTAGTATGACTATTAGTCCTTAGACCTGAAGTCATCATGGTTTCATACATAAGGAGTTGCATACTTTGGCTTCGTCAAACGTCACCCGTAAATGGGTGGACTATAAAGGCGATTACTGGGTATGTAACAAATTATGCGGAGGGATGTGAGTGATGTAGATGGGATCTATCCCTCCTATATGATAGGGATGACATCGATATTCTTGATAGAGTGAGACCACGAAGTGCATGGCCATACCCAAATGAGTCAATATGAGATATTGAGCTCATTTGATTAGAGTGAGTCTACTTGGAGTTCAAGATAAAGATTGTACCGAGGATGACACGGTCTATGCCTCGATTAGTCAATCTAGATGTCAAGGATAGAGGGACATTGTCACATATTGTGAAAGTCACAATTAGTAGTCACAAAGGTGATGTTGGAGCTCAACATTCTTGTAACTTGGGTAGCAATGATGTATTGCTAGATACCGCTCATTGCTTATGTTCCTAAATCGGTTTAGGGACATTGCCAACGTTACAAGAACCTATAGGGTCACACACTAAGGGCAATTAGATGGAGATTAGGTTCATATGATGAACCATGAGGATTAGGTTCATGGGATGAACCAAATTGGATTAAGAGTAATCCTAATTAGGCTAATTGAGTTGGACTCAATTTGATTCAATTGTTGAATGAGTCTAATTTAGATTTGATTCATCAAATCAATTTAAATTAATGAATAGAGATTCATTAAATTAAATTGACTTGAATAAAATGGTTGGATTTGATCAACCATGGGAGATAAGAGGTCAAGTTAGACTTGACTTGAGAGGGAAGATGAAATGTCAAGTTTGACTTGACCAAATGTCATGTCATGATGATGACTTGACATGGCCGGCCACATCATCATTGACTTAGCATGTGGTGCCACCTCATGAGGGAGACCAAGAGCCATTGGCTCTTGGAGGAGTTACATGCATGCATGTAACCCCCCCCCCCCCCTAAGGAAAGTGGTCGGCCACTATTACCATTAGATGGTGTATTTATTTTTGTGGGTTACACAACTTCATCTTCTTCCTTTGATCACCCTCTCAAGCTCTCCCAACCTCCTTTGCCGAAATTCCTAAAGGGTTCTAGCACACTCTAAGGTATTTTTCTCCACCTATTGCTTGTGTGGATACCAATAGAATAGTGTGCACTTGACACTCTCGAGTTCCGGCGAACCTTTTGGACGAGCGGGATTTGCGAAGGGCGTCGCATCGAGGGTAACTTCTTATCATGTAGACCTAGAGTAGATCTAAAGGTATTAAACACATAAATATTAGTTTTATATTTTATACTTCGCACGGATCCGTGGCCGGGGCTTCCGAGGTTTCCGCAACGCAAAAAGCGGTTTTTGCGGCTCGGAAAACCCAATAGTGGTATTGGAGCCACGTGCGAATCATGTATGTGTTTCGTTTTTTTGGTTTTTATATTAGATATAAAAATTACATAATTTTATGTTTTTGTAAATTTCCTATTTTTATAGAATTTTTGGGTATTTTTCTCGAAGAGTCGAAGCAACGAGTGTTGGGACCCTTATCGGCTTCAACCACCGAGAAAAACTCTCCGAAACGGTGAGTTCTCGCTTTAGGTTTTTGGGACAGTGACTTAAGTCACTGTAAGATCGTAGTAGGGACACTCGCAAAGTTTATTTTGCGAGTAGGAGCACTGTCCCTATCCCCGAAAGGGGCCTTGTCCCGCAATCGCGCCCGAAAATTGCTTAGCAGGACTGTTACGGAGAGGTGACTCATAAAATTGAAAAAAAAAATAGGAAAAATTATAGAAATTTTCTGTAAAAATACATAATTTAGAATTATATATAATTCTATGATTATCATGACCCAATGACCCTAATTTCATTGGATTATGATGTGTTGTAATTCATAATATGGCCTGCGTGCCGTTTTTATGGTTGTACGTGTTGTATAGTGTATGCGACCTGCGCGTCGTACCTCTTCTTTTGAAATTCTAGTTGTAAATAGTTTTAGACTCGAATGTAACTCGAGTTTCATATTTGTAATGTACAAAATAGAGCGGTGGAAAGTCCACTTGTAGACGAAGTTACGAGAAGGGTGCCGACAACACATGGCGGTCAAAGGAAGCGCTTGGAGAAGCCGCTAGCCTAAGGTTGACTGTCCGATCTTCTCGTTGGCTTGAGAAGATCGTAGTAGGGCCATGACTACATCACATTTAATTATATATATATATGTTGATATATATATATATATATATATATATATATATATATATATATATATATATATATATATATTTTGTTTGTATGTATGTGATGCAAGCTAGTAGAAAAATGGTTGTATGTATATGATGCATGCTAGGATAATTTTCTTGTATGTATATGATGCATGCTAGAATAATATATGTATGTATGTGATGCATGCTAATATAGGATAATAAAGGCCTTAATACGTATATGATACACATTACGATTAGATTAGATCTTAATCGAATCAACTCGTAAATGCCTACCAGGTCCTTGATACCCATCACTACCTCGATCATTTGTAGTTGTTGAATCTTCCAAAGCAGAGCAATGCATATTATCTTGGTAGGGTGCGGAGGGACAATCTTGGTCCCGCCTATCACGGTTTGGGTTAAAGTAAGCTCAATTAGATTGAGTAAAACTAGTTAACTCAATTGGATCGAGTAGAACTATAGGCATATTCCAATCGTTGGAAAGATAGGATAAGATCGCATTTACACTAAATCTTGGGCGATTTAGCCAAAGCTAACTCAAGGTCTTTTGTAAATGTGGGTCTTGATCCTATAAACAAGAGTTGCATAGAGATGTAATCGGTAATATGTTACCCACCGATCATACTAAGTCTTGGGCGATTAATTCAAAGCTAACTCAAGGCTTAGTATGATGTGGATCTTGTCCCGCAAGAATTATAGCTAGTTTGTATGAATCTAGTAATGTGGTTTGACCACATCCATAACTCGATTCTACAAAATTCCTATAATTCAGTGGGAGCATCATTTGATTAAAGGCCTAATTAAATGATAAAAGAAATATGATATTAATTCTCTGCATTGTATGTTGTAGATTACTATGTCGACAAACACGAACACTCTCTCTCTGCGTTCTGTCCTTGAGAAGGACAAGCTCAATGGAGCAAATTTCCTGGACTGGTACAAGAACTTGAGAATTGTTCTCACCCAAGAAAAGAAGTTGTACGTCCAGGAGCAGCCCATTCCGGAGGCACCTCCTGCCACTGCCTCGCGAGCTGACAAAGATGCTTACAAGAAGCATCAAGATGATGCATTAGATGTGTCATGTCTAATGCTCGTGATCATGAACTCTGAGCTTCAGAAGCAACACGAGTTCATGAATGCTTATGATATGGTTGGACATCTTCGTCAACTATATCAAGGACAAGCAAGGCATGAGAGATATGAAGTCTCTAAGGCATTGTTTGGGTCCAAAATGCAAGATGGGACTCCCGTAGGTCCATATGTACTCAAGATGATTGGGTACGTAGAAAACCTACAAAGGCTGGGATTCCCACTTGGTCAAGAGTTGGCCACTGACCTGATCTTGCAATCTTTGCCACAAGCCTACAATCAATTTGTCATGAATTACAACATGAATAAAATTGATAAGCCCCTGCCTAAGATGCCCAGCATGTTGAGAACTGCTGACCTTAACCTTAAGAAGGGAAAATCTGACACCATTTTGATGGTGCACAAAAAGAAAGGCAGGGGCAAGCCTAAAGGTAATGGAAAGTCCCAAGCCAAGAGCAAAGGCAAAGAACTTAAACCCAAAGGAGGGGTAGCCAAGGAAGGGGCTTGCTTCCACTGCAAGGAAGCTGGACACTGGAAGCGTAACTGCAAAGCTTACCTGGAAGATCTTAAGAAGAAAAGAAGTGAGACTTCTACTTCAGGTATAAATGTTATACAAGTCAATCTATCTATTTCTTCATCATGGGTATTAGATACCGGATGTGCATCTCACATTTGTACCAATGTGTAGGCGCTGAGAAATAGCAGGGCATTGACAAAGGGCGAGGTGGACCTACGAGTAGGCAATGGAGCAAGGGATACTACTGTTGCTGTAGGAACTTATGATCTATCTCTGCCCTCTGGGCTTGTACTAGAATTAGATGAATGTTGTTATGTGTCTGCTTTGACTAAGAACATAATTTCGATTTCTTGTTTGGACAAGAAAGGATTTACATTTATAATAAAGAACAAATGTTGTTCAGTTTATTTAAATGATATGTTCTATTGTAGTGCACTTCTAATGAAAAGACTCTACTTTCTAGACTTAGAGAGCCCTATCTATAACATAAGTACCAAGAGGTTCAAGTCAAATGAGTTGAACCAAACTTATCTCTGGCATTGTCGCTTAGGTCACATAAATGAGAGTCGCTTATCTCAGCTCCATAAGGATGGGCTGCTAGACTCATTTGATTTTGAATCATATGAGACATGCGAGTCTTGCCTTTTAGGCAAGATGATCAAGACTCTCTTTAGTGGACACAGCGAAAGAGCAACAGATTTGTTAGGACTTATATATAGTGATGTATGTGATCCTTTCAATGTTGCTGCTAGACGTGGTTACAGGTACTTCATTACATTACTGACGACTTCAGTAGATATGGTTATGTGTATCTTATGACACATAAATCAGAATCCTTTGAAAAGTTCAAAGAATTCAAGAATGAAGTACAAAACCAGCTTAGCAAGAGTATTAAGATACTTCGATCAGATCGAGGTGGTGAATACCTTAGCCATGAGTTTCGTGACTATCTAGCTGAGTGTGGGATTCTATCCCAACTTACTCCTCCTGAAACATCACAGTGGAATGGTGTATTCGAAATGAGGAATTGTACCCTATTAGATATGATACGATCTATGATGAGTCACACAGATCTTCCTATATCCTTTTGGGGATATACTCTAGACACAACAGCCTTTACCCTTAACCGTGTACCATCCAAGGCTATCATAAAGACACCATATATGATATAGACAGGGAGAAATCCCAAGATGTCTTTCATGAGGATTTGAGATTGTGAGGCTTACGTTCGACGTCAAGTTTCAGACAAACTAGGACCCAAATCTGATAGGTGCTATTTTGTTGGATATCCAAATGATACAAAGGGATATTACTTCTACATTCCCAGTCAGCACAAAGTGTTTGTAGCAAAGACTGGGGTTTTTCTAGAAAGGGATTTTGTTTCTAGAAAAATTAGTGGGAGTACGTTCGATCTTCAAGAAATTCAAGATAAGAACCATAGCACTGAGACCTTGATGGAGGTTGAACAGGAACCACAAAGTGTTGTGGGTGATGAGGTTGTTGCACAAGGAGTTGTGGAACAACCACCTGTTCAGGTAGACCTACCTCTTCGCAGGTCTGATATGGTACGTCGTCAGCCTAAGAGATACTCATTTCTCTTGTCTGACCATGATGACATTATGCTCATTGAGAATGAGCCTACTTCCTATCAGGAAGCTGTGATGAGCCCAGATTCTGAGAAATGGCTAGAGGCCATGAGATCCGAGATGGAATCCAAGTACACCAACCAAGTATGGACTTTGGTTGATCCACCTGAAGGGGTCAAACCCATTAGGTGTAAGTGGGTCTTTAGGAGAAAGACTGACATGGATGGACTTACGCATACCTATAAGGGCCGATTGGTGGCTAAAGGTTTCAAGCAAATTCATGGTATTGACTATGATGAAACCTTTTCTCCAGTGGCGATATTTAAGTCCATTCGGATCTTGCTTACTATTGCAGCATACCACGATTATGAGATCTGGCAGATGGATGTCAAAACCGCATTTCTGAATGGAAACTTACTCGAGGATGTGTACATGACACAACCTGAGGGTTTTGAAGATCCATAGCATACTGGGAAAGTATGCAAGCTGCAAAGGTCCATTTATGGGCTAAAGCAAGCCTCTCAAAGCTGGAATCTTTGATTCGATGATGCGATCAAATAGTTTGGTTTCATCAAGAAAGAAGATAAACCCTGTGTCTACAAAAGGGTTAATGGGAATACAGTTGTCTTCCTTGTATTGTATGTGGATGACATACTGCTCATTGGGAATGACATCCCTTCGCTACAGTCTGTAAAGACTTGGCTGGGGACGTGCTTCTCAATGAAGGACTTAGGTGAAGCAGCCTGTATTCTAGGCATCATGATCTACAGAGATAGATCTAAGAGATTGCTTGGCCTAAGTCAGAGTACATACATTGACACGGTATTACTACGGTTTGCCATGCAGAATTCCAAGAAGGAACTTCTGTCGATGTCACATGGTGTGAGTCTTTCGAAGACTCAAAGTCCATCTTCTAGAGAGGAGAGAGACCACATGGATAAGATCCCTTACGCATCTACTATAGGATATATCATGTACGTCATGCTGTGTACTCGTCCTGATGTCTCGTATGCTTTGAGCATAACGAGTAGATACCAATCAGATCCAGGTGAGCATCACTGGATAGCAGTCAAGAATATTCTTAAGTACTTGAGAATGACTAAAGAATATTTCTTAATATTTAGATGCGATGAGGAGCTAGCCGTAAAGGGTTACAGCGATGCCAGCTTCCAAACTGACCAGGATGATTATAGATCGCAGTCAGGGTTTGTGGTTTACTTGAATGGCACTATGAGTTGGAAGAGTTCCAAGCAGGACATAGTTGCTGATTCTACAACAGAAGCCGAATATATTGGTGCTTCCATCTCATTCGAGAGATTATCGATAGAGGAGATGTGAAGATTTGCAGAGTACCCACAGAGGCTAACATCGTAGATCCCTTGACCAAGGTTTTGGCACAGAAAAAACATGATGGTCACACTAGGTCATTGGGTATTAGATACTACGGTGATTGACACTAGTGCTAGTGGGAGATTATTAGTGAAAGCCCTAGAGTCAATCATGTGATGATTGTTATATGGACTTTATTGTATCATATTCCTATTTATAAAGGCATGGTTATTATATTTACTTGTATTGGTGTCAAATAACTAAATATAATAATGTCCTTGATTAGTAGGTTCTTATCTATATCAATCGATTGGTTGAATCGATAATGAGATGATATAGAGAATGTTGGGAGATCGAAACGGCCGGCTAGAGGGGGTGAATAGCCCTCGTACGATGGATGTCATAATTTGTTCGTTCTCGTGTGCTTGTCTACAATTGTCGTTAATATACGCAGCGGAATAACAAAAGAAATAACAACAATACAAGCACAATCAATACACAAGCATATACGTGGTTCGGAACCGAATGGTTCCTACTCCACGGGCGAGCTCACCGAGCTCTAGTTATGTGCACGGCACTAACTAAACTCCTTCTCGACTACACGTCGGAGGTGGAGAAACCTCTCACAAGCTATTACAATAAGTAATATGAAATACAACAAGAAATACAAAGACAATACAAAAGAGAACTTTTACACAATTCTTTTGATCGCTTTCTTGTTGCTTGCTTTTGCTTGCTCTTGAATGTCTGAAATGCAACAACAATTCACCTCCAAAGTCACCTCAAAAGCCTTGGCGAAATCCTCCAACTCGAGCTCCATTTATAACCTGTATCAAGCTGATTTCGCGCCCATCGATCATTGATCGTGACCATCGATCCGGTAGTCCCGTCGATTGTCTCCTGCGGCGGATCACGTTGGTTAAGTTCAGCGGATCACATCGATCGTGATGGCACCCATCGATCGGCCCGATCATCCATCGATCAGTCTTTGGAGCTCGACTCCATTCTGCCCGTGCGCAGTGTCATCATCGGCCGATCGCCATCCTCGATCGATCCTCAATCATTGCCCTCCTCGGCTCGGTCGATCAGCCAGACTTGGTTCAGTCGAACACTGGTCGAACCCATACGACCTAGAGCAGTCGACTGGCACCTATGTCAGTCGACTGATGTCGGCTAAAACCTCAAACACAAAGTTGTTTGAGCGTCTGACACTCAGTCTTAGCCACTTGGCCAAGTCCACCTTATCCCTCATGGAGTTCCCCACCGAAGCTCTCTTCCCTCGGCCTACGTCCCTCGGATGCGCCAAGCACACGGCTTCGCAACGCCATCCTTCGCGTCTCATGCCCTAGAAGTATGCTTCCCTTTGGGCTCACTCCATTCGCTCCCCGTCCGGCGGTCCCTCGGATGCACCAAGCGCACGGCTTCGCAATGTCATCCTTCACCGACTCAAGGACCCGAGCCTAGTGAACTTGCCAAGTTCTCAAGACTTCCCAAATACACCAAGCGCACGACTTCGCAATGCATTTCTCACCAAGCACCAAGCGCACGGCTTCGCAATGCTTTGGATTTCCCATGCCAAGCACCAAGCGCACGGCTTCGCAATGCTTTGGACTTTCCCATGCCAAGCACCAAGCGCACGGCTTCGCAATGCTTTGGACTTTCCCATGCCAAGGCTTCCCCCTTGGACTTCCACACCAAGCTCCATTCTTGGATTTTCCATGTCAACCCTATGTTGGACTTTCCCATGACAATCCCATGTCATGAGTTTTGTCTATCATCAAAATACTATCAAGGTACTGCTCGAGTCAAACTCGAGTCAACCTGGGCCGATTGCAGCAACAATCTCCCCCTTTTTGATGATTGACAAAACTACCATCTCAAGTCTACCAATTCTCCCATATTGGCAATTCTCATATCCCAATGAGAATTCCAACGAACCCTAATTGGTAACTTGGTAACTTCTCCCCCTTTTTGACATTACATCAAAAAGGTCCTCCCCAAGGGTATGAATGTCTCATATCCCAATAAGATCTTATATCTCTCCCTTGGAGGAACACATGCCTACCATCTTTCTAGTGATCCCATATCACTTAAAGAGAGGCAACCCAATTTTCCTCCCATGAGGAAATACACATCCATCTTCCCAAGATGGATACCTCCCCCTAGAGGCTTGCTCCCCCTTGACCATTGCACCAACAATGTCCTTGGAGAGTCCCTAAGCCAATAGGAACATTAACCAAATCAAAATTAAGGCAAAGTTCAACAATGAACTCTCTTCCACCTTAAAATTGATACTCACCCTCAACCCAACTCCTAATCCATATCCAATGGATTTCCACCCTCTCTAATGCTCTCCCAAGCATATCCTAGGGTTAGGAGTGGTTAGGGGACCAAAACATGGCTAAACATGGGCCTAACTATCAAGTTTACCCGAAATCAGCCTGTGTCAGTCGACTCCGTCAGATACGACTAGACTTACCATCGATCATTGCCATTCAGATCGTCATAGATTTTGATTTTCGAAATCCATAAGTAAATATACGTAATTTTAAAAATCTTGAAAATGCATACGTATAATACTTATCCTAAACACTATGGGTGAAAAATATTGGAAATTTATTTTACCCATTAAATTAGGAGATTGATACAAAGTTCAAAATTTAAGAAAAGCTTCAATAAAGAGTCATCTTTGTATCATCCCATTCAATGGTGATAGCTATCAAAAGATAGGCTTCACCAAGGTTTTTCAAAATATTTTCAAAATATTTTTCAAACCTTTATTTTCTTTTTCCTAAACATCTCACCAATATCTAGATGTGTAAAACACATACAAGTCAAATATCTTAGTGAGATGTGGGTTTTGTTTTCTTTATGTTCTCATGCATATTTCTAAGGCAATATTCTTTGATTCCCATCAAATTGTGTCATAGTCATTAATTTCATTTTATTTAATGCATGATATGATTATGACATAAATATGATTTAGATAAAAACATATGCCAATATCATGATGTCATGGCATGTGAATGAGAACTAAGCATACATGACATCTAAACATAAATTTAAACATGATCATAACATTTTATAGATAAAAATGAAAATGATGTCATGACATGGTAAGACAAACAAATCATGGCAAGTAAAATATACTAACGTATAGAATACCTAAGTGTTAAAGTTAATTTGTCATTTCTAGGAATTAAATTCATTTTGCCTTAATGTCATTCATTTCCCTAGTGTGTCAAAAACCCAAAATGGCACACCGTGACTTCTATGACCTAATTGTGCCAATTTAAATCTTTTTAAAACTTCTCAAACCATATTGGCACATCCTAATGTGTCAACTCACAATGGCTAGGTTAACCACCCATCCACTTAGGGTTGACACACCCTAACTCATTTAGCGTGAATCAATCACGCTTTTGGGAACCCAATACCTATTGGAGCTCCTTGGGTTAACAAGGTATTCCCTAGGGATAACTTCCCTAGATACCTTTCTAATGACCCTTTTTGGCTTTGAAGCCTTAGTCAAATGGGTCTTACTTGGGTCAACTCTAGAGGTGACTCCTCCATTGACCTTCTTAGTGGCTTTCTTGATTTTCCTTAAGTCCTTAGCCACTAAGCATACACCATGGCTAGACTTAGGGATGACTTCCCTATTAGCCTTGGTTTTCCTAGACCTAGATGTGGTTCCATAATTAAATGGAACATTATGGTAGGACATAGGTTTGTGACCCAAACCCTTCTTGCCCTTAGATATTTCTTGTTTCCTAGGCCTTGACTTTTGTGTATTTGACCCTTGAACCAAATTTTTGATTATTGCTAGGGTCTTCTCCAATTTGTCTAGCCTTGACCTCAAGGCTTGATTTTCCACCTCTAATCTTCTCAATTTTGAATTTTCATTCTTTCTTTGGGAAGGACTCTTTCTAGGCATGTGCCTAGATTCCTTGGGGTTGACACTTAGGTGATTTTCAATTCTCCTAATGGACTCTTTTGGTAAAATATTTCTAGAATTATGAGCCCTAGGTTTATCCTTAGTTATATGAACATGCTTGGCACCTAAGCAATAAACCTTATTATTTCTCTTAGCATGCTTTTCATTTATAATTGCAAGAGAGCTAAAATAATTCTTAGCATGCTTTTTAACTCTAGGAATTAAAGGTGCATTAAGTAAATTTACCTTAGGGTTAGCTTTAGAAGCTCCCCCTACATGATTTGCACATTCTTGCCCTTTCTTTCTCCCCCTAGGGCATTGGCTTTGGTAGTGTCCCTTTTGATTACATTTGAAGCACACAATGTGCTCTTTGCTTCTAGTTTTGGGAACACCGACATCCTTTGACTTTAGGTTAACTTTTGGTGTCGATGCCTTTTCCTTAGCTAATTTTGGGCATTTGCTCTTGTAATGCCCTTTCTCCCTACACTCAAAACAAATAATATAATCTTTACGATTAATTATAATACATGAGTTACCTAGGGAGTTGGTGGAGGCCTCTTCACTTCTTCCGGAGGTAGAAACTTCATTTTGATCTTGCTCCGGAATTGAAACGCTTTCCTCTCCCTCAATGCTAGAGGTGGAGGTCTCCACCAAGTCATCAACATCTTCAAATGTTGTGGGTTCTTCTTCCTCGGCATTTTCTTCTACTTGTGCCGGTTGGGAGTTTTCTTGAAATTTCATTATCTTCTCCCATAATTCCTTTGCATTCCTATAATCACCCAATCTAGACCAAATAGTGTTAGGTAACAAATCACTAATCAACTTGATTACCTTGAGATTTGTCTTGAAGTCTTTGATTTGGTCTTGGGTCCATTTTGACTTCTCAATTGGCTTGTTGTACTTGTCCCTAGGCATTTCAAAACCGTTTTTTATAATTAACATAGAATCAAAATCGGTTTCAAGATATACCTCCATCCGTTTCCTCCACCAAGTAAAATCTCCATCGAATTTCGGTGGATGGATGAAGCCGGCCATTTGTAGTGCTCTTGCGTGATTAGTCCTTGGCTTTACATACCACTTGTTTGGAGATCGAAGCGGCTAGAGAGTGAATAGCCCTCGTCGATGGATGTCATAATTTGTTCGTTCTGTGCTTGTCTACAATTGTCGTTATATCATGTGAATAACGAAATAACAACAATACAATCAATACACAAGCATATCACATTGGTTGGGCGAATGGTTCCTACTCCATGGGCGAGCTCACCGAGCTCTAGTTATGCGCACGACACTAACTAAACTCCTTCTCGACTACACGTCGGAGGTGGAGAAACCTCTCACAAGCTATTACAATAAGTAATATGAAATACAACAAGAAATACAAAGATAATACAAAAGAGAACTTTTACACAATTGTTTTGATCGCTTTCTTGTTGCTTGCTTTTGCTTGCTCTTGAAGGTGCAGAATGCGATTCTCAAAGTCACCTCAAAGCCACGAAATCCTCCAACTCGAGCTCCATTTATAACGCATCAAGATTTTGCCATCGATAGTTCATTAGTCGTTGTCTCACAGACGAATTCACGTTGGTTAAGTTCCACGGATCACATCGATCATTGATGGCACCCATCGATGATCATCCATGGTCGAGTCTTTGTGACTCGACTCCATTTGTGCCTGCAGTGTCATCGATCATTGTCATCCCTCGGCGGTCGGAGTCCATTCATTTCCCTCGACTAATCAGAACTTGTTCTAGACACGGTCGAACCCATGACTAGAGCGATCGGACACCTATGCGATCGATGATGTAAAACCTCAAACACAAAGTTGTTTGAGTGTAAACTATCTTAGCCACTTGGCCAAGTCCACCTTATCCTCATGGAGTTCCCATCTCTTCCTCGGCTCGTCCTCGGATCGACGGCTTCTACGCCATCCTTCGTCTCGCCCTAGAAGTATGCTTCCCTTTGGGCTCACTCCATTCGCTCCGTTGGCGTCCCTGATGCACCAAGCAGAATGCATTTCTCACCCTTTCGGAGCAATGCTGGTTCATGACCAAGCGCCGCGATGCTTTGGACTTTCCCATGGAGCACCAAAGCGACGGATGATACTTTGGACATGTCAAGCACCAATCGCACGGCTTCGCAATGCTTTGGACTTTCCCATGCCAAGGCTTCCCCCTTGGACTTCCACACCAAGCTCCATGCTTGGATTTTCCATGTCAACCCCATGTTGGACTTTCCTATGATAATCCCATGTCATGAGTTTTGTCTATCATCAAAATACTATCAAGGTACTGCTCGAGTCAAACTCGAGTCAACTTGGGCCGATTGCACCAACAGAGAACACTACTCTTAATCATTCCTAGTCAAGTATTAACATTCAGGGACAATGTTAATGCATAAAGACTAGTATGTAGGTCAACACGATGACTTGATCTCACAAGTCATGGATATGAGATACCAAGTTGACACATGGGTATGCATTGGAGAATGTATACTGAATGACCCGCCATGAGAAAGTATCATGGATCGTTATATGAGTGTCATATATGTTGGACTTTCCGAGCTGCAAAAACCTCTTTTTGCGTTGCGGAAACCTCGGAAGCCCGGCCACGAATCCGTGAGAAGGTATATAAAAATAAAAACATGTATGTGCTTAAGTAAACCTAGATCTACCTTAGATCTAGAAGGTGAGAGTATTACCCTCGTAGCGACGCCCTTCGCTTATCCCGCTCGTCCAAATGCTTTGTCGGAACTCAAGAGTGTCAAGTGTACACTCCTCTACAAGTATCCACACGGACAAATGGTGGAGAAAAACACCTTAGAGTGTGCTAGCACCCCTTGGACGTTCATGGCTAGATGAGGAAGAGAGATCTTGAGGGAAGAGAAGAGGAAGAAGATGAAGTTACACAACTTAACTTCACATCATCCATAACCCACTATAAGGGGGTTACATGCATGCATGTAACTCCAAGAGTCAATGGATCTTGGTCTCCCTCATGAGGTGGCACCCCATGATGTGTCCATGATGATGTGGAACATCATCATTGGCCGGCCATTCCAAGTCATTATCATGACATGACATTTGGTCAAATCAAACTTGACCTTTCATCTTCCCTCTCAAGTCAAGTCAAACTTGACCTCTTATCTCCCATGGTTGATCAAATCCAACCATTTGATTCAAGTAAATTTAATTTAATGAATCTCTATTCATTTAATTTAAATTGATTTGATGAATCAAATCTAAATTAGACTCATTCAACACTTGAATCAACTTGAGTCTAACTCAATTAGTCTAATTTGGATTACTCTTAATCCAATTTGGTTCATCCCATTAACCTAATCCTCATGGTTCATCATATGAACCTAATCTCCATCTAATTGCCCTTATGTGTGTGACCCTATAGGTTCTTGTAACGTTGACAATGTCCCTAAACTGATTTAGGAACATAAGCAATGAGCGGTATCTAGCAACACATCATTGCTACCCAAGTTACAAGAATGTTGAGCCCAACATCACCTTTGTGACTACTAATTGTGACTCTCACAATATGTGACAATGTCCCTCTATCCTTGACATCTAGATTGACCAATCGAGGTATAGACCGTGTCATCCTCGGTAAAATCTAAATCTTGAACTCCAAGTAGACTCACTCATATCAAATGAGCTCAATATCTCATATTGACTCATTTGGGCATGACCATGCACTTCGTGGTCTCACTCTATCAAGAATATCGATGTCACTCCCGTCATATAGGAGGGATAGATCTCATCTACATCACTCACATCCCTCCGCATAATTTGTTACATACCCAGTAATCGCCTTTATAGTCCACCCATTTACGAGTGACGTATGACGAAGCCAAAGTATGCAACGCCTTATGTAGGGAACCATGGTGACTTCAGGTCTAAGGACTAATAGTCATACTAATAGCCACATGAAAAAATATATGACACTTATATAACGATCCATGATACTTTCTCATGGCGGGTCATTCAGTATACATTCTCCAATGCATACCCATGTGTCAACTTGATATATTATATTCATGACTTGTGAGATCAAGTCATCATGTTGACCTGCATGCTAGTCTCGATGCAATAACGTTGTCCCTAAATGTTAATACTCGACTAGGAATGATTAAAAGTAGTGTTCTCTATATCATCTCATTATCGATTCAACCAATCGACTAATATAGATAAGAACCTACTACTCAAGGACATTATTATATTTAGTTATTTGGCACCAATACAAGTAAATATAATAACCATGCCTTTATAAATAGGAATATGATATAATAAAGTCCATACAACAATCATCACATGATTGGCTCTAGGGCTTTCACTAACAATATACTTTCTCATATGGCTATTAGTATGACTATTAGTCCTTAGACCTGAAGTCACCATGATTCCCTACATAAGGAGTTGCATACTTTGGCTTCGTCAAACGTCACCCGTAAATGGGTGGACTATAAAGGCGATTACTGGGTATGTAACAAATTATGCGGAGGGATGTGAGTGATGTAGATGGGATCTATCCCTCCTATATGACGGGGGTGACATCGATATTCTTGATAGAGTGAGACCACGAAGTGCATGGTCATGCCCAAATGAGTCAATATGAGATATTGAGCTCATTTGATATGAGTGAGTCTACTTGGAATTCAAGATATAGATTGTACCGAGGATGACACGGTCTATATGTCTCGATTAGTCAATCTAGATGTCAAGGATAGAGGGACATTGTCACATATTGTGTAAGTCACAATTAGTAGTCACAAAGGTGATGTTGGAGCTCAACATTCTTGTAACTTAGGTAGCAATGATGTGTTGCTAGATACCGCTCATTGCTTATGTTCCTAAATCGGTTTAGGGACATTGTCAACGTTACAAGAACCTATAGGGTCACACACTAAGGGCAATTAAATGGATATTAGGTTCATATGATGAATCATGAGGATTAGGTTCATGGGATGAACCAAATTGGATTAAGAGTAATCCTAATTAGACTAATTGAGTTGGACTCAATTTGATTCAAGTGTTGAATGAGTCTAATTTAGATTTGATTCATCAAATCAATTTAAATTAATGAATAGAGATTCATTAAATTAAATTGACTTGAATCAAATGGTTAGATTTGATCAACCATGGGAGATAAGAGGTCAAGTTTGACTTGACTTGAGAGGGAAGATGAAAGGTCAAGTTTGACTTGACCAAATGTCATGTCATGATGATGACTTGGCATGGCTGGCTAATGATGATGCTCCACATCATCATTGACTTGTCAGTGGTGCCACATCATGAGGAGACCAAGGGTCATTCTGGGAGTTACATGCATGCATGTAACCCCCTAATGAAGTGGCCAACCACTATTACCATTAGATGGTGTATTCATTTTTGTGAGTTACACAACTTCATCTTCTTCCTTGGATCACCCTCTCAAGCTCTCCCAACCTCCTTGGCCGAAATTCCTAAAGGGTGCTAGCACACTCTAAGGTATTTTTCTCCACCTATTGCTTGTGTGGATACCAATAGAGGAGTGTGCACTTGACACTCTCGAGTTCCGGCGAACCTTTTGGACGAGCGGGATTTGCGAAGGGCGTCGCATCCAGGGTAACTTCTTATCATGTACATCTAGAGTAGATCTAAAGGTATTAAACACAAACATGTTAGTTTTATATTTTATACTTCGCACGGATTCGTGGCTGGGCCTTCCGAGGTTTCCGCAACGTAAAAAGCGGTTTTTGCGGCTCAGAAAACCCAACATAGAGATTCATTAAATTAAATTGATTTGAATCAAATGGTTGGATTTGATCAACCATGGGAGATAAGAGGTCAAGTTTGACTTGACTTGAGAGGGAAGATGAAAGGTCAAGTTTGACTTGACCAAATGCCATGTCATGATGATGACTTGGCATGGCCGGCCAATGATGATGCTCCACATCATCATTGACTTATCAAGTGGTGCCACATCATAAGGGAGACCAAGAGACATTGGCTCTTGGAGTTACATGCATGCATGTAACCCCCCCCCCCCTCCATGTAGTGGCCGACCACTTATTCCATTAGATGGAATTGATTTTGTGAGTTACACAACTTCATCTTCTTCCTTGGATCACTCTCTCAAGCTCTCCTAACTTCCTTGGCCGAAATTCCTAAAGGGTGCTAGCACACTCTAAGGTATTTTTCTCCACCTATTGCTTGTGTGGATACCAATAAAGGAGTGTGCACTTGACACTCTCGAGTTCCGGCGAACCTTTTGAATGGCGGGATTCACGAAGGCGTCACATCGAGGGTAACCCATTATCATGTAGATCTAGAGTAGATCTAAAGGTATTAAACACATAATATTAGTTTTATATTTTATATATATACATGCGGATCCGTGGTATGTGGCCTTAGAGGTTCACTTGATGCATGCTAGCGATTTTGTATATGATGCATGCGGAAAACTCAGATTAAGTATCGAGCCACATGAGAAGCATGTATTTGTTTAGTTTTTGTGGTTTTTATATTATATATAAAAATTATAGAATTTTATGTTTCTGTAAATTTCCTATTTTTATAGAATTTTTAGTTATTTTCTCAGTGTTAGGACACGAAAAACTCTCTTTAGGTTTTTGGAGGGACACTGTTTATTTTGAAATCGCTTAGCGAGACCGTTACGGAGAGGTGACTCATAAAATTGAAAAAAATAGGAAAAATTATAGAAATTTTCTGTAAAAATATATAATTTAGAATTATGTATAATTCTGTGATTGTCATGGCCCAATGACCTAAATTTGATTGGATTATGATGTGTTATAATTTATAATAGTGTTGTATAGTGTATCTTTGAAATTCTAGTTGAAAATAGTTTTAGACTCTACAAAATGGGCTTAAGAAGATCGATATATATATATATATATATATATATATATATATATATATATATATATATTTGATTTTGCTTGTATGTATGTGATGCATGCTAGTAGAATAATGCTTGTATGTATATGATGCATGCTAGTAGAATAATGCTTGTATGTATATGATGCATGCTAGTAGAATAATGCTTGTATGTATATGATGCATGTTAGGATAATTTTCTTGTATGTATATGATGCATGCTAGAATAATGTATGTATGTATGTGATGCATGCTAATATAGGATAATAAAGGCCTAAATGCGTATATAATAAACATTACGATTAGATTAAATCTTAATCAAATCAACTCGTAAATGCCTACCAGGTCCTTGATACCCATCACTACCTCGATCATTTGTAGTTGTTGAATCTGCCAAAGCAGAGCAATGCATATTATCTTAGTAGGGTGCGGAGGGACAATCTTGATCCCGCCTATCACGGCTTGGGTTAGAGTAAGCTCAATTAGATTGAGTAAAACTAGTTGACTCAATTGGATCGAGTAGAACTATAGGCATATTCCAATCGTTGAAAAGATAGGATAAGATCGCATTTACACTAAATCTTGGGCGATTTAGCCAAAGCTAACTCAAGGTCTTTTGTAAATGTGGGTCTTGATCCTATAAACAAGAGTTACATAGAGATGTAATCGGTAATGTGTTACTCACCGATCGTACTAAGTCTTGGGCGATTTAGCCAAAGCTAACTCAAGGCTTAGTATGATGTGGATCTTGTCCCGCAAGAATTATAGCTAGTTTGTATGAATCTATTAATGTGGTTTGACCACATCCATAACTCGATTCTACAAAATTCCTATAATTCAGTGGGAGCATCATTTGATTAAAGACCTAATTAAATGATAAAAGAAATATGATATTAATTCTCTGCATTGTATGTTGTAGATTACTATGTCGACAAACACGAACACTCTCTCTCTGCGTTCTGTCCTTGAGAAGGACAAGCTCAATGGAGCAAATTTCTGAGTGATGCAGGAACACGAATTGTTCTCACCAAGAAAGGAATATGCGTCGGGCATCCATTCGAGGCACCTCCACCTTGCCTCGCGGTGACAAAGATGCTTACAAGAAGCATCAAGAAGATGCATTAGATGTGTCATGTCTAATGCTCGCGACCATGAACTCTGAGCTTCAGAAGCAACACGAGTTCATGAATGCTTATGATATGGTTGGACATCTTCGTCAACTATATCAAGGACAAGAAAGCCATGAGAGATATGAAGTCTCTAAGGCATTTTTTGGGTCCAAAATGCAAGATGGGACTCCCGTAGGTCCATATGTACTCAAGATGATTGGGTACGTAGAAAACCTACAAAGGCTGGGATTCTCACTTGGTCAAGAGCTGGCCACTGACCTGATCTTGCAATATTTGCCACAAGCCTACAATCAATTTGTCATGAATTACAATATGAATGAAATTGATAAGCCACTGCCCGAGATGCTCAGCATGTTGAGAACTGCTGAGCTTAACCTTGAGAAGGGAAAATCTGACACCATTTTGATGGTGCACAAAAAGAAAGGCAAGGGCAAGCCTAAATGTAAGGGAAAGTCCCAAGCTAAGGGCAAAGGCAAAGAACTTAAACCCAAAGGAGGGGTAGCCAAGGAAGGGGCTTGCTTCCACTGCAAGGAAGCGCGTAAGCTTGAAGATCTTAAGAAGAAAAGAAGTGAGACTTCTACTTCAGGTATAAATGTTATACAAGTCAATCTATCTATTTCTTCATCATGGGTATTAGATACCTGATGTGCATCTCACATTTGTACCAATGTGTAGGCGCTGAGAAATAGCAGGGCATTGACAAAGGGCGAGGTGGACCTACAAGCAGGCAATGGAGCAAGGGTTGCTGCTGTTGCTATAGGAACTTATGATCTATCTCTACCCTCTGGGATTGTACTAGAATTAGATGAATGTTGTTAAGTGTCTACTTTGACTAAGAACATAATTTCGATTTCTTGTTTGGACAAGAAAGGATTTACATTTATAATAAAGAACAAATGTTGTTCAGTTTATTTAAATGATATGTTCTATTGTAGTGCACCTCTAATGAACGGACTCTACTTTCTAGACTTAGATAGCCCTATCTATAACATAAGTACCAAAAGGTTCAAGTCAAATGAGTTGAACCAAACCTATCTCTGGCATTGTCGCTTAGGTCACATAAATGAGAGTCGCTTATCTCAGCTCCATAAGGATGGGCTGCTAGACTCATTTGATTTTGAATCATATGAGACATGCAAGTCTTGCCTTTTAGGCTAGATGACCAAGACTCCCTTTAGTGGACACAGCGAAAGAGCAACAGATTTGTTAGGACTTATACATAGTGATGTATGTGGTCCTTTCAATGTTGCTGCTAGAGGTGATTACAGGTACTTCATTACATTTACTGATGACTTCAGTAGATATGGTTATGTGTATCTTATGACACATAAATCAAAATCCTTTGAAAAGTTCAAAGAATTCAAGAATGAAGTACAAAACCAGCTTGCCAAGAGTATTAAAATACTTCGATCAGATCGAGGTGGTGAATACCTTAGCCATGAGTTTCGTGACTATCTAGCTGAGTGTGGGATTCTATCCCAACTCACTCCTCCTGGAACACCACAGTGGAATGGTGTATCCGAAAGGAGGAATCGTACCCTATTATATATGGTACGATGTATGATGAGTCACATAGATCTTCCTATATCCTTTTGGGGATATGCTCTAGACACATCAGCCTTTATCCTTAACCGTGTACTATCCAAGGTTGTCATAAAGACACCATATAAGATATGGACAGAGAGAAATCCCAAGATGTCTTTCATGAGAATTTGGGGTTGTGAGGCTTACGTTCGACGTCTAGTCTCAGACAAACTGGGACCCAAATCCGCTAGGTGCTATTTTGTTGGATATCCCAAGGATACAAAGGGATATTACTTCTACATTCCCAGTCAGCACAAAGTGTTTGTGGCAAAGACTGGGGTTTTCTAGAAAAAGATTTTGTTTCTAGAAAAACTAGTGGGAGTTCATTCGATCTTGAAGAAATTCAAGATAAGGACCATAGCACTGAGGCCTTGATGGAGGTTGAACAGGAACCACAAAGTGTTGTGGTTGATGAGATTGTTGCACAAAGAGTTGTAGAACAACCACCTGTTCAGGTAGACCTACCTCTTCGCAGATCTGATAGGATACGTCGTCAGCCTAAGAGATACTCATTTCTCTTGTCTGACCATGATGACGTAATGCTCATTGAGAATGAGCCTACATCCTATCAGGAAGCTGTGATGAGCCCAGATTCTGAGAAATGGCTAGATGCCATGAGATCCAAGATGGAATCCATGTATACCAACCAAGTATGGACATTGGTTGATCCACCTGAAGGGATCAAACCCATTGGGTGTAAGTGGGTCTTCAGAAGAAAGACTGACATGGATGGACTTACGCATACCTATAAGGGTCGATTGGTGGCTAAAGGTTTCATCCAAATTCATGGTATTGACTATGATGAACCCTTTTCTCCAGTGGCGATGTTTAAGTCCATACGGATCTTGCTTGCTATTGCAGCATACCACGATTATGAGATCTGACAGATGGATGTCAAAACCGCATTTCTGAATGGAAACTTACTCGAGGATGTATACATAACACAACCTGAGGGTTTTGAAGATCCACAGCATACTGAGAAAGTATGTAAGCTGCAAAGGTCCATTTATGGGCTAAAGCAAGCCTCTCGGAGCTGGAATCTTCGATTCGATAATGCGATCAAACAGTTTGGTTTCATCAAGAATGAAGATGAACCCTGTGTCTACAAAAGAGTTAATGGGAATACAGTTGTCTTTCTTGTATTGTATGTGGATGACATACTACTTATTGGGAATGACATCCCTTCGCTACAGTCTGTGAAGACTTGGCTGGGGACGTGCTTCTAAATGAAGGACTTAGGTGAAGCATCCTGTATTCTAGGCATCAAGATCTATAGAGATAGATCTAAGAGATTGTTTGGCCTAAGTCTGAGTACATACATTGACACTGTATTACTACGGTTTGCCATGCAGAATTCCAAGAAGGGACTTCTGCCGATGTCACATGGTGGGAGTCTTTCGAAGACTCAAAGTCCCTCTTCTAGAGAGGAGAGAGACCGCATGGATAAGATCCCTTACGCATCTGCTATAGGATTTATCATGTACGTCATACTATGTACTCGTCCTGATATCTCGTATGCTTTGAGCATGACGAGTAGATACCAGTCAAATCCAGGTGAGCGTCACTGGATAGCAGTCAAGAATATTCTTAAGTACTTTAGAATGACTAAAGAATATTTCTTGATATTTGGAGGCAATGAGGAGCTAGCTGTAAAGGGTTACAGCGATGTCAGCTTCCAAACTGACCAGGATGATTATAGATCGCAGTCAAGGTTCATGTTTTGCTTGAATAGTGGCGCTGTGAGCTGGAAGAGTTCCAAGCAAGACACAGTTGCTAATTCTACAACATAAGCCGAATATATCGGTGCTTCCATCTCATTCGAGAGATTTTCGATATAGGAGATGTGAATATTTGCAGAGTACCCAAAAAGGCTAACATCGCAGATCCCTTGACCAAGGCTTTGGCACAGAAAAAACATGATGGTCACACTAGGTCATTGGGTATTAGATACTACGGTGATTGGCACTAGTGCTAGTGGGAGATTGTTAGTGAAATCCCTAGAGTCAATAATGTGATGATTGTTGTATGGACTTTATTGTATCATATTCCTATTTATAAAGGCATGGTTATTATATTTACTTATATTGGTGCCAAATAACTAAATATAATAATGTCCTTAAGTAGTAGGTTCTTATCTATATCAATCGATTGGTTGAATTGATAATGAGATGATATAGAGAACACTACTTTTAATCATTCCTAGTCGAGTATTAACATTCAGGGACAATGTTAATGCATAGAGACTATCATGTAGGTCAACACGATGACTTGATCTCACAAGTCATGGATATGATATATCAAGTTGACACATGGGTATGCATTGGAGAATGTATACTAAATGACCCTCCATGAGAGTATCATGGATCGTTATATGAGTGTCATATACTTTCTCATGTGGCTATTAGTATGACTATTAGTCCTTAGACCTGAAGTCACCATGGTTCCCTACATAAGGAGTTGCATACTTTGGCTTCGTCAAACGTCACCCGTAAATGGGTGGACTATAAAGGCGATTACTGAGTATGTAACAAATTATGCGGAGGGATGTGAGTGATGTAGATGGGATCTATCCCTCCTATATGACGGGGGTGACATCGATATTCTTGATAAAGTGAGACCACGAAGTGCATGGTCATGCCCAAATGAGTCAATATGAGATATTGAGCTCATTTGATTAGAGTGAGTCTACTTGGAGTTCAAGATATAGATTGTATTGAGGATGACACGGTCTATGCCTCAATTGGTCAATCTAGATGTCAATGATAGAGGGACATTGTCACATATTGTGAGAGTCACAATTAGTAGTCACAAAGGTGATGTTGGAGCTCAACATTCTTGTAACTTAGGTAGCAATGATGTGTTGCTAGATACCGCTCATTGCTTATGTTCCTAAATCTGTTTAGGGACATTGCCAACGTTACAAGAACCTATAGGGTCACACACTAAGAGCAATTAGATGGAGATTAGGTTCATATGATGAACCATGAGGATTAGGTTCATGGGATGAACCAAATTGGATTAAGAGTAATCCTAATTAGACTAATTGAGTTAGACTCAATTTGATTCAAGTGTTGAATGAGTCTAATTTAGATTTGATTCATCAAATCAATTTAAATTAATGAATAGATATTCATTAAATTAAATTGACTTGAATCAAATGGTTGGATTTGATCAACCATGGGAGATAAGAGGTCAAGTTTGACTTGACTTGAGAGGGAAGATGAAAGGTCAAGTTTGACTTGACCAAATGTCATGTCATGATGATGACTTGGTATGATCGGCAATGATGATGCTCCACATCATCATTGACTTATCAAGTGGTGCCACATCATAAGGGAGACCAAGAGACATTGGCTCTTGGAGTTACATGCATGCATGTAACCCCCCCCCCCCCCCTCCATGAAGTGGCCGACCACTTATTCCATTAGATGGAATTGATTTTGTGAGTTACACAACTTCATCTTCTTCCTTGGATCACCCTCTCAAGCTCTCCCAACCTCCTTGGCCGAAATTCCTAAAGGGTGCTAGCACACTCTAAGGTATTTTTCTCCACCTATTGCTTGTGTGGATACCAATAGAGGAGTGTGCACTTGACACACTCGAGTTCCGGCGAATCTTTTGGACGAGTAGGATTTGCGAAGGGCGTCGCATCGAGGGTAACTTCTTATCATGTAGATCTAGAGTAGATCTAAAGGTATTAAACACATACATGTTAGTTTTATATTTTATACTTCGCACGGATCCGTGGTCGGGGCTTCCGAGGTTTCCGCAACGCAAAAAGCTATTTTTTCGGCCCGGAAAACCCAACACTAACATAGTTGAAATATGGGCTCAAATCTACGTTGGCAGTCGACTCCTTCAATCAACAGTCGACTGGACTATGCATCAGTCGACTACCCACAAGTGGCAATCGACTGATATATGTAAAATGCAAAAATCAAAATCAGAAATCGAAATTCAAAAAATCATAAGTAATTATACATAATACGAAAAATCACGAAATTTCTTATGTATAATACTTATAACAATCATAATGAGTAAAAAATATTTTAAAAATAAAATACCCATTAAATAGTGAGATTAATACAAAATTCAAAACCATTGAAAAGTTCAATGTTTTGACCCTACTTTGTGTCAACTCTATCAATGATGATTGCTATCAAAAGATAGACTTCACCAAGATTTTTCAAAATATTTTTAAAATATTTTTAAAATCTTATATTGAACCATGGTCTATGAGCTTAATGCACATGACTTGTCTATAAGTTTTCCTCATGATTTATCCATGGTATAAGATGAGCTTGAGTTCATCTAGATGCAAAAACTATGCACCTTGAACTTAACTCATTTTCTAGCATCTCACATGTGTCTAGGGCGTATCAATACACACTCATGTCAATGTGATGTGAGATGTGGATTTTGTTCATTCTAAACTAAGGTCTCATGCATTTTCTAAGGCAACATTACTTGATTCCCTTATACATGAGACTCCAAGTCATATCAATTGTCCTTAAATCAATTTTAATTAATGCATGAATTATCATAGCATAAATGATAATTTTAATAAACATGTGTCAATAATCATGATATTATAGCATATAAATTTAATCTAAACATACATGACATTAAAATATAACCCTAAGCATAATAATGATATTTTATATGATTAAAAATAAGAATGATATCATGACATGTTATATGACAATCAAAGCATGACAAATAAAATATAAGACATAAGAATACCTAAATTTTAATATTAGTTGTCATTTGTTAGAATTAAATTCATTTTGTTATATTATCATTCTTCTCCCAAGTGTGTCAAAAATCCAAAATGGCACACTAAGACCTTTAGACATAATTTGTTCCAATTTGATCAATTTTCCATACTTCTCAAAATACATTGGCACATCCTAGAAATCTTTTAGGACTTAAAGTCAAACTTATTTTCAAGATACTAATAACCTTGAAAATGACCTAAAGTGTCAATTTTGCCATGGTTGAGTTAACTACCCATCCACTTAGGGTTGACACACCCTAACCCATTTAGCATGAGTCGATCACGCTCCTAGGAACCCAATACCTATTAGAGCTCTTTGGGTTTACTAGGTATTCCTTAGGGATAACTTCCCTAAATACCCTCCTAATGACCCTCCTAGGCTTAGAAGTCTTGGTCATTGTGGTCTTGCCTAGGTTAACTCTAGGGGTGACTCCCCATGTAACCTTTTTAGTGGCCTTCCTAGGTTTCTTCGAAACCTTAGCCACTAGGCACTTGTCTTAGTCAACCTTAGGGATTACTTCCCTAGTAACCTTGGCTTTCCTAGACCTAGGTTGAGTTCCATAATCAAATGAAACATTGTGATAAGTAGGCATTACCTTCTTGGACATAGACTTGTGACCCAAATCTTGCTCCTGGATGGTTCTTGCCTCTTACACCCTTGACTTTGACTCCTAGACCCTTGAATTTGATTATTTAATCATTGCATTTGATTTTGCATTTTCCTAAGGGTCTTTTCAAGTTTCTCAAGTTTTGACCTCAAAACTTGATTTTTTAATTCTAATTGCCCAATTTTTTATTTTTTTGATTGAGTCTTTGGGAATTATCATTTCTTCTAGATATATGTCTACCCTTCTTAGGGTTAATACCTAAATGGTTCTCTATCTCCTTAATACTCTCCCTAGGTAGGATTTTTCTAGGACTATTAGTCCCAAATTTCTCCTTATTTCTAAAATTGCAAGATTTTGCACCTAAGCAATAAAGTCTATTATTTCTAGCATGCTCTTTATGAACAATAGCGAAATTACTCCTAGCATGCTTTTGCCTATTGCTTAAAGAAGGTGCATTACTAAAATATACCTTAGGGTTTGCCTTAGAGACTTCCCCTACATGTGATACTCCTTGCCCTTTCTTCCTCCCCTAGGGCATTGACTCCTATAATGCCCCGGTTGTTGGCACTTAAAGCACATCACATGCTTCTTGCTCTTCCTCATTGGGGCTCCAACATCCTTTGAGTTTTTGTTGACTTTTGGTGCCAGAGGAGTCTTCTTGACTCTTTTCGGACATTTTCTCTTGTAGTGTCCTTGTTCCCTACACTCAAAGCACATAATATGATTTTTATTTTTAAATGGAATGCTTGAGTTACCTAGGTCAATGGTGGTCAGCGCCGGAGTTGATTCTTCACTTCTTTCAGAGGTTGAAGCTACTTCTTGCTCTTGCTTCGGCTCCGGTGATCTAACTTCCTCCCCCTCAATCCTAGAGATGGAGGTTTCTTCCCCCTCTCCATCCTCGGATGTCGAACACCTCTCGACCTCTGAATCTTGACTTTCTTGTGAGGATGAGCACTCCTCTTCGGGCTCTCTCTCTACTTGAGCTATGAATGGTTCTTCATGAAGCTTGGCCAATTTATCTCATAACTCCTTGGCATCTTGAAATTCACCTAACCTAAGCACAATATCGTTAGGTATTGAATTTAATATTAATTGCGTTACCTTATCATTTCTTTCGAAGGCTTGGACTTGCTCTTCGGTTCATCTTTTCTTCTTGAGGTATCCCCCTTTTGGACCTCTTGGAATTTCAAACCCCTTCACTAGGATCATCCAATCTTCAAAGTCCATCATAAAGGAGTTCTCCATCCGTGTCCTCCATTGCTCAAACCCTTCTTGTCCATAGAAGGTGTATGGAATTGGGGTGTTGATGTCTCATCCCAATTTTTCATCAAACTTCATCTTCTTCCCCCTAGCATGCTCCCTTAGTTGTTAAATCTTGAAGAGTAACCTCACTCCGATACCACTTGTTGGGAATTGGACGTTGCTAGAGGGAGGTGAATAGCGTGTTTGTTGCTTCGATGGAGATCGTTTGCACTTGATAGTCTACACTCTTGTTAACACAGCGGAATAATAATAACAAATACAAATAACAAGATACACAAGCACAAACACACGCGATATAACGTGGTTCGGAACCTTAGGGTTCCTACTCCACGGATTGGGCTCGAATGAGCCCTAGCGATGCAAACACCACTAATAATCAAATACACTCCTTCTCGATAACAAGTCGGAGCTGAAAAAACCTCTTACAATAGATTATAAAAGTAATACAAGATAAAACAAGCAAATACAAATAAAATACACAAAACAATGTAAAGAAAACTTTACAACTATTGTTTTGGATGCTTGCTTGTTTGGTTGCTTGAGTTGCAATTAGAGACCCTGAATTGCACCAGCAAATCACCCCAAATCGGCTCAAAGAACCATGTCAAAATCCTTCTCCTCGAGCTCCCTTTAAAGCTGCAACTCGGGCTAGATTTCGCCTAGCAATCGACTGATCGCGACCATCAGTCGACTGCTCCTGTAGCCGTTGTCTCACAACGACTTGATCCACGCTGGATAAGTTCCAATGGATAGACCATCAGTCGACTGATCACACCCATCGGTCGGTGATGCAACGATCAGTCGTTGGTTGAGCACGCCTCGCGTCGCGCGTTCCCTCACCATCGGTCAGCCACTCAATGGCACTCATTGCTCAAATTCGATCGCCAATCGATCGTCAGACTCTTTCGCAGGCCAAACCCTAGTTGACTCACGGCGGTCGGATCGTTATAATCCCAATTGATCGCTACAGTCGACTAGTGTCAAAATACTTGTCCAAAGAACCATGAGGTTTAACCCCAAGTATGATGCCCTCATACTTGCTGAACCACCCTTAGTCTAGACCTAAGCCTTCTAGCCACCTTCATCAGCCTCACGCCTATCGGATCCCTCCAAGTCATCCATGACTTATTCATCCATATGCTAGCCTTTAGATGCTTCTATTGGCTATTGTCATGCTAAATTGGTCTATACCGCCAAAGCACATTTGGGCTTACGTTGTCAAGACTATCGCTTAGACTTTACGTTGCCAAACCATTGGACTTATGCTGCCAAGACTCCTGCTTGGACTTTACACTGCCAAACCATTGGGCTTATTCTGACAAGACTCCCGCTTGGACTTTACGCCGCCAATATCAACTCTTGGACTTCCCTTGTCAACCCATGTTGGACTTCCCATTTGCCAAGACTCAAGCTTGGACTTTCCCTTGCCAAGACCCTTGCTTGGACTTTCCATGCCAACCCATATTGGACTTTCCAATTGCTAAGACTCAAGCTTAGATTTTCCCTTGCCAAGACCCATGCTTGGACTTTCCATGTCAATCCATGTTGGACTTTCCATTGCCAAGTGTCCCACTTAGACTTGCCATTGCCAAGTGTCCCACTTGGACTTCTCCATCATATGGTCAATCCCATGTCAACTATATAGTCAACCCATTGTCAAACAATGGTCAACTCATTGTCAAACATCAATGTCAAACATCAAACCACTACTCGAGTCAAACTCGAGTCTGGTCAATCGTAACCTGGGTCGATTGCTCCAACATTCTCAAGGTTGAAAAGCTAGCTTATGTCCTTGAAGAGGTTCTTCCCCAACCTCCTGCACACAATGCATCTGGTGATCAAAAGTTATCTTACCGAAAACATATTGCTGACTCTAAGATAGCGAGTTGCATTATGCTAGTGTCGATGTCTCCTGTGTTGCAAAAGCAACATGAGCATATGAATGCTAATATAATTATCTTCCAACTTTGAGAGTTTTTTTATGAGTAAGCGTGATCTGGAAGGTTTGAGGTCACTCAGCTCCTCTTTCGCTCGAAGATGTAGGAGGGTTCATCTGCAGTGCAATTTGCACTGAGGATGAATAGCTATATTGAGTGATTGGGATTATTAGGGTTTTTCATGAACCATGAATTAAGTATTGACTTAATTTTTCACAATTTGATAAGTAGCTATTCACAATTTGTGATGAACTATCGGATGAATAAGATTGAGTCTACAATTCCTGAATTGATTAATATGCTCAAAACATTGGAGTCATCTGTTGCTAAAGAACAAAAGGCGGTGATGTTGGTTGACTCCTCAAAGAAAGATTCTAAGAGGAAGTCAAAAACCAAAGCAAAAGAGAAGAAAAAGGCAAAGAAGGAAGAATTAACTTCCAAGGGCACCTGTCATCATTGTGGCAAGGATGGACATTGGAAGAGAAACTACAAGCAATATTTAGAGTCACTGAAGCAAAAAAGACATCCGATGCCAATCAACTTCAAGTATATTTGTTATTGAATGTCATACTATTTCTTCTAACACTTGGGTATTGGATACCGGGTGTGGCTCACATATATGTAATGTCATACAAGAGCTTAGGAACATAAGAAGACTGATCAAGAGAGAAGCAGATCTAAAGGTTGACAATGGAGCAAAAGTTGGTGTTGTAGCCAAGGGCACTTATATGTTGCAACTTCCTACGGACTAGTTTTAGAGTTAGATGATTGTTTTTATATTCCTACATTAATAAAGAACATTGTTTCTATTTAATGTTTGAATAAGAAAGGTTATCATTTGACATTTAGTAATAATTGTTGTTACATTACGTTAAATGGTGTTCTTTATGGTACTGGAATGTTAAATAATGGAACCTACACATTAGATACATCCAATGAGATATTCAATATCGAATCAAATAGTAAACACGCTAAGTTAGATAATCAGTTAACCTCGCAATATAAGCAATAAACGCATGTCCAAACTGCATAAGCTTGGCATTTTGGAGTTTTATGAATCAGATTCATTAGACACGTGTTTCATGCTTAAAATGAAAGATGACTATGTTACTTTTTAGTGAAAAAGGTGAAAAGCAGTTGAGGTATTGGGCCTTATACATACTGATATATGTGGACCAATGTCAACTCATATCATAGGAGGTTATAGTTACTTCGTTACCTTTATCGATGATTATTTACGATATGGGTATTTGTATCTGTTAAGATACAAATCTGAAATCTTTGAAAAGTTTAAAGATTTCAAAAAGGAAGTAGAGAAACAACTTGGGAAAAGTATTAAAATACTTCAATCGAATCGTGGTGGTGAATACTTAAGCCAAAAGTTTCCAAATTATCTAAGGAACAATGACATCTTGTCCCAAAGGACTCCACCTTACACGCCACAATATAATGGTGTAACTGAAAGGCGAAACCGAACCTTGTTGGACATGGTTAGGTCAATGATGCAATATGCAAGTCTTCCAAAAACCTTTTGGAGTTATGCGCTCGAGATTGTTGTTTACTTGTTAAATAGAGTCCCGATTAAGGCAATATCTACTACTTCATATGAAATGTGGAATAATAGAAAACCCTATTTATCTTATTTGATATGGGGTTGTCCTGCTTATGTGAAGAGGACAGCATCAGACAAGCTAGAGGCTAAGTCTGATAAGTGTCTATTTATTGGTTACCCTAAGGAAATAAAGGGTTACCAATTCTATCATCTCTTGGAACAAAAGGTATTTGTTTCAAGGCATATTGTATTCCTAGAGAAGGCGTTTCTTTTATAGAAAAACAGTGGGAGTGAAATTGAACTAGGCGTAGTTCAGGAGACTCCGGTAGACACAAAAGAGATGCCTAGTCAAGAACCACAATTGATTACTCATTCGGATAAGGTGATAGTTGAACCTGATAATACACTACTTCCTCATAGATCTAGTATGACTCCGCATTTCTGCACTAGCCACCTAGGACCTGATTTACTCCCCTCCACACATAGGGGCAGTAGTGGGAGGCTGCTAATGTGGCGGTTCCATATTTTTTTTTTAGTATGACACATAGGATTCCTGAGAGATGGATTTCTCATAAGTGAATCTAATGACATGTTGCTCATAGAGGATGAGAAACTTACTAGTTACGAAGAGATACTGAATAGTTCAAACAAGGATAAATGGCATAGCCATGAAATCAAAAATGGATTTCATGTATGAAAACCAGGTTTGGAACTTGGTAGACTCACCCGAAGGCATAACGCCTATAGGGTGCAAGTGAATTTTCAAGAAGAAAACTGACATGGATAGTAATGTTATTACCTATAAAGCTAGATTAGTGAAAAAAGACTATCGTCAAAGACAAGGTATTGACTATGACGAAACCTTTCATCAATAGCTATGCTTAAATCCATACGGATACTCCTAGCCATAGCGACTCATTTTAATTATGAGATATGACAGATGAATGTGAAAATAGCTTTTCTTAATGGAAACTTGTTTGAGGATGTATATATGATACACCTTGAGGGTTTCACATCCATTGACAAGAACAAAGTATGCAAGCTTCAACGATCTATTTATGGATTGAAGCAAGCATCCATGAGTTGGAATATCCATTTTGATGAGGCAATCAAACAGTTTGATTTCTCACAAAATCCTAAGGAGTCTTGTGTGTATAAGAAGATTAGTGGGAGTGTGATTATATTCTTAGTATTGTATGTCGATGACATATTAATTATAGAAAATAATATTCCTGTTTTACAAACAGTCAAAGTCTGATTGTTCAAAATGTTCTCCATGAAAGACATGGGAGAAGCAACCTATATTTTGGGGATTAAGATATATAGAGATAGATCGAATCAGTTGTTTGGTCTTTCACAGTCTACATACATAGACAAAGTGTTAAAATGGTTTAGCATGAAAGAATCCAAGAAAGGTTTTATTCCCATGAGGTATGAGATTCACCTTTCGAAGTCTATATGCTCGCGCACTGAAGATGAGAGGATTCACATGAGTCAGATTCCATATGCATCAGCAATAAGATCGATCATGTATGTTATGTACGAGGCCCGATGTATCGTACGCTTTGAGCATTACGAGTAGATACCAGTCGGATCTTGGTATGGACTATTGGGTGGCTATCAAGACAATCCTTGAGTACTTGAGAAGGACTAAGGATTTATTCTTGGTATATGGAGGAGATGATATGGTAGTGAGCGGGTATACTGATGCCAGCTTCTAGATAGATAAGAATGATTCCAAATCTCAGTCTGGATACATATTTATCTTAAATGGAGGTGCGGTAAGTTGGAAAAGTTCCAAGCAAGACACCATTGCTGATTCTACTACGGAGGTATAGTACATTGCAACTTCTGAAACAGTAAAGGAGGCAGTCTGGATCAAGAAGTTCATCACTGAACTTGGAGTATTTCCAAGCATTGTTGAAACATTACCTGTTTACTGCGACAACAATGGCATTATTGCACAGGCGAAGGAATCACGGTCTCATCAACGATCCAAGCACGTACTATGCCATTACCATTTAACCAGAGAGATCATAGGTGGAAAAGACGTACAAATAGAGAAAAATTCCCACCGATAGGAATCTAGTAGTTCCCTTGACAAAGCCTCTTCCCCAAGAAAAGTTCGAGAGGTATATAGAGGCCTATGGTATTAGATACCAAGGCAATTGGTTGTAGGCCAAGTGGGGGTTTAATGTAATTGAGAGGTGTCCTAAGACAATCGTCTTAGAAGTCATTAATAAAATTCACTATTTAAGTATACATTATTTATGTATTTAATTTGATCTTAAACTCATGTACTGAAGTCCGTAATACGATGCATGACATGAAAGAAATTATGATTGGATCACAATTAGTAGGTATCTTATCATGTGTACTCATGCAAGTATTGAAACTATCCTTAGTCGATGAATTGATGAGATTGAACATCATTAATTCTGTGAGACTAGCACATGTTATACTCCTTGGTTTATCCAAGCATTTGATACGTACTCACTAAATGGAAGCATAGGTATGCTAAGAGTGAATATGTAGATGCTAGTTATGGTAACCAGTTCATTAAAGTGACATGCTATGAGACTTCATAGGATTCTATATGTCATTGAAGATCTCATTGCAACTCGAGTGCGAGCTTCCTTGAACTTGAGGTATTCAAGTCACCTTAATCATGACATCTTATACTTTGACTTCTTTGCAGTCATCTCCATAGGAGGTGTAACTCCGGGATGACTGAGTATAAGCCAAAGTGATCGAAGGTGTTTGAATAACCCACAGAGGATTCACCACTCTTGATAAAGGAGATGTATACCCTAAGCCTCGTGTCAGAATTGTTACTCAGAAGTCTCTGGCTAGAGCAAACATGTTAAGAAGATGGTCTTCTTGGGAACATATAGGAGTAACTTGAATCCATAGGGCAAAGAAACTAACTTAGGTTAGGTGTGACGTAGTTAGCCTAGTGGGGACGAACACACAGACCATGTACTAAACCGAGTGGGTATAGGATGAGTGAAAGGAACATGACATGAACAACTGTAGCTGCTGAAAGGGTTTAGAAACGTTCTAGAGTTGATTTAGACTTTTCGATCAATTGAGGGTCATGATGTACTACTAGGTATCACTTATGATCTATTCGTAATTAAAGGGTTAATTATGAATGACAAATATAACTGGGAAACTATTGGGTCGCATACACTATGGGTGATCTTGAGATGTAAAACAAGTCTAAGAATGAGATTCTCAATGAGAGAAGACATATCTAGTTGGACCAGACCAAGGGGGTGCAAAAAGGAAGCTATGAAACCTCCTATTGCCTTGTCGGACTTAGCACGACCATATCACACCTAAACGAAGTCAAACGGACCATACAGAGCCTCACACGACCATGCCTAACCTGGCATGGGTCGTGCCTAACTTTGGACAAAAAGGCCAAAGTTTGGGTTGTGCCTAGAAGGACACAAGTGTTGGGATGTATACTGAAAAGTCTATCTTTTGTATGAACATTTTTATTTTTAAAATAAGAATCACATGATCATTGTTTGCATATTTATGGTTATGCATATCGTCTAATACATTACATTGTAGATAACATGGTGTGTAGTGTCACACGGGAGATCATGTTATCAGTTCCTTGTAAAGTATAAGTAAAGGCTCACAACCGAGATGGTTATGAACAAACTATTGGAATGGTTGTAATGTGATTTGATATTGGTTTTTCTTGACCATAAAATCACACTAGTACACTTTGTGTGTATTGAGCAGGACCGACTTAGAGGTGATTCGATTTATTGTTGACTACATAATTGAATCAGACTTCGGATATTATGTTGTACATGCTCTTAATCCCGATATAATAACGGGCACATATACTTAGTATTTATTTCTTTGATTTACCAATGGGCAAGATTTATAGAGTAAATCAATAGACTCGGTAAGTTGGGAAATGATATTATTTATATGGTGTGTCGTTGATTATAGGAGGAAATCGTGTCTTATATATTAGGATGATGATGTCCCCTTGAGGAGCTCATAAGGTTCATCATGTAAATCCTACAGGTGGACTTGGTCCGGCATGATGATAAGGTTGAGTGGTACTACTCATAGAGTTAGATGTTGATTAATTAATTGTCAGTAAATTAATTAATTGACGGGCATTCGAGATCTTAAACACGGAGAGATAAATATACAAATAATATATGGATCTCATATTAACTTATGGGAGTTGGTGAGGTAGATCAATGATAATCCTCTAGTAGAATGGATTATCATTAATGGATTGGACTTTATGTGGGCTTGATCCATTGGGTGGCCAAGATCCAACTCCTCATGGTCCCTATTGTAGCCTATTAAAACCCTCATGAAGCCTAGATCCAATGATGGAAAATGAAACTCTAGATCCGACGATGGAGATTAAATCTCTAGATCCGACGATGGAGATTAAATCTCTAGATCCGACGGTGGAGATTAAATCTCTAGGTCCGACGGTTGAGATTAAATCTCTAGATTCGACGGTTGAGATTAAATCCCTAGATCCAATGGTGGAGATTAAAAGAGGCTTAATCCTAACTCTATAAATATGACTTAAGGGGTGGGCGGCAAGGATAACATAAGGGAGATTAGGGTTTGGGCAGCTAGGGCTTGGAGAGGCATTGGGCGGCTAGGGTTTGGAGAACCCTTGGGCGGCAAGGCTTTCTCTTCTTCCTAGGGTTTTGGCCGGCGCACATCTTCCTCTTCTCAACCTTGGCCGGTGCTCATCCTCTTCTTTTCTCTATCCTTGGCCGGCGGTGACTAGGGTTAGGGTTCTTCCCTTGGAGCTCTTGGTCGGCGCCCACTCCATCTTCTTCATCTATTCCTTGGTCGGCGGCTACATCAAGTCTCTTGACTTGGTGGCTGGTCCTAGATAGGGAAGAATTTTGTTTTATTCTTCCCTTTGTTCGGAGCGAGCAAGGAAGGGAAGAGCGTGTTCTAGGAGGCTTCGACTTTTGGAAGATCGTCGCTCACACGATGTCCAAAAAGAGGAAGGACATACAATAGAAGATCGAGAGGTATAATGCTTGTTTATGAATCTTTTCTTATTCTATGCATGTTGTATGTTTTGTTATGTGGCTAATTTACTTGCACCCTGAATACAAACACAAAAACTGGTGATCCATACATCGTCTATTCCGCGGCTAATCGTAGAATAGAGGTTGGTTGTTTGAACAACAAGTTTGTTCAAGTGACCACTCTAATCGAATAGCACGATGATGGAACGGTTGCTTGGGTAATCCCTCTTTGTCAAGGATAAATTTTTTTTGTCCGGGGACGTAGACGGGATCGCCATGAACAAGCGACCGAGTTGAAGTGGGAAGCGAAGTTTCCTCCCTTCAAGTGGTATCAGAGCCACGGTTTCCGATTTTGTGTGTTTAGAATTCGGTTAATTTTATGCACTTATCATATATTGTATGTGTCAGATAATAGTAGGATGTGCATAGGTTAATTTTTTTGATTGCAGACATAGGATCCAACTATTATGGCCATAAGTGTATATGTGATTGTATGTGTGTAATTGTATATTATTTGAATCATCGGGGTTGACGAGGCTAGTATTTAATTTTTATAATTAAGTACGACATTGTTTAGCCACTCTTTTTATTTTAGTTTACTTTCGATCTAGATTTCATGTATACTCCTTCGTGGAGTATAGGATCGATAGATGTAAATTAAAATAGTTTTTCTCAGCTCGGATCTCCGAATGGCTTGTACATGGCGTAGGGAAGAGCGGACGATATGACGATATGACGGGAGGCATATTAGAGACAAAAGTCATAATAGTTGGAAAATATTTCTTTTCATATTTATTGCTTCTTGTTTGATATGCATGTCGTAGGCTAGAAAAATTCCTCAATTTTAAATTACTAAGTGGGAGAGGGATATTTTTATAAATTCCCATAGCCTCCATTACGATTTGTCATGTGATGCAAACAAACTTGCGCGTCAGCTCTGAGTGCCTTCCTCCCCATCGGATGAGTTTGTTTGCGGATCACAGAGTCGAATATAGTTATAGGAATTTATTAAGGAGCATGTGTACTTCTCCATCGGAAGACACATAACCCGAGATAATTGTCTTGGTACCGAGTAATGGTGAACACTTAAATGCAAATAGGAGTATCCTCCCCATCGAAGTCACTGCTTTTATTTGTAGGGCCGAAAAGAAACCAACTATTAATTTTATTTGTCAAAAAGTTAGGTTCACAAGATAGTAAAATTAATGGGTAAAACCTCCTCTTACAAATGTAGAATTCGTATACGTCCACATGATTGTGGCATACAATATTCTCGGTGTTTTGAGGTGTTGGTTGATTTTAAAATTTTATTGTTTGAGGAATCAATAATTTTTTGAAATCTAATGTTTTGATTTATGTGATTCTTAGGTTTTTCAAAAATGACTTTCAACCCGCTTGTTGTAATACTGAAAGAAAATAAATTTACTGGACCCAATTATGTTGATTGGAAGAGGAATCTTGATATTGTCTTGACTGCTAAAGAGTACAAATATGTACTCCTCGAAGAGTGCCCTCCTAAGCCTGCGGATGATTCTGGGGAAAAGGAGAAGGAGAGTTATAAGAAGTGGATCAAGACTGATGAGATGGCGCGATGTTACATTTTGGCTTCTATGTCAAATGTATTGCAACATCAACATCAAGCCATGCCCACTGCTTATGACATGATGCTCAATCTCAAAGAGCTTTTCGGACACCGGAATCGAGCTGCTAGGCAGGAAGCCATGAGGAACTTGATGACGACCACCATGATCGAGGGAACACCCATGAGGGATCATGTTCTCAAGATGATGGCTCATTTGAATGAGCTGGAAGTCCTCGGAGTTGAGATCGATGGGGAAACCCAGGTCAATATCATTCTCCAGTCTCTACCTAGGAATTTTGGCGGTTTACGAACTACAACATGAATAAAGGTTGTATTCATTGGCGGAGCTTTGAGAACTCCGGTGTGAGGGGCTATTTAGTAGAGTGCTCAGCGCCATGGTTGCCCAAAGGTTTCTACTTCTAAGCGAAGACAAGAAGAAGAAAAAACAAGTTGGGAGCAAGGTGGCGGGAGGATCTCGGGAGGAGTGAAGAAGCGAAAAGCAAGTGCTTCACTTGCAAGCGGTGAACCTTTGGAAGAAGAACAAAGGTATATCTTTTGGTCTAGTCGTTGAAACATGTTTAGCGGTGTTATCTACCACGTGTGTGAATCGAGCCCGATCATGTCTGCAATACTTTGCGGGGTTCAGAAACCAGACAGTGGTGAAGGGAGATTATCTTGTATACTTGGGTGATGCTACGAAGATAGCGGTTGTTGCAGTGGGAGATGTTTATTTGTCTTTTGAGAGGAATAAAGTTTTGGTTCTGAAGAATTGTCTTTATGTACCTTTATTTAGAAAGAATTTGATTTCGATTTCTAAATTGTTTATGAATGGATATTCTATTTCTTTTAATGACAGAGTTGTTATAAAAAGGAATAGAGAGATTATCTGTTCTGGTACATTGATAGGAAATTTATATACACTCGAACCAAAAGCTCTCACGATGCAAATAGAAGTAAATAACTCATCTTCTAATTTCAATAAGAGAAAAGAACCTTCGAAGATGAATCAAACATATCTTTGGCATCTGAGGCTAGGTCATATTAACCTAAGCAGAATTCAAAGGTTGATAGCTGATGGACCTCTGGGTTCATTAGTGGTGGAAGATTTCCCAACCTGCGAATCTTGCTTGGAGGGTAAACTGATCAAGAGGCCTTTTAAGGCCAAGGGGTATAGAGCCAAAAATGTGTTGGAATTGGTTCATTCTGATTTGTGTGGTCCTATGTCTATCCAGGCAAGAGGTGGCTTTGAATATTTCGTCTCTTTTATAGATGATTATTCAAGGTATGGATACATTTACTTGATGCGTTGCAAGTCTGAATGCTTTGACAAGTTCAAAGAATTCAAGGCTGATGTGGAGAAACGTCAGGGTAAAAGTATCAAGACACTACAATCTGATCGTGGTGGTGAGTACCTCTTGGGAGAGTTTAGGAATTACTTATCAGAGGCTGGGATTCAATCCCAATTGTCTGCACCTGGCACTCCCCAGCAGAATGGTGTAGCAGAGCGAAGGAATAGGACTCTTATGGAGATGGTTAGATCGATGATGAGTTATTCTGAGTTGTCAGATTCGTTCTGGGGATATTCTCTAGATACGGTAGTGTATATTCTGAACTTGGTACCATCTAAATCAGTGTCTTCTACTCCCACAGAATTGTGGACTGGACGAAAGCCTAGTCTAAGACATATTCGGATATGGGGGAGTCCAGCACATGTGCTAAAGGAAGATGCTGGTAAGTTAGAACCTCGTACAGAAATGTGCATGTTCGTTGGCTATCCTAGAGGAACGAAAGGTGATTTTTTTTATAGTCTTAGAAATCAGAGGGTGATCGTTAGCACGAATGTCATATTTTTAGAGGAAGACTATGTGATGAACCACAAGCTCATGAGTAAGATTGTTCTGGAGGAACTGAGAGGGGAAGTCACTGCTTCAGTACCACCGGTGCAAGAGGATATATCACAAGTCACTGCATCGCGTGTCACAGAGGATACACAGGTGATACCTTGTCGTAGTGGGAGGGTTGTTAGTGTTGAGTTTTTCGAGCCGCAAAAATCATTTTTTGCGTTGCGGAAACCTCGGAAGCCCGACCATGGATCCGTGCGAAGTATAACAAATAAAACTAACATGTATGTGTTTAATACCTTTAGATCTACTCTAGATCTACATGATAAGAAATTACCCTTGAAGCGATGCGCTTTGCTTATCCCGCTCATCCAAATGGATTGCCGGAACTCGAGAGTGTCAAGTGCACACTCCTCTATTGGTATCCACACAAGCAATAGGTGGAGAAAAGACAATCTTGAGTGTGCTAGCACTCCTTAAAGGTCTCGGCAAAGTGGATGATTGGGAGAGAACTTGAGTGGAGCAAGGAAGAAGATGAAGTTGGAGTTACCACACAAAAATGAATTATCTCCATCAAGCCTCCTAAAGTGGTCGACCACTTATTTGGGAGTTACATGCATGCATGTAACTCCAAGAGCCAATGACTCTTGGTCTCCCTCATGAGTTAGCACCCCATGATAAGTCTATGATGATGTGGAACGTCATCATTGGCCGGCCCACATGTCATGTCACCATGACATGGCAATTGGTCAAGTCAAAATTGACCATTCATCTTCCCTCTCAAGTCAAGTCAAATTTGACCTCTTATCTCCCATGGTTGATCAAATCTAACCACTTGATTCAAGTCAATTTGATTTAATGAATCTCTATTCATTAATTTATATTGACTCAATGAATCAAATCTAAATTAGACTCATTCAACACTTAAATCAACTTGAGTCTAACTCAATTAGTTTAATTTGGATTACTCTTAATCCAATTTGATTCATCCCATGAACCTTATCCTCATGGTTCATCATATGAACCTAATCTCCATCTAATTGCCCTTTGTGTGTGACCCTATAGGTTCTTGTAACGTTGACAATGTCCCTAAACAAATTTAGGAACATAAACAATGAGCGGTATCTAGCAACACATCATTGCTACCCAAGTTACAAGAATATTGAGCTCCAACATCACCTTTGTGACTACTAATTGTGACTCTCACAATATGTGACAGTGTCCCTCTATCCATGACATCTAGATTGACCAATTAAGGCATAGAACGTGTCATCCTCAGTACAATCTATATCTTGAACTCCAAGTAGACTCACTCTAATCAAATGAGCTCAATATCTCATACTGACTCATTTGGACATGGTCATGCACTTCGTGGTCTCACTCTATCAAGAATGACGATGTCACTCCCGTCATATAGGAGAGATAGATCCCACCTACATCACTCACATCCCTCCGTATAATTTGTTACATACCCAGTAATCGCCTTTATAGTCCACCCATTTATGGGTGACGTTTGACGAAGCCAAAGTATGCAACTCCTTTTGTAGGGAACCACGGTGACTTCATGTCCATGAACTAATAGTCACATGAGAAAGTATATGACACTCATATAACGATCCATGATACTTTCTCATGGCGGATCATTCAGTATACATTCTTCAATGTATACCCATGTGTCAATTTGATATCTCATATCTATGACTTGTGAGATCAAGTCATCGTGTTGACCTACATGCTAGTCTCTACCCATTAACATTATCCCTGAATGTTAATACTTGACTAGGAATGATTAAGAATAGTGTTCTTTATATCATCTCATTATCGATTCAACCAATCGATTGATATAGATAAGAACCTACTACTCAAGGACGTTATTATACTTAATTATTTAGCACAAATATAAGTAAATATAATAACCATGCCTTTAAGAATAGGAATATATTACAATAAAGTCCATACAAAAATCATCACATGATTGGCTCTAGGGCTTTCACTAACAATCTCCCACTAGCACTAGTGTCAATCACCGTAGTATCTAATACAACAATGACCTAGTATGACCATCATGCTTTTTCTGTGTCAAAACCTTGGTCAAAGGATCTGCGATGTTAGCCTCTGTGGGTACTCTACAAATCTTCACATCTCCTCTATCAATAATCTCTCGAATGAGATGGAAACGTCGTAGTATGTGTTTGATCTGCTGGTGTGAGCGAGGTTCCTTAGCCTGCGCAATCGCTCCATTGTTGTCACAATAGAGCTCAATGGGATGTGCTATGCTAGGAACCACCCCAAGCTCAGTAATGAACTTGCGGATCCAAACTGCCTCCTTTGCTGCCTCAGATGCAGTGATATACTCGGCTTCTGTTGTAGAATCAGTAATTGTGTCCTGCTCTGAACTCTTCCAGCTCACAGCGCCACCATTCAAGCAAAACACGAACCCTGACTGCAATATATAATCATCCTGGTCAGTTTGGAAGCTGGCATCGCTGTAACCCTTTACAGCTAGCACCTCATCGCCTCCAAATATCAAGAAATATTCTTTAGTCCTTCTCAAGTACTTAAAAATATTCTTGACTGCTATCCAGTGACGCTCACCTGGATATGACTGGTATCTACTCGTCATGCTCAAAGCATACGAGACATCAGGACGAGTACATAGCATGACGTACATGATAGATCCTATAGCAGATGCATAAAGGATCTTATCCATGTAGTTTCTTCCCTCTCTAGAAGAGGGACTTTGAGTCTTCGAAAGACTCACACCATGTGACATCGACAGAAGCCCCTTCTTGGAATTCTGCATGGCAAACCGTAGTAATACTATGTCAATGTATGTACTCTGACTTAGGCCAAGCAATCTCTTAGATCTATCTCTATAGATCTTGATGCCTAGAATACAGACTGCTTCACCTAAGTCCTTCATTGAGAAGCACGTCTCCAGCCAAGTCTTTACAGACTGTAGCGAAGGGATGTCATTGCCAATGAGTAGTATGTCATCCACATACAATATAAGGAAGACAATTGTGTTCCCATTAACCCTCTTGTAGACACATGGTTCATCTTCATTCTTGATGAAACCAAACTATTTGGTCGCATCATCGAATCGAAGATTCCAGCTCCGAGAAGCTTGCTTTAGCCCATAAATGGACCTTTGCAGCTTGCTTACTTTCGCAGTATGCTGTGGATCTACAAAACCCTCAGGTTGTGTCATGTACACATCCTCAAGTAAGTTTCCATTCAGAAATGCGGTTTTGACATCCATCTGCCAGATCTCATAATCGTGGTATGCTGCAATAGCAAACATGATCCGAATGGACTTAAACATCGCCACTGGAGAAAAGATTTCATCATAGTCAATACCATGAATTTGCTTGAAACCTTTAGCCACCAATCGACCCTTATAGGTATGCGTAAGTCCATCCATGTCAGTCTTTCTCCTAAAGACCCACTTACACCCAATGGGTTTGACCCCTTCAGGTGGATCAACCAAAGTCCATACTTGGTTGGTGTACATGGATTCCATCTCGGATCTCATGGCCTTTAACCATTTCTCAGAATCTAGGCTCATCACAGCTTCCTGATAGGAGGTAGGCTCATTCTCAATGAGCATAACGTCATCATGGTCAGACAAGAGAAATGAGTATCTCTCAGGCTGACGACGTACCCTATCAGACCTGCGAAGAGGTAGGTCTACTTGAATAGGTGGTTGTTCCACAACTCTTTGTGCAACAATCTCATCACCCACAACACTTTGTGGTTCCTGTTCAACCTCCATCAAGGTCTCAGTTCTATGGTCCTTATCTTGAATTTCTTCAAGATCGAACGTACTCCCACTAGTTTTTCTAAAAACAAAATCCCTTTCTAGAAAAACTCCAGTCTTTGCCACAAATACTTTGTGCTGACTAGGAATGTAGAAATAATATCCCTTTGTATCCTTGGGATATCCAACAAAATAGCACCTATCAAATTTGGGTCCCAGTTTGTCTGAGATTTGACGTCGAACGTAAGCCTCACAACTCCAAATCCTCATGAAAGACATCTTGGGATTTCTCCCTGTCCATATCATATATGGTGTCTTTATCACAGCCTTGGATGGTACACGGTTAAGGGTGAAGGCTGCTGTGTCTAGAGCATATCCCCAAAAGGATATAGGAAGATCTGTGTGACTCATCATAGATCCTACCATATCTAATAGGGTACGATTCCTCCTTTCGGATACATCATTCCACTGTGATATTCCAGGAGGAGTGAGTTGGGATAAAATCTCACACTCAGCTAGATAGTCACGAAACTCATGGCTAAGGTATTCATCACCTCGATCTGATCGAAGTATCTTAATACTCTTGCCAAACTGGTTTTGTACTTCATTCTTGAATTCTTTGAACTTTTCAAAGGATTTTGATTTATGTGTCATGAGATACACATAACCATATCTACTGAAGTCATCCGTAAATGTAATGAAGTATCTGTAACCACCTCTAGCAACAACATTGAAAGGGCCACATACATCACTATGTATAAGTCCTAACACGTCTGTTGCTCTTTCGCTGTGTCCACTAAAGGGAGTCTTGGTCATATTGCCTAAAAGGCAAGGCTCGTATGTCTCATATGATTTAAAATCAAATGAGTCTAGCAGTCCATCCTTATGGAGCTGAGATAAGCGACTCTCATTTATGTGATCTAAGCAACAATGCCAGCGATAGGTTTGGTTCAACTCATTTGACTTGAACCTTTTGGTACTTATGTTATAGATAGGGCTCTCTAAGTCTAGAAAGTAGAGTCCGTTCATTAGAGGTGCACTACAATAGAACATATTATTTAAATAAACTGAACAACATTTGTTCTTTATTATAAATGTAAATCCTTTCTTGTCCAAATAAGAAACCGAAATTATGTTCTTAGTTAAGGCAGACACATAACAACATTCATCTAATTCTAGTACAAGCCCAGAGGGCAAAGATAGATCATAAGTTCCTACAGCAACAACAGAAACTCTTGCTCCATTGCCTACTCGTAGGTCCACCTCGCCCTTTGTCAATGCCCAGCTATTTCTCAGTGCCTGCACATTGGTACAAATGTGAGATGCACATCCGGTATCTAATACCCATGATGAAGAAATAGATATATTGACTTCTATAACATTTATACCTGAAGTAGAAGTCTCACTTCTCTTTTTCTTAAGATCTTCCAGATAAGTTTTGCAGTTACGCTTCCAGTGTCTAGCTTCCTTGCAGTGGAAGCAAGCCCCTTCCTTGGCCACCCCTCATTTGGGTTTAAGTTCTTTGCCTTTGCCCTTGGCTATGGACTTTCCCTTACCTTTAGGCTTGCCCTTGCCTTTCTTCTTTTGCACCATCAAAATGACGTCAGATTTTCCCTTCTTAAGGTTGAGCTCAACAGTTCTCAACATGCTGAGCATCTCAGGCAGTGGCTTATCAATTTCATTCATGTTGTAATTCATAACAAATTGATTGTAGCTTTGTGGCAAAGACTGCAAGATCAAGTCAGTGGCCAGCTCTTGGCCAAGGGGGAATCCCAATCTCTGTAGGTTTTCTATGTACCCAATCATCTTGAGTACATATGAACCTACGGGAGTCCCATCTTGAATTTTGGACCCAAACAATGCCTTAGAGACTTCATATCTCTCGTATCTTGCTTGTCCTTGATATAGTTGACGAAGATGTTCAACCATATCATAAGCATTCATGAACTCATGTTGCTTCTGAAGCTCAGAGTTCATGGTCGTGAGCATTAGACATGACACATCTAATGCATCATCTTGATGCTTCTTATAAGCATCTTTGTCAACTAGGAGGTGCCTCCTAATAGGTGCCTCGGGACGCATGATTTCCTTTCTTGGGTGAGAACAATTCTCAGGTTCCTGTACTAGTCTAGGAAATTTGCTCCATTGAGCTTGTCCTTCTCAAGGACAGAACGCAGAGAGAGAGTGTTCGTGTTTGTCGACATAGTAATCTACAACATACAATGAAGAGAATTAATATCATATTCCTTTTATCATTTAATTATGTCTTTAATCAAATGATGCTCCCACTGAATTATAGGAATTTTGTAGAATCGAGTTATGGATGTGGTCAAACCACATTACTAGATTCATACAAACTAGCTATAACTCCTGCTGGACAAGATCCACATCATATTAAGCTTTGAGTTAGCTTTGGCTAAATCGCCCAAGACTTAGTATGATCGGTGGGTAACACATTACCGATTACATCTCTATGCAACTCTTGTTTATAGGATCAAGACTCACATTTACTAAAGACCTTGAGTTAGCTTTGGCTAAATCGCCCAAGATTTAGTATAAATGCGATCTTATCCTATCTTTCTAACGGTTGGAATATGCCTATAGTTCTACTCGATCCAATTGAGTTAACTAGTTTCACTCAATCTAATTGAGCTTACTCTAACCCAAGCCGTGATAGGCGGGACCAAGATTGTCCCTCCGCACCCTACTAAGATAATATGTGTTGCTCTACTTTGGCAGATTCAACAACTACAAATGATCGAGGTAGTGATGGGTATCAAGGACTTGGTAGGCATTTACGAGTTGATTCGATTAAGATCTAATCTAATCATAATGTGTATCATATACGCATTGAGGCCTTTATTATTATATACTAGCATGCATCACATACATACAAGCATTATTCTAGCATACATCATATACATACAAGAAAAATATCCTAGCATGCATCATATACATACAAGCATTATTCTACTAGCATGCATCACATACATATAAGCAAAATCATATATATATATATATATATATAAAATTAACTGTGATGTGGTCATGGCCCTACTACGATCTTCTCAAGCCAATGAGAAGATCTGACGGTTAACCTAGGGCTAGCGGCTTCTCCAAGTGCTTCCTTTGATCGCCATGTGTCGTCGGCACCCTTCTCGTAACTTCGTCTACAAGTGGACTTTCCACCGCTCCATTTTTGTACATTACAAATATGAAACTCGAGTTACATTCGAGTCTAAGACTATTTACAACTAGAATTTCAAAAGAAGACGTACGACGCGCAGGTCGCATACCCTATAAAACACGCACAACCATAAAAACGACACGCAGACCGTATTATGAATTACAACACATCATCATCCAATCATATTGGGGTTCTTGGGCCATGACAATCATAGAATTATACATAATTCTAAATTATGTATTTTTTACAGAAAATTTCTATAATTTTTCCTATTTTTTTCAATTTTATGAGTCACCTCTCCGTAACGGTCCCGCTAAGCGATTTTCGGGCACGATCGTGGGACAATGCCCCTTTCGGGGATAGAGACAGCGCCCCTACTCGCAAAATAAACTTTGTGAGTGTCCCTACTACGATCTTACAATGACTTAAGTCGTTGTCCCAAAAACCTAAAGCGAGAACTCGCCGTTTCGGAGAGTTTTTCTCGATGGTTGAAGCCTACAAGTATCCCAACACTCGTTGCTTCGACTCTTCGAGAAAAATACCCAAAAATTCTATAAAAATAGGAAATTTACAGAAACATAAAAATATGTAATTTTTATATCTAATACAAAAACTAAACACATACATGCTTCGCACGTGACTCTGATACCACTGTTGGGTTTTCCGAGCCGCAAAAATCGCTTTTTGCGTTGCGGAAACCTCGGAAGCTCGACCACGGATCCGTGCGAAGTATAACAAATAAAACTAACATGTATGTGTTTAATACCTTTAGATCTACTCTAGATCTACATGATAAGAAATTACCCTTGAAGTGATGCCCTTCGCTTATCCCGCTCGTCCAAATGGATTGCTAGAACTCAGGAGTGTCAAGTGCACATTCCTCTATTGGTATCCACACAAGTAATAGATGGAGAAAAGACAATCTTGAGTGTGCTAGCACTCCTTGAAGGTCTCAGCAAAGTAGAGGATTGGGAGAGAACTTGAGTGGAGCAAGGAAAAAGATGATGTTGGAGTTACCACACAAAAATGAATTATCTCCATCAAGCCTCCTAAAGTGGTCGGCCACTTATTTGATGTAACTCCAAGAGTCAATGGCTCTTGGTCTCCCTCATGAGGTGGCACCCCATGATAAGTCTATGATAATGTGGAACACCATCATTGGCCGGCCCACATACCATGTCACCATGACATGGCAATTGGTCAAGTCAAAATTGACCATTCATCTTTCCCTCTCAAGTCAAGTCAAACTTGACCTCTTATCTCCCATGGTTGATCAAATCTAACCACTTGATTCAAGTCAATTTGATTTAATGAATCTCTATTCATTAATTTAAATTGACTCAATGAATCAAATCTAAATTAGACTCATTCAACACTTGAATCAACTTGAGTCTAATCAATTAGTCTAATTTGGATTACTCTTAATCCAATTTGGTTCATCCCATGAACCTTATCCTCATGGTTCATCATATGAACCTAATCTCCATCTAATTGCCCTTTGTGTGTGACCCTATAGGTTCTTGTAACGTTGGCAATGTCTCTAAACCGATTTAGGAACATAAGCAATGAGCGGTATCTAGCAACACATCATTGCTACCCAAGTTACAAGAATGTTGAGCTCCAACATCACCTTTGTGACTACTAATTGTGACTCTCACAATATGTGACAGTGTCCCTCTATCCATGACATCTAGATTGACCAATTGAGGCATAGATCGTGTCATCCTCGGTACAATCTATATCTTGAACTCCAAGTATACTCACTCTAATCAAATGAGCTCAATATTTCATACTGACTCATTTGGGCATAGTCATGCACTTCGTGGTCTCACTCTATCAAGAATGACGATGTCACTCCCGTCATATAGGAGGGATAGATCTCATCTACATCACTCACATCCCTGCGCATAATTTGTTACATACCCAGTAATCGCCTTTATAGTCCACCCATTTACGGGTGACGTTTGACGAAGCCAAAGTATGCAACTCCTTATGTAGGGAACCATGGTGACTTCAGGTCCATGAACTAATAGTCATATGAGAAAGTATATGACACTCATATAACGATCCATGATACTTTCTCATGGCGGGTCATTTAGTATACATTCTCCAATGCATACCCATATGTCAATTTGATATCTCATATCTATGACTTGTGAGATCAAGTCATTGTGTTGACCTACATGCTAGTCTCTATGCATTAACATTGTCCCTGAATGTTAATACTTGACTAGGAATGATTAAGAGTAGTGTTCTCTATATCATCTCATTATTGATTCAACCAATCGATTGATATAGATAAGAACCTACTACTCAAGGACGTTATTATACTTAGCTATTTGGCACCAATATTAGTAAATATAATAATCATGCCTTTATGAATAGGAATATGATACAATAAAGTTCATACAACAATCATCACATGATTGACTCTAGGGCTTTCATAAACACTCCTTGGCCGAAACTTCTATGGGTGCTAGCACACTCTAGGTTTCTTTTCTCCACCTATTGCTTTTGTGGATACCAATAAAGGAGTGTACACTTGACACTCTAGAGTTCCGACAAGCTATTTGGACGAGCGGGATTTGTAAAGGGCGTCGCATCGAGGGTAACACTCTCAACTTCTAGATCTAAGGTAGATCTAGGTTTACTTAGCACATACATGTTTTTATTTTAATATATCTTCGCACGGATCCGTGGTCGGACTTCCAGGGTTTCCGCAATGCAAAAAGCGGTTTTTGCGGCTTGAAAAGTCCAACAGTGGTATCAAAGTCACGTGCGAAGCATGTATGTGTTTCATTTTTGTAGTTTTTGTATTAAATATAAAAATTATAAATTTTTATGTTTCTGTAAATTTCCTATTTTTATTGAATTTTTGGATATTTTTCTCGAAGAGTCAAAGCAACGAGTGTTGGGACACTTGTAGGCTTCAATCATCGAGAAAAACTCTCCGAAACGGCGAGTTCTCGCTTTAGATTTTTGGGACAGCGACTTAAGTCGTTGTAAGATCGTAGTAGAGACACTCGCAAAGTTTATTTTGCGAGTATGGGCGCTGCCCCTATCCCCGAAAGGGGCCTTGTCTCGCGATCGCGCCCGAAAACCGCTTAGCGGGACCGTTACGGAGAAGTGATTCATAAAATTGAAAAAAAAAATAGAAAAAATTATAGAAATTTTCTGTAAAATACATAATTTAGAATTATGTATAATTCTGTGATTTTCATGGCCCAAGAAACCCAATATGATTGGATGATGATGTGTTGTAATTCATAATACGGTCTGCGTGCCATTTTTGTAGTTGTGCGTGTTGTATAGTGTATGCGACCTACGCGTCGTACCTCTTCTTTTGAAATTCTAGTTGTAAATAGTTTTAGACTCGAATGTAACTCGAGTTTCATATTTGTAATGTACAAAATAAAGCGATGGAAAGTCCACTTGTAGACGAAGTTACGAGAAGGGTGCCGACGACACATGGCGATCAAAGGAAGCACTTGGAGAAACCGCTAGCCCTAGGTTGACCGTCAGATCTTCTCATTGGCTTGAGAAGATCATAGAAGAGTCATGACCACATCACAGTTATATATATATATATATATATATATATATATATATATATATATATATATATATATATATATATATATATATATATATATATTTGATTTTGCTTGTATGTATGTGATGCATGCTAGTAGAATAATGCTTGTATGTATATGATGCATGCTAGGATATTTTTCTTGTATGTATATGATGTAGGGATTTCTATATGCCAAATAGCATATGCGCAACGGAAAAATTAGGATCCCTTCCTAGTGATCCTTGCGAAAGAAAACCTCGTACAAAATAAATTTCTCTAAAACCAAACCTATCATATAGGAGAGGATTACCTTTGTTGCGTGCCCTTGTTAATCCCGCTTTTCCTTTTAGTTTGTTGGATCTTTAGCACGTTCAAATGTCCGTGCCTCTATACGTATCCACACGAGCAAGCTCTTGTCTCACAAAAGAAAAACTAGAAGGGCTCTCCTTTACTTCTTGCTAGAGAAGTCCCTAAAGGAGAGGAAGCTAGGGAAAAAGAGAAGGGAAGAAGAAGACTACTCTTCTTGCTAGCCTACACTCACAAAACCACACAACCAAAGCTTCCACCAAGCTCTCAAGCTCTCACACAACCACAATCTCTCTTTGGCCGGCCACTCCATGGAGTCTTTTATAGGGTTGGAAAAACCCTTTCACCTCCTACCATTCAATGCAATCCATTGCATTGAGACACCTTGTTTGGCCGGCCACTTTAAGGAGACAAAAACCACTTTGTCTCCTTCCACCTTATCTAGCTTAGGTGACATGCTTGTGTGACATTCATGCATGTTGAATTAATCTTATTAATTCAATAAGCCCACCTTATCTAGCTTAGGTGGCATGCTTATGTGGCATGCTTGTGTGGCATTCATGCATGTTGAATTAATCTTATTAATTCAATAAGCTTATGTTATCATATTGAATTAATCTCATTAAATCAATAAGGTAACATATTGAATTAATCTCATTAAATCAATAAACTAAAATTCTCATTAAGCTTAAAGTCCAAAAACCATTTTGTACTTAAGCTTATTCCCAAATTATTCTAGTCAAACTAGAATGCACTAATTCTTCTAATCATCATGATCTTTGTGTGTGACCCTATAGGCTCTCATAACGTTGGCAGTGGATCTAAACTCTTTTAGATACACAAGCAATGAGCGGCATCTAGCAATACATCATTGCTACCCAAGTTACGAAATAAGTCAAGATCCGACTAACCTTTCCGTGACTACTATAATGTATGACCGTGTCTTTCTATCCTTGATATCAGATTGACCAATGAGGCATAGACCGTGTCATCCTCGATCAATCTATGTGTTTCTTGATCCCTGAGTAAACTAACTCAAACAAATGAGCTCAATATCTCATATTGACTCATTTGAGCATGGCCATGCGTTTTAGTAGTTCTACTCAATCAAGGGGCCCACCGATATCACTCTCGTCATATGAGAGGGATAGATCCCATCTACATCACTCACATCCCTCCGCATAATTTGTTATATACCCAGTAATCGCCTTTATGGTCCACCCTGTTACGGGTGACGTTTGACGATACTAAAGTACATAATTCCTTATGTAGGGAACCGTAGTGACTTCAGGTTCGAGGACTATTCATACCAATAGTCACATGAGAAAGTTTATGACACTCATATAACGATCCATGAAACTTTCTCATGGCGGGTCAGTTCAGTATATATTCTCTAATATATACTCATGTGTCAACTTGATATCATATATCCATGACTTGTGAGATCAAGTCATCAATCGACCTACATGCTAGTCTTTATGTATTAATATTGCCCTTGCATATTAATACTTGACTAGGAACATTTAGGAAAGTGTTCTCTACAGCCTCTCATAATCAATTCTGCCAATTGATGTGCTGTAGATAAGAACCTACTTTTCTAGGGCATTATTATATTTAATTTAGCTGGCACAAGCAAGATGTAAATATAATAACCAATCCTTTGCCTTTATTGAATATGATACAAAATGTTCCCTTTTCAACCATCACATGATTGGCTCTAGGGCTATAACTAACAATCTCCCACTAGCACTAGTACCAATCACTATGATATCTAATACCTAGTGACCTAGTGTGACCATCATGCTTCCTCTCGTACAAAGCCTTGGTCAATGGATCTGCGATGTTAGCTTCGCTTTAGACTGCATATCCTCACATCTCCTCTATCGATGATCCTCGAATGAGATGGAAGCGCAAGAAGATGTGTTTGGTCCACGATGTGATCGAGGTTCCTTAGCTGCAATAGCCCCATTGTTGTCACAATAGAGGTCTATTGGATCTGTAATGCTAGGAACTACCCCAAGTTCATCGATGAACTTCGGAGCCAAACACCTCCTTCTTTGCATCGAGACGCAAGAATATACTCGGCTTGTAGAATCAAGAATCGCGTGTCCTCGCTTTGAACTCTTCCACCACACCCACCATTCAGTGCAAAACACGTACCGATTGCGATCTATAGTCATCCTTGTCTGCTTGGAAGCTTGCATCATCAGAATCTTTACGCTAGCTCCTCATTGCCTCCAAATATCGTGAAATATTCTTCGTTCTTCGTAAGTATTTAAGAATATTTTTGATCGCTATCCAAAGGACTTTCACCGATCCGATCGTATCTACTCGCCATGCTCAAAGCATACGAGACGCCGTGACGAGTACAAAGCACGGCGCATATGATAGACCCTATGGCAATGCATAAGGGATCTTATCCATGCGATCTCTCCTCCTTAGAAGAGGGACATTGAGTCTTCGAAAGACTCACACCATGTGATAAAGGCGTAAATCCTTTCTTGGAATTTTGCATAGCAAAACGATCTAGCACTTTATCAATGTATGTACTGACTTAGGCCAAGTAATCTTTTAGATCTATCTCTATAGATCTTGATGCCTAGAATATAGGCACACCTAAGTCTTTCATCGAGAAACAATTCCCTAACCACATCTTCACAGATCGGAGTGAGGGAATATCATTTCCGGCGAGAAGTATGTCATCTACATACAAGACAAGAAATACAACTGTGTTCTACTATTTCTCTTGTAGACACAAGGTTCATCTTCATTCTTGATGAAACCAAACTCCTTGATTGCATCATCGAATCAAGATTCCAGAGAGGCTTGCTTTAGTCCATAAATGGACCTTTGCGCTTTGCATACCTTTCCAGATGCTTTGGATCTTCAAAACCTCAGGTGTGTCATGTACACATCCTCGAGTAGCTTTCCATTCGAAAAGCGGTTTTGACATCCATCCGCCAGATCTCATAATCGTGGTAGGTCGCAATAGCAAGTATGATCCGAATGGATTTAAGCATCGCGAATCGGTGAAAAGGTTTCATCATAGTCAATACCATGAATTTGTTTGAACTTTAGCCACCAATCTACCTTTATAGGTATGCTTATTACCATCCATGTCGGGCTTTACTTTAAAGACCCACTTACACCCAATGGGTTTTACCTCTTCGTGGATCAACCAAGGTCCATACTTGGTTAGTGTACATGGATTCCATTTCGATCTCATGGCCTCTAGCCATTTCTAACTGGGCTCATCATAGCTTCTGATAGGATGTAGGCTCGCCAAGATCGACAAGCAATATCTCACATTGTCACCAAGAGAAAAGAATATCTCTCGGGTTGACGACGGATCCTATCAGATCTACGAAGAGGTTGGTCTACTTGAAGTGTATGCCGCTCCACAACTCTTTGGGCAACAATTTCTCATCCACAACACTTTGTGGTTCCTGCTCATTTTCCATCGGCCTTAGTGTTATTGTCATCTTGAACTTCTTCAAGATGTAAATTTTACTCTTTCTAGAAAGACAAGATTTCGCAACAAACACCTTGCCAAGTGTGGGATTGTAAAAGTAATATCCCTTAGTTTCCTTGGGATATCCTACAAAATAACACTTATCCGATTTGGGTCCTAGTTTATCCGAGACTTGACGCCTTACATAAGCTTCACAACCCCAAATCTTTATAAAGACATTTTGGGACTCTTCCTACCATATCGTATATGGTGTCTTTTCTACGGCTTTTGATGGGACGCGATTAAGTGTGAAAGCTACTCTCTAGAGCTAGTCCCCAAAAGGAAGTAGGTAGATCACCTGCTCATCATTGATCGATCGTACCATATCTAATAGAGTACGATTTCTCCTCTCAGATACACCATTCCATTGTGGTGTTCCAGGTGGAGTAAGTTGGGATATTATCCCACACTTAGCCAGGTGATCACGAAACTCTTGACTAAGGTATTCACCACCTCGATCTGATCGAAGTAGCTTAATACACTTACCAAGTTGGTTTTGTACTTCATTCTTGAATGCTTTGAACTTTTCAAAGGATTCTGACTTATGTCTCATCAAATATAAGTAGCCAAATCTACTCATATCATCGCGAAAGTAATAAAGTATTTATAGCCTCCTCTTTCGACATTGAAAGGGCCACATACATCAAGATGTATGAGTCCTAACAAGTCCGTCGCTTCTCGCCATGTCCACTAAATGGAGTTTTAGTCATCTTTCCTAAAAGACAAGATTCGATACCTCATATGATTCAAAATCAAATGAGTCCAATAATCCATCTTTATGGAGTTGGGATATGCGTTTTTCATTTATGTGACCTAGGCGACAGTGCCAGAGATATGTTTGGTTCAAATCATTCGATTTGAACCATTTGGTATTTACGTTATATATTGGGTTTTCTAAATCTAGAACATAGAGACCATTCATAAGTGGTGCATTACAATAGAACATTTCATTCAAATAAATGGAACAACATTTGTCCTTTATTATAAAAGAAAAGTTTTTCTTGTCTAAACAAGATACAGAAATTATGTTCTTTGTCAATGCAGGTACACATAAGCACTCCTCTAGTTCTAAGATAAGCCCAAAGGCAAAGACAAAGAATATGTTCCTACAAATGCACAAAGAAAGAACTTTTGCGCCATTGCCTACTCAGAGGTCCACTTCGCCTTTTCCATTAGTCTACTATTTCTCTCCTGCACATTAGTACAAATGTGAGATGCACATCCCAGATCTAATACCCATGTAGAAGAAATAGATAGATTAACTTCTATAACGTGTATACCGAGGCGTAAGTCCCACTTCTTTTATTCTTTACTTTCTCAAGGTAGACTTCATAGCCCGCTCCAAAGGTCCACCTCACCGCAATGGAAGCACCCCTTCCTTAGGTACTTTACCTTTACCCTTCAAGTGGATGAATTGGCCTTGCCTTTGGCTTGGGTCTTACCCTTGCCTTTGCGCTTACCTTTGCCCTTCTTGACCATTAGTACATTACTAACTTTCTTTTTGAGATTCGGTTCAGCAGTTCTTAACATGCTGAGAATCTCAGGCAAAGGTTTATCAATTTCATTCATGTTATAATTCATGACGAATTGATTATATGCTTCCGGCAACGATTGCAGGATAACATCTTGCCACAATTCTTGGCTCGATGGAAAACCTAGTCTTCAAGGTTCTCAACGCATCCCAATCATTTTAAGTACGTGAGTTCCTACAGTGTTCCTTCTGCATCTTGCATGCAAAAAGAGCCTTAGACACTTCAAAACGCTCGTGCCTAGCTTGTCCTTGATATAGTTGTTTCAAATGCTCAACCATATCATAGGCATCCATGTTCTCATGTTGCTTCTGAAGCTCAGAGTTCATGGTGGCAAGCATAAGGCATGACACATCTAATGCGTCATCTTGATGCTTCTTATAAGCATCCTTTTCAAAGACGAGTGGCGCAGGGCGTGTATTTCAGGTAGACTGCTCTAGGACATACAGTTTGCTTCTTGCTTGAGGATAATCCTCAAGTTCCTATACTACCAAGAAAGTTCGCTCCATTGAGTTTGTCCTTCTCAAGGACAGATCGCAAGTTGAGGGGGTGTGTCGTGTTAGATGACATTGTGATCTACAACAATAAAATGCAAAATTAAGTATCATACTTAAGTCATTTAATTAGGCCTTTAATTAAATGAGGCTCCCACTAAATTCTCATAGCTTTGATATGAGCTAATCATTGATGTAGGCAAAACACTTTTCGCTTACATCATTAGCTACTATTTAGCTATAAATTTATATGGGATAAAGATCCACATCATAATTCGTCTTGAGTTAGCTTTAGCTAATCGCCCAAGACGTAGTATGATTAGGTAGGCAATCTTTTGCCAATTACATCTGATGTAACTCTTTAATAGCTTTGGTTAAGTTTAGATTAGTTTAGTGCTTATTCCTAAACCAGCTTCCAGGCTGTGGCGAGGCACAGGGGCCTTCTTGGATATCGGAGCAACGACCACTTCTAAGACAAAGCTGATGTTCGAAAATCACATAAAACTAATTTTAAAACTTATGTTCAAAGCTAATATATGCCTCTACTTTCTTAACTAATTAAGAAAAACTTAATTAAGTCTTAACTAAGTTTGATAGCGGGACATCACGATTGTCCACTCGCACTCTTCCAAGATAAAATGCATTGCTTTGCTTTGGCAAACCCAATAACAAATGATCGAGGAAGTAGTGAGTACCAAACTTTGGTAGGTATATCGTATTTGACTTATTGAGATATAAACTTAAACATGCATCACATACATATTAGCATACATCACATATAAGCTAAATTAACATGCATCACATACATAGTTAAACTAAGTGTGTCATGGTTATGGCCCTTATTCTACAATCTTCTCAAGCCAAGAAGATTGATTGGTCAACCTAGGATAGCATCTTCTCCCAAGTGCTTCCTTTGGTTGTCTTGTGTTGTTGACTTCCTCCTTGTAACATTATCTTCCAATGGACCCTCCATCTTTGTTTTGTATATATTACAAAGGAGAAATACTGAGTTACATTCGAGTCTAAAGCTAATTTTACAACAAGAATTTTAGGAGAAAGGCACCACACGCAGCCGATTAAGAATTACAACACACAATCACAAACTTTTTGGGACTAGGCCATAACCATGCACCATGTCAATTTTAACTTTTAAAGATTGGATATTTTATTATGTTTGAAAATTTGCTAATGCAATTATCAACTCATAATAAAATTTATCCTACTTATATCATATATAGAGAAAACTATTTTTAGATCTTTCGCAAAGTGGCTCGATACTAATCGTAGGGAATTTCTATATGCCAAATGGCATATGCAAGAACGGAAAAATTAGGATCCTTCCTAGTGATCCATTGCGAAAGAAAACCTCAGATAAAATAAATTTCTCTAAACCAAACCTATCTTATAGGAGAGGATTACCTTTGTTATGCGTGCCCTTGTTAATCCCGCTTTTCCTTTTGGTTTGTTGGATCTTTAGCACGCTCAAATGTCCGTTCTATACGTATCCACACGAGCAAGCTCTTGTCTCACAAAAGAAAAACTAGAAGAGCTCTCCTTTACTTTTGCTAGAGAAGTCCCTAAAGGAGAGGAAGCTAGGGAAAAGAGAAGGAAGAAGAAGACTACTCTTCTTGCTAGCCTACACTCACAAAACCACACAACCAAAGCTTCCACCAAGCTCTCAAGCTCTCACACAACCACAATCTCTTTGGCCGCCACTCCATGGAGTCTTTTATAGGGTTGGAAAACCCTTTCACCTCCTACCATTTAATGCAATCCATTGCATTGAGACACCTTGTTTGGCCCACTTTAAGGAGACAAAAACCACTTTGTCTCCTTCCACCTTATCTAGCTTAGGTGGCATGATTATGTGGCATGCTTGTGTGGCATTCATGCATGTTGAATTAATCTTAGCTTATGTTATCATATTGAATTAATCTTATTAATTCAATCATGTTATCATATTGAATTAATCTTATTAATTCAATAAGCTTATGTTATCATATTGAATTAATCTCATTAAATCAATAAGGTAACATATTGAATTAATCTCATTAAATCAATAAGCTGTTTATTGCTTAAAGTCCAAAACCATTTTGTACTTAAGCTTATTCCCAAATTATTCTAGTCAAACTAGAATGCACTAATTCTTCTAATCATCATGCTCTTTGTGTGTGACCCTATAGGCTCTCATAACGCTCAAGTGGATCTAAACTCTTTAGATACACAAGCAATGAGCGATCTAGCAATACATCATTGCTACCTAAGTTACGAAATAAGTCAAGATCCGACTAACCTTCCGTGACTACTATAATGTATGACCGTGTCCTTCTATCCTGATATCGATTGACAATGAGGCATAGACCGTGTCATCCTCGATCAATCTATGTGTTTCTGATCCTCGAGTAAACTAACTCAAACAAATGAGCTCAATATCTCATATTGACTCATTCGAGCATGGCCATGCTTTTAGTAGTTCTACTCAATCAAGGCCCACCGATATCACTCATCATATGAGAGGGATAGATCCCATCTACATCACTCACATCCCTCCGCATAATTTGTTATACCCAAGAAGTCGCCTTTATGGTCCACCTATTACGGGTGGCGTTTGTGATACTAAAGTACATAATTCCTTATGTAGGGAACCGTAGTGACTTCAGGTTCGAGGACTATTCATACCAATAGTCACATGAGAAAGTTTATGACACTCATATAACGATCCATGAAACTTTCTCATGGCGGGTCAGTTCAGTATATATTCTCTAATATATACTCATGTGTCAACTTGATATCATATATCCATGACTTGTGAGATCAAGTCATCAATCGACCTACATGCTAGTCTTTATGTATTAATATTGCCCTTGCATATTAATACTTGACTAGGAACATTTAGGAAAGTGTTCTCTACAGCCTCTCATAATCAATTCTGCCAATTGATGTGCTGTAGATAAGAACCTACTTTTCTAGGGCATTATTATATTTAATTTAGCTGGCACAAGCAAGATGTAAATATAATAACCAATCCTTTGCCTTTATTGAATATGATACAAAATGTTCCCTTTTCAACCATCACATGATTGGCTCTAGGGCTATAACTAACATATGATGCATGCTAGAATAATGTTTGTATGTATGTGATGCGTGCTAGTATAGAATAATAAAGGCCTCAATGCGTATATGATACACATTACGATTAGATTAGATCTCAATTGAATCAACTCGTAAATGTCTACCAAGTCCTTGATACCCATCACTACCTCGATCATTTGTAGTTGTTGAATCTGCCAAAGCAGAGCAACGCATATTATCTTGGTAGGGTGCGAAGGAACAATCTTGGTCCCGCCTATCACGGCTTGGGTTAGAGTAAGCTCAATTAGATTGAGTAAAACTAGTTAACTCAATTGGATCGAATAGAACTATAGGCATATTCCAACCGTTGGAAAGATATGATAAGAACGCATTTACACTAAATCTTGGGCAATTTAGCCAAAGCTAACTCAAGGTCTTTTGTAAATGTGGGTCTTGATCCTATAAACAAGAGTTGCATAGAGATGTAATCGGTAATGTGTTACCCACCGATCATACCAAGTCTTGGGCGATTTAGCCAAAGCTAACTCAAGGCTTAGTATGATATGGATCTTATCCCGCATGAATTATAACTAGTTTGTATGAATCTAGTAATGTGGTTTGACCACATTCATAACTCGATTCTATAAAATTCCTATAATTCAGTGGGAGCATCATTTGATTAAAAGCCTAATTAAATGATAAAAGAAATATGATATTAATTCTCTGCATTGTATGTTGTAGATTACTATATCGACAAACACGAACACTCTCTCTCTACGTTCTGTCCTTGAGAAGGACAAGCTCAATGGAGCAAATTTCCTGGACTGGTATAGGAACCTGAGAATTGTTTTCACCCAAGAAAGGAAATTGTACGCGTCTGGCAACCCATTCGAGGCACCTTACATCCGCCTCAGCGGTGACAAAGATGCTTACAAGAAGCATCAAGATGATGCATTAGATGTGTCATGTCTAATGCTCACGACCATAAACTCTGAGCTTCAGAAGCAACACGAGTTCATGAATGCTTATGATATGGTTGAACATCTTCGTCAACTATATCAAGGACAAGCAAGGCACGAGAGATATGAAGTCTCTAAGGCATTGTTTGGTTCTAAAATGCAAGATGGGACTCTCGTAGGTCCATATGTACTCAAGATGATTGGGTACGTAGAAAACCTACAGAGATTGGGATTCCCCCTTGGCCAAGAGCTGGCCACTGACTTGATCTTGCAGTTTTTGCCGCAAAGCTACAATCAATTTATCATGAATTACAACATGAATGAAATTGATAAGTCACTGCCTGAGATGCTCAGCATGTTGAGAACTGCTGAGCTCAACCTTAAGAAGGGAAAATCTGATGTCATTTTGATGGTGCAAAAGAAGAAAGGCAAGGGCAAGCCTAAAAGTAAGGGAAAGTCCCAAGCCAAGGACAAAGGCAAGGAACTGAAACCCAAAGGAGGGATGGCCAAGGAAGGGGCTTGCTTCCACTGCAAGGAAGCTGGACACTGGAAGCGTAACTGCAAGGCATACCTGGATGATCTTAAGAAGAAGAGAAGTGAGACTTCTACTTCAGGTATAAATGTTATAGAAGTCAATCTATCTATTTCTTCATCATGGGTATTAGATACCGGATGTGCATCTCACATTTGTACCAATGTGCAGGCGCTGAGAAATAGCAGGGCATTGACAAAGGGCGAGGTGGACCTACGAGTAGGCAATGGAGCATGGATTGCTGCTGTTGTTGTAGGAATTTATGATCTATCTCTGCCCTCTGGGCTTGTACTAGAATTAGATGAATGTTGTTATGTGTCTGCCTTCACTAAGAACATCATTTCGATTTCTTGTTTGGACAAGAAAAGATTTACATTTATAATAAAGAACAAATATTGTTCAGTTTATTTAAATGATATGTTCTATTGTAGTGCACCTCTAATGAACGGACTCTACTTTCTAGACTTAGAGAGCCCTATCTATAACATAAGTACCAAAAGATTCAAGTCAAATGAGTTGAACCAAACCTATCTCTGGCATTGTCGCTTAGGTCACATAAATGAGAGTCGTTTTATCTCAGCTCCATAAGGATGGACTGCTAGACTCATTTGATTTTGAATCATATGAGACATGCGAGTCTTGCCTTTTAGGCAAGATGACCAAGACTCCCTTTAGTGGACACAGCGAAAGAGCAACAGACTTGTTAGGACTTATACATAGTGATGTATGTGGCCCTTTCAATGTTGCTGCTAAAGGTGATTACAGGTACTTCATTACATTTACTGATGACTTCAGTAGATATGGTTATGTGTATCTTATGACACATAAATCAGAATCCTTTGAAAAGTTCAAAAAATTCAAGAATGAAGTACAAAACCAGCTTGACAAGAGTATTAAGATACTTCGATCAGATCGAGGTGGCGAATACCTTAGCCATGAGTTTCGTGACTATCTAGCTGAGTGTGGGATTCTATCCCAACTCACTCCTCTTGGAACACCATAGTGGAATGGTGTATCCGAAAGGAGGAATCGTACCCTATTAGATATGGTACGATCTATGATGAGTCACACAGATCTTCCTATATCCTTTTGGGGATATGCTCTAGACACAGCAGCCTTTACCCTTAACCGTGTAGCATCCAAGGATGTCATAAAGACACCATATATGATATGGACAGGGAGAAATCCCAATATGTCTTTCATGAGGATTTGGGATTGTGAGGCTTATGTTCGATGTCAAGTCTCAGATAAACTAGGACCCAAATCCGATAGGTGCTATTTTGTTGGATATCCCAAGGATACAAAGGGATATTAATTCTACATTCCCAATCAGCACAAAGTGTTTGTAGCAAAGACTAGGGTTTTTCTAGAAAGGGATTTTGTTTCTAGAAAAACTAGTGGGAGTACATTCAATCTTGAAGAAATTCAAGATAAGGACCATAACACTGAGGCCTTGATGGAGGTTGAATAGGAACCATAAAGTGTTGTGGGTGATAAGATTGTTGCACAAAGAGTTGTAGAACAACCACCTGTTCATGTAGACCTACTTCTTCGCAGGTCTGATAGGGTACGTCGTCAGCCTGAGAGATACTCATTTCTCTTGTCTGACCATGATGATGTTATGCTAATTGAGAATGAGCCTACCTCCTATCAAAAAGCTGTGATGAGCCCAGATTCTGAGAAATGACTAGAGGCCATGAGATCCGAAATGGAATTCATGTACACCAACCAAGTATGGACTTTGGTTGATCCACCTGAAGGGGTCAGACCCATTGGGTGTAAGTGGGTCTTTAGGAGAAAGACTGACATGGATGGACTTACGCATACCTATAAGGGTCAATTGGTGGCTAAAGATTTCAAGCAAATTCATGGTATTGACTATGATGAAATCTTTTCTCCAGTGGCGATGTTTAAGTCCATTCGGATCTTGCTTACTATTGCAGCATACCACGATTATGAGATCTGGCAGATGGATGTCAAAACGGCGTTTCTGAATGGAAACTTACTCGAGGATGTGTACATGACACAACCTGAGGGTTTTGAAGATCCACAGCATACTGGGAAAGTATGCAAGCTGCAAAGGTCCATTTATGGTCTAAAGCAAGCCTCTCGGAGCTGGAATCTTCGATTTGATGATGCGATCAAACAGTTTGGTTTCATCAAAAATGAAGATGAATCATGTGTCTACAAGAGGGTTAATGGGAACACAGTTATCTTCCTTGTATTGTATATGGATGACATACTACTCATTGGAAATGACATCCCTTCGCTACAGTCTGTGAAGACTTAGCTGGGGACGTGCTTCTCAATGAAGGACTTAGGTAAAGCAGCCTGTATTCTAGGCATCAAGATCTATAGAGATAGATCTATGAGATTGCTTGACCTAAGTCAGAGTACATACATTGACACGGTATTACTACGGTTTGTCATGCAGAATTCCAAGAAGGGACTTCTGCCAATGTCACATGGTGTGAGTCTTTCGAAGGCTCAAAGTCCCTCTTCTAGAGAGGAGAGAGACCACATGGATAAGATCCCTTACGCATCAGCTATAGGATCTATCATGTACGTCATGCTGTGTACTCATCCTGATGTCTCGTATACTTTGAGCATGACGAGTAGATACCAGTCAGATCCAGGTGAGCGTCACTGGATAACAGTTAAGAATATTCATAAGTACTTGAGAAGGACTAAAGAATATTTTTTGATATTTGGAGGCGATGAAGAGCTAGCTGTAAAGGGTTACAGCGATGTCAGCTTCCAAACTGACCAGGATGATTATAGATCGCAGCCAGGGTTTGTGTTTTGCTTGAATGGTGGCGTTGTGAGTTGGAAGAGTTCGAAGCAGGAAACAGTTGTTGATTCTACAATAGAAGCCAAGTATATTGCTGCATCTGAGGCAGCAAAGGAGGCAGTTTGGATCCGCAAGTTCATTACTGAGCTTGGGGTGATTCCTAGCATAGCAGATCCCATAGAGCTCTATTGTGACAACAATGGAGCAATTGCACAGGCTAAGGAACCTCGCTCATACCAGCGGACCAAACATATACTACGACACTTCCATCTCATTCGAGAGATTATCGATAGAGGAGATGTGAAGATTTGTAGAGTACCCACAGAGGCTAACATCACAGATCCCTTGACTAAGGCTTTGGCACAAAAAAAACATGATGGTCACACTAGGTCATTGGGTATTAGATATTACAGTGATTGACACTAGTGCTAGTGGGAGATTGTTAGTGAAAGCCCTAGAATCAATCATGTGATGATGGTTGTATGAACTTTATTGTATCATATTCCTATTTATAAAGGTATGGTTATTATATTTACTTGTATTGGTGTTAAATAACTAAATATAATAATGTCCTTGAGTAGTAGGTTCTTATCTATATTAATCGATTGGTAGAATCGATAATGAGATGATATAGAGAACACTACTCTTAATCATTCCTAGTTAAGTATTAACATTCAGGGACAATTTTAATGCATAGAGACTAGCATATAGGTCAACACGATGACTTGATCTCACAAGTCATGGATATGAGATATCAAGTTGACACATGGGTATGCATTGGAGAATATATACTGAATGACCCGCCATGAGAAAATATCATGGATCGTTATATGAGTGTCATATACTTTCTCATGTGGCTATTAGTATGACTATTAGTATGACTATTAGTACTTAGACCTGAAGTCACCATAGTTCCCTACATAAGGAGTTGCATACTTTGGTTTCGTCAAACGTCATCCGTAAATGGGTGGACTATAAAGGCGATTACTGGGTATGTAACAAATTATGCGCAGGGATGTGAGTGATGTAGATGAGATCTATCCCTCCTATATGACGGGAGTGACATCATTATTCTTGATAGAGTGAGGCCACGAAGTGCATGGTCATGCCCAAATGAGTCAATATGAGATATTGAGCTCATTTGATTAGAGTGAGTCTACTTGGAGTTCAAGATATAGATTGCACCGAGGATGACACGGTCTATGCCTCAATTGGTCAATCTAGATATCAAGGATAGAGGGACATTGTCACATATTGTGAGAGTCACAATTAGTAGTCACAAAGGTGATGTTGGAGCTCAACATTCTTGTAACTTGGATAGTAATGATGTGTTGCTAGATACCGCTCATTGCTTATGTTCCTAAATCGGTTTAGGGACATTGTCAACGTTACAAGAACCTATAGGGTCACACACAAAGGGCAATTAGATGGAGATTAGGTTCATATGATGAACCATGAGGATTAGGTTCATGTGATGAACCAAATTGGATTAAGAGTAATCCAAATTAGACTAATTGAGTTAGACTCAAGTTAATTCAAGTGTTGAATGAGTCTAATTTAGATTTGATTCATTTAGTCAATTTAAATTAATGAATAGAGATTCATTAAATTAAATTGACTTGAATCAAATGGTTGGATTTGATCAACCATGGGAGATAAGAGGTCAAGTTTGACTTGACTTGAGAGGGAAGATGAAAGGTCAAGTTTGCATGTGGTGCCACCTCATGAGGGAGACCATTGGAGTTACATGCATGCATGTAACCCCCCAAGTCATGAAGTGGTCGGTCACTCCATTTGATGGGTGTAATTGATTTTGGTGAGTTACTAGAACTTCATCTTCTTCCTTGGATCATCCTCTCAAGCTCCCCTCTCCTCCTTGGCCGAAACTTCTAAGGGTGCTAGCACACTCTAGGTTTCTTTTCTCCACCCATTGCTTATGTGGATACCAATAGAGGAGTGTACACTTGACACTCTAGAGTTCCGACAAACTATTTGGACGAGCGAGATTTGCGAAGGGCGTCGCATCGAGGGTAACACTCTCAACTTCTAGATCTAAGGTAGATCTAGGTTTACTTAGCACATACATGTTTTTATTTTAATATATCTTCGCATGGATCCGTGGCCGGACTTCCGGGGTTTCCGGAACGCAAAAAGAGATTTTTGCAACTCGGAAAGTCCAACAAGGATAACCTGGCAGATCCTTTCACTAAGGCCCTTCCAGCGAATGCTTTTGATAGGCATGTGGAGGGAATGAGAATCAGATGTATGGCAGTATGAGGACAACATAGTCTTTTAGTATAAGTGGGAGATTGTTGGGATGTATACTGAAAAGTCTATCTTTTGAATGAACATCTTTATTTTTTAAATAAGAATCACATGATTATTGTTTGCATATTTATGGTTATGCATATCGTCTAATACATTACATTGTAGATAACATGGTGTGTAGTGTCACATGGGAGATCATATTATCAGTTTCTTGTAAAGTATAAGTAAAGGCTCACAACCGAGATGGTTATGGACAAACTATTGGAATGGTTGTAGTGTGATTTGGTATTGGTTTGTCTTGACTATAGAATCACACTAGTACACTTTGTGTGTATTGAGCAGGACCGACTTAGAGGTGATTTGATTTATTGCTGACTACATAATTGAATCGGACCTCGGATATTATGTTATACATGCTCTTAATCCCGATATAATAACAGGCACATATATTTAGTATTTATTTCTTTGATTTACCAATGGGTGAGATTTATAGAGTAAATCGATAGGCTCAGTAAGTTGGAAAATGATATTATTTATATGGTGTGTCGTTGATTATAAGAGGAAACAGTGTCCTATATATTAGGATGATGATGTCCCCTTGAGGAGCTCATAAAGTGTTGGTGCAGGGGCACTAGATAATCGAACTTGTATTTTGATTATGGCAAAGACATAAAGTTAAGTTTACATCGTTATCTCACGAGCTAAATCAAGTGTACAGAAAACTACTAAAGCTAGAGCTGAAGGCTAGCGACACCCGGAGGAAGCCGCGGTGGTCGGGCGACACTCGAGTGACTTCGGTGGGAGCCGAAGGAATCGAGTGGAAGGCCAGAAGCGACACAGTAAGTATCGAGGTAAGCTCGTGTGAGTGAGAGATGGTAAGGTCGTGTCCTCTGTACGGGGACGACCGTTGGCGGCGATCTGACTAAGACTTCCTGTGGAAGGTCTAGGTCGAGATCGAACGGTTAGAAACCGTCGCATTTACCATTTTTCATTTAACCTCTTACTGCAGGGAAGTGGCCAGGCTGACAGTCGACTGCTGGACATTGGGCAGTCGATTGATGCTCATCAGTCAACTGATGGGAGGCATCAGTCGACTGATGGTGACGAATCAGCCTTTGCGCTAGGTCAAAATGGATAACGTTTGACACGGCCACTTCGCGATAAAATTTGTACAACTTCGTAATTTGTTCCAAAAGATAATGAGACATATTCAGAGGCCAAAAGCTATAAAATGAGGGGAAGATTCCAACTCCAAAGATCATCAAGTTTAATTCTCAAGTGCTCCTACAACGTCAAAGCTCCAACACCGTCATAATGCCGACACGACAAGTTCTGATCTTCTTCGTCAGCAACAGCAACAAGTAACATATTTTGTTATTGTATTTTTGTTTTTATTTGCAACGATGTGAGATAGGCTTGTTGCCTCATCCTCGTACTTTCGGTTTTGTGTTCGTTGTCTCCTACCTCCAACGAGGAGGAGACGTTATAGTGCTTTTCCCTCCGTACGCGGTTTAGAACCGTTAGGGCCTTGGAGTAGCAACCGCTGGGTTATGAACCAAGTAAAAATAAACGTGTTTTTTTACCTTTCCGCTGTGCATACTCGTGTATCGAACAAACGAACAAAAAGATTTACGCTCGCTATTCACCCCCCCCCCTCTAGCGACGCTTCTCGATCCAATAATTGGTATCAGAGCGGGGGCGCTAAGATTTAGTGAAACCACCAATCTAGTACTTTTTGGTTTTCTTTTTGTATTTTTCGAGTCATTTTTTTTAAGGTTTTTTTCCTCTCGCACTACTAATCCAAGACGAAGTCTTGGTATGCTTCTTTTGGTTGTGTGTTTGCAAGTATTCCCTTTTGGAGTAGTCGATAGTAAAACGGTCATAACTTTTCGCACAAGTGGACTCACAAAACAATCTACCTACCAAATCGAAGCTCTCTGAGAGATCTACATTTTGAAGTACTAGTTAGAGTTTTACCCTTGTGCGATGATTTCGATTGCTTTCCTTCTTGGCATGCATCACACAGTTTATCTTTGATGTACTTCACTTTTGGTAGCCCTTTAACTAGATCCAACTTGGCAACCTTGGCAATGTTCTTCATGTTGATATGTTCAAGTTTTCTATGTCATAGTCAACCTCCCTCTTCTTTTGACATAAGACACTTAGTAGAAATGTTAGAAGCATATGAAAGATCAACGTAATAAATATTTGATTTCCTATATCCAACTAACATGCAATCTTCTAAGCTTTTGTGTTTAATCAAACATTTAGAATATTTGAACTCTACATGATAATCGACATCACAAATTTGACTAACACTAAGTAGACTAAATTTCATGCTTTTGACTAATAGAACTTTGTGAATAATAATTTTAGAGGATATCTCAATTGTATCTCTACCTAAGATCTTAAGTTTCCCACTATTGCCAAATGACACGGTTCCCTTTTTAACATAATCAATTATTGAGAACTTGCTCACATCTCAGGTCATGTGTTTGGAGCAACTACTATCCATAATCCACATGTTTGGTCAACCTACCTAAACAACATGAAAAACAAACTCCTTAGGTACCCAAATGTTTGGACCGGTAATATCATTCAAAAACTTCTTTATGACCCAAGTCTTCTTAATTTTACCCTTAATTGTTTCCTTTCTATTAATTAAGGAGATATAAGTTACTTCCTTGTCCTTAGGTTTATATCCTATGTCGACCCTATTATAAACAACCCTTTGATCTCTAAGTATCATATCAAAGTACTTTGAGCCTTTAGTAAATTTTTCTAGGTTTGTCCTTAGCTCAACTACTTGGTTCCTTAAATTCTCATTTTCTTCCTTAAGCATGCATGAATCATCACATAAAGATTGTTCATTTCTAATTGTCTTAATTTCTACCTTCAATCCCTTAATCCTAAATTTTGATCTATCCAAAGCATTTTTAAGATAAGCAATAGTTTTGTATAATAATTCTACTTTAGGAGAGTCTTTTACCTCATCGTCACTATATGACGATTCGTCGTTTGATGAGGCTTCTTCTTGACTTATTCTTCGGAGTCATTCCCTAATGTCATGAGTGTCACATGATGTGTGATATGGCAAAGCTCATCATCGTCGGATGAGTCCTCCACACTTTGAGTATCTCATGTGGTTTGGGCCATCATAACCTCCTTCTTCTCCTTCTTGTCCTTCTTCTTTTCTTTTTCTTTATTCTTTTTTAGCTCCAAGCAATTTGGCTTGATGTGTCCCTTTTTATTGCATCCATGACAAACAATATTATGATTAAAATTTGAATTAAAACTTGACTTACCTTTTGAAGATTGAAACATCTTCTTAACATCCTTCTTTGTGAGCTTTTTTTATTTTCCCACCCACTTTTTGACATAGTGAGCTATCTCGTTCGCCGACATTTCTTCATCACTACTTGATGTTTCATCCTCCGATTCAGATAAAGAAGATTCTTCCTTCTTCTCCTTCTCCTTCTTCTCCTTCTTTCCTACAAAAAGAGCTAGGTCTTTCTCCTTTGATGAAGTGTTAGCTTGCTCATGCAATTCAAATTCATAAAATAATTCATCTAATTTGACTAAGGAAAGATCTCTAGAGACCTTATAAGCATCTACCATTGATGCCCATAAGGTTGTTCTAGGAAAAGCTTGAAGGATGTATTTTACCAAATCCCGATTGTCCATCTTCTCACCTATGACGTGTAGTTCATTGACCACCTCCTTGAATCTACCGTGCATTTAGCTCACGGTCTCATTGGTCTTCATGCTAAAGGTTTGAAGTTGACCTATCAATAGGTCCCTCTTGGCTATCCTTGTCTCCTTGGATCCTTCATTGAGCTCAATGAGCTTCTCCCAAAGCTCTTTGGCGGAATCAAAAGGTCTGACTTTGCTCAATTACTCTTTGGATAAACCACATTGGAGTGTGGTTGTTATTTTGGCGTTTGCTTGAGCTTTCTTCTCCATCTTTCTAGTCCAATCTTCCGTTAGTAGTGGTGCTCCAAATTCATCTACGGGCTTCTCGAATCCATCTACGACACTAAACCAATTATCAATGTCGTTCATCAAATAATACTTCATTCTACCTTTCCAATAAGCGAAGTCGTTGCCATCGAAGAAGGGTGGTCGCGCCGTGCTATATCCCTCTTGAAATGTCATCTTGCTTCGGTTGATTGTTAGATCTTTCGATGCGATCCAAGCTCTGATACCACTTGTAGGGGATCCTTTGGACAGCTAGAGGGGGTGAATAGCTTCTTTCAATTTCTATAAGATGTTAACGGAAGCAAAAACTATAATACAATTAAGAATGAAATCAAAAGACAATAAGATCAATGCTAACAAAGGTGTTTAACGTGGTTCGGATATGACGCTCCTACTCCACAGCAATCTATAAGGTGGATTAACCCTAGCAAGCTTTCACTAAAGTCTCCTTTTAATGATCATACCAAGGTGGAGAAGCCTTCTTATAATCGCTCTCTTCTTACAAGATGATGGAATTAAATTTGGAAAGAAAAGATTAAGAACACTAGAAAGCTTAGACAAGACTTGGTGAGCTTGAGAGTAAAGATTGGAATGAGAGCACTAGCCCTCTCAAACTCCCCAAGACCTCTTTTTATAGAGAAAAATTGTTTCTTCCCATTGGGCTAGCCGGCCGGATCGATGCATACCATCACGATTGGCCATCGCTTATCAATCCGAATCCAACGACTTCTGACGAGGCTTGATCTGCGGTTGTCATAGCTCAACGGAATTCTGACCAATCGACTGTCCATACTAGCAGTCGACTGATCGAGCGAGCCGTTGATTGCTCCAAGCAATCAGTCGATTAAAAATGTTTATGTGCTCATGTCCACCTAAATCGCCGATCGCCTTCATGGCGATCAGCCTAAGGAGATCGATTGTCTAAACTCGATAATCGATGGTGGTGGTACACACTGCCGACTTCAATTAACTACTTGACCAGTCGAGTGAGTCATAACCCCAGTCTCAGTCGACTGTTCAAGCCTCTTGGACTCTTGAGTGCCAAAAACTCGAGACCAGTTGACTGGTACAAGACCCCAGTCGACTGGTATCTTCAAGTATGATCAATTCATACTTGAAACCAATACCCTAAACCTAAACTCAACTTTCTAGCTTCTCCATCAGTCTTGCACCTTCAGGATCCCTCCGAATCAATAACTCCTTCATCCTTGTACTTGCCTTCAAAAGCTTCCCTCGATTTTGTCATGTTTCGAGTTTTGCCAAAGTTCGCTTACGCCGCCAAGACTACATGCTTGGACTTACGCTGTCAAGACCTTGTCTTTGAACTTCCTTTGCCAAGGTTCGCTTGGACTTTACGTCGCCAAGACTACATGCTTGGACTTATGCTGCCAAGACCTTCCCTTGGACTTTCCTTGCCAAGATTCACACTTGGACTTCTCTTTACCAAGTCTTCACACTTAGATTTTCCTGTCACTTAACACATTCATGGTTAGATCACAAATATTGCCTAACAATAAATGATTATCCAAACATCAAAATACATAAATGCTTGGGGCATTATTGCACCAACATCATAGACATATTACTTATGCTAAATACAATGGATGAAAAATAATTTTATATTAAAATACTCATTAAATTCAAAGAATGATACAAAGTTCAAAAGTATTGAAACTTTTAATGTTTTGTCTAACTCTGTGTCAATTTTTTCAATGGTGATTGCTATTAAAAAATAAACTTCACTAAAGGTTTTTGATGCGGGTGCGGGGGAAAAATCCGTTCGCTCCGTTTTCAAGGCGATGAGGCGATGAGGGAGGTCTCGGAGTATTCTCCCCCCGGCAGCGATCAGTAAAGAATAAGAAAATGGAGTAGACGAAACGCGAAAACCCGACACCAGCAATCGAGATTCAGACACGAGATGTAACGTGGTTCGGAATAAGGATTCCTACTCCACGGGGGTGAGGTTGCTCACCAGATGCGGTGCCTAAGCACTTTTCACTACGAAAATCCCCCTTTACGGAAAGCAAGTTTCCGAAGGTGGAGGAGAAATGACCTCTTACAATGATGTTACAAGATGAGGAAAATACAAGAGACTTAACAAACAACAGATCTCCGTCCTCCTTCTCCGGCGAGACCGCTCTTCCTTTTTCCCCTCGTCTCCTCTTCTCTCTTGCTGGATGTGAATGATTGTGGATCGATCCTCCTCTCTTGCCCCCTTCTCTCCCTTTTATCTTCTCTTCTCCTCCAACGTAACGTCGCGGATTATCTCCATTGTACACGTGGCCACCACCTCCTCCGGGAGAATAATTCTGTTACAAATATGAGGAACGAGGACTCCCCCGAATATTGCGTGGGGCCCCCCAAGTCGTTGCATAGCACCTTTTCCTTTACTTTTTCAGGCGATGAGGTTAACTGTTCCCTCACCTCCTCGCTTTGGGTGAAGTTAACTTAGGCCCCTATACCATAGGTGACCTAGCCTTAGGGTTTCTCCCTAAACCGAACCAATTCTCCTTTTTCCCGTACGAAACTTCTTTCGCGTCGATTAGGTTGAGTTGACCCTTCCTCCATCCCATTGGCTTCCGGACTTGTTTAGTTGAACCAGTTCCTAGTCCTCTGTTAGCTAAGTGCCTTCCGCCTCTTTTCCACCTGCGTTCCTTGTTTCTAGCATTCGCCCGTGCCGATGACCTCTGGTACTTGCGCCCGTGTCGATTACTTCCGATAACTCTCGCCCGTGTCAATGGCTTCTGATAACTCTCGCCCGTGTCAATGGCTTCTGATAACTCTCGCCCGTGCCATTAGCTTCTGATAACTCTCGCCCGTGCCAATGGCTTCTGATAACTCTCGCCCGAACAGCTTCTTCTTTGAACCAGGTGTTTTGGGGGACGGGTCACGGGTCATGACTCTTCTATCGGGAATTAGGTAGAAGAAGTACCAGTAGTATCATTAGTCAACCCCGAAAAATAGTCAAGCGAAGTTATAAGCTTGACTTTCCAGATGGGCGTAAAGTTTATGCCCTATTCTTCATTCCTCCGTTTGAATCCACCTTTTCCCTTATAACTCCTTTGTGTGCCTTCGAGGCGGCCTGATGGGCCCATGGGCTCCGCTTCTCCTTCTCTCTCCGTGAAATTGACCGTACGGAAATCCTATATAAACCTCCGCCTTCTCCTCTTAGGTATCCTTAGCGTGCCTAACAATCCGATCTGTTCTTCTTCTTCTCATGATTTTCACCGGCTGTTTGGTGATTCGATCCTCCCTTCTCATGCGATTCTCCCTTTACCCGAGTAAGTGCTCTGTTTAGTTTAACGCCATGGCTCCTAGGACCATCCTTCCACCCCTTTGTATGAACATACCGTAACTGTTAGATTGTAACCATTACTTCTTTAACATTAAGAAACTACATAGCCCCTCTATAAAATGCTGCTTCACAACTAAAATACATCGACCTCACAACCCTCCTCCTGGCCTGACCTGCTTTTTCTCCGAACAATTTCTTAACGGCCTATCCCTGCCGGTACCCTCGGTCTATTTGGACCTGCTAGATTTCTATGGACTACCCCTGAACCAATTCACCCCCAACTCCTTCCGGATTCTATCGGGAGCCCATATAGTGTTCCAACATTTGAACCTCCCTTTGACCCCAGAACTATTCCATTGCTTCTTCCAATTAAAGTCTTCTAAGGCAGGCCTCTTCTATTTGTCTAGTCGTTGATCGCCAATTCTCGATGAACTGCCTACCTCCCACAAGGGGAAGCACTATACTTCTTTGTACAACTTCCTGAGTCTTTACCTTATTCTGATACTTGGAAGGTAGACCTTCCCGAATTACCTTCCTTCCGGGACATGAGGACCAAATGTCCTTTCCCGGAGGTGTATAAAGTTTTAGGAGAGCTACACTCTTGCTCGAATCACCAGAGACTCCTCTTGCGCCATTTTGGATTATCTCCTCTACCTCCGGCGACTTTGGTTCTTTGTAGGTAGGGTATTTATGCAATAGGACTTCTTTTTACATTATTCATCTTTCGACATACCTTGCAGATAATCGATCATGCGAAGCTTTGGTAGAAGGGGAGGAGGCGAGAAGAAGAAGAAAACCTCGACTAAAAGAGGTAAATCAACGCACTCCATCATCTCCTCGTAAAAACTACCTTATTAAGAAAGGAGCCTCGAGTTCCTCGGCTCTTCCTCCCTCATCTTGGACCGCTAGAATCTCAACTCCTAGCCATTTATGAACCACGAAGAGAAGGTACTACCTCCCTGTCTATTCTCCATCTCCTCAAGGAGGATTCTCCCTTCTCATTTTCTTCACTCCTCCTCGGCACAAAATTCACCTCCACCTTCTCATGTGGAGCCACTCCAAGCTCTCGGACCTAAGGGCGCTCCCTCCCCCTTCGCCGTGTCGGCCTCCAACCTCCTCCTCAAGGAAGACCCTCCTTCTGTTCCTCCGAGGGTCACGTTAGGGTCCCACTGTAAATTCGGCATCGGAGGTGAAATTCTTTGTCGGTCAGGCGTCTGAGGCCCATGCGAGCAAGTGGGCAAGCTACTTCGGTATCTCTTATTTCTCCTTTTCTCTTTACCGCAAGTATTACTATATGCCAATTTGTAATGATAGTTTCTTTCCCTTGCAGCGCCGCCAAAGATGATAAGATGGTCACTCTGGCCCGCTTCAATCTAGGAAACTCGCCACTTCGCCTCCGTGTCTCACACGAAAAAGCTCGTTCAAAGCAAGCGAGCAAGCAAGAGGCGAAGGAAACCGATATGAGGGCCAATGCGAGGACGCGATGATGCATGTAGCCCTGCGTACGAGCGAGAAAGAGGAGCTGCGAAAAGAACGAGGACTTGAGCAGAGGATTTTCTCCAATCCAGTGAATCGCAACAAGTAGATGAATTGCTCGGAGTTGAAGGAATACAAAAGATATCTTATGGATGCCATGATCAAGGATGTCGACTCTGCGGCTACTATCTCACGCTTCAACAAGAATGCAAGCGCTTTAACTCGAACGCAAGCAGGCCATTACTCGAATCCTGCAAGAAGTGTCGGAACTTTCCTCCTGCAATAACGGCTCTTTCCCGAACCTTATCACGGTGGCCGGATCCACCCTCCAACAGAGTATCTCGAAGCCCTTTCGGCCTTAGGACGAGCCAAGGCTATAAAGCGAGAGAGATGCTTTGGCGATCAAATTAGCGGAAAGTCAAACTCGGTGGCTCAATATCAGGGCCAATTAAAGGAGCAGGAAGCCGACCTCAAGAGGCGTTATGTCAAGAAAGGGGTAGATCTCTTTATATTAGGCTTCGAGGGGGCTGTAGCTCAAAACGCCGAACAAGGATATCCGCCTCCTGGCGCGAACACTATTACTTAGATCCTGTGGCGTTGGCTAAATGTTCCCGAGCGATTTGAGTTGTAACCTCGATCTTGTCTTTTTCTGTAATAACTCTTTCTTTAATGTTAAGAGTGACTTTTATCAATATGTACATCTCGGTCCTTGCGGGTTCCCTAACGAGTCGGGGTTTCGCCAATTTTGAGCTTCCCTCGCTATTTCTTTACCCGTACCATAACGCCTTCGCTTTGGTGGTTCGGGGTCTCTTCTTGGGATTTTGCCTACTAGTATCCATATCCGCCCGATTTTGGTTGGGACGTCACTTTAAATGACCTTTTGCTGTTGATTTTCCCTATCCTTCCTCACGCCGGAAAGATGCGACCTCTTCGTCTTCTCCCCTTCCCGAACTTTTAGCCATTCTCCTTCCATTATAAATCCTTCGTCCCCCTTGTCTTCGTCTTGCTATCTTACCATCATGGCTTGTGAGCATCCCATTGAAATTTCTTGAATCGAATCTTTTGAGATACAGGTGGTCTCGAAGATGATGCGTCGGAGACCCGATCAACCGCCACTTCAGTCTTCCATCCCTACCTTTTCCGCCTTCCGGTCCAACTCCCACCCCTCCAACGGGAGATCCTTCGCGCTCCTTTCCCTCCTTCCGCAACAGGTGTGGAATCCTCCTTCACGTGGGAGTATACGGTGGGAGATCCTCATGCGTGATCTTCCTCCACTTCCACGGATTGGCTTTCGTGCCCTTTCCTTGAGACTCGCCCTTCCCCCTTTCGATGAAGGTCCACAGTTCTTCCTCCACCTCAAGGCGGCGTTTCCGAGTCATATTGGCTCCTTCTCCCCCAAAGAGACATCTCCGTCTCATCTGTTAAAATGTAATCGGGAAAATCAGTATAAATCAAGCCAATGTAATTATTTCAAGTATATTAATGAAACAAAGAAGGAAAACATACTCTTTTTTAAGTAAGGATGAAGGATGGTACGGATCCGAACACACACTTTTCTCGATTCTCGAGGATTTGGACCCTCTTAATTACTGTTGTCTTCCGTCGACCTTCCCTCACTACGCCTCGTTTCCCTTTCTTTTCTCGGCATTTATGGTCCCTACCTCTTACCAATAAATGCATTCTTCCCTTCATTGCTATAAAAATCCACCGACCTTTACCCGATAGCTCCACCATTCTCCATTTCCTTAGCTTGTCATGGATGTAATATCGAACAAGGTAGCTTCCTCGCCTTCTAAAGAATGACGGATAAATGACGGTACATAGTCATTCGAGGAACAAGTGAAGTGTTTACAAAGAATAGAGGAAACCTCCGCCAACAATCGCTCCTGCGCCAACAACTGGGTCCCAAAAAGAACTGTCCTAAGCAAATCTTCTTGAAGCAGCCTTTATCTTACAATACATCGCCAACCCCGATCGCAAGAAAAATTCCATCCGCTCCGCCTAACAAAGAATTGTAATGCCCTAGATGTATTAGGGTTTCTCTTGTTGTTTCTCCTTGTAGATGGTAGAGTATGTAGTTCTCCAGATCATCGAACTTCCCTAGTTTATCTCTTTCCTCCAGGACCTTCTGAGTTGTATTACTCTTTACTCCTTTTGTATTCACATGTAATTTGGGGCATATTTCGGCTCTTCCGTCTTTTTCGATCTGCGGGGTGTATAGACCCCTTAGACGAGCCGACTCTGCTATTGCACAAGAATACAATCATATAAAGTTAGTTAATATAGGACAAATAATAACCGAGGAATTTCGATTCTTCCGTTTCACCACCGCGAGGGATAAACTTTCTTCTTGAGGATATAGCATCTCATATATAGAGTAAATAATGTAGGAGTCTCGGTTCTTCCGTTCCACCACCGCACGGGGATAAACTTCCACTCTGCGGGGATAGCATCTCATATATAGAGTAAATAGTAACCGAGGAGTCTCGGTTCTTCCGTTCCACCACCACACGGGGATAAACTTCCGCTCTACGAGGATAGCATTTTATATATAGAGTAAATAGTAACCGAGGAGTCTCGGTTCTTCCGTTCCACCACCACACGGGAATAAACTTCCGCTCTGCGGGGATAGCATCTCATATATAGAGTAAATAGTAACCGAGGAGTCTCGGTTCTTCCGTTCCACCACCACACGGGGATAAACTTCCGCTCTGCGGGGATAGCATTTTGCATATACAGTAAGTAGTAACCGAGGACTCTCGGTTCTTCCGTTCCACCACCACACGGGGATAAACTTCCGCTCTGCGGGGAGAGCATCTCATATATAGAGTAAATAGTAACCGAGGAGTCTCGGTTCTTCCGTTCCACCACCACACGGGGATAAACTTCCGCTCTGCGGGGATAGCATCTCATATATAGAGTAAATAGTAACCGAGGAGTCTCGGTTCTTCCGTTCCACCACCACACGGGGATAAACTTCCTCTCTGCGGGGATAGCATCTCATATATAGAGTAAATAGTAACCGAGGAGTCTCGGTTCTTCCGTTCCACCACCACACGGGGATAAACTTCCGCTCTGCGGAGATAACATCTCATATATAGAGTAAATAAGACCAAGAGTCTCGGTTCTTCCGTTCCACCACCACACGAGGGATAAACTTCCGCTCTGGGATAGCATCTCATATATAGAGTAAATAGTAACCGAGGAGTCTCGGTTCTTCCGTTCCACCACCACAGGATAAACTTTCGCTCTGTGAGGATAGCATCTCATATATAGAGTAAATAATAAGCAGTCTCGGTTCTTGGTTCCACCACCACACGAGGATAAACTTGCTCTGCGAGATAGCATCTCATATATAGAGTAAATAGTAGCAGAGTCTCGGTTCTTCCGGTTCCACCACCACCACGGGGATAAACTTCCGCTCTGCGAGATAGCATCTCATATAGAGTAAATAGTAGCAGGAGTCTCGGTTCTTCCGTTCCACCACCACACGGGGATAAACTTCCGCTCTGCGGGGATAGCATTTTGTATATAGAGTAAATAGTAACCGATGAGTCTCGGTTCTTCCGTTCCACCACCACACGGGGATAAACTTCCGCTCTGCGGGGATAACATCTTGTATATAATGGGCTATTTAGGAAAAAATACATCCTTCTTTCCCTTTCACTCTGCAGAAGCCCATTAACATGCAAGCCCATTCTTTCTCCTTTTATAGGGGACCCTTTTGCCTTCGTTTCTTACGCTACCTTCGTCCCTTGTCTTTTGGTTTCCTTCTTCTTCGCTTGCTCCTCCGCCGCCAAATTTCGTCTCTTCGATCTTTTCTTCCGGTTCCTCGTCTTTTCGTTGTTTTCATATATCCGAGATGCATTCCACCTTCTTCAGAAATAGCGGCCTTCGCGAATGCAATATGGTATCGATCAACCCTTAGCTCCTTCTTCTTCTTCACCTCCTTCGATCACCACCATCAGGATCACCTCATCGTTCTCCCTCCCCTCCTTAGGTGACTTTCGCTACCCCCATCCCGAAGGAAGCCGGGGTCATCAGTCCCTCTTCACTCCCTCTTACCTGTACAAGCCCTAACTTTCCCCCTTTGCCTCCTTCTGTTAACAATATTCAGAAATTGTCCTCTTCTTCCCCGCAACCTGGGGAGGCATCTGGGAAGGGGGTGCTTTCATGTCCGCCAATAATAGAGGTTATACCGCCCCTGTCTTCTCCTTCCTCGGCCCATCATTCCTCTCCTGAACCCATGGCGGTTGACATTCTTTCGCGGCCAACCTCCCCCTTCGCTTATCGCCTGAAAAGTCCTCCTCTTCCTGTAGGCCCTAATCAGGAGCCTTCTACTTCTAAAATTCTCATTGAAGGCTTCCCTGACCCAGTGCTCATCATCTCATCTTCTTCAAGACCCTCCTCCGATCAGCCTCCTTCGATTTTTCCTTCCGACTTCACCTCCCGACAATGTGGCGCCCATTCTCCCGCATCTCGGATATGCCATCCTTGACCACCACTTCCATGGGCCTTTTGAATGAGACTCTTCCCTCTCTCTCCTCTCCACCAATAATACCGCCTCCATTCTCCCCTTTGCGGGTGATATTCACCCTTCAACATCATCCGTCCCATCTTCTTCCCTTTCTCCCAGGAGTCTTCGGATCCTGAACTTAGAGGAGATGACTCCTCGTATGGAAGGCCTGCGTCACGCTTTGGACCTGGTACGTTTTTTTTCAGTCCATTTCCTTACCTTTGTTTAACTGACTCATTTCTTTTCTCCTCAGCGGTATGTAGGCCACGACCAACCATCGAGTTGGATCGTTCCTTCACCAATAACGGGCTCAAGCCCAAGAATGGGAACCGACAACAGCAGGAAGACTTGGCGAATGCTCGGAGAACAACTTCTATCACAACAATTGCGCTTGTGCGGAGCAATTAAGCGAAGCTCGCCAACAAATTCAAAGATCTTGACATTATCGCGATATTAAAGGAACAACCGTGTGCGGGCCACTTGTCCCTCGGCGGAAATCCCATCAAGTTTTCTTGACACGGAATCATCCTCGGCTCAAGAGCTATTCGTCTTCGAGGCGGTGTGCGAGCTCCTCAAGGGAAGCAACAGACGCGGACACCATCGCCGCCTTCAAGTTCAATACCAGCGAGCACGGGATAAGATAGGGGACCTTCGCACCGCTTGTGTAAGGAGGTACAAGAAAACTCCTCCCTTATAAATTCGGCGCATGCTCATGCCCGCTCACGCGAAGACTTCCCTTGAAGGATGAACACGAACTCGTCGGACCAAATCTTATTCGAAGCGGTGGAAGGATTTGGCCTCTATCGTCGAATATGGTGGAGATGGCGCATCTTGTGCGAGGACCAAAGTTCTCGAGCCGATGATGTTTCCACTCGGCGCGCAATTATGGAGGTGTCGCGGCGCTATGTGGGCGTCGTCGTAATCTTCGCGAACAACAAGAAAAGTGCGAGAGGCAACATCGAAGCGAAGCCTGATCCCGAACCGCCAGAGCGACTCGTTATTTTAATGCGCGCCACTTATCGGGATGGATTTAATGACGCGATTAGACAATATGCCCGAGGATTGCCTCCTCCAACTTATCCTTCATTTTCTTTAAATTGGGAGGTGGGTTCAAACGTTATCCTCCCTGAGCGATTTAAGTTGTAATACAATATCTCATTTGAAGCAGGGAATTTCCTTTCTGTTTTTCTGTTTTCCTTCAATACTCATTGGTAATACCGTATTGCCCTTGTAAATGACCCTTAATGAAATTTAGAGCATTTGGCATTCCATCGATATAATCAATTCAATAAACACCCTTGAGTTTCATAATTTCTTCCTTTCTATTTCATATTTCTCATACGAGGTGAAAGAGCTTAGTGAAGGCGTTCCAAGGTCGTGGAAGCTCTTTGCCTTGGTCTCTTCGGATAATATCTTGCTACGCAACGCTCTAGCGTTATTTCAAGTCCTTCCCGGTTGGGAGCCAACTTTCCGGGATCTCAGCGATTGACCTTCGCAAACTCCTTCTTGAAATCTCCGAGGCACCACTTTCTTATTAAAGGCTCATTGAACTCTCTGCTTGTAAAATTCCACTCGCCTCAGCCATCTCGCCTTTCCTCCACAGATCTAATTGGTGCTTGGATAAGTTGGTTACGATCCGCTTGTATGCTTTACAGCGCTATCCAACAAAACTTCGAATAACGCCTCCCCATATACCAAACTAAAGGGAGTCTCTCCTGTCTTAGGTGTGGTTCGATAGGCCCACAGGACGCCTGGTAGCTCTTCCACCCAGTTTCCTCTCTGAGCACCCAACTTGGTCTTTAATCCTTGAATGAGGATCCTGTTAGTTACCTCCACTTGTCCATTCGCTTGAGGGTGAGCTACCGAAGTGAAAGCTTGCTGAATGTTGAGACTTTGGCACCATTCTTGAATCTTTTTCCCTGGAGGCGCCCATTATCATGACTATTTTCCGAGGGATACCATACCACAAATGATATTTCTCCATAAGAACTGTATTACGGCATTCTCCGTAATTTTGGCTAAGGGCTCGGCCTCCACCCATTTGGAAAAATAATCCACAGCGAAAAACCTCTTCTAAAGGTGTCGTTGGCATCGGACCCACTATATCCATTCCCCATTGATCAAAAGGACAGGAAGAGACTACAGCTTTCATTAACTCAGCCGGTCGCTCAGAACGGTTGCTATGTTTCTGACAAGCGATGCAACTTTGCACTATACGAGCCGCATCTCGTTGAAGAGTAGGCCAAAAGTATCCGGCCAACAAGGTCTTTCTTGCTAAAGCTCTCCCTCCTAAATGATTCTTTGCGGCATCCTTCATGGATCTCTCGGTACCCATTCTGCATCCTCCTTTCCTAGGCATTTTAACAAGGGTTAGTCAAAGAGGTCTTGTATAGGTCTTCATTTAAGAGGATGAACCGTTTGGCTCGGTGTATTAAAGTAGATGCCACAATTTTTTTCTTGAGAATCTTCGTGCGTAAATAAGCTATGATATCGGTTCTCCAATCAAGAAGCTTGATTGATTCGTCTCCTCTATGTTGCATATTGCTAAGGAAGTGTGAATTCTACTGGATCGTCTCCGATGATTTTATTCCTCCCACGCTAGCCATCCGAGCCAATTCATCGCCTTCTCATTGTGCTCCATGGATTTGCTTGAAGGACTTGATGGAATTGAGCTTTTCTTTCTCAAAAGCTTTCAAATATTTATGCGACCTTTCCTCCCGAACCAAAGAACCTTGAAGTTGGGATATTACCAACTGGAATCAAGTGGATCACAATGGAAGAAGCCCCTAGCTTTAGCACCTGCAATCCCGCTAGGATAGCTTCATATTCCGCTTCATTATTAGATGCTTGATATTCGGGACGCTAATTGAGTTTCTTCACCCTCCGGGGTAATTAATAGAACACCAACACCCTTTGCTGTAGATCACTGAGGAGCCATCTACGAATATATTCCATGCCTTTGGTTCTCTCTCCTTCATGTTTGAACCTTCTTCCAGAACCACAAGGTACCTCGGCGGAAATCGGTGAGTGCTTGGGCCTTGATGACCGTCTGAGGTTGGTAGTGTATATCATACTCGCAGCTCTATCACCCATTTGGCTAACCTTCGAAATTTGGCTTAGTGACGACCTTGCCCAATTCATTTGTGTGTTAAAGCGGTGATAGGATGAGCCAAAAGTATGGCCTCAATTTGCGCGGATTAGCACTAAGATATATGCGACTTCTCTAACTCCGTATAGCGAATTCTGCCCTTGATAATATGGTGGTATAGTAAATAGGTTCTTTGGTGAGAACCTTCTTGTTTGATAATACCGAACTAACGGCTCCTTACGAGAGATACATCCATAGTGGTTCTCCGTATTGGTTTAGCCAATAACGGAGTCGGATATCTCTTCAACTCTGAAAGCTTGTTCACATTGATCGTCCCCTTTGAAATTTAGTAGCTTTACGCAAGATCTTGAAGAAAGGTAGCCCTTTGTCGCCGATCGGCTATGAATCGGGATAAAGAAACAATCCGCCCACTAACACGGGTCTCTCGCAGATTAGTAGGTGACTTCATGTTGCACAAGGCCTTCACCTTCTCAGGGTTGGCTTGCAACCCCTTCTCAGTCACTATGTACCCCAAGAACTTGCCACTTTTTACCCCGAACAAGCATTTGTTAGGGTTTAGCTTCATATTAAATCGCCTTCAGCGTAGCAAAGGTTTCATTCAAGTCTTTGACTAGATCCCGAGTGACCTTCGACTTGACAGATGTCATCCATAGACCTCCACATTCTTCCCTTTCTGCTCGCAAAAATTTTGTCCATAAGAGCCGATATGTAGCCCCGGCATTCTTCAATCGAGCGGCATGACCACATAGGCATATAATCCTCTGCAGCCACAAAGCTAACCCTCTTTCGATCCTCTTGACCAAGGTATTTGATGATATCACGATAGGCATCCATCGAAACCACTTCATATCCTACAGTAGAATCCACCAATTGATCAATACGAGGCAAGGGGTAGCAGTCTTTAGGGCATGCTTTATTCAAATCACGGAAATCGATACACATCCTCCATTGCCCAGAAGGCTTGGGGACCAAGACTACATTAGAAACCCATTCGGGAAACTGGATTTCCTTTACATGGCCCGCTTTTAGTAGCTTATCCACCTCCTCAGCTATGATCTTGTCTTTCTCGGGTCCAAAATGTCGCCTCTTACAGGGCAGGTCGGGCTCCTCTAATGATGTTGAGGTGGTGTTCATACTTGAGGATGGATACCAGTGAGATCATGCACATCTCTTGCAAAGATGTCCTCATTCTCCTTTAAGCGCAAGCCACCAGCTCTTCTTTGATATCCAACTGTTGTGCTATCCGTGTGGCCTTTCCCGGAGCGATCTCCACCAGTTCTCCCTCCTCTATCTTATCAGCCTTGGGGGGAGATTCCTCCAGGACGCAGACGTCGGTAGCGATGACAGCTTTGCCTTTTAGGTCTTCAGTTCTGGCCTTCTTTTGATCGTCCCGAACCATTTGCACATAGCGACTCAGGAGGCATTCTCCACGAACTTCTCCCACCAATTGTCCCTTGGAAATTTCACACGGTGGTATGGAAGCCACGGCTGAAAAGGGTGAGAAAGGGGCCCAGAATAGCGTTATAAGTGGATGGAGCATCCACGATAAGGAAAGGGATTATACTAGTTTTTTGGCGGGGCTTTTCACCCAGAGTTAAAGGCAATGAAATCTGCCCCGCTGGGTGGACCATATGCCCTGCGAATCCGAAAAGGGGAGTGGACACATCTTCTAGTTGGGCATTTCCATTGCATCTTGAAGGCCTCACGGAAGAGGATGTTGTGAGCTCCCGAATCAACTAGCACCCGCCACTTCATAATTAGAGGATATACGGATAACCAAAGGCGTCTGTGAGGCGTGAGAACACCTTGCGGATCTTACGGCCCGAGCGAAGCAGGCGGCCAGCTTGCTAGTCACGATCGATGATGGATGGCCAAACTCTCCATAAGGCAGGCGTATGACTTCCCGGTTAGAGTCCCCAGTCGAGGTCCTCCGGCTATCACATGGATAACTCCCAGGGAAGGTCATCGAAGCGGAGGAAGGGCCCTCACGATGGACCTTCTTGGGAGACCACCTCTGGGGACGGCATTTGGGGGAAAGTGACCCGAGGTTGTTGATTATCTGACCGGACGAGGCGACATTGGTTCGGGGGCCTCGCCGTGCCGTTCCTCCGGTTGGATATCTCAATTGCGGATATGCAACATGGAGGCGATCTAGTTCTTCTTGCAGCTTGAAACATCGATTGCTAGTGTGACCATACTCTGTATGATACTGGCAGAAGAACGGGGCTGGGGGATTACGCGGGATCCCTCTATGTCCCAGTCGTTCAGAGAATTGATCGTAGAACTCCATTTCACGTTCTTTCCAAGTCCTCGCGGGAGGAAGCACTTGGCGACCATGATTTGCAATGGCGGGGCGAGGCGAACTCCTGTAGCATTGGTCGAGGCCTCGGAGCCTCGTTAAAAGGTCTTGTATACTCCGTGAGGAGGAGCTTGAGGAAGCGGCGACGAGCCCTTTCGATTGGATTGTTGCGGCGGTTCTCGGCTCTCATCACCCTTAATCCTTCTTCTTCGTGGATAAAGCGCTCTGCGGCTCAAGAGCTCTTCATAGCTTTCCATGGTTGTCTCGACAAGGAACTAAGGAAGGGCCCTCCTTCGACCCGTCTTGAATGGCACCCGGAAGGATTGGATCGGGTGCGGGGATTCCCTAGATGGATATACCCCTAAGGGATTACGAAGGTCCTGGGTGATATGCATTAACATAGGCGTCTTGCTTATCGCCTTACGGTGACAAATTCTCGTGAACATTCTCTGGAAGTCGGTAAGCAGTGATAGATCCGGTGGCGAGTAGTTAACCACTTTGCGCCGAACCAATCAGGTGGTCGGAAGACTCGACACTTGAGGCGTCGGTAATAGTGAAGCGAGGCCGCTCCAGTCGAATTGCGATATGTGCTCTTAGGATCACGTCGAACCATCGTACTTAACACTGAGGATTTGGAAGTAGGATGGAGGGAGCTCAGAAAGAATGTCCATCGTGAAGGGGCTAGGTTCGTAGAACTCGAGGTCTGGTTGATTGACTTTCACCTGTTCCTCCAGCGTTTGGGTGAAGGCGTAGTATTACAGGGTGTTCTTCCCGAGTCCGCCTCGGGCAACACCTCACCATGGCGGCGTGCGAGAGGAGGAGGCATTTACGGGAGGATCTCTGGAAGAAGGTTCCCGGTGCGGATCTGAATATCCGGTCCTTCTCCTTTCTCTAGCGAGGCTTACGTGATAGCATCATCCATTAAGGCCTTTAGTTGCGATGGTAGAAAGGTGATGGGGCGCTCCTCGCCGCGAGAGATATCAGGTTGTTGCATTTCTTGGTTGCATCTCGGCGTCGGCTCAAATGTTCCCGCGAGCGCCAATGATGTAGGTGCGGGAAAAATCCGTTAAGCTCCGTTTTAGCGATGAGGCGATGAGGAGGTCTCGGAATATTCTCCCGGCGTGATCGGTAAAGAATAAGAAAATGGAAGTAGGCGAAGCGAAAACCCGGCACGTGTCGAGATTGGACACGAGATGTAGCGTGGTTGAATAAGGATTCCTACTCCAGGGGTGAGGTTGCTCACCGGATCGCGGTGCCTAAGCACTTTTCACTATGAAATCCTCCTTTACGGAAAGCAAGTTTAGAAGGTGGAGGAGAAATGACCTCTTACAATGATGTTACAAGATGAAAAATACAAGAGACTTAACAAGCAGATCTCAGTCCTCCTTCTCGTGAGACCGCTCTTCCTTTTTCCCCTCGTCTCCTCTTCTCTCTTGCTGGATGTGAATGATTGTGGATCGATCCTCCTCTCTTGCCCCCTTCTCTCCCTTTTATCTTCTCTTCTCCTCCAACGTAACGTCGCGGATTATCTCCATTGTACACGTGGCCACCACCTCCTCCGGGAGAATAATTCTGTTACAAATATGAGGAACGAGGACTCCCCCGAATATTGCGTGGGGCCCCCCAAGTCGTTGCATAGCACCTTTTCCTTTACTTTTTCAGGCGATGAGGTTAACCCGTTTCCCTCACCTCTCTGCTTTGGGTGAAGTTAACTTAGGCCCCTATACCATAGGTGACCTAGCCTTAGGGTTTCTCCCTAAACCGAACTAATTCTCCTTTTTCCCGTACCAAACTTCTTTCGCGTCGATTAGGTTGAGTTGACCCTTCCTCCATCCCATTGGCTTCCGGACTTGCTTAGTTGAACCAGTTCCTAGTCCTCTGTTAGCTAAGTGCCTTCCGCCTCTTTTCCACCTGCGTTCCTTGTTTCTAGCATTCGCCCGTGCCGATGACCTCTGGTACTTGCGCCCGTGTCGATTACTTCCGATAACTCTCGCCCGTGTCAATGGCTTCTGATAACTCTCGCCCGTGTCAATGGCTTCTGATAACTCTCGCCCGTGCCATTGGCTTCTGATAACTCTCGCCCGAACAGTTTCCCCCTTTGGCTGAACCAGGTGTTTTGGGGGACGGGTCACGGGTCACCTGCTGACTCTTCTATCGGGAATTAGGTAGAAGAAGTACCAGTAGTATCAGTTTTCAAAATGATTTCTAAAATATTTTCAGACTATATATTGAATCATGGTCAATGGACTCAATGAAAATGAGTTGTACATTAGTTTTTCTCATGATTCATACTCGTGATTGAATGAGTTTTAGTTCATTTTGATGTACCATTACAAACACATGAACTTAACTCATATTCCTAACATCTCACATGTGTTTAGGGTGTATCAATACACACATGTCCCCTTAAGATCCTTGTGAGATGTTGATTTAGGTTTTTCCTAAATCTAAGGGCTCATGCATTATATCTAGGCATTCCAATTTGATTTCTTGATCTAGGACATAAAATCATGTCATTTGTTCTTAATTTCAATTGATTAACCTTAATGCATGAAATATGATTATGGCATAAATGATTTGCATAATTTAAGTACATTTGTCGATGATGCATGATGTCATGGAATGATATAAAATTAACCTAAGTATTAGTCATGTCATTTATCAATCTAAGTACTATAATGACATTTTGAATAATAATATGACCATGATGTCATAACATAGTAAGGCAAACAAACCATGACAAATTTTATATAAGATACAAAGGTACAAGAATACCTAAGTGTTAAGTCCATTTGTCATTTTGTAAGATTATATTACCTTTGTCATAATGCCTAATTTCCCTCAAGTGTGCCAAAATCTGACACACTTTTGACTTTAATCCTATTTGTGTCAATTTTGATCAATTTTTCAACCTTTATACTTTTTATTGTCACATCCTAAATTCCTTTAGGATTAAATTCTAAACTCATTTCCAAGGTATCACATAACCTTGAAAATGTCTTAAAGTATCAACTTCACTATGGTTAGGCTAACTACTTTTTCATCTTGAGTTGACATACTCTAAACTCATCTAGTGTGAGAGAATCATGCTCCTAGGAACCCAATACCTATTGGGCCTCTTTGGATTTACTAGATAGTCACTAGGGATAACTTCCCTTGCTACCTTCCTAATTATCCTCCTAGACTTAGAAGTCTTGGTCATTTGAATCTTCTCAAGGTTAACTATAGAAATTGCCTCCCTTGTAACATCATTAGTGACTTTCCTAAACTTCTTCGAAGTCTTAGCCACTAAATACTTACCATGGTCAACTCTATAAATGACCTCCCTTGTGACGGTGACATTTCTAGACCTAGAGCTAATTCCATAATTAAATAGAATACTATCGTAGATTGTTGTAATTTTTTCGATTTAGATTTTTAACTCAAATCTTTTTTGTCCTTATATGATTCTTGCCTACCAAAACTTAAGTTTTGGACTACTAGACCCATTGAGCATCGTTTTCCATTCTCTTAAGAGTCTTCCATTTTATCAAACTTAGATCTTAAAACTTAATTTTCTATTTCTAACTTTTTAATTTTTATTTGTTCATTGTTCTTTTGGACATTGTTCTTATTTTTTTTATTAAAAAAACAAAAATTCTGACTATTTCAATGGTTGGTTAATTCAATTTAACTGATATTTTGATCAGCCCTAACTAAAACGATTGAACCACTCTCCATTGCAAGAATACAAACTAAGATTGAACCACGAAAAAGTTCGATGGAAAACAATAAAAGAAAAACTCTCAATTTTGACTTCTATGAACATTCATAGTGGCGTTACATGTGCAGTCTCACCCAGGAAAAGGCAACCAAAAACTGTGTTGAAGAAATCACGTCCTTTGATCACTCCCTTGTTTCCAACGATAGCTTCTGTGTCATGCTTGCAAGCTCTGTTGCAGTCTGGGCAATATGTCACCTTCATTTCAAAGAAAAGATCAGTGAGTTCAAGCAGGAATCTTGTGGAGGTTTTGGGAGGTCTACATTTTCGGAAAAACTGTCTGATTCCGATAAGATTTTACGAGGCTTGCTTATGTGGGCAAACTATCAGAATTTCACTATTGGTTGTATTTTACTATGTGCCCACTGAACTGAATCATATTTTCAATTGCTGACATGCAGACCACCGAGTTGTATTTGCCCTCGGCAATTTGAGGTTGGCTATGTCCTAATTGATTCAACTTGTCCAACTGTCGTAAATTGTTGGTGGCTTATCATCTCAACCGAGTTTTGCGTTATTTTAACATATATTCTTAATTGCTCCCGATACAACCTGCTAAGTATTTTATATGTATTATGCTTCACAAGACAATGTTACTGAAATGATATATCATTCTGGATTACAGAATTGGACTGGACTATACACCTCGAAGGTCACCTTTACCCAGCCTTGTTGGCAGGAGCTTAAATGAACTTAAGGAACTATTCCAGAAACCAAACTTGAGGAATGCGTAGGATAGTGCAAGTAAAAACAATGGGCATGATTATATTACGCGACAAATTGAATCAAACCTCAAATGGATAGGAGAGAATGGATGTTTTTGCCCACGTATGAAATCAGAAAAGAAGAGAAGCTACCTCCAAAAGCTTTGGCTTAAAGGATCGATCGAGCATGACATCCAAACCATAAATGGCCCTTGATTGAGCACTATGCATTTCAGGATGCACAGCTGCAGCGGAGTCGAATATGGATCTTATCATTTCTCGAATTTTTTGATGGATCTCCAGCCAATTAACTGAAAACGATTTCTTTGGAATTATGAGACATCGAAATGCCTGATAATGGATATTATCTGAACAAAATGGCATCCGTACCTTGGTGTTCTTCTTCAAACTCCCTTACAAAGTCTGGAGTATTCATGTGATTCAATTTCCCACGGTAGTTCTGAAAACATACAATACTGTTTGAGACTGTCCATAGTGTTTCATTTATTTAATTTTTAAAATAATAATCATATAAAATATGTTAACTCAAAATATTTAGAAACAAACACTACAAAGAGAGCATTCTCAAGAAGAAGCTTCATGAAATAAAATAAAGAATTTGCCTAAAAGAAATAGGTCAGTAAAAACTGTTCATTTTCTTTTCTACCATGTAATGCTTTCTACTGTCAAAGCAATGAGAGTAAATTTACCATCACGGTGAAATGAGTCTCATACTCAAAGAGGCTACTTCTCTCAAGAGTGTATGGATTGTTTGCTAATCTAACCTGAAAGAATCAATCGAATTTTGACTGTCAGTGTTGACTTTATGAGAACTGGGAGATATCAAGGAAAAAAAATTGATATGGCTAAGGGAATCCTGTAGTATACCCAGAACACATCAGAAAGAAATATCTCTACTGGATTCATACTGCGAACCAATACAATGTATCGCAGATCAAACTTCCTCCCTTTGAATAATGCAGGGTGCTCAATATACTTTTGGCATATCTTAGGTCCAGTCTCCATAAGCCTGATAATTGCTGATAGATCACCAGTAACAGTTGTGTCAATTGTTCTTGCCATGTTCCATGGTTTCAAAATCCATAAATTGTTAAGTCCCTCTTGTTTCCGGATGATATAGTCCCCAATGAGCTGGGACAAATGTGTTTCTAAATTATAAGTAGGTTGAAACCATTCAGGTCTGCCCTGTGCCTGCAAATAGATGGACAACACAAACACACACACAAAAAATCCACAAATAATCAAACTATCAATAGATTTGCTTAGTTTGACACTATACATATTATGCTATTATGCATGGTCATGGAATCACAATTTATAATAAATAAAAATATATAATTATGGCAAGACTATTAAACTGACCATGGACTAGATAGGTATCCAATATAGTTGACAGGAAGGAAAAGCAAGGATCCATATAGAACATGCCAACAGGCTTTGCATACCTTTAAAATTGTCTCTGCCAAATGGTGTTTCATGACAAGGCAAGCTTCGTAAGGGAATTGATTTGTATACTGATGGTCTGTTAATTCAAGAGCCTTCTTCACTTCTGAATCCAGTTGCATGCTAGTCCAGATAATATTAGCCTCCTTCGGATCACTAGCTGATAATAAAGCAAACTATAAGCCAACAGAATAAGTCTTTTTTTAGGTCTGCATGGGGAATTGATCCCCTTGATATGGGGATTACGTCTGACCGTTTAACCACTTGAGATAACAGGTTGATAGAAAAATATGCTTTTTTAAATGGTTTAGCTATCAGTCAGGAGAGTCTTGCATTTTGAGATTATACTCTCCATTGCATGACAAATATAACTAATTTAGCAAAGCAAATATGAGCTCGCATCCAATTACTTTTAACCAGAAGAGTTTGAACTTGGAACCAAATCTTGTAAAAGAAAGAAAGGGAAAAGATGGGAATCCTGTTGAGTGTCATAGAAGTAAATGCTTTTCTAGAGTGTCAAAAAGTTGGAACAGAGGAGAAGCTCAGAGTATCAGATTTATCCCTGCCAAAGTTGGGATATATGCAACTAAAGTACCTGCTTGAGTTCTTGAGTGCGCTTGACATAGCAATAAAATAGGATTAGCAATTTAAGGATAAGACAAGTCGCTTTATAAACTTTTAGCTTCTTGATAAGATATTTTCAGGAGAATAATCTGGTGGATTGATATATGCAACTAAAGTACCTTCTTGAGTTCTTGGGTGCACTTGAAATAGTAATAAAATAGGATTAGCAATTTAGGGATAAGACAAGTCGCTTTATAAACTTTTAGGTAGCGTTTGGTAGAGAGAAAATTTTTCATTTTCTCTTTTCTATTTTCCTTTTCCAGAAAACAGAAAATGATTTTTTAGTGTTTTCTAATTTTTCAGAAAATACTTTTTTATTTTTTGGAAAACGAAAATAAAAAACAGAAAACGATTTTCTGGAGTTTTCCAGTTTCCAGAAAACGCTCCTTTATTTTCTAGAAAACGGAGATGGAAAAGACCAACCAAATGCGTTTTTTCGTTTTCTCAGAAAATGAAAATAGAAAATGAAAAATTCTCTCTCTACCAAACGCTTCTTGATAAGATATTTTCAGGAGAATAATCTGGTGGATTTGAAAAGATATAATTTTTTTAATGTAAAAGCATGGATAAACCAGCAATGCACAAACACTTACAGAGAGTGAATTCAGGACGTGTCAAGAATTCTTCTACTTGTGGGTTGTCAGTATAAACACAGAGTGCACGCTCATTATGTTGAAGCGCACATGTGGTTGGAGGGGACTCCTCAGTAGAAGCACAAAGATTTCTTGATGCAAGCTGCTGCTGGTATTTCTTGAATTCCTATCAAATAAGCTTTTTTAGAGCATGAATCATCTTCCCAATAGCAAAGAAACTCTAGTACCTGGATAAAATAATTTTCTGGTGTATGGAACCAAGCTGTGAGCCTTGCAGAGCGTTGTTTGTTCTCCCCCACACCAAACAAGAAATCTCGAGTGCATTCTTCCCCATAATGCACATCCTGGGTTGGCCACAGCAGTGAAAAACTGAAAGTATTTATGGTTAGCAGGTTTTCAAGAAGTTCTGCTAATGCCCAAATAAGAAGTAGCAATCCAAATATTTCCCAGTTTTCTAAAAGTAATTTCAACTTCCAAGAAATTTTATTGCCATAAATTATTGTGCGAAGATACCAGAGAGGTTTTACATCTATGCTTATTCTTTCGTAGTTAAGGTATAATTTCCATGATATTACTAATTGGCTACTCAAGGATATATGAATTGGATTCCTTTGCAATAGTTGTCAAGAAAATCTTCTTAGATAGACTTTCCCTTATATGAGGGAAACAGTGATACAATAGACAATTGTTGAATCAAAATAAGGACTTAATGACTATACAATCTACAAATCTTGGAATAAAATAAAAAATGTCAAGAAAGAGGAAGAAATAAAACATGAGATAGGGCATTCAAGTGATGCTACTAAAATCAAATCAAGATCAGGAAAATTGGGAAATAAGTGTGTTCAAATCTTTGAAGTAACATAATGTCATAGATAAATGTTTGAAATGAATTACCTTATAGCTGATGCAAGTTTTCCATTGGGCATGAACAAAAAAGGTGCCACTCTGAAATTTGGATTATCACTGTGACGTAAAGCAGAACCCAACTCATCCATGAGATACCTATAAATAAAATGATGATTAACACCTAGTGATTCAGCATTTTCTGTTAGCGCAAGCAAATAAATGTCCCTTTTTCTGAAGAAAGCATCCAAACAATCACAGTACTATTTTTCTCTTTGAAGAATCTTAGATACAGGGCATGCAACCCCCGGACTATGATGCAACGGTAGGATGTCCATACAGATAACTATGAACCCCTAGGTCAATCCCTAGCTACAGCGTATTTATGGACTTTTTCCCAAATGGGGGTTTGTCCCTTAGGACTCTCAAGTCTGTTGAGGTAACACACACTTGCACCTACTTGATTTACCTCCCTCTTCGGTTAGGGGCAACTGAGAGGTCGATAATATGACGGTTCCACATTTTTAAATACAGGGCATGCTTGTAATCTTATAAAAGGGCACAAGTGACAGTTGCTTTATGTTTCTAAACAAGAGGAAGGCGCAACATACTAAAACTTCTACAGATAGTTATTAATAACAATTTGATCAGCTAAAAGCTGCCATTTACACCCAACTCAAGACTTGATCAGGGAATGAAGCCCAATCCCTATAATTCTGAAAACGTAATTGATTGGTAGAAATAATGACCAGCAACCAATGAGACAATAAGTGAGCATAAAGGGGCATAGAAGAATTTGAATATTATTCTTAGGTCATCTATTTTTCCCCTTGGTTTGTGCCTGTGAGGTAGGCTTAGTTTAGGTTTTTCTAAGAATGCTGATTCAGTTGGCACAAGTTCCATTCTTCCAGCACAATTGAATTCAAATCCTGAATTTAATGCCAACGAATAACATTCCTGAATTGAAAACCTTGGAGAAAGTGACGGCAATAGACAAGGAAAGAGGAAATAAAGAAAGGTAGATGGCAATTCATTGGGCTGAATGTTTTGAAGAAAAAAAAAGACAGCCATATTGTAAATGACTGCTAGCACTCTTTGTGATAGAACACCATTTTACATGCCAAAATTCTTAGCAACTTAAGTGCTCCTGAAATAGCTTAATTAAAATTTTAAGTATGATATTCCAGAAATTATATAACAGCATAAAAAAACAGGAAATATACATCCACAGTACAAGATCAAGCATGATGGCAAATGGTAGTCATACAAATTACAGTGCATCTAAATCTAGTAGATTAAAATGGTAAAGATATAGCATGGAAGGAAATCAGTGAGGAAATAGAGTATGAAAAATTGAACAAGCTATTCATGAAAATATCTCCATTATAGAAAAAATAAAATAAAAGCTTTAACATGATAAATAAAAAGTCAAATACAATCCCAAGCTCAGTCCACTGATAAGTGTGTATGATCCAACTGATGTAGGTTTTTTGAAAATTGACTGTTGGCCGTTGGGGTATTCGAACAATGCACTTACATAATATGAATATGCACATGAAAAAAAACTAAAACATAACACATACCAGACAGGTGTTTCATCAATCTTTTCTTCATCTGCGAGTCTGTATGTCATCAAATACAACCACATTGCATTAAGAACCCTATCAACAAGAGGTTCTGTAGGTTCCCATTCTGGTAAACGTGGTTCAAGGGAAGAATCTATAACATGTTTACTGCTTTCAGTTATATCTGATCTGCTAACACCATTTAGAGAAGATAAATTAGGAAGATATTCCAAAATTTGTATAGCACTGTTTCCAAGAGGACCAGGAATATCAACCTGCAATAGCATTTCAAAATAGTATATCAAAGTATGCATAGTAGCACAAAAAAGAAACTAGATTATGGTTACCTCCAAACTTCGCAAAGAATTGAAATCCCTTAATAGGTGTAAGAGAACATCAATGGAAACTTGGTCTAGCTGATTGCCACGGATATTCAAATGTGAAAGAGATGGCATCACAACAGGTGAAAAAGCCTGAGAGAAACAATTTAATATGGAACATCTAAGCATGAGGAACATAAGGAACTGAAAAATATGGTTTGTGTGGACTAATGGATCAAGCAAAGCGTAAGCCACATGACATTTTCTTGAAACCATTGTTTGTGTCATACATAATTGAAATAGATGAGGCACGCCATCAATAACTAACCTTTGGCAGGCCCCTGATACATCGATTAGAAAGATCAAGGCTGGTGACTTTCACCAATGAACCACCATCTCCACGAAAGCATCCGGTATTGTCTGCTCCACCAATGTCTCCACAAAATCCCAATGCCCATTCTCCAAAATTGCTAGTGAAGCATGAGTTATAAATTTCCAGACAAGGGATACCAGCAAGAACTGCTTTAGCAATTGTGTCACCGCTGAATATGCAAATGTATGAGACAATTACTTGAAAAATATTCTGAATAGACAAAGCATCCTAAACCTAAAACTACGAAGACATGCCATTCTGGTTATAGAATATGTACCAATTGCGAACAACAGGGTTGTCGTCTAGCCAGATTGCTTTTAAATTTCTGCATTTTGTTATTTCCTGAATAACTATTTCTGCATCCTGTAATTTATTACTCCAGAGGTTGAGAGCAACCAAGTTCTGGTGCAATGGGGAACAAAAGCAAGTGGCAAATTAATTCATGAGAAAAATGCTGCATTGAAAAGGAAATGAAGGTATCCCAACAAGCATATTGTAGACTTTTGCAGCAATCTTATGCACTTCACACATAACACTCAAAATTGCACTTTAAGTAAAGATGCTACCAACCGGAAACTTAGTAGCCAAATCTAGGGACTTCAACATCTCGTCGTCAATCCCGAGCTCATAGAACTCCAACCAAGTTGTCTCACGTCCACTTTCTTTTGCTTTGTCTACCTCAATTTTCAGTACTTTCATTACTCTATTCCGGCTGTTACCGATCACCTCCTCACAGATTTCTAGCTTCGAAACCTCGTCGTTGGTTTTCATATCGAGATCGACACACATCAAGGCAGACATTCTCTCAGCCAATCCCGGAACCTCCTTCAGCTGTAATCCCACTCAAAAATCAATATTTCTTCAACAAATCGATCACGAAATCAGAAAAAAGACCGCCGCGTGCTCACCTGTCGAAGGGCATCCGGAAGGCGGAATGACCATGCATGGTCGACAAGAAAAATGTCAGAATCTCTCGACAGGGACTCCACGGAGAGAAAAAGGCGGCGCTGGCAGCCTCCCTCGCAGGGCTCGATGGAGAAGAACTCGCCACCGTCGAAAGTCTCGGAGGAAAGTTTACGGAAGAGCTGGCGATAGAGCGTCGGAGGAACGCCGGATGCGGCGAGCAGTATCTCGTGGACCCTGACGAAGTCATCCAAGTCCCGTATCGCGGCCGGAGCGGACATGGCGGCGGCGGGCAAGAGGGTTTTTGGTTTCCCGGAGCCTCGAGAAGTCAGGGAGGGATGATTACTACGAAATCGTACGGCTAAGATCATCTATATAAATAAAATATTTTAATGCATCGTAAAAGATCGTAGAATTACTTAGGGGAGGAAGAGAGGAAAGTATAAATAATGGAAGGGGAATGGAGGAGAGGGGAATGGAGATTTATATTTCAAATTGGAGTGTAAGAAAAGTTCAATTTTTGTGAGGAGGAGGGGTATAAATTCATCTTCATTCCCCTCCCTTTCCCTTTCCCTCACTTCTTTCCAAACAGGGATAAATTTTTTTTCTTCCTTATTTACTCTTACCCTTCCATTACTTACCCCTCCCTCATCTCCTCCCAAACAAGCCCTTAGGAGGCGTTTGGTAAGCATTTTCATCTCCATTTTCCATTTTCATTTTTTGCGAAAATGAAAAAACGCCTTTGGTTCGTGTTTTCCATCTCCATTTTTCAAAAAATAAAGGAGCATTTTCTGGAAAACGAGAAATAATCATTTTCTATTTTCATTTTCGTTTTTTAAAAAATAAAAGAATGTTTTCTGAAAACTGAAAAACAAAAAAAAATTCATTTTCTATTTTCTGAAAAAAGAGAGAATGAAAATAAAAAATTCTCTACGAACCAAACGCCCCCTTAGCGTGTGAGATTTAAATCCGTACTTTTGGATCTCTAATTAACATTTATAACGGTAATTTATCTAAAGATGAATTTAAAATTTGATATTTCTAAAAAAAAAAAAGATAGTTTGAGAGTTATATTATTTTTGTATTATTCTTCTGTTAAAATTTAAAATTCTGTGCTATTGATTTTTAAAAATCAATTGATTTTGATAAATCAATAGTATAGTACTTATTTTTAAAAAATTAATATCATAGGAAAACTGACTAAGTCCATCGAATTTTGACATTAAATTATGAATCATCAACATGGAGTCATTGAGGAATATATATGATTATGATGAGCAAATTTAGTTTTGAGTGTCTCATGTGAAGTTATGAATAGGTATCAATTGGTATAGATGTTGAATTTTGAAACTCAGATTGTGCAAAGCTAGAGAAATTTTTAGAATGACAGTTTAAATCATTGTTGCATAACGCAATCAAAGAACTATATATCTAGATCCTTAAGCCCCTCTCACATCTGATAGAGTATCATATCAGAAAAGGCACCCCAAAGACTTGTATACATGGATCTGTACACATTTAAATATTGGCTCAACATTCAAGTGATCCTCTCCAAAACATATTCAATTCTTATCCCTCCACACATAATGAACGACCATCGACAAGGCCAAACTATGGGTCTTTTATCAACATCCTATTCCTCAGTAGTGCCTCCCAAAGATGCGCATAGCTCGCCTGTATATGGACATCGCCTGTCTCATATGTAGCCATCTTCTTTGTTGGAGTATTGAGAATACAATCAAAGTCCTACATTGGTAAGACATGGAAAAGATCATGTGCTTATAAGATGAAAAGATATCTCCATTAGCATGAGGCCTTTTGAGTAAAGCCCAAAAATAAAACTATGAGTGCTTAGGCCCAAAGTGGATAATATCATACCATTGTGGAGATATATAGATCTTATAGGCACTAACAATTGGTATCAGAGTCATGGTCCATGTCAAGCCATGAACTTCGAACGATGGAAGTTAAGCTCCCATGTTCGGATCAAGAGAACCAGACACCAGGCAAGAAGTCCAGTTGGGTCGGGAGGACCGAACAACTGGCAGGAATTCCAGTTAGGCTAAAAGGGCTGGACAACTGACAGGAAGTCCAGCTGGGTCAGGAGGACTAGACAGTTGGCAGGAAGTCCTGGTGGGTTGAGGATCGAACATCAAGCAGAGGATGTCCTTCGAGGAAGGATTGGCTTGAGGGGGGGTCAATGTGGTCCTTCGTTTGAGGGGGGGATTGTTAGAGTATTGGGAATACAATCAAAGTCCCACATTGGTAAGATATGGAAAAGATCATATACTTAAAAGATGAAAAGATATCTCCATTGGCATGAGGCCTTTTGGGTAAAGCTCAAAAATAAAACCATGAGGGTTTAGGCCCAAAGTGGACAATATCATACCATTGTGGAGATATGTGGATCTTAGAGGCACTAACATTCTTATCCTCTGCCATAGCTCTTCACTTTGGGGGCACACAAAGAATAGATGTTCTTGTGTCTTTAATGTTTGCCCACATAAGGTACACTAGATATCCTTTAAGTACTCCAATCTGTCCCTAGTAGGGAGTCGTCGCCGCGCCATTTGGCCTTATAAAATCTACAGGACTTGGATTATGCTCAATAAGAGTTGGCTAAGGTCATTAATAAATTTTAGTTGAAATTCACTGATGGATCTAGAGAAGTTGAAATTATGAATCCTTGACATAGAGTAGAAGAGAAAGATATATATGGTGAGCAAATTTGATTCTCAATCTCCTATGTAAAGTTATGAGTGTATGTCAATTGCATGTCAATTGATACAGAGACTGAATTTTGAAACCATACTATGCAAAGCTAGGAAAATTTTGAAAATGAGAGTTTAGGGTACAATTGCACATATGGTCACTTCAGAAACCTACGAAATTTGGATAAGTTCAATAAAAGATGGGTAAGCCCATCGATGGGTTTTGACTAAAACTTATTGATGGACCTAGAGGAGTTGAAATTTTGAATCCTTGACTTGGAGTGGAAGAAGAAAGTATATAGTGTTGGTGCAAGAATGCCCCAAGTATTAATGTATTTTGATGTTTGGATAATTATTTATAATTAGGCAATGTTTGTGATCTAATATGAATGATTAAGTTTTAGATTTCAAGAAAGTCCAAGTGTGAAGACTTTGCAAGGAAAGTCCAAGGTGTAGGATCGAGAAAACGCTAAAGGAGGGAGGGTGAATAGCGTTCGAAAATTTTTTCTTTTCTTCGTTAAAACTAAAGTGTGCAGCGGAAATAAGTAAAGATAAAACACAAATACATATTTGTTTTTACTTGGTTCACAACCAATCGATTGCTAGTCCAAGGCCCCGCGATCATTGATCTCTTACGACGGACAATCCACTAAAACTCTCTTCCTCGTTGGAGGTAAGAGATATGAAATGGTATACAAAAAATATAGAGAACGAGGTAACACTCCTACCTCTCCTCTTAGCAATTAGAAAACACGAAAACAAGAGCAATTCAAATAAACAAATAGAACTACCGACTAAGAGTATGAATGTTGGCAGCTCGGATGGTGTTACAGCGTCATTGCATGGCGATGAACACTTGGATTGATGGAGCACTTTTGGACACCTTTCAAGTTGGTGAAAAAGGGTGATTTGCCTCTTCTTTTATAGCCTTTTAAGCCCCATCTCATTGAGATCCAGATTTGAGTTAAACAAGCTTATCTCCCCTCATTTTGTGGCTCTTATCTTGACTTTCTTCAAAGTGGTCAGATTCACTAACAGTCGACTGATAGTGATCCAGTCGACTATCATTTTCCTTCAGTCGAATGACAGCTTGATAAGTCACCTACAACACATGGTTAGCACAATAACTGTATAGCGAACAACTCCGATGGTCATGTACCGTCCGACCTCAACTTAGACCTTCCTCCGAAAGTCTTAGTCGGATCGTTGCTTACAGTTATCCCCATATGGAGGGCGTGTCCTTACCATCGCTTTACACCCGGAGCTTACCTTTGGTTCTTCTGACCTATCGCTTAGCTTTCGATCACTCGACCACCGAGGTTCCTCAACTTCTCGAGGTTCTCCTGACATCTTTTGACCTGGTCAACCAACCACCGAGGTTTCTCGTCCCATTGAGATTCTCCTTGGTGCCGATCCATACGACCATCAAGGTTTCTCAACTTCTCGAGATTCTCTTAGAGTCATCGACCTTCGCAAAGCTTAATACATTACCTGCACACTCAACATAACATATGAGATAACAAGATAGCTTAACTTTGAATCTTTGCCATTATCAAAACCTAAGTACGATTATCTGGTGCCCCTGCACCAACAATCTCTCCCTTTTTGATCTATGACAAACCAATTCAAAGTTAAGATAAAATAAGCATTAATCATTAATAAAACATTTTTCAAAACCTCCCTCATAAGGTTACCTCCCTCTTAATCCTAGGTGAGTTTGAAAAATTAGCCTCTCAACTTTAATCTTAACTTTAACCTTTCTCCCCCTTTGCCATATATCAAAAATAATTACATGAGGGGTGTTTTTCTAAGATTAATATTTAAACATATATAAAGGAAGAGAATCTTGCACAATTTCAAACTCTAATAAACTTTTCAAAAACACATTATAAGTTCAAAAGATAAGGGACATAATTATAAGTTTTTATGAATCCAAACATGTGCCCTTTTTATAAAATAATCTATACTTTGAAGTTAATTTCAACTTATTAATTTAAGTCCTAAGATCGTATACCAACCTAGAGGTAACTAGAGGTGTAGGATCAATTTAAGTTTTTCTTTTCCCTCTGCACCAACAATGTTAAACTTATTTTACATTTGTGAAAGAGTGTATGGTAAAGTAATTTTTGAAAATATTATAAACATAATCCAGATATTACAAGCTCATGTATTTTATGTTATAAAAGTTACATTTTGAATACATACTCTCAATTAACCATTGTGTTTAATTTTATACCTTACCAAAAGGATTCAATAAATATGATTTCAAAATACTTTGAAGACTTATTAATTTTTAAAAGAGTTGCAAGAATAAATAACAAATTTTAATCTTTCAGACCAGCATTTCCCCCTTAACTTGCCATACTTTTTAGGACATTCTAGTTAACAACAAGGAAACTTACCTAAGTCTAGAGGGTTTAAGAGTCTAAGATTGACCTAAGAATTAAATGTCTAGTATTAGTCAACCAATCAAGTAACTATAGATTTCCAAAGATTAAATAAAATTACATGAAACAATCATGAAAATAAATATTTTTATAGATTTTGAAAATATTTCAAAAATTATGTTATTTTTATTTTAATTGTCCTTAACATCTCACCCATTTTATGTGTCTCAACGCATGTTAACCTTATGTGTTTTGTGAGATAGTTTTTAATTTTACTTAGTTAATTTTAATGATTTGAAAATTAATTAACCTTGGGTTAGATTCGAATTTAACCTTTAATTAATTAAGTGAACCTTTCAAAAGATGGCTTCTATATCGTGGCGAGGCACAGAGACCTTCTTTGATCGGAACAATAATCACTTCTTTAGACAAAGGCAACTTAAGAAATTGTGTACTTAATTCACTTTAGGGTTACGTCCTGGTCTAACTAGTTTAGGATGTAGTGAGGTAGCTTCAACTAATTCCATTTAGCCAAGTGCACCAAACTATATACTCTTTATCTAACCCGGATACACGAGACTTCGTTTCCCTAATGTACTATCATCTCACCGCATCCTGATACTATGTTTTCAAGATTAATTAACCATTAGTCTTATCTAACCATTCTAAATTAAGTAAATAAAAACTAACTAAGCATGCAAAGCTAAATTAATCAAGTAATTGAGCATACAATTTTAGTATTGGCTCCCCTTGAATCATTGAATTGATATGGTATATCCACATAGTGGATTTAATCCTTGGGGACCTAATACTTGGTTGAATCTAGTTGTGATTTTAGACTCGACTTAGGGACACATGCTTGGATTCTTTTACGACCACGATTTATGAGTGAAAAAAATGATCTATTGGTCGATCTAAACCCGAATCCAGTCTTGTTGTACACGACTCTTTGAGTTCCAAGGATTATGTCAAGACCCTTGGAACCCAACGTGAACCTTTCCAATGATGTCCTAAGCTCTTGAACTTTCCCTTTCAAGAGAGAATTCTCTTCCTCAAGTTTTTAACTTGAGTTGAGTTTTCCTCTTGAACTTGACTACTTGAAGGGGTTAGGGTAGCCTTATGCTTAAGAATTTTAACCTCCTTAAGTAAAGACTCAACTTTAGGCTCAAACTTAATCAATTTATTATTCAATTTTATTATGTGATATAAATTGCTGATTAATGAACCACTTACCTTGATCTTCTCCTTTGCCTGACTTTGAGTCTGGACTTGAACTCACCATCGAAGTCAGGTTCAGATTCGGACTTGGAATTTGTATCAGGCTCAGATTCAGACTCGGATTCGGATTGATCTGCCATAAAGGCATAGTTTGTAGGGGATCGATTGGACGCTAGAGGGGGGGTGAATAGCGTGTTACCGTACGTTGATGGAAATCGTTCGCGTGCTTGTCTACAATTTTTGTTAGCGCAGCGGAAATAAAGATAATAAAGCAATAACGAAAACACAAACACACAAACACAAGGATATAACGTGGTTCAGAACCGAACGGTTCCTACTCCACGGATCGAGCTCTAAAGAGCTCTAGCGACGCCAATGCAATCACTAATCACAAATACTCCTTCTCGACACAAGTCGGAGGCGGAGAAACCTCGTACAAAAGATTACAACAATAATCTAAATGGATACAAGCAAATACAATAGTGAAATACAATGCAAGTAAAGAAAACTACTTTACAATTGCTCTTTGAATGCTTGATCACTTGGTTGCTTGAAATCAACTTGGAGACCCTGATTTGCAACAGCAAATCGCCTCAAAAGCCCTCAAGAAACCATTACAATTTTCCTCCATCACGAGCTCCTTATAAAGCTTCAACCTGTGCTTGAAAAAGTCGATCAGTCGATTGGTCAGGACCATCAGTCGACTGATGCCACTATTGTCGTGAGACAATGGCTAGATCCACACTGGATAAGTCCAACGGATCCATTATCAGTCGACTGATGATACACATCAGTCGACTGATGGAGCCTTCACTCAACCAGTCGAGTCTCGACTCCATTCTACTTGATTTCAGCACGGTCGATCGATCACAAGATCGGGCCGATCGGCAAATCACCAATCGCCACCTATGGCGTCATCGCTAGGGCAATTCCCACAGCCAAACCCTAGTTGACTCAGGCCAGTCGACTGCCACATGGCACCAGTCGACTGGCACACCTCAAACATGAGGTTTTAGCCCAAGTATGGTTCCCCCATACTTTCTAGACCACCTTTAGCCTAGACCTAAGCCTTCTAGCCACCTCCATCAGCCTCACGCCTCTCGGATCCCTCCAAGTCATCCATGACTTGTTCATCCATCGCGCTAGCCTTCAGGTGCTTCCATCGGCTATGTCATGCTAACGGTGTCTACACCGCCAAGACATATTGGACTTACGCCGCCAAGACTCCGCTTGGACTTTACGCCGCCAACCATTGGACTTATGCTGCTAAGACTTCACCCTTGGACTTTACGCCGCCAATATCAAACCCCTTGGACTTCTCAAATGCCAAGACTCAAGCTTGGACTTTTCCTTGCCAACCCATGTTGGGCTTTCCATGCCAAGACCCATGCTTGGACTTTTCATGCCAAGTACCCATGACTTGGACTTTACCTTGCCAAGACTCATGCTTGGGCTTTCCCAAATGCCAAGTGTCCCACTTAGACTTTACCATGATAATTACATTGTCATATGTTTTTGTCTAACATCAAAATATCTCTCGAGCCGAGCTCGAGTCCTGGTCAATCGTGACCTGGGACGATTGCACCAACATAGTTGTCAACTTGAATGTCTTCTTCCTTGTCCGATGACTCTTTCCAAGTTGCTTTGAATGCCTTCTTTGGTTTCTTGTCATTTGATTGCTTCACAGACTTTCTTCCCTTTTTGATCATTTTCCGAACTAGGTTGACTAGTTCGGTCTTCATTTCTTCTGCCAATTCCAACTCAGATTCGGACTCCTCGAGCAGGGGTTTGCTTTTTTCCTTTCTTTCGTCCTGCAATCAAAGCTATACTTTTCTCGACCGGGGGCGAGTTAGATTGTTCATGCAATTCAAATTCAGAAAATAATTCATCTAACCTAATTTTGGAAAGATCTCTAGAAACTTTGTAAGCATCAACCATGGATGCCCACAAAGTAGTCCTAGGAAAAGCCTTAAGCACATACCTTATGACGTCTCGATTTTCTACCTTTTGTCTAATAGAGTGGAGGTCGTTTCATGATGTCTTGGATCCGCGCATGAAGTTGGGTTGTCGTCTCGTTGTCCTTCATTTTTAAATTAAACAATTTATTGAGAAGCAAGTCCAGTTTACATACCTTAATATCAGTCGTTCCTTTGTGTAATTCAATGAGCTTGTTCCAGAAGTCCTTGGCACTGATGAATGGGCCCATGCAGTTGAGCTCTTCCTTGGATAGACTGCATTGCAAGATTTGAGTGGCTTTTGCATCGGCATATACTTGTCGCTTCATTGCGTTGGTCCACTTGTTGTAGTCCACGATCTCTCCTTCTTCATTCGTCGGTAGATTGAACCCTATTTGAACAACAATCCACATCTCAACTTGGGTCTTAAGATAGCACTCCATCCAACCCTTCCAATAACAGAAGTCATCTCCGTTAAAGAACGGAGGTTGGACAGTGTTGTACCCCTCAAGATGGGTCATTGATTATCTTGCAAAACAACAATACAAACCAAAAAGAAATTCCAACACTTGGTCTTGGATTAGTAATGCAGGAAATAACAAGAAAAAATATGAGAAATAAAAAAGCTAAACAAAAACTAAACATTTACGACCTTCGATGTTCCCGAAAAGGTATTAAACGATGTTTTTTGGGGTCAAAAATAGCTTGTTATGAGGTACACCCAAGACATGTAGATCTTAGAAAGAGCTTCGATTCGATGGGTAGCACATTTTGTGGGTTCACTTGTATCAAAAGTTATGCCTGTTTTACCATCAACTACTCCAGAAGCAATTGGTTCAGTTGTAGAACTTTAGATACTTGCAAACAACAACAACAACAATAACAAAGCCTTATCCCACTAGGTGGGGTCAACTATATGAATTCTTCTATGTCATTGGACTATATCCCCTACTATATCATCATCTATATTTAAATAAATTTTATCTTATTTTATTATTGCTAACCAAGTCTTTTTTTGGTCTTCCTCTTCCTTGTTTGATGTGTATATTTCTCATCGTTTCACATCGTCTAATTGGAGCATTTATTGGCCGTTTAAGTACATGTCTATACCACCTTAAACGTGTCTCTCAGAGCTTTCCTTCAATAGATGCAACACTGATTTTTTCTTTAATGCTCTCATTTCTTATTTTGTTCATCCTCGTATGTCCGCACATCCACCTTAACATCCTCATCTCTGTAACTCTCATCTTTTGCTCATGTGCTCGAGTCGTAGCCCAACATTCAACGTCATATAACATAGCAGGTCTAATCATTGTTTTGTAGAACTTCCCTTTAAGTTTTAGAGGCACTTTACGATCACATAAAACACCCGATGCTTTCCTCCATTTCAACCATCCTATTTATATTCTATGTAAGACATCTATCTCAATCCCTCCATCATCTTGCAAAAATGATCCTAAATATTTAAAGCTCTCAGTTCCAGATAACTCGTCATCTCCTATCTTAACACTTGTCTCATTACGTCTAATATTGCTAAACTTAAATTTCATATATTCTGTCTTTACTCTACTAAGACTAAAACCTTTCACTTCTAGTGTTTCCCGCCAAGATTCTAGTTTAACATTTACTCCTTCACGTGTCTTATCTATCAAAACAATATCATCTACAAATAACATACACCATGGTACCATGTCTTAAATGTGTCCAATGAGTTCACCCATAATTAGTGTAAAACAATAGGGACTTAAAGTTGATCCTTGATGTAACCCTATCTTTATTGGAAATGCTTCAGTTAATCCGCCTGAAGTCTTTACTTTGGTCATTACTTCCTCATACATATCCTTAATTAGTTCAATATATGTTACACTAACACCTTTTTTTTCTAAAATTCTCCATATAATTTCTCTTGGAACTCTATCATAAGTTTTTTCTAAATTAATGAATACCATGTGTAAATTTTGCTTTTGCTCTCTATACTTTTCAATTAGTTATTTGAGAAGATGTATAGCTTCTATTGTCGACCTTCTTGGCATGAATCCAAATTAATTTTTGAGAATCGTAGTCTCCTTCTTTAATCTTTTTTCTATTATTCTTTTCCAAAGTTTCATGGTATGACTCATTAGTTTAATACCCTTATAGTTTTTACAAGTTTGTATGTCTCCTTTATTCTTATATAAGTGAATTAGGATACTTACCCTTCATTGATTAGGCATCCTTTTTATTTTCAATATCATGTTAAATAATATTGTAAGTCATTCAATACCTTGTTTCCCTAGACACTTCCATACCTCTATCGGAATATCATATGGTCCAACGACTTTTCCATTTTGCATTTCATTTAAAGCTTGTTCTACTTCTGAAATTTGAATGCTACAATAAAAATTTACATTTCTATACTCATTTGACCTACTTAAATTACCTAAATTAAGTTGGTATCCTAAACCTTCATTAAAAAGTTGATGAAAATATCTTTTCCACTGCTCTTTTATTTCTTCATCATTTACTAGTACCTTATTGCATTCATCTTTAATACATCTTATTTGATTAAGATCTTTTGTCTTCTTCTCTCTCACTTTAGCTATTCTATAAATGTCTCTTTCCCCTTCTTTTGTATCTAATTTTCGATATAACCGTTCAAAAGTTTCAGTCTTAGCTTCATTCACTGCTTTCTTAGCTTCTTTCTTGGCTATTGTATATTTTTTTTTTCAAATTTTCCTCATTTTTACAAATATATAATTTCTTATATGTTGTTCGTTTTTCCTAGACTTTCTCTTGCACTTTCTCATTCCACCATCAAGATTCTTTACTTGGTGGTGGATGTCCCTTTGACTCACCAAGTATACTCTTGGCTACTATTTTCAACTTTGATACCATCTTATCTCATGTCATATTAGGGGTACTGTATATTTCATCTAATACTTGTACTCCTACCTTCTCTTTGAATATACTTAGTTTCTCATCCTTTAACTTCCACCACTTAATTCTAGGAGTCATGTATATTTTCCTTCTATTAATATTATGTTTAAGGCATATATCCAATACTACTAACCTATGTTGAGTAGTTAAATTTTCTCTAAGGATGATCTTACAATCTTTACAAATCTTTCTATCTCTCTTCCTAACCATAAGAAAGTCAATTTGTGATTTATTATTTTCACTTTTGAACATGGCTAAGTGTTCTTCTCTTTTCCTAAAAAATATATTAGATAGTATAAGATTATATGCTATTGCAAAATCCAATATAGTTTTACCTTCTTCATTTCTTATTCCAAACCCATAACCCCCATGCACCCTCTCATATTTGTCATTTTTCACTCTAACATGCCCATTTAAATTGCCTCTTATTAAAATCATCTCATTTAATGGAATATTTTATAATACTTCATCCAACATCCCAAAAATCTTAATTTGGTATTTTCATCTAATCTTATTTGAGGTGTATATACACTAATTATGTTCATAGTTTATTTCTCCACTACTATTTTGAGAGCTATAATTCTATCCCCCTTTCTAATTACTCCTACAACTTCATCCTTTAATAAACTATCTATAATAATACCCACTCCATTTCTTGTTTTACTCTTTCCTATATACCATAAGTTAAAACCTGAGTTCTCTATCATTTTTGCCTTCTCACCTACCCATTTTGTCTCTTGTACACATACAATATTAATTTTTCTCCTAATCATTGTATCTACTATCTCTATTATTTTACCAGTGAGGGTTCCTATGTTCTATGTACCAAATCTTAGACTATTAGTTTTTCTATAATATTTATTCTTTCCCAATTTATGGTGTGAGAAATCTTGCTTATTTAACACTACAACCAAATTCTCATGGAGATGTAGCGATCCTTGCCGATACATTGTAGTCGGACCCTGCAACGCAAACTCTAGCATATTTTTCACTACACCCGAGTTTTGAAAATGTAGCGGTTCTTGCCGAGATGTTACAATCGGACCCTGTAATGCGTTCCTTCTAGGGAACAACCTAGCATTAGCATAATAGTTTGATTGATCCATTCATTGAATATTTGCCTTAGTTTAACGCTGGCTGACAACCTAACGCAACCCTCCTCCTTTATCCGGGCTTGGGACAAACCACGACAAGGTTAACTTATCATGGGAGGAGTTCATGATAAACACAAGACTTGGTCTTGGATTAGTAGTGCTGGAATAAAAACTTTAAACGATAAATACAAAAAGAAAAGTGCTTGACTGATGGTTGCACTGAATCTGAGCATCCTTACTCTGATATCAAGTGTAGGATCGAGAAAACGCTCGAGGGGGGAGGGGGTGAATAGCGTTAGAAAAACTTTTCTTTTTTTCGTTAAAACTAAAGTGTACAGTGGAAATAAGTAAAGACAAAACACAAGGACACGCTTATTTTTACTTGGTTCACAACCAACCGGTTGCTAGTCCAAGGCCCTGCGATCCTTGATCACTTCCGACGGGCTATCCACTAAAACTCTCTTACTCGTTAGAGGTAAGAGATACAAAATGGTATACAAAAATATAGAGGATGAGGTAACACTCCTACCTCTCCTCTTAGCAATTAGAAAACACAAAAACAAGAGAAATTCAAATAAACAAATAGAACTACTGACTAAGAGTATGATGTTGGCAGCTCGGTCGGCGTTACGACGTTATGACGTCGTTGCATGGCGATGAACACTTGGATTGATGGAGCACTTTTGGAAACCTTTCAAGTTGTGAAAAAGGGTGATTTGTCGCTTCTTTTTATAGCCTTTCAAGTCCCATCTTGTTGAGATCCAGATCTGAGTCAAACAAGTCTATCTCCCCTCATTTTGTGGCTCTTATCTTAACTTTCTTTGAAGTGTCCAGATTCACTAGCAGTCAACTAAAGATTACAGCAGTCGAATGATAGTGATTCAGTCGATTGTCATTTTCCTTCAATTGATTGATGGCTTGATAAGTCACTTGCAACACATGGTTAGCACAAGAATTGTATAGCGAACAACTCCGACGGTCCTGTATGTTGGTGCAATCGGCCCAGGTCACGATTGACCAGACTCGAGTTTGACTCGAGAGATGTTTTGATGTTTGACAAAGTAAATTGACATTGATGTTTGACATTAATGTCTGTTGATGTTTTGGGGAGATTGTTTATACAATCAACCTGGGTTATGTTTAACTGGACTCGAGTCTGACTCGAGGGAGACTTTGATGGTTGACTAGGGTTGACCATGTGGTTATGGAAAGTCCAACATGGGTTGGCAAGGGAAAGTCAAATCTTGAGTCTTGGCATTTGAGAAGTCCAAGGGGTTTGATATTGGCGGTGTAAAGTCCAAGCGGGAGTCTTGGCAACATAAGTCCAATGTTTGGCGGCGTAAAGTCCAAGCGGAGTCTTGGCGGCATAAGTCCAATGTGCCTTGGTGGTGTAGACACCGTTAGCATGACATAGCCGAGGGAAGCACCTAGAGGCTAGCACGATGGATGAACAAGTCATGGATGACTTGGAGGGATCCGAGAGGCGTGAGGCTGATGAAGGTGACTAGAAGGCTTAGGTCTAGGCTAAGGGTGGTCCAGCAAGTATGGGGGAACCATATTTAGGCTAAAACCTCATGTTTGAGGTGCCATGTGACGTGATCAATGACCGGCCCGAGTCAACTAGGGTTCGATTGCGAAGTGGCCTAGCGATCATGATCGGAGGTGGAAGTCGATCCGGCTTGAGCGATCGATCGGTGCTCAAGAAATTGGCCACAGAATGGAGTCGAAATTCGACTGGTCGAGTGAGGACTCCATCAGTCGACTGATGGTCATGATCAGTCGACTGATGATGGATCCGTTGGACTTATCCAGTGTGGATCTAGCCGTTGTCTCACGACAACAGTGGCATCAGTCGACTCATGGTCCCGATCAGTCGACTGATCGACTTTTTCCAGCACAGGTTGAAGCTTTATAAGGAGCTTGTGATGGAGGAAAAAGGAATGGTTTTCTTGAGAGCTTTAGGGGCGATTTGTTGCTGCAAATCAGATCTCCAAGTGCTAATCAAACAACCAAGCATTCAAGCAATCAAAAGCAAGAGTTGTAAAGTTTTTCTTTACTTGTCTTTCATATAAATTGTTGTAATTGCTTGTTTTTGTTTCTTACTGTTGTAAGATTGCTTGTAAGGGTTTCTCCGCCTCCGACTTGTGTCGAGAAGGAGTGTTTATCATAGTGGTGTGTGATTGGCATCGCTAGGGTTTGTACGAACCCAATCCGTGGAGTAGGAACCATTTGGTTCCGAACCACGTTAAATATTTGTGTTTGTGTTGTTGTTTATTTCGTTATTGCTTTCATTACTATTCCGCTGCGTGCTAACGAAATTGTAGAGACAACCACGATCGAATTCCATCTACGAACGAACATGACGCTATTCACCCCCCTCTAGCGGCTTCAAATATCCTACAATTGGTATCAGAGCCCGGGGCTCTTCTACGGATTAACAACCCAGAGTCAAGATGCTAGAGGAACAAGATGGAATTCCAAGACAAGCTTGGATGGGACATTAACACTCCACCGCCATATGATCGAGAAGACTTCTCGGCGTGGAGAACAAGAATGGAGACATTCTTGATGATGGATATAGAGGATTGGTTCATCCTCGTAGAAGGTTTTGAGCCTCCTCGAGATAAAAAGGGGCAAGTCCTCAAATTGAAGAAATGGACCTAAGAGCAACCGTAAAATTTCAAAACCGAAGCCAAGGTAACAAAACTTTTAGAAGATTTGATACCTAATGATGTTTTGTCTAGGCTAGGTGAATATCTTGATGCCAAGGAGCTATGAGACAAATTGGCCAAGTTCAATGAGAAGCCCCACTTGGCACAAGTAGAAGAAGATAAGGAAGAGGATGAAGAGAGTTCATCATCCTCACGAGCAAGTGAGGAATCGGAAGTTGAAGAGGAGTCAACTTCCGGATCGGTGGAAGAGGAGGTGGAAGAAATAAAAGACACCTCTACCTCTAGGATTGAGGGGGAGGAAAGAATTTCCACTCCGGAGCAACAAGAGAAGGCTTCGACATCTAGTCAAGATGAAGAAGCTTCAATTCCGGCACCTACCACCACCATAGGTAACTCAAGCATGTCAATTGTAAATAAAAATTATATAATTTGCTTTGAGTGTAGGGAAAGTGGGCACTATAAGAGCAAGTGCCCAAAGAAGATTAGAAAAGCTCCTCCGGCACAAAAGGTCAAGGATGCCGGTCCCTCAACAATTAAAAGCAAGGAGCACGTGGTTTGCTTCAATTGTCGGCTACCGGGACACTACCAAAATCAATGCTCGAAGGGGGAAAGGAAGAGGCAAAATGGAGCATCACAAGTAGGGGGAGCCTCTAAGGCAAAACCTAAGGTATATTTCAATAATGCACCTTCTAAATTTAAAAGTCAAAAGCATGCTAGGAATTTTAATTCTCTTGCAATTCACCATGAAAAGCATGCTAGAGATAAATATTTTTGCTTAGGTGCTAAAAATATCCACTTAGATAATAAGAAGAAATTTGGGACTAATGTCCCTAAAAACAATTTATCTAAGGACAAACCTAGGTCAAATAACTCAAGACCAATTCTACCTAGGGAAACAATTAGAAAGGTACAAGAACACTTAGGTCTTAATCCCAAGTGGACTAGGCATATGCCTAGGAAGAACCATGCCCATGGTTTAAATCAAAATTCTAAAATTGAGCAATTAGAATTAGAGAACCAAGCCTTGAGGTCAAGGCTTGAAAAACTTGAGAAGACCTTTAAAATTATGCAAAATCAATTTAAAGGGTCAAATGATCAAAAGTCTAGGTCCAAAAGTCAAAGTCAACACCTAGGACCTAAGAGTCAAAAGTCAACCAAGGGCAAGCAAGGTTTGGATCACAAACCTAAGCCTAAGGTGGCTTATCATAGTGTTCCATTTGATTATAGAACACAAACTAGGTCTAGGAAGACCAAGGTCAATAGGGAAGTCATCCTTAGAGTTGACCAAGGTTTGTGCCTAGTGGCTAAGGTTTCTAGGAAACCTAGGGTGGCCACTAAGAAGGTTGCAAGGGGAGTTACCCCTAGAGTCAACCTAGGTAAGACCCAAATGACCAAGGCTAACAAGCCTAGGAGGGTCATTAGGAAGGTATCTAGGGAGGTCATCCCTAAGGAATACCTAATTAACCCTAGGAGCTCAAATCGATTTTGGGTTCCTAAGAGCGTGATTGATTCACGCTAGATGGGTTTAGGGTATGCCAACCTTGATTGGATGGATAGTTAACTCAACCATGGTAAAGATGACACTTTAGGTTATTTTCAAGGTTATGGTTACCTTGGAAATAGATTTGAATCAATATCCTAAAAGATTTTAGAATGTGTCAATGCATTTTTGGAATTATGAAAAATCAATTAAATTGACACAATTTAGATTTAGAGGTCTTAGTGTGCCATTTTGGGTTTTTAGCACACTTGGGAGAATTTAGGTTAATATGGCAAAATGAACTTAATTCCAACAAATGACAATTAATATTAAAATTTAGGTATTACTACACCTATATATTTTATATTCCATGCTTTGATTGCCATATGACATGCCATGACATCATATCTATTTTAAATTATTTAATATGTCATGATCATATTTCGGACTAAGGATTAATGTCATGTATGCTTAGTTTGATATCATATGCCATGACATCATGATCATTGGCCATGTTTTATTTTTGCTATTGTTATGCCATGATCATTTCATGCATTTAATTGATTAAAATTGTTTTAAGGACAATGACATGACTTAGAGTCCCATTTATAAGGTAATCAAGTAGAGTTGCCTTAGAAAAATGCATGAAACCCTAGTTTAGGGAGAACAAACCCACATCTCACATCACATTGACATGTATGTGTATTTATACACCCTAGATACATGTGAGATGCTAGAATATGAGTTAAGTTCAAGGTGCATAGTTTTTGCATCTAGATGAACTAAAACTCATCTAATTCCAATTTGGATCATTGGGAGAGCATGTGACAAGTCATGTACATAGAGCCCAAGGAATTTGATCCAAAATAAGGTTTTGAAAATATTTTAAAATCATTTTAGAAAACCTTGGTGAAGTCTATTTTTTGCACTACAAGAATAATGGTCTTTAAGGACACTCATAAATGTCCTTATAGTATATTTTTAGTGACACTAACGTTTTAGTGACATCACTAAAAAATGCCCTATAAAGTGATGTCGTCTTAGACCCAATTCGCTTTCCTGACATTTTATAATGTCATTATACAATATAAATACTAACATTAAAGGCGTCTTAATATAGATATATAATGACACGCTAAAATGTCAGGAAAATTCATATTTTAAGGACATCTATATGTGTCTTATTATCATCGTAATAAGGACATCTACGTGTGTCTTATTATCATTGTAATAAGGACAAAACTAAATGTCACCTAAACTTATTTATTTTGACATTTATAAACGTCTTATATTTTTTATAAGGACAATACAAATTATCAGTGAAAATAATTTATAAGATCATTTTAAAATGTCGCCTTAGTTAATCTATAATGACATTTATTAATGTTATTATAATAATTTATAAATACATTAAAATGATCCCTAATGTAAGCATGAATCCAATATTTATACATCATCACAATTCATCCCCTGTTCAGAATATAAAAAATTATAAAATATAATTTAAAGTGATAATAGAAAATCTAAATTCATTCCATAATCATTGAGTCAAAGTTACAAATGTCTTGATGAGTCTTTTACATCCAAAACTAACTACACACTATACTCAAAATATTAAATTTTAGAACTAACAAAGTCTTATAAAAAAAACTCAACTAGACAAACTATCTTCAACCATAATATTGATGCATAAAAATTCAGGTACCCGTCACCTACAAATACAATGAATATATTTGTATTAGTACTGAAATAAAATAATAAACAAGCAAAGTTAATATAAATAATGGTAAAGGTTAGATATCATACCAAATAGGGAAATGCAAAGTATCATTCCATAAGCACCTAATAGTGATCTTCGTTTACTGTTAACTTTTCAAAATGAATTACATTAATCTTATGATGCATAAAATTAGATAATACCACATTCAAATGGTGTGCAGTGGTCTTTTCTTCTGCACATTTCAAAAGCAGTAACCATCCTGAGAAATTTAACGACTGCCATAGAATTTTTGTTAACAGAAATGTAACTAATTTAATATCTAAAATGAATAAGTTGAATAAATTTGGGGTAAATCTTCTCATGATCATTTGATTAAAAAAATTGATTCAAGATGACCACATAATCTGTTAATTTTGTTGGTTGTTTATTTTTCCTTTTGGGTGCGGGATTCCATTGCATTGGTGGGTTTCTCTGTGTTTGAGCTTCATCTATATTGTCAGTCTTGTCATCATCTCTTTAGTTTTTTAGAAATACTAGGTTTATCCTTTCTCATGTTATAATTGCTATGTTGCATTACCGCATAGGTCAACTCCTCATTGTTGAATGGCTCTCTTATTTTTTTTCATGTTCGAAAATGTGCGACTTTGGTGTCAAGTATGGTGATATAGAGTGATAAAATAAAGAAAATGGAGAGTAAACAGGGAGGAGACTTACCTTGCTCACAAAGTAAATTTTTCCAACAAATACTAGTGAAGTTTTCTACTAAACTATAATGCAACGGAACTGTTTGTCCCAAAACATCAATTAGTATGTTCATCCAAGACTTGTGGCTTCAATTTCTAAACTTATAGCTCAGCTTCTTGGTAAAGGGGAAATGATTTGGGCCCTCCTGAGTGTAGTGCAGGTTATTAATCTGCTCAGATGCCAATTGATTTATAAGACATTAAAAAAATTAGTACGATAAGGAATTTGAAAGAAAAGAAATATTATATATATATATATACATGAGAGAAGATTGGAGAAAAAAGTGGAAGTAGTTTTAGGACAAAGTAATTTGTATTGCTAAATAATGTCTTGATCAAATACAAGACTCATTCTTTTGTAGACATCTAGAAAGATAAATATCATCTGTCAGGCATTAAGTTGCAATGGAAACTTACTTCAGCTTCCCCTTCCGAATTTTTTTCACTATCTTGATGAATACCTTAGTTTTAATTTTCAAATCTGTCAGTAAATATTGCCCCATTGTTGGAAAAACAAGAAATAAAAATCTCAAAGCATCAATCTGGTTTTAGTTCAACAGGATAGAGCATATCCTAGAATAGAATAGGACGAGCATTAAATAAACTATGATAGAAGTTGGGGGTTACAATTCCTAAGCTCCTACCCAAGCAAAGTAAAAGAAGTTTCATCTTACGTTGCAGTAATTTGAAACCATAATTGGTGATTTTTCAAGCTCAAAAACCTTTACCCTCAACCTTTCAACAGTTGTAAGAACACGCACCATCTCATCATCATTTTGGGACTCCATAAGTACTCCTAATTTCACATCGCAAGTTGCATATGAATTACTGCACAAACTGTTCAACATCATCTAGTTAGAGTTGTATAAGATTACCAAGTAGGCGAACATAAAACTACGGTAGAAACAATTCCCATCCCCTTTTAAATTTTACATTAATTTAATACTCAAAATGAATTAAAAGTTTACTTTTCTTTCCAACAAATAATAAATTTATGATACATAAAATTAGATAATACCTCGTTCAGTTGAATATCGATCCGTGTGAATTGTACTCATACCTGAAATGAGATTTCCTATTAGTTTGATGCTTAGGAGCCATACCTAATAGCAATCACCATTGATGAAGTTGATACAAAGTGAGCCAAAACTTAGAAGTTTTCTTCACTTTTGATTTTTGTATCAATTTTAGTATTTTATTAGTAAAATATTTTTCTATTATTTTTCACCCATTGTATTGACTATAAGTAATATACGTATCAAATTTCGTGATTTTTCGATATACGTAGAATTACTTATGTTTTTCTGAAATTCGATTCTGATAACTGAAATTCAGAAATTTCAGTTATCAGTCGACTGCCCTTGGTGGCAGTCGACTGGTATCTGACGGAGTCGACTGTCAATGCTAATTTCAGGTTAACAAGGTTTGTTTAGCCCGTGTTCAGCTGCGGTTAGGATCCCTAACCACTCCTAACCCTAGGATATGCTTTGGGAAGCATTATAAAGGGTGAAAATCCATTGGATATGGATTAGGAGAGGTGTTAGGATATTACATCAAAATTAAGGTGGGGAGAGTTCATGTTTGAACTTTTAACCTTATTTTTGATGGTTTAGAGTTCCTATTGGCTTAGGGACTTCCCGAGGACATTGTTGGTGCAATGGTCTAGGGGGAGCAAGCCTTTAGGGGGAGGAATTCATCATGAGATGATGAATGGTATTTTTCCTCATGAGGAGGAAAATGAGATTTTGAGAGACCCAATTTGGAAATTGGGAGAGCATATAGGATTGCCTCTCTTGAGTGATATGGGACTTATCACTAGGAAGATGGTAGGCATCCTAGGTATTTTTGGACCAAGGGGGAGATTGTAAGATCTCATTGGGATATGAGACATTGACCTCCTTGGAGGGATAATCTTTTTGATGTATGTCAAAAAGGGGGAGAACATTAAATTACCAATTTGGAAAATTGGTAAGGGAATTTGAGTTAGGGGCCTAACTCAAGGTTTGTTTTGTCAAACATCAAAAAGGGGGAGATTGTTGGTGCAATCGGCCCAGGTCACGATTGACCAGACTCGAGTTTGACTCGAGAGATGTTTTGATGTTTGACAAAGTAAATTGACATTGATGTTTGACATTAATGTCTGTTGATGTTTTGGGGAGATTGTTTATACAATCAGCCCGGGTTATGTTTAACTGGACTCGAGTTTGACTCGAGGGAGACTTTGATGGTTGACTAGGGTGGACCATGTGGTTATGGAAAGTCCAAGCTTGAGTCTTGGCATTTGAGAAGTCCAAGGGGTTTGATATTGGTGGCGTAAAGTCCAAGCGGGAGTCTTGGCAGCATAAGTCCAATATTTGGGGCGTAAAGTCTAAGCGGAGTCTTGGTAGCGTAAGTCCAATGTGCCTTGGTGGTGTAGACACCGTTAGCATGACATAGCCGAGGGAAGCACCTGAAGGCTAGCGTGATGGATGAACAAGTCATGGATGACTTGGAGGGATCCGAGAGGCGTAAGGCTGATGGAGGTGACTAGAAGGCTTAGGTCTAGGCTAAGGGTGGTCCAGCAAGTATGGGGGAACCATATTTGGGCTAAAACCTCATGTTTGAGGTGTGCCAATCGACTGGTGCCATGTGGCAGTCGACTAGCCTGAGTCAACTAGGGTTTGACTGTGGGAAGTGGCCTAGCAGTCGACTGCCAGAGGTGGGCAGTCGACTGCTGGCTCGAGCAGTCGACTGATCGTGTGATCAGTCGACTGGTGCTCGAGAAATCGGCCACAGAATGGAGTCGAAACTCGATTGGTCGAGTGAGGACTCCATCAGTCGACTGATGGTCATGATCAATCGACTGATGATGGATCCGTTGGACTTATCCAGCGTGGATCTAGCCGTTGTCTCATGACAATAGTGGCATCAGTCGATTGATGGTCCCGATCAGTCGACTGATCGACTTTTTCCAGCACAGGTTGAAGCTTTATAAGGAGCTTGTGATGGAGGAAAAAGGAATGGTTTTCTTGAGAGCTTTAGGGGCGATTTGTTGCTACAAATCAGGTCTCCAAGTGCTAATCAAACAACCAAGCATTCAAGTAATCAAAAGCAAGAGTTGTAAAGTTTTTCTTTACTTGTCTTTCATATAAATTGTTGTAATTGCTTGTTTTTGTTTCTTACTGTTGTAAGATTTCTTGTAAGGGGTTTCTCCGCCTCCGACTTGTGTCGAGAAGGAGTGTTTATCATAGTGGTGTGTGATTGGCATCGCTAGGGTTCGTACGAACCCAATCCGTGGAGTAGGAACCATTCGGTTCCGAACCACGTTAAATATTTGTGTTTGTGTTGTTGTTTATTTCGTTATTGCTTTCATTACTATTCCGCTGCGTGCTAACGAAATTGTAGAGACAACCATGATCGAATTCCATCTACGAACGAACACGACGCTATTCACCCCCCCCTCTAGCGGCTTCAAATATCCTACACTGTATCGTCTGACCTTGACTTAGACCTTCCTTTGGAAGTCTTAGTCGGATCGTTGCTTATGGTTGTCCCCGTATAGAGGGTGCATCCTTACCATCGCTTCATACTCGGAGCTTACCTTTGGCCCTTCTGACCTGTTGCTTAGCTTCCGGTCACTCGACCACCGAGGTTCCTCAACTTCCCGAGGTTCTCTTGGCTTTTTTGACCTGGTCAACTGACCATCGAGGTTTCTCGTCCCATCGAGATTCTCCTTGGTGCCGATCCATACAACCACCGAGGTTTCTCGACTTCCCAAGATTCTCTTGGAGTCGTCGACCTTCGCAAAGCTTAACACATTACCTGCATACTCAACATAACATATGAGATAACAAGATAGCTTAACTTTGAATCTTTGCCATTATTAAAACCTAGGTTCGATTATTTGGTGCCCCTGCACCAATACATGGGTGTAGCCTTGGCAAGAAAAGTCCAAGAATGTAGACTTGGCAGCATAAGTCCAAGCATGTAATATTGACAGCAAAGTCCAAGTGGATCTTGGCATGGAAGTCCGAGGGTGAGGTCTTGGCAGCATAAGTCCAAACATGTAGTCTTAGCGGTGTAAAGTCCAAGAGAACCTTAGCAAAGGAGGAACCCAAAGCATGACAAAATTGAAGGAAGCTCTTGAAGGCAAGCACAAGGATGAAGGAGTCGTGGGTGTTGGGGAATTGATCATCGCTAGAGGGGGGGGGGTGAATAGCAATTCATACGTCGATGATGGAATATGATTGTGTGCTTGCTACAATTATATTAGTACGCGGAGGAAATAGAAAATAAAATACAATACAAATACAAGCACACTACACAAAATATAACGTGGTTCGGAACCTCAAGGTTCCTACTCCATGGGTTGAGCTTAACGAGCTCGAGTGATGACAACACCACTAATAAAACTCCTTCTCAACAACACGTCGGAGGCGGAGAAACCTCGTACAATGATTACAACAATAATACAAAATAAATACAAGCTAATACAAAGTGAAATACACACAAGAATGCAAAGAACACTTTACAAACGATCTTTTGGAAGTTTGCTTGTTTGGTTGCTTGAGCTGCACTTGGAGACCCTGAATTGCACCAGCAAATCGCCCCAAATCGCCCTAAGAAACCATGGCAAAAACCTTCTCCACGAGCTACTTTTATAACCTGTATTCATGCTGGATTTCGCCTAATAGTCAACTAATTGAGACTATCAGTCAACTACTCCTGTAGCCGTTGTCTCACAACGGCCTGAGCCACATTGGATAAGTTCCAATGGATAGGCCATCAGTCGACTGATTGAGCCATCACTCAACTATCAAAACTTACAAGTTGACTCAGAATCTTTCTGTTCCCGAAAACTCGATCATCACCAACCGCGACCATAGCGTTGATTGCTCATGCCATCTTGATCGCCTAATCTTGGGCAATCGATCCGCCATTTCCTACAGTCGAACTCTAGTCGACTCCCATCAATTGACTGAGAATAATATCAGTCAACTGATAATCTCTTCCATGAGATTTTAACACCAAGTATGATGCCCTCATACTTGCTAAACCACCCTTAGCCTAGACTTAAGCCTTCTAGCTACCTCTATTAGCCTCACGCCTATCGGATCCTTCCAAGTCATCCATGACTTGTTCATCCATACGCTAGCTTTTAGGTGCTTCCATTGGCTATTGTCATGCTAAGTTGGTCTACATCACCAAGGCACATTGGGCTTACGCTGCCAAGACTACCGCTTGGACTTTACGCCGCCAACCATTGGACTTATGCTACCAAGACTCCACCCTTTGACTTTACGCCGTCAATATCAACCCTTGGACTTCTTTTGCCAACTCATGTTGGACTTTCCATTTGCCAACACTCAAGATTGGACTTTCCCTTACCAAGACCCATGCTTGGACTTTCCTTGCCAACCCATGTTGGACATTCCAATTGCCAAGACTCAAACTTCGACTTCTCCATCATATGGTCAACCCCATGTCAACCATATAGTCAAACAATGGTCAAACCATCGTTAAACATTAAAATACCACTCGAGTCAAACTCGAGTCCGATCAATCATGACCCGAGTTGATTGCACCAACAATCTCCTCAATACATTGTCAAACATCAAAACACTACTCGAGTCCAACTTGAGTCTGGTCAATCATGACCTAGGCTGATTGCACCAATAATCTTCCCCTTTTTGATGTTTGACAAAAACCACAAAGCCATTGAGTTAGGCTACCTAACTCAAATCTCCTTACCAATTGTCCCAAATTGGTAATCCCATAAATTCTCCGCCTTTTTGACATACATCAAAAAGGTTCTCCTCAAGGAGGTCAATGTATCATATCCCAATGAGATCTTACAATCTCCCCCTTGGTCCAAAAAACATCTAGGATGCCTTCACTTTTCCTAGTGATAAGTCTTATATCACTTAAGAGAGACTTCCTATAAACTCTCCCAATTTCCAAATTGGGCATCTCACATTCCCATTTCTCCCCCTCATGAGGAAGAACACATCCATCATCCCATGATGGATGCCTCCCCCTAAAGGCTTGCTCCCCCTTGACCATTGCACCAACAATGTCCTTGGAGAGTCTCTAAACCTATAGGAATACTAAACCATCAAAATTAAGGGCAAAAGTTCAAACATGAACTCTCACACACCTTAAAAATTGATACAAACCTAAAACAACTCTCCTAATCTATATCCAATGGATTTTCACCCTTTCTAATGCTTTCCAAAGCATATCCTAGGGTTAGGAGCAATTAGGGTATCCTAACATAGCTGAAATCAGGCTAAATAAATCTTGTTTACCCGAAATCATCTCTGGCAGTCGACTCTTACAGTCACCAGTCGATTGCCATTGACGCTAGTCGACTGCCATAAGCGACAGTCGACTGATTTCTGCAAATGCAGAAATCAGTATTCAAAAATGAACTTCGGAAATTCATAAGTAATTATACATAATATGAAAAATCACGAAAATTCATATGTATAATACTTATGACAAATACAATGGGTGAAAAATATTTGAAAATTAATTTACCTACAAAATAGTGAAATTGATACAAAGTTCAAAAATAAGAAAAGCTTCAATGTTTTGAACCCTCTTTGTATCAACATCATCAATGGTGACTTCTATCAAAAGATAGACTACACCAAGGTTTTCTAAAATAATTTTAAAATATTTTTGAAAACCTATATTGGATCATGATCAATGGGCTCAATGCACATGACTTGCACATTAGCTTTCCCCATGATCCACCAATGGTATAAGATGAGTTTGAGTTCATCTAGATGCAAAAACTATGCACCTTGAACTTAACTCATTTCCTAGCATCTCACATATGTCTAAGGTGTATGAAAACACATACAAGCCAATTTGATGTGAGATGTGGGTTTTGGTTCATCATAATCTAAGGTCTCATGCAATTTCTAAGCAACACTACTTGATTCCCTTATACATGAGACTTCAAGTTATGTCATAGTCCTTAAATCAATTTTATTATTGCATGAAATGATCATGGCATAAATATAATATAAATAAGCATGATCAATGATCATGATGTCATAGCATAAAATATAAATCTAAGCATACATGACATAAACCTAATTCTAAGCATGATCATGACATTTTATATGATTAAAAATAAGAATGATGTCATGACAAGACATATGACAAATCAATCATGACAAATAAAATATAAAGGTATATAATACCTAAATTTTAGTATTAATTACCATTTGTTAGAATTAAACCCATTTTTCCATATTATTACTAATCCCCCAAGTGTGCCAAAACCCTAAAATGGCACACCAATACCTCTAAACCTAGTTTGTACCAATTTGATTGATTTTTCATAATTCTCAAAATATATTGGCACATCCTAAAATCCTTTAGGATATAAATTCAAACCACATTTCCAAGGTACCCATAACCTTGAAAATGACCTAAAGTGCCACTTTTATCATGGTTAGGTTAACTACCCATCCATTTAAAGTTGGCACATCCTAATCCATTTAGCAAGAATCGATCACGCTCCTAGGAACCCAAAATCTATTTGAGCTCCTTGGGTTCACTAGGTATTCCTTAGGGATAACCTCCCTAGATACCTTCCTAATGACCCTCTTAGGCTTGGTAGCCTTGGTCATTTGGGTCTTGCCTAGGTTAACTCTAGGGGTGACTCCCCTTATAACCTTCTCAGTGACTTTCCTAGGTTTCTTCGAAACCCTAGACACTAGGCACTTACCATGGTCAACTCTAGGGATGACTTCCCTTGTGACCTTAGTTTTCCTAGACCTAGTACTAGTTCCATAATCGAATGGAACATTGTGATAAGTCTCCTTGGGTTTAGGTTTGTGACCCAAACCTTTCTTGCCTTTGGATGACTCTTGTCTCCTAGGCCCTTGACTTTGACCTTTTGACCCTTGTATTTGATTTTGTATAATCCTAAGGGTCTTTTCCATTTTCTCAAACCTTGACCTCAAGACTTGATTTTCCTTTTCTAATATCTCAATTTTTGATTTTTCATTAACTCGTGAGATATTCTTCTTTCTAGGCATATGTCTAGTCTATTTAGGATTGATACCTAGGTGATCTTATATTTTCTTAATACTTGCCTTAGGTAGCATTTTTCTAGGGACATTAGTCCCAAATTTCTCCTTAGTTGAAATAGGTCTAGAGTCATTATTTCTAGACTTATCCTTAGACCTAAAATCAACATGCTTAGCCCCTAAGCAATAAAACCTATTATTCCTAGCATGCTTTTGTTCATGAGAAATAGCAAGATTATTAACATAACTCCTAGCATGCTTTTTAACATAAGTTGAAGGTGTATTATTGAAATATATCTTAGGGTTCGCTTTAGAAGCTCTCCCTACATATGATGCTCCTTCTTGTCCCTTGGTTTACTTTCTCCTAGGGCATTGGCTTCTATAGTGCCCCTTTTGATGACATTTGAAGCAAATGATATGCTCCTTAATCTTTTGACTTTGGGCACCGATTTCCTTGGTCTTTGGAACGACTTGTGTCATCTTCTTGACCCGTTTAGGACACTTACTCTTGTAGTGTCCTTGCTCCCTACACTCAAAACACATTATATGATTTTTATTTTGAATTAATGTGCTTGAGTTACCTAGGTCAATGGTGGCCGAATTTAGAGCTTCTTCAACTCTTCCGGATGTTGAAAGCTCTTCTTCTTGCTCCGGCATGGAAATTGGCCTAATCACCTCCCTCTCAATCTTAGAGGTGGAGGCTTCCTCCAATTCTTCTTCTTCCACTGATCCGAAAGTTGACTCCTTCTCAACCTCCGACTCCTCACTTTCTTGTGAGGATGAACTTGCTTCTTCGGTTTCCTCCGATTGAGCCGATGAGCATCCCTCTTCTTCCTCTTCTTCTTGGACTGGTGATGAGTTTTCATGATATCTTGCCAACTTGCTCCAAAGCTTCTTGGCATCTTTACAATCTCCTATCTTATACAATATATCATTAGGAATTACGCTGAGTAATATACCCATTACCTTATTATTTATGTTGAAGTATCATAGTTGCTCTTTACTCCAATTCTCCTTCTTGAGTTTTCTTCCTTCTTCGTCCTTTGGAGTGTCGAAACCTACTATGACACTAATCCAATTATCAAAATCGCACATAAGAAAGTGCATCATTCTACCTTTCCAATATGCAAAATCTTCGCGGTCGAAGGAAGGAGGAATATTGATGTCGTCACCCAATCTTTCTTGAAAATCCATCTTCTTCTTCACCCTCTAGCATGCTCCCTTAGCGGCTAGTCCAAATGAAGAGTGACCTCGCTCTGATACCACTTGTTGGGGGAATTGATCATCGCTAGAAGGGGGTGAATAGTGATTCGTACGTCGATGATGGAATTTGATCGTGTGCTTGCTACAATTATATTAGTACGTAGCGGAAATAGAAAATACAATACAATACAAATACAAGCACACTACGCAATGTATAATGTGGTTCGGAACCTCAAGGTTCCTACTCCACGGGTTGAGCTTAACGAGCTCGAGTGATGACAACACCACTAATAAAACTCCTTTTCGATAATACGTCGGAGGTGGAGAAACCTCGTATAATGATTACAACAGTAATACAAAACAAATACAAGCTAATATAAAGTAAAATACACAAAAGAATGCAAAGAACACTTTACAAATGATCTTTTGGAAGTTTGTTTGTTTGGTTGCTTGAGCTGCACTTGGAGACCCTGAATTCTACCAGCAAATCGCCCCAAATCTCCCTAAGAAACCATGGCAAAAGCCTTCTCCACGAGATGCTTTTATAACCTGCATTCAGGCTGGATTTTGCCTAGTAGTCGATTGATCGAGACCATTAGTCAACTGCTCCTATAACCGTTGTCTTGCAACAGCCTGAGCCACATTGGATAAGTTCCAACGAATAGGCCATCAGTCGATTGATCATGCCCATCAGTCGACTGATCGAGCCATCACTCGATTGTCAAACCCTAACAATCAACTCAGAAACTTTCTGTTCTCGAAAACTCGACCATCAATCAACTGCCAGCCATAGCAGTCGATTTCCCAATGCTTGTAGTCTACTGTCAGACCATTTCCTGCAGTCGAACTCCAGTGGACTCCCATCAGTCGACTAAGAATAGTATTAGTCGATTGATAACCTCATCCATGATAAACACAAGACTTGGTCTTGGATTAGTAGTGCTGGAATAAAAACTTTAAACAGTAAATATAAAAAGAAAAGTGCTCAACTGATGGTTGCACCGAATCTGAGCATCCCTGCTCTGATACCAAGTGTAGGATCGAGAAAACGCTCGAGGGGGGAGGGGGGTGAATAGCGTTAGAAAAACTTTTGTTTTCTTCGTTAAAACTAAAGTGTACAGTGGAAATAATTAAAGATAAAACACAAGAACACGTTTGTTTTTACTTGGTTCACAACCAACCGGTTGCTAGTCCAAGGCCCTGCGATCCTTGATCACTTCCGACGGGCTATCCACTAAAACTCTCTTACTCGTTGGAGGTAAGAGATACGAAATGGTATACAAAAATATAGAGGATGAGGTAACACTCCTACCTCTCCTCTTAGAAATTAGAAAACACAAAAACAAGAGCAATTCAAATAAACAAATAGAACTACCGACTAAGAGTATGATGTTGGCAGCTCGGTCGGTGTTACGACGTTACGATGTCGTTGCATGGCAATGAACACTTGGATTGATGGAGCACTTTTGGAAACCTTTCAAGTTGTGAAAAAGGGTTATTTGTCTCTTCTTTTATAGCCTTTCAAGTCCCATCTTGTTGAGATCCAGATCTAAGTCAAACAAGTCTATCTCCCCTCATTTTGTGGCTCTTATCTTGACTTTCTTCGAAGTGTCCAGATTCACTAGCAGTCGACTGATGGTGATTCAGTCAACTATCATTTTCCATCAGTTGACTGATGGCTTGATAAGTCACCTGCAACACATGGTTAGCACAAGAACTGTATAGCGAACAACTCCGACGGTCCTGTATCGTCTGACCTTGACTTAGACCTTCCTCTGAAAGTCTTAGTCGGATCATCGCTTATGGTTGTCCTCGTACGGACGGAGCATCCTTACCATCGCTTCACACTCAGAGCTTACCTTTGGTCCTTCTGACCTGTCGCTTAGCTTCTGGTCACTCAACCACTGAGGTTCCTCAACTTCACGAGGTTCTCCTGGCTTTTTTGACCTGGTCAACCGACCACCGAGGTTTCTCGTCCCATCGAGATTCTCCTTGGTGCTGATCCATACGACCACCGAGGTTTCTCGACTTCCCGAGATTCTCCTGGAGTCGTCGACCTTCGCAAAGCTTAATACATTACCTGCACACTCAACATAACATATGAGGTAACAAGATAGCTTAACTTTGAATCTTTGTCATTATTAAAACCTAGGTTCAATTATTTGGTGCCCCTGCACCAACACAAGGGTAAAGCCTTGGCAAGAAAAGTCCAAGAATGTAGACTTGGCAGCATAAGTCCAAGCATGTAATATTGGCAGCAAAGTGCAAGTGGATATTGGCAAGGAAGTCCAAGGGTGAAGTCTTGGCAGTATAAGTCAAAGCATTTAGTCTTAGCGACGTAAAGTCCAAGCGAACCTTAACAAAGAAGGAACCCAAAGCATGACAAAATCGAAGAAAGCTCTTGAAGGCAAGTACAAGGATGAAGGAGTCGTGGGTGTTGGGGAAGTGATCCTCACTAGAGGGGGGGGGGGTGAATAGCGATTCATACATCAATGATGGAATTTGATCGTGTGCTTGCTACAATTATATTAGTACGTAGTGAAAATAGAAAATACAATACAATGCAAATATAAGCACACTATGCAAGATATAACGTGGTTCGGAATCTCAAGGTTCCTACTCCACGGGTTGAGCTCAACGAGCTCGAGTGACGACAACACCACTAATAAAACTCCTTCTCGACAACATGTCGGAGGTAGAGAAACCTCGTACAATGATTACAATAGTAATACAAAACAAATACAAGCTAATACAAAGTGAAATACACAAAAGAATGCAAAAAATACTTTACAAATGATCTTTTGGAAGCTTGCTTTTTTGGTTGCTTGAGTTGCACTTGGAGACCCTGAATTGCACCAACAAATCGCCCCAAATCGCCCTAAGAAACCATGGTAAAAAACTTCTCCATGAGCTACTTTTATAACCTGCATTCGGACTATATTTCACCTAGCAGTCGACTGATCGAGACCATCAGTCGACTGCTCCTGTAGCCATTGTCTCACAACGGCCTGAGCCATGTTGGATAAGTTCCAATGGATAGACCATCAGTTGACTGATCATGCCCATCAGTCGACTGATCGAGCCATCACTATCACCGAAAACCCTACCAATGACTCAAAACTGTTACCAAAACTCGACCATCATCACACCGATCACCATAATAGTCGATCGCTCATGCCATCACCAATCGCCTAATGCTAATCGCCGACGCCATTTCGTAGTCGAACTCTGCCGATTTCCATCACATCGATCGAGAATAATATCCCGATCGATAACTTCATCCATCAGATTTTAACACCAAGTATGATGCCCTCATACTTGCTAGACCACCCTTAGCCTAGACCTAAGCCTTCTATCCACCTCCGTCAGCTTCACGCCTATCGGATCCCTCTAAGTCATCCATGACTTGTTCATCCATACGCTAGCCTTCAGGTACTTCCATCGGCTATTGTCATGCTAAGTTGGTCTACATCGCCAAGGCACATTGGGCTTACGCTGCCAAGACTACCGCTTGGACTTTACGCTGCCAACCATTGGACTTATGCTACCAAGACTCCACCCTTGGACTTTACGTCACCAATATCAACCCTTGGACTTCCTTTGCCAACCCATGTTGGACTTTCCATTTGCCAAGGCTCAAGCTTGGACTTTCCCTTGTGAAGACTTATACTTGGACTTTCCTTGCCAACCCATGTTGGACTTTCCAATTGCCAAGGCTCAAGATTGGACTTCTCCATCATATGGTTAACCCCATGTCAACCATATAGTCAAACAATGGTCAAATCATCATCAAACAGCAAAATACCACTTGAGTCAAACTCGAGTCCGGTCAATCATGACCCGGGTCGATTGCACCAACAATCTCCCCAACACATTGTCAAACATCAAAATACTACTCGAGTCCAACTCGAGTCTGGTCAATCGTGACTTGGGTCGATTGCACCAATAGTGGGCTCAAAGGGATTCTGGAAGTGCAAGGCTAATAGAGGAGTTAGAAGGTTTAGTCTAGGCTTAGGGTTGGTTTCAAGTATAAAATAGTCATACTTGAACTGTACTAATTGACTGTATCTTCCACCAATCGACTGGTCTCGAGTGTTGGCACTTGAGAACTCAAATTGACTCGATCAATCAATTGGGGTTATAACCAGTCGACTAGTGAGTAGTCGACTGCAGCTTGATTGTTGCTTTGTGTCAATGGTAGTCGACTGTCGTGTATGGGCAGTCAACTGGCCTTGAGCAGTCGACTGCCATGAATGAGCAGTCAATTGGTAAGAAGTGGTCAGAGCATAAAAGCTCTGGTAGTCGACTAGTTGTGCGACAGTCGACTAATCAAGTGACTGTTGAGTGGTGACGACCGCAATCAGACTTCATTAGAAACTATTGGATGTGGTCAATAGTGGCACCAGTCGACTGCTGGTATGCAACAGTCGACTGGCAAAATCCTCAATGGGCAGAAACAGGCTGATGCCTGAAAGTTTATATAAGGGGAAGCTTGGGAGTTGAGGAAGTTAATGCTTACACATGAAATTCTCATCCTCTAAGCTCCCCAAACCTTTTTCCAAGTTCTTAAGCTCTCAAACTCTTCCTTCTAAGCTTATTTTTCATCATCTTGTAAAAGTAAGAGTATTCATTGTAAGAAAAGGTTTCTCCACCTTGGGTTCATCAAAAGGAGAAATTCTAGTGAAGGCTTGAAGGAGTGATCCACCTTAAGAATCACCTTGGAGTATGAGCTTCATCTTCGAACCGCATTACATCCTTGAGTTAGCGTTGTCTTTATTCTTATTGTTTCATTTTCAATTGTGTTCTTTGTCTTTCTTCCGTTAACGATTCTTGTAGAAAACAAAAAAGGGCTATTCACCCCCTCTAGCCATCTAAGGATCCCCTACAAGTGGTATCAGAGCCCGGATCACATCGAAAGATCTAACCATCAACCGGAGCAAGATGTCACTTCAAGAGGGATATAGCACCACTAAGCCACCACTCTTCGACGACAATCACTTCACATATTGAAAAGGTAGGATAGAGTACTATTTAATGAACGATATTGAACTTTGGTTTAGTGTTGTAGATGGTTTCGAAAAATCAGTGGATGAAGATGGAGCACCTCTCCCAACAAAGGATTGGACAAGGGAGATAGCTAGGAAGGCTCAATAAAATGCAAAAGGTCATAACCACACTCCAATGTGGTCTCTCAATGGAGCAACTCAACAAGATCGGGCCTTTCGGATCCGCCAAGGAGCTATGGGAAAAGCTCATTGAGCTAAATGAAGGATCAAAAGAATCAAAGAGAGCTAAAAAGGATTTGTTGACAGGACAACTCAAAACCTTTGCCATGAAGACCCATGAAATGGTAAGTCAAATGCATAGAAGGTTTAAAGAAATCATTAATGGACTCCACGTCATAGGTGAGAAATTAGACAATCGAGATTGGTAAGGTATGTACTTCAAGCCTTTCCTAGAACCACCTTATGGGCATCAATGGTTGCTGCTTATAAGGTCTCTAGAGACCTTTCCTTGGTTAAAATTGATGAGTTAATTTGTAAATTTGAGTTGCATGAGCAATCTAACGTGTCCTCCAAGGAGAAAAGTATAGCTCTTTTTATAGAGAAAAAGAGAAAGAGAAGGAGAAGAAGGAGGTTTATTCATCATCCGAGTTGGAGGACGAGCCATTAAGTAGCGATGAAGAATTGTTGGCTAGTGAAGTGGCTTACTACGTCAAGAGGTTTGACAGAAAATCATGTTGGGATGTATATTGAAAAGTCTATCTTTTGTATGAACATCTTTATTTTGAAATAAGAATCACATAATCATTGATTGCATATTTATGGTTATGCATACTGTCTAATACATTACATTGTAGATAACATGGTGTGTGGTGTCACACGGGAGATCATGTTATTGGCTCCTTGTAAAGTATAAGTATAGGCTCACAACCAAGATGGCTTTGGACAAACCATTGGTATGGTTGTAGTGTGAGTTGGTATTGGTTTGTCTTGACCATAGAATCACACTAGTACACTTTGTGTGTATTGAGCAGGACCGACTTAGAGGTGATTCGATTTATTGCTAACTACATAATCGAATCGGACCTCAGATATTATATTGTGCATACTCTTAATCTCGATATAATAACGGGCACATATACTTAGTATTCATTTCTTTGATTTACCAATGGGCTAGATTTATAGATTAAATCGATAGGCTCAGTAAGTTGGGAAATAATATTATTTATATTGTGTGCCGTTGATTATAGGAGGAAATCATGTCCTATATATTAGGATGATGATGTCCCCTTGAGGAGCTCATAAGGTTCATCATGTAAACCCTGCAGGTGGACTTGGTTCGGCATGATGATAAGGTTGAGTGGTACTACACATGGAGTTAGATGTTGATTAATTAATGGTCAGTAAATTAATTAATTGACGGACATTCGAGATCTTAAATACGGGGAGAAAAATGTACATATAATATATGGAGCCCATATTAACTTATGGGGGTTGGTGAGGTAGATCAATGATAAACCTTTAGTGGATTGGATTATCATTAATAGATCGGACTTTATGTGGGCTTGATCCATTGGGTGGCCAAGATCCAACTCCTCCTCATGGTCCCTATTGTATCCTATTAATAACTCATGAAGCTTAGATCCAATGGATGAAAACAAAACTCTAGAACCAATGGTAGAGATTGAATCTCTAGATCCGATGGTTGAGATTAATTCTCGAGATCCGATGGTTGAGATTAAATCCCTAGAACCAATGGTGGAGATTAAAACAAAGCATATCCCTAACTCTATAAAAGGAGAGCATAGGGTGGGCGGCAAGAGGAATTCTAATAGAGATAGGATTAGGGTTAGTGGGCTGCAAGATTGGGTGATTAGGGTTTGGGGTGTTGGCGGCACCAAATAAGGAAAGTTCTTCCTTTTCTTCTTCTTCCTCCTTGGTGGCCGGCGCCCAAACAAGCCCTTCCCTCCCTTGGCCGGCGTCCAAACCTAGTCCTTCTCCTCTCCTTGGCCGGTGGAAACAAGGCTTAGGGTTTTCCCTTAGAGCTCTTGGCCGGCAACTATCTTCATCATCTTCTCCTTGTTGGCCGGCGGCAAGCACCTAGGTTGGTGTTTGTTAGTTGGCTAAAGGAAGGAGAAGGGTTTTGTTTCTTAGTCTTCCTCTTGTTCAGAGCGAGCAAGGAAGGAAGATAGGTGATCTAGGAGCTTCAACTTTTGGTAGATCGTCGCCCACACGACGTCCGAAAGGAGGAAGGACATACAATAAAAGACCAAGAGGTATAACGTTTGTTTATATTCTTTTGTAAGTTGTCTATATTTGTTCTTCAATTATATGAATGTTATATATTCTGTTTTGTGGCTAAATATACTTGGACCCCGAACATAAACACAAAAGTCGGCAATCCGTACATCGTCTATTCCACGGCTATTCGTAGAATAGAGGTTGGTGGCTTGAACAACAAGTTTGTTCAAGTGACCACTCTAATCGAATAGCACGATGATAAAACAGTTGCTTGGGTAATCCCTTTTGTCTAGGATTAAATTTGTTTTATCCGGGAACGTAGAAGGGATCGCCATGAACAAGCGACCGAGTTGAAGCGGGAAGCGAAGTTTCCTACCTTCAAGTGGTATCAGAGCCACGATTTTCAGTTTTGTGTGTTTAGGATTCGGTTACTTTTATGCACTTTTCATATATTATATGTGCTGGATAATAGTATGATATGCGTAGGTTAACTCTTTGGTTGCAGGCATAGGATCCAACTATTATGGCCATATGTGTGTATGTGATTGTATGTGTGTAATTGTATATTTTGTTGAATCCTCGGGGTTGACGAGGCTAGTATTTACTTTTTGTAATTAGATACGACATTGTTTAGCCACTCTTTTTATTTTAGTTTACTTTCGACCTAGATTTCATGTGCACTCCCTCGTGGAGTATAGAATCGATGGATGTAAATTAAAATATTTTTTCTCGGCTCGGATCTCCGGATGGCTTGTACATGGCATAGGGAGGAGCGGACGAGATGATGATACGACGGGAGACATATTGAAGACAAAAGTCATAATAGTTGGAAAATTTTTTATTTTTCATATTTATTTCTTATTGTTTGATATGCATGTCGTAGGCTAGAAAATTCCTCAATTTCAAATTACTAAGTGGGAGAGGGCTATTTTTATAAATTCTCACGACCTCCATTACGATTTGACATGTGATGCAAACAAACTTGCGTGTCGGCTCTGAGTGCCTTCCTCCCCATCGAATGAGTTTGTTTGCGGATAACAAGGTCGAATATGGTTAGAGGAAATTATTAAGGAGCGTGTGTACTTCCCCATCGGAAGGCACATAACCCGAGATAATTACCTTGGTACCGAGTAATGGTGAACACTTAGATACAAATATAAGTATCCTCCCCATCGGAGTCACTGCTTTTATTTGTAGGGCTAAAGAGGAACCAACTATTAATTTTACTTATCAAAAAGTTAGGTTGACAAGATAGTAAAATTAATGGGTAAAACCTCTTCTTACAAATATAGAATTCGTATACGTCGACACTATCGTGGCATACGATATTCTCGGTGTTTTGAGGTGTTGGTTGATTTTAAAATTTTATTGTTTTAGGAATCAATAATTTTTTGAAATCTAATGTTTTGATCTATGTGATTCTTAGGTTTTCTTTCAAAATGACTTTCAACTCGCTTGCTGTGATACTAAAAGAAAATAAACTTACTGGACCCAACTATGTTGATTGGAAGAGGAATCTTAACATTGTCTTGACTACTGAGGAATACAAATATGTACTCCTCGAAGAGTGCCCTCCTAAGCCTGTGGATGATTCTGGGGAAAAGGAGAAAGAGAGTTATAAGAATTGGATCAAGGCCGATGAGATGGCGCGGTGTTACATTTTGGCATCTATGTCAAATGTACTGCAACATCAGCATCAAGCCATGCCCACTGCTTATGACATGATGCTCAATCTTAAAGAGCTTTTCGAACACCAGAATCGGGCTGCAAGGCAGGAAGCCATGAGGAACTTGATGACGACCACCATGATCGAGGGAACACCCGTGAGGGATCATGTTCTCAAGATGATGACTCATTTGAATGAGTTGGAAGTCCTTGGAGCTGAGATCGATGGGGAAACCTAGGTCGATATCATTCTTCAGTATCTACCTAGGAGTTTTGAGCAGTTTCACCTGAACTACAACATGAACAAGAGGTTGTATTCGTTGGCGGAGCTTCTGACAGAACTCTAGGCGGCAGAGGGGCTATTTCGTCAGAGTGCTCAGGCGCATGCCATGGTTACCCAAAAGGTTTCTACTTCTAAGCCAAAAGGCAAGAAGAAGAAGAAACAAGCTGGGGCAAAGGCGGTGGGAGGATCTCAAGGAGGAGTGAAGCCGAAAGGCAAGTGCTTCACTTGTAAGCAGACTGGACACTGGAAGAAGGATTGCCCCAACTGCAAGAAGAACAAAGGTATATCTTTTGGTCTAGTCGTTGAAACATATTTAGCGGTGTTATCTACCGGCACCTGGTGTGCAGATACGGGAGCCACTGATCATGTCTGCAATACTTTGCAGGGGTTCCAGGAAACCAGATAACTGGCTGAAGGAGAGATTACCGTATACTTGGGCGATGCCACGAAGGTGGCGGCTGTTGCAGTGGGAGATGTTTATTTATCTTTTGAGAAAAATAAAGTTTTGGTTCTTGAGAATTGTCTTTATGTACCTTTATTTAGAAAGAATTTAATTTCGGTTTCTAAATTGTTTATGGATGAATATTCTATTTCTTTTAATGACAGAGTTGTTATAAAAAGGAATACGGACATTATCTGTTCGGGTGCATTGATAGGAAATTTATACACACTTGAACCAAAAGATCCTACGATACAAATAGAAGCTAATAACTCATCTTCTAATTCCAATAAAAGAAAAGAACCTTCGAAGATGAACGAAACATATCTTTGACATCTTAGGCTTGGTCATATTTGTTGGGATGTATACTGAAAAGTCTATCTTTTGTATGAACATCTTTATTTTGAAATAAGAATCACATGATCATTGTTTGCATATTTTTATGATTATGCATATTGTCTAATACATTACATTGTAGATAACATGGTGTGTGGTGTCACACGGGAGATCATGTTATTGGCTCCTTGTAAAGTATAAGTGTAGGCTCACAACCAAGATGACTTTGGACAAACTATTGGTATGGTTGTAGTATGATTTGGTATTGGTTTGTCTTGACCATAGAATCACACTAGTACACTTTGTGTGTATTGAGCAGGACCGACTTAGAGGTGATTCGATTTATTGCTGACTACATAATCGAATCAGACCTCAGATATTATATTGTACATACTCTTAATCTCGATATAATAACGGACACATATACTTAGTATTCATTTCTTTGATTTACCAATGGGTGAGATTTATAGATTAAATCGATAGGCTCGGTAAGTTGGGAAATGATATTATTTATATGGTGTGCCGTTGATTATAGGAGGAAACCGTGTCCTATATATTAGGATGATGATGTCCCCTTGAGGAGCTCATCATGTAAACCCTGTAGGTGGACTTGGTCCGGCATGATGAAAAGGTTGAGTGATACTACTCATGAAGTTAGATGTTGATTAATTAATTGTCAGTAAATTAATTAATCGACGGACATTTGAGATCTTAAACACGGGGAGAAAATGTACATATAATATATGGAGCCCATATTAACTTATGGGGGTTGGTGAGGTAGATCAATGATAATCCTTTAGTGGATTGGACTATCATTAATGGATCGGACTTTATGTGGGCTTCATCCATTGGGTGGCTAAGATCCAACTCCTCCTCATGGTCCCTATTGTAGTCTATTAATACCTTATGAAGCCTAGATCCAATGGATAGAAACAAAACTCTAGATCCAAAGGTAGAGATTAAATCTCTAGATCCGACGGTTGAGATTAAATCTCTAGATCCAACGGTTGAGATTAAATCCCTAGAACCAATGGTGGAGATTAAAACAAGGCTTATCCCTAACTCTATAAAAGGAGAGCAAGGGGTGGGCGGCAAGAAGAATCCAATTAGAGATAGGATTAGGGTTTTGGGCGGCAAGAGGCTTGGAGCTAGGGTTTGGGGTTGGCAACACCAAATAAGGAAACTTATTCCTTATCTTCTTCTTCCTCAAGGTGGCCGGCGCCCAAGCAGCCCTTTCCAGCCCTTGGTCGGCGTCCAAAGGATCCCTCCTCCCTCTCTTTGGCCGGTGGAAACATAGCTTAAGGTCTTCCCTTGGAGCTATTGGCCGGAATCCATCTTTCTCCTTCTCCTTGTTGGCCGGCGGCAAGCAATTTGCTTGTTGCTTGTTGGTTGGCTAAAGGAAGGAGAAGAGTCTTATTTCTATTTTTCCTCTTGCTCGGAACGAGCAAGGAAGGAAGATTGGTGATCTAGGAGTTTCAACTTTTGATAGAACGTCGCCCATACGACGTCCGAAAGGAGGAAGGTCATACAATAGAAGATCGAGAGGTATATCACTTATCTATCTTCATATGTAACATGCTTATATTTGTTTTTCAATTATATGAATGTTATATTCTGTTTTATGGCTAATATAACTTGGACCCCGAACATAAACACAAAAGCCGGTGATCCGTACATCGTCTATTCCGCAGCTATTCGTAAAATAGAGGTTAGTCGCTTGAACAACAAGTTTGTTCAAGAGACTACTCTAATCGAATAGCACGACGATGACAAGGTTGCTTGGGCAATCCCTCTTGTCAAGGATAAATTTTTTTATCCGGGGACGTAGAAGGGATCGCCATGAACAAGCGACCGAGTTGAAGTGGGAAGCGAAGTTTCCCTTCCCAACAAGTGGTATCAGAGCCACGATTTCTGATTTTGTGTGTTTAGGATTCGGTTATTTTTATGCACTTTTCATATATTATATGTGCCGGATAATAGTAGGATATGCGTATGTTAACTCTTTGGTTGCAGACATAGGATCCAACTATTATGGCCATATGTGTGTATGTGATTGTATGTGTGTAAATGTTTATTTTGTTGAATCCTCGGGGTTGACGAGGCTAGTATTTAATTTTTTGTAAATTAGACATGACATTGTTTAGCCACTCTTTTTATTTTAGTTTACTTTCGATCTAGATTTCATGTACACTCCCTCGTGGAGTATAGGATCGATGGATATAAATTAAAATAGATTTTAGTCTCGGCTTGGATCTCCGGATGGCTCATACATGACATAGGAGGAGCGGACGAGATGACGATATGACGAGAGACATATTGAAGACAAAAGCCATAATAGTTGGAAAATAATTATTTTTCATATTTATTTCTTATTGTTTGATATGCATGTCGTAGGCTAGAAAATTTTTCAATTTCAAATTACTAAGTGGGAGAGGGAAATTTTTAAATTCCCACGGCCTCCATTACGATTTAACAAGTGATGCAAACAAACTTGCGGGTCGGCTTTGAGTGCCTTCCTCCCCATCGGATGAGTTTGTTTGCGGATCACAAGGTCGAATATGGTTATAGGAAATTATTAAGGAGTGTGTGTACTTCCCCATCGGAAGGAACATAACCCGAGATAATTACCTTGGTACCGAGTAATGGTGAACACTTAGATACAAATATAAGTATCCTCCCCATCAGAGTCACTGCTTTTATTTGTAGGGCTAAAGAGGAACCAACTATTAATTTTACTTGTCAAAAAGTTAGGTTGACAAGATAGTAAAATTAATGGGTAAAACCTCCTCATACAAATGTAGAATTCGTATACGTCCACACTATCGTGGCATACGATATTCTCGGTGTTTTGAGGTGTTGGTTGATTTTAAAATTTTATTGTTTGAGGAATCAATAATTTTTTGAAATCTAATATTTTGATCTATGTGATTCTTAGGTTTTCTTTCAAAATGACTTTCAACCCGCTTGCTGTGATACTGAAAGAAAATAAACTTACTGGACCCAACTATGTTGATTGGAAGAGGAATCTAGATATTGTCTTGACTGCTGAGGAATACAAATATGTACTCCTCGAAGAGTGCCCTCCTAAGCCTGTGGATGATTCTGGGGAAAAGGAGAAAGAGAGTTATAAGAAGTGGATAAAGGCCGATGAGATGGCGCGGTGTTACATTTTGGCATCTATGTCAAATGTACTGCAACATCAGCATCAAGCCATGCCCACTGCTTATGACATGATGCTCAATCTCAAAGAGCTTTTCGGACACCAGAATCGAACTGCTAGGCAGGAAGCCATGAGAAACTTGATGACGACCACCATGATCGAGGGAACACCCGTGAGGGATCATGTTCTCAAGATGATGGCTCATTTGAATGAGTTGGAAGTCCTTGGATATGAGAATGATGGGGAAACCCAGGTCAATATCATTCTCCAGTCTCTATCTAGGAGTTTTGAGCAATTTCACCAGAACTACAATATGAACAAGAGGTTGTATTCGTTGGCGGAGCTTCTGACAGAACTCTAGGCGGTAGAGGGGCTATTTCGTCAGAGTGCTCAGAAGCATGCCATGGTGACCCAAAAGGTTTCTACTTCTAAGCCGAAAGGCAAGAAGAAGAAGAAACAAACTGGGACAAAGGCGATGGGAGGAACTCAGAAAGGAGTGAAGAAGCTGAAAGGTAAGTGCTTCACTTGTAAGCAGATCGGACACTGGAAGAAGGACTGCCCCAACCGCAAGCAGAACAAAGGTATATCTTTTGGTCTAGTCGTTGAAACATGTTTAGCGATGTTATCTACCAGCACCTGGTGTGTAGATACGGGAGCCACTGATCATGTCTGCAATACTTTACAATGGTTCCAGGAAACCAGACGACTGGCTAAGGGGGAGATTACCGTATACTTGGGCGATGCCACGAAGGCGGCGGCTGTTGTAGTGGGAGACGTTTATTTATCTTTTGAGAAAAATAAAGTTTTGGTTCTTAAGAATTGCCTTTATGTACCTTTATTTAGAAAGAATTTAATTTCGATTTCTAAATTGTTTATGGATGGATATTCTATTTCTTTTAATGACAGAGTTGTTATAAAAAGGAATAGGGACATTATCTGTTCGGGTGCATTGATAGGAAATTTATACACACTTGAACCAAAAGCTCCCACGATGCAAATAGAAATTAATAACTCATCTTCTAATTCCAATAAGAGAAAAGAACCTTCAAAGATGAACCAAACATATCTTTGGCATCTTAGGCTTGGTCATATTAACCTAAGTAGAATTCAAAGGTTGATAGCTGATGGACCTTTGGGTTCATTAGTGGTGGAAGATTTCCCAACCTGCAAATCTTGCTTAGAGGGTAAAATGACCAAGAGGCCTTTTAAGGCCAAGGGGTATAAAGCCAAAGATGTGTTAGAATTGGTTCATTCTGATTTGTGTGGTCCTATGTCTATCCAGGCTAGAGGTGATTTTGAGTATTTTGTCTCTTTTATAGACGATTATTCGAGATATGGATACATTTACTTGATGCGCCGCAAGTCTAAATGCTTTGAAAAGTTCAAAGAATTCAAGACTGATGTGGAGAAACGTCAAGGTAAAAGTATCAAGACACTACGATCTGATCGTGGTGGTGAGTACCTCTTGTGAGTGTTTAGGAATTACTTATCAGAGGCTGGGATTCAATCCCAATTGTCTGCATCTGGCACACCCCAACAGAATGGGGTAGCAGAACGAATGAATAGGACTCTTATGGAGATGGTTAGATTGATGATGAGTTATTCTGAGTTGCCAGATTCGTTCTGGGGATATGCTCTAGGTACGACGGTGTACATTCTGAACTTGGTTCCATCTAAATCATAGCCTTCTACTCCCACAGAATTGTGGATTGGGCGAAAGTCTAGTCTAAGACATATTCGGATATGGGAGAGTCCAGCACATGTGTTGAAGGCGGATGCTGGTAAGTTGGAACCTCGTATAGAAGTACGCAAGTTCATTTTCTATCCTAGAGGAACGAAAGGTGGTTTGTTTTATAGTCCTAGAGATCAGAGGGTGATCGTTAGCACGAACGCCAGATTTCTAGAGGAAGACTATGTGATGAACCACAAGCCCATGAGTAAGATTGTTCTGGAGGAATTGAAAGGGGAAGTCACTTCTTCAGTGCCACCGGTACTAGAGGATATACCACAAGTCACTGCACCGCGTGTCACAGAGGATACATAGGTGATACCTCATCGTAGTGGGAGGGTTGTGAGACAGCCTGATAGAATCATGTTCTTGGGAGAATCTTCTGATTTGGTCCCTGGCGAACATGAACCTGATCCCTGGACATATGATGAGGCAATCCAAGATAAAGATGCAGTATCTTGGCAAAGTGCAATGAATATTGAGATTGAATCTATGGATTCAAATTAGGTGTGGGAGCTAGTAGAACCACCCGATGGTGTAAAAACCATTGGATGCAAGTGGATCTACAAAAGAAAGAGAGGAATAGATAGGAAGGTTGAGACCTTCAAAGCGAAGCTTGTTGCGAAGGGGTATACTCAGAAAGAGGGTATCGATTATGAGGAGACCTTTTCGCCGGTAGCCATGCTTAAGTCTATTCGGATTCTCTTATGCATTGCAGCTCATATGGATTATGAGGTGTGGCAGATGGATGTCAAGACAGCTTTCCTTAATGGAAGTCTTGAGGAAAACATCTATATGAAGCAACCAGAGGGATTTATTGCGAAGGGCAAAGAGCATCTTGTATGTAAGCTTAATCGGTCCATTTATGGATTGAAGCAAGCTTCGAGGTTTTGGAACATCCGATTTGATGAAGTAATCCAGTCTTATGGATTTATTCAAAGTTCGAATGAGTCTTGTGACGGAAATATAGTGGTATTTCTTGTACTATACGTAGATGATATTTTGTTGATTGACAACAATATCAAGGTTGTTAGTGAAAGCCCTAGAGCCAATCATATGATGATTGTTGTATGGACTTTATTGTATCATATTCCTATTTATAAAGGCATGGTTATTATATTTACTTGTATTGGTGCCAAATAACTAAATATAATAATGTCCTTGAGTAGTAGGTTCTTATCTATATCAATCGATTGGTTGAATCGATAATGAGATGATATAGAGAACACTACTCTTAATCATTCCTAGTCGAGTATTAACATTCAGGGACAATGTTAATGCGTAGAGACTAGCATGTAGGTCAACAAGATGACTTGATCTCACAAGTCATGGATATGAGATATCAAGTTGACACATGGGTATGCATTGGAGAATGTATACTGAATGACCCGCCATGAGAAAGTATCATGGATCGTTATATGAGTGTCATATACTTTCTCATGTGGCTATTAGTATGAATATTAGTCCTTAGACCTGAAGTCACCATAGTTCCCTACATAATGAGTTGCATACTTTGGCTTCGTCAAACGTCACCCGTAAATGGGTGGACTATAAAGGCGACATCGGGTATGTAACAAATTATGCGAGGGATGTGAGTGATGTAGATGGGATCTATCCTCCTATATGACGGGGTGACATCGATATTCTTGATAGAGTGAGACCACGAAGTGCATGGCCATGCCCAACTGAGTCAATATGAGATATTGAGCTCATTTGATTAGAGTGAGTCTACTTGGAGTTCAAGATTTAGATTGTACCGAGGATGACACGGTCTATGCCTCGATTGGTCAATCTAGATGTCAAGGATAGAGGGACATTGTCACATATTGTGAGAGTCACAAGTAGTAGTCACAAAGGTGATGTTGGAGCTCAACATTCTTGTAACTTGGGTAGCAATGATGTGTTGCTAGATACCGCTCATTGCTTATGTTCCTAAATCGGTTTAGGGACATTGCCAACGTTACAAGAACCTATAGGGTCACACACATAAGAGCAATTAGATGGAGATTAGGTTCATATGATGAACTATGAGGATTAGGTTCATGGGATGAACCAAATTGGATTAAGAGTAATCCAAATTAGACTAATTGAGTTAGACTCAAGTGTTGAATGAGTCTAATTGAGATTTGATTCATCAAATCAATTTAAATTAATGAATAGAGATTCATTATATTAAATTGACTTGAGTCAAGTGGTTAGATTTGATCAACCATGGGAGATTAGAGGTCAAGTTTGACTTGACTTGAGAGGGAAGATGAAAGGTCAAGTTTGACTTGACCAAATGTCATGTCATGATGATGACTAGGCATGGCCGGCCAATGATGATGCTCCACATCATCATTGACTTGGTCAATTGGTGCCACATCATGAGGGAGACCAAGGGTCATGGGAGTTACATGCATGCATGTAACCCCCCTTCCAGGAAGTGGCCGGCCACGTTGGGGTTATGTGTGGTGAATTCATTTGGTGAGTTACACTCTTAACTTCATCTTCTTCCTTGGAACTTTTTCTCTCAAGCTCTCCCTCTCCCATCCCTCTCTTTGGCCGAACCAACCAAGGAGTGCTAGCACACTCAAGGTTGAGTTTTCTCCACCTATTGCTTGTGTGGATACCATAGAGGAGTGTGCACTTGACACTCTCGAGTTCCGGCGAACTTTTGGACGAGCGGGATAAGCGAAGGGCGTCGCTACGAGGGTAACGTTCTAACCTCTTAGATCTAAGGTAGAACATGTAATTATAATTTTTATACCGGATCCGTGGCTTCCGAGAAACGCAAAAAGCGGTTTTGGAAATCAACAAGGTGTTATCGGACGTAAGGGTATGGTTGTCCAAATAGTTTGATATGAAGGACTTGGGAGAAGTGGGACACATCCTTGGGATCAAGGTTATAATGGATCGCAGGAAAAGGATGTTGTGCTTATCCCAAGCTTCATACATAGACACGATTATGGATCATTTTAGCATGCAGAACTCCAAGAAGGGTTTTCTACCTTTCAAGCATGGAGTTCCTTTATCTAAGGAGATGTGTCCTAGAACATCTGAGGAGATAGAGGAGATGAAGGCGGTTCCTTATGCTTTGGCAGTAGGAAGCCTCATATATGCAATGCTATGTACGAGACTAGATATCTGCTTTGCCATGGACATGGTCAGCAGATATCAGAGTAATTCAGGACAGGGACATTGAACTGCGATAAAGCATATATTGAAGTACCTGAGAAGGACTAGGGATTATATGCTGGTTTATCAGGCAGATCAATTAGTACCTGTGGGTTACACGGATTATGATTTCCAATCAGATAGGGATAACAGTAAGTCTACCTCAGGTTGTGTGTTTACTTTGGGAGGTGGAGCCATTGTATGGAGGAGTGTCAAGAAGAAATGTGTGGCGGACTCCACCATGGAAGCTGAGTATGTGGCAGCCTCTGAGGCGGCCAAAGAAGCTGTGTGGCTCAGGAACTTCCTGATGGACTTGGATGTGATTCTTGGTTTGCCCAGAACTATCATAATTTATTGTGATAATAGTGGTGCAGTTGCAAACTCGAAGGAACCACGAGCCCATAAGGCAAGTAAACACATAGAGCGAAAGTACCACTTGATACGAGAAATCGTAAAGAGAGGAGAAGTTGCTGTGGCCAAGATTGCATCGGAGGATAACCTGTCAGGTCCTTTCACTAAGGCCCTTCCGGCGAGAGCTTTTGATAAACATGTGGAGGGAATGGGGATCAGATGCATGGCAGTTTGAGGAAACATAGTCTTTTAGTATAAGTGGGAGATTGTTGGGATGTATACTGAAAAGTTTATCTTTTGTATGAACATATTTATTTTGAAATAAGAATCACATGATCATTGTTTGCATATTTTTATGATTATGCATATTGTCTAATACATTACATTGTAGATAACATGGTGTGTGGTGTCACACGGGAGATCATGTTATCGGCTCCTTGTAAAGTATAAGTGTAGGCTCACAACCAAGATGACTTTGGACAAACCATTGGTATGGTTGTAGTATGATTTGGTATTGGTTTGTCTTGACCATAGAATCACACTAGTACACTTTGTGTGTATTGAGCAGGACCGACTTAGAGGTGATTCGATTTATTGCTGACTACATAATCGAATCACACCTCAGATATTATATTGTACATACTCTTAATCCCGATATAATAACGGGCACATATACTTAGTATTCATTTCTTTGATTTACCAATGGGCGAGATTTATAGATTAAATCGATAGGCTCGGTAAGTTAGAAAATGATATTATTTATATGGTGTGTCGTTGATTATAGGAGGAAACTATGTCCTATATATTAGGATGATGATGTCCCGTAAGTCCGAGACAAGTCACAAATCCGTATCCATTTCTGAAGGTTCAGTAAAGGTAAACCGTTCTACAATTAGGAATTTATATACTACAATTAAATATTTAAATAAAAATTTAACTAAGTCTGAATCTAAAGTCAAGTCTCTTCTTAAGGAAGTTGAAACCCTTAAGAAGACCAACTTAATTTCTTCAACTAGTCACATTCAAGAAGGAACCTCAACTCGAGTCAAGACACTTGAGGAAGAGAATTCTTCCTTGAAAGGACAAGTTCAAGATCTTAAGAAAACATTGGAAAAGTTCACATTGGGATCCAAAGGTCTCGACCTAATACTTGGGTCTCAACGTGTTGTATACAACAAGACTGGACTCAGATTTAGACAAACAAATAGGTTGTTTATTTTACAAATAAATCGTGATAAAATACGAATCCAAGAATGGGTTCCAAAATCTAGTATAAACACGAATGCAAATTTAACTAAGTATTGGGTTCCCCAGGATTAAATCCATTATGTGGATCATCCCTACAGAAGTTATAATCTAGGGAGAGTCAATATTAAATTAGTTTATGTAATTAGATAATCTTTGCTTGCATGTTTAGATTAATCCACTTGCTTAATTTAGAATGGTTAGATAGGACCAAAGGTTAATTATTCTTGACAACATAGTATCAGGATACGGTGAGATGATAGTATGTTAGAGAAATGAAGCCTCGTGTATCCGGGTTAGATAAGGAGTATCTAGCTTGATGCACTTGGCTAAGTTGAACTGACTGAAGCTACCTCACCACATCCTAAAATAGTTAGACCAGGATTTAACCCTGAAGTAAATTAAGTGTATAATTTCTTAAGTTGACTTTGTCTAAGAAAGTGGGCGTTGTTCTGATAAAAAAAGACCTATGTGCCTCGCCACGACCTGCAAGCCCTCTTTTGAAATATTCACTTAACTAATTAAAGGTTAAATTCGAATGTAACCCAAGGTTAATTAATTTTTAATTCATTAAAATTTAACTAAGAAAAATAAATCATTCATCTCACAATACATATAAGGTTAACTTGATTGATCATGTAAAATGGGTGAGATGAAACTTAAAATAAAATTTTCTAAAACTAATTTAAAATTTCAATATTCGATCCAACTACTTTATGTGTAGGATCAATGGATGTTGAATAGTATTGGTGCAGGGGCACCAGATAATCGAACATAGGTTTTGATTATAGCAAAGATCCAAAGTTAAGGCCATATTGTTATCTCATGAGTTGAATTAAGTGTGCAGGAAATGGTTAAGCTAAGCCAAAGGTCAACGACACTGGAGAATACCGAGTCGGGAAATCGTGATGGTCGGGTGACACCGGGAGAACTTCGTGAGAGTCGAAGAACCCAGGTGAAGACCGGAAGCAAAGCGACAGGTTATAAAGGACCAAAGGTAAGCACGAGTATGAAGAGAGATGGTAAGGTTGTGTCCTCTGTATGGGGACAACCGTAGATGGCGATCCGACTAAGACTTCCAGTGGAAGGTCTAGGTCGAGATCGGACGGTAAGAAATCGTCGCATTTATCATTTTCCGTGCTAACCTCTTACTGCAGGGAATTGGCTAAACTGACAATCGACTGCTAGCTATTGACAGTCGATTGTTGCACATCAGTCGACTGATGAAGGGCATCAGTCGACTAATGGCGACGAATCAACCTTTTGCGCTAGGTCAATTAGGATAACATTTGATATCGCCACTTCGCGATAAGATAAGGTGTCACCTCATGATAAGTTCCAAAAGTTGAGGATCTGCATCTAGACTTATTCCAAGGCACAAATCTATAAAAGAAGGGGAGGACTCCAAACCAAAGATCATCCATCTTACTCTCAAAGTACTCCCGCAACGCGAAAGCTCTAACGCCATCATAACGCCGACGCAATGCCAAGTTCAGAATCTCTTCGTCGACAACAACAAGTATTAGTTTTTATTTACTATATTCATGGTTTTAATCGTAACGAGGTGAGGTAGGCTTGTTGCCTCATCCTCGTGTTTTCAGTTTTTGTGATCGTTGTCTCCTACCTCCAACGAGGAGGATACTCTATAGTGGATTGCCCCATCGTACGTGGTCAAGGATCGTGGGGCCTTGGATTAGCAACCATTGGGTTGTGAACCAAGTAAAAAAAAACTTGTGTTATTTATTTTTTCATTGTGTATCTTTGTGTTTTAATCGAACGAATGAAAGAACAAAAAGATTTTACGCTCGCTATTCACCCCCCTCTAGCGACACTTTCGATCCAACAATTGGTATCAGAGTGGAGACACTAAGATTTGGCGAAACCACCAATCTAGCACCTTTTTGGATTTTTTTTGTATTTTTTGATTTGTGAATTACTCCTATTATTTCTCCTGCACTACTAATCCAAGACGAAGTCTTGGTACCCTTTTTTGGTTGTGTATTTGTAAGTATCGATCGAACTATTCGCTTTTGGAGTAGTCGACGGTAAAACGAGCATAACTTTTCATACAAGTGGACCTACAAAATGTGCTACCCACCGAATCGAAGCTCTCTCAGAGATCTACACTTCTTATTAGGGTTTACCCTTGTAACAAGCTGTCTTTGTTCCCAAAAACTAACGTTTAGTACCCTTTTGGGGACATCGAAGGTCGTAAGTGCGTAGTTTTTGTTTAGCCTTTTATCTCTCATTTACTCCTTATTATTTCCTGTATTACTAATTCAAGACCAAGTTTTGGAATTCCTTTTGGTTTTATTCATGTTTTGCAAGATAATTAATGACCCACATTGAGGGGTATAGCACCACCTGACCTTCGTTCTTTAACGGAAATGATTTCCAATATTGGAAAGGTCGGATGGAGTGTTTCTTGAAAACACAAGTCGAGACTTGGATAATAATCCAAACCGGCTTTGCTCTACCCACCAATGATCAAGGGGAGCCTTTGGATTTCGACAAATGGACCAATGCAACCAAGAGGCAAATCGAAGCCAATGCAAAAGCAACCCAAGTGTTGCAATGTGGCTTGTCCAAGGAGGAGCTCAACCGAATTGGACCATTCATTAGCGCCAAAGACCTCTGGACCAAATTAATCGAGTTACACGAAGGGGCATCCGATACCAAGGTATGCAAAAGAGATTTATTATTTAATAAATTATATAATCTAAAGATGCAGGATCATGAGACCGCTTCGCAACTCCATGTGCGGATCCAAGACATCTTGAACGGTCTACATGCAATTGGACAAAAGGTAGACAATCGGGATATGATAAGGTATGCTCTTAATGCTTTTCCTAGGACGACCTTGTGGGCATCCATGGTTGATGCCTATAAGGTATCTAGAGATCTATCTAAGATTAGGTTAGACTAACTTTTTTAGGAATTTGAGTTACATGAACAAACTAACGCGGTCTCGATCGAGAAAGATGTAGCGTTGTTTGCAGGACGAAGATAAAAAGCAAAGAGCAAGATGTTGGGTTTTCGGCACCGCGGCGAGTGTGTGTTCGAACATGTTTCGTAAATATGTGCACAGCGGAAGGAATAAAAATAATAAATCTACATTTATTACAACACACACATCACACGCATGCATAGTACAACATGTGTAGACATAACCGTAAATTTAAATTTTGCAATAAAAGGAAATTTAACTAAGTATACCTTACGTATCACGTGTAGCGGGAACGACATCAACCGGAACGATCCTCGCTAGAATCGTCTCTATCCGTGTCCACGCCGAGTATCTTCGAAATAACTTCACTAAGTCACGAGCCTCGTCTTCGTACGGGTTACTAGCCTCGTGTTGAAGATGATGTGATCGAGAGAAGATCACGATCCGAATCCAAATTCGGATCCAAAGACGAGTCCTCAAAACTCGCTTCTCCGGAGTGGTATTTGTCAACCGTTTGACGAATCCTTCGTCTTCCACCTATAAGGATTACCGGAGATCGAATCCCCGGTAAGTAAGGCCCTGTCGGAGCTCCAAACGTCGTCCAAACGACGCTCCGACGAGAAGGAAACAAGCTGTCCAGAAAACTGGACAGCTTTGGTGGAGACCTTGCGCCGGCCAAATAAGGAAAGCGACTTGCTCACCCTGTCGCCGGAGCCAAGGAAGATCACCGGAGCTCCTACGGCAGCAGCTCGACGCCGACAAGAGGGCAGGTCAGCACCTTCTGGATGCCGGCCAAGGAGCTTCAAGGTGGGCGGCGGCAAGGAAGAGGGTTGGCGCCAAAATCTCCAAGGGGAGGAGGTGGGCGGCAACTTAAGGCTAGGGTTTTTGGATTCTGGCTTAACAAACCCTTAAGCCCTCTTTTATAGAGAACTAATTCTCTTAATGGTTATTGGATCATAACCATAAGGTCCGTTAACCCGCTCCATTAATATAAGTTAAAATAAACCAAACTATGATGGTTTATTTTAAGTTAAAACGAATCGAACCAACTTTGGTTCATTCGTTTAAAATAAACCAAACCCTTTGGTTTATTCTCCTCCATTGGATTAGAACCAAACCATTTTGGTTCATCCATTATGTCTTCATAAGACACGGCCCATCCTCGCTTCCATTGCGACTGAAATAATTTCATGCTCGCTTCTTGTTTGGTCCAACCAAACCTAGTTTCTCTCGGTCTGAGAATCTCATTCTCAAGCTCGTTTTAAATCCTTCGGATTACGCTCATTGTGCGTGTGACCAAATAGGTTCTCGGTTTATGTTGGCCATCTATAATTAACCATTAATTATAGAATGATCATGAGTGACACCTAGTAGTACATCATGATTCCCAATTAACTGAAAAGATCAACGGTTGATCCAGAACAATTTCTAAAACCCTTCAACAGCTCGAATGAATCGTGCCCCATTCCCTTCACTCATCTTGTACCCACTTGGTTCAGGACATGGTCTATAGTGTCAGTCCCAACTAGGCTGACTACGTCACACCTAGCCCAAGTATCATTTCCTCGTCCTACGGATTCTAGTTACTGCACATGTATTGAAGAGTACCTTACTCTAAACATGTAATGCTTTGGCCAAAGACTTTAGTAACAATCCGACAAGAGGCCATGGGTATACATCTCCTCGCAAGGAGTGGTGAATCCTTTATAGGCTATTCAAACACCTTCGATCACTTCGACTTATACCCAATCATCCCGGGTCCACATCTCCTTAGAGATGCTTGCTTAAGATGTCAAAGCATAAGTCTTTATGATCAAGATGACTTGAATACCGCAAGTCAAAGGAACATCGACTTAAACTACAAGAAAACTTCATTGACATATCTATATATGCAGAGAACCATATGAAGTCTTACGGCTGGTCACTCCAATGAACTAGTTACCATAACTAGCATCCACGATTAACTCCGGACATCACAATGTCTCCAACCAGTGAGAATCAGCTGCTTGGATACACCAAGGAGTATACCTTGTGCTAGTCTCGACAGAATTGATGGTGTCCAAATCCATCAATTCATCGACTAGGGATAATTCTGATACATCACAATTACACATGTAGAGATACTCACTAGTTGTGATCCAATCATAAATTCTCTCATGCTGTGAGTCGTATCACGGAATTCAGTAAATGAGTTTAAGATCCAATCAAATACATGAAACCATGTATACTCAAATAATGAATCTTCATTTATCATATAAATGGTTCATACATAAGGCGATTGCCTTAGGACATCTCTCATATATTACTAACATAAGATACCTCCTGAAGAAGAAGAATCTGAATCAGAATTCAAACACGAGATGGAGGTTGAACTAGTCAATCTAGTTCGGAGAATCATCAAAAAGAAAAGGGAGCAATTGAAGAGCAAGAAACCTCCACAAACATACACATGCTATGGGTGCAACAAGAAGGGACATTACAAGTCAGACTGCCCAAAAATGAAGGCAAAACACAAGCAACTCAAGCAAGCTTTTCATGCAATGTGGGAGGAGGGAGAAGATCAAAATAATGACTTGGCATTCATGGTGAAACCGGTAGAGTTCGAGTCCGAAGCCGACTACAAATCCAACTTTGACTCCGAGGATAAATTCGAGTCAAGACTCAAAGTTGGATCAAAAGAAAAGATTAAGTTAAGTCGTTCATTAATTGCAAACTTATATCATGTAATTAAGTTGCTAAATAGGAAATTGACTAAGTCTGGTCTAGAGTTGAGTTGTTACTTGAAGAGGTTGAAACCCTCAAGCAAGAGGCTACTCTAACCTCTTCAACTAGTCAAGTTCAAGAGGGAAACTCAACTCAAGTTGAAAAACCTGAGGAAAAGAATTCTCTCTTTAAAGGATGAGTTCAAGAGATCGAGGCTAGGTTGGAAAGGTTCACGTTGGGATCTAAGAATCTTAACCGACTACTTGGAACTCAAAGGGCCGTGTACAACAAAACCGGACTCGGATTTAGGTCAAGGACTATGAATAGAACTTATATGCCTATCATAAATCATAGTCATCAATAAGTCCAAGCATGGGTCCCAAAGGTTTTATTGAACTCACATATAAGGATCAATAAGTTTTGGATTCCCCAAGATCAAGTCCACTTTGTGGATAGACCATATTGGTTCAATGGTCCAGGGGGAGCTAACACTAAAATAGTATACCCACTTTCTTAGCAAAATCATTGCATGATTAGTTATTAGAACGGCTAGATAGGACAAATAGTTAGTCAACCTTGACAACATAGTATCAAGACACGACGAGATGATAGTGCGTTAGGGAAACAATGTCTCGTGTATTCGAGCTAGATAAGGCGTATCGAACTTAGTGCACTTGGCTGAGTTGAACTAACTAAAGCTACCTCATTGTATCCTAAACTAGTTACTCCAGGAAGTAACCCTAAGTGACTTAAGTGATATTTTCTTGAATTTGGCTTTGTCTAAGGAAGTGGTCGTTGTTCTGATCAAAGAAGGCCCTTGTGCCTCGCCACAATCTGGAAGCCAGTTTCTCGAAAAGTTACTTAACGATCTATAGGTTAAATCCGAATCTAACTCAAGGTTGACTATCTTTAATCAAGTTCAAATCATCTCACAAAACATATAAGGTGAACACATTCTGAGACACATAAAATGGGTGAGATGTTAAAGATAATTGAAATACACTTAACATAACCTTTTCAAAATGCTACCTATTTTCTCAACTATTGTACTTAATGAATATTTACAAGTCTCTAGGCCAAAGTTTAGCGCCCCCTACTTCTCTTATACTTCATATATTTGACTAAGGGGGAGAGAAAACTAACCCTAAGGGTTATATTACAAACCTTTAAATTATTGGTGCAGAGGGACACACCTCGAACTAATCTATCTAACTACTGCTAGACGCATGCTTGGGCTCATAGTTGATTTATCTTTAATAATTCTAGAAACATTTTATTTTTAAACCCTTATTTTATATAAAAACCCCGACACCTTTTTTGATTTATGACAAAAGGGGGAGAAGAGCGAAAGTTAAGGGGGAGTAATAAAAATTTAATTTTTAAAAATTCAAGGTATCTCTTTCAAAACTCACCTAGGGTTAAGGGGGAGTTTTTGAAAGGACGTTGATCATTTACTCTACTTGTTTTATGCTTTAATTTTTCCCTTAACTTTGTGTCGGTTCGCCATAGATCAAAAAGGGGGAGATTGTTAGTGCAGAGACACCAGATAATTGAACCTAGGTTTTAATTATGGAAAAGATCCAAAGTTAAGGTCATATTGTTATCTCATGAGTTGAATTAAGTGTGCAGGAAATGGTTAAGGTAAGCCGAAGGTCAGTGACACCAGGAGAATCCCGAGTTGGGAAACCGTGGTGGTCAAGCGACACTGGAAGAACTTCGTGGGAGTCGAAGAACCCAGGTGAAGACCGGAAGCAAAGAGACAGATCATAAAGGACCAGAGGTAAGCACGAGTGCAAAGAGAGATGGTAAGGTCGTGTCTTCTGTACGAGGATGACCGTAGGTGGTGATCCGACTAAGACTTCCATTGGAAGATCTAGGTCAAGATCGGATGGTAAAAAACCATCACATTTACCATTTTCCATGCTAACCTCTTACTACAGGGAAGTGACCAGGTTGGCAGTCGATTGTTGGCTATTGACAGTCGACTGTTGCACATCAGTCGACTGATGGCGACGAATCAACCTTTTGTGCTAGGTCAAACAGGATAACATTTGACATCGCCACTTTACGATAAGATAAGGTGTCACCTCGTGATAAGTTCCAAAAGTTGAGGATCTACATCTAGACTTATTTTAAGGCAAAAATCTATAAAAGGAGGGGAGGACTCCAAACCAAAGATCATCCATCTTACTCTCAAAGTGCTCCCGCAATGGCAAAGCTCTAACGCTGTAATAATGCCGATGCAACGCCAAGTTCAGAATCTCTTCGTCGACAGTAACAAGTATTAGTTTTTATTTATTGTATCCGTGGTTTTAATCATAATGAGGTGAGGTAGGCTTGTTGCCTCATCCTCGTATTTTCGGTTTTTGTGATCGTTGTCTCCTACTTCCAACGAGGAGGAGACTCTATAGTGGATTGCCCCTTCGTACGCAATCAAGGATCGCGGGGCCTTGGATTAGCAACCGTTGGGTATTGGAGGATCGGTGGTCAGCTAGAGGGGGGGGGTGTGAATATCCTTCTTTATCATTGATGATGTTCGGTTGTTTAATTGTCTACGAATATGATTAACGTAGCGGAAAACAAATGCTAAACAAAATGATTAAGACAAATACAAAAAGAAATAAGCACAAACGCTAACACCGGAGATATAACGTGGTTCACGACCCTTGCCACTAATCCACGGATGATTCGTTCCAGGTGAATCACTCCTTAACCAACTTCACTAGTCTCTCCTTTAGCCAAAGCAAGGTGGAGGTAAACCTTCTTACAAGAGTCACTCATTCTTATAATAGAATTGAAATAAGAGCAAGAAGGAGTAGGAATCGTGTGGAGCACTTAGGAGCATGAACATTTTTCTCCCTAAAGCCCACACCCTCTCTTTTTATAGAGAGGGGCAAAATCTTCCCGTTGGGCATATGGAAGTCGACTGCCGCATCCCAGCAGTCGACTGCCGCCCTTGCAATGGCTCCTGACACCGTTTGAATCGCGGTCATCATCACCCAACGACCTCCTAAGAAGTCGACTGGCGATCTCGCCGGTTCGACTGATCGCCCCATAGCCGACTGATCAGTCGGCTACGAAGCGTTCTGTGCCCACGCCACTTTCGGCAGTCGACTGCTAATCGGTCAATTCAGTCGAACACCAGTCGAACTCAATTCGACTTGGACCAGTTCGACTGCCAATACTTGGAAGTCGACTGATGTCGGATAAACCTCAAACAAATTGCTTGTTTAAGCATCCGATGGTTGGGTAAAACCTCAACCCACTCGGTTGAGCATCCGACACTCTCATTCATCGGGTAAAACCTCAAACTAATGTTTGAGTGTCCAACTTAACCACATGTCGGGTAAAACCTCAAACCCTAGTTTGAGCATCCGACTTGTCGAGTAAAATCTCAACCCACTCGAATGAGCATCCGACACTTGACTTAGCCATTCGGCCAAGTTCACCTATGAGCTACTATTTACAAATCACTCGTTCTCTCATCTCCTTGAAGTCCCTCGCCAAAGCTCTCTTCGTCTGGCCACGTCCCTCGGATGCACCAAGCGCACGACTTCGCAATATCATCCTTCGCGTCTCGCCCTATAGTCTGCTTCCTTGGCTTCACTCCAATGCTCCTCATCCGGCAGTCCCTCGGATGCACCAAGCGCATAGCTTCTGCAATGTCATCCTTCACCGACTCAAAGACCCGAGCCATGAGATGGTGACCCCACCAATGCTTTCGTCAAGCCAACACATGTATGAATTACTAAGTCCTGCATGACTTCAACACACATATCAAATCACATAAATATCCTAACTTAAACCTTTGCCACACACATCAAAATCTTAAACGATACTTGGGTTGATTGCCCTAGCAATCTCCCCCTTTTTGATGTGTGACAACCATGTTTAAGTTAGGTAAACCATTAACAAAATACATAAGGAAGGAAAGTAAGTAAAATAACATGAGTATCAAACACTCCTCCTAAATACATGCAACTCTCCCTTAACACATGCTAATTCTCTCCCCCTAGCATGATTAACTTAAACACAATATTTCTCCCCCTTTGACACCATCAAAAATATTAAACATATGTTATATAACATGACATCAAGGTCTAAAGGAAGAAAAATATCAAAATCAGCCTCAAAACCTGTCAAAATAGGTTACTGTGCTCGTGCGTAGTTCAGCAGTCGACTACTATTAGAATGGTAGTTGACTGACACATGAAAGCTCTTCTGATTTTCGAATCGAAATTCAGAAATGCATAAAAAATTCCATAAAATTTAAAAAATCATGAAATTCAGGGAACATAATTCTAATAAGTTTCTTTATCAGTGAAAAATAGTTTTTTTTAATGAAAATTCATTTAATTTTTAGACATTTGGCAAAAACTCAAAAGTCTTAAAAACCTTCAATCATTGTATCAACATTAAAGCTAGTTTTGCCTTAGAAACGTTTTAAACCATGAACATACAGATTATCAAATATAAAATGATTTTAAAACATTTGAAATATCCAACCATGATATTTGGGCAATATGTCTATGAATTAAACATAAGGTTTCCTCATGATTGGTCTATGATTACTCTATCATGATACTTGTAAATGACCATCTAAATGTCATAAGCATTAGTGGATCATTTGTATCAACATAACATCTCACCTATTGCTATGTTTTCAATCAAGTTAGCCTATAGTGGGATGTGAGATGTACCTAAGGTATTATACTTAACCATAAATTTCATGCAATTCTACCAAGGTTAAGTATTACTCAAACATGATCATAAAACAAGCATTATCATGAGTCACACATTATGATCATAATACAAGTATAACAATCAAATCATAAATCATGATCATACATCAAGTATAATATCAAGTATAAATCATGATTTAAACATTGTAACCCAAATCATGATTTAAACATTGTAACCCAAATCATCCGCCATGCTCATAAATCAAATATCTACCACCCACATCATCCTAAGTCAACCATCTATCATGATGTAAATTAAGTCCAATTATGGTTAACTATCCTAGGTTTTCCTAACCCTTAAGGATGAACTTGAGAACCCAATACAAATTCTTTCCAATAGGGTTCACCAAGTATTCCTTTGGGATCCATTTCCTAGTTACCATTGTAGTTTTAGCTTGACCCCTTGCAATTAAACAATGGTAGACCTTCTCATTCTTGGTTCCCTTATAACCTAGGCCTTTCTTGTTGAAACTTGCCCTTTGGCTCCCAATTATCATGTTCAAGGTATTTGAGCCAATAGTAAATTTTTCTAAGGCCTTTGTAAGAAATTCTACCTTTCCCCTTAAAGTCTTATTTTCCTCAACTAAGCATGCATCATTTACACTAGAAAAATTATCATTATCATGGGAACATGCAATTTTCAAATTTTCTTCTAGTTCATTAATTTAATTAAGCATGCTTTTGTTCTTCCTTTTAGCCCTAAATAAATCCCTATTTAGTCTAGTAATCATTGAAACAACATCTTGGGAGGGTAGTGTTGGAGTATTGTGAATACAATCAAAGTCCCACATTGGTAAGACATGGAAAAGATCATGTGCTTATAAGATGAAAAGATATTTCTATTGGTATGAGGCCTTTTGGGTAGAACCCAAAAATAAAACCATAAGGGCTTAGGCCCAAAGTGGACAATATCATGTCATTGTGGAGATATGTGAATCTTATAGGCACTAACAATTGGTATCAGAGTCATGGTCTATGTCAAGCCTGTTAGTGCTTATAAGCTCCACATATCTCCACAATGGCATGATATTGTCCACTTTGGGTCTAAGCCCTCATGGTTTTATTTTTGGGCTTTACCCAAAAGGCCTCATACCAATGGAGATATCTTTTTTCTTATAAGCACATGATCTTTTCCATGTCTTACCAATGTGGGACTTTGATTGTATTCCCCATACTCCCAACAATCCCCCCCTCAAACGAAGGACCACATTGGGCCCCCCCTCAAGCCTATCCCTCCTCGAAGGATTTTCTCTGCTTGATGTCCGATCTTCAACCCACCAGACTTCGCCGTTCGGTCCCCGACCCAACTAGACTTCCTTCCCGATGTCCGGTTCTCTTGATCCGGACGTGGGAGCTCAACTTCCTTCGTTCGAGGTTCATGGCTTGACATGGACCATGGCTCTGATACCAATTGTTAGTGCTTATAAGCTCCACATATCTCCACAATGGCATGATATTGTCCACTTTGGGTCTAAGCCCTCATGGTTTTATTTTTGGGCTTTACCCAAAAGGCCTCATACCAATGGAGATATCTTTTTTCTTATAAGCACATGATCTTTTCCATGTCTTACCAATGTGGGACTTTGATTGTATTCCCCATACTCCCAACAAAGCCATGAACCTCGAACGAAGGAAGTGGAGCTCCCATGTCTGGATCAAGAGAACCAGACACCAAGCAGAAAGTCCAGTTGAGTTGGGAGGATCGAACAACTGGCAGAAAGTCTAGTTGGGCCAGAAGGGCTAGACAACTGACAGGAAGTCCAGCTGGATCAAGAGGACCAAACAGTTGGCAGGAAATCCTGGTGGGTTGTGGATTGGACATCAAGCAAAGGATGTCCTTCGAGGACGGATAGGCTTGAGGAGAGGGGGGGGGGGAATTTGGTCCTTCATTTGAGGGGGGGGGGGATTGTTGGAGTATTGTAAATACAATCAAAGTCCCACATTGGTAAGACATGGAAAAGATCATGTACTTATAAGATGAAAAGATATCTCCATTGGTATGAGACCTTTTGGGTAGAGCCCAAAAATAAAACCATGAGGGCTTAGGCCCAAAGTGGACAATATCATGCCATCGTGGAGATATGTGGATCTTATAGGCACTAATAGGTAGTTTATTTACCTTACTTACCCAATCCCCTTCCAATGATGATGATGATGAGGCTCCCCTTCACTTGAGCTCTCCTTACTTGAGCTTGTTTCTTCTTTTTCAGAGAAAGTGGAGTCCAAGTCTTCTATCGCTATAAGTGCAAGGCTTGTAAATGCTTGTTCTTCCTCCGATGAGGATGGTGTTGGTGCAGGGGCACCTAAGTCGAACCTGTATTTTGATTATGGCAAAAGACACAAAGTCAAGAATATATCATTATCTCATGAGCTGAATCAAGTATGCAAAAATACTAAGCTAAGCCGAAGGTCAGCGATGAGACTGAGTATTTCCGAAGGTGAACTTGGGCGGTTTTCAGCGAATTACAGTAGCACATGTAACTGGAACAGCAAGGCTTCAAAGGTAAATGTTGAGGTAAGCTCGTGTGAGTGAGCATAAGTAAGGTCGAGTCCTCCATACAGGGACATCCTTAGGCGACGATCCAACCAAGACTTCCCATAGAAGGTCTATGTTGAGATCGGACGGCAAGTGGCCGTCGAATTCACTTATATTTCGAGCTAACTCTTTATTACAGTCAAAAAGTCTGGCAATCAATTCAACCGGCCAAGGATCAGTTCAACTGCTAATCCATCAGTTCAACCGGGCAAGAAATCAGTTCAACCGATGGTCAATAATCAGCCTCGAGGAGTCAAGCTTTATCACCATTTTTCAAGGAGTCTTGTGCCCAATTCCTATTGGTTGAAGATCCTCTCGAAAAGGGGCTCAAGGGCTATAAAAGAAGGGTCTCTCCTAGGGTTTTTCATCAATCTCTAAGTGCTCAAAAGGCTCCACAACGCTACGACTCTCCGACGACTCTACAACGACGAAGTGCTGCCAACAACCCTAGCTTAATTTATATTTCCAAGTTGTTGGTATAATCTTATTTTGTCATTTCTTTAATACTGAAATTCTTTTTTATCGAGGTTTTCTATCATTGCATTTTACATTAATAGAAGAGAGGGTTTGTCTCTCTATCTTTTGCTTTCGAAGGTTTTTGTAATCGTCTAACTCCTACCTCCATTGAGGAGGAGTGTTTTAGTGAATTGCCCTCCGTATGCGGTCTAGGACCGTTAGGGCCTTGGAGTAGTAGCCGAAGGTTACGAACCAAGTAAAAAAACATTTGTCTCCTTTTATCTATCATTTATCTTTCCGCTGCAATTAATTGTCTACTCGGGTTTTAACGAACGAAATGAAAGAAAAGTTTTTATCGCTATTCACCCCCCCTCTAGCGATCCGCTTTGATCCAACAATTGGTATCAGAGCCGGGGGCGCTAAGATTTGGTGAAACCACAAATCTAGCAGATTTGTTTTTGAATTTTATAGATCTTTTTTCGCTCATTTAAATTTTCTCCCGCACTACAAATCCAAGACGAAGTCTTGGTACTTTTCTTTTGGTTTTGTTTTGCAAGTATTCGCTTTTGGAGTAGCCGACAGTAAAATGAGCATAACTTTTCGTACAAGTTGACCCACGAAATGGGCTACCTATCAAAACGAAGCTCTCTGAGAGATCTACACTTCTTATGAGGGGTTTACCCTCGTAACAAACTTCCTTCATCCCCAAAAACCGATGTTTAGTACCCTTTCGGGGACATCGAAGGTTGTAAGTGCTCATCTTTGATTTTAGTTGGTTATTTATCGTATATTCCTTTTGTTTCTTTTCATTTCCTACATTTATAATCCAAGGTAAAGTCTTGAAACCTCTTTTGTGTTTTTTTTATTATTTTGTGTGCAAGGTTTTTCTTCCAAATGGCCCACATTGAGGGGTACAACACCATCCAACCTCCGTTCTTTAACGGAGATGATTTCTGTTATTGGAAAGGTCGGATGAAGTGTTTTCTAAAAACACAAGTCGAGACTTGGATAATAATCTAAACCGGCTTTGCTCTACCCACAAATGATCAAGGTGAGTCCTTGGATTTCAACAAGTGGACCAATGCAACCAAGAGGCAAATCGAAGCCGATGCAAATGCGACCCAAATATTGCAGTGCGGTCTGTCCAAAGAGAAGCTCAACCGCATCAGACCCTTCATCAACGCAAAGGACCTGTGGAACAAATTAATCGAGCTACACGAAGGAACGTCCGATGCTAAGGTATGTAAACGCGACCTTCTTTTCAATAAGTTGTATAACCTTAAGATGCAGGAACACGAGACGGCAATGCAATTATACGCCCGTGTCCAAGACATTGTCAATGACCTGCACACTATCGGACACAAGGTCGAAAACCGTGACCTTCTAAGGTACGTTCTTAATTCATTTCCTAGGACTACCTTGTGGGCATCCATGGTCGATGCCTACAAGGTCTCTAAGGACCTTTCGAAGCTTAGGTTAGATGAGTTATTTTCTGAGTTTGAACTTTATGAGCAGACTAACATGGTCTGGGCCGAGAAAGGTATTGCTCTATTTGCAAGACAAAGAAGAAAGTCATCTACCAGGCAAGAAGATGGACTTGAACCCGAAGATGAATCAGAGTTCGAATCCGAAGAGGTGGAAGCAATAGTGAACGTAGTGCGGAAGATCGTTCGGAGGGAAAGGAGGCTACTAAAGAACCAAAAGAGGGCACAATTCAAATCAAATCAAAAGAAGGCTTTTCATGCAACATGGGACAACGAAGAAGGCGTCGGCATAGTATGCATGGCAAGACCCGAAGAGTCCGAGTCAGAGTCCGAATCTGAATCCAATTGCAACACCGACTCCGAACTCGAGGCTACTTCGAGAAGCAACTCAAAGCCGGACCAAAAGAGAAAATTAAGATTAGCCGGTCACTAATTCATACGCTTTACAATACAATTAAATTGCTAACTAGGAAATTAACTAAATCCGAGTCTAGGGTCGAGTCCTTGGTTGAGGAGGTTGAAACCCTCAAACAAGAGACACCCCTAAACTCTTCGACTAGTCGAGTTCAAGAGGAGGACTCAACTCGAGTGAAAAACTCGAAGAAGAGAACTCTCTCTTAAAAGGACGAGTCCAAGAGCTCGAAGCTCGATTGAACAAGTTCTCGACGGGGTCCAAGAATCTTAATGGACTTCTTGGAACTCAGAGAGCCGTGTACAACAGAGCCGGACTCGGATATAGCTCAAAGACTACGAATAGATCTTACATGTCTATCGTAAACCGTAGTCATCATCGAGTCCAAGCATGGGTCTCGAAAACCTTATTAAACTCACATATAAGAACCAATAGGTTTTGGATTCCCCAGGATCAAGTTCATTACTTGACCAGACCATACTGGTTCAATGATCTAGGGGGAGCTAATACCAAAATAGTATATCCGGTAACCTAAACCTCTTATTTTCTTTAGAATGGTTAGATAGGACTATAACTCGTCAATGCTTGATAACATAGTACCAGGATGCGGCGAGATGATAGTACGCTAGGAAAACAGAGTCTCGTGCATTCGAGCTAGATAAGGCATATCTAGTTCGGTTCACTTGACTGAGTGGAACTAGCTGAAGCTACCTCGCCATATCCTAAACTAGTTAGACTAGGAAGTGGTCTTAGGTGAGTCAAGTTACTATTTTCTTGAAATTGCCTTTGTCTAAGGAAGTGGTCATTTTTTCGATTAAAGAAGACCCCTTTGCCTCGCCACGACCTAGAAGCCAAGATCTTGAAAAGGTGACTTGATGAGCTTGGGATCAAATCCGAATCTAACGCAAGGTTGACCAGTTTCAAATCATTAAAACTTAATCAAGATAAAATTGGAATCATCTCACACAACATATAAGGTGAACCAATTCTAAGACACTTAGAATGGGTGAGATGAATAAGGAACAGTTTCAATTTACATAATCTTTTTAAAAATGCTATCTATTTTTCAAACTATTGAACTTAAACGTTTATTTATACTAGGGCAAAACTCTAAATATACAACCTTCTAGGTCAATATTTAGCGCCCCCTAACTCTTTTATACCTTATATATTTGATTAAGGAGGAGAGCAAACTAACCCTAACGGTTATATATTTTCAAAAGTTATTAGCGTATAAGTATTGTGGAACTCAAAGCTAATTTTATAAGTATTTTGAGAATCAAACTTAGTTTCCAAAAAACTTACATTGTTGGTGCAGAGGGCTTTACCTTGAACCAAATTAAATCAAGACACATGCTTGGACTCATGTTAGATAATCTTTATGCATGCTACCTTTTCTATTAAAAACCCCTACTTTTTATATAAAACCCATAACTTTTTTGATTCATGGCAAAAGGGGGAGAAGAGCATAAGTTAAGGGGGAGAACAAAATTTAAAATTTTTGAAAATTAAACTTTTGTTTTAAAACTCAATGAAGGTTAAGAGGGAGTTCACTACAAATGAGCGTAACGTTTATCTTACTCATTTTCTGCTTTATATTTTCCCTTAACTTTGCGTAAATTTTCCATAGGATCAAAAAGGGGAAGATTGTTGGTGCAGGGGCACCTAAGTCGAACCTGTATTTTGATTATGGCAAAAGACGAAAAGTCAAGGATATATCATTATCTCACGAGCTGAATCAAGTATGCAGAAATGCTGTTAAGTCAAGGTCGGCCGACACTGAGAGAACCGTAGTGGTCGGGCGACACCGGGAGGACTTCGAAGGGAGCCGAAGGAATCAGGTGGAGACCGAAAGCAAGGCTTCAAAGGTAAATGTTGAGGTAAGCTCGTGTGAGTGAGCGTAAGTAAGGTCGAGTCCTCCATACGGGGACATCCTTAGGCGACGATCCGACCAAGACTTCCCATGGAAGGTCTATGTTGAGATCGGACGACAAGTGGCCATCGAATTCACTTATATTTCGAGGTAACCCGCAACCGCCTAATCAAGCCAAGGATCAGTTCAATCGCTGAGCCATCGCTCAACCGACCAAGGATCGGGCTTCAACTGAGCCATCGCCAACCGGCCAAGAAATCAGTTCAACCGATGGTCAATAATCAGCCTCGAGGAGTCAATATTTATTACCATTTTTCAAGGAGTCTTGTGCCCAATTCCTATTGGTTGAAGATCCTCTTGAAAAGGGGCTCAAGGGCTATAAAAGGAGGGCCTCTCCTAGGGTTTTTCATCAATCTCTAAGTACTCAAAAGCCTCCGCAACGCTATGACTCTTCGACGACTCTACAACGACGAAGTGCTGCCACCAACCCTAGCTTAATTTATATTCTCCTTCTTCTTTTCTTCTTTCTTCTTGCCTTTCTTCTTCTTGTCATCCTTTCTCCTTTCTTCTTTGCTTTTGTTTAAGAGAGGGCATTCATCTCTCATGTTCCACTCTCCTTGGCAATTGTAGCATATCATCTTCCTAGTCCTCCTCCTATCATGAGATTTGTTAAATCTAAAATTCTTTAAAACACGCCTTACCTTCCTTACCATATAGGCCTCTTCATTGCTATTCATTGAGGAGGAGGAGGATTCTTCATCGGATGAGGAAGGTGGAGTCTCCTTCTTCTTCTTCCCTTTGTTGGCTACTAGTGCTAATCCCCTTGATGGCTTGATTGGATCTTCAACTATTCCTTCAAGCCTAGTTTCATGCAATTCCATGGTTGAAAAGAATTCTTCTAGAGTACTTACCTCTAGATTTTTGGAAATGTAGAACGAATCCACCATGGAGCTCCATTTGGATGACCGGGGAAATGCGTCTATCACCTTCATTATCATATCCCGGTTCGATAGCTTCTCTCCTACACTTGTTAAGCCGTTAATAATTTCTTTAAAATGTGAATGTAAAGATAATACATTCTCTCCTTTATTGAGTTTGATGTTTTTCAATTGAGAGCGGAGAAGATCTCTTCTTGCTAATTTGGCTTCCGAGGTGCCTTCATGAAGCTCCACTAGCTTCTCCCACATCTCTTTGGCACTAGCACACTCTCCAATTCGGTTGATTTCTTGTTGAGGGAGCACATTGTATAGATGATGCTTGGCCTTTGAGTTCGTAAGGTGCTCCTCTTGTTGCTTCTTGGTCCATCTCGATTTTTCTATCGGCTTCCTCTCATCATCCCTAGGCATCTCGAAACCGGCATCCATAATAAGCATTATATCAAAGTCGGTTTTGAAAAATACCTCCATTCTCTTCTTCCACCAAGAGAAATCACCCTCGAACTTGGGTGGATGAATGTTGGAGCTGGTCATCTTGTCGTGCTTGTGTTGGCGATGAGTCCGCGACAAGCTCCTCGCTCTGATACTACTTGTTGGAGGATCGGTGGTCGGCTAGAAGGGGTGAATAGCCTTCTTTATCGTAGATGATGTTCGATTGCTTAATCATCTATGAATATGATTAGCGCAGTGGAAAACAAATGCTAAACAAAATGATTAAGACAAATACAAAGAGAAATAAGCACAAACGCTAACACCGGAGATATAACGTGGTTCACAACCCTTGCTGTTAATCTACGGACGATTCATTCCAGGTGAATCACTCCTTAACCAACTCCACTAGTCTCTCCTTTAGCCCAAGCAAGGTGGAGGTAAACCTTCTTACAAGAGTCACTCCTTCTTACAATAGAATTGAAATAAGAGCAAGAAGAAGGAGTAGAAATCGTGTAGAGCACGTAGGAGCATGAACATTTTTCTCTCTAAAGCCCACACCCTCTCTTTTTTTAGAGAGGGGCGAAATCTTCCCGTTGGGCATGTGGTAGTCGACTGCTGCATCCCAGTAGTCAACTGTCACCCTTGCAACGGCTCCTGACGCCGTCTAAATCATGATCGTCATCACCCAACGGTCACCTAGGCAGTTGCCTGGTGATCTCGTCGGTTTGATTGATCACCTCGTAGCTGACTGATCAGTGGGCTACGAAGTGTTCTGTGCCAGCACCACTTTCGGCAGTCGACTGCCACCTTTGGCAGTCGACTGTTGATCGGGCAATTCAGTCGAACTCAATTCGACTTAGACTAGTTTGACTGCCAATACTTGGCAGTCGACTGATGTCAGGTAAACCTCAAAGAAATGACTTGTTTGAGCATCCGATGGTTGGGTAAAACCTCAACCCACTCGATTGAGCATTCGACACTCCCATTCGTTGGGTAAAACCTCAAACTAATGTTTGAGCTTCCGACTTAACCACACGTCGGGTAAAACCTCAAACCCTAGTTTAAGCACCCGTCTTGTCGGGTAAAACCTCAACCCACTCGGTTGAGCATCCGACACTTGACTTAGCCATTCGGCCAAGTTCACCTATGGGATACTGTTTACAAATCTCTCATTCTCTCATCTCTTTGAAGTCCCTCGCCGAAGCTCTCTTCGTCTGATCATGTCCCTCAGATGCACCAAGTGCACGGCTTCGCAACACCATCCTTTGCATCTCGCCCTGCAGTCTGCTTCCTTGGCTTCATTCCAATGCTCCTTGTCCGGCGGTCCCTCAGATGCACCAAGCGCACGGCTTCAGCAATGCCATCCTTTACCGACTCAAAGACCCGAGCCATGAGATGGTGACCCCACCAATGCTTTTGTCAAGCCAACACATGTGTGAATTACTAAGTCCTACACGACATCAACACACATATCAAATTACATAAACATTCTAACTTAAACCTTTGCCACATACATCAAAACCTTAAACCATACTTTGGTTGATTGCCCTAACATTGGGTTGTGAACCAAGTAAAAATAAACTTTTGTTATTTATTTTTCCATTGTGCATCTCTGTGTTTTAATCGAACGAACGAAAGAGCGAAAAGATTTTACGCTCGCTATTCACCCCCCCTCTAGCGACGCTTTTGATCCAACAGACAGTGGGTGCTCCATACACATGACCGGAGACCGACTGAAATTTACAAAGCTAAAATTCAAAAATCATGGATCGGTAGCCTTCGAAAATAACGAAAAACTCAAGATCATCAGATCAGGTGATATTGAACTAAATTCAGATTTAATTATACACAAAGTATTGTTAGTAGAAAACTTTGGCTTTAATCTTCTAAGTATAAATTAACTTTGTGATAGTGGATATAAGGTTAATTTTTCTTCAAATGACTAATTAATTAAAAAATATTGATTGCTCAGAAATCATACTTAAAGGACTTAGGAAAAACAATATTTATACATAGACCTACCAACTTCCTCACTCAAGTGTCTAATGACACAACAAGAGGAATCATAGTTGTGGCATAGGAGACTGGCCCACATCCACCTAAGACTTATTTCGAAAATAAGTCATAATGGACAAGTTAGAGGTCTACCCAAGTTAAGCAACTTAGAAAATAAAGTGTGTGATACTTGCCAACAAGGAAAATAAACTAAAACTTCACATAAATTAACTAATTTAGATAGAACCAAAAATGTACTTGAGCTCTTACACTTGGATCTATTTGATTCACATGGGGCCAAGTCACAAAGTGGTAGTCAATACTGTTTAGTAATAGTAAGTGACTACTCTAGATTCACTTGGGTTAGATTTTTAAAACATAAAAGTGAAACAATTGATCAATTTATTAATCTATGCAAATTATTAGAAAATAAAAAAAATTTGAAAATCAAAAGAATTAGAAGTGATCATGGTGGAAAATTTGAAAATCATAGATTTAATGAATTTTGTATACAAAATGGGTATCACCATGAGTTCTCATGTCCGAGAACTCCTCAACAAAATGGGTTAGTCGAAAGGAAAAATAGAACCCTACAAAAAGCCACTAGGACAATGTTAAATGAGTATAAATTAAACGATAGATTTTGAGCCGAGGCAATAAATACCGCTAGTTATGTCCAAAATAGAATATTAGTAACTAAACATCATAATAAAACTCCTTATGAATTATATTACAAAAAAATACCAAATATTAAATATTTTAGGATTTTTGGATGTAAAGTACATATACTAAACACCAAAGACATTTTAGGAAAATTTATCGCAAAATTAGTAGATGGAATATTTTTAGGTTATTCAACTACTAGTAGAGCCTATAGGGTATATAAAACAAATACATTAAAAATCGAAGAAACTATTAATGTAGTATTTAATGAAGATAATAATCCTCCTAAACCTAAAACAACAATCAATTTAACTGTTAGGACCTATGCGCCCGCTAGAGGGGGGGTTAATAGCGTGGTCGTCGGTTCGATGGAATTCGTTCGTGTGCTTGCTACACAATATTAGTACACAGTGGAAATAATAAAATAAACAAACTAAAGACACAAGCACAATCACAACACCAAAATATAATGTGGTTCGGAACCTCAAGGTTCCTACTCCACGGATTGAGCTCAAATGAGCTCTAGCAATGCCAAACACCACTATAATCACAAATACTCCTTCTCGACAATAAGTTGGAGGCGGAGAAACCTCGTATAAGAGTTTACAACAATATACAAAAGTACAACAAGCAAATATAAATACAATACACAAAAACATGTAAAGAAAACTTTACAAATGCGCTTTTGGATACTTGCTTGTTTGGTTGCTTGAGTTGCACTTGGAGACCCTCAAATCGCTCAAATCGCTCTAGTAACTGCTGCCAAAAATTCTCCCTCCGTACTCCTTTTAAACCTACAACTTAGGCTGATTTTTGCCTAGCAGTCGACTGATCGAGACCATCAATCGACTGCTCCTGTAGCTGTTGGCTCACAACGGCATGAGCCACGTTGGATAAGTTCCAACGGATAGACCATCAGTCGACTGATCATGGCCATCAGTCGACTGATCGAGTCATCATTCGACTGTCAAACCCTAATAGTCGACTTGGAAACTTTCTATCCTCGAAAACTCGACCAACAGTCGACTGATCGACTGCTCTGGTCAACAGTCGACTGCCCAATTCTGGTAGTCGACTGCTAGGCCATTTCCTTATAGTCGAACACCAGTCGACTCACATAAGTTGATTGTCCATAATATCAGTCGACTAATAACCTTATCTATGAGGTTTTAACACTAAGTATGATGCCCTCTTACTTGCTAGACCACCCTTAGCCTAGACTTAAGCCTTCTAGCCACCTTCGTCAGCCTCATGCCTATCGGATCCCTCCAAGTCATCCATGACTTGTTCATCCATATGCTAGCCTTCGGGTGCTTCCATCAACTATTGTCATGCTAATGTGGTCTATACCGCCAAGGCACATTGGGCTTACACTGCCAAGACTCCGCTTGGACTTTACGCCGCCAACCATTGGACTTATGCTGCCAAGACTCCACCCTTGGACTTTACGCCGCCAATATCACCCCTTTGACTTCCCTTGCCAACCCATGTTGGACTTTGCAATTATCAAGACTCAAGCTTGGACTTTCCCTAGCCAAGACCCATGCTTAGACTTTCCATGCCAAGTACACAAGACTTGGACTTCTCGATCATATGGTCAACCCTATGTCAACCATATAGTCAAACAATGGTCAAACCATCGTCAAACATCAAATTACCACTCGAGTCAAACTCGAGTTTGGTCAATCATGACCCGGGTCGATTGTACCAACAATCTCTTCAAAACATTGTCAAACATTAAAACACTACTCGAGTTTAGTCAATCATGACCTGGGCCGATTGTACCAACAATCTCCCCCTTTTTGATGTTTGACAAAAACCCCAAAACCATTGAGTTAGGCTACCTAACTCAAATCTCCTTACCGATTCTCCCAAATTGGTAATTTCATAAATTCTCCCCCTTTTTGACATACATCAAAAAGGTTCTCCTCAAGGAGGTCAATGTCTCATATCCTAATGAGATCTTACAATCTCCCCTTAGTCAAAAACACTTAGGATGCCTTCACTCTTTCTAGTGATAAGTCTCATATCACTTAAGAGAAACTTCCTATAAACTCTCCCAATTTCCAAATTGGGCATCTCACATTCCCATTTCTCCCCCTCATGAGGAAGAACACATTCATCATCCCACGATGGATACCTCCCCCTAAAGGCTTGCTCTCCCTTGACCATTGCATTAACAATGTCCTTGGAGAGTCCCTAAGCCAATAGGAATACTAAACCATTAAGATTAAGGGTAAAAGTTCAATCTTGAACTTTCACACACCTTAAAATTGATACATGTTGGTGCAATCAGCCCAGCAGTACCTTGATGGTATTTTGATGATAGACAAAACTCATGACATGGGATTGTCATGGGAAAGTCCAACATGGGGTTGGCATGGAAAATCCAAGCATGGAGCTTGGTGTGGAAGTCCAAGGGGGAAGCCTTGGCATGGGAAAGTCCAAAGCATTGCGAAGCCGTGCGCTTGGTGTTTGGCATGGGAAAGTCCAAAGCATTGCGAAGCCGTGCGCTTGGTGTTTGGCATGGGAAATCCAAAGCATTGCGAAGCCGTGCGCTTGGTGCTTGGTGAGAAATGCATTGCGAAGCCGTGCGCTTGGTGCATTTGGGAAGTCTTGAGGACTTGGTAAGTTCACTAGGCTCGGGGTCTTTGAGTCGGTGAAGGATGGCATTGCGAAGCCGTGCGCTTGGTGCATCCGAGGGACCGCCGGACGGGGAGCGAATGGAGTGAGCCCAAAGGGAAGCATACTTCTAGGGCATGAGACGCGAAGGATGGCGTTGCGAAGCCGTGCGCTTGGCGCATCCGAGGGACGTAGGCCGAGGGAAGAGAGCTTTGGTGGGGAACTCCATGAGGGATAAGGTGGACTTGGCCAAGTGGCTAAGACTGAGTGTCGGAGGCTCAAACTTGATGTTTGAGGGTTTACCCGACGGTCGGATGCTCAAACAACTTGGTGTTTGAGGTTTTTCCCGACATCAGTCGACTGGCATAGGTGCCGGTTCGACTGATCCAAGTCGACTAGAGTTCGACTGGTGTAAGGCTAGGGTTTTGTGCTCGCAATGACAAATGATCGAGTCGACAATGATCATCACGAGGATGGCAATGATCGATGGGAGTGTCGCGAGCACAGAACGCTCCGTAGCCGACTGGGCAGTCGACTACTGGGTCACCAGTCGACTGATGGGCATCATCAGTCGACTGGTAGGTGATCCGTTGGAACTTGTCCGACGTGGATCTGGCCGTTGTGAGACAACGGCTACAGGGGCAGTCGACTGGGGCCTTTTGGCAGTCGACTGCTAGGCGCGAAAATAGCTTGATGCAGGTTATAAATGGAGCACGAGTTGGAGGATTTCGCCAAGACTTTTGTGAAGCTATTGGAGTGGAATTGCTGCTGCATTCCAGACTTTCAAGAGCCATCTAAAGCAAGCAACAAGCAAAGGATTCAAAGCAAGCGTTGTAAAGTGTTCTTTACGTGTATTTCGTATTTGTCTTTGTGTTGCTTGTATTTCATTACTTAGTGTAATTGCTTGTGAGAGGTTTCTCCACCTCCGACGTGTAGTCAAAAAGGAGTGTTATAGTTAGTGTCGTGCGCATAACTAGAGCTCGAGGAGCTCGCCCGTGGAGTAGGAACCATTCGGTTCCGAACCACGTATATCGTGTGTGTTTGCGTGTGCTTATTTGTTGTTAGTATTATTATTGTTTTATTGTTTCCGCTGCGCTAACGACAATCGTAGACAAGCAACGCAACGAGAATGAACGAATTACGACATCCATCGTACGAGGGCTATTCACCCCCCTCTAGCCGCCCGTTTCGATCCCCTACAAGTGGTATCAGAGCCGAGGTCGCTCTTCAACGACTAACCGCCGCGAGAGCACTACAAATGGCCGGCTTCATCCATCCACCAAATTCGATGGAGATTTTGCTTGGTGGAGAAAACGGATGGAGGTATATCTCGAAACCGATTTTGATTTTATGATTATTATAGAAAACGGTTTTGAGATGCCTAGGGACAAACACAACAAGCCCATTGAAAAATCAAAATGGACTCAAGACCAAATCAAAGACTTCAAGACAAATCTCAAGGTAATCAAGTTGATTAGTGATTTGTTACCTAACACTATTTGGTCTAGATTGGGTGATTATAGGGATGCAAGAGAATTATGGAATAAGGTAATGAAATTCCAAGAAAATTCCCAATCGGCACAAGTAGAGGAGAATGCCGAAGAAGAAGCACCCACAACATTTGAAGATGTTGATGATTTGGTGGAGACCTCCACCTCTAGCATTGAGGAGGAGGAAAGGCAATCTTCCATCCCTGAGCAAGAACAAGAAGCATCCACATCCGGGAGAAGTGAAGATCATGAAGAGGCCTCCACCACCTCCCTAGGTAACTCAAGTGGTATTATTTTAAATAAAAATCACATAATATGCTTTGAGTGTAGGGAGAAAGGGCATTATAAGAGCAAATGCCCTAAATTGGCTAAGAAGAAGGCATCGACACCAAAAGTCAACCCAAAGTCAAACGATGCCGGTGTTCCCAAAATCAAGAGCAAAGAGCACATTGTGTGCTTCAAATGCAATCAAAAGGGACACTACCGAAGCCAATGCCCTAGGGGGAGGAAGAAAGGGCAAGAAAGTGCAACTCGTGTAGGGGGAGCTCCTAAAGCTAACCCTAAGGTACATTTAGTTAATGCACCTTTAATTCCTAGAGTTAAAAAGCATGCTAAAAATTATTTTAGTTCTCTTGCAATTATAAATGAAAAGCATGCTAGGAGAAATAATAAGGTGTATTTCTTAGGTGCCAAGCATGTTCATATGACTAAAGACAAACCTAGGACTCATAATTCTAGAAATATCTTGCCTAGGGAGTCAATTAGAAGAGTAGAAGAAAATTTGGGTATTAATCCCAAGAAATCTAGGCATATGCCTAAGAAGAAGAACATTTCCCCTAAACCTAATGAAAATTCAAATTTAAGGAAATTAGAGCTAGAGAACCAAGCCTTGAGGTCAAGGCTAGAAAAATTGGAGAAGACCCTAGCAATAATATCAAACTCGGTTAAGGGGTCTAATGCACAAAAGTCAAGACCTAGGAAACAAGAAACATCTAAGGGCAAGAAGGGTTTGGGTCACAAACCTATGTCCTACCACAATGTTCCATTTAATTATGGAACCACATCTAGGTCTAGGAAAACCAAGTCTAATAGGGAAGCCATCCCTAAGTCTAGCCATGGTATGTGTTTAGTGGCTAACACCTCAAAGAAATCAAATGTAGCCACTAAGAAGGTCAATGGAGGAGTCACCTCTAGAGTTGACTTAGGAAAGACCCAAAAGACTATGGCTTCAAAGCCTAAAAGGGTCATTAGGAAGGTATCTAGGGAAGTTATCCCTAGAGAATACCTTGTTAACCCAAGGAGCTCCAATAGATATTGGGTTCCTAAAAGCGTGATCGATTCACGCTAAATGGGTTAGGGTGTGTCAACCCTAAGTGGATGGGTAGTTAACCTAACCATAGTAGAGTTGACACATTAGGGTGTGCCAATGTGCTTGAGAAGTTAAAAATGATTTAAATTGGCACATTTAGGTCTTAGAGGTATTGGTGTGCCATTTTGGGTTTTTGGCACACTAGGGAAATGAATGGCATTAAGGCAAAATGAATTTAATCCCTAAAAAATGGCAAATTGATTTTCACACTTAGGTATTCTATACCTTAGTATATTTTACTTGCCATGTTTTGTTTGCCTTGCCATGTCATGACATCATTTTCATTTTCATCTATAAAAATGTCATGATCATGTTTAGATTTATGTTTAGATGTCATGTATGCTTAAGTTTCATTCACATGCCATGACATCATGATATTGACATATGTTGTTATCTATATCATATCTATGCCATAATCATATCATGCATGAATTAAAATGGAGTTAAGGACTATGGCATGATTTGATGGGAATCAAATAATATTGCCTAGAAATATGCATGAAAACATAAAACAAAACCCACATCTCACAAAAATTTGACTTGTATGTGTTTTACACATCTAGATATTGGTGAGATGTTTAGGAAAAAGAAAATAAAGGTTTGAAAAACATTTTAAAAACATTTTGAAAAACCTTGGTGAAGCCTATCTTTTGATAGCTATCACCATTGAATGAGATGATACAAAGAGGGCTCTTTATTGAAGCTTTTCTAAACTTTTGAACTTTGTATCAATCTCCTAATTTAGTGGGTAAAATAATTTTCCAATATTTTTCACCCATAGTGTTTAGGATAAGTATTATACGTATGCATTTTCAAGATTTTTAAAATTACGTATATTTACTTATGGATTTCGGAAATCCATTTCGAATGTCAAAATCGAATATCACGATCGCCATGGACCGGCAATGATCGATAAGTGGCAGCTGACTGATTTCTGATTTCAGTCGACTGCCCAAGCTGATTTTGGGTAAATCTTGTTGGTTAGGCCCATGTTCAGCTAGGTTAAGGTCCCCTAACCACTCCTAACCCTAGGATATGCTTGGGAGAGCATTAGAGAGGGTGGAAATCCATTGGATATAGATTAGGAGTTGGGTTGAGGGTGAGTATCAATTTTAAGGTGGATGTGAGTTCATTGTTGAACTTTGCCTTAATTTTGATTTGGTTAATGTTCCTATTGGCTTAGGGACTCTCCAAGGACATTGTTGGTGCAATGGTCAAGGGGGAGCAAGCCTCTAGGGGGAGGTATCCATCATGGGAAGATGGATGTGTATTTCCTCATGGGAGGAAAATTGGGTTACCTCTCTTTAAGTGATATGGGATCACTAGAAAGATTGTAGGCATGTGTTCCTCCAAGGGAGAGATTGTAAGATCTCATTGGGATATGAGACATTCATACCCTTGGGGAGGACCTTTTTGATGTAATGTCAAAAAGGGGGAGAAGTTACCAAGTTACCAATTAAGGTTCGTTGGAATTCTCATTGGGATATGAGAATTGCCAATATGGGAGAATTGGTAGACTTGAGATGGTAGTTTTGTCAATCATCAAAAAGGGGGAGATTGTTGGTGCAATCGGCCCAGCAGTACCTTGATGGTATTTTGATGATAGACAAAACTCATGACATGGGATTGTCATGGGAAAGTCCAACATGGGGTTGGCATGGAAAATCCAAGCATGGAGCTTGGTGTGGAAGTCCAAGGGGGAAGCCTTGGCATGGGAAAGTCCAAAGCATTGCGAAGCCGTGCGCTTGCGCTTGGTGTTTGGCATGGGAAATCCAAAGTATTGCGAAGCCGTGCGCTTGGTGATTGGTGAGAAATGCATTGCGAAGCCGTGCGCTTGGTGCATTTGGGAAGTCTTGAGGACTTGGTAAGTTCACTAGGCTCGGGGTCTTTGAGTCGGTGAAGGATGGCATTGCCGGCGGCGCTTGGTGCATCCGAGGGACCACGGACGGGAGCGAATGGAGTGAGCCCAAAGGGAAGCATACTTCTAGGGCATGAGACGCGAAGGATGGCATTGCGGCCGCGGCTTGGCGATCAGGGACGTAGGCCGAGGGAAGAGAGCTTTGGTGGGGAACTCCATGAGGGATAAGGTGGACTTGGCCAAGTGGCTAAGACTGAGTGTCGAAGGCTCAAACATGATGTTTGAGGGTTTACCCGACGGTCGGATGCTCAAACAACTTGGTGTGTCCGACGTGATCAGCTGGCGAGGATGGCGGCCGATCGATCTAGATGTCACCGAGCATGGAGGCTCACGATCGTGGAGCCGCAACAAGGCGATCGACTCTCGGGAACAATGATCGTGATGGGCATCATCAGTCGAATGGTAGGTGATCCGTTGGAACTTGTTCGACGACGTGGATCCGCGTTGTGAGACAAGCGACTGGGAATCGACCGGGGTATTTTGGCGATCCGCTAGAAAAATGACTTGATGATGCAGTTATAAATGGAGCACGAGTTGGAGGATTTCGCCAAGACTTTTGTGAAGCTATTGGAGTGGAATTGCTGCTGCATTCCAGACCTTCAAGAGTCATCTAAAGCAAGCAACAAGCAAAGGATTCAAAGCAAGCGTTGTAAAGTGTTCTTTACGTGTATTTCGTATTTATCTTTGTATTGCTTGTATTTCATTACTTAGTGTAATTGCTTGTGAGAGGTTTCTCCACCTCCGACGTGTAGTCGAAAATGAGTGTTATAGTTATTGTCGTGCACATAACTAGAGCTCGAGGAGCTCGCCCGTGGAGTAGGAACCATTCGGTTCCGAACCATGTATATCGTGTGTGTTTGCGTGTGCTTATTTGTTGTTAGTATTATTATTGTTTTATTGTTTCCGCTGCGCTAACGACAATCGTAGACAAGCAACGCAACGAGAACGAACGAATTACGACATCCATCGTACGAGGGCTATTCACCCCCTCTAGCCGCCCGTTTCGATCCCCTACAATACACACCCTAAACAACTCTCCTAATCCATATCCAATGGATTTTCACCCTTTTAAATGCTTTCCAAAGTATATCCTAGGGTTAGGAGCAGTTAGGGTAACCTACCATAGCTGAAATCAGGCTAAACAAACCTTGTTTACCCAAAATCTGGTATGACAGTCGACTCCTTCAGCTATCAAACGACTGACACTAAGGCTAGTCGAGTAATAGCAGCTGCAGTCAAGTCACCGACTCGACTGCTGTTGACTCCAGTCGACTGCCAACAATGGCAGTCGACTGATAACTACAAAATGCAGTTTTCAACTTTCAGAACTGAATTTCAATAATACATAAGTAATTATACGTAATTTGAAAAATAGTGAAACTTCATACGTATAATACTTATACCAAATACAATGGGTGAAAAATATGTGAAAAATAATTTACTCATAAAATAGTGAAATTGATACAAAGTTCAAAATTGAAGAAAAACTTCAATGTTTTGAGCCCTCTTTGTATTAATATCATCAATGGAGACTTCTATCAAAAGATAGATTGCACCAAGGTTTTCAAATTGTTTTAAAACCTTATATTGGATCATGATCTTTGGGCTCAATGCACATGACTTGTACATTAGCTTTCCCAATGATCCATCAATAATATAAGATGAGTTTGAGTTCATCTAGATGCAAAAACTATGCATCTTGAACTTAACTCATTTCCTATCATCTCACATGTGTCTAGAATATCAATACACATACATGTCAATGTAATGTAAGATGTGAGTTTTGTTCATCCTAAACTAGAGTTTCATGTATTTTTCTAAGGCAACACTATTTGATTCCCTTATACATGGGACTTCAAATCATGTCATTGTCCTTAACTCAATTTTTATTAATGGATGAATGATTATGACATTAATGATGATATAAATAAGCATGTGCTCATAATCATGATGTCATGGCATAAAATGGAATCTAAGCATACATGACATTATAATGATTTAAAAATATATATGATGTCATGACATGGTATATGGCAAATAAAATATTTAGGTATGTAATACCTAATTGTTAAGCTTAACTTGCCATTTGTTGGAATTAAAATTTATTTTTCCATATTACTAGCTTATCCCAAGTGTGCCAAAAACTCAAAATGACACACCATGACCTATAAACCTAGTTTGTGCCAATTTGATTGATTTTTTTTATAATTCTCAAGATAATATTGGCACATCCTAAAATCCTTTAGGATTATGATCAAACTTATTTCCAAGATACCCATAACCTTAAAAATGACCTAAAGTGCCACCTTTACCATGATTAGGTTAACTACCTATCCATTCAAAGTTGGCACATCCTAACCCATCTAGCGTGAGTCAATCACGCTCCTAGGAACCCAAAACCTATTTGAGCTCCTTGGGTTTACTAGGTATTCCTTAGAGATAACTTCCCTAGATACCCTCCTAATGACCCTTTTAGGCTTAGAAGCCTTGGTCATTTGGGTCTCCTTGAAACCTTATCCACTAAGCACCTACCTTGGTCAACCTTAAGGATGACTTCCCTATTGACCTTGGTTTTCCTAGACCTAGATTGAGTTCCATAATCGAATGGAACATTGTGATAGGTCTTTTTGGGCTTAAGCTTGCCCTTGGATGGTTCTTGTTTCCTAGACCTTTGACTTTGACTCCTAGATCCTAGGCTTTGACTATTTGACCCTTGCATTTTCCTAAGAGTCTTTTCTAATTTTTCAAGTCTTGACCTCAAGACTTGATTTTCCAACTCTAATTGCTCAATTTTTGATTTTTCATTTGGTATTTGAGCATTACCATTTCTTTTAGGCATATGTCTACCCTTCTTAGGGCTAATGACTAAATGGTCTTCTATTTTCCTAATGCTTACCTTAGGTAGAATTTTTCTAGGGACATTAGTCCCAAATTTCTCCTTATTTCTAAAGTTGATATTTTTAGCTTCTAAGCAATAAAGTCTATTATTTCTAGTATGCTTTTCATGATTATGCATAATTGCAAGAGTATTAAAAGAATGCTTTTTATTATTAAAATTCGAATGTGCATTATTGAAATATACCTTAGGGTTTTCTTTTAAAGCCCCCCTACATGTGTGGCCCCTTCTTTGACCTTCTTGCTCCCCCTAGGGCATTGGCTTCGGTAGTGTCCCCATTGTTGGCACTTGAAGCACACAATGTGCTCTTTGCTTTTCTTAGTGGGGACTCCAGCTTCATTGGTCTTTTCTTGAACTCTTGGCGCCGATTGACTTTTCTTGACTCTTTTAGGATATTTACTCTTGTAATGTCCTACTTCCCTACGCTTAAAGTATATGATATGATTTTTAATATTAATTAAAATGCTTGAGTTACCTAGAGTGGAAGTTTGGGCTTGCTCTTCTTTTTGACCGGAAGTAGAAGCTTCTTCTTGATGCTCTGGAATGGATGATCTCTCCTCCCCCTCAATCCTAGAGGTGGAGGCCTCTTCCAATTCTTCCTCTTGCACCGATCCGAAAGTTGACTCCTTCTCAACTTCCGACTCCTCACTTTCTTGTGAGGATGAGCTCGTTTCTTCGGCCTCCTCCGATTGAGCCGATGAGCATTCCTCTTCTTCCTTTTCTTCTTGGACCGGTTGTGGGTTCTCATGGAATCTTGCCACTTGGCTCCATAGCTCCTTGGCATCCATGTAATCACCTAAACTACACAAAATGTTGTTAGGAATCAATTCAACCAAGAATTTTATTACCTTCTTGTTTTTCTCGAATTCTTGGATTTGTTCCTCGGTCCACTTCTTCATTTTGAGAAAACCACCCTTTGGCCCTCTCGGATACTCGAATCCTTCCATCAAGGCGGACCATTCTTCAAAATCCCTCATAATGATGAAGTCTTCAATCCTTGCTTTCCATGAATTGAAGCTCTCTCGTCCATAGATTGCATACGGGACCGGAGTGTTGATATCCCATCCCAATGTTTCTTGGAAATACATCTTGTTCCCTCTAGCGTGTTCCCTCGGATGTGAAGCCGATGAAGAGCTCCTAGCTCTGATACCACTTGTTAGGACCTATGCGCCCGCAAGAGGGGGGGGTTAATAGCGTGGTCGTCATTTCGATGGAATTCGTTCGTGTGCTTGCTACACAATATTAGTACACAGTGGAAATAATAAAATAAACAAACTAAACACACAAGCACAATCACAACACTAAAATATAATGTGGTTCGGAACCTCAAGGTTCCTACTCCACGGATTGAGCTCAAATGAGCTCTAGCGATGCCAAACACCACTATAATCACAAATACTCCTTCTCGACAATAAGTTGGAGGCGGAGAAATCTCGTATAAGAGTTTACAACAATAAACAAAAGTACAACAAGCAAATATAAATACAATACACAAAAACACGTAAAGAAAACTTTATAAATGTACTTTTGGATGCTTGCTTGTTTGGTTGCTTAAGCTTCACTTGGAGACCCTGAATTGCACCAGCAAATCACCCCAAATTGCTCTAGTAACCACTGCCAAAAATCCTCCCTTCGTGCTCCTTTTAAAACTGCAACTTGGGCTGATTTTCGCCTAGCAGTCGACTGATCGAGACCATCGATCAACTGCTCCTGTAGCCGTTGTCTCATAACGGCATGAGCCACGTTGGATAAGTTCCAATGGATAGACCATCAATCGACTGATTATGGCCATCAGTCGACTGATCGAGTCATCACTCGACTGTCAAACCCTAACAGTCGACTCGAAAACTTTCTGTTCCCGAAAACTCGACCAACAGTCGATTGATCACCATATCAGTCGACTGCAAAGGCCAACATTCGACTGCCCAATTCTGGTAGTCGACTGCTAGGCCATTTCCTGGCAGTCGAACACCAGTCGACTCACATCAGTCAACTGCCCATAATATCAGTCAATTGATAATCTCATCCATGAAGTTTTAATACCAAGTATGATGCCCTCATACTTGCTAGACCACCCTTAGCCTAGACCTAAGCCTTCTAGCCACCTCCGTCAGCCTCACGCCTATCAGATCCCTCCAAGTCATCCATGACTTGTGTTAGGGCAATCTCTTGCCATAATATGGTTTTGATGGTGTGGCAAAGGGTTTAAGTTAGTTTGATATGTTGATGTGATATGTGCATTGAAGTCGTGCAGGACTTAGTAATTCGCACATGGAGCCGTGGCGAGTTTCACATCTCATGACTCATGCCTTGAGTCGGTGAAGGATAGCTTTGCGGAAGTCGTGCGCTTGGAGCATCCGAGGGACCGCCGGACGAGAAGCTTGGAGTGAAGCCGGAGGAAGTAGACTTCGAGGCAAGAGACGCGAAGGAGCATTGCAGAGCCGTGCGCCTGATGCTGCCGAGGGACGTGGCCGAGAACGAAGAGAACTTCGAAGGCGAGGGACTCCGAGAAATGAGAGTGAGCGATTGTAACCCGGGGAAGGTTAGCTCTTAGGTGAAACTTGGCCATTTGGCCAAGTGTCGGATGGGTTTTCCCGACACCAGTCGACTGCCATGTCATGGCAGTCGACTGCTCTGAGTCGAGTGAGTTCGACTGGTATACGACTGACTGGAATGTGGCGCAATGATCGCCATACATGGGCGATCATCGCAATCGATCACGCTGAAGCGCAATGATCGTCAATAGGGTTTCGGCCACAGAACCGTTCGTAGCCGACTGGGCAGTCGACTACGGAGGCAGCAGTCGACTGATGAGGTCCATCAGTCGACTGCCAAGAGTTCCGTTGGACTACAACGGTCGGGATCCGACGTGTTCGGAGGCCGTTGTAGTGACGGCAGTCGACTGATGGCGGCCAACGGGAAGAAAACAACCCTCTCTATAAAAAGGGAGGGTGTAAGCCTTTGAGAGGCTAATGCTTATGCTCCAAGTGATCTTCCTAGTGCCCCACAAGCTCTAAACTCTTCTTACTCGCTTTTACTCCATTCTATTTGTAAGAAGAGTGATCTTGATTGTAAAGGTTACCTCCACCTAGCTTGGTGCAAAGGAGAGACCATTTAGTGGATTGGTTTAGCGGAGTGATTCACCGAGGACGAATCGGGGACCGTGGATTAGCGGCGTAGCCGTGAACCACGTTACATTCTTTGTTAGCATGTGTTTTCTCGTATTTCTATTTGCTTGTCTTTATTAGTCTTCCGCTTGCGCTAATTAGTTTTGTAGACGAGCAAATACCGGCATCCAAACGAAAAGGGCTATTCACCCCCCTCTAGCCGGCCGCACCGATCCCCTACAAGTGGTATCAGAGCCGAGGAAAGCTTGTCGAGGACTAATCGCCACAACAAGCAACTTTCAAAATGGCCGTCTCCAACATCCATCCTCCGAAGTTTGAAGGAGAATTCGCTTGGTGGAAGAAGAGGATGGAGGTATTCTTCGAAACCGACTTTGAAATTTTATTAATAATGGAAAACGGTTTTGAGTTGCCTAGGAACGAGAATGGGGAGCCATTGGAGAAATCTAGGTGGAGCAAGAGGCAAAGAGAGGAGTATTTGGCGAATTCAAAGGCCAAGCACCACCTATACAATGTCCTCCCCCAACAAGAAGTCAATAGGATAGGAGAATGTTCTAGTGCTAAGGAGATGTGGGAGAAGCTAGTAGAGCTTCATGAAGGTACCTCGGAGGCTAAGCTAGCAAGAAGAGACCTCCTCCGCTCCCAATTATCAAATATCAAGCTAGAAAAGGGAGAAAAGGTAACCTCACTACACTCTAGGTTTAAAGAAATTTTAATTGGGCTAACAAGTGTAGGTGAGAAGCTATCAAACCGGGACATGCTCATGAAGGCTATAGATGCCTTTCCCCGGTCCTCAAAGTGGAGCTCCATGGTGGATTCGTTCTACATCTCCAAGAACTTGGAAGTAAGTACCTTGGAGGAATTTTTCTCAACAATGGAGCTCCACGAAACTAGGCTTGAAGGAATACTAGAGGAGCCTAGAATTCAACCCTCAAGAGGAGTGGCTTTGATGGCAAACAAGGGGAAGAAGAAGATGGAAGTCCCCTCCTCCTCATCCGATGAAGCCTCCTCCTCCTCCATGGATAGCACCGAAGAAGCCTACATGGTAAGGAAGGTAAGACGTGCATTTAAGAATTTTAGATTTGATAAATCTAATGATAGGAATAGAAGACCAAGGGGGAAGGTCATATGCTATAATTGCCAAGGAGAGGGACACATAAGGGACAATTGTCCCCTCCTAAACAAAAGCAAAGAAGAGAAGAAAAAGAAAGAAGAGAAGAGGAAGAAGAAGAAGGGGAGCAAGAGAAAGGAAGAAGAAAAGAAGGCAAAAGAAAAGGGGAAGGCCAAAGCATTCAAGGCCAAGACATGGGATGATCCTTCCTCATCCTCCTCCTCATCATCGGAAGAGGAGAATGCCTTTGTCACCAATTTGGCCTTGATGGCCTTTGATGACTTGGATTGCTCTTCATCCGAAAATGAAAGATCAAGCTCAAATGGGGAGAGCTCAAATGAAGGGGGAGCTTCTACATCCTCCTCATCCGAAGAAGAAGAAGAGGATATGGAAACTATGGTAACGAAAGCTTCTCCTAAGAAAATAGTTTCCATAATTTCTAGTTTAACTAAGGACTTATTTGGCATGAAAAAGAAAAATAAGAGCATGCTAGATAAAATTAAGGCATTGGAAAATAAGCTAGAAAATGCATGCTTAAATGATAATATTTCTTCTAGCTTAGATGATGCATGCTCACATGACTATATGCCTTTAGATGTTAATGATGCATGCATAGAGGAAAATAGGGCATTAAGGGAAAAGGTAGATTATTTAACCAAAGCCCTAGAGAAATTCACTATTGGCTCAAACACATTAAATATGATAATTGGGAGCCAAAGGGCAAGCTTCAATAAGAAAGGCCTAGGATATAAGGAAAAGAAAAATGAAAAGGCCTACAAATGTTTAATAGCTAGGGGACAAGATAAAAAGAAAGTAATTGCTAGGAAATGGATCCCCAAGGAGTATTTAGTGAACCCAATAGGAAAGAATCTATTTTGGGTTCCAAAATCCATCCTTAAGGGTTAGGATAACCCTAGGGTAGTCAACCACATGGTCCTAACCTATATCATATTTTGGTTGACTTAGGATGACAGGACAACATTTTTTAGATAGTGTTGGGTGATGATAACGTGCCCATAAATAGGTAATAATGCTTAAATCATGATGATTAATGTAATTGCTATGTATGTTTTAAATCATGATTTATGATTTTGATATTTGGCATGTTATCATGAGAAATAGGGTTGAATCATGTTTTAGGTGATACTTTGTTTGTTATCATCATATAATACCTAATGCATGATTATAATTTGATGAAAACATGAGTTTCATGATCATAATGTAGAATTCATTCATATATGTCATTATGATCATGTAGGTTGTTAGGTTGATACTTAACCATGATAGAATTGCATGAATATATTAGTTAAGTATATACAAATACCCCCTAGGATACATCTCACACTCACTATAGGCTAACTTGATTGCAAACTTAGCATGGGTGAGATGTTAGGATGATACAAATATCCACTAATGCCTATGGCATTTAGATGGTCATTTAAAGTATCAAAATAGCAATAATAGACCAATCATGGGGAAGGCTTATGTTTAATTCACAGACATATTGCCCAAAGATCATGGTTGGATATTTCATATGTTTTCAAAACAATTTCTTACCTTAAAATACATGTATTCATGTTTTGAAACAATTGGATGCAAAACTAGGTAGCTAACTTGATACTAGAATGATCAAAAACCTAGTGGTTTTTAGAGCTTTTGGATTTTTGGCAAAAATAAGAAAATATAATGATTTTTCATGAAAAACTATTTTTCCTTGATAGATATACTTAATAGAAATATGTTCCCCAAATTTCATAATTTTTCGAATTTTATGGAATTTATAATGCATTTCTGAAATTCATCCAGAAAATCAAAAATTCGGATTCCTTTGTGCATGACCGCCATCGATAGCGATCGGTGGCTCAGAATCGAGAACATTGAAGGCCGATTTCAGTTTGTAAACCAACAAGTGGTACCCAATTTTAAATCAACTTGTCATATTTTCCCTCTTTATACTTGATGCCATGAGCTTATAACTTAGTGTTAATCTTTTTGATGGTGTCAAAGGGGGAGAAATAAGTATGTTTAAGTTAATTACTTTAGGGAGAGAAATATATTTTAGGGGGAGAAATATATGATAGGGGGAGAAAATTTGCATAGAGAGTTTCATGGATTAAGGGGGAGTTGCATGTTGCTATATCATGTTTATCTTTACATGCTTTCTTACCTTAGAATTTATATCAAATGTTTTTACCTAACTTAAACAGATTGCCATACATCAAAAAGGGGGAGATTGTTAGGGCAATCTCTTGCCGTAATATGGTTTTGATGGTGTGGAAAAGGGTTTAAGTTAGTTTGATATGTTGATGTGATATGTGCGTTGAAGTCGTGCAGGACTTAGTAATTCGCACATGGAGCCGTGGTGAGTTTCACATCTCATGACTCGTGCCTTGAGTCGGTGAAGGATAGCTTTGCGGAAGCCGTGCGCTTGGAGCATCCGAGGGACCGCCGGACGAGAAGCTTGGAGTGAAGCCGGAGGAAGTAGACTTGAGGCAAGAGACGCGGCGAAGGAGCATTGCGCAGCCGCGCGCTGATCGCGAGGGACGTGGCCGAGAACGAAGAGAACTTCGAAGGCGAGGGACTCCGAGAGATGAGAGTGAGCGATTGTAACCCGGGGAAGGTTAGCTCTTAGGTGAAACTTGGCCATTTGGCCAAGTGTCGGATGGGTTTTTCGACACCGATCGCTACCATGTCATAGCGATCGCTTCAATCGAGTGAGTTCGAGGTATACGATCGGCGGAATGTGACGAATGATCGCCATACATGGCGCCGATCGCCAAGATTATCACCGATCGGCCGAAGGCGTGATCGGCCGTCAATAGGGTTTTAGCCATGACCGTTCGTAGTCGGCCCGGGCGGTCGACGACGGCGAGCGATCGATGATGAGGTCCATCCGATGCCTAAGAGTTCCGATTGGACTGGCCGGTCCGGGATCGGCGTGTTGAGGCCGTTGTAGTAACGGCGATGATCGCCAAGGGCGCAATGATCGATGGTGGCCAACGGGAAGAAAACAACCCTCTCTATAAAAAGGGAGGGTGTAAGCCTTTGAGAGGCTAATGCTTATGCTCCAAGTGATCTTCCTAGTGCCCCACAAGCTCTAAACTCTTCTTACTCGCTTTTACTCCATTCTATTTGTAAGAAGAGTGATCTTGATTGTAAAGGTTACCTCCACCTAGCTTGGTGCAAAGGAGAGACCATTTAGTGGATTGGTTTAGCGGAGTGATTCACCGAGGACGAATCGGGGACCGTGGATTAGCGGCGTAGCCGTGAACCACGTTACATTCTTTGTTAGCGTTTGTTTTCTCGTATTTCTATTTGCTTGTCTTTATTAGTCTTCCGCTTGCGCTAATTAGTTTTGTAGACGAGCAAATACCGGCATCCAAACGAAAAGGGCTATTCACCCCCCTCTAGCCGGCCGCACCGATCCCCTACAACTTGTTCATCCATACGCTAGCTTTCAGGTGCTTCCATCAGCTATTGTCATGCTAATTTGGTCTATACCGCCAAGGCACATTGGGCTTACGCTACCAAGACTCCGCTTGGACTTTACGTCGCCAACCATTGGACTTATGCTGCCAAGACTCCACCCTTGGACTTTACGCCACCGATATCACCCCTTGGACTTCCCTTGCCAACCCATGTTGGACTTTCCAATTGCCAAGACTCAAGCTTGGACTTTCCCTTGTCAAGACCCATGCTTGGACTTTCCATGTAAAGTACACAAGACTTGGACTTCTCCATCATATGGTCAATCTCATGTCAACTATATAGTCAAACAATGGCCAAACCATCGTCAGATATCAAAATACTATTGGATTTCCGGCATCGCGACGAGTGTGTGTTCGAACATGTGCACAGTGAAAGAATTAAAAAATAATAAATCTAATTTATTACAACACATACATCACACGCATGCATAGTACAACATGTGTAGACATAATCACAATTTCAAATTTTGCAATAAAAGAAAATTACTCTAGTTATACCTGGCATATCACGTGCTGCGGGAATGACATCAACCGGAGCGACTCTTGCTAGAATTGCCTCTATCCGTATCCACACCGAGTATCGTCGGTATGACTTCACAAAGTCATGAGCCTCGTCTTCGTAGGAGTCACTAGCCTCGTGTCGAAGACGATGTAATCGAGAGAAGATCACAATCCGAATCAAAATTCGGATTCAAAAATGAGTCCCCAAAACTCACTTCTCCGGAGAGGTATTCGCCAACAGATTGACGAATCCTTGGTCCTCCACCTATGAGGATTACCAGAGATCGAATCCCCGATAAGATAGCCACTGTCGGAGCTCCAAACGTCGTCCAAATGATGCTCCAACACATAAGGAAACAAGCTATCCAGAAAATTGGACAGCTTGGTGGAGGATTTGTGCCGGCCCAAAGGAGGAAGGCCGGCTACAACTTGGTCACTGGAGCCAAGGGATGTTGCTGGAGGGTCACCGACAGCAGCAGGTGGCCGGCGACAACTTGTGACGTCGGCAGCAGGAGCTGCAAGAGGCGGCGACGTGGAGACTTTAGGCGGCGGCAAGGAGAAGAGAGGGAGAGGAGAAGAAGATTATTTCCTAAAATAAAACTTAGGGATCTTCAAAAACCTAACTGTGTTTTTATAGAGCCCGTGTTTCTTAACCATTAAGAAAACTTCTCCTTAGAGTTATTGGTTCATAACCAAAACCCGTTAACCCGCTCCAATAACTTAAGTTAAAATAAACTGAACCGAGTTGGTCTATTTTAAGTTAAAACGAACCGAACCAACTTTGGTTCATTCATTTAAAACAAACCAAACCCCTTTGGTTTATTCTCCACCATTGGATTAGAACCAAATCAATTTGGTTCATCCATCATGTCTTCATAAGACTCAGCCTATCCATGCTTCCATTGCGACTGAAACAATTTCATGCTCGCTCCTTGTTTGGTCCAACCAAACCTAGTTTCTCTCGATATGAGAATCTCATTCTCAAGCTCGTTTTAAATCCTTTGGATTATGCTCATTGTGCGTGTGACCAAATAGGTTCCCGATTTATGTTGGCCGTCTATAATTAACCATTAATTATAGAACGCTCACTAGTGGTACCTAGTAGTACATCATGATCCCCAATTAACCGGAAAATCAACGGTTGATTCCAGAACCATTTCTGAAACCCTTCAGCAGCTACAATGAATCGTGCCCCATTCCCTTCACTCATCTTATACCCACTTGGTTCAGGACATGGTCTATAGTGTCAGTCCCCACTAGGTCGACTACGTCACACTTAGCCCAAGTATTATTCCTCGTCCTACGGATTCTAGTTACTGCACATGTATCCAAGAGTACCTTACTCTAAACATGTAATGCTTTGGCTAAAGACTTTAGTAACAATCCGACGAGGGGCCATGGGTATACATCTCCTCGCAAGGAGTGGTGAATCCTTTATAGGCTATTCAAACACCTTCGGCCACTTCAACTTATACCCAATCATCCCGGCTTCACATCTCCTCAGAGATGCTTGCTTAAGATGTCAAAGCATAAGTCTTCATGACTAAGATGACTTGAATATCGCAAGTCAAAGGAACATCGCACTTAAGTTGCAATAAGAACTTCATTGACATATCCATATATGTAGAGAACCATATGAATTCTTACAGCTAGTCACTCTAATAAACTAGTTACCATAACTAGCATCCACGATTAACTCCAGACATCAGAATGTCTCCAGCCAATGAGAATCAGCTGCTTGATTACACCAAAGAGTATACCTCGTGCTAGTCTCGACAGAATTGATGGTGTCCAAATCCATCAATTCATCGACTAGGGATAATTCCAATACATCACAATTACACATGTAGAGATACTCACTAGTTGTGATCCAATCACAAATTCTCTCATACTATGAATCGTATTGTTGGCATTCAGTAAATGAGTTTAAGATCTAATCAAATACATGAAAACATGTATACTCAAATAGTGAATCTTCATTTATCATATAAATGGTTTAATCATAAGGTGATTGCCTTAAGACACCTCTCATATATAACTAACAAACTCCCACTTGGCCTAATGTCAATTGCCACGGTATCCAATACCATAATCTCTAACATGACCCTGAAACTTACTTTGAGGTAAGGCCTTAGTTAAAGGGTCCGCTAAGTTTCTTTTAGTGGGAATTTTCTCGATTTGTATTTCCTTCCTACTTATGATCTCTCTGATCAAATGATAGCGGCGTAGCACATGTTTGAATCATTGATGAGACCACATCAAGTTCAAAGACGAACTTCTTGATCCAAACCGCTTCCTTTGCTGCTTCCAAAGTTGCAATGTATTTTGCCTCAGTGGCAGAATCTGCTATAGTGTCAAGCTTGGAACCTTTCGAACTTATTGTGCCTCCATTTAAGGTAAATATGTAACCAAACTAAGACCTAGAATCATCCTTGTCTGTCTGGAAGCTGACATTCGTATACCCATGTATTACCATATCTCCTTCTCCATATATTAGGAACATATCCTTAGTTCTTCTCAAGTACTTAAGGATCGTCTTAACAGTCGCCCAATGATCCATTCCTGGATCAGACTGGTATCTGCTCGTGACACTCAGAGCATACGATACTTCGGGCATTGTACATAACATAACATACATGATAGATCCTATTACGGATGCATAGGGAATCTTATTCATGCAAATCCTCTCGTCTTCTGTGCGCGGACATATAGACTTCGAAAGGTGTATCCCATGCCTGATGGGTAGGAAACCTTTCTTGGATTCTGACATGCTAAATCTCTTTAGCACTCGGTCTATATATGTAGACTGTGAAAGACCAAGCAACCGTTTCGATCTATCCCTATAGATCTTAATCCTGAGGATGTAGGTTGCTTCTCCCAGGTCTTTCATGGAGAACGTCTTAGACAACCAAATTTTAACTGACTGTAAGACAGATATATCATTTCCTATAAGTAATATGTCATTGACATACAATACTAGGAACACGATTGCACTCCCACTAACCTTCTTGTACACACAAGGTTCGTCCGAATTTTATAAGAAATCAAACCTTTTGATTGTCTCATCAAAATGGATATTCCAGCTCTTGAATGTTTGCTTTAGTCCATATATAGACCGTCGCAGTTTGCATACCTTAGTTTTATCAACCGATGTGAAACCCTCAGGTTGTATCATATACACGTCATCGAGTAGGTTTTCATTAAAGAAAGTTGTTTTCAAATCCATCTGCCATATCTAATAATCATAATGAGCCGCTATGGCCAGCAGCATCTGAATGGATTTAAGCATAGCAACAGGTGAATAGGTCTCGTCATAATCAACACCTTGCTTTTGATGATATCCTTTCGCCACTAGTCTAGCCTTATAGGTAATCACATTACCATCAATGTCGGTTTTCTTCTTGAAAACCCACTTGCACCCTATAGGCTTTATGCCTTCAAGTGGGTCAACCAAGTTCCAAACTTGATTTTCATACATGGAATCCATTTCCGACTTCATGACATTAAGCAATTTATCCCTTTTTGAACTTTTCAGAACTTCTTCATAACCGGTAGGCTCCTCATCATCAATGAGTAATACGTCGTTCGATTCACTTATGAGAAATCCATAACTCTCAGAAATGTTGCGTGTTCTACCAAATCTACGAAGATGTGGTATCACAATAGGTCCAGCCGATGGCTCATCACTATGAGTTATCGGTTGTGGTGCTTCACCAGGTATCTCATCAATGTCTATTGGAGTCTCTTGAACCTCCTCAAGTTCAACGACACTCCCATTGTTTTCTTGCAAGAGAAACTCTTTCTCTAGAAACACAACATTCCTTGAAACAAACACCTTTTGTTCCAAGGGATGATAGAATTGGTAACCCCTCGTTTCCTTAGGGTATCCAATAAATAGATATTTATCAGACTGAGCATCCAATTTGTCTGACACAGTCCGCTTCACATAAGCAGGACAACCCTATATCTTCAAGTAAGATACATGAGGTTTCTTACTATTCCATATCTCATATGGAGTAGTAGAGACTACCTTGGTTGACATTCTGTTAAGAAAGTAAACAACTGTCTGAAGTGCATAGCCCCAAAAGGACTTGGGAAGATTCGCATGATTCATCATCGATCTGACCATGTCCAATAAGGTCCGGTTACGCTTCTCAGATACACCATTATGCTGCGGTGTATACGGCGGAGTCCATTGAGACAATATACCATTGTCTCTTAGATAATCTAGAAACTCTTGACTCAAGTATTCACCACCTTGATCCGATCGAAGTATTTTAATATTCTTGTCATGTTGTTTCTCTTCTTCATTTCTGAATTATTTGAACCTTTCAAAGGCTTCAGACTTGTGTTTCATCAAGAACACATACCCAAACCATGAGTGATCATCAGTGAATGTAATGAAGTAGCTATAGCCTCCTAGAGCTTGAGTTGACATAGGTCCACATACATCAGTATGTATCAGACCAAGCAAATATCCCACCCGTTCACCTTTTCCTGTAAAAGGTAACTTAGTCATCTTGCCTTTTAAGCATGATTCGCATGTATCGTATGAATCTAATTCAAACAATTCCAGAATTCTACATCGGTGTAATTTGGACATGCGTTTCTTGCTTACATGGCCAAGATGACAATGCCACATATAGGAGTCTAATTGATTATCTTTTCGAGCACGCTTGTTGCTCGCTTCGATATTGAAAATGTCACTGGATACGTCCAACGTATAAATACCATTACTTAAAGTTCTAGTCCCATAAAGAACGCCATTCAAAGTTATGTAACAACAATTGTTACTAAAAGTTAAATGGTACCCATTTCTATTTAAACAAGAAATAGAAATGATGTTCTTTATCAACGAAGGAACATAAAAGCAATTGTCCAGTTCTAAGACAAGTCCTGTAGGGAGTTTCAATAAATACGTTCCGATGGCGAGTGCAACAACCTTTGCTCCATTCCCAACATGTAAGTTTGACTCTCCCTTAACAAGTCTTCTTCTATTCCTTATCCCATGTATGTTATTATATATATGTGAACCACACTCGGTATCCAATACCCAAGTGTCTAAGGAAATAGAATGACAATCAATAACGAAGATATCTGAAGAGGATTGAGCATCTGATGCCTTATTCTTCTTCACATACTCAAGATAAATCTTGCAGTTTCTTCGCTAATGGTCATCCTTGCCACAATGATGGCAAGTACCCTTTTTAGCTGGTTATGCCTTTTTAGCCTTTTTCTTCTTCTCTTTCTCTTGTTCCTTTGACTTCCTCTTAGAATCTTTCTTCGAGGAATCAACTAACAACACCGTCCCCTGCTCATGCTTCACAGAAGGCTCCATAATCTTCATCATGTTGAGCAGTACCATAGATGAACCTTCTTGCATCTCAGAGGTGAAGAGGAGCTTGGAGACTTCGAACCTTTCGGATCTCACTTGCTCATCAAACAACTCATAAAGATGAAAGACTATGGTATGAGCATCCATATGCTCATGTTGCTTCCGCAGCTCGGCTACCATCGCGACTAGCATGATGTAACTCACCAGTTCAGAATCAGTCACATGTTTCTGATAGGCCAACAATTGGTCCATAGTGGCATCGTCACTAGGACGGGCGGGAAGAGGCACTTCGAGGACATATGCAAGTTTTTCCACCTTGAGAACAATTCTCAAGTTTCTAAGCCAGTCCAAAAAGTTTGGCCCAGTCAATTTATTTGAATTCAAAATAGAGCGCAAATTCAAAGACACCATGATCAAGCAATTAACCTAGAAATACAAATTGAGCATATATGAGAAAGATGATTTAAAATGCATCCACATACATTTACAAAATTCCATTCATTTTTTGAATTTTAAAACCCCAAAATCACTTCAGGATATCATAGATCCATCTCCAAATGGGCTGATATCCAACATAGATATGAACAACCTTAGAGAGAGTCTAACAAGCTATTCATAGCTACAATGGTAGATATCAAGTATACTGATTGCATATCACATATATGCAACTATCACAATGTGTTATCAATTAATTGAATGTTCACACATACATCGGGTTGTTAACTCATTAACAAGTATGCATCATATGCATAGCACCCAACTTTACCTCCCTTTACATTGACCTTGGAGAGAGTCTAACAAGCCGATGCTCCAGGTTAAAGCCAACCCATTAATCAAGACATAATTTTAATATGGTTAGAGTGCATTCAACCAATTAGCCCGGCTTGAAGAGAGTCCAACAACCAAAGCTAACGATTGACCTCTGACTCTTACCATATTAGTATTAAACTATTCCATGGTTTGAACATATTCGGGTTCGAGCCGGGCTTGGAGAGAGTCCAACAACCCAAACAAGAAACAAAACTCTAGTTCTAACCATATTAATGGAAGGTGTAGGCTTTAATATTGTGTAAGGGTTTTTATGTCTCATCCTCTTTGTATGCAAATAACTATTATCTACATGGCATGACATACATAACATACATCTACATGTCACTACATGCATGACATAATGATATGCATCTAATGCAATTACATGGCATGCATTTATGGCATGTATAAAAATTTCCTTATATGTCATAACTATTTATGAAAATAAAATATGTTTAAGATTTGATTCCCAAAATCAAATTATGATTAAATTAGGAAACAAATTTCCAAATCTAATCACATATTTTATTTATAGAAGGTCTCAATTAAGGAAAGTCAAATTTTAATTTAGGAAACAAATTTCCTAAATTGTCAAAATTATTTATGGAAATAAAATATGTTTTATATTTGATTCTCCAAATCAAATTATGATTAAATTAGGAAACAAATTTCCAAATCTAATCACATATTTTATTTATGAAAAGTGTTAATTTCCATAAATACTTCTAAACTTTCCAAAATTAGAAGATTTCCATAAATACTTCTATACTTTTCAAAATTAGAAAATTTCCATAAATACTTCTAAACTTTCCAAAAGTAGAAAATTTCCATAAATACAATTATGACTATCGCAAAATAATTTTACGATTATGTCGAAACACAGCCTGGGCTCTGATACCACTGTTGGGTTTTCGTCACCGCGGCGAGTGTGTGTTCGAACATGTTTCGTAAATATGTGCACAGCGGAAGAATTAAAAAGTAATAAATATAATTTATTATAATACACACATCACATGCATGCATAGTACAACATGTGTAGACATAATCGCAATTTCATATTTTGCAATAAAAGGAAATTACTCTAGTTATACCTGACGTATCGTGTGCAGCGGGAATGACATCAATCGGAGCGACTCTTGCTAGAATCGCCTCTATCCGTATCCACGCCGAGTATCATCGGGATGACTTCACAAAGTCACAAGCCTCATCTTCGTAGGAGTCACTAGCCTCGTGTTGAAGACGATGTGATCGAGAGAAGATCACAATCCGAATCAAAATTCAGATTTGAAAATGAGTCCCCAAAACTCGCTTCTCCGGAGAGGTATTCGTCAACCGATTGACAAATCCTTGGTCCTCCACCTATGAGGATTATCGGAGATTGAATCCCCGACAAGGTAGCTGCTTTTGGAGCTCCAAACTTCATCCAAACGACCCTCCGACACGTAAGGAAACAAGCTGTCTAGAAAACTAGACAGCTTGGTGGAGGATTTGCGCCGACCCAAAGGAGGAAGGCCGGCTACACCTTGGTCATTGGAGCCAAGGGATGTCGCCGGAGGGTCGCCGATAGCAGCAGGTGGCCAGCGGCAACTGGTGGCGTCGGTGGCAGGAGCTGTAAGAGGCGGCGGTGTGGAGACTCTGGGCGGTGGCAAGGAGAAGAGGGAGAGGAGAAGAAGATTATTTCCCAAAATAAAACTTAGGGCTCTCCAAAAACCTAACCGCATTTTTATAGAGCCCGTGTTTCTTAACCATTAAGAAAACTTCTCCTTAGAGTTATTGGTTCATAACCAAAACCCGTTAACCCGCTCCAATAACTTAAAATACACCGAACCGAGTTGGTCTATTTTAAATTAAAACGAACCGAACCAACTTTGGTTCATTCGTTTAAAACAAACTAAACCCCTTTGGTTTATTCTCCACCATTGGATCAGAACCAAACCAATTTGGTTCATCCATCATGTCTTCATAAGACTCAACCCATCCATGCTTCCATTGTGACTGAAACAATTTCATGCTCGCTTCTTGTTTGGTCCAACCAAACCTAGTTTCTCTCGATATGAGAATCTCATTCTCAAGCTCGTTTTAATGTTAGTGAAAGCCCTAGAGCCAATCATGTGATGATTGTTGTATGGACTTTATTGTATCATATTCCTATTTATAAAGGCATGGTTATTATATTTACTTGTATTGGTGCCAAATAACTAAATATAATAATGTCCTTGAGTAGTAGGTTCTTATCTATATCAATCGATTGGTTGAATTGATAATGAGATGATATAGAGAACACTACTCTTAATCATTCCTAGTCGAGTACTAACATTCAGGGACAATGTTAATGCGTAGAGACTAGCATGTAGGTCAACAAGATGACTTGATCTCACAAGTCATGGATATGAGATATCAAGTTGACACATGGGTATGCATTGGAGAATGTATACTGAATGACCCGCCATGAGAAAGTATCATGGATCGTTATATGAGTGTCATATACTTTCTCATGTGGCTATTAGTATGACTATTAGTCCTTAGACCAGAAGTCACCATGGTTCCCTACATAAGGAGTTGCATACTTTGGCTTCGTCAAACGTCACCCGTAAATGGGTGGACTATAAAGGCGATTACTGGGTATGTAACAAATTATGCGGAGGGATGTGAGTGATGTAGATGGGATCTATCCCTCCTATATGACGGGGGTGACATCGATATTCTTGATAGAGTGAGACCACGAAGTGCATGGCCATGCCCAAATAAGTCAATATGAGATATTGAGCTCATTTGATTAGAGTGAGTCTACTTGGAGATCAAGATTTAGATTGTACCGAGGATGACACGGTCTATGCCTCGATTGGTCAATCTAGATGTCAAGGATAGAGGGACATTGTCACATATTGTGAGAGTCACAATTAGTAGTCACAAAGGTGATGTTGGAGCTCAACATTCTTGTAACTTGGGTAGCAATGATGTGTTGCTAGACACCGCTCATTGCTTATGTTCCTAAATCGGTTTAGGGACATTGCCAACGTTACAAGAACCTATAGGGTCACACACATAAGAGCAATTAGATGGAGATTAGGTTCATATGATTAACCATGAGGATTAGGTTCATGGGATGAACCAAATTGGATTAAGAGTAATCCAAATTAGACTAATTGAGTTAAACTCAAGTTGATTCAAGTGTTGAATGAGTCTAATTTATATTTGATTCATCAAATCAATTTAAATTAATGAATAGAGATTCATTAAATTAAATTGACTTGAGTCAAGTGGTTAGATTTGATCAACCATGGGAGATTATAGGTCAAGTTTGACTTGACTTGAGAGGGAAGATGAAAGGTCAAGTTTGACTTGACCAAATGCCATGTCATGATGATGACTTGGCATGGCCGGCCAATGATGATGCTCCACATCATCATGGACTTTGTCAATTGGTGCCACATCATGAGGGAGACCAAGGGTCATGGGAGTTACATGCATGCATGTAACCTCCTCTCCATGAAGTGGCCAACCACTTATTCCATTAGATGGAATTGATTTTGTGAGTTACACAACTTCATCTTCTTCCTTGGAACACCCTCTCAACCTCTCCCAACCTCCTTGGCCGAAATTCCTAAAGGGTGCTAGCACACTCAAAGGTATTTTTCTCCACCTATTGCTTGTGTGGATACCAATAGAGGAGTGTGCACTTGACACTCTCGAGTTCCGGCGAACCTTTTGGACGAGCGGGATTTGCGAAGGGCATCGCATCGAGGGTAACTTCTTATCATGTAGATCTAGAGTAGATCTAAAGGTATTAAACACATACATGTTAGTTTTATATTTTATACTTCGCACGGATCCGTGGCCGGGGCTTCCGAGGTTTCCGCAACGCAAAAAGCGGTTTTTGTGGCTCGGAAAAACCCAACATTTAAATCCTTCAGATTACGCTCGTTGTGCGTGTGACCAAATAGGTTCCCAATTTATGTTGGTCATCTATAATTAACCATTAATTATAGAACGATCATGAGTGGCACCTAGTAGTATATCATGATCCCCAATTAACCGAAAAATCAACGATTGATTCCAGAACCATTTCTAAAACCCTTCAGCAGGTATAATGAATCGTGCTCCGTTCCCTTCATGCATCTTATACTCACTTGGTTCAGGACATAGTCTATAGTGTCAGTCCCCACTAGGTCGACTACATCACACCTAGCCCAAGTATTATTCCTCATCCTACAGATTCTAGTTACTGCACATGTATCCAAGAGTACCTTACTCTAAACATGTAATGCTTTGGCCAAAGACTTTAGTAACAATCCGACGAGAGGTCATGGGTATACATCTCCTCGCAAGGAGTGGTGAATCCTTTATAGGCTATTCAAACACCTTCAGCCACTTCGACTTATACCCAATCATCCCCGGTCCACATCTCCTCAGAGATGCTTGCTTAAGATGTCAAAGCATAAGTCTTCATCAATAAGATGACTTGAATACCGCAAGTCAAAAGAACATTGCACTTAAGCTGCAGTAAGAACTTCATTGACATATTCATATGTAGAGAACCATATGAAGTCTTACAGCTGGTCATTTCAATGAACTAGTTACCATAACTAGCATCTACGATTAACTCTGGACATCACAATGTCTCCAGCCAGTGAGAATCAACTGCTTGGTTACACCAAAGAGTATACCTCGTGCTAGTCTCGACAAAATTGATGGTGTCCAAATCCATCAATTCATCGACTAGGGATAATTCCAATACATCACAATTACACATGTAGAGATACTCACTAGTTGTGATCCAATCACAAATTCTCTCATACTGTGAATCGTATTGTGGACATTTAGTAAATGAGTTTAAGATCTAATCAAATACATGAAAACATGTATACTCAAATAATGAATCTTCATTTATCATATAAATGGTTTAATCATAAGGTGATTGCCTTAGGACACCTCTCATATATAACTAACAAATACCACTCGAGTCAAACTCGAGTCCGGTCAATCATGACCCGGGTCGATTGTACCAACAATTTCTCCAAAGCATTGTCAAACATCAAAACACTACTCGAGTCCAACTCGAGTCTGGTTAATCGTGACCTGGGCCGATTGCACCAACATTAACCAATAAAGACCTAGACGATGAAGACATAACTGAGTTCAACCAACAGGATGAATCTAACACTATCCCTAATACAAAACTCCTAGAGTAAGATCTGACCATCTAATAGACCAAATTTTGGGTGATCCTACTCAAGGCATTAGGACTCAAGCATCCTATAGAAACTTAAGTCAAGTCTCACTCATATCCAAGATTGAACCTAAAACTATAGATTAAGCTCTTCTTGATCCCGATTGGATCATTTCTATGCAAGAAGAGTTAGCTCAATTCACAAGAAACCAAGTTTGGGACTTAGTACCAACACCTAAGGACAAAACTATTATAGGTACTAAGTGGGTATTTTGAAATAAGCTTGATGACATGGGTGAGATTGTTAAGAATAAAGCAAGATTAGTTGCTAAAGGGTTCAGTCAAATAGAGGGATTAGACTACGATGAAACATATGCACTAGTAGTCAGACTTGAGTCCATTAGGATGTTGTTAGCATATGCCGCACATAAAGGATTTAAATTATTTCAAATGGATGTTAAGTCAACATTTCTAAATGGTTTTATTAAGGAAGAAATATACGTAACCCAACCTCCAAGATTTGAATATATAAATCAACCAGATCATGTGTTTAAACTTAGAAAAGTTTTATACGGACTAAAACAAACACCTAGGGCATGGTATGAAAGATTAACAACTTACCTAATATCAAAAGGGTTTAAACAAGGTTTAGTCGATCCTACATTATTTGTAAAAACCTTAATAAAAGAAATCTTTATAGCACAAATCTATGTTGATGACATTATTTTTGGTTCAACAAATAGTACATTTTTAAATGAATTTGTATCATTAATGGAGAGTGAATTTGAAATAAGTTTAGTAGGCGAACTTAACTTTTTCTTAAGGTTACAAATAAAACAAACAAAAGAGGGAACTTATGTGTACCAAAATAAATATGCTAGAGAATTAATTAAAAAATTTAGCATGAAAAATGCTAAGGAAATTAGTACACCTATGACAACTAATGTAAAAGTTGTTAATAACTTAAAAAGAAAACCAGTAGATTTAAAATATTATAGGAGTGCGATAGATAGTCTTTTGTACTTAACTATAAGTCAACCTGATATACTTTTTGCAATGGGTATGTATGCAAGATTTCAATCTTGCACTAAAGAATCACACTTATCCTTAGTTAAAAGAATTCTCAGATATGTTAATGGAACATTAAATGTAGGAATATGGTACCCTAGGACTAGTAACTTTGAGCTAATCAGATACTCAAACTCAGATTATGCCGGTTGTAAGCTCGATAAAAAAAGTACAAGTGGTAGCTGTCAACTTCTAGGTCAAAGCCTAGTTAGTTGGTCTAGTAGAAAATAACATTGTGTTGCATTATCTACTACCGAAGCTGAGTACATAACAATGGGTGAGTGTGTAGCTCAATTCCTTTGGATGAAACACACTCTAAATGACCTACAACTAAACTTTAAGGATACTAGAGTTATGATAGACAACATTAGCTCGATTAACCTAACTAAAAATCCAATACAACATTTAAGAACTAAACATAGGAATTAAACATCATTTTATTAGGGAACATGTAACAAATGGTGAAATAAAATTGGATTATATCGAATCTAAATCGAACCTAGCTGACATTTTCACTAAACCATTACTTGAAGCAGAGTTCAGTTCACTTAGATGAAAACTAGGTATGTGCTTAGTAGAGTAGGAATTATTTTTACTTAAGATTTATCTATCATTTTTGTTTATGCTATATGGAAATAGCATAGGACTTGCCTTAGAAAGCATGAACCTATAGTTTTAAGGAGCCAACACATCTCACAACACATAGATTTAATGTGATTGTGTACTGAGTCACGTAGATGGACATGAGATGTTAGGACCTTACTTCTGATTCCAGATGTAGAATAAGTGCATTAACATGAATCATGGAGTATAATTCTTCAAGTGAACAACTCTAATCAAGATTTATTGATTATCTAATATCAATTGGGTCAAAACAGAGTTGAACATTTTCTTAAGGACAATTTATTAAATGGTTTATATTGAAAATAATATTTTACAAAAAGAACACATGCTTGGATTCATTTATTTTCTTTTATCATGTGAACTTATATTTCTTTCTTGAAAAGTTAATTAGAGTTTGAAATCTCACAAGATTCTTTTACTTTACATATGTGGTTAACATTAATCTTATAAAAGCACCCCTCATAAAAATTAGTTTTGATATATGGCAAAAGGGGAGAGAGGTTAAAGTTAAGAGGTTTTTTTTTTCGAAAAGTTAAGAACTTAGTATTTGTTTTTTAAAACTCACTTGGGGTTAAGGGGGAGGTAACCTTAAGGGGGAGGTTTTGAAAAATGTTAATGCTTACTATTCTCTTAATTTTGAATTGGTTTGCCATAGATCAAAAAAGGGGAGATTGTTGGTATAGGAGCACCAGATAATCAAACCTAGATTTTGATAATGGAAAATATTCAAAGTTAAGTTATTGTGTTATATCATATGCTTTATTGAGTGTGCAGGAATTAGACTTGTTAGGGCAATCAACCCGTGATATGGTTTTGATGTGTGTGACAAAGGGTTTAAGTTAGGATGATTGGATTTGATATGTGCGTTGGAGTCTTGCAGGACTTAGTAATTCGCACATGGAGCTTAGACAAGTGTCACCAATCACAACCTCGTGCTTGAGTCGGAGAAGGAGCATTGCAGAGACGTGCACTTGATGCTGTCGAGGGACCGCCGGATGAGATGACTTGAAGCGAAGACGAGGAAGCAGACTTCGAGGGCAAGAGACGCGAAAGAGCATTGCAGAGTCGTACGCCTGATGCTACTGAGGGACGTGGCCACGAACGAAGAGAGCTTCAGCGAGGCACTTCGAGTGAGATGAAAGAATGAGTGAATTGTAAGTAGCTCATTAGGTGAACTTGGCCGAATGGCTGAGTGTCGGAGGCTCGATCGCAAGGGTTGAGGTTTACCCGACCACCGGAAGCTCAAACGGATATTAAGTTTGAGTTTCACATGGCACCAGTCAACTGCCATGTCATGACAGTCGACTGCTCCAAGTCGATCGACAATCGATTGGTGTTAACTGCTGGATCAAGTCGACATCAGTCAACTGCTTAAGGGAAGTAGTCGACTGATAGCACTGTGCACGGTCACAGAAGCTAGTCAAGCTCACGGGTCACTTGATTAGAAGTCGACATCAGTCGACTGATCATATGACTGTTGGAGAATTGGCTACGGATCCCATGAATCCGGACTGGTCAGGAGCCGTTGGAGTCGACATTAGTCGACTGATGAAGGCATCAATCGACTGATAGTGCTCAACGGGAAAAATTGCTTCCTCTCTATAAAAAGAGAGGGTGGGGGCTTATAGATGGTTAATCTTCATGCTCAAAACATTCTACTAAGTGCCCCACAAAGCTCAAACTCCTTCTAGTTTTCCTTTCATATTTATTGTAAAAGAAGGAGTGATCTCTTGTTGTAAAGGTTTACCTCCACCTTGCTTGGGCTAAAGGGAGAGACCAATAGTGGATTGGTTGCGGAGTGATTCACCGGAGACGAATCGGACTGTGAATTAGCGGCGAGGCCGTGAACCACATTACATTGTGGTGTTAGCGTTTGTGCTTTCTATTCTTTACTTTGCTTTGTCTTAATTGTTTGTATTAGTATATTCCGCTTGCGCTAATTAAGTTTGTAGACGAATGATTAAGAACGACTTCCATCTACAACGAAAGAGGGCTATTCACCCCCCTCTAGCCGACCAACTTCGAGTTCCTACAAGTGGTATCAGAGCCAAGGAATCTTGTCAATGGACTAACCGCTGCAACAAGCATAATCAAGGATGGCTGGCTCCAACATTCACCCACCAAAGTTTGAAGGAGAATTCTCTTGGTGGAAGAAGAGAATGGAGGTATTTTTCGAAACCGATTTTGAAATTCTATTAATAATGGAAAATGGTTTCAAGATACCTAGGGGAGAAGATGGAGAGCAAATAGAGAAGACAAGATGGACAAAGAGACAAAGAGAGGAGTACTTAGCAAATTCGAAGGCCAAGCATCACTTGTACAACATACTCCTCCAACAAGAAATCAACCGGATTGGAGAGTGTGCAAGTGCTAAAGAGATGTGGGAGAAGCTAGTAGAGCTTCATGAAGGTACCTCGGAGGCCAAGCTTGCAAGGAGAGACCTCCTCCGCTCCCAACTATCAAATATTAAACTTGAAAAGGGAGAAAAGGTAACCTCATTACATTCTAGGTTTAAAGAAATTTTAATTCAGCTAACAAGTGTAGGGGAGAAGCTTTCCAACCGAGATATGGTAATAAAGGCTATAGATGTCTTTCCCCGGTCCTCAAGATGGAGCTCAATGGTGGATTCTTTCTACATCTCCAAGAACCTAGAAGTTAGCACCTTGAAGGAATTCTTCTCCACTATGGAGCTACACAAAACAAGGCTTGAAGGAGTTGTAGAAGAATCAAGTATCAAGCCATCAAGAGGAGTAGCCCTAGTAGCAAATAAGGGGAAGAAGAAGAAGATAGAGACTTCCTTCTCCGATGAAGCATCCTCCTCCTCCTCCATGGATAGCATGGAAGAAGCCTACATGGTAAGGAAGGTAAGACGTGCATTGAAAGGGTTTAAATTTAACAAATCTCATGATAAGGGGAAAAGGCCAAGGAGGAAGGTAATTTTCTATAATTACCAACAAGAGGGACACATAAGGGATAATTGTCCCCTCCTAAACAAGAGCAAAGAAGAAAGGAGGAGAAAAGAAGAAAAGAAGAAAAGAAGAAAGGGAGCAAAAAGAAGGAAGAGGAGAAGAAGGCCAAGGAAAAGGGGAAGGCCAAGGCACTAAAGGCAATGACATGAGATGGCCCCTCTTCATCATCATCATCGGAAGAGGAAAACGCTTTTGTCACCAACTTTGCTTTGATGGCTTTTGATGATCTAGACACCTCCTCCTCCGAACAAGAAAGATTAAGCACAAGTGAGGAGAGCTCTAGTGAAGGGGGAGGCTCACCATCATCATCATCCTCATCCGAAGAAGAAGACATGGAGACTATGGTAACGAATCTCTCACCCAATAAAATAGTTTCCATGATCTCTAGCCTTACTAAGGATTTATTTAGGGCTAAGAAAAAGAACAAGTGCATGCTTGATCAAATTAAGGATCTAGAAAATAAATTAGAACAAGTATGTTTAAATGTTAATAATGATGATGCATGCTCACATGATTATATCCCCTTTGATGTTAATGATGTATGCATTAAGGAAAATAGGGTCTTAAGGGAAAAAGTAGACCATTTAACCAAGGCCCTAGAAAAATTCACCATAGGCTCCAACACCCTTAACATGATCATAGGGAGCCAAAGGGCTAGTTTTAATAAGAAAGGCCTAGGATATAAGGAAAATAAAAATGAAAAGGCCTATAAATGTTTAATTGCTAGGGGTCAAGATAAAAAGAAAACAATAGCTAGAAAATGGATCCCTAAGGAATATTTAGCGAACCCCATAGGAAAGAATGTGTTTTGGGTTCCTAAATCCATCCTTAAGGGTTAGAAAAACCCTAGGATAGTCAACCATAAGGATTTTACTTATATCATATTATTTGGTTGACTTGGGATGGCGGGAACTTAATTTTTGAAATAGTGTTGGGTGATAATAATGCACCCATAAATAGATAAATCATGCTCAACACTTAATGTTATATATGTTGACACTCATGACCTAAAAATTTTTAGCATAGTGTTGGGTGATGATAATGTGCCCATAAATTGATAATAATGCTTAAATCATGATAGTCAATGTAATTGTTATATGTGTTTGCAATCATGATTTATGATCTTAACATTTAATATATAATCATGGGCAATAGGATTTAAATCATGCTTTTGGTGATACTTGACTTATTATCATGATTTTATACCAATGCATGATTATAAATTGATTTATACATGTATTTCATGATCATAATGTGAAATTAATTCTTATATATTTTTATGATCATGTGGTATGTTAGGATGATACTTAACCATTGGTAGAATTGCATGAAATTGAAGGTTAAGTACATAAATACCTTTAGGAACATCTCACATTCACCATAAGGATAAATTTGATTGAAAACATAGTATGGGTGAGATGATACTAATGGTCCACTAATGCCTATGACATTTAGATGGTCATTTAAAGTATCAAAAGAGTAATAATAGACCAATCATGGGGAAGACTTATGTTTAATTCATAGATATATTGCCCAAAGATCATGGTTGGATATTTCAAATGTTTTGAAAACCATTTCTTGTTTCATAAACTGAATTTTCATGTTTTGAAAAGCTTCAAGGCAAAACTAGGTTTCAAAGTTGATACAAACTTTAGATATTTTTCAACTTTTGAGATTTTGCCTAATTTTTGAAAATATAATGTTTTTTCATGGAAAACTATTTTTCATTGATAAAGGCACTTACAAGAAATGTGCTCCCCAAATTTCATGATTTTTCGAATTTTATAGAATTTTTTATGCATTTACAAATTCGTCAAAATCGAAAATCCTGAAATCAGTGTCGGTCATCAGTAGTCATCGAACGATCTTGATCGGACAAAAACATGTCCAGTAACCTTCTTTTATCAGATTTTAAGGCATGATTTGGTGATTTTTGTTTCCTAGACTTGACGCCTTGTTTGAATAACTTAGTTTAATCTTTTTGATGGTGTCAAAGTGGGAGAAATATGTATGTTTAAGTAAGTTAAATTAAGGGGGAGAATTGCATTTAGGGGGAGTTTCATGTATTAAGGGGGAGAGTTGATAATCATGTTATTCACATGCTTTCTTACCTTAATATTTTTTTTATCAAATGCTTACCTAACTTAAACAGATTGCTACACAACAAAAAGGGGGAGATTGTTAGGGCAATCAACTCGTGATATGGTTTTGATGTGTGTGGCAAAGGGTTTAAGTTAGAATGATTGGATTTGATATGTGCATTGGAGTCTTGCAGAACTTAGTAATTCGCACATGGAGCTTAGGCAAGTGTCACCACTCACAACCTCGTACATGAGTCAGAGAAGGAGCATTGTAGAGACGTGCGCTTGATGTTGCCGAGGGACCGCTGGACGAGATGACTTGAAGCGAAGCCAAGGAAGCAGACTTCGAGGGCAAGAGACGCGAAGAAGCATTGCAGAGCTGTGCGCCTGATGCTGCCGAGGGACGTGGCCGCGAACGAAGAGAGCTTCGGCGAGGGACTTCGAGTGAGATGAGAGAATGAGTGAATTGTAAGTAGCTCATTAGGTGAACTTGGCCGAATGGCTGAGTGTCGGAGGCTCGACCGCAAGAGTTGAGGTTTACCCGACCGATGGAAGCTCAAATGGATGTTAAGTTTGAGTTTCACGACACCGATCATTGCCATGTCATAATGATCGGCTCCAATCGATCGACAATCGGTGATGTTAAGCCGATCAGTTGACATCGATGCTTGGAAACAATCGGCGATAGCCGTGAGTCACGAAGCTGATTGGCCGATAAAAGCATCAATCGATCCATCGATATTGGAGAATCGACCGCGGATCCCGTGAATTCGGGTTGGCCAGGAGCCATTGGAATCGACATCAGTCGACTGATGAAGGCATCAGTCGACTGATAGTGCTCAACGGGAAGAATTGCTTCCTCTCTATAAAAAGAGAGGGTGGGGGCTTATAGATGGTTAATCTTCATGCTCAAAATATTCTACTAAGTGCCCCACAAAGCTCAAACTCCTTCTTCTAGTTTTCCTTTCATATTTATTGTAAAAGAAGGAGTGATCTCTTGTTGTAAAGGTTTACCTCCACCTTGCTTGGGCTAAAGGGAGAGACCAATAGTGGATTGATTGCGGAGTGATTCACCGGAGATGAATCGGACCGTGGATTAGCGGCGAGGCCATGAACCATGTTACATTGTGGTGTTAGCGTTTGTGCTTTCTATTCTTTACTTTGCTTTGTCTTAATTGTTTGTATTAGTATATTCCGCTTGCGCTAATTAAGTTTGTAGACGAACGATTAAGAATGACTTCTATCTACAACGAAAGAGGGCTATTCACCCCCCTCTAGCCGGCCAACTTCGAGTTCCTACAAGACTTTGCTAAGGTCAAAGATGTCAGGAGAATCTCGATGGAATGAGAAACCTAGGTGGTCAAGTTATCGGAAGCAAAATCGAGAAGTCCAACAGGGGGTTGGCAAAGGTAAGCTTCGAGTGAGGAGCGATGGTAAGGATGCATCCTCGGTAAGGGGAAAATCCTAGGCGTCGATCCAACTAAGACTTCTAGAGGAAGATCTAAGTCGAGATTGGACGGTCAAAGGACTGTCACTATTAATATAAATTATATACACTGTACTAACCTTGGAATACAGAAAATATATTTGCTAATCATAGTACAGCAGTCAACTGGAGTTGTTATCTTTGAGCCGAGCCAAAATACAAGAAGCAGTCGATTAGGATTTCTTGCTTGGTGGTCGATCAGCGATGATAACTCAATCATTCGTCACAGATCGACCTTAGCATCAAGTCAAAGTTCACCCTCTTGCCACCTCATTGATAAGGGTTCGAGATTAGAAGGGATAGGGCTCTATCCTTATCGTGTATTTGGACAAAATCTAGGAAATTTATGAATCCAGAAAGGCTATAAAAGAAAGAGGCATTCAACACTAAAAGTTAATAATTTTACACAAGTGCTAAAGCTCTCAAAACGTACTTCGACGCTCTATGACATCACTCCGACCAAGCCTCATCATCATCATCTTTTGTCGGTATAATTGTTCATTTATTTTGCTTTGTACTTTAATTAGTGGAGAAGAAGACTTGTTACTGTCTTTATATTCTTTCTAAGCATCATATCTCTTACTCCATCGAGGAAGAGATCTTTTTTAGTGAATTGCCCTTCAACGGTGATATTGGATCGTGAGCCTTGGATTAGCAGTCGATAGGCTATGAACCAAGTAAAATTTTATGTATACTTGTGTTTTATTTTCTTATTCTGCTGTGGCTACTTTGTATTTTACGAGATTTTAAAGCGAAATAAAAATAAAGATTTTCGAACGCTATTCACCCCCCTCTAGTGTGTTTTCGATCCTTCACTTATGCTTTTTCTAAACTCGTCTGAACTTAACAGATTTTTGGACAATCAGAAACCAATCGACTGCTCCATATAGTAGTCGACTGGCAGATTCTTCAGTCGACTTGTGCTTGCCTTAGTCGATTGTTGGCACTATTTTGGGATGATTAACTTGATTTCATCATTTAGAATCCAACTTGCATTGTCATGACCCTATGATATGATTAGCACAACAATTAAGGGGGAGTCAGACAAATTAATGCATTATTTTAGGGGGAGCTTTCCTATAATATTTTTCTAAATCCAAAACCTATATGCACATGGTTTATTGTTGGTGCAAAGTTAGGAATTACTCTTACTCATGTTTTCATACTTTGCTCAACATGGTTACACTTAATATGTGTCTTGGATTAAGGGAGAATTTTTTATACCTTAATTCTAAGCATAAACATCCTATTCATATATATTTATTAAAAATTTATCTTTCTCTTTTTTATGTATGTCAAATGGGGAGAGGGGAAGATTTAAGTTAGATTTCATATGATGAAATATGATGTTCTTAATGCATATTTAAATACCTAACTTAAATGATTATCAAACATAAAAAAAAAAGAGATTGTTGGTGCAAGAATGCCCCAAGTATTAATGTATTTTGATGTTTGGATAATCATTTATAGTTAGGGAATGTTTGTGATTTTACATTGATGATTAAGTTTCAAGTTTCAAGAAAGTCCAAGTGTGAAGACTTGGCAAGGAAAGTCCAAGAGTGAAGCCTTGGCAAGAAAAGTCCAAGAATGTGGACTTGGCGGCATAAGTCCAAGCATGTAGTCTTAGTAGCATAAGTTCAAGTAGACCTTGGCAAGGAAGTTCGAGGGTGAGATCTTGGCAGCATAAGTCCAAGCATGTCGTCTTGGCGGCGTAAAATTCAAGTGAACCTTGGTAAAGGAGGAACCCAACGCATGATAAAACTGAGGGAAGCTCTTGAAGGCAAGCGCAAGGATGAAGGAGTCGTGGACTCAGAGGGATCCTGGAGGAGCTAGAAGGTTTAATCTAGGCTTAGGGTTGGTTTTAAGTATGAAATAGTCATACTTGAAGTGTACCAATCGACTGTCTCTTGCACTAATCAACTGACCTCGAGTGTTGGCACTTGAGAACTCAGATTGACTCGAACAGTCAACTGGTGAGTAGTCGACTGTAACTCGATTGATGATTTATGTTAATGGTAGTCGACTGTCGTGTATGAACAGTCGACTGCCATGGATGAGTAGTCGACTTGTAAGAAGTGGTTAGAGCATAGAAGCTCTGGTAGTTGACTGGGCAGTCGACTAGTTGTGCGATAGTTAACTGCTAGTATGAGCAGTCGACTGATCAAGTGACCGTTGAGTGGTGATGACTATGATCAGGCTTCATCAGAAGTCATTGGATGCGATCAACAGTGACACAAATCGACTGTTGGTATGCAACAGTCGACTGGTGAAACTCTCAATGGGCAGAAACAGGATGATGCTCGAAAGTTTATATAAGGGGAAGTTTGGGAGCTTGAGGAGGCTAATGCTTACACACAAAATTCTCATCCTCTAAGCTCCCCAAGCCATTTTCCAAGTTCTTAAGCTCTCAAACTCTTCCTTCTAAACTTATTTGATCTTCATCATCTTGTAAAAGGAAGAGTGTTCATTGAAAGAAAAGGTTTCTCCACCTTGGGTTCATCAAAAGGAGAAATTCTAGTGAAAACTTGAAGAAGTGATCCACCTTAAGGATCACCATGGAGTAGGATCTTCATCTCCAAATCACGTTATATCCTTGAGTTAGCGTTGTCTTTGTTCTTATTGTTTCGTTTTCAATTGTGTCCTTTGTCTTGCTTCCGCTAACGATTCTTTTAGAAAATGAAAAAGGATTATTCACCCCCTCTAGCCATCTAAGGATCCCCTACATATAGAATATTTATATGATAAGCAAACTTAGTTCTAAGCCTCATATGTGAAGTTATGGGTGTATACCAATTAGCATGGAGGTTGAAGTTCGAAACCAAATTGTGTAAGGCTAGGGACACTTTGAGGATGTGACTTTATAACAAGATTAAACTCAAGGTCGCCGTAGAAATCTACCATACTTGAATTGGGTTCAATCAAAGCCAACTAAGGTCATAAATGGATTTTAACTGAAACTCATTGATGGACCTAGATGATTTAAAATTCTGAAACCAAAATATGATATAGAAGAGGGGAGTCTTGAGAATGTAAAGAAGGTGATGTGACTATACTTTTGAACATCGTACTACGATGTTCAAAAGTTGAAACAATAGGATATTGATTATGGTATTTTAAAATCAGTATCACTGTAGTACTAATTTTTTAAAATCAATATCATTTTAGTGCTGATTTTTTAAAATTAATATTATTGTAATGTTGATTTTAGAAAATTAGTACCACTGTAGTGCTGATTTAAAAAAAAATCAATATCACCTAGTGTTAATTTTAAAAAATTAATATCACTTAGTGTTGATTTTGAAAATTCAATATTAATATGGTGTTAATTTTTGAAAAAAAATAAGCAATGTTAATTTTTGAAAATCAACATCGAAAAATTTTGAATTTTAGCAACAGTAAATTTGATAATTCATGATAATTCATCTGAGAAATATCAAATATTGAAAGTGTTCTTTATAAATTATCACATTTATAATTGTTAAGATAAATTCATAGAAGAATAATTTCTAATTTATCACATAACATCAGATATATTATACATAGGACAATATCATTGCTCCTAAATTCATCTGAAAAAAATATATAAAGGATTAAAAAAATATATTTTCTTTCCCAGTTTTCCCATGGACGCAGCCCCACCACCTTTGTCCGACTTCTCCCTTTTTCTTTTTCTCTTTCTTTTTCATTTTCATTTTCTTCCCAGTCGTTGTCTATTTCTTCTTCTTCTCCTCCTCCGTTCAGCAACAACCACCTCTCCCGCAGCAAGAGCAGCCTCTCCTCTTCTTCCTCCTGTCTTTTTTCCTTCGTTTTTTAGGGTTCTTATATGCATAGCAAGAACAGCGTTTTGTTTTACCTTTTCTTTTCTCCCTTGCATCACGACAGCTAGCTAGCATAGCCGAAGCACGCCGGAGCTAATTGAGGTTGTCAATGAAGGAGGTAAAGATTTCCTCTTAATTACTACATATAGGCTTACATTGGTTCGTTGATTTTGGTTGGCTCCGACCGTCCGGCGTTAAGCTCGGCCAGCTCCGGTGAATGTTGTAGCAATCCAAAAACTGATGTTGTTCAATGGAGGAGAGGAAGGAGAATAAGAGAATTTCTTCTCTTCGCAAAGGCAGCAACAATAGCCATGCACGATTTTCTTTTCTTATTTCCTTATTGTGTTATTTTATTTTCTAGCAAATAATATCAATTGTCACGGGTGTTGCCTTCTTCCAATCGATAAATTATTTACCATCCTTCCTTTTCTTTGTTTTCCAGCAACGTACAGGAGCAGGACAAAAATCTAGTCAAACTAGTTGTCGCCTCTATCAACCCTCTTAGTATCAGAACCAAATTAAGAAGAGTATAGATTTTCTTTGTCGCGATCCTTTCAGCATCCTTGTTCAAGGAGAATTAATTAATTTATTTAGATAAATTGTATTTTGATGTACAAGTCGATTGATTCGAGTGTTTCGTGTCAACAAAACATGTTTATAGTCTGGTCGATCAAATATAGTTGCAAGGTATGTTTTATTCTAATCGATTTCCATTTAGCTTGGTTAACTATTAAATAGCAGTGGAAGCCTTATTTACGTGCAAGGATTATTAAGAGATAGTTGGATCAAAATCTAGTCCATCGACTTGGAATCATGAACAATGTTCAAATTTTATGTTATTATTCATTTTAGATTATCATTTTGAGTATTTGAGTTATTTTTATATTGTACTTATAGATATGAGTTCAAGCGGAGCTCGATGATCGACTAACGTTCGAAATTTTTGCCATAAATAAAGATGGATAAATTCTATCCTCATTTTACATTTCTCTATGTATGAGTAAATAGACAAACGATTTACTTATATTTATTTAACTATTTTTGAATTGGAAATTAAAATAGTATTTAACTAGTAATTAAACTATTAGAGGATAAATAATCGATATTATTTTGTGACGGGGTTAGAGTTTTTAAGATTTGCATAATTCCTAAGCATAGTTTATGTATTTGAGTCATGTATATGTTTCGAATGAACCATTTATATGATAAATGAAGATTCACTATTTGAGTATACATGTTTTATGTATTTGATTGGATCTTAAACTCATTTACTGAATGTCCACGATACGATTCACAGCATGAGAGAATTTGTGCTTGGATCACAACTAGTGAGTATCTCTACATGTGTAATTGTGATGTATCGGAATTATCCCTAGTCGATGAATTGATGGATTTGGACACCATCAATTCTGTCGAGACTAGCACGAGGTCTACTCCTTGGTGTATCCAAGCGGTGATTCTCAGCGGTGGAGACATAGTGATGTCGGAGTTAATCGTGGATGCTAGTTATGGTAACTAGTTCATTGGAGTGACGGTAGTAAGACTTCATATGGTTCTCTGCATATATAGATATGTCAATGAAGTTCTTACTGTAGCTTAAGTGCGATGTTCCTTTGACTTGCGGTATTCAAGTCATCTTGATCATGGAGACTTATGCTTTGACATCTTAAGCAAACATCTCTAAGGAGATGTGGACCCGAGATGATTGGGTATAAGTCGAAGTGATCGAAGGTGTTTGAATAGCCTATAAAGATTCACCACTCCTTGCGAGAAGATGTATACCCATGGCCTCTCGTCGGATTGTTACTAAAGTCTTTGGCCAAAGCATTACATGTTTAGAGTAAGGTACTCTTCGAAACATGTGCAGTAACTAGAATCCGTAGGACGAGGAAATGATACTTGGGCTAGGTGTGACGTAGTCAGCCTAGTGGGGACTGACACTATAGACCATGTCCTGAACCAAGTGGGTATAAGATGAGTGAAGGAATGGGGCACAATTCATTGAGAGCTCTTTGAAGGGTTTGAAATAGTTACGGATCAACGTTGATCTTTTGGTTAATTGGGGATCATGATGTACTACTAGGTGCCACTCATGATCGTTCTATAATTAATGGTTAATTATAGGCGGCCAACATAAACCGAGAACCTATTTGGTCACCGCGAGTGTAATCCAAAGGATTTAAAGCGAGCTTGAGAATGGGATTCTCGGCCAAGGAGAAACTATGTTTGGTTGGACCAAACATAAGCGAGCATGAAATTGTTTGATCGCAATGGGCGTGGATGGGCGTGTCTTATGAAGACATAATGGATGAACCAAAATGGTTTGGTTCTAATCCAATGGATGAGAATAAACCAAAGGGTTTGGTTTATTTTAAGCGAATGAACCAAAAGTTGGTTGGTTCGTTTTAACTTAAAATAAACCATCATGGTTTGGTTTATTTTAACTTATCTTAATGGAGGCGGGTTAGCGGGCTTTATGGATATGATCCATTAACCATTAAGAGAATTAGTTCTCTATAAAATAGCTTAAGGGTTAAACCTAATCCAAAACCTAATCCAATTTGGCGCCCAACATCTCCTCCTTTTGTTGCGCCAACCCTGCGCCGCCCAACTTCTGCCGCGGCTTCCTTGCGTCCTCTTCGCCGGTGAACCTCGGCGACCCTCGGTGATCTCCTTGGGTTCGGCATCAAGGTGAGCACTTGGCTTCCTTTTTGGCGGCGCTATCTCCTCACCAAGCTGTCCAGTTTTCTGGACAGCTTCTTTCTGTCGTTTGGGCGGCCGGTTAGTGCTCGACAGCGGCTAACTTACCGGGATTTGATCTCCGGTAATCCTCTGAGGTGGAGGGGCGAAGGATTCGTCAAGCGGTTGGCGAATACCTCTCGGAGAAGCGAGTTTTGAGAACTCGTTTTGGATCCGAATTTGGATTCGGATCGTGATCATCTCTCGATCACGTCGTCTTCAACACGAGGCTAGTAACCCGTACGAAGACGAAGCTCGTGACTTAGCGAAGTCATCCGAGGAGCTCGGCGTGGATCGGATAGAGGCGATTCTTACGAGGATCGTTCGGTTGATCTGCGTTCCGCTACACGTCATCTGAAAGGTATAACGTAGTTTAAATTTCCTTTTATTGCAAATTTTAATTTACAGTTATGTCTACACTTGTTGTAATAGCATGCGTGTGTTGTGTGTGTTGTAATAAATAGGAGTATTTATTATTTTTATTGCTTCCGCTGTGCTCATGTTTACGAAACATGATCGAACACACCTGCCTTGATCTTAGGAAACCTTGATGGTATCGAGCCCAGGTTGTGTTTCGACATAATCGTAAAAATGGTTTTGCGATAGTCATAATGTATTTCTAAATTTTCTAATTTTGGAAATTTAGAAGTATTTATGGAAATTTTTCAATTTTGGAAAGTCTAGAAGTATTTATGAAATCTTCCACTTTTGGAAAGTTGGAAGTATTTATGGAAATTGATATTTTCCATAAATAAAATATTTGATTAGATTCTGGAAATTTGTTTCCTAATTTAATCATGATTTGATTTGAAATCAAATCTTAAAATATTTATTTCCATAAGTAGTTTTAATGATTTAGGAAATTGGTTTCCTAAATAGATTTTCCTTAATCAAATAATTCCATGAATAAAATATGTGATTAGATTTGGAAATTTGTTTCCTAATTTAATTATGATTTGATTTGGAGAATCAAATCTTAAACATATTTTATTTCCATAAATAGTTATGACATATAAGGAAATATAAACATGACATAATTGTATACCATGTAATTGCATTAGATGCATAACATTATGCCATGCGTGTCGTGACATGTAGATGTATGCCATGTATGCCATGCCATGTAGATAATAGTTATTTGCATGCAAAGAGGATGAGACATAAAAACCCTTAATCAATATTAAAGCCTACACCTTCCATTAATATGGTTAGAACCAGAGTTCTGTTTCTTGTTTGGGTTGTTGGACTCTCTCCAAGCCCGGCTCGAACATGAATATGTTCAAACCATGGAATAGTTTAATACTAATATGGTAAGAGTCAGAGGTCAATCGTTAGCTTTGGTTGTTGGACTCTCTCCAAGCTGGGCTAATTGGTTGAATGCGCTCTAACCATATTAAAACTATGTCCTGATTAATGGGTTGGCTTTAACTTGGAGCATCGGCTTGTTGGACTCTCTCCAAGGTCGATGTAAAGGGAGGTGAAGTTGGGTGCTATGCATATGATGCATACTTGTTAATGTGTTAACAACCCGATGTATGTGTGAACATTCAATTAGTTGATAGCACATTGTGATAGTTGCATATACGTGATATGCAATCGGTATAGATGATACCTACCGTCGTAGTTATGAATGGCTTGTTGGACTCTCTCCAAGGTTGTTCATAACTATGATGGATATCAACCCGATTCGGAGATGGACCTCGATCTCGAAGTGATTTTGGGGTTTTGAAATTGAAAAATGAATGGGATTTATAAATGTATATTGATGCATTTTAAAATCATCTTTCTCATATATGCTCGTTTGTATTTCTAAGTTAATATATTGATCATGATGTGTTTGAATTTGCGTTCCATTTTGGATTGAATAAATTATTTGGGCGAACTTCTTGGGTGGCTTAGAAACTTGAGAATTGTTCTCAAGGTGAAAAGCTTGTGTATGTCCTCGAGCGCCTCTTCCCGCCCGTCTAGTAGCTGATGCAACTCTGGACCAATTGTTGGCCTATCGAAACATGTGAGTGATTACGAACAAATGAGTTGCATCATGCTAGCCATGATGGAACCCAAGCTGGCGGCATGAGCATATGGATGCTCATCGTAGTCCTTCATCTTTGTGAGTTGGTTGATGAGCAAGTGAGATTGAAGGTTGAAGTCTCAGCTCCTCTTCACCTCTGAGATGCTAGGAGGTTCATCGTAGTCTTGCTCAACATCTTTGAAGGCTGTGGAGTCTTAGAAGCATGAAGCGAGGGGCCAGTCTTTGTTAGTTGATTCCTCGAAGAAAGGTTCTAAGAGGAGAAGGAAGAGAAGGAAGAAGAGAAAGAAAAAGGCTAGAAAGCAAAACTTGCCATCATTATGGCAAGGAGGCCATTGAAGAAAGTGCAAGATTTATCTTGAGTCCAGTGAAGAAGGATAAGGCATCGGATGCCCCATCTTCTTGAAATCTTCTTTATTGATTGTCATTCTATTTCCTTAGACACTTGGGTATTGGATCTGGGTGTGGCTCACATATATGACATACATGAGGCTAAGGAATAGAAGAAGACTTGTCGAGAGAGTCAAATTTACGTGTTAGGAATGGAGCGAAGGTTCTTTACTGCATCATCGGAACTTATTTGTTGAAACTCCTAGTGGACTTAGTCTTAGAAGCGGACAATTGCTTTATATTCCTTCGTTGATAAAGAACATCATTTCTATTTCTTGTTTAAATAGAAATGGTTTCCATTTGACGTTTAGTAACAATTGTTGTTACATAACTTTGAATGGAGTTCTTTATGGGATTGGAACTTTGAGTAATGGCATTTATCGTTGGGCGTATCCGGTGACATTTTCAATATCGAAGCGAGCAACAAGCGTGCTCGAAGGATAATCAAATAGACTCCTATATGTGGCATTGTCGTCTTGGCCATATAAGCAAAAGCGCGTATCGAATTACACCGATGTGGAGTGCGGAATCGTTGAATTGGATTCATACGATACATGCGAATCATGCTTAAAAGGCAAGATGACTAAGTTACCTTTCTTTGGAAAAGGTGAGCAGTGGGAGAGTTACTAGGTCTAATACATGCTGATGTATGTGGACCTATGTCAACTCAAGCTTTAGGAGGCTATAGCTACTTCATTACCTTTCGATGATCACTCCACGGTTTGGGTATGTGTTCTTGATGAAACACAAGTCTGAAGCCTTTGAAAGGTTGAAGAATTGAAATGAAGTAGAGAAACAACATGACAAAGTATTAAAATACTTGATCGGATCGAGGTGGTGAATACTTAAGTCAAGAGTTTCTTGATTATCTAAGAGACAATGGCATATTGTCTCAATGGACTCCGCCCTATACACCCACACATAATGGTGTATCGAGGCGTAGCTTAGGACCTTGTTGGACATGGTCAGTCAATGATGAATCATCGACTCTTCCCAAGTCCTTTTGGGGTTATGCACTTGAGACATTTATTTACTTGTTAAGCGGAATGCCTACAGGTAGTCTCAACTACTCCATATGAGATATGGAATGGTAAGAAACCTCATGTATCTTACTTGAAGATATGGGGTTGTCTGCTTATGTGAAGCGGTATGATATCGGACAAATTGGATGCTAAGTCGATAAATGTCTATTTATTGGATACCCTAAGGAAACAAGGGGTTACCAATTCTATCATCTGTGGAACAAAGGTGTTTGTTTCAAGGCATCTTTGTGTTTCTAGAGAAAGAGTTTCTCTTGCAAGAAAGCGATTGGGAGTGTCGTCGAGCTTGAGGAGGCTCGAGAGACTCAAATAGACATTGATGAGATACGGTGAAGCACAGCGGTACAACTCATAGTGATGAGCAATCAATTTGGACCTATTGTAACACCACATCTTCGTAGATCACGGTAGAACACATGATATTCACGAGAGATATGGATTTCGTAAGTGAATCGAGCGGCGTGTTACTCATTGATGATGAGAGCCTACAGTTATGAAGAAGTCTTGACAAGTTGAGAAAGGGATAAGTGGCTTGGTGCCATGAAGTCGGAAATGGATTCCATGTATGAAAACCAAGTTTGGAACTTGGTTGACCCACTGAAGGATAAAGCCTATAGGGTGCAAGTGGGTTTTCAAGAAGAAAACCGACATGGATGGTAATGTGATTACCTATAAGGCTAGATTGGTGGCGAAAGGATATCGTCAAAAACAAGGTGTTGATTATGGCGAAACCTATTACTTTGTAGCTATCTTAAATCCATTCGGATGCTCCACGGCCATAGCGGCTCATTATGATTATGAGATATGGCGGATGGATGTGCGGCTTTCCTTAATGGAAACACGCTCGGGGCGTGTATATGATCTGACTGAGGTTTCACATCGGTTGATAAAACCAAGGTATGCAAATTGCGGCGATCCATTTATGGATTGAAGCAAGCATCCGAGAGGCTGGAATATCCGTTTTGATGAGACAATCAAAAGTTTGATTTCTCACAAAATCGAGGCGAACCTTGTGTGTACAAGAAGGTTAGTGGGAGTGCGATCGTGTTCCTAGTATTGTATGTCGATGACATATTACTTATAGGAAGCGATGTTTCAATCTTCTGATCGATTAAGGTTTGGTTATCAAGACATTCTCCATGAAAGACACGGGAGAAGCAACCTACATCCTCGGGATTAAGATCTATAGAGATAGATCGAAGCGGTTGCTTGGTCTTTTGATCTACATATATAGGCCGAGTGCTAAAGAGGTTTAGCATGTCGGAATCAAGAAAGGTTTCCTACCCATCGGGCATGGGTACACCTTTGAAGTCTATGTGTCCGCCACGAAGGCGAGAGGATTTGCATGAGTAAGATTCCTATGCATCATGATAGGATCTATCATGTATGCTATGTTATATGCGAGGCCCGATGTATCGTATGCTCACGAGTGTCACGGCGAGATACGATCGATCGAGGAATGGATCATTGGGTGGTATTAAGGCGATCCTTAAGTACTTGAGAAGAACTAAGGATGTGTTCCTAATATATGGAGAAGGGTACATGGTGATACGTGGGTATACGGATGCGGCTCGAACGGACAAGGATGATTCCATGTCTTTCGATGCAGGTATGTATTCACCTAGAATGGGCGCAATAAGTTGGAAAGGTTCCAAGCTTGACACTATAAGCGGATTACGCCACTAAAGGCGAGAATACATTGCGGCTTTAGGCGACAAAGAGCGGTTTGGATCAAGAAGTTCATCTCTATGAACTTGATGTGGTCTCATCAATGATCCAAACATGTGCCGCCGCTATCATCTTATCGGAGAGATCATCGGTAGGAGCGAAATACAAATCGAGAAAATTCCCCTTTGAAAGGAACTTGGCGGATCCTTTGACTAAGGCATTACCTCAAAAGTAAGTTTGAGGTCATGTTAGAGCTTATGGTATTGGATACCATGGCGATTGGCATTAGGCCAAGTGGGAGTCATTAGTAATATATGAGAGATGTCCTAAGGCAATGCCTTATGTATGAACCATTTATATGATAAATGAAGATTCACTATTTGAGTATACATGTTTTATGTATTTGATTGGATCTTAAACTCATTTCTTGAATGTCACGTCGATTCACGGCATGAGAGAATTTGTGATTGGATCACAACTGGTGAGTATCTCTACATGTGTAATTGTGATGTATCGGAATTATCCCTAGTCGATGAATTGATGGATTTGGACACCATCAATTCTGTCGAGACTAGCACGAGGTATACTCCTTGGTGTATCAAGCGGTGATTCTCCTTTGGTGGAGACATAGTGATGTCGGAGTTAATCGTGGATGCTAGTTATGGTAACTAGTTCATTGGAGTGACCAGTAAGACTTCATATGGTTCTCTGCATATATAGATATGTCGATGAAGTTCTTCTTGTGGCTTAAGTCGATGTTCCTTTGACTTGCGGTATTCAAGTCATCTTGATCATGGAGACTTATGCTTTGACATCTTAAGCAAACATCTCTAAGGAGATGTGGACCGGGATGATTGGGTATAAGTCGAGTGATCGAAGGTGTTTGAATAGCCTATAAAGTTCACCACTCCTTGCGAGGAGATGTATACCCATGGCCTCTCGTCGGATTATTACTAAAGTCTTTGGCCAAAGCATTACATGTTTAGAGTAAGGTACTCTTGATACATGTGGAGTAACTAGAATCCGTAGGGACGAGGAAATGATACTTGGGCTAGGTGTGGCGTAGTCGGCCTAGTGAGTGACACAATAGACCATGTCTGAACCAAGTGGGTATAAGATGAGTGAAGGAATGGGGCCACGATTCATTCGAGCTCTTGAAGGGTTTGAGAAATAGTTACGGATCACCGTTGATCTTTTGGTTAATTGGGGATCATGATGTACTACTAGGTGCCACTCATGATCGTTCTATAATTAATGGTTAATTATAGGCGGCCAACATAAAGCGAGAACCTATTTGGTCACCAGCGCTGCAGTGTAATCCAAAGGATTTAAAGCGAGCTTGAGAATGGGATTCTCGGAATGAGAGAAACTATGTTTGGTTGGACCAAACATAAGCGAAAGCGAAATTGTTTAGGTCGCTGCAATGGAGGCGTGGATGGGCGTGTCTTATGAAGACATAATGGATGAACCAAAATGGTTTGGTTCTAATCCAATGGATGAGAATAAACCAAAGGGTTTGGTTTATTTTAAAGCGAATGAACCAAAAGTTGGTTCGGTTCGTTTTAACTTGAAATAAACCATCATGGTTTGGTTTATTTTAACTTATCTTAATGGAGCGGGTTAACGGGTTTATGGATATGATCCATTAACCATTAAGAGAATTAGTTCTCTATAAAATAGAGGATTAAACCCTAACCCTAAACCTAATCCAATTAGCGCCCAACATCAAGAGAGCCGCCCAACTTGTGTTGCCTGACTTCATCACCGTCAGCGGCTTCCTTCCTCCTCGGCGCCTCGAGCTGCTGCCGAAGAGTTCCGGTGATCCTCCTTAGGTTTGGCATCAAGGTAAGCACTTGGCTTCCTTTGTTGGTCGGCGCCTATCTCCTCCACCAAGCTGTCCAGTTTTCTGGACAGCTTCTTCTCCTCTCGTCGGAGCATCGTTTGGACGACGGTTAGTGCTCCGACAGCGGCTAACATACCGGGGATTTGATCTCCGGTAATCCTCTGAGGTGGAGGACGAAGGATTCGTCAATCGGTTGACGAATACCTCTCCGGAGAAGCAAGTCTTGAGGACTTGTTTTTAGGTCCGAATTTGGATTCGGACCGTGATCATCTCTCGATCACGTCGTCTTCAACACGAGGCTAGTAACCCGTACGAAGACGAAGCTCGTGGCTTGGCGAAGTCATCCCGAGGAGCTCGGCGTGGATACGGATAAAGACGATTCTTACGAGAATCGTTCCGGTTGATGCCGTTCCCGCTACACGTCATACGGAAGGTATAACGTAGTTTAAATTTCCTTTTATTGCAATTTTAATTTACGGTTATGTCTACACTTGTTGTAATAGCATGCGTGTGTTGTGTGTGTTGTAATAAATAGGAGTATTTATTATTTTTATTGCTTCCGCTGTGCTCATGTTTACTTGAAACATGATCGAACACACACGCCTTGGTGCAAGCTGATTCAACAACCCATATTGTTTATATATAATATTTGTCGAGCCATGTATATGTTTCCCGAGCAATCAGTGTGTTTCCCGAGCCCAGTAAGGTGACACGGAACAATATTTCTCAGAGTTAAGTGTTGTATTGACATATCGGTATATGTGTTTCCCGAGCAGTCAGTGTGTTTCCCGAGCCCAGTAAGGTGGCACGAAATAGTATTGCTCAGAGTTAAGTGTTGTATTGAAAGATCAATATATGTGTTTCCCGAGCCCAGTAAGGTGGCATGGAATATTATTTCTCAGAGATAAGTGTTGTATTAATAGATCAGTATATGTATTTCTCGAGCAATCAGTGTGTTTCCTGTGCCTAGGTGGTAACACTGCAGATTGCTCGAGTTAAGTGTTGTATGAATCGGTATATATTATTTTGAGCGGTCGATTTGTATGTGTTTCCAAGAGGGTGACATGGGATAGTGTTGCTCAGAGATAAGTGTTGTATTAGCAGATCGGTATATGTGTTTCCCAAGAAGTCAATATATTTCCCGAACCCAGTAGAGTGACACGGGATGGTGTTGTTCAGAGGCTGAGTATGATGAAATAAGGAGGAATGGGTATTCTGGAATATGAAGAGTAGCAGGAAGGGTTTGGGGATGATAAATGTAATATATTTTGTCATTTGTTTATATGTTTAATTAATACTTGGCAGGGAAATATAGAGCATATAAGAGATTCAAAGGAGATATTTTGAAAAAGAGCGGGAAAAGCGATTACATCTGACAGCTGGGCAAGGGTATTAAGGTAAATTTAAATTCAAGGAGAAGGCGGGATAAATTATCTGTAAAAGGGGCGGAGGTGGATGGAAGTAGGGATAGTTGTTGCTTCGCTATTCGGTACCTCAAAGATTTTCTTCTCACTTATTCTTCTCCATTTTTTTTACGTTCCTACTTTCTTCATCCTATTATTTTCTGACTTGAGCATCGGAGGGGCGCGCCGGGAAGCTGGCCCATCTCTAACACTCTCTTGCAAAGTGACAGATCTAGCTTTCCTCGCAAGGATTCAAGGTGATCAAAGAAGAGGTTGTTCCTTATTTCATTCTTAACACTATTTTGGTGGCATATTTAGCTGGGAACTTCCGGATCTAAGGTGATCAGAGGAGATCGGCAAGAAGGGGGAGGGAGATCTTGATAGGCCGAAGAAGTGTACACCATCAAATTGGCATTGTCTGTGGGAAGTTGAACAAAAAGTGTTTAGCTCTTGATAAAGTTCAACGCATCATCTTCTATTTTAGCTTCAATAGCTCAATTCTTAGAGAGGGGTATCACGAATTTGTGGGATCACTGTGATTTTTGAATCTGCTAGCATTTGCTAGATCTAATAGTTTGTTGTATTATCAGTATTAGTATTTACCAAATCTGACATTTTGGCACACTATTGGTATTATCATTAGTCAAAATTGATACTCTATCATATTATTCGTGATGTCATTTTTTAGATATGATATTCTATCATATTACTGGAGCTTGATAGTTTATTGTTGGAGTTTTCTTGTAAGATTTGTTGCAAGTCCGTTATTCAATTATAGTGGATTTAGATCAGATTGTAAAGGTTATTCAAATTACATTATTTTGTGCCAAAATAAGGGGAGTGTGCAGTTTCAAGGGGTGTTGTCGAGGCTTGATGACATTGTCTAGCTTTTGAAACTATTTCTGAACATGGGTCTAATTTTGAAATATGGGTGATGTTAAAAGGAAGACATAAGCTCATTTAGTTCAATGAAAGAACAAAAGAAGAAAGGGGTGTGGTTCATTAAAGGTGTATCTGTAGGTGGTGTTGCTTTAGTTTCAATTGCAAAATGGCAGATTGTGTAATAGAAAGCAAGCATTCAAGTGGCAGAAGCTGTAAGGTGTTCAATATCTTGTAAGTAATAACGACAGGAATTGGAAAATGGATAGAATTTTTTAGTCTGAATTTACATAAAGGGACTTCTTTGATTGGCCTTAAAATGCAATTATCACTCGGTATTTTTGAGGTGATTATCAATTGAAATATGGATACTTATAGTAGTCTTTCCTTGATATTGAGGATATTTTAAAGTCATAATCTGGGATATATTATTGTCCCCTTTATTGATCTTTTGAAAGGAAGGAACTTAAGGGTATTTTATGTTATGTTCTTCCCAAATATGTCAGCCTTCTGAGTTAATCACTTAAGACTATCTCCTATATTATATTCTTTTCGACTTCGTTGGGTTTTTGTTCAAGTCCATTTGCAGATAAGTGTTCCTTAGCTTAATTCATGTTCACATTTTGTGATTTTTAATTTTAGCTCTTCCATCTCATGGAGGTTTCTTTATGTCTTTATTACTCAGTATGTTGTTTATAATTTTCTCATTTATATCACTTGGTATGTATATGGTTATCTTTGGGGAATAGGGGAAGCAGAATGAATCTTCTTGGAGGTGGAGAGTGAAGAGTAGTGAAGATTACTTCTATATTTATAGTGAAAAAGGGGAGGAAAAAGGGGGGAAATAACAACTTTTCGCACTCAGTTTAAGAGAAGGGGAATTATGGAATCATATGACATTAGTTTGTTAGAGTGGAAATAATGGGTAAGTAAGGAATTCAATTTTTTATAAGGTAAAAATGGGGTAGATCAATTTCTGATGAGATATATACAATCTTGATATTTTCTGATATGGTAGAAGGCGTGTCAGTCTCTGTGGATTTCATTATACGATAAGTGTACAGGCAAATTTTTATTACAGAATGTTAATAGAATGGGGTAGACTGATCATTGCAAAGTTGTTTAGTACAAATAGTATTTACAAAATGATTGAGCATTCATTCATAGAATGTGAGGAGTTCATTACAAAAGGCTGAAATTGTTCATTACAAATAGTACTGAATGCAAATCTATGAGTTCGAGTTCAGGTTTAGCCATGAGACTCGATGGAAATTTCTTCTTGTTGGATCAGCTTCTAAATGGTGAATAGACCTTTTCTTTTTTTTCTTGCTCTTGAGATAAATGTAAAGTAAATGGCATTACTTGGTAGTCCAAATGGATTACTCCAACATCTTAGTGGTTGAACTTAAAGAACTTACATGTTGGGTCGAGTAGGGCAGTTAAAAAAGCCCTTGACATCCTCGAAACTAGTAATGACTAGTTAGAATCGGCATTCGAGTCGAAGCTTGAGGTCGGACTCCTCCTTTCGGAGGTTGTAGCTTGGAAGCTTAGAATTGATGATGAAACCCTAGGATAGACCCTCCTTTTATAGCCCCTTTTCGAGAGGAACTTTAGCCAATCACAATTGAGCACCACTCCTCTTGAAATGAGGTGATAAACCTTGACTCCTCGAAGCTGATCCTTGACCATCAGTCGACTGATAGCCATCATCATCGTGATGGCGTCGATCGTCGAATCTTGATCGCAGACCGGTGATTGACAACAGTCGAGTCTTCCAAGTTGGCAGTCGACTGATGCTAGCTGAAATGATAAGTTAGCTGAACAATAACATTATTTCGACGGCCTCCGACCGTCCGATCTCGACCTAGACCACCGATGGGATGTCTTGGGTCGGATCTACGCTTAAGTCTATCCCCGTAAAGAGGATACGGCCTCACTTACACTCGCACACACACGAGCTTACCTCGATACTTACTGTGTCACTTTCGCTTCCGTTCTTCCACTCGACTCCTTCGGCTCCCTCCGAAGTCACTCGAGTGTCGCCCGACCACCACGGCTTCCTCTGGGTGTCGCTAGCCTTCAGCTCCAGCTATAGCAATTTTTTGTACACTCGATTCAGCTCGTGAGATAACGACATGAGCTTAACTTTGTATCGTTTGCTATAATCAAAACTCAGGTTCGATTTAGATGCCTACTGCACCAACAATCTCCCCCTTTTTGATTTATGGCAAACCCACATACAAAGTTAAGAAAATAGTATGCATGAAGAATAATAATGTGTATGAGAAACAAAAATGAAGATTAAGTTGGAGTAGTAAGGATTTTCTTCAAGTACTCCCCCTTGAGAAAACCTCCCCCTTGACCGAGGGTGAGTCTTGAAGAAAGACCTTACTCCTCCCCCTTGAAGGTTGCTATCTAGAAAGAGTTTAAGTAATTAACATTACTTAAAGTTGGCCTTAGTGAAATGTTTAAGTTAAGAAAACTTCTTAACTTAGCCTTTACTTCTGTTTAGTTAACAAAAATGAGTTAAGTGAATTTTCAAGTTAAGTAAATTTTCAAAAATTAAAGTTAAGTTTTCATAAATATGAAGTGAGTTAAGTTATCAAAAAAAATTGATCCCTTAACTTTGGCCTTAAAAAAAATTGATCCCTTAACTTTGGCCTTTTTCTCCCCCTTTTGCCATATATCAAAAAGAGTGGGGGTGTGTGAAATACAAAAATAAGTATTAAATTTAAAGTCCAAGCATGTTCCATATTATTTTAAAAAATAATATACTGAAAATAAGCTCATCTATAAAATGTTCGACTCATATTTGACTTGATTGATATGAAAGATCAACCAGTCCTGGTCAGAGTCGGTTAGTATGTATTATTATACTCCGTGGTTCATGGCGATACACTAGATCTACATATGGAACCAGGAGTAAGGTCCTAACATCTCACGCTCATCTATGTGACTAAGTACACAAACACATTAGTCCTATGTGTTGTGAGATGTATTGGCTCCTTAAATCTATAGGTGCATGATATCTAAGGTATGTCCTATGCTAGTTCCATGAAAATGAAAAGTAAAAAATAGTAGTAAGAGAATATAATTTGTAAGTTCCTATTCTATTACGCACATGCCCAATTTTCATCTTAATAGACTAAATTCGGCTTCGGATAGGGGTTTAGTAAATGGGTATGCCAAGTTAGACTTCGATTCGACGTATTCGAGTTGTATGGCTCCATTGGCCACATGTTCTCGAATGAAATGGTGTTTGACCTCTATATGTTTGGTCCTAGAGTGACATATCGGATTCTTAGTAAGGTTAATTGAACTAATATTATCTACGTGAAGTTTAGTATTTGTAAAGTCTAACTTAAAGTCGTGGAGAGTGTGCTTCATCCAAAGAAGCTGAATGACACACTCACCCATTGCGATGTATTCGGATTCGGTGGTAGATAAGACAACACAGTATTGCTTCCTACTGCACCAACTCACTAGACTCGAGCCGAGAAGTTGACAACAACCACTCGTACTCTTTCTATCGAGCTTACTACCGGCATAGTCCGAATCGGAGTAGCCGGTTAGTTCGAACTCGGTAGATCTAGGGTACCAAATACCGACATTAAGTGTACCCTTTAGATATCTAAGGATACGCTTGACTAGAGTTAGGTGAGACTCCTTGGCATAGGTTTGGAACCTTGCACACATACTTACTGCAAATAAGATATCAGGTCGGCTTGCAGTTAAGTAAAGAAGACTCCCTATTACGCTTCTATAGTATTTTAAATCAATTGAGTTTCCGATTAAATCTTCTTCTATGTTCACATTAGTTGCCATTGGGGTATTAATAATTTTAGCATCTTGCATTCCAAAGCGTTTAATTAATTCCCTAGTATATTTGCGTTGATGTAGGTATATTCCATCTTTAGGTTGTTTAATTTGTAGACCTAAGAAGAAACTCAACTCGCCTACTAAATTCATTTCAAATTCACTTTCCATAAGTGAAATGAATTCATTTAGTAGGATCGAGTTGGTGGTTCCGAAAATAATATCATCTACGTAGATTTGGGCAATGAATATGTCTTTACCTAAGGTTTTTACGAAAAGGGTTGGGTCAACTACACCCTGGTTAAATCCTTTGGACTTAAGATACACCGAAAGCCTCTTGTACCAAGCTCGAGGAGCTTGTTTAAGTCCATAGAGGGCTTTCTTTAACCTAAGGACATGGTCAGGTTTATCTAAACTTTCGAAATCGGGGGGTTGACTAACATAAACCTCTTCTTTAATGTATCCATTCAAGAACGCAGATTTCACATCCATTTGAAACAACTTAAATCCTCGATGTGCAGCATACGCTAATAGCATTCGAATGGACTCTAATCTAGCTACTGGGGCATAAGTCTCGTCATAATTTAAACCTTCAACTTGACTAAACCCTTTAGCGACTAGTCTAGCTTTATTTCTAACTACTTCACCTTTATCATCAAGTTTATTTCTAAACACTCACCTTGTTCCAACGATTGTTTTATCTTTAGGTGGTGGTACTAATTCCCATACTTCGTTCCTAGTGAATTGAGCCAGCTCTTCTTGCATTGCAATAATCCAATCGGGATCAAGAAGAGCTTGGTCAATAGTTTTGGGTTCAATTTTAGAAATCAAGGAGATTTGACTAAGGTTTCTATATGAGGCCGTAGTTTGAACTCCTAGACTTGGATCACCTATCACTTGGTCGATAGGATGATTCGTTTGAGTCCTAGTTGGATTTGGGTTTGAGTCTACCACTTGATCAATAGGATGACTCGTTTGAGTTCTAATTTGGTTAGAGTCATCTATCACTTGGTCGATAGGATGACTTAGTTGACTTAGGTTAGGATTACCATTAGACTTGATCTCCGGATTGGAGTTGAGTCTGGTATGAATCGGCTCGCTAATTGGGGTTGCCGGGGGATTTAGAGGTTCGTGTCCTTCATCAAATACTACATTGATAGTCTCCTCGACTCTAAGGGTGTCATGGTTATATACTCTATAAGCTCTACTTGTAGTCGAGTATCCTAGAAAGATTCTGGTCGAGGTTTTGGATGTAAATTTTCCTAGGTAATCCTTAGTGTTTAGGATATATACCTTGCATCCAAATACCCTAAAGTACTTGATGTTAGGTATTTTATCATGATAAATCTCGTATGAGGTCTTAAGGTGTCTCTTTACCATAAGGATCCTATTTTGGACATAGCATGTCGTACTTACGGCTTCCGCCCAAAACCTATCGGGTAGATTATACTCGTTTAACATTATCCTAGCGGCTTCTTGTAGGGTTCTATTTTTGCGTTCTACCAGGCCATTTTGTTGTGGAGTTCTAGGGCAAGAGAACTCATGGTGGTATCCATTTAGGTTACAGAATTTTGTAGACCTATGGTTCTCGAATTCACCACCATAATCAGTCCTAAGTCTTTTGATTTTAATACTTTGTTGATTTTCTATTAACTTAAATAGGTTGATTAATTGATCTAGGGTATCACTTTTATGTTTGATAAACCTAACCCAAGTAAATCTAGAATAGTCATCAATTATGACTAAGCAGAATTTACTTCCATTAAGTGACTTAGCTCTGTGTGAATCAAATAGATCCATGTGTAGGAGCTCAAGAACACTTTTGGTTCATTCTTGATTAGTTATTTGATGTTGTGTCCTAGATTGTTTACCTTGTTGACAAACATTACATATTTTATTATTCAAGTTATTGAGGTTAAGCAAACTTCTGACTAAGTCACTCTGACTCATCTTGTGGATGAGTCTTGGGTGTGAGTGACTGAGTCGTCGGTGCCACAACCATGATTCCTCTTGCCGTGTCATAAGACACTTAGTTGAGGAGTTAGTTAAGTTAATAGTGTAAATATTGTTATTTCTAGTTCCCTTAAGGATTATTTTAGAGGTTTCATTTGTATTAATTACGCATTCATTTTCTAAAAATATGACCTTATAGTTATTATCACACAATTGGCTTACACTAAGTAAATTATATTGAAAATTTTCTACCAATAAGACATTTTGAATAATAAAGTTAGATTTGAGCTCAATATCACCTGATCCGATGATTTTGAGCTTGCCGTTATTTTCGAAGGCTACCGATCCTTGTCGTTTGAATCGAAGCTTCGAAAACTTGAGTTGATCCCCGGTCATGTGTCAGGAGCAACCACTGTCCAACATCCATTGATCCTACACGCAAGGTAGTTGGATCGGATATTGGATTTATTAAAGATTGGTTGAAGATTATTAACCTAAATCATCTCACCCATGTCTACATGATCAAATATGTTAACCCTATATGTTCTTGTGAGATGACTTCCAATTTTACTAGATTTAAATTTAATGAATTAAACACTTGTCAACCTTGCGTTAGATTCGGATTTGACCTTAGGCTCATCAAGTCACCTTTTCAAGATCATGGCTTCCAGGTCGTGGTGAGGCACAAAGGCCTTCTTTGATTAGAACAACGACCACTTCCTTAGACAAAGCCATTTTTAAGAAAATAGAAACTTGACATACCTAAGACCACTTCCTGGTCTAACTAGTCTAGGATACGACGAGGTAGCTTCGGCTAGTTCCACTCGGTCAAGTGCATCGAACTAGATACGCCTTATCTAGCCCGAATACACAAGACTCCGCTTTCCTAGCGTACTATCATCTCGCCGCGTCCTGGTACTATGTTATCAAGTATTGATGAGTTATAGTCCTATCTAGCCATTCTAAAAAGAAAAATCAAACTAAATAAAGAACCTAAGCATGCAATTTTCTAAGTTAAAATACAAACAAGTTTCGTACTAGCTCCCCCTGGACCGTTGAACCGGTTCGGTCTCTCCACATAGTGGATTTGGTCCTTGGGAACCCAGTACTGGTTCGATCCTAAGTTTGAAATCAAGATGGTCTTAGGGACCCATGCTTGGACAGATTTTTTATGTCGACTTACAATCGACATATACGACTTGTTGGTCGTGTTTGAGCTAAACCCTAGCCCGGCCTTGTTGTACACGGTCCTTTGCGATCCAAGTAGGAGGTCAAGTCCTTTGGATCCGAAAGTAAACCTTTCCAACGTGTTCCTAAGATCTTCGACTTGACTCTTCAAGAGTGAGTTCTCAACCTCGAGCTTTTCAACTCGAGTTGAGTCCTCCTCTCGAACTCGACTAGTCGAAGAGGTTAGGGAGACCTCGTGTTTGAGGAGTTTAACTTCCTCAACCAGGGTCTCGACCTTGGACTCGGGCTTAGCTAATTTTCTAGTTAAAAAATTAATTGCACTATAAAGTGTACTAATGAGGGATCGACTTACCTTGAGTGTATCTTTTAAACCAGATGCGTATCTGTGGCTTGTCTTGAATGGTGCTTCGCAGTCCGACTCGTCTTCAGTTTCTGATTCATGTTCCGATTCCGACTCCATCTCTGATTCAATCGGTTTAGCCATGAGGACGCGATCATCGTCTTCTTCCTCGGACGCTTCTTCCCACGTATCATTGAGTGCCTTTTTGTATTTCGGTGCTTTGCTCTTGAGCTTCGGACATTCGGACTTGATGTGTCCAAACCTGTTGCACTCGTAACATCTAATATTGGAACTTTTAGACTTACCTTCGTTAGGTCGAGTGACGGTTCACTTTTGTCCCTTGACTATCCTCCGAACTAGGTTGACTAGTTCGGCCTCCATTTCCGAGTCGACCTCCGAATCAGACTCATCTTCTTCTTCCTTTGGGGGTGGCTTACTCGCGGTTTTCTTCCTTGAACCTGCAAAAAGTGTTATACCCTTCTCGGATTCTGAGTTAGACTGCTCATGGAGTTCGAAATTGGAAAATAACTCATCTAACCTAAGTTTTGAAAGATCCTTGGAGACCTTGCAGGCATCGACCATGGATGCCCACAAGGTAGTCCTTGAAAAAGAGTTAAGAACATACCTTATAAGGTCGTGATTTTCGACCTTTTACCCAATCGCATGTAGATTATTGACTATGTCTTGAATGCGGGCATGAAGTTGTGTCACCGATTCGTGTTCCTGCATTTTTAGATTATATAATTTATTAGACAAAGGATTGCGCTTACATACCTTGGCTTCATCGGTCCTTTCGTGTAGCTCTACTAGCTTTGTCCAAAGGTCCTTTGCGCTGATGAAGGGGCCAACGCGATTAAGCTCCTCCTTGGACAAGCCGCATTGGAGGATTTGAGTTGCCTTGGTGTCAGCTTCGACTTGTCTTTTTGTCTCAATGGTCCATTGGTCATAATCCAAGGATTCACCCACTTCATTAGTTGGAAGTGTGAATCCCGTTTGGATTATGATCCACATCTCGATTTGAGTTTTAAGAAAGCATTCCATCCAACCCTTCCAATAACGGAAGTCATCTCCGTTGTAAAACGGAGGTCGGATGGTGCTAAAACCCTCGAGATGAGCCATTAAAATAAAAGAAACAAGGAGATGAAAACGAAAAACCTAGCAACGACACAAACACACGAAATGTACCAAGACTCGCGTCTTGGATTAGTAGTGCGGGAGAAAACTAACCAAATGAAATAAATTCGAAATAAACAGAATTAAAAAGGAAAAAAAAATCAGTAAAAAGATAGATCGGTGGTTTCACCAAATCTTATCAACCCCCGGCTCTGATACCAATTGTTGGATCAAAGCGGATCGCTAGAGGGGGGTGAATAGCGATAAACCTTTTCTTTTTCGAATTCATTTTAAAACACTTATACGCAGCGGAAAGATAAATGTAAAGTAAATGAGACAAGAGAATTTTACTTGGTTCGTAGCCTTCGGCTACTACTCCAAGGCCCTAGTGGTCCTTGACCACGTACGGAGGGCAAAACACTAAAGAACTCCTCCTCGTTAGAGGTAGGAGTTAATCGATACAAAAGAAATACAAAGCTTGAGGTAGAGGGACACTCCCCCTCTCCTCGTTACGATAAAAGCTCCGAGAAAGTAAAGTAATGAACTGAAATAAAACTTATACCGATGTAACAAAAATGAAAGCAATTTAAACCTAGATGTCGGAGAAGAAGCACTTCATTGTCGGAGAGTTGTAGCTTGGCGGAGGCTTTTGGAAGCTTAGAATTGATGATGAAACCCTAGGATAGACCCTCCTTTTATAGCCTTTGAGCTCCTTTTCGAGAGGAACTTTAGCCAATCACAATTGAGCACCACTCCCCTTGAAATGAAGTGATAAGCCTTGACTCCTCGGGCGATTCTTGACCATCGATCGGATGATGGCGACATCGATCGAATCTTGACCATGACGATCGGTGATTGCGATGGCCAAAGTCCTCCAAGCTAGCAGTCGACTGATGCTAGCTGAAATGACAAGTTAGCTGAACAATAACATTATTTCAACGGCCTTCGACCGTCCAATCTCGACCTAGACCACCGATGGGATGTCTTGGGTCGGATCTACGCTTAAGTCTATCCTCGTAAAGAGGATACGACCTCACTTACACTCGCACACACACGAGCTTACCTTGATACTTACTGTGTCGCTTTCGTTTCCAACCTTCCACTCGATTCCTTTGGCTCCCTCCGAAGTCACTCGAGTGTCACCCGACCACCGCGACTTCCTCCGGGTGTCGCTAGCCTTTAGCTCCAGCTATAGCAATTTTCTGCACACTCGATTCAGCTCGTGAGATAATGACATGAGCTTAACTTTGTATTGTTTGCTATAATCAAAACTCAGGTTCGACTTAGGTGTCTACTGCGCCAACAGTAAGCCTCTTCTATGTCAAGGTTAAGGTTGGGCAAACCAGCAACAAAGAGGTTCTCCTCATTAGTTGTTTGTAGTGCGTCTTCAAAGCCCCTTTGGAAATATTTTGCATATATTTTGGCCGTATGAGCTGAGATCTTGGTTTGCTCGGTTGCCTAGTGTTCATCTTCTATTTCTTTAAGTTGGGACAACTCCCGGTGAAGTTGAGCAGCTCGGATAGTTTTTTTATTGGCCACATTTACTAGTTTATAAAAATGCTGCTTTAGTATATCAAAATGGAAGTGGAATTCATCTAGACTATTAAAGGTTCTGTCCTTGAGTTCATTAAAGGCATCAATGAGATCTTGCATAGGTTGGAAACATTGGCCTGATTGGAATTGTCAATCACTCTCTTTTTGTATCCATTTCTGAATTTCTGAGTGTTGAGAGGTTGTTTATTGGCCTAGTAGCTCCTTGTATTCTCGTAGCAGTCTGATATCTATATCTTCGAGAGAGAGTTCCCTTTTGATTTCTTACAAATCCTGGTTATACTGCATGGAAATTTTCTCTTTCTTTGCTATCAATTGAGTCCACTCGGTAGTTAGGGTTTGTACCTGAAGTTGTAACTCTTATAGTTTCTGTTGATACTCAGCCTCTTTTGCTGCCCGGTCAGGAGAGATAGGAGGGCTGGTCTACAATCCATGGAAAAGGGTTGAGAATTCATTAGGGCAGGTGTGAATGCTCTTAGTGGAGATTGAAGGTGCAGTTGGAGTTATAGACGGTCATGGTGGCTCTGTATAAGAGGTTGATGGTCTACACTGTTGGCTCTGAAACTTAGAGAACCACTAGCCAATTGTTTGGAGTTTGACGGTACTCTGAAAGATGAATAAAAGTAATATGAAATAGATTATTGGTACAGTAAAAGTAGTTAGTAAAATGAGGGAACTTACTGTGTGGAGGTTTTCCTACAGTTCCTGTAGGATTAGAGGAATTTTAGAAGAAGTGGGGAGGGGAGTAGTCTGCGACAGTGCAGAATCTGATACAGGGAGAGGGGTGTCAGAAGGGATGGTAGGAGAAGGAAGTATAGGAGGAGAGTCTGGGACAGAGTGAGGTATAGGGAATGTAAGAAGTGAAGAGAGGAGGTGACTAGGGTAGGAGTCTCATACAGCTTGTATCAGAAGGTCTAGAGGAGAGGAAGTTGGGAATTCCGGAATTATAGGATTGGAGGGAGGTAATGGTTGTAGTTGTTTGATAGGAAATAAGGTGGCTAAGGGAAGATCGTCAGTGGAGGAGGAGGGAGAAGGAGATGAGGAAAGTTTGTAAGATCACAAGTAGTATTAGGTGGTGGACTGTGAACGGTTGTATCAGAATGGCATAAAGATTCGGAAGGAAGAACTGAGGAAGAAAGTTCTGAGAGGAGGGAAGTATCAAGAAGAAGAAAGGGATGGGAAGTGGTTCTGGAGGAGGTGGAATAAGATCGGAAGAAATTAAAGTGATAGGTGGTTGATCTGGCTCGGCGATAGTTATAATGGGAACTGGGAAAAGTTCGGAAGGAACCTGTGACATAGAGGTATAAATAATTCTTTGTGAGATTGAATCAAGATAATTGAAGAAAGGAATAGTAGAGGAGGAAATTACTAATGGAAGCTCGGGAGTGGAAAAGGAGGTAGTTGCCAGCTCTACTCTTTTTCTTTTCTTCTTTTGCTGCTTTGCCAAAGTCCTTGCAAAATAGAAAATTAGTGGACATTTCAAAATAAAGTCAGTAAATATGCAGGGTAAGGTATTAGTATACATTGGGAAATAAAAACTATGACTATGTGGCACAGAGTGACAGTATGCATTTAGGGATCAATTCAGTACTTATGTAGGTCAGAATATTAGTTAGCATTCAAACATAAATTCAGTAAGCAGGCAAGGTAAGATATTAGTATGTATGTGAAGGAAAAAGTATGCATTTGGAGATCAATACGATGTGTAAATTAAAGTATTAGTATGTAGACTATAGTAAACAAAATATAGTATTATTATGCATATAAAGGTAAATGCAGTAAGTGAACAGTTGAATAAGACTTACCAATGGGATGAGCCTCTGTCGATTGAATAGGGGATAATCCATAATAGGATATAATGGGTTCTTGTAATATTTAAGTGATGCTGAAATGCTTGTTTTTGAGTATGGATTCAATGGAAGGAAAATCAATGGCAACCTTAATAGTTTTGAGGTCGGTGAGGCATCGAAGAGTGGTTTTCCAAGAGTAGGAGAATTGAAGGATGGAGTCTAGGGGGACATAGAAATAAAGATCCTTCCAGCCCTTGTGAGAAGTGGGCATGTCAGTTAGGAATTGGTCGTCTTGGCATGCCATGAAGTAGAACACGCCTGTATCAGCCATTTCCAGTTGATAGAGACAATGGAAGATGTGGGGGTTTGGGGGAATATTAAGGTGTTGGAATACTATTAGGCTACATTTGGTACGAGGTAATGTAATCAACCTTGTAATGTAATCAAGTTTATAATATAATGTAATGTAATGTGTATTACATTACTGTATTTGGTTAGCAATTGGTGTGTAATCTTTGATTACAAAAGTGATTATATTCGTTTGTTTGGTGTCCATTATTTGTTATAAGGAATGTAATTCATATTATTATAAAATGATAAAAATACCCTTATAATTTTGTTTGAAGGTAATTAAAATCTTAGTTGATTCCCTGTGTTGCCAGTCGTCGGTCGGTCGGCGATCACCATCGGTCTGCAACCAGTCGATCGTCGCCCGTAGATCGCCGGTCGTCAATCATCGATCGCCGATCGCCGGTCGCCGATCGATCGTTGGTCGTCAGCTAGTCGTCGTCGGCCGTTGGCGCCGTCGTCGCCGATCTTCGATCGTCGATCATCGGTTGATCGATGCCGTCGATCGCCGAAGTCGACCGATCGATCGGCTCGATTGCCGGCCCTCGATCGTTGCGACCCTCGGTTGGTCGCCGATCATCGACCGATCGCCGTCGTCGCTCGCCTATCTATCGGTGGTCATCGATTGCCGATCGTCGATTGTTTGGCCGATCGATCGTCGATCATGGTCGTCGGCCGGAAGTCGATCGGCTTCGATCGCCGTGGATCGTGGATCGCTGATCGCCGTATCGGTCGATCCACGATGGCGGTTGTCGTTGGTCGCCGATCATCGGTGCAATGAGAAAAATAATAGAAGGATATATTTGTCATGATAAATATTGAGTCCGTAATGTAATCGAATTCCATAGCTTTTCCTTTGTAATCCAGATTACGAATCTTGCCTCCTCTTTTGTAATCCGATTACATTACATTACGTCTTTAAAATTGTGCTAAACAAATTAATCCATCTTGTAATGTAATCTTGATTATATTACAAGGTTGATTACCTCTCACCAAACATGCCCTTAGGGTTCCGATTAGGATGCGAATGGAGTTAGAGGTCAGTTGGTTAATGGGAAGGTTATAGTAGATCTGAATATGGAAAAGGGGCTTCGACACGTGTAGGCGGAGACCTCCTTCTAGTTGTCCTGTAAAGAGGGCATTGATTGGGGGTTGGGATGATGGCGGTGAAATCCTCGGGGATATACTTTGGTTCATGGAGAAAGAAAGGATGATTGAGGGTCAATCTACTCGGGATTGTTTCGTACCAAGGAATGGTTGAGGAGGAGGAAGCCATGAAGGGAGCTTGGTTGCAGGGAGTTTGAAAGTGTCGGAGGATAAGAAAGCTAGGGTTCCTGGTGGAGGCAAAGTTTTGAATGGTAAAATGTTACGGTAACTTTTAAGAGGAAAATAGAGACTGGGTATGATGGTCGAGGAAGGGAAAAAAATGAAGTTATGAATTTCTATTAGCCCTAATATTTTTTCTCAAGAATTTTTTCTAAGGCATTGCAGAAGTTATGAATTACAGAGGTTCTTAACTATTTCTAAGGCATTTCACGCCTAATGCAGAGCCTAAGGGCTATTTAGTATGTTTTTGTAGGGGTTATTAATGTTTCGAGGGTTTTTTATTCCTAACCAAATTTTCTATGGTGGTAATCAATGGCATTTATTCTAAGGATTTTTATACTTAATTAAAATATCCTCTTACAGGCATCAATGATATTTTTCTAAGGCTTTTCAACCTCATATAATTTTCTTGCAGGATCAGTGATATTTTTTCTAAGACAATTCTTATGCAGTGACATATTTATCTACAGTTTTTATGCCTAAAGCAGGAACTTGGAAGGTAATTCATTTTTTCCTTATAGTGCTATAAAGTGCAAAACTAACTGAAGGCTCTTACGCCTCCTATAACAACCTATGGGCTAGGTAGCTATATTCCCCCATGGGGACTATAACGATACCTATATGACATATGTAAAATTTACTCAAGGCTCTTACTCCTATTATAACAACCTATGGGTTAGATAGCTATATTCCCCCACGGGGACTATAACGCCACTTATATGGCATATGTAAAATGTTTTCAAGGCTCTTACGCTTCCTATAACAACCTATGAGCTATGTAGTTACCTTCCCCTATGGGGAACTATAACGTCAGCTATAATGGGCAGGTAAAGTCCTAACATTCAGGCTCAACGCCTTATATAACATTCTAGGCCCTGCGCCTCACATGATACATTAAGTCCCTGCACCTCATTTAACACTCAAGGCCCTGCGCCTAACATGATGCATCAAGGCCCTGCTCCTAGCATGACAGTTTAAGGCCCTGCGCCTAGTGTAAGAGTTTAACGCCCTGTGCCTATATCAGCTTGTGGTTTATGGCATAATCTATATCAGTAAATACTTGTGAAACTTTATTAGATTTTTCTCTTCAGTTTCACTAAAGAGTATGATGGGTGTGGGGTTTTTAGCTAAGGCAGACGTTTTTCTATCAGCAGAAGCAGTACCAGTAAATACTTGTGAAACTTCATTTGACTTTGCTCTTTAGTTTCACTAAAGAGGGGAAACTTATGATGGGTGTGGGGTTTTTCAGTTAGGGAAGAGAATTTTTTGTTTTGAGAACTTATAAAACTTCACTTGACTTCGCTCTTTAGTTTTACTAAAGAGGGGGAACTTATGATGGGGTTAGGATTTTCTGATCAAATAGAAGGTTTCCTTAGCAGTCAGTATAATTTTTGAGCATGTGACGCCCGAGTGGAGTAGGAGAAAGTTGAGTAAACGTATTTAGAAGTGTTATGATAGCAGAACAGTTTATGTATTTGCCGAGCCATGTATATGTTTCCTAGGCAGTGTATGGGATTCATGAGCTCAGTAGGGTGGTGCAGAGAAGTGTGGTTTAGAGGTTAAGTATTGTGATAGCAGAGTAGTTTATATATTTGCCAAGCCATGTATACGTTTCTCGAGTAGTCAGTGTGTTTCCTGAGCCCAGTAAGGTGGCACGGAATAGTATTACTCATAGTTAAGTGTTGTATTGACAGATCAATATATGTATTTTTCGAGCAGTCAGTGTGTTTCCCGAGCCCAATAAGGTGGCATGGAAAAGTATTGCTCAGAGTTAAGTGTTGTATTGAAAGATCAATATATGTGTTTCCCGAGCCCAATAAGGTGGCACGGAACAGTGTTGCTCAGAGATAAGTGTTGTATTAGCTGATCTGTATATGTATTTACCGAGCAGTCAGTGTGTTTCTTGAGCCCAGTAAGGTGGCACGGAACAGTATTGCTCAGAGTCAAGTGTTTTATCGACATATCAGTATATGTGTTTCCCAAGCCCAATAGCGTGACATGGGACAGTATTTCTCAGAGATAAGTGTTGTATTAACAGATCAGTATATGTGTTTCTCGAACAGTCAGTATGTTTCCCGAGCCTAGTAGGGTGACACGGGATAGTGTTGTTTAAATGCTGAGTATGGTGAAATTAGGAGGAATGGGTATTCTGGAATATGGAGAGTAGTAGGAAGGGTTTGGGGATGATAAATGTAATATATTTTGTCATTTGTTTATATATTTAATTAATACTTGGCAGAAAAAATAGAGCATATAAGAGATTCAAAGGAGATATTTTGAAAAGGAGCGAGAAAAGTGATTACATTTGACAGTTGGACAAGGGTATTAAGGTAAAGTCAAATTCAAGGAGAAGGCAGGATAAATCATCTATAAAAGGGGCGGAGATGAAAGGAAGCGGGGATGGTTATTTCTTCACTATTCGGTACCTCAATGATCTTCTTCTCGTTTCTTCTTCTCCATTCTTTTTACATTCCTACTTTCTTCATCCTACTGTTTTCTGACTTGAGTGTCGAAGGGGCCACGTCGGAAAGTCGACCCATCTCTAACACTCTTTTGCAAAGTGGTAGATCTAGCTTTCCTTGCAAGGATTCAATGTGATCAAAGAAGAGGTTGTTCCTTATTTCATTCTTAACACTCCTTTGGTGGTAGGTCTAGCTGGGAACTTCTGGATCTAAGGTGATCAGAGGAGATCTGCAAGAAGGGGGAGGGAGATCTTGGTCAGCCAAAGAAGTGAACACCATCATTTTGTATTCACATGTGAGTTCCATATGAGAATTATGATGGAAATAATTGTTTTAAAAGTTAAAATGGATATTCTACTTATTCTTCCGTTGATATTTATTCTTATATTGCTCGACCTTTATTTGATAAAAGGGTAAAGTTTAATATAACCTGACCGTCCATATGTTATTGTGGTATCATATTGTCGTCCGCAGTTAGCATTTACTAGCATTTCAACATTATATTGTTATTTGTTGAATTCCACCGGTGAAGAGGCATTACTCATACATAGATGACATTATATACACTATAATGACACTTATACATATTGTGTAAATAACAAGGAGTAGAAATTATTTTTAATTCATGATCACAAATGATATTAAGTTATTACTCTAAATTTAAACTTAAGGATTTTATATGATTATAAATATGCTTATATATTTTTATATATAAAAACTCAAAAAAGCTAAATAATGACATAAAATGTAAGAAGGACTTGTAATTTACTGATTCATTTGGTATCCTAAAGAAATTTAAAGGCATGCACCTCTTTTCTTATTACTCACTTAGCAATTTTTGTTTACTGTCTTCTTTTTTTTTTTACCATCAACTTTGTAGGCACATATATCTTTTTGATATTACAATTGATTTTATTGTTCATAGAATCACTCAGAGATCTCGATATGATGTGATACTATTATAACACGACTAAGGGAATAGAGTCAAGAAAAGTGAAGGGTTGTAATCTGGAGGGTAGGATCAGGCGAATAGGACTATAGTTGAGCTGAAAGTCAAGTAGAACTTAGATCTGAGAGTTGTGCTGAGCAGAGGGGATTACAACTCAAGGAGCCGAGCTGAGCTAGAAGTATATCGGTCTGGTGGCTAGAATGAAGTCGGATAATGACTCGGGGAAGTGAGCCGAACTAGAGAAATGGTGACTCGGCAAGAAGAATTGAGTCAGAGAGGTAGCGGGAAGGGTTGATTGAAGGAATGATATAGGGGTAAAATGAAGGAAAGGGAGGACCCCGCGGCATGTTATCGTAAGAGATTTTTATATATCGCAACCAACTAAGGCACCTCGCAGGCCCCACAGAAGATTCCTAATACCGTATACTCACTAATCGCATAACAACATGATACCTCAAACCCATGCAACCCTCCATATGGACGGTGATCCGAATGGTTTTTTACACAACAACTGGCCCTAGGGACATCAGATATAAAAAGAAAGGAAGAAGGATGAAACAGGAGGAGGATTCTCATTTTCTCTATCTACATTCATTATTTCTTTGATAAGAACTCTGGTGTACTTCTTCTTTTTCCTTCTCATATACAAGTTATAACTTAAGCATCAGAGGGCGACCGATAAGGAGAGGGGTGGTGGTTTAACACGTATTAGCTTTCTCCAGATCTTTACTGCAATGGGCAGAAAAGGAGCATCCTCGACAGGACAAAATTGAGGGAGAACCATTTGCACATTATTTTTCTTTTTATTTGTATAAGCCCTTATTTGTAAGAGATTTCTCTACCTCCGGAGGTACTTCTGAGAAGGAGAGATTGTAGTGAAGGTGTCTAGCGTTGGAGCTCGCTCTAGAATTCATCCGTAGAGTAGAAATTTGAATTCCAAACCACATTAAATCTCTTGTCCTCGGATTATTTACTGTTGCTGCCGAAGATAACCCCAGTTCTCTTCAACACTTTCATCTAGAAGAGGTAGAAAATCTATGTCACATCAGTTGGCGCTGCCTGTGGAAAACATTTTTGGCTAAACAAGACGTTGAGATGCATCTGCAAGAAATCCCTCCTTCTGCAGCTTCTCCCGTGGAGGAGACTCCCATCACCTTGTTGTCGTCTCAATTAAAGGCTCTGGTGGACACAATAGTATCTGAAGTCTTGGTGAGAGAAAGAAAGAGGATGGGATATTTCCATCCTCATTTTGACGAGCCTTCTCAAAGGGATCCACCATTTAAAGGACCTTCTCACATTCCTCCGCCTAGCCTCCAAGAAACCGAGATATTGTCTGGAGAAGTACCAATGAGGGGAGGGGTGTATAAATATCTGATAACAACGAATTACTACTATCAATTTATTACCAAACCCTCTCTATACTAATGTAGTATAGAGCTAACCGGATTGTCTCCCAACGAATGTAATCGGTAGAGTGGTGTCCTTAGGATCATTTTCATTATATCTTTGGGTTTTTTAATATAAATGGGCGGGGGGGGGGTGATTTGGATTCTAACCTACAATTTCAAGGTAATTAAAACTCTAAACTAACATGCAAGTAATTAAAACATGTAACAAATAGAACAATGCAACAATTAAAGAAATAAAAACTGGAAGAGAAATTAAGACAAACACTTAATGTGCACAACTATAAAACTAATATAAATGTAAGGGGATATTTAACAAACAATTGACATGCATACAAAAGTGAATAAATCTAATCTAAAGAAAGGAAATAAATGATCTAATCAACCCAAGATTTGCCCAGTGTATGAACAAGTTCCACCGACTAAGTCCAACGGAGCTCGATCGAGACTCCACAGACGACGATGGATGTGGGATGACACAAACTTCTGAATCCAGTAGCTTGATGGATGCTTCAAACTCTCGCGGATCCGATTGAGCTCGAAGAAGTGTCGTCGGAGCGGAACTCCCCCTCGAATCTGAAGGAGAAGGTGGATGAGCTACGGAGATAGAAGAAGTCGTCGGAATCCCTTGATGAAGCGGTTCCTCCAGGAATCCAAAGGAGGAAAATGGATGGATGAGGGTGGAGGGTGGCTGCTAGGGCTCAAGGGAAGAAAAGATGCCCTAGAAAACCCTTAAAAATCCCTTAAATAGTTGTCTAAAAGGAAGTTTTTCACCGCAACATGGTCGTGCCAAAAAGACACAGTCAACCATGTTGCATTCTGTGAAAAAAAACTTTTTGTTGCTACAGTAATTTTACTGTAGTTACATTGCTTTTTTTACTATAGCTACAGTACATGTCGTGCCAAATAGGCACGACATGTCGTGCTTCATTCTGGTATCTTCCCGCGTTGCTACAGTGCTGTTATAGTACCATTGCTATAGTATTTTTGCGATTTTCACTTGAATGCCCTACAAAATAAAAGTATACAAAAATTAATGCTAGGGACATTAAGTTAGCATATATTTGCATTCAAGTGCTAAAATGATCAACATTCATAAAACATGATAAAATACGACAATTTAAACATGTGAGATGATTAAAATATTGAGGAATAAATCAAAATAATGCATCAAAATATGAGTTATCAATTCCCCCACACTTATTCTTGCACGTCTTGTGCAAGTAAAAAAAACTAAGAAAATGACTAAAAATGTATTCCCCTAACAATTCCCAATCATACATAGAAAATCATGGAAGAAAGTTACCTAGGATCGTCAATTCTCAAAGACTCAAGCAATCATAGATTCAAATCTTACACAGGTTAACAAACAAGGTAACTTCAATCCATTATGAATAGACTGAGAGTGACTAAGCCTCACAAGGTAAGTGGTGGTTTCTCTCGCTCTCATAAGCATGTAATAGTGGAGTTCACTCGAGCTACTCATGGTTTATGCACTACCATATGCTTGTTTCTCTTCTACTCTTCACCACTATTATATACATAAGAATGCACAATCTTTGAAGGCTTATTAGGAATGTAAGAGAAATATGAAATAAAAGTAATGATGGTGTGTATGCAAGAAAAAGAAATGAAAGATATAAAGAAAATAGTGGAAGATATGGAAATAATGGAATGCTACATAGATGAGTACAAGAAAGCATTGCTCTAAATATTTTTTCTTCCAACCCAATAAACATGTAAACAATCCTTATCACATTATTCAATACAAATCCATTCATGATATATAATAAATCTCTCAATGGTTGCAACAAGGGATGTCAATAACAAAAATACTATCACGCATAAATAAAAAATGACACAACATATCAAATTTTTCACAATACTTTTTTTTTATTTCATGGGCACCCAAATGTTTATTTTTTTTTTCCAACATTTTTTTTAATTTTTTTTTTCAACTTCATTTTTTTAAACTTTTTTTCGACATGTAGTGCACTTTCCTATGCTCCAACATCAAGCTCAGCTAAAAAGATAAAGAGCATGACTAGCTCATGGTGATCAAACATTACCTGCCTATGCTTCTACTAAATTTTCCTAAGTTACTCCTCCCCCTCCCCCCCACTTAAATTTTTGTCCATCCTAGGCAAAATACACATCATGGAACAACAAAAAAAAATAGAAATGATGAACGACTAGAATATTATTCAATAAGCATGTGACGACAAAAGAAATGAATAAAAACAAATGAGATTGCCTTCATAATAATCATGCAAACCTATTGTTGTGTGGTCTCGAAAGAATCAAAGCAAGTTCTAGAGTTATAATAACCACAAGTGCACCACAAACAAGCAATAAAAATAGGCTCAATCCTTACTAGATAAACAAAAATAATCGACTCAGTCTAACAACACAGAATTCATCACCAAGTAGTAACCACATGCAATCAAATAATCCATTCATAAAATAAATTCCAAATTCAATAGTCAAATTTAACTAGCTTTCATGACTACTAAAAGATATAAAAGAATGCATAGGAAATTTATTTGAAAAATTGAAAAAACAAAAACTCAACAAACAAAACTTAACAACTAAAACTAAAATAAATAAAGTAAAAGAAATGTATACACAAAGAAAATGAAAGAAAATGAGATGGAGCAAACTGCCCTGAGGTCCTGGCGGTTGAAGAAGGTTTAGCAATAGGAGCCACGCAGGTCATGGGGTGCTCCGTTGATACGAACCCTACCAACAATTGTGATGGAACCCGAGACAAAGATGCTAGAACCCCAGGATTAGAAGACAAGAATTTGAGCATTGACCCGTAACCAAGGATTGACACGAACCAAGACTACGGAAAAGAAGAAATGCCACACCCGTAAGTGATAAGTTTCGGTTGTTGAACGCCACGAGGATAAACTCGATAAGTTCAAAAGTCCTTTCAAGAACTAAGAAGAGAGCACACAAATATTTCTCAACAAAAGTTTTCTTCCATGTTAGGATTTGCCTCTCTTATATAGTGGGAGTAAGCAAGTAAGAGTACAAAATGCATGCAACAATTAGAGTACCCATGCTTGCATGTAAGCATGCACACAACTTAGAAACTCAAAACAATTATAGTACCTAGGCTTGCATGTAAGCATGCACACAACTTAGAAACTCAAAACAATTATAGTACCTAGGCTTGCATGTAAGCATGCACAACTTAGAAATCCTCAAAACTCAAGTCTTCATACGTCTTTAATGCATGAGCAAGTTCCCGTAATTATTTAGTGTTCTTCCACCGATGATGCCCGGACGAGTCAAGGATCGATAAGTCCGATGACGTGGATTAGGCCTTGATCTTCACTTGGGCTTATCTTGGTCTCTTCTTTCTCATGATCCGTCCATTGTTCGTTGATTAGTCCATTTAATACTTCCTTGAAACATTTTGCTCGAAGTCTTGTAATTGGACCTTCTGGAAGCGATAAATGATCCTTTGTAGCTTCATCCTTAAGCCAAAAAGAAGCCCCTTGACTTGCATCATTCTCCCCCTCTTGAAAAGGATTTGTCCTCAAATCATTACCTACATCAAATGGGGATAAATCAGCAACATTGAAAGTAGAATGTACACCATACTCACCTAGCAACTCAAGTTTGTAGGCATTATCATTGATACGCTCCATCACTTGGAATGGTCCATCGCCTCGAGGTAGAAGTTTAGAATGTCATTTTTCTGGAAATCGTTCCTTCCGTAGGTGCAACCAGACCCATTCTCCTGGTTCAAACACAAATTTCTTACGCCCCTTGTTAGCTTGTTGAACATATTGTTGGGTTCTCCTCTCAATATTCAGTCGTGTTTGCTCATGGATCCTCTTCACAAATTCAGCCTTTTGCTTACCATCTAAGTTTAAATGCTCACTCAAAGGCAAAGAAATCAAATCTAGGGGTGACAAGGGATTGAATCCATAAACAACTTCAAAAGGAGAAAACTTAGTTGCAGAATGTATACTTTTATTGTAAGCAAATTCAACATGAGGTAGACACTCTTCCCATGTTTTTAGGTTCTTTTTAATGATGACACGGAGTAAGAAGGATAATGTTCGATTGACAACTTCAGTTTGCCCATCGGTTTGAGGATGACAAGTAGTAGAGAATAACAATTTAGTACCCAATTTTCCCCATAAAGTCTTCCAAAAAATAACTCAAAAACTTTCCATCCCTATCAGAAACAATGGTCCTAGGCATGGGGTGCTCCGTTGATACGAACCCACCAACAATTGTGATGGAACACGAGACAAAGATGGCTAGAACCCTAGGATTAGAAGACAAGAATTTGATCCTTAACCCGTAACCAAGGATTGGCACGAACCAAGACTACGAAAGAGAAGAAATGCCACACCCAAAAGTGATAAGTTTTGGTTGTTGAATTCCACGAGGATAAATTCGATAAGTTCAGAAGTCCTTTCAAGAACTAAGAAGAGAGCACACAAATATTTCTCAACAAAAGTTTTCTTCCATGTTAGGATTTGCCTCCCTTATATAGTGGGAGTAAGCAAGTTAGAGTACAAAATGCATGCAACAATTAGAGTACCCATGCTTGCATGTAAGCATGCACACAACTTAGAAGCTCAAAACAATTATAGTACCTAGGCTTGCATGTAAGCATGCACACAACTTAGAAACTCAAAACAATTATAGTACCTAGGCTTGCATGTAAGCATGCACAACTTAGAAATCCTCAAAACTCAAGTCTTCATACATCTTTAATGCATGAGCAAGTTCCCGTAATTATTTAGTGTTCTTCCACCGATGATGCCCGGACGAGTCAAGGATCGATAAGTCCGATGACGTGGATTATGCCTTGATATGCACTTGGGCTTATCTTGGTCTCTTCTTTCTCATGATCCGTCCATTGTTCGTTGATTAGTCCATTTAATGCTTCCTTGAAACATTTTGCTCGAAGTCTTGTAATTGGACCTTCTGGAAGCGATAAATGATTCTTCGTAGCTTCATCCTTAAGCCAACAAGCAGCCCCTTGACTTGCATCATTCACCCCCTCTTGAAAAAGATTTGTCCTCAAATCATTACCTACATCAAATGGGGATAAATCAGCAACATTGAAAGTAGAATGTACACCATACTCACCTAGCAACTCAAGTTTGTAGGCATTATCATTGATATGCTCCATCACTTGGAATGGTCCATCGCCTCGAGGTAGAAGTTTAAAACGTCATTTTTCTAGAAATCGTTCCTTCCGTAGGTGTAACCAGACCCATTCTCCTAGTTCAAACACAACTTTCTTACGCCCCTTGTTAGCTTGTTGAACATATTGTTGGGTTCTCCTCTCAATATTTAGTCGTGCTTGCTCATGGATCCTCTTAACAAATTCAACCTTTTGCTTACCATCTAAGTTTAAATGCTCACTCAAAGGCAAAGGAATCAAATCTAGGGGTGACAAGGGATTGAATCCATAAACAACTTCAAAAGGAGAAAACTTAGTTGCAGAATGTATACTTCTATTGTAAGCAAATTCAACAAGAAGTAGACACTCTTCCCATATTTTTAGGTTCTTTTTAATGATGGCACAGAGTAAGAAGGATAATGTTCGATTGACAACTTCAGTTTGCCCATCGGTTTGAGGATGATAAGTAGTAGAGATTAACAATTTAGTACCCAATTTTCCCCATAAAGTCTTCCAAAAATAACTTAAAAACTTTCCATCCCTATAAGAAACAATGGTCCTAGTCTTGCCATGCAACCTAATAACCTCTCTAAAAAATAAATCATCTATTTGTGAGGCATCATCAATTTTATGACATGGAATGAAATGTGCCATTTTGGAAAACTTATTTACCACGACAAAAACTGAGTCTCTCCCCCTCCTAGTTCGGGGTAGTCCCAAAACAAAGTCCATAGAAATATCAGTCCAAGGTTCACTAGGTATAGGCAAAGGTGTATACAAGCCATGTGGTTTCAACTTTGATTTAGCTTGTTTGCAAGTGATACACTTCCCACAAATTTTCTCGACATCCCGCTTCATATGAGGCCAAAAAAAATGATCTTGCAAAACCCCGAAAGTCTTAGCAACACCAAAATGCCCCATCAACCCCCCCCCCCCCCCCCCATTGGGCTTCCCTAGTAAGCAACTCGCACAACGAACACCTAGGCACATACAATCTATTTTCACGAAATAAAAATCCATCCTACCTATAAAACTTACCAATTGCAACCTTTTCACATCCTCTAAATACATCAGAAAAATCAGCATCATTAGTATATAAATCCTTGACATATTCAAATCCAAGTAACTTCGTATCTAACACAGAAAGTAAAGCATACCTTCGAGATAATGCATCAACTACCTCATTCTCTTGGCCTTGCTTGTATATAATCACATAAGGAAAGGTCTCGATGAACTCCACCCATTTAGCATGGTGTCGGTTTAACTTATGTTGTCCCTTTAAATGCTTTAGTGATTGATTATCTGTGTGAATCACAAATTCTTTTGGCCAAAGATAATGTTGCCATGTTTCCAATGCCCTTACCAACGCATACATCTCCTTGTCATATGTGGGATAGTTGAGAGTTGCCCCACTCAACTTCTCACAGAAGTAAGCAATGGGTCTCATTTCCTGCATAAGCACAACACCTATACCAAAACCAGAAGCATCACATTCGATTTCAAATGTCTTAGAAAAATTTGGTAGGACTAGTAAAGGAGCATAACTTAGCTTTTCTTTCAAGGCGTTAAATGCTCTGGTTTGCTCGTCTCCCCATTTGAATGACTTTTTTTTCTTGATGACTTCGGTAAGAGGAGCTGCAATATGACTAAAATTACGAACAAATCGTCTATAGAAACTAGCCAATCCATGGAAACTCCTCACTTGGCTAATTGTGGTTGGTGTTGGCCACTCTTGAATCACTTTTACCTTTTCCTCATCCATCTCAACACCTTTAGCACTTATAACAAAACCAAGAAACACCACTCTTTCCGTACAAAATGAGCATTTTTGGAGGATAGCAAAAAGCTTTTCTTCTTTCAACATCCTCAAAACAGACCTTAAATGGTTGATATATTCTTCTAAGCTTTTGCTATAAATCAAAATATCATCGAAATACACAACTACAAATCGTCCTAAGAAAGCACGCAAAACATGGTTCATTAAACGCATAAAAGTGCTCGGAGCATTAGTTAAACCAAAAGACATTACTAACCATTCATATAAGCCATGCTTGGTCTTTAAACCTGTCTTCCATTCATCACCTTCCTTCATCCTAATCTGATGATATCCACTCCTCAGATCAATTTTTGTGAACATGCAAGAGCCCTACAATTCATCAAGCATATCATCGAGTCTAGGAATGGGGTGGCGATACTTTACCGTTATATTGTTGATGGCTCGACAATCCACACACATCCTCCATGTACCATCTTTCTTGGGAACAAGTAACGCAGGGACAACACAAGGGCTCATGCTTTCTCGAACATATCCTTTTTCAAGTAATTCAGTAACTTGCCTTTGAAGTTCTTTGGTTTCCTCCGGATTTCTTCTATAGGTAGGTCGATTTGGGATGGATGCACCGGGTATGAAGTCGATTTGGTGTTCAATTCCACGCATCGGAGGCAAACCATGTGGAACCTCTTTAGGAAAGACATCCTTGAATTCCTGTAAAAGAGAAATAAAAACATTTGGCAAAGAATTGTTAAGCTCATTAGTGCTTAAGAGTGCCTCCTTATACAAAAGCATAAGAGGCACCCTATTTGAAAACAAAGCTTGTTTGATCTCACTTTTTTTTGCATAGAAGCTATTTTCCTTTCTCTCAACTTCTTTTCTCTCAACTACTTTTTTTGCTTTTATCTCTGTTTCTTTTTCTCTCTTCTTTTATTTTTTTCTCAATTTCTTTTTCTCCATTCTTTTCTTTTTTTTCTCAGTTTCTTTTCTCTCAATTTCCTTTCCTCCATTCTTTTCTTTTTTCTCAGTTTCTTTTCTCTCACTTTCTTTTTCTATCTTTTTCTCTGTAGCTCTTTGTAATTTCAGCTGATCCTCCATAACTTGTCTTGGACTTAATGGTACAAGAGTAAAAGGTTGTCCCTTCTGAGTAAAGGAATATCTATTTGTGTACCCATCATGAGTTACCTTCCGATCAAATTGCCAAGGTCTTCCTAATAATAGATGGCATGCATGCATGGGAACCACATCAAATAACAACTCATCGTCATATTTTCCAATGAAAATTGCTACCAAGACTTGCTTTGTTACCTTGATTTCACCGCAATCATTCAGCCACTGAAGCCGATAGGGACGTGGGTGTTTCTAAGTTGATAAAGCTAATTTTTCCACCAAATCAGTACTTGCCACATTGGTGCAACTCCCTCCATCAATAATAACACTGCAAACCTTGTTATTCACAAAGCAACAAGTATGGAATAAGTTCTCCCTTTGATTATCTTCTTCCTCTTTAGCTTGTAGATTGAGAACTCGTCAGGCTACCAATAAGTCTCCAACAACGACATGTTGTTCATCATCACTATCCTCTTTTGGTGGTACTTCCTCTGCTACTTCCTCCTCATCTTCTGACTCAAGCTCTCCTTGGGCATTTATCACCATTACCCTTTTGTTCACACATTGGCTAGCTATGTGGCCACGCCCTGGCATTTAAAGCACTTGATATCGCGGGATTTAGAAGAAGTGGACTCAATAGTACCTTGAGCAGCAGATGTTGTTGGTTTGGGCTTCTTGAAGGGTTCAAACTTTGTCTTGTTTTGTAGATGCTCGTCCCTTCTTGGAGCTACTCTCCAAGGGTTGTTGGTAGCCATGGGTTGTCCCTTCTTTGCCAATCCCCTCCGTTTGAGTTGTTCCTCCACTTTTAGTGCCTGGTGGACCATATCTGATAACTCAACATAATGCTGCAATTCAACAATATCAGCAATTTCTGGGTTTAATCCATGCAAAAAACTAGCCATGGTGGCTTCCCGATCTTCATCAACATTAGCACGCATCATGGACAATTCCATTTCTTTGAAGTACTCATCAATACTTTTGGAGCCTTGAGATAACCTCTGTAGCCGCTGATATAAGCTCCGATAGTAATGGCTGGGTACAAATCTTTTTCTCATGAGCACTTTCATCTCTTCCCAAGTGGACACAGGCTGCTCTCTATTTCTTCTTCGATTCGTCACCACTTGATCCCACCAAACAATAGCATAATCAGTGAATTCAATGATCGCTAGCTTAACCTTCTTAAGCTATGAAAAATCATGACACTCAAACACCATCTCCATCTTTGTTTCCCACTCTAAATAAACTTCTGGATTATTTTTCCCTTGGAAGGATGGAATCTTCAACTTAATTCCTCCTAAGTCATTATTTCTTGTATTTCCACCCGGATTCCAATCCTCCCTACGTCTGTTTCTATCTCCTCTATATCCAATCCAACCCCGGCTGTAGTTTTTCTCACCAAATTCTTCTACTCTCTCTTCTTCTTCCTCATCAACCCACTCAGCACACCTCTGTGGTGGCACCATAGAATGGTCTGGCTCATGTCTTCTTGGTGTCCCCCCTTCCACTCGATCCAACCTCTCATGGATAACTTCTAATTCAGCCCTCATCATCCGCCTTATTTCCCCCATCATCGCTTGCACTTGCAGATTGGGAGGTCGTTTAGTTTCCTTCGTTGTATCATCTTTCTGGTCGTTGGACATTTCTGCAAAGATGAAAGAAACCTCACAAAGCACTCCCTCACGTATATGTTTTTTTCTCTCTCAAGAGTAGGGCACTCACACTCGTGTTTGTGGGAGGATCTCTTTAGTTCTTGATCAAACTTTAGAACAAATCGGAATATCACGTAGCAATTCAAACAAACAAAACTTAGGATGATGGAAGATAAAATGAAAGAGAAACAAGCGAAACTAATGATGGTGGAATAGAAAATGAAAGAGTAGACAAGAGAAACAAACAAAACTTATAATGTCAGAATAAAAATGAAAGAGTGAAGATTAAGAGAGAAAAAAATGAAGAATGAACTCTTGAAGTAATTCTAAGGGTTCAATAATACTTGGACTTGAACAAACAACTTTTTTTTTTCTTGATACTTTCTTCTTCTTTTTTTTGTACCACGATTTTTTTTTAACCACGATTTTTTTCGTTCCATTTTTTTTTATAGAAAAACAAGGAAAGATAGATTTAGCACTTGCCTTTAAAACGAAGCTCTGATACCAGATGATACAAACCCCACCAACAATTGTGATGGAACCCGAGACAAAGATGGCTAGAACCCCAGGATTAGAAGACAAGAATTTGAGCCTTGACCCATAACCAAGGATTGGCACGAACCAAGACTACGAAAGAGAAGAAACACCACACCCGAAAGTGATAAGTTTTGGTTGTTGAACGCCACGAGGATAAACTCGATAAGTTCAGAAGTCCTTTCAAGAACTAAGAAGAGAGCACACAAATATTTCTCAACAAAAGTTTTCTTCCATGTTAGGATTTGCCTCTCTTATATAGTGGGAGTAAGCAAGTAAGAGTACAAAATGCATGCAACAATTAGAGTACCCATGCTTGCATGTAAGCATGCACACAACTTAGAAACTCAAAACAATTATAGTACCTAGGCTTGCATGTAAGCATGCACACAACTTAGAAACTCAAAACAATTATAGTACCTAGGCTTGCATGTAAGCATGCACAACTTAGAAATCCTCAAAACTCAAGTCTTCATACGTCTTTAATGCATGAGCAAGTTCCCGTAATTATTTAGTGTTCTTCCACCGATGATGCCCGGACGAGTCAAGGATCGATAAGTCCGATGACATGGATTAGGCCTTGATCTGCACTTGGGCTTATCTTGGTCTCTTCTTTCTCATGATCCGTCCAGTATTCGTTGATTAGTCCATTTAATGCTTCCTTGAAACATTTTGCTCGAAATCTTGTAATTGGACCTTCTGGAAGTGATAAATGATCCTTCGTAGCTTCATCCTTAAGCCAACAAACAACCCCTTGACTTGCATCATCCAAAAGAAATCCCATCCCGGTGGTTGAAGAAGATTCAACTTTAACATCCATGCGGGGAGTGGAATGGACATAATGGGGGTGAGTGCCTTCATGGCATGATCATGATAGTTCCATGCTACTCCTTTCGATGTGATCACCTTCTCGTATATTTTCTCCGGTGCTCTGAGGCATTCAGAAAAAGTGTTCAACCTAAGGATTGGATTATTGCATTTGTTGTCAAGGCTTTCATCAATGCAATTGTTGGAGACTCTGGCTATGATGGAAGTGTCCAGTCTGGAGGCCTCCAGCTATCCACCACTTCCATGGAAATCAACTCGATATCTTCTGGATAATTTTGGTTAGGCTTATCAAGTGGTTGCACAGCTGAACATAAAAATTCTGTAGGCACATCCTCAACTAATTTTTTTGATCTTGCTTCCACTGCATATATCTCAGTATCAGTGGCACAAATAGTATCACAGAGTAAATTCAATCCGCCAGTATTATAATCCACTTCATCTGTTACAGCAACAACTTCATCTACAAATTCACATTCATCAGTATGTTCATTAATATCATAGCATGAAGAATCATTGGAGTCCTATGGAGCCACCAAATCATAAACATCTCTATCACTCACTCCGCAGTCCATCTCCCAAAGCACATCGATATCCATAGAAATGGTCTCTAACAGAGGCTGAAAGGAATCCTGTGCTTGTGTTTGACTGATGGATGATACAATTTGATCTAGATTGATATGTAAATTTTGTATCCTTTCTTGTTGTTGTTGATGACTATCGCTCATTTTCTACTGATGTTGTTGTAGTAATGTTGCTAGCTACAAGAGCTTTTCTAGTGTATTTTCTTGATTGGGAGCAGGGGTTTCTTCACCATAGTCTTGGCATAAATTGTTGTATTGAGGTTGAGAAATATTTTGCGGTGTGTTTCCATACTCGAACCCTGAATGATCCATCCAACCATAATTATAGGTATTTGAAAATGATTCATACCTATCTTGTTGTTGAGGCTAGAAGTACTCATGTTGCTCTGAAATTTGTTGGGACTGATAATATTGAATTGAAGAATCTCCCCAATCATAAGTATAAGAACTAAGAGCTACATCATATACGTCCTAATATTGTCGCGGGTAACTTCGAGGATCAATAGGAAATACACTTTGTTGCTCACTTTGATTTGAATAATAAGCCTGATTGAAGTCTCCAAATCATTGATAATATCGATCCATGTTTAAAGAAATTTTTTATTCTTTTTTGAAACACTAACAAACAAATCAAAAGACATAGGAAATATATATGAAAAAAATACATGGATATACAGAAAATAAAAGAATGAAGCTCTAAACAATTTTTTTTTTTGAATTTACAATTTTTTTTAAAGAATAGGAAGGCAAACAATCCTAAGTCTACCAAGCACAATTACACTCCCTAGCAACGATGCCAAAAATTGATAACGGCAAAATGCTACTATCAATTTATTACCAAATACTCTTTATACTAATGTAGCATAGAGTTGACTCGGGTCATCTCCCAATGAATGCAATCAGTACAGTGGTATCCTCAGGATCATTTTCATTATTGCTTTGGGTTTTTTAATATAAAGAGGGGTTTGGATTTGGATTCTTACCTACAATTACAAGGTAATTAAAACTCTAAACTAACATGCAACAAATAGAACAATGTAGTAATTAAAGCAATAAAAACTGGAAGAGAAATTAAGATAAACACTTAATGTGCACAATGTTATGTTTGAGAGGTGTCCTAAGGCAATCACCTTATGGTTGTACTATTTATTTGATAAATAAAGATTCACTATTTGAGTGAACATGTCATATGTGTTTGATTGGATCTTAAACTCATTTAATGGATGTCCGCGATATGATTCATAGCATGAGAGAACTTGTGATTGGATCACAACTAGTGAGTATCTCTACATGTGTAATTATGAATGCATTGAAATAATCGCTAGTTGATGAATTGATGAGTTCGGACATCATCAATTCTGGGAGACTGGCATGGGTTATACTCCTTGGTTTATCCAAGCAGCTACTCCTCACTAGTTGGAGACATTGAGATGTTGAGAGTTAAACGTGGATTCTAGTTATGGTAACTAGTTCATTGGAGTGACCTACTATAAGACTTCACATGGTTCTCTGCATATAAGATATGTCAGTGAAGATTTTACTGCAGTTCGAGTGCGAGTTGCTAGTAATATATGAGAGGTGTCCTAAGGCAATCGCCTTATGGTTGTACCATTTATTTGATAAATGAAGATTCACTATTTGAGTATACATGTTTTCATGTATTTAATTGGATCTTAAACTCATTTACTGAATGTCCGCAATACGATTCACAACATGAGAGAATTTGTGATTGGATCACAACTAGTGAGTATCTCTACATGTGTAATTGTGATGTATTGGAATTATCCCTAGTCGATGAATTGATGGATTTGGACACCATCAATTCTGTCGAGACTAGCACGAGGTATACTCCTTGGTGTATCCAAGCAGCTGATTTTCACTGACTGGAGACATTGTGATGTCTGGAGTTAATCGTGGATGCTAGTTATGGTAACTAGTTCATTAGAGTGACCAACTATAAGACTTCATATGGTTCTTTGCATATATGGATATGTCAATGAAGTTCTTACTGCAGCTTAAGTGCGATGTTCCTTTGACTTGCGGTATTCAAGTCATCTTGGTCATGAAGACTTATACTTTGACATCTTAAAAAAAGCATCTCTGAGGAGATGTGGACCCGGGATGATTGGGTATAAGTCAAAGTGGCTGAAGGTGTTTGAATAGCCTATAAAGGATTCACCACTCCTTGCGAGGAGATGTATACCCATGGCCTCTCGTCGGATTGTTACTAAAGTCTTTGGCCAAAGCATTACATGTTTAGAGTAAGGTACTCTTAGATACATGTGCAGTAACTAGAATCCGTAGGACGAGTAAATGATACTTGGGCTAGGTGTGACGTAGTCAATCGAGTGGGGACTGACACTATAGACCATATCCTAAACCAAGTGGGTATAAGATGCGTGAAGGGAATGGGGCACGATTCATTGTAGCTGCTGAAGGGTTTCATAAATAGTTATAGATCAACTGTTGATCTTTCGGTTAATTGGGGATCATGATGTACTACTAGGTGTCACTCATGATCATTCTATAATTAATGGTTAATTATAGACAACCAACATAAACCGAGAACCTATTTGGTCACACGCACAACGAGCATAATCCGAAGGATTTAAAATGAGCTTAAGAATGAGATTCTTAGACCGAGATAAACTAGGTTTGGTTGGACCAAACAAGGATCGAGCATGAAATCATTTCAGTCGCAATGGAAGTGTGGATGGGCCATGTCTTATGAAGACATGATGGATGAACCAAATTGGTTTGGTTCTAATCCAATGGTGGAGATAAACCAAAGGGGTTTGGTTTGTTTTAAACGAAAGAACCAAAAGTTGGTTCGGTTCATTTTAACTTAAAATAGGCCAATGCAGTTTGGTTTATTTTAACTTAAGTTATTGGAGTGGGTTAACAAGTTTTGGTTATGAACCAATAACCGTTAGGAGAATATGTTTTCTATAAAAACATGGCTTAAGGGTTTTTCGTGGATAACTTATGTGTTGGAAAACCTAGCTGCCCAACCCCTCTCCCTCTCTTCTCCTTGCTGCCGCCCAAGTAGCCCACGTTGCTAGCTTTTGTGCCACCGTCCACCTTGCTGCCAGCGTCCAAGCTTCTACCGGCGATCCTCTGGCGACCCTCTGGCGACTTCCCTTGGCTCCGGTGACCAAGGTGCAGCCGGCAATCCTTCTTTGGGCCGGCGCAACACCTCCACCAAGCTGTCCAGTTTTCTGGACAGCTTCTTTTCTTTCGTGTCGGAGCATTGTTTGGACGATGTTTGGAGCTCCGACAATAGTTACCTTGCCGGGGATTCGATCGCCGGTAATCCTCATAGGTGGAGGACGAAGGATTCATCAAACGGTTGATGAATACCTCTTCGGAGAAGCGAATTTTGGGGACTCATTTTTGAATTCGAATTTTGATTCAGATTGTGATATTCTCTCGATCACATCGTCTTCGACACAAGGCTAGTGACTCCTACGAAGACGAGGATCGTGGCTTTGTGAAGTCATCCCGACGATACTCGGCATGGATACGGATAGAGGCGATTCTAGCGAGAGTCGCTCCAGTTGATGCCTTTCCCGCTGCACGTGATACGTCAGGTATACCTAGAATAATTTCCTTTTATTGCAAATTTTGAAACTATGATTATGTCTACACATATTATACTATGCATGCGTGTGGTGTGTGTTGTAATAAATTAGATTTATTATTTTTTATTTTCTTCCCCTGCCCACATGTTTACGAAACATGTTCGAACACACACTCGCCGCGGTACCGGAAACCCAACAGTGGTATCAGAGTCCAGGTTGTGTTTCAACATAATCATAAAATTATTTTTGCGATAGTCGTAATTGTATTTATGGAAACTTTTTACTTTTGGAAGTTTAGAAGTATTTATGGGAATTTTCTAATTTTGAAAAGTCTAGAAGTATTTATGGAAATCTTCTACTTTTGGAAAGTTAGAAGTATTTATGGAAATTAACACTTTCCATAAATAAAATATTTGATTAGATTTGAAAATTTATTTCCTAATTTAATCATGATTTTATTTGGGAAATCAAATCTAAAATATATTTTATTTCTATAAATAGTTTTGACAATTTAGGAAATATATTTCATAAAATTAAATTTGACTTTCCTTAATTGAGACCTTCCATAAATAAAATATGTGATTAGATTTGAAAATTTATTTCCTAATTTAATCATGATTTGATTTTAAGAATCAAATCTTAAACATATTTTGTTTCCATAAATAGTTATGACATATAAGGAAATTTTGTACATGTCATAATTGTATGTCATGTAATTGCATTAAATGCATATCATTATGTCATGTGTGTCGTGACATGTAGATGTATGTCATGTCATGTAGATAATAATTATTTGCATGCAAAGAGGATGAGACATAAAATAGTTATGTTTCTTGTTTGGGTTGTTGGACTCTCTCCAAGCCTGGCTCGAACCTGAATATGTTCAAACCATGAAATAGTTTAATACTAATATGGTAAGAGTCAGAGGTCAATCGTTAGCTTTGGTTGTTGGACTCTCTCCGAGCCGGGCTAATTGGTTGAATGCGCTCTAACCATATTAAAACGATTTCTCGATTAATGGGTTAGCTTTAACCTGGAGCATCGGCTTGTTGGACTCTCTCCAAGGTCGATGTGAAGGGAGGTGAAGTTGGGTGCTATGCATATGATGCATACTTGTTAATGTGTTAACAACCCGATGTATGTGTGAACATTCAATTAGTTGATAGCATATTATTATTGTTGCATATATGTGATATGCAATTGGTATATTTGATACCTACCATCGTAGTTATGAATGGTTTGTTGGACTCTCTCCAAGGTTGTTCATATCTATGTTGGATATCAGCCCATTCGGAGATGGACCTACGATCTCCCAAAGTGATTTTGGGATTTTTGAAATTCGAAAAATGAATGGGACTTATAATTGTATGTTGATGCATTTAAATCATCTTTCTCATATATACTCGATTTGTATTTCTAGGTTAATCGATTGATCATGACATCTTTGAATTTGCGCTCTATTTTGGATTCAAATAAATTGACTGGGTCAAACTTCTTGGACTGACTTAGAAACTTGTGAATTGTTCTCAAGGCGGAAAAACTTGAGTATGTCCTCGAAGCGTCTCTTTCCGCCCGTCCTAGTGATGATGCAATACTGGACCAATTGTTGGCCCATCAGAAATATGTGAGTGATTCTGAGCAAGTGAGTTGCATCAAGCTAGCTGCGATGGTACCCGAGCTGCGGAAGCAGCATGAGCATATGGATGCTCATACCATAGTCCTTCATCTTTATGAGTTTTTTGATGAGCAAGTGAGATTCGAAAGGTTCAAAGTCTCCAAGCTCCTCTTCACCTCTGAGATGCAAGAAGGTTCATCTGTGGTACTCCTCAACATGCTGAAGACTGTGGAGCTTTCTAAGAAGCATGAGCAGGGGACGGTGCTGTTAGTAGATTCCTCGAAGAAAGGTTCTAAGAGGAAGTTAAAGGAACAACAGAAGGGGAAGAAGAAAAAGGCTAAAAAGGTAGAACCATCTCAAAAGGCCACTTGCCATCATTATGGCAAGGAGGGTCATTGGCGAAGAAACTGCAAGATTTATCTTGAGTCCGTGAAGAAGAATAAGACATCAGATGCCCCATCTTCTTCAGATATCTTCGTTATTGATTGTCATTCTATTTCCTCACACACTTGGGTATTGGATACTGGTTGTGGCTCACATATATGTAATGACATACATGGGCTAAGAAATAGAAGAAGACTCGTCAAGGGAGAGTCAAATATACTTGTTGGGAATGGAGCAAAGGTTGTTGCACTCGCCATCGGAACGTATTTGTTGAAACTCCCTATAGGACTTGTCTTAGAATTGGACAATTGCTTTTATGTTCCTTCATTGATAAAGAGCATCATTTCTATTTCTTGTTTAAATAGAAATGGGTATCATTTAACTTTTAGTAACAATTGTTGTTACATAACTTTGAATGGCGTTCTTTATGGGACTGAAACTTTAAGTAATGACATTTATATGTTGGACGTATCCAGTGACATTTTCAATATCGAAGCGAGCAACAAGCGTGCTCGAAAGGATAATCAATTAGACTCCTATATGTGGCATTGTCGTCTTGGCCATGTAAGCAAGAAATGCATGACCGAATTACATCGATGTGGAATTCTGGAATCATTTGAATTGGATTTATATGATACATGCGAATCATGCTTAAAAGGCAAGATGACTAAGTTCCCTTTTACTGGAAAAGGTGAACGGGTTGAAGAGTTGCTAGGTCTAATACATACTGATGTATGTGGACCTATGTCAACTCAAGCTTTAGGAGGCTATAGCTACTTCATTACCTTCACCGATGATCACTCACGGTTTGGGTATGTGTTCTTGATGAAACACAAGTCTGAAGCCTTTGAAAGGTTCAAAGAATTCAGAAATGAAGTATAGAAACAACATGACAAGAATATTAAAATACTTCGATCGAATCGAGGTGGTGAATACTTAAGTCAAGAGTTTCTAGATTATCTAAGAGACAATGATATATTATCTCAATGGACTCCGCCATATACACCGCAACATAATGGTGTATCTGAGAGGCGTAACCGGACCTTGTTGGACATGGTCAGGTCAATGATGAATCATGCGAATCTTCCCAAGTCCTTTTGGGGCTATGCACTTCAGACAACTGTTTACTTGCTAAACAGAATGCCAACCAAGGTAGTCTCCACTACTCCATATGAGATATGGAATAGTAAGAAATCTCATGTATCTTACTTGAAGATATGGGGTTGTCCTGCTTATGTGAAGCGGACTGTATCAGACAAATTGGATGCTAAGTCTGATAAATATCTATTTATTGGATACCCTAAGGAAACAAGGGGTCACCAATTCTATCATCCTGTGGAACAAAAGGTGTTTGTTTCAAGGCATACTGTGTTTCTAGAGAAAGAGTTTCTCTTGCAAGAAAATAGTGAGAGTGTCGTTGAGCTTGAGGAGGCTTGAGAGACTTAAATAGACATTGATGAGATACCTGGTGAAGCACCACAGCCAATAACTCATCGTGATGAGCCATCGGCTGGACATATTGAGACACCACATATTCGTAGATATGGTAGAACACGCAATATTCCTGAGAGATATGGATTTTTGGTAAGTGAATCGAACGATGTGTTACTCATTGATGATGAGGGGCCTACCAGTTATGAAGAAGTTCTGAAAAGTTCAGAAAGGGATAAGTGGCTTGAAGCCATGAAGTCGGAAATAGATTCCATGTATGAAAACCAAGTTTGGAACTTGGTTGACCCACCTGAAGGCATAAAGCCTATAGGGTGCAAGTGGGTTTTCAAGAAGAAAACCGACATGGATGGTAATTTGATTACCTATAAGGCTAGATTGGTGGCGAAAGGATATCGTCAAAAGCAAGGTGTTGATTATGATGAAACCTATTCGCCTGTAGCTATGCTTAAATCCATTCGGATGCTCCTGGCCATAGCGGCTCATTATGATTATGAGATATGATAGATGGATGTAAAAACAACTTTCCTTAATGGAAACCTACTCGAGGATGTGTATATGATACAGCCTAAGGGTTTCACATCGGTTGATAAAACCAAGGTATGCAAATTGCAACGATCCATATATGGACTGAAGCAAGCATCCAGGAGCTGGTATCCATTTTGATGAGACAATCAAAAAGTTTGATTTCTCACAAAATTCGGATGAACCTTGTGTGTACAAGAAGGTTAGTGGGAGTACAGTCATGTTCCTAGTATTGTATATTGATGACATATTACTTATAGGAAACGATATTTCTATCTTATAGTCGGTTAAGATTTGGTTGTCCAAGACATTCTCCATGAAAGACCTGGGAGAAGCAACCTACATCCTCGGGATTAAGATCTATAGGGATAGATCGAATAGGTTGCTTGATATTTGGTAGTCTACATATATAGACCGAGTGCTAAAAAGGTTTAGCATGTCGGAATCCAAGAAAAGTTTCCTACCCATCAGGCATGGGATACACCTTTCGAAGTCTATGTGTCCGCGCACAAAAGACGAGAGGATTTGCATGAATAAGATTCCCTATGCATCTGCAATAGGATCTATCATGTATGTTATGTTATGTACGATGCCCGATGCATCGTATGCTCTGAGTGTCACGAGCAGATACCAGTCTGATCCAAGAATAGATCATTGGGTGGTTGTTAAGATGATCCTTAAGTACTTGAGAATAACTAAGGATGCGTTCCTAATATATGGAGAAGGGGACATGGTGATACGTGGGTATACAGATGCTAGCTTCTAGACAGACAAGGATGATTCCAAGTCTTAGTCTGGGTATGTATTCACTTGGAATGGAGGCGCAATAAGTTGGAAAGGTTCCAAGCTTGACACTATAGCGAATTCTGCCACTAAGGCAGAATATATTGCAGCTTCGGAAGCAATAAAGGAAGTGGTTTGGATCAAGAAGTTCATCTCTGAACTTGATGTGGTCTCATCAATGATCTGAACATGTGCTTCGCCGCTATCATCTGATCAGATAGATCATTAGTAGGAAGAAAATACAAATCGAGTAGATTCCCACTAAAACAAACATAGCAGATCCTTTAACTAAGGCATTACCTCAAAGTAAGTTTGAGGGTCATGTTAGAGCTTATGGTATTGGATACCGTAGCGATTGACATTAGGCCAAGTGGGAGTTTGTTAGTAATATATGAGAGGTATCCTAAGGCAATCGCCTTATGTTGTACCATTTATTTGATAAATGAAGATTCACTATTTGAGTATACATGTTTTCATGTATTTGATTGGATCTTAAACTCATTTACTGAATGTCCATAATACGATTCACAATATGAGAGAATTTGTGATTGGATCACAACTAGTGAGTATCTCTACATGTGTAATTGTAATATATTGGAATTATCCCTAATTGATGAATTGATGGATTTGGACACCATCAATTCTGTCGAGACTAGCACGAGGTATACTCCTTGGTGTATCCAAGAAGTTGATTCTCACTGGCTGGAGACATTGTGATGTCCGAAGTTAATCGTGGATGCTAGTTATGGTAACTAGTTCATTAGAGTGACCAGCTGTAAGAGTTCATATGGTTCTTTGCATATATGGATATGTCAATGAAGTTCTTACTGCAGCTTAAGTGCGATGTTCCTTTGACTTGCGGTATTTAAGTCATCTTGGTCATGAAGACTTATGCTTTGACATCTTAAGAAAGCATCTCCGAAGAGATGTGGACCCGGGATGATTGGGTATAAGTCGAAGTGGTCGAAGGTGTTTGAATAGCCTATAAAGGATTTACCACTCCTTGCGAGGAGATGTATACCCATGGCCTCTCGTCGGATTGTTACTAAAGTCTTTGGCCAAAGCATTACATGTTTAGAGTAAGGTACTCTTAGATACATGCACAGTAACTAGAATCCGTAGGACGAGGAAATGATACTTGGGCTAGGTGTGACGTAGTCAACCTAGTGGGGACTGACACTATAGACCATGTCCTGAACCAAGTGGGTATAAGATGCGTGAAGGGAATGAGGCACGATTCATTGTAGCTGCTAAAGGGTTTCAGAAATAGTTATGGATCAACCATTAATCTTTCGATTAATTGAGGATCATGATGTACTACTAGGTGCCACTCATGATCGTTCTATAATTAATAGTTAATTATAGATGACCAACATAAATCGAGAACCTATTTGGTCACACGCACAACGAACGTAATCCGAAGGATTTAAAACGAGCTTGAGAATGAGATTCTCAGACCGAGAGAAACTAGGTTTGGTTGGACCAAACAAGGATCGAGCATGAAATCGTTTCAGTCGCAATGGAAGCGTGGATGGCCCGTGTCTTATGAAGACATGATGGATGAACCAAATTGGTTTGGTTCTAATCTAATGGTGGAGAATAAACCAAAAGGGTTTGGTTTGTTTTAAACGAATGAACCAAAAGTTGGTTCGGTTCGTTTTAACTTAAAATAGACCAATGCGGTTTGGTTTATTTTAACTTAAGTTATTGGAGTGGGTTAGCGGGTTTTGGTTATGAACCAATAACCGTTAGGAGAATATGTTCTCTATAAAAACATGGCTTAAGGGTTTTTCATGGATAACTTATGTGTTGGAAAACCTAGCCGCCCAACCCCTCTCCCTCTCTTCTCCTTGCCACCGCCCAAGCAGCCCACACTGCCAGCTTTTGTGCCGCCATCCACTTTGCTGTCGGCATCCAAGCTTCTTTCGGCGATCCTCCGGCGACCCTCCGGCGACTTTCCTTAGCTCCGGTGACCAAGGTGCAGCCGGCCATCCTTCTTTGGGCTGGCGCAACACCTCCACCAAGCTGTCCAATTTTCTGGACAGCTTCTTTCCTTTCGTGTCAGAGCATCGTTTGGATGATGTTTGGAACTCCGACAGTGGCTACCTTGCCGGGGATTCGTTCTCCGATAATCCTCATAGGTGGAGGACGAAGGATTTATCAAACGATTGACGAATACCTCTCCGGAGAAGCGAGTTTTGGGGACTCATTTTCGAATTCGAATTTTGATTCGGATTGTGATATTCTCTCGATCACATCGTCTTCGACACGAGGCTAGTGACTCCTACGAAGAAGAGGCTCGTGTCTTTGTGAAGTCATCCTGACGATACTCAGCATGGATATGGATAGAGGCGATTCTAGCGAGAGTCGCTCCGGTTGATGTCTTTCCCGCTGCACGTGATACGTCAGGTATACCTAGAATAATTTCCTTTTATTGTAAAATTTGAAACTACAATTATGTCTACACATGTTGTACTATGCATGCATGTGGTGTGTGTATTATAATAAATTAGATTTATTGTTTTTTATTTTCTTCCGCTGCACACATGTTTACGAAATATATTCGAACACACATTCGCCGCGGTGCCGAAAACCCAACACGAGTTTCCTTCGACTTGAGGTATTCAAGTCATCTTGGTCATGGAGACTTATACTTTGACCTCTTAGTCGATACATCTCTATGGAAGTGTAAGTACGGGATGATTGGGTATAAGTCGAAGTGCCCGAAGGTGATTGAATAGCCAACAAAGGATTCATCACTTCTTGTGAGGAGATGTATACCCTATAGCCACTCGTTAGGATTGTTACTTAAAGTCTTTAGCCAAAGCATTTCATGTCAAGAGTATGGTTTTCTTGGATACATGTCGAAGTAATTAGAATCCACTGGATGAGGAAGTAAGGCTTGGGCTAGGTGTGACGTAGTCAGCCTAGTGAGGACTAACACATAGACCATGTCCTGAACCAAGTGGGTATAAGATGAGTAAAAGGAATGACGCATGATTCACTATAGTTGCTGAAGGGTTCAAAAATGGTTTTGAGATCAACCGTTAATTTTTCGGTTAATTGGGGATCATGATGTACTACTAGGTGTCACTCGTGATCGTTCCATAATTAATGGTTAATTATGGACGACCAACATAAACTGAGAACCTATTAGGTCACACGAACTACGAATCCTTCGAAGAGACTTAAAATGAGTTTGAGAATTGGATTCTCAAGATCGAGAGAGATCAAGTTTGGTTGGACCAAATACATGACAAATATGGAAATAATTGTCAAGTCAGAAATATGAAAGGAGCACATCTTAAGAAGATGGGTTCTTAAGAAGATGGGTTGGGCCTTAAAAGGCTTAATTATAAACCAAATCCATTTGGTTTTAATTAAAAGGGTCCTCTTTTGGTTAAGGGCCCAATTAGGATTTAATGGATGAGATTAAGCCTTAATGGTTATAGGCTTAGGGATTTGATCCACTAACCTATAACCCATTAGGATTAGTGCCTATATAAAGGGTTATAAAGGCTAAACCTAATGAATAGAAGTCCTCAAGACCCTCTTCCTCAACCTAGCCGAACTCTCTATCCTCTTCCTTCTTCTTTGTCGTCGGCCCTAGCAAGGCTCCCTCTTGTTTAGATCTGGCCAACTCCGACCAAATCTTCCTCAAGGTGGATTGACCATTCGTCCAAGGCTTGGAACAAAGATTTCTTCCTTTGTGCCCTTGGCCGAACCTAGGAGAATTAGAGTTTGGTATTCCGCCGACCATCAAGGAAACAAGGGTTGTTTCCACCTCTTTAGAGATTGGCCACTCTAGTTTTTAAGGTTGTTATTGTTGCTTATTGAAGCTTCAAAAGCAGTGGCTAATTCCGACACGAATCGACAACCTTTCAAAGGTTGTTCGAGGACTCATTTGTGTTGCAAAATGAATTGACGATTGCTCTCCGATCAACCACCCTTCTTGCTTTGTCTGGTAGTGAAGATAAGGTCAAACTTGTGGCTTTGAGAAGTCGTCCCTCTAAAGATTCGGTGTGGATACGAGTAGAGACGAAGCTCCGCGAGCGTCGTACGGTTGATGCCCTTCCGGTTTGCCATCATCCAAAAGGTATACCTAGAGTAAAATTTATTTTATTCTTGTTGTATGTAAAGTTTTATTTTGTGGATGTCTGCACTGTTATAATCTTGCATGCATGGGTGTGAGTGTTGTAATAATTTAGAAAATTATTACGTTTTTCTTCTGCTGCATTCGTTTGTGAAACGACAAAAACACATTTATGCATCAGTTGTAACCCAACATTGGTATCAAAGCTTGACCATGCTTCGACATATTCGTAAAATAGGTTTTACGAAGTTGTAGTTGGTCGTAGAATTATTTTGGAAAATTTTTTATTTTGGAAAATTTTTCATTTTTGGAAAGTTTTCTAATTTGTTAGAAAAAATCTAGATTTGGAAAATTCAGAAATAATTTAGGAAATTATATTTCTGGAAATACTTGACCAAGAAATATTAATATGGAAAATATTTCCTAATTAATTGGATTTTTTTATAGTATTTATTTCCTTAAATAAAGTATGTGATTAAATTGGAAATTATTTCCTAATTTAATTATGGAATTTTGATTTATGGAAATCAATATTCTATAGCATATTTTATTTTTGAAAAATATTTACCAAATAAAATATGAAATTAAATTCGAAATTAATTCCCTATTTAATAAGAGAATCATGATTTATGGAAATTAAGATTCTAAATTATATTTTATTTCTAATATATTTCCTAGATAAAATATAATATTAAATTTGGATTTAAATCCTTATTTAATTAAAGAATCATGATTTATGAAATCTAGATTCTAAAATATATTTTATCTTTAATATATTTCCCAAACAAAAATATGAGATTAAATTTGGAAATTATTTCCTAATTTAATCAAAGGAATGTTGATTTATGGAAATTAAATTTCTAAATATATTTTAATTACAAAATAATAGAATGACAACTATGACATAATCATGCCATGTCATATGGCATGATTAGATGTATTTTGTCATGCGTGTGTTGTGACATGTCATCATATATGTCATGCGTGTGATGTCATATAGGTAGAACATATGCATGAGGATGAGACATAAAACCTTATACAAATTTTAAAGCTTACACCTACAATTAATATGGTAAGAACTAGAATGTAATTCCTTGTTTGAGTTGTTAGCCCAAGTCAAACTCAACTTGAAATTAGATATGTTCGAACCATAGAGATACAATCTCATGATTAACGGGTTGGCTTTAATTTGAAACATTGGCTTGTTGACCTAACGCCAAGGTCAATGTGGATAGAGGTGAAGTCGGGTGATATATATTTTGTTAGTAATATATGAGAGATGTCATAAGGCAATCGCCTTATGTATGAACCATTTATATGATAAATGAAGATTCACTATTTGAGTATACATGTTTTATGTATTTGATTGGATCTTAAACTCATTTACTGAATGCCCACGATACGATTCACAGCATGAGAGAATTTGTGATTGGATCACAACTAGTGAGTATCTCTACATGTGTAATTGTGATGTATCGGAATTATCCCTAGTCGATGAATTGATGGATTTGGACACCATCAATTCGGCGAGACTAGCACGAGGTATACTCCTTGGTGTATCCAAGCACCGATTCTCACCGGCCGAGACATAGTGATGTCCGAGTTAATCGTGGATGCTAGTTATGGTAACTAGTTCATTGGAGTGACCACCGTAAGACTTCATATGGTTCTCTGCATATATAGATATGTCAATGAAGTTCTTACTGGCTTAAGTGCGATGTTCCTTTGACTTGCGTATTCAAGTCATCTTGATCATGGAGACTTATGCTTTGACATCTTAAGCAAACATCTCTAAGGAGATGTGGACCCGGATGATTGGGTATAAGTCGTGATCAAGGTGTTTGAATAGCCTATAAAGGATTCACCACTCCTTGCGAGGAGATGTATACCCATGGCCTCTCGTCGGATTGTTACTAAAGTCTTTGGCCAAAGCATTACATGTTTAGAGTAAGGTACTCTTCGATACATGTAGAGTAACTAGAATCCGTAGGACGAGGAAATGATACTTGGGCTAGGTGTGACGTAGTCAGCCTAGTGGGGACTGACACTATAGACCATGTCCTAACCAAGTGGGTATAAGATGAGTGAAGGGAATGAGGCACAATTCATTCGAGCTGCTGAAGGGTTTCAGAAATAGTTCTGGATCAACCGTTGATCTTTTCGGTTAATTGGGGATCATGATGTACTACTAGGTGCCACTCATGATCGTTCTATAATTAATGGTTAATTATAGATGGCCAACATAAACCGAGAACCTATTTGGTCACACGCACAACGAGTGTAATCCAAAGGATTTAAAACGAGCTTGAGAATTGGATTCTCGCATCGAGAGAAACTATGTTTGGTTGGACCAAACATAAAGCGAGCATGAAATTGTTTCAGTCGCAATGGAAGCGTGGATGGGCCGTGTCTTATGAAGACATAATGGATGGACCAAAATGGTTTGGTTCTAATCTAATGGATGAGAATAAACCAAAGGGTTTGGTTTATTTTAAACGAATGAACCAAAAGTTGGTTCGGTTCGTTTTAACTTAAAATAAACCATCATGGTTTGGTTTATTTTAACTTATCCTAATGGAGCGGTTAACGGGCCTAATGGTTATGATCCAATAACCATTAAGAGAATTAGTTCTATAAAAGAGGGCTTAAGGGATAATTAAGCCCTAATCCAAGGCGCCAACCCTAAAGTGCCGCCGCCCAGCTTGTGTGCAGCCGCCCAAGTCTTTGCCGCGCCCAAGCTTCAGCCGAGAACCTCCGCCACCTCCGCGATCTCCTTTGGGTTCGTGATAAGGTGAGCTTCCATCTTTCCTTAGCCGCCTCTATTCCTTCCACCAAAAGCTGTCCAGTTTTTCTGGACAGCTTGTTTCTTTGTTGTCGGAGCCGCTTGGACGACGGTTAGTGCCCGACAGCGCTAACTTATCGGGATTTGATCTCCGTAATCCTCTGAGGTGGGGATGGCGATTCGCCAAACGGTTGACGAATACCTCTCGAGAAGCGAAGTTTTGAGAACTCGCTTTAGGATCCGAATTTGGATTCGGATCGTGATCATCTCTCGATCACGCCGCCTTCAACACGAGGCTAGTAACCCGCACGAAGACGGCTCGTGACTTAGCGGTCATCCCGAGGAGCTCGGGCGTGGATACGGATAGAGACGATTCTTACGAGGATCGCTCCGCTGATGCCGTTTCGCTACACGCCATACGAAAGGTATAACGAGATAAATTTCTTTATTGCAAATTTTAATTTACGGTTATGTCTACACTTGTTGTAATATGCATGCGTGTTGTGTGTGTTGTAATAAATATAGATTTATTATTTTTAATTGCTTCATTGTGCTCATGTCATGTTTACATAAACATGATCGAACACACACACGCCATGCGTTTAAACCCAACAAAGGGTATCAGAGCTGTTGTGTTTCGACATAATCGTAAAAATGGTTTTGCGATAGTCATAATGTATTTCTGAAAATTTTCTAATTTTGGAAATTTAGAAGTATTTATGGAAATTTTTCAATTTTGGAAAGTCTAGAAGTATTTATGGAAATCTTCCACTTATGGAAAGTTGGAAGAATTTATGGAAATTGATATTTTCCATAAATAAAATATTTGATTAGATTCTGGAAATTTGTTTCCTAATTTAATCATGATTTGATTTGGGAAATCAAATCTTAAAATATTTTATTTCCATAAGTAGTTTTAATGATTTAGGAAATTGGTTTCCTAAATAGATTTTTCTTAATCAAATAATTCCATGAATAAAATATATGATTAGATTTGGAAATTTGTTTCCTAATTTAATTATGATTTGATTTGGAGAATCAAATCTTAAACATATTTTATTTCCATAAATAGTTATGACATATAAGGAAATATATACATGACATAATTGTATGCCTATGTAATTGCATTAGATGCATAACATTATGCCATGTGTCGTGACATGTAGATGTATGCCATGTATGCCATGCCATGTAGATAATAGTTATTTGCATGCAAAGAGGATGAGACATAAAACCCTTAAACAATATTAAAGCCTACACCTTCCATTAATATGGTTAGAACCAGAGTTCCGTTTCTTGTTTGGGTTGTTGGACTCTCTCCAAGCCCTACTAACTCAACATGTTCAAACCATGGAATAGTTTAATACTAATATGGTAAGAGCCGAGGTCAATCGTTAGCTTTGGTTGTTGGACTCTCTCCAAGCTGGGCTAATTGGTTGAATGCGCTCTAACCATATTAAAACTATTTCCCGATTAATGGGTTGGCTTTAACCTGGAGCATCGGCTTGTTGGACTCTCTCCAAGGTCGATGTAAAGGAGGTGAAGTTGGGTGCTATGCATATGATGATACTTGTTAATGTGTTAACAACCCGATATGTGTGAACATTCAATTACTTGATAGCACATTGTGAGAGTTACATATACGTGATATGCAATCGGTATAGATGATACCTACCGTCGTAGTTATGAATGCCTTGTTGGACTCTCTCCAAGGTTGTTCATAACTATGATGGATATCACCTCATTCGAGATGGACCTACGATCTCCAAGTGATTTTGGGGTTTTGAAATTCAAAAATGAATGGGATTTATAAATGTATATTGATGCATTTTAAAATCATTTTCATATATGCTCGTTTGTATTTCTAGGTCAATAAATTGATCATGACGCCTTTGAATTTCGCACTATTTTGGATTCAACAAACCGACCGGGCCTAACTTCGGATCGCTTAGAAACCTCGAGAATTGTTCTCAAGGCGGAAAAGCTTGCATATGTCCTCAAGAGCCTCTTCCCGATGGCCCTAAGGACGATGCAACCTGCATCAAATGTTGGTCTATCGTAAGCATGTGGCGATTCTCGAGGGCGAAGTTGCATCATGCTAGCGGCGATGGTACCCGAGCCGAAAAAAGCATGAGCATATGGATGCTAATACTATGGTCTTCCATCTTCATGAGTTGTTCGATGAGCAAGCGTTTAGATCCGGAAGGTTCGAGGTCTCTAGGCTCCTCTTCACCACGAAGATGCAAGAAGGTTCGCTCAGAGTGCGCTTTGTGCTAAAGATGAACGGGTACATCGAGCGCTAGCTACCCTGCTTTGTGATGGATCGCGAGTTAAGTATATTGACTTAATTGCATTGTTTGCCCAAGAGTTTCGCAATTTGTGATGAACTATCGGATGAACAAATTGGAATCCACCATTCAGAGCTCCTCGATATCTTTGAAAGGCTGGAGCCTTACATGAAGCATGAGGAGAAAGGCGGTTACATTAGTTGATTCCTCAAAGAAAGGTTCTAAGAGGAAGGCAAAAGAAGCAGAAGAAAGGAAAGAACAAAAAGGCAAAGAAGAGCGGAACCCGGTAGCAAAGGGCACTTACCATCATTGTGGCGAGAAGGCCACTTGCGAAGCTGCAAGATTTATCTTGAGTCCATGAAGAAGAAGAAGGCATCAGATGCCCCATCCTCTTGGTATCTTCGTTATTGATTGTCATTCTATTTCCTTAGACACTTGGGTATTGGATCTTGGGTGTAGCTCACATATATGTAATGACATCTGAGGCTAAGGAATAGAAGAAGACTTGTCGGAGAAGTCAAATTTGCGAGTTGGCAATGGAGCAAAGGTTCTTGCGATGCCATCGGAACTTATTTCTTTGAAGCTCCTAGTGGACTAGTCTTGGAAGCTGGACAATTGCTATTATGTTCCTTCTCTAATAAAGAACATTGTTTATTTCTGCTTAAATAGAAATGGTTTCCATTTAACGTTTAGTAACAATTGTTGTTATATAACTTTGAATGGCGTACTTTATGGAGCTGGAACTTTGAGTAATGGCATTTATACGTTGGACGTATCCAGTGACATTTTCAATATCGAAGCGAGCAACACGCGTGCTCGAAAGGATAATCACATAGACTCCTATATGTGGCATTGTCGTCTTGGCCATATAAGCAAGAAGCGCATGTCGAATTACACGATGTAGGAATTCGGAATCGTTGAATTGGATTCATACGATACATGCGAATCATGCTTAAAGGCAAGATGACTAAGTTACCTTTCTTTGGAAAGAGTGAGTATCTCTACATGTGTAATTGTAATGTATTGGAATTATCCCTAATCGATGAATTGATGGATTTGGACACCATCAATTCTGTCGAGACTAGCACGAGGTATACTCCTTGGTGTATCCAAGCAGTTGATTCTCACTGGCTGGAGACATTGTGATGTCCGGAGTTAATCGTGGATGCTAGTTATGGTAACTAGTTCATTAGAGTGACCAGTTGTAAGAGTTCATATGGTTCTTTGCATATATGGATATGTCAATGAAGTTCTTATTGCAGCTTAAGTGCGATGTTCCTTTGACTTGCGGTATTTAAGTCATCTGGGTCATGAAGACTTATGCTTTGACATCTTAAGAAAGCATCTCCGAAGAGATGTGGACCCGGGATGATTGGGTATAAGTCGAAGTGGTCGAAGGTGTTTGAATAGCCTATAAAGGATTTACCACTCCTTGCGAGGAGATGTATACCCATGGCCTCTCGTCGGATTGTTACTAAAGTCTTTGGCCAAAGCATTACATGTTTAGAGTAAGGTACTCTTAGATACATGCACAGTAACTAGAATCCGTAGGACGAGGAAATGATACTTGGGCTAGGTGTGACGTAGTCAACCTAGTGGGGACTGACACTATAGACCATGTCCTGAACCAAGTGGGTATAAGATGCGTGAAGGGAATGAGACACGATTCATTGTAGCTGCTAAAGGGTTTCAGAAATAGTTATGGATCAACCATTAATCTTTCGATTAATTGAGGATCATGATGTACTACTAGGTGCCACTCATGATCGTTCTATAATTAATAGTTAATTATAGATGACCAACATAAATCGAGAACCTATTTGGTCACACGCACAACGAGCGTAATCCGAAGGATTTAAAACGAGCTTGAGAATGAGATTCTCAGACCGAGAAAAACTAGGTTTGGTTGGACCAAACAAGGATCGAGCATGAAATCGTTTCAGTCGCAATGGAAGCATGGATGGCCCGTGTCTTATGAAGACATGATGGATGAACCAAATTGGTTTGGTTCTAATCTAATGGTGGAGAATAAACCAAAAGGGTTTGGTTTGTTTTAAACGAATGAACCAAAAGTTGGTTCGGTTCGTTTTAACTTAAAATAGACCAATGCGGTTTGGTTTATTTTAACTTAAGTTATTGGAGTGGGTTAGCGGGTTTTGGTTATGAACCAATAACCGTTAGGAGAATATGTTCTCTATAAAAACATGGCTTAAGGGTTTTTCATGGATAACTTATGTGTTGGAAAACCTAGCCGCCCAACCCCTCTCCCTCTCTTCTCCTTGCCACCGCCCAAGCAGCCCACGCTGCCAGCTTTTGTGCCGCCATCCACTTTGCTGCCGGCATCCAAGCTTCTTCCGGCGATCCTCCGGCGATCCTCCGGCGACCCTCCGGCGACTTCCCTTAGCTCCGGTGACCAAGGTGCAGCCGGCCATCCTTCTTTGGGCTGGCGCAACACCTCCACCAAGCTGTCCAATTTTCTGGACAGCTTCTTTCCTTTCGTGTCGGAGCATCGTTTGGATGATGTTTGGAGCTCCGACAGTGGCTACCTTGCCGGGGATTCGTTCTCCGATAATCCTCATAGGTGGAGGACGAAGGATTTATCAAACGGTTGACGAATACCTCTCCGGAGAAGCGAGTTTTGGGGACTCATTTTCGAATTCGAATTTTGATTCGGATTGTGATATTCTCTCGATCACATCGTCTTCGACACGAGGCTAGTGACTCCTACGAAGAAGAGGCTCGTGTCTTTGTGAAGTCATCCTGACGATACTCAGCATGGATATGGATAGAGGCGATTCTAGCGAGAGTCGCTCCGGTTGATGTCTTTCCCGCTGCACATGATACGTCAGGTATACCTAGAATAATTTCCTTTTATTGTAAAATTTGAAACTACGATTATGTCTACACATGTTGTACTATGCATGCATGTGGTGTGTGTATTATAATAAATTAGATTTATTGTTTTTTATTTTCTTCTGCTGCACACATGTTTACGAAATATATTCGAACACACATTCGCCGCGGTGCCGGAAACCCAACACGAGTTTCCTTCGACTTGAGGTATTCAAGTCATCTTGGTCATGGAGACTTATACTTTGACCTCTTAGTCGATACATCTCTACGGAAGTGTAAGTACGGGATGATTGGGTATAAGTCGAAGTGCCCGAAGGTGATTGAATAGCCAACAAAGGATTCATCACTTCTTGTGAGGAGATGTATACCCTATAGCCACTCGTCAGGATTGTTACTTAAAGTCTTTAGCCAAAGCATTTCATGTCAAGAGTATGGTTTTCTTGGATACATGTCGAAGTAATTAGAATCCACTGGATGAGGAAGTAAGGCTTGGGCTAGGTGTGACGTAGTCAGCCTAGTGAGGACTAACACATAGACCATGTCCTGAACCAAGTGGGTATAAGATGAGTAAAAGGAATGACGCATGATTCACTATAGTTGCTGAAGGGTTCGAAAATGGTTTTGAGATCAATCGTTAATTTTTCGGTTAATTGGGGATCATGATGTACTACTAGGTGTCACTCATGATCGTTCCATAATTAATGGTTAATTATGGACGACCAACATAAACTGAGAACCTATTAGGTCACACGAACTACGAATCCTTCAAAGAGACTTAAAATGAGTTTGAGAATTGGATTCTCAAGATCGAGAGAGATCAAGTTTGGTTGGACCAAATACATGACAAATATGGAAATAATTGTCAAGTCAGAAATATGAAAGGAGCACATCTTAAGAAGATGGGTTCTTAAGAAGATGGGTTGGGCCTTAAAAGGCTTAATTATAAACCAAATCCATTTGGTTTTAATTAAAAGGGTCCTCTTTTGGTTAAGGGCCCAATTAGGATTTAATGGATGAGATTAAGCCTTAATGGTTATAGGCTTAGGGATTTGATCCACTAACCTATAACCCATTAGGATTAGTGCCTATATAAAGGGTTATAAAGGCTAAACCTAATGAATAGAAGTCCTCAAGACCCTCTTCCTCAACCTAGCTGAACTCTCTATCCTCTTCCTTCTTCTTTGTCGTCGGCCCTAGCAAGGCTCCCTCTTGTTTAGATCTGGCCAACTCCGACCAAGTCTTCCTCAAGGTGGATTGACCATTCGTCCAAGGCTTGGAACAAAGATTTCTTCCTTTGTGCCCTTGGCCGAACCTAGGAGAATTAGAGTTTGGTATTCCGCCGACCATCAAGGAAACAAGGGTTGTTTCCACCTCTTTAGAGGTTGGCCACTCTAGTTTTTAGGGTTGTTATTGTTGCTTATTGAAGCTTCAAAAGCAGTGGCTAATTTCGACATGAATCGACAACCTTTCAAAGGTTGTTCGAGGACTCATTTGTGTTGCAAAATGAATTGACGATTGCTCTCCGATCAACCACCCTTCTTGCTTTGTCTGGTAGTGAAGATAAGGTCAAACTTGTGGCTTTGAGAAGTCGTCCCTCTAAAGATTCGGTGTGGATATGAGTAGAGACGAAGCTCATGAAGGCCAGACGGCCTGATGCCCTTCCGGTTTGCCATCATCCAAAAGGTATACCTAGAGTAAAATTTATTTTATTCTTGTTGTATGTAAAGTTTTATTTTGTGGATGTCTGCACTGTTATAATCTTGCATGCATGGGTGTGAGTGTTGTAATAATTTAGAAAATTATTACGTTTTTCTTCTGCTGCATTCGTTTGTGAAACGACAAAAACACATTTATGCATCAGTTGTAACCCAACATTGGTATCAAAGCTTGACCATGCTTCGACATATTCGTAAAATAGGTTTTACGAAGTTGTAGTTGGTCGTAGAATTATTTTGGAAAATTTTCTATTTTGGAAAATTTTTCATTTTTGGAAAGTTTTCTAATTTGTTAGAAAAAATCTAGATTTGGAAAATTCAGAAATAATTTAGGAAATTATATTTCTGGAAATACTTGACCAAGAAATATTAATATGGAAAATATTTCCTAATTAATTGGATTTTTTTATAGTATTTATTTCCTTAAATAAAGTATGTGATTAAATTGGAAATTATTTCCTAATTTAATTATGGAATTTTGATTTATGGAAATCAATATTCTATAACATATTTTATTTTTGAAAAATATTTACCAAATAAAATATGAAATTAAATTCGAAATTAATTCCCTATTTAATAAGAGAATCATGATTTATGGAAATTAAGATTCTAAATTATATTTTATTTCTAATATATTTCCTAGATAAAATATAATATTAAATTTGGATTTAAATCCTTATTTAATTAAAGAATCATGATTTATGAAATCTAGATTCTAAAATATATTTTATCTTTAATATATTTCCCAAACAAAAATATGAGATTAAATTTGGAAATTATTTCCTAATTTAATCAAAGGAATGTTGATTTATGGAAATTAAATTTCTAAATATATTTTAATTACAAAATAATAGAATGACAACTATGACATAATCATGCCATGTCATATGGCATGATTAGATGTATTTTGTCATGCGTGTGTTGTGACATGTCATCATATATGTCATGCGTGTGATGTCATATAGGTAGAACATATGCATGAGGATGAGACATAAAACCTTATACAAATTTTAAAGCTTACACCTACAATTAATATGGTAAGAACTAGAATCTAATTCCTTGTTTGAGTTGTTAGCCCAAGTCAAACTCAACTTGAAATTAGATATGTTCGAACCATAGAGATACAATCTCATGATTAACGGGTTGACTTTAATTTGAAACATTGGCTTGTTGACCTAACGCCAAGGTCAATGTGGATAGAGGTGAAGTCGGGTGATATACATTTGATGTATACTTGTTAATGTGTTAACTATTGGTGCAACAATGCCCCCAAGCATTTATATGTTTTGATGTTTGGATAATTATCTATAGTTAGGCAATATTTTGTGATCTAACCGTGAACGTGTTAAGTGACAGGAAATCCAAGTATGAAGACTTGGTGAAGGAAAGTTCAAGTATGATCTTGGCAAGAGAAGTCTAAGGAAAAATCTTGGCGGCGTAAGTCCAAGCATGTAGTCTTGGCGGTGTAAAGTCCAAGCGGACCTTGGCAAAGGAAGACCAAAGGAAAGGTCTTGGCAGCGTAAGTCCAAGCATGTAGTTTTGGCGATATAAAGTCCAAGCGGTCCTTTGACAAAAGAGAAACCCAAGACATGACGAAACTGAGGGAAGCTCTTGGAAGCAAGCACAAGGATGAAGGAGTCACAGAGTCGGAGGGATCCTGGAGGCACAAGGCTGAAGGAAGAGCTAGCAGGTTAAGTCTAGGTCTAGGGGGTTAATTCAAGTATGATTTATTCATACTTGAAGTGTATCGCCGACCGTGATTCAGACGCTTGAACCACTCGATCAAGCCGGGCTGAGTTCTATGGCCAATAGTCAACTACTAGGGTTTAACAGTGAACTGGTACACCCATCAGTCGACTGTTGTACCCCAGCAGTCGACGGCTATAAGTGAACGTCAGCACAAAAGGTTCTCCAATCGAGTGATCGCTTGGAGCACTCGATTGGTTACTCAATCAGTCGACTGATCAGAGTTTCGTTGGGCAGTGATGATTGTAAATTCATCTTGTCAGAAGCTGTTGGATTGCATCGACTACAGCATCAGTCGATTGATGGAGACCATCAGTCGACTGATCGAGGCTCAATGGGAAAATCGGTCTCTTCTCTATAAAAAGAGGCCATGGGGTACTTGAGGAGGCTAGTGCTTATATTCAAATCATACTCTCAAGCTCCCACGTTTTTCCTAATCTTTCTAAGTGTTTTAAATCCTCCTCTTCTCTAATTCTCATCTTCATCAATTGTAAGAAGAGGAGTGTGTTTGTAAAGAAAGCTTCTTAGTGGAGAATTGCTTGGATCGATCCACCTTAAGGATCGCAGTGGAGTAGGAGCTTAATCTCCGAACCACGTAAAATCTCTCTTATTAGCGATTGTGTTTTTAGTTTCTTAACTTTCGTTTAGTATTTGTTTTGCTTCCACTAACCTTTATTGTAGAAACGAAAAGAGGTTATTCACGCTCCTCTAGCCTTCCAAAGATCCCCAACAAGTGGTATCAGAGCCCGGATCATGTCAGAAGATCTAACAATCAACCGGAGCACGATGGCATTTCAAGAGGGATATAGCACGGCGAGGCCTCCATTCTTCGACGGCAATGACTTTGGATATTGGAAAGGTAGGATGGAATACTACCTTATGAATGACATTGACAATTGGTTTAGTGTTGTAGATGGGTTCGAGAAGTCGGTCGATGAGTTTGGAGCACCACTACCAACCAAGGATTGGACAAGGGAAGTGTCAAAGAAGGCGCAAGCAAATGCAAAAGCAATGACCACACTTCAATGTGGTCTATCAAAGGAGCAATTATCCAAGGTCGGGCCCTTCAACTCCGCTAAAGAGCTTTGGGAGAAGCTCATCGAATTAAATAAAGGATCAAATGAGACTAGAAGAGCCAAAAGAGATCTATTGATAGGTCAACTCCAAAGCTTCACCATGAAGACCAATGAGATCATGAGTTAAATGCATGGTAGATTCAAGGGCGTAGTCAATGGACTACACGTAATAGGTGAGAAGGTCGACAATCGAGACCTTGTGAGGTATGTACTTTAAGCTTTCTCTAGAACAACTTTATGGGCATCAATGGTAGATGCTTATAAGGTGTCTAGAGACCTTTCATTAGTTAAACTAGATGAACTTTTTTGTGAATTTGAGTTGCATGAGAAAGCTAACACTTCGTCCAAGGAGAAAGGTGTAGCTCTTTTTGTAGGTAAGAAGGACAAGAAGAAGAAGGAGAAGAAAGAAGTCTCTTCTTCATCCGAATCTGAGAAGGAGTCATCTAGTAGTGATGAAGAGCTATTGGCAAGTGAGGTGACTCACTATGTGAAGAAGTTTGGTGGGAGGTCAAGGAAGCTTACCAAGAAGGATGTGAGGAGGATGTTCCAATCCTCAAAAGGTAAATCCCCAAGTAGTTCAAGTTTAAACACTAACGTAATTTGTTATGGTTGTAACAAGAAAGGGCACATCAAGCCAAATTGCCCGAACCTAAAGAAGAAGGAGAACAAGGAAAAGAAGGAAGCCATGGTAGCCCAAACATGGGATACACAAAGTGTAGAAGATTCCTCCGATGATGAAGAACTTTGCCACACCACAAGAAATATGGCACTCATGGCCCTAGAAGATAACTCAAGTGATGAGTCATCATCATCCTCAAGCGACGAATCATCCTCTAGTGACGATGAGGTAAAAGACTCCCCTATGATAGACTTACTTTATGAAACCATTGCATGTCTTCAAAATGCTCTAAATAAATCAAAATCTAGGATTAAGGATTTAAAAGTAGAAATTAAATAAATTAAGGATGTAGAAATTTCTTATTATGATGCATGTTCACTTAGGAATGAAAATAATGAACTAAGAAAAGAAATAGGTGAACTAAGATCATGCTTAGAAAAATTTACAAATGACTCCAAATACCTAGACATGATACTTAGGGATCAAAGGGCTATTTACAATAAGGTCGGAATAGGATATAGACCTAAGGAGAAGGAAGTAGCTTTTACCTCCCTTGTTAGTAGGAAATCAACCATTATGAGCAAGGTTAGAAAGGCATGGGTTCCTAAGAGCTATGTAGTTAATGCTACCGGTCCTAAGATTTGGGTGTCTAAGACTTGTATTTTTCATGTTGTATAGGTAGAAGGACCAAGCTTGTGAATTGTTGATAGTGGTTGCTCAAAACATATGACCGGTGATGAGAGCAAATTTTCCACAATCAACCACATTAGCAAGGGGACCGTGCCTTTTGAAAATAGTGGAAAACTTAAAATTCTAGGAAAAGGCACAATTGAGGTATCCCCAAATCTTGCTATTCGTAAAGTATTGTTAGTTAAAAATATGAAGTTTAACTTGCTTAGTGTAAGTCAATTATGTGATGTCAACTTTGATGTTCAATTTAACTCTTCTAAATGCTTTATAAGACATTAAATGATTGCATGTTAGTAGGATATAGGAAATCAAATATTTATTATGTTGATTTATCCTATGCTTCTAACATTTCCCTTAAGTGTCTTATAGCAAAAGAAGAAGAAAGTTGGTTATGGCATAGGAGGCTTGGGCACATCAACATGAAAAATATTGCCAAGATAGCCAAGATGGAGCTAGTCAAGGGTTTGCCAAAAGTCAAGTATCTCAAGGACAAGATGTGTGATGCATGCCAAGAAGGGAAACAATCAAAGTCATCACACAAGGGTAAAAATTTAATTAGTACTTCCTTACCATTAGAGCTTATTCATTTAGATTTATTTGATTGTCATAGTACTCCTTCTATGAATGGTAGCAAATATTGCTTAGTTATAGTAGATGATTTTTCTAGATATACTTGGGTGTATTTTATGAAACATAAGGACAATACCCTAGAAATAATCATAGGCTTTAGCAAAAGAGTAGAGAATGAAAGAAATCTCAAAATCAATCGGATCCGTAGTGATCATGGTGGAGAATTTGAGAATTCTAATTTCTCCAAATTTACTTAGAACGAGGGTACAAGCATGAATTCTCTTGTCCTAGAACACCTCAACAAAATGGGGTGGTGGAAAGGAGAAATTATGCCCTACAAGAAGCGGCTAGGACTATGCTTAATGCATATTCATTACCTAGCTACTTGTGGGCGGAAGCGGTTAATACCGCTTGCTATATCCAAAATAGAGTCCAAATCCATAGGTTTTTAGGTAAAACTCCATTTGAATTATGGAATGACACAATTCCAACAATTCATTACTTTAAAGTCTTTGGATGCAAAGCTTATATCCTAAATACCAAGGACAATTTAGGAAAATTTAAGTCTAAAGCGGATGAGAAAATCCTTGTTGGATACTCATCCACTAGTAAAGGGTATAGAGTCTACAACAAAAGGACTCAAATAGTTGAGGAGTCTTCAAATGTTCAATTTGATGAGACCTCTACCACTTACCCTAGAAAATCCCCCATTGATAATGATATCAATGACAAAAATCAAGATATTACCCAAAAATTGCAAAACATGACTTTAGGGGATAATAATCAAGGGGGAGGATTAATGAGTAACAATCAAGGGGGAGCAAGAGGGGATTCGAATGATGAAAGGAGAATTGAGGATATCCAAGATCAAAATCAAGTTGATACACCTCCTAGAACAATAAGAGTTCATCAAAATCACCCTCTAGATAAAGTTGTAAGGGAATTATCTCAAGGTGTTAGAACTAGATCCTTCCATAGAGCTCCCTCTAGTCAAATATCTCTTATCTCTCAAATTGAGCCCAAATCAATCAATGATGCATTATTTGATCTGGATTAGATCTTAGCAATGCAAGATAAATTGGCTCAATTTGAAAGAAGTCAAGTATGAGAGCTAGTTCATAGACCCAATGATAGCAGTATAGCACCATTATTACTACTAGATGGGTCTTTAGGAATAAATTAGATGATCAAGGTAATATAACTAGAAATAAGGCAAGGTTAGTTGCAAGGGGCTTCAATCAAGTTGAAGGATTTAATTATGATGAAACCTATGCCCCGGTTGCTAGGTTAGAATCCATTAGAATCCTATTAGGATATGCCTCTTACATGGAATTTAAACTCCATCAAATGGATGTAAAATCGGTATTCCTAAATGAGTTTATTAAGGAAGAGGTATATGTAGAACAATCTCCCGGGTTTGAGAGTATAGACTATCCAAATCATGTATACAAGCTTAGAAAATTTTTATACGAGTTAAAACAAGCTCCTCGAGCTTGGTATGAAAGATTGTCATCTTTCTTAGTGTCTAAGGGGTTTAGAAGAGGTCAAGTAGATCAAATTCTCTTCATAAAGTCAAAATCAAAGGATATCTTTGTAGACCAAGTATATGTAGATGACATTATTTTTGGGTCAACAAATGATGAACTCCTTCAAGATTTCATCAAAAATATGGAGAATGAGTTTGAAATGAGTCTAGTTGGAGAATTAAAATTCTTCTTAGGATTACAAGTCAAACAAACTAATGAAGGTACTTATGTATACCAAACCAAATATGCCAAAGAAATGATCAAGAAATTTGGTTGGGAAAATTCTAAGGTAGTTTCAACTCCTATAGCAACCAATACAAAAATAGATAATGATCATGAAGGAAAATCAATTGACCTTAGACTTTATAGGAGTATAATTGGTAGCTTATTATATCTAACTGCTAGTAGACCCGATATATTATTTGCGGTAGGTATGTGTGCTAGGTACCAATCATGTGCCAAAGAGTCCCATTTAATGGTCATTAAGAGAACTTTAAGATATATCAAAGGCACATTAAATGTAGGACTTTGGTACCCTAGGATAAAATCTTTTGATTTGGTTGGGTACACTGATTCCGACTATACTGGTTGCAAGTTGGATAGGAAGAGTACTAGTGGTGGATGTCAATTTCTTGGATCCTCCCTAGTTAGTTGGAGTAGTAGAAAGCAACCTTGTGTTGCTTTGTCCACCACCGAAGCCGAATATGTGGCTATGGGTGGTTGTGTGGCTCAATTACTTTGGATGAGACACACTCTAGAGGACTATGAGCTACACTACTCCAATGTCAAGGTTTATTGTGATAATGTGAGTACCATAAATTTGACCAAAAATCCGATACATCACTCTAGGACTAAGCACATTGAAGTGAAGCATCACTTCATTAGAGATCATGTGGATAAAGGGGACATTGAACTCAATTACATAGAATCCAAGTCTAACCTAGCCGACATATTCACCAAGGCTCTCCCCGAAGCGGATTATTCATCACTTAGGAGAGAACTTGGAATGTGCTTAGTAGAATAGAGGTCTAGGTTTGCATGATCCTATAGAAAATCTAGGACTATACCTCTAAGCATCTCACAAAATACCTAAGAAACCATGATTTTTGTATTGAGCCACTTAGAAAATTTGTATCATTTTTGAAATCTAGAAAACATATATTTTTCAAATTATTTTTCCTTGGTAGACAATGATTTTAGAAATGTTTACACAAAATTTCATGATTTTTTTATGTTTCTTGAATTTTTGGCGCATTTCTGAAGTTAAATAAAAACACGAAAATGACGTTTTAAGTGTGGTCGCTTCAACGCTTCAATCAATCGATCGCCACTCTGATTTTTCTGCAAATCAGCCTTCTTTCTTGAATTAAGTGTAATCCTAAGTGTCCTAACCCTATGGTATGATAATTCGAGTAATTAAAAGGGTATAGGACTAATTAATGTATTGTTTTAGGGGGAGCTTCATAATGAAATCTTTTCATCCCCTAAAATTAAATTGTTGGAGCAAAGTTAGGACATAGCTTCATATCTCTTGTTATGTTCACACATCATAAACCATGTCTTAGATTAAGGGGGAGCCTCATATCTATCTTATACCTTAGTTCAAGACATAACCAATTCAATTCTTTAATGAACTTATCATTGTATGAATCCTTCTCTTTTTGATGTATTTCAAGGGGGAGAAGGAAACTTTAAGTTAGAATTTATATTAGAAATATGATGTTTTCATTATATGCATATGTTAAGACCTAACTTAAATGATTGCCAAAGCAAAAGGGGGGAGATTGTTGATGTAATAATACCCCAAGCATTTATATGTTTTGATGTTTGGATAATCATCTATAGTTAGGCAATGTTTTGGGATCTAACCGTGAACGTGTTAAGTGACAGGAAATCCAAGTATGAAGACTTGGTGAAGGAAAGTCCAAGTATGATCTTGGCAAGAGAAGTCTAAGGAAAAGTCTTGGCGGTGTAAGTCCAAGCATGTAGTCTTGGCGGCGTAAAGTCCAAGTGGACCTTAGCAAAGGAAGACCAAAGGCAAGGTCTTGGCAGCGTAAGTCCAAGCATGTAGTCTTGGAAGCGTAAAGTCCAAGTGGTCCTTTGGTAAAAGAGAATCCCAAGACATGACGAAACCGAGGGAAGCTCTTGGAAGCAAGCACAAGGATGAAGGAGTTGCAGACTCGGAGGGGTCCTGGAGGCGCAAGGCTGAAGGAAGAGTTAGAAGGTTAAGTCTAGGTCTAGGGGGTTAATTCAAGTATGATTTATTCATACTTGAAGTGTATCAGTCGATTGGTGATTTGTACCAGTCGACTGCTCAGTCACTCAACTGCTCAGTCACTCGACTGAAGTTGGTTGAGTTATGTGGCCAACAATCGATTGCTAAGGTTTGACAGCGGACTGGTCCACCCATCAGTCGACTACTATACCCCAGTAGTCGACTGCTATAAGTGGACGTTGGCACAGAAGGTTCTCCAGTCGAGTGATCGCTTGGAGCACTTGACTGGTTACTCAATCAGTCGACTGATCAGAGTTCCGTTGGGCAGTGACGATTGCAAATCTGGCTCGTCAAAAGCCATTGGATTGCATCGGCTACAGCATCAGTCGACTAATGGAGACCATCAGTCGACTGATCGAGGCTCAATGGGAAAATCAGCCTCTTCTTTATAAAAAGAGGTCATGGGGTACTTAAAGAGGCTAGTGCTTATATTCCAACCATACTCTCAAGCTCCCACGTTTTTCCTAAGCTTTCTAAGTGTTTTAAATCCTACTCTTCTCTAATTCTCATCTTCATCAATTGTAAGAAGAGGAGTGTGTTTGTAAAGAAAGCTTCTTAGTGGAGAATTACTTGGATTGATCCACCTTAAGGATCGTCGTGGAGTAGGAGCTTAATCTCTAAACCATGTAAAATCTCTCTTGTTAGCGATTGTGTGTTTAGCTTCTTAATTTTCGTTTAGTATTTTTTTTTGCTTCCGCTAACCTTTATTGTAGAAACGAAAAGAGGCTATTCACCCCCCCCCCTCTAGCCTTTAAAAGATCCCCAACATTAACAATCCGATGTTTATGCAAACATTCAAATAGTTGATAGCATAATGTGATAGTTATATATACACGATATGTAATCAGTATACTTGATACCTACCACTATAGCTAAGAATGGCTTGTTGGCCTAATGTCAAGGTTGTTCTTATCTATAGTGGATATCAACCCACTCGGATAAAAACCTATGATCTCTCGAATTCAAAGTAAGGACTCTAGAATTAAAAAAGTGAGTGGGAAGCTCCACTAGCTTCTCCCACATCTCCTTGGCGCTCGAGCACTCTCCTATTCGATTGATTTCTTATTGAGGTATCACGTTGAATAGATGGTGCTTGGCCTTTGAATTTGCAAGGTACTCCTCCTTTTGCTTCTTTGTACATCTCGATTTTTCTAGTGGCTTGTTTTCTTCATCCCTAGGCACCTCAAAACCATTTTCCATAATTAATATTATATCAAAATCGATTTCGAAAAATACCTCCATCCGTTTCTTCCACCAAGAGAAGTCGCCTTCGAATTTCGATGGATGAATGTTCATGTCGGTCATCTTTGTTGTGCTTGTTGCGGCGATGAGTCCGTCGACAAGTAACTTGGCTCTGATATCACTTGTTGGAGGATCGTGGCTCGGCTAGAAGGGGGGTTGAATAGCCTTGATCATGCTCGATGGAACTCGTTCGTCTTAATCGTCTACAATAGTGGTTAGCGCAACGAAATATGCTAATTAAGCTAAACAAAAGTAAAGAGAAAGAGTAAACGCTAAGATAAATGATGTAACGTGGTTCACGACCCTTGCTGCTAATTCACGGACGATTCGTTCGGCGAATCACTCCCTCAACCAATGCACTAAGCTTCTCCTTTGCTCAATTAAGGTGGAGAAGAAATCTTCTTACACAATCTCTCCCTCTTACAATAAAATAGAGATAGAAACAAGGAAGAGGAGAGTAAAACATTTAGGGCACTTGGAGAGCACTTGGGAGTGGAAGCATTAACCTCCCCAAGGCACCAAACCCTTCTTTTTTTAGTGAAGAAGGGTTTCTTCCCGTTGGGCATGTAGCAGTCGACTGCTATTGTAGTCGTTGCCTCACAATGACTTCATCCTCGTTGGCATCCCAACCAACGGATAGCCAATCAGTCGACTGCCAAACCCTAGCAGTCGACTGATGCCCGTGCAGTCGAGTTGCCTCGCTTTTGTGGTCGTTTCCACCTATAGCGCTTGATCGTCATCCCTTGCGCGATCGATAGTGAGCAAAGAGATGATCTGCACCTTGGCGATCAACTTAGCCACGAAACCCTAGTTGACACTGATCAACTAGTAGTCAACTCAGACCAGTCGACTGATATCTATATCAGTCGATTGTTGTCGGGTAAAACCTCAAACAACAAAGTGTTTCAGCATCCAACCATCGGATAAAACCTCAAACCACATGTTTGAGCATTCGACACTTTCAATCGTTGGGTAAAACCTCAAACACATGTTTGAGCATTCGACACTTGATCTTAGCCACTTGGCCAAGTTTACCTACTTGAGCTATCCCGTCCTGGGTTACAATCACTCAATCTCTCATCTCCCATAGAGTCCCTCACTGAAACTCTCTTCGTCCGGCCTGCGTCCCTCGGATGCACTAAGCCCGTGACTTCTCCCATGCCATCCTTCACGTCTTGCCCTAAAGTCTGCTTCCTTTAACTTCACTCCATTTGCTCCTCGTCCGACAGTCCCTCGGATGCACCAAGGTCACAACTTCTCCCTGTGCCATCCTTCACCGACTCAAGGACCCGAGCCATGAGATGATGAACTCACCAATGTTGTTAGTGTAGGGGCACCAGATAATCAAACCTAGGGTTTGATTATGAAAAAGGCCCAAAGTTAAGGACATATTGTTATCTAATGAGCTAAACTAAGTGTGCAAGAAATGTCTAAGCTGAGATGAAGGTCGACGACACCCGGAGAATCTCGAGTCGAGAAACCGTGTAGTCGGGCAACATTGGGAGAACTTCGGAGGAAGTCGAAGAACCCAGGTGAAGACCGAAAGCTAGGTGACAAGTCACAAAGGACCAGAGGTAAGCTCGAGTGTGAGTAAAGGTGAGGTCGAGTCCTCCGTATGGGGACGTCCTTAGGTGGCGATCCGACTAAGACTTCCAATGGAAGATCTAGGTCGAGATCGGACGGTAAGTGGTCGTCAAATTTACCTTTACTATTTTGTTTTCGAGCAAACTTTGTGTTGCAGCTGAATAACCTAGCCATCAGTCGACTCCTAGCTATTGGCAGTCGACTGATGGTGTCATCAGTCGACTGATTAGGGCAATCAATCGACTGCCATTCAAACTGGCCACCTCGAGGAAAGTCAAGATAAGCTCCACTTATCTTAGGGAGATGAGGTTCTTTGACCCTTAGCTGGATCTGAATATTAGGGGGCTTCCAAGGCTATAAAAGAAGGGGGATTTCACCCCTTTAGTTTATCATTCCAAGCTCTCGAAGTGTTTCCACAACACCACAACTCTATGATGCCGAAACGTTGCTGCGACGTCGACGACACCCCTTCAACATCAAGTTCAGATCGTCGTCGGTATATTTTGTAGTTGCTCTTTCAATTTATTCGAGTTTTCTTTATCGATCTTTTAATCATAATGAGGAGAGGTGGGATTGTCCCTCTACCTGATCTCTCTTGTTTTGTAATCGTTGTCTCCTACCTCCAATGAGGAGACTTTTTAGTGCTTTGCTCCTCCGTACGTGGTCTAGGATCGTAGGGCCTTGGATTAGCAACCATTAGGTTGTGAACCAAGTAAAAATAAACTTGTGTCATTTACTTTTCCACTACAATACTCAAGTTTTTCTACGAATGGAAAGAAAATTTATCGCTCGTTATTCACCCCCCCCCCTCTAGCGCACTTTTCGATCCTATAAATGCTTCATCAAGCTAACCATGTGTGATTTACTAAGTCCTACACAACTTAAATACACACATCAAATCAATAACAACCCTAACTTAAACCCTTTGCCACATACATCAAAACCAAACACATACTTGGGTTGATTGCCCTAACAATCTTCCCCTTTTTGATGTGTGGCAATATGTTTAAGTTAGGTAAAAACATTCAAAAACATTTAAAGGAAAGTAAGCATGTAAAACATGGATATCAAAAACTCCCCCTTAACACATGCAAACTCCCCTTTAACACATGCTAATTTCCCCCTAGCATGATTAACTTAAACTCCAACATTTCTCCCTCTTTGACACCATCAAAAATAGCATACATATGTTATTTGTAGGATATTTGACGCCACTAGAGGGGGGGTGAATAGCGTTTGACCGTTCGTAGATGGAATTCGATCGCGTGTTCATCTCTACAATTTCGTTAGTGCACAGCGGAAATAGATATGATACAATAACGAAATACGCAAACACGAGTATGTAACGTGGTTCGGAACCGCACGGTTCCTACTCCATGGATCGAGCTCTACGAGCTCTAGTGATGCACATGCAACCACTAATAAACACTCCTTCTCGGAACAATTCGGAGGTGGAGAAACCTCGTACAATAATGATTACAACAATAATCAAAGAGATACAAGAAAATACGATAATGAAATACAAATGCAAGTAAAGGAAAAACACTTTACAAAAGCTTTTGATTGCTTGATCTTTGATTGCCTTGAACTAGCTTTGAAGGACTGGAAAGCACCAACTTGTTGGTGCAACAATGCTCCAAGTATTTATATGTTTTGATGTTTGGCTAATCATCTAAGTTAGGCAATATCTTGTTATCTAATTACGAATGTGTTTAAGTGACAGGGAAATCCAAGGATGAAGACTTGGTAAAAGGAAGTCCAAGTATGATCTTGGCAAAGGAAGTCCAAGGGATGGACTTGGCGGCATAAGACCAAGCTTGTAGTCTTGGCAGCATAAAGTCCAAGTGAACCTTGGCAAAGGAAGTCCAAAGTAAAGTCTTGGCAGCATAAGTCCAAGCTTGTAGTCTTGGCGGCATAAAGTCCAAGCATTTGGCAACCCAAGACATGACGAAACCGAAGGAAGCTCTTGGAAGCAAAGCGCAAAGGATGAACAAGTCGCGGACTCGGAGAGATCCTGAAGGCGCAAGGCTTAATGAGGAGCTAGAAGGTTGAGTCTAGGTCTAGGGTATAAAATCAAGTGTGAATTACTCATACTTGATGAGTATCACCGATCGACACGATGTATCACCGACCGTCAGCGCTCGATTGAGTCGATGAAACCTCGACCATCACCGATCGCTTCGTAGCGGGGCCGATCGATGCCGCGATCACCGATCGAAGGGCATCACCGATCCGATCAAGGGAAATATCGCCACGCAATGCGCCTCACTCGATCGCCGCTTGATCACTCGACTGATCACCCCATCAGTCGACTGATGGAGGGATCAATCGACTGATCACCTGGCCATTGGAGATTGCGGCTACGAATCTCCTCGGAGATCGCATTTCAAAAGCCGTTGGCTTCGGAGACAGTCGACTGATGGTATGCATCAGTCGACTGATCGACGCCCAACGGGAAAAACAACCCCTCTTCTATAAAAAGGGGCCATGGGGAGCTTGGTGAAGCTAGTGCTCTTGCTCCTAACTATACCCTCGTGCTCACCAAGCCTTCCAAGTGTTTTTTAGTGATTTAAATCCTCCTCTTCTCTTGTTCTTGATCATCCATCATTGTAAAGAAGAGGAGAGCATTGTAAGAAAGGTTTCTCCACCTTGGTTCATCCAAAGGAGGTTCTAGTGAAGATTGATTAGGGCTAATCCACCTTACGGATTGCCGTGGAGTAGGAGCGTCATCTCCGAACCACGTTACATCGGGTGTTAGCTTTGTTTCTTGTTTTTGTTTGTGCTTATATTTGTATTGCTTCCGCTAACATTTTTGTAGAAAGAAAGAAAGGCTAATCACCCCCCCTCTAGCCATTCCAAGGGTCCTAACAAGTGGTATCAGAGCCCGGATAGCTTGGAAGATCTCACCATCAACCAAGACATCAATGGCTCTTCAAGAGGGATATAGCATCGCCAAGCCACCGCTCTTCGATGGGAGTCATTTTGCGTATTGGAAAGGTAGGATGAAGTACTATCTTATGAGTAATATTGAAATTTGGCATAGTGTTGTAGATGGCTTCGAGGAACCGGTGGATGAACATGGACATCCTATTCCAAGCAAGGATTGGACAAGAGAAATAAACAAGAAATTTGAATCAAATGCAAAGGCCATCCTCACCATCCAATGCGGCGTCACAATGGAGCAACTCAACAAGGTGGGGCCTTTTGAATCCGCCAAGGAGCTATGGGAAAAGCTCATTGAGCTAAATGAAGGTTCCAAGGAATCAAAGAGGGCCAAGAAGGACCTATTAGTTGGACAACTTCAAGCCTTTCAAATGAAGATGCATGAAACCGTAAGTCAAATGCATGGAAGGTTCAAGGAAATTGTAAACGGACTCCATATCATAGGTGAGTGAGTTGACAACCGGGATTTGGTAAGGTATATTTTACAAGCATTTCCTAGAAATTCTTTATGGACTTCTATAGTTGATGCCATTAAGGTAACTAGGGATTTATCTCAAATTAAAATTGATGAATTATTTTGTGAGTTTGAATTACATGAGCAAACTAACATGTCCTCTAAGGAAAAGGGGTTAGCTCTATTTGTTGAAAAGAAGGACAAGAAAGAAAAGAAGAAGAAGGAAAGAAAAGAAGCATCATCATCATCCGAGTCGGAGGATGAGTCAAGTAGCGATGGGGACTCATCTAGTGAAATGGCAAATTTCGTCAAGAAGCTTTATAGAAAGTCAAGAGAGTTCAAGAATAGAGAAGCAAGGAAGGGGTCTCATTCCTCAAAAGGTAAATTTAATGGTAATTCAAGTTTTAGCAATAATGTGATTTGCCATGCTTGCAATAAGAAGGGGCATATAAAGCCGAATTGCCCGGAGCTAAAGAAGAAGGAGGAAAAGGAAAAGAAAAAGAAGGACAAGAAGGAAAAGAAGAAGAAGGAGGCCATGGTGGCTCAAACCACATGGGACACACCAAGTGTTGAAGACTCTTCCTCCGATGATGAGCTTTGCCACATCACACGCCATGTGGCACTCATGGCATTAGAAGATGATTCCGGCACATCAAGTCAAGAAGATTCTTCAAGTGATGAATCGTCATCTAGTGACGATGAGGTAATGAATTCTCCCAAGGTTAAGCTTCTTTATAAATCAATTGCCTATCTTAAAGAAGCTCTAGATAAGTCAAAATCTAAGGTTAAGAGCATGAAGTTAGAACTAAAGGCCATTAGGGATGAAAAGCTTTCACATATTGACTCTTGCATGCTTAAGGAAGAAAATGACAAACTTAAGGATGAGGTTAGTGAATTGAAAGTATGTTTAGAAAAATTTTCAAATGGCTCAAAGTGTCTTGATATGATTCTTAGTAGGCAAAGAGCGGTTTATAACAAGGCCGGTTTAGGATATAAGCCAAAAGAAAAAGAAGTTGCTTATATTTCATTAATAAATAGGAAAGCAACTATTAAGGGTAAGGTTAAGAAAGCTTGGGTACCTAAGAAGTTTTTACTTAATGTTACCGATCCAAATATTTGGGTACCAAAAGCTTGTGTTTTTCATGTGATTTAGGTAGGAGAGCGAGGTATGTGGATTGTGGATAGCGGTTGCTCAACACATATGACCGGGGATGTGAGCAAGTTCTCCACAATCAAATATGTGAAGAAGGGAGCGGTGTTCTTTGGGAATAGTGGAAAACTCAAGATATTAGGTAGAGGAACAATTGAGGTATCCCCCAAAATTGTTATTCACAAAGTCTTGCTAGTTGAAAATATGAAATTTAATTTATTAAGTGTTAGTCAACTTTGTGATGCAAACTATCATGTCTCCTTTGAATCCTCTAAATGCATGATTAGACACAAGGAATTAAATGATTGCATGTTAGTTGGATATAGGAAATCAAATATCTATTATGTTGATCTTTCATATGCTTCTAACATTTCTACTAAGTGTTTTGTTGCAAAAGAAGAGGAAAGTTGGCTATGGCATAGAAGATTGGGGCATATCAACATGAAAAACATAGCCAAGGTAGCCAAGGTAGCCAAGATGGAGTTGGTCAAAGGGCTACCAAAGATCAAGTATGTCAAGAACAAATTGTGTGATGCATGCCAAGAAGGAAAACAAACAAAGGCATCACACAAAGGTAAAACCCTAACCAATACCTCTTTACCATTAGAATTATTGCATCTTGACTTATTTGATTGCCATAGTACTCCATCTTTAAATGGTAATAAATATTGTTTGGTTATAGTAGATGATTTTTCTAGGTATACTTGGGTCTATTTTATGAAACATAAGGATGATACCTTAGAAATAATCATAGGATTTAGTAAAAGGGTTGAAAATGAAAAGAGTCTCAAAATCAACCGGATCCGTAGTGATCATGGTGGTGAATTTGAAAATCTAAAATTTTCACAATTTTATTTAGAGCAAGGATACAAGCATGAGTTCTCTTGTCCTAGAACACCCCAACAAAATGGGGTGGTGGAAAGGAGAAATCGTGCCCTACAAGAGGCGGCTAGGACTATGCTTAATGCATATTCTCTACCTAGCTACTTGTGGGCGGAAGCGGTTAATACCGCTTGTTATATCCAAAATAGGGTTCAAATCCATAGGTTTTTAGGAAAAACACCATTTGAATTATGGAATGGGACTATACCCACAATTCATTATTTCAAAGTCTTTGGATGTAAAGTTTATATTCTAAACACCAAAGATAACTTAGGAAAATTTAAATCAAAAGCGGATGAGGGAATCCTAGTTGGATACTCATCCACAAGTAGAGGGTATAGAGTCTACAATAGGAGAACCAAAGGGATTGAGGAGTCTTCCAATGTTCAATTTGATGAAACTACTAGTACCTACCCTAGAAAGTCCTCCATTGATAAGGATATTAATGACAATAATCAAGACATTACCCAAAAACTTCAAAATTTGACCATTAGGGTAATGATCAAGGGGAGGAAGAGGAGACTCGATGATGAAAGAAGGGTGGAAGATAACAATAATCAAATTGAAACCCCTTCTAGAAACCTAAGAATTCATCAAGATCATCCACTTGACCAAGTAGTAGGAGATCTATCTCAAGGAGTAAGAACTAGGTCATTTCATAGACCTCCTACTAGTCAAGTGGCTCTTATCTCACAAATTGAGCCCAAGTCGATCAATGATGCATTACATGATCCGGATTGGATTTTGGCAATGCAAGATGAATTGGCTCAATTTGAGAGAAGTCAAGTGTGGGAATTAGTACCTAGACCCAATGATAGCACCATAATTACTACAAGATGGGTCTTTAGGAATAAGCTAGATGATCAAGGAAATATCACTAGAAATAAGGCTAGGTTGGTTGCTAGGGGATTCAATCAAGTTGAGGGGCTTGACTATGATGAGACTTATGCCCCGGTTGCAAGGTTAGAATCTATTAGGATTCTCTTAGGGTATGCGTCCTACATGGGATTTAAACTTTACCAAATGGATGTTAAATCGGCATTCTTAAATGGTTTTATTAAGGAGGAAGTATATGTAGAGCAACCACCCGGATTTGAGAACATAGATTATCCAAATAATGTATGTAAGCTTAGGAAAGCATTATATGGGTTAAAACAAGCTCCCCGGGCATGGTATGAAAGATTGCCATCCTTCTTAATTTCTAAGGATTTTAGAAGAGGCCAAGTAGATCAAACTTTGTTTATAAAGTCAACATTAAAAGATATATTCATAGCCCAAGTATATGTTGATGATATTATTTTTGGGTCAACAAATGATGATCTTCTTCAAGACTTTATAAAAAATATGGAAAATGAATTTGAAATGAGTTTGGTTGGAGAGCTTACCTTTTTCCTAGGTTTACAAGTCAAACAAACCAATGAGGGTATTCATATTTATCAAACCAAATATGCAAATGAAATGATCAAGAAATTTGGTTTGGAAAATGCCAAAATTGTAACCACTCCTATGGCCACTAGCACTAGAATAGATAGTGATCATGAAGGTAAATCAATTGATCTTAAATTGTATAGGAGTATGATTGGTAGCTTACTATACCTAACCGCTAGTAGACCCGACATTTTATTTGCGGTAGGTATGTGTGCAAGATACCAATCTTGTGCCAAAGAATCACATTTGGTAGCCGTCAAAAGAATATTAAGATATATTAAAGGAACCCTAAATGTAGGACTTTGGTATCCTAGGACTAAGTCATTTGAATTGCTTGGTTATACCGATTTCGATTATGCCGGGTGCAAATTGGATAGGAAGAGTACTAGTGGTGGATGCCAATTTCTTGGGTCCTCCCTAGTTAGTTGGAGTAGTAGGAAGCAACATTGTGTTGCTTTATCAACCACCGAAGCCGAATATGTGGCTATGGGTGGTTGTGTAGCTCAATTACTTTGGATGAGGCATACTTTTGTGGACTATGAGCTACACTACTCTAACATTAAAGTTTATTGTGATAATGTGAGTACCATCAACTTGACCAAAAATCCGGTACATCACTCTAGGACCAAGCACATTGAAGTGAAACATCACTTCATAAGAGATCATGTGGCAAGAGGGGACATTGAACTTAATTATGTAGAATCTAAGTCCAACCTTGCCGATATCTTCACCAAAGCTCTTCCCGAAAATGAATTTTCATCTTTAAGGAGAGAGCTTGGTATGCGCTTTGTAGAGTAAAATTCTAGGTTTGCATGATCCCATGTTTATATGTTATCTTTATACCTTGATACATCTCACAAAAAGCCTTAAGAAATCTTGATTTTTGTATTGAGACAATTAGAACCATGTGAGATGATAGGAAAGGTGTACTTGGCTCATCATGCTTGTTATGATGCATTACTATGAGCCAATGACACACCTAGAGACATAAAATACCTTATGGACCAACCATTGGGAAGACTTGTATTCAAGTAATGAGTACATAGCTCTAAGAACATAGTTGGAAATTCCAAATCATATATATTTTAAACTATGTTCATTATATTTTGGAAAACAGTTTTCAAGTGAATCACAAAAGTGATACAAAGTTTGAAAATTCTTTAGAACTTTTGTAAGTTTCCAAATTTGTATCAATCTTGAAATCTGGAAAACATATATTTTTCAAATTATTTTTCCTTAATAAATTATGATTTCAGAAATGTGTACGCAAAATTTCGTGATTTTTCGAGATTTCTGGAATTTCTACCGCATTTCTGAAAATGGTGAAAGGTGAAATTTCGATTAGCATTAGCTGATCGATCGTTCAAAATACGACTGATACACTGTGTTTTCTGATAATAAACTCTATTTTCTGATATTTGGTGTATCTTTGATGTCCTAACACTATAGTATGATAATATTGCGTATAAACGAGTTTTAGGACTGCTTAATACAGTGGTTTAGGGGGAGTTTCAATAAATTCTATCCTTTTATCCCCAAACTCATTGTTGGTGCAAAGTTAGGATTTAACTTTTGAATTTTAGATTATGCTTTGCTTCAAATGTAATTTACATCCTATCTTGGATTAAGGGGGAGCTTAATTTCAATCTAATACCTTAGTCCAAGATCCAACACTCTTAATTCTTTCATCCTTCTCTTTTTGATGTATGTCAAAGGGGGAGAAGGAATGCTTAAGTTAGATGATTATGTGTGTATCTTTAAAGACCTAACTTAAATGATTGTCAAACATCAAAAAGGGGGAGATTGTTGGTGCAACAATGCTCCAAGCATTTATATGTTTTGATGTTTGGCTAATCATCTAAGTTAGGCAATATCTTGTGATCTAATTACGAATGTGTTTAAGTGACAGGGAAATCCAAGGATGAAGACTTGGTAAAAGGAAGTCCAAGTATGATCTTGGCAAAGGAAGTCCAAGGGATGGACTTGGCGGCATAAGACCAAGCTTGTAGTCTTGGCAGCATAAAGTCCAAGTGAACCTTGGCAAAGGAAGTCCAAAGTAAAGTCTTGGCAGCATAAGTCCAAGCTTGTAGTCTTGGTGGCGTAAAGTCCAAGCATTTGGCAACCCAAGACATGACGAAACCGAAGGAAGCTCTTGGAAGCAAAGCGCAAAGGATGAACAAGTCGCGGACTCGGAGAGATCCTGAAGGCGCAAGGCTTAATGAGGAGCTAGAAGGTTGAGTCTAGGTCTAGGGTATAAAATCAAGTGTGAATTACTCATACTTGATGAGGATCGATACGATGTATCACCGACCGTCGCGCTCAACCGAGTCGATGAAACCTCGACCATCACCGATCGCTCGGTCGAGCAGCGATCGATGCCGCGATCACCGACCGCCAAGGGCATCACGACCGATCAAGGGAAATATCGCCACGCAATGCGCTCACTCGATCGCCGCTTGATCACTCGATCCGATCACCCATCACGATCGACGATGGAGGGATCACCGACCGATCACCGCCGTTGGAGATCGGCTACGAATCTCGCGGAGATCGATTTCCGGTCGTTGGTTCGGAATGATCCGATGGTATGCATCACCGACGATCGACGCTAACGGAAAATAGCCCCTCTTCTATAAAAAGGGGCCATGGGGAGCTTGGTGAAGCTAGTGCTCTTGCTCCTAACTATACCCTCGTGCTCACCAAGCCTTCCAAGTGTTTTTTAGTGATTTAAATCCTCTTCTTCTCTTGTTCTTAATCATCCATCATTGTAAAGAAGAGGAGAGCATTGTAAGAAAGGTTTCTCCACCTTGGTTCATCCAAAGGAGGTTATAGTGAAGATTGATTAGGGCTAATCCACCTTACGGATTGCCGTGGAGTAGGAGCGTCATCTCCGAACCACGTTACATCGGGTGTTAGCTTTGTTTCTTGTTTTTGTTTGTGCTTATATTTGTATTGCTTCCTCTAACATTTTTGTAGAAAGAAAGAAAGGCTAATCACCCCCCCCTCTAGCCATTCCAAGGGTCCTAACACAACTTCCCCCTTCAATTTCGCCCAAGAAAATCGCTATCTTTTCCTCCATCACGAGCTCCTTTTATAGCTTCAACCTGTGCTGGAAAAGGTCGATCAGTCGACTGCTCGGGACCATCAGTCGACTGATCACACTATTGCTGTGAGACAACAGTGTAATCCACGCTGGAAAAATCCAACGGCTAGGACATCAGTCGACTGATCATGAGCATCAGTCGACTGATGAGCCATCACTCGACTGCTCGTCGCAGCGGTCGAGTGAGACTCCATTCTGTGGCCGAAAATTCGAGCACCAGTCGACTGATCACACGATCAGTCGACTGCTCGAGCCATCAGTCGACTGCCCACCTCTGGCAGTCGACTGCTAGACCACTTCCCACAGTCAAACCCTAGTTGACTTGGTCCAGTCGACTGCCACATGGCACCAGTCGACTGGCACACCTCAAACATGAGGTTTTAGCCCAAGTATGGTGCCCCCATACTTGTTGGACCACCCTTAGCCTAGACCTAAGCCTTCTAGCCACCTCCATCAGCCTCACGCCTCTCGGATCCCTCCAAGTCATCCATGACTTGTTCATCCATCGCGTTAGCCTTCAGGTGCTTCCATCGGCTATGTCATGCTAACGGTGTCTACACCGCCAAGGCACATTGGACTTATGCCGCCAAGACTCCGCTTGGACTTTACGCCGCCAATATCAAACCCCTTGGACTTCTCATGCCAAGACTCAAGCTTGGACTTTCCCTTGCCAACCCATGTTGGACTTTTACATTGCCAAGACCCATGCTTGGACTTTTCATGTGCCAAGTGTCCCACTTGGACTTTTCATGCCAAGTACTCAAGACTTGGACTTTACCTTGACAATTACATTGTCATATATTTTTGTCGAACATCAAAACATCATTCGAGTCAAACTCGAGTCCTGGTCAATCGTGACCTGGGCCGATTGCACCAATATTATTCAGTATGACATCAATATCTAAGGGAATAAAACTATCAAAAATCATATTTGAAAACCAAAAACCCAGTTTTTACATGTAGCAGTCGACTGGACCTCATCAGTCGATTGGTATCTGAAAGTTCCGAATTCTGATTTCTGAAGCCAACTTCGGAAATGCATTAAAAATCAAAAAATTTTGAAAAATCACAAAAATTTTGGAACACATTTCTAATGAGTTCCTCTATTAAGGAAAAAATGATTTTTCATGAAAATTCATTCAATTTTCAAACAATTGGCAAAAACTCAAAAGCTTTAAAATTTTCAAACATTGTATCAATTTTAAAACCTAGTTTTGCCTTAGAATATTTCAAAATATAAACTTATAGTTTTCAAAATATGAAACAGTTTTAAATCATTAAAAATATCCAACCGTTATCTTTGGGCAATATGTCCATGAATTAAACATATGATTTTCCCATAGTTAGTCTATGATTGCTCTATCATGATACTCTTAATGACTCATCTAAATATCATAAGCATTAGTGAATCACTTGTATCAACCTAACATCTCACCCATTGCTATGTTTTCAATCAATTTAGCCTTATGATGAATGTGAGATGTAACTAAGGTATTTATACTTAACCAAAAATTTCATGCAATTTCTACCCAAAGTTAAGCATTATCAAAAATCCCCAATCATGATCATAAATCAAGTATTATCACCCAACATACTCATAAGTCAACCAAATAACATGATATGAAATAAGTCCACTTATGGTTGACTATCCTAGGTTTCTCTAACCCTTGAGGATTGACTTGAGAACCCAATATAAGTTCTTTCCAATAGGGTTAACCAAGTACTCCTTAGGGATCCATTTCCTAGCTACCATGGTTGTTTTAGATTGTCCTCTAGCAATTAAGCAATGGTAAGCTTTCTTATTTTTTGATCCCTTATATCCTAAGCCCTTCTTGTTAAAGCTTGTCCTTTGGCTCCCAATAATCATATTCAAGGTATTTGAGCCAATAGTGAATTTTTCAAGGGCCTTAGTGAGATAGTCTACCTTTTCCCTTAAAACCTTATTCTCTTCTAAGCATGCATCATTTAAACTAGAAGAAGAAGCATTATCATGTGAACATGCATTTTTTTATCTTTTCTTCTAGATTTTTAATTTCATTTTGCATGCATTTATTTTTCTTTTTAGTCCTAAATAAATCTATAGTCAAATTTGAAATCATAGAAATAACTTTTTGAGAGGGACGTTTCTTTATCTCACTTACCCAATCTTCTTCTTTCGATTCCGAGGTTGATGCCCCCCCCCCCCTACACTTGAGCTCTCCTCCTCACTTGTGCTTCCTTCTTCTTGCTCAGAGGAGGTGGAGGCTATATCATCCATTCCCATAAGTGCAAAATGGGAGACTATTTCTTCTTCCTCCGATGAAAATAGATCATCCCATGTGGCTTTTAGGTTCCGGGTTTTTGACTTCCCTTCCTTCTCCTTTTCTTTCCTCTCTTCCTTCTTCTTGCTTTCTTTCTTCTTGTCATTCTTCTTCCTTTCTTCTTTGCTCTTGTTCAATAAGGGACATTCATCCCTCATGTGTCCCTTGTTAGTAGTAATCCCTAGAGATAATTATGTGATGATTGACTAGGGACTTATGTATCAAATTTTATTAATAATAAAGACAAAGTTTGGTTATTATATTTACTTCATGCTTGTGCCAGCCGAATAAATATAATAATTCCCTAGAAAGTAGGTTCTTATCTACGTCACATCAATTGGCAGAATTGATTATGAGAGACTGTAGAGAATACTATTCTTAAATATTTCTAGTCAAGCATTAATATACAAGGGTAATATTAATGCATTGAGACTAGCATGTAGGTCAATTGATGACTTGATCTCACAAGTTATAGATATGTGATATCACGTTGACACATGAGTATATATTAGAGAATATATACTAAATTGATCCGCCATGAGAAAGTTCCAGGGATCGTCATATGAGTGTCATAAACTTTCTCATGTGACTATTGCCATGAATAGTCCTTATACCTGAAGTCACTATGATTCCCTACATAAGGAGTTACGTACTTTAGTATTATCAAATGTCACTTGTAACAGGGTGGACTATAAAGGTGATCACTGGGTATATAACAAATTATGCGAAGGGGTGTGAGTGATATAGATAGGATATATCCCTCCCATATAACAGGAGTGATATCTTTAAGCCTCTTGATAGAGTATGACCACGAAATGCATGGTCATGCTCAAATGAGTCAATATGAGATATTGAGCTCATTTGCTTGAGTGAGCCTACTTGGGGATAAGAAACATAAAGATTGATAAGAGAATGACACAATCTATTCCTCATTTTTCGATCTAGATATTGAGGATAGAGGGACAAGGTCATACATTATAGTAGTCACGAAAGGTTAAGTCGGATCTCGACATTCTCATCACTTGGGTAGCAATGATGTATTGCTAGATGTCGCTCATTGTATGTATCTAAAATGATTTTAGATACATTGTCAACGTTATGAGAGCCTATAGGGTCACACACAAAGAACATATTAGTTTTGAGATAAGCTTATTCTAATTTGACTAAAATAATGGACCTTACGATTATGTGGGTTAAGTTGGATTAATTGAGTTAGACTCAAATGAATCCAAGGATTGATTCTATTAAGTGAGTTAGACTCAAATGAATCCAAGGATTGAGTTTAATCCAGATTAGACTCATTTGGATTTGATTCAACCACTTAAGACCTCATGCATGGAGATTAGTTGAGCATTAAATGCTCATGCATGGAGATGCATGGAGATTAGTGGATCATTAAATGCTCATGATTAATAATGATTAATCATGCATGCTAATGGGAATAAGAAGGGTTGAACGTTCATGTATTATGGATGAAGATTAATCATGCATTAATGTTAGGGAGAACCAAAGATTAGCATGATTAATGATGATTAATTATGCATGTAAATGGGATTTAAAAACTCCTCAACGTGAAGGGAGTTGAGAGATCTCCTCTTGGACTTGCATCCCTTTTTCCCCTCTCCTTTCTTATTGGCCTAAACTTGTCTTTGGTGGAGAGCCTTTATGTGGTTGCTAGCACAATCAAAGGTTTCGTCTCCTTCTCCAAGAAAGTGTTCATGTGGATACGCATAGAGGCACGGACACTTGAACATGCAAGAGATCCGACAAACTTAAGACTAGCAGTGATACTGATGTTACCTCTTCTTTGTGAACCGGGTAAAAGTGCTCACATGTAAGATATTATCCGGACCAAATAATCGGTTCGGCGAAGAGAGAAAGGAAGAATGGTTCGGGCACGATTGTCTGGGATAGTTGGAATGGTAGAACCAGTTGAGGTATTGGCACGGCGAAGCGAAGGCAGAGATCGCTTCACTAGGAGATGAACGAGAATCGGTTCGGCCTAGAAGGCCTAGAAGCAGATGGGACGGATGAGAATCGACTCGGCATAGCTAGTCTAGAAATAGTTTGGTGCAGAAAGAAGGAGAGTTAGTTCAGGCTGCTGAGAAGAGCCCGAGGGCTATGCCACACGTGAGTCATAGGTCTAGATTAGTTTCACCGAAGGCAAATGGTTGAGAGGGACAGGCTAGCCTAGTTTCCAAAATGTAGATGAGAAGGTGTTATACAATAGAAAGGGGGTCCCCACACAATATTCTGAGGAGCCTTCGCTCCTCGTATCTGTAACAGAATGATTCTCCAGGTGGACGTGGTGGCCACATGTATGATGGGGAAAGCTTGCGATGGAACCACTGATCAGAGGAGAGGAATAAAAGGGAGGAGCAGGACAAATGAAGGGGGATCCGCATTATTCCAACCGGCAAGAAACAAAGACGCATTGGGAGTAGGAGAGCTACCACCTCGCCGGAGAAGGAGAGTGCTGATCTTCACCTTTCATGTACTTTTTTCTTGTATCCTGACTTGCCTATAAGAGGTTTTCTCCTCCACCTCCGGAAGTTCTTTTCCACGAAGGAGGACGTTCATAGTGGAAGTGCTTTGGCACTGCATCCAGTGAGAGAGTTCACCTCTGTGGAGTAGGAATCCTTATTCCGAACCACGTTACATCCTGTGTCTTGGTTTGTTGTCTGTGTTGGATTACGTGTCTTTACTTGGCATTTTCATTTTTACTATTGCGGCCAGAGAGAACCTCCTAAACTTCCTTCGCGCTCCATCGCATTGAGAGGAAGTCTACAGATCTTTTTCCTCGTAACCGCATTAGTTTGCGCCGTCTGTGGGAACATTTGAGCGAGACGTAGAGATGCAGCCAGAAGAGATACAACATCTTGTTGCCTCCACAACAGAGGAAAACCTCATTATGATACTACCATCACAACTGAGAGCCATGGTGGACAACATCGTGGCTGAGGCCCTCGCCAGAGAAAGGAGAAGGACAGGATATCTCCATCCTCATTCTGGTGAACCTTCTTCTCGCGGACCACCACCCGAGGTGCCCCCTCCACCCCGTGTAACCACTAACATTGAAGCATTACCTAGAGAGGGGCTGGGAGGGCGAGTACCCCAGAACACTCTGCTATTAACCCAGAATCAGCAAGAAGAACAGGGCGAAAGTCGGTCGACTAGGGCTTCGGATGTGTATGAGCCTAGTCCTTTTACCACGAATATCCTTTCAGAAGTCCCACCATCATACTTCCGAAATCCCCAAGTAGGAAAGTACGACGGTTCAACGGATCCGGAATAACACCTATCACAATTTTCTGGAGCGGCCTTGCTCCACTGCTATACCGACGCCCTCAATTGTCGGGTCTTCCAAACCACCTTAACCGGTTCGGCACAAAAATGGTTCAACACCCTGCCCCCGGGATCTATCACTTGTTTTGCTGATTTTCAGGGGATGTTCCACCAAGAGTTTTCCAGCTATAAGGCGTATAAACATGATGCCTCTATCCTACTACACATTACGCAGGGGCCCTCAGAATCACTCAGAGGGTATCTTCATCGGTTCACCTCTGTCGCCAGAAGCATCCCTTCCGCGAGGTCGAAGGCTTTCAGAGTAGCCATCTCGCATGGGATGAGGGAGGGCCCCTTCCTCAGTTCCCTTTTGAGAAAGCCCGCTAACAGCTACGAGGAGTTGTTAAGTCATGCGGAAAAATTCATCAACGAGGAAGAAGGACTGAAAGTGCGGAGGACCGAACGCACTGCCACAACAGTCCCTGCCGAAAGAAATCGTCCCGCCGCCCCTCAAGCGCCTCCCCGATGGGGATATGCGCGACCTCTTTTACTGGAGGCTCCTAGGCCTCGATTATTGCTACAGGGTGCTCTCCCTGTGCAGCCATTACAGATTATGGCTGCCGATGCAGTTCCTCCCGCGAGGACTTGGAATAAGTGGGAGATGGAATTCTACAACCAGCTGTTGGAATGTATACTGAAAGCCTAGCTCTTTTTTGTATGAACATTTTATTTTGGAATAAGAATCACATGATCATTGTTTGCACTTTATATATTTATTATATATGTGTGCATATTGTCTAATATTTTACATTGTAGATAACATGGTGCTTGGTGTGGCACAGAAGATCATGTTATCAGTCCCTTGTAAAATATAAGTAGAGGCTCATGACCAAGATGGTTTTGGACAAACCATTGGCATGGTTATAGTGTAGCTTGGTATTGTTTTGTCTTGAACATAGAGTTACACTAGTACACTTAGGTGTATTGAGTAGGACCGACATAGAGGTGATTCAATTAATTGCTGACTACATAATTGAATCGGACCTCGGATATTATGTTGTACATGCTCTTAATCCCGATATAATAACGGACACATGTACTTAGTATTTATTTCTTTGATTTACCAGAGGGTGAGATTTAGATGGATTAAATCAATATGCCCGATAAGTTGGGAAATAATATTATTTACATGGTGTGCCATTGATTATAGGAGGAAACCGTGTCTTATATATTAGGTTGATGATGTCCCCTTGAGGAGCTCATAAGGTTCATCATGTAAACCCAGCTGGTTGACTTAGTTAACATGATGATAAGGTTGAGTGGTACTACTCGAGGAATTAGATGTTAATTAATTGATGGTCAGTAAATCAATTAATTGACGGACATTCGATATCTTAAACACGGGGAGATGAATGTACAAATAATATATGGAGCCCATATTAATTTATGGGGGTTGGTGAGGTAGTTCAATGATGATCCTCTAGTGGAATGGAACATCATTGATGGATCAAGTTTGTGTGGTTCCGATCCATCGGGTGGCCAAGATCCAACTCCTCCTTATGGTCCCTATTGTAGCCTAATATAATCCTCGTGAAGTCTAGATCCAAGGATGTAAAACAAAACCCTAGAACCAACGGTTGGGATTAAATCCCTAGATCCGATGGTTAGGATGAAACCCTAGAATCAACGGTTGGGATTAAATCCCTAGATCCGACGGTTGGGATGAAATCCTAGATCCGACGGTTGGGATGAAACCCTAGATCCGACGGTTGGGATAAAACCCTAGATCCGACGGTGGAGATTAAATCCCTAGATCCGATGGTGGAGATTAAAGGAGTCATAAGCCTAACTCTATAAAAGGAAAGCTTAGGTTGGGCGGCAAGTAGAATTTAGTTCAAGGAAAAATTAGGGTTTTGCCTCTCCAATCTTGGGCGGCAAGAAACCCTAGGAGAACAAGGGCTTGGGCGGCTAGGTTTTGGAAGGAGCTTGGGCGGCATCAAGAGAAGAAGAACCCTTCTTCTTCCTAAGGTTGGCGGCACCTATCTATCTTCCTCCTCTATTCCTAGGTCGGCGCTCTTCCTCCTCCCTTTATCCTTGGTGGCCGGCACTTCTCCAATCTCCAAGGTGGCCGGCGGTTCCCTTTGCATTGGTGGCCGGCGCTTCATCCATTCGTTCCTTGGCCGACGGTTGCATCAAAGTCTCTTGCTTGGTGGCCGGTTCTAGAAAGGAAAGGTTTTGTTGGTTCTTCTCTTTGTTCGCAGCGGACAAGGAAGGGAAGAACGCGATCTAGAAGGCTTCTACTCGTGGAGGATCTTCGCCCACACGTCGTCCACGAGAAGGATAGGACATACGGTAGAAGATCGTAAGGTATAAAGTTTTACAACTTTATTTTCAGATCTGAGAATGTTATTTTAATTGTTGATTATACAATTATGCATATGTATATATTTTGTATAATCATGGACCCCGAAGACAAACACAAAAACCGGCGATCCGTCCGTCGTCTCTTCCGCGACTAACCAACTAGAAGAGTTGTGTTACTTGAACAACTAGTTTGTTCAAGCGATCACTCAAGTTGTTAGCACGACGACGAATTGGTTGTGCTAAGAAAACTCATCCCATCTGGATTAATTCTTTCATTAGTGAAAATTTTAATCTGGAGACATGGGAGCCAATGAGCCTCCGAAGCAACTCCCTACAAGTGGTATCAGAGCCACGGTTTCTGGTTTTGTGTGTTTTGGATTCGGTTACTTTCATGCACATATCATATATTGAGTATGCCGGATAATAGTAGGATGTGCATAGGCTAACTTTTTGGTTGCAGGCATAAGATCCGACTATTATGGCTATTTGTGTGTATGTGATTGTTTTGTGTGTGATTGTATGTATATTATTTGAATCCTCGGGGTTAACGAGGCTAGATTAGTATTTAATTTTTGTAATTAAATACGGCATTGTTTAGCCACTCATTTTAGTTTACTTTCGATCTAGATTATTTGTACACTCCTTCGTGGAGTATAGGATCGATGGATGTAAATTAAAATAGTTTATCTCGGCTCGGATCTCTATGGTGACTTGCGCACGGGAAAAGATGGAGCGGACGAGGTGGCGACACGACGGGATGCGTATTGGAGAACAATATCATAATAGTTGGAAAAATTCTATTTTTTTTCATATTTATTGCTTATTTGTTTTATATGCATGTTGTGTATGCTTGAAAATTCCTCATTGTCAATTTACTAAGTGGGAGAGGGACATTTTAATTAATTCTCGCGGCCTCCATTACAATTTGACGTGTGATGCAACAAACTCGCTGGCTCGAAAGTGCCTTCCTCCCATGGATGGGTTTGTTTATGGATCACTAGGTCAAATAATGGTTATAGGAAATTATTTAGAGCGTGTGTACTTCCTACTGCAAAGCGCGATAATAGCAATACGCAACCGAACGATATCGTGTAATGGTGCACACTTAGATGCAAATAAAAAGTATCCTCCCCATCAGAGTCACTGCTTTTATTTGTAGGGCCAAAGAGGAACCAACTATTAATTTTATTTGTCAAAAAGTAAGGTTGACAAGATAATAAAATTAATGGGTAAAACCTCCTCTTACAAATGTAGAATTCGTATACGTCCACACTATCGTGGCATACGATATTCTCGGTGTTTTGAGGTGTTGGTTGATTTCGGAATTTTATTGTTTTGAGGAATCAATAATATTTGAAATCTAATATTTTGATCATTGTGATTTTTAGGATTTTCAAATGGCTTTCAACCCACTTGCTGTGATTTTAAAAGAGAATAAGCTTACTAGACCAAACTACATTGATTGGAAAAGAAATCTGGATATTGTCTTAACTGTAGAGGAGTATAAATTTGTACTCTTCAAGGTCTGTCCTCCTAAGCCCTCCGATGACTCTGATGAAAAGGAGAAAGAACGTTATAAGAAATGGGTCAAGGCAGATGAGATGGCACGGTGTTACATTTTGGCATCTATGTTAAATGTGCTGCAACATCAGCATCAGGCCATAGCCACAGCTTATGACATGATGTTCAATCTCAAGGAACTTTTCGGACATCAGAGTAGGGCGGCTAGACAGGAGGCAATGAGAAACTTGATGACGACCACCATGATCGAGGGAACACCCGTTAGGGATCATGTTCTCAAGATGATGGCTCATCTTAATGAGATGGAAGTCCTCGGAGCTGAGATCGATGGGGAAACCCAGGTTGATATCATTCTCCAGTCTCTGCCTAGGAGTTTTGAGCAGTTCCACCTCAATTACAACATGAACAAGAGGTTGTATTCGTTGGCGGAGCTTCTGACAGAACTCCAGGCGGCAGAGGGGCTTTTTCGTCAAAGTGCTCAAGCCATGGTCGCTCAGAAGGTTTCTTCCTCTAAACCGAAAGGTAAGAAGAAGAAGAAGCAAGGTGGAGCGAAGAAAGTGGCAGTGGGACCTCAGGCAGGAGTGAAGAAGCCGAAAGGCAAGTGCTTCACTTGCAAGCAAACTGGACATTGGAAGGCGGACTGTCCTCGCCGAAAGAACAAAGGTATATCTTCTTGTTTAGTTGTTGAAACATGTTTAGCGGTGTTATCTACCAGTTCCTGGTGTGTAGATACAAGAGTCACTGATCATGTCTGCAATACTTTGCAGGGGTTCCAGGAAACCCGACGACTAGCTGAGGGAGAAATTACCATCTTCATGGGCAATGCTTCAAAGGTGGCGGCTATTGCAGTGGGAGACGTTTATTTATCTTTTGATAGGAATAAAGTTTTGGTTTTGAGAAATTGTCTTTATGTACCTACTTTTAGAAAGAATTTAATTTCAGTTTCTAAATTGTTTATGGATGGATATTCTGTTTCTTTTAATGACAAAGTGGTTATAAAAAGGAATAGGGAGATTATCTGTTCTGGTACATTGGTTGGCAATTTATATAGTCTTGAACCGAAAACTCCCACGATGCATATAGAAATCAATAACTCATCTTCTAAGTCTAATAAGAGAAAAGAACCTTCGCAAATGAACCAAACATATCTTTGGCATCTAAGGCTTGGTCATATTAACCTAAGCAGAATTCAAAGGTTGATAGCTGATGGACCTTTAGGTTCATTAGTGGTGGAGGATCTCCCAACCTGCGAATCTTGCTTGGAAGGTAAAATGACCAAAAGGCCTTTCAAGGCCAAGGGGTATAGAGCCAAAGATGTGTTAGAATTGGTTCATTCGATTATCTTGATCCTATGACTATCCAAGCTAGAGGTGGCTTTGAATATTTCGTCTCTTTTATAGCGATTATTCGAGTATGGATACATTTACTTGATGCCATGCAAGTCTGAATGCTTTGTGAGTTCAAAGAATTCCAAGTGATGTGGAGAACCATCAAGGTAAAAGTATCAAGACATTACTGATCGATCGTGGTGGCGAGTACCTCTTGGGAGAGTTTAGGAGTTACTTATCGGAGGTGGATTCAATCCCAATTGTCACTTTGGCACCCCCGAGAATGGTGTGGCGGAGGCGAAGAGCAGGACTCTTATGGAGATGGTCGGATCTATGATGAGTTTTCGAGTTACCCGATTCGCTCGGGGTTTGCTCGAAACAAACAGCAGCACACATTCTGAACTTGGTTCCATCTAAGTCAGTACCCTCTACTCCCACAGAGTTGTGGATTGGGCGAAAGCCTAGTCTAAGACATATTCGGATTTGGGGTAGTCCAGCACATGTGCTGAAGGGAGATGCTGGTAAGTTGGAATCTCGTACAGAAGTACGCTTGTTTGTTGGCTACCCTAAGGGAACGAAGGGTGGTTTATTCTATAGTCCAAGAGATCAGAAGGTGATCGTGAGTACGAATGCCAGATTTCTAGAGGAGGACTATGTGATGAACCACAAGCCCATGAGTAGGATTGTTCTTGAGGAGTTAACAGGGGAAGTCCCAACTTCAATACCACCGGTACAAGAGGAGATGCCACAAGTCACTGCACCGCGTGTCACAGAGTATACACAAGAGGCACCTCGTCGTAGTGGGAGGGTTGTTAGACAACCCGAGAGATTCATGTTTTTGGGAGAGTCTTCGGACTTAGTCCCTGGTGAACATGAACCGGATCCCTGGACATATGACGAGGCACTCTAAGATAGAGATGTGGTATCTTGGCAAAGTGCGATGAATTCAGAGATAGAATCTATGGATTCTAATCAAGTCCGAGCTAGTAGAACCACCCGATGGTGTAAAAGCCATTGGATGCAAGTGGATCTACAAGAGAAAGAGAGGAGTAGACGGAAGGTTGAGACCTTCAAAGCTAGGCTTGCAAAGGGTATACCTGTAAAGAGGGTATCGATTATGAGGAGACCTTTTTGCCGGTAGCTATGCTTAAGTCTATCCGGATTCTCTTATCTATAGCTGCTCATATAGATTATGAGATTTGGCAGATGGATGTCAAGACAGCTTTCCTTAACGGAAGTCTTGAGGAGAACATCTATATGCGGCAACCATAGGGATTCATTGCTAAAGGCAAAGAGCATCTTGTATGTAAGCTTAATCGGTCCATTTATGGATTGAAGCAAGCTTCTAGATCTTGGAACATCCGCTTTGATGAGGTAATCCAGTCATATGGATTTATTCAAAGTCCGGATGAGCCTTGTGTATACAAGAGATGTGATGGAAACGTAGTGGTATTTCTTGTACTATACGTAGATGACATTTTGTTAGTTGGCAACAATATCAGAGTGTTATCAGACATAAGGGTATGGTTGTCTAAACATGACATGAAGGACTTGGGAGAAGTGGACACATCCTTGGGATCAAAGTTATAAGGGATCGCAAGAAAAGGATGTTGTGCTTATCTCAAGCTTCATACATTGACACTATCCTTGCTCGTTTTAGCATGCAGAACTCCAAGAAAGGTTTTCTACCTTTTAGGCATGGAGTTCCTTTATCTAAAGAGATGTGTCCCAAAACATCAAAGGAGATAGAGGACATGAAGGCGGTTCCTTATGCTTCGGCAGTAGGAAGCCTTATGTATACTATGCTATGTACGAGATCGGATATCTGCTTTGTCGTGGGCATGGTTAGCAGATATCAGAGTAATCCTGGACAGGGACATTGGACTGTGGTAAAGCATATATTGAAGTACCTGAGAAGGACTAGGGATTATATGCTGGTTTACCGGGCAGATCAATTAGTCCTTGTGGGTTACACGGATTCGGATTTCCAATCAGATAGGGACAAGAGTAAGTCTACCTCGGGGTTTGTGTTTACTTTTGGAGGTGGAGCCATAGTATGGAGGAGTGTCAAGCAGAAATGCGTGGCGGACTCTACCATGGAAGCTGAGTATGTGGCAGCCTCTGAGGCAGCCAAGGAAGTTGTATGGCTCAGGAACTTCTTGATGGACTTGGATGTGATTCCTGGTTTGCCCAGAACTATCACAATTTATTGTGATAACAGTGGTGCAGTTGCAAACTCGAAGGAACCACGAGCCCATAAGGCGAGTAAACACATAGAGCGCAAGTACCACCTTATACGAGAGATCGTAAAGCGAGGAGAAGTTGTTGTCGCCAAGATTGCATCAGAGGATAACCTGGCGGATCCATTCACTAAGGCCCTTCCAGCGAAAGCGTTTGATAGGCATGTGGAGGACATGGGGATCAGATGTATGGAAGTGTGATGACGGCATAGTCTTTTAGTATAAGTGGGAGATTGTTGAAATGTATACTGAAAGCCTAGCTCTTTTTGTATGAACATTTTATTTTGAAATAAGAATCACATGATCATTGTTTGCACTTTATATATTTATTATATGTGTGCATATTGTCTAATATTTTACATTGTAGATAACATGGTGCTTGGTGGCATGTAAGATCATGTTATCACCCTTGTGTAAAATATAAGTAGAGGCTCAACCAAGATGGTTTTGGACAAACCATTGGCATGGTTGTAGTGTAGCTTGGTATTGTTTTGTCTTGAACATAGAGTTACACTAGTACACTTAGGTGTATTGAGCAGACTGATATAGAGGTGATTCAATTTAATTGATCGACTACATAATTGAATCAATCCTGATATTATGTTGTACATGCTCTTAATCCCGATATAATAACGGGCACATGTACTTAGTATTTATTTCTTTGATTTACCAGAGGGTGAGATTTAGATGGATTAAATCAATATGCCCGGTAAGTTGGGAAATAATATTATTTACATGGTGTGCCATTGATTATAGGATAAACCGCATCTTATATATTAGGTTGATGATGTCCCCTTGAGGAGCTCATAAAGTTCATCATGTAAACCCAGCTGGTTGACTTAGTTAACATGATGATAAGGTTGAGTGGTACTACTCGAGGAATTAGATGTTAATTAATTGATGGTCAGTAAATCAATTAATTGATGGACATTCGATATCTTAAACACGGGGAGATGAATGTACAAATAATATATGGAGCCCATATTAATTTATGGGGGTTGGTGAGGTAGTTCAATGATGATCCTCTAGTGGAATGGAACATCATTGATGGATCAAGTTTGTGTGGTTCCGATCCATTGTGTAGCCAAGATCCAACTCCTCCTTATGGTCCCTATTGTAGCCTAATATAATCCTCGTGAAGTCTAGATCCAAGGATGTAAAACAAAACCCTAGAACCAACGGTTGGGATTAAATCCCTAGATCCGATGGTTAGGATGAAACCCTAGAATCGACGGTTGGGATTAAATTCCTAGATCCGACGGTTGGGATGAAATCCTAGATCTGACGGTTGGGATGAAACCCTAGATCCGACGGTTGGGATAAAACCCTAGATCCGACAGTGGAGATTAAATCCCTAGATCCGACGGTGGAGATTAAAGGAGTCATAAGCCTAACTCTATAAAAGGAAAGCTTAGGTTGGGCGGCAAGTAGAATTTGGTTCAAGGAAAAATTAGGGTTTTGCCTCTCCAATCTTGGGCGGCAAGAAACCCTAGGAGAACAAGGGCTTGGGCGGCTAGGTTTTGGAAGGAGCTTGGGCGGCATCAAGAGAAGAAGAACCCTTCTTCTTCCTATGGTTGGCGGCACCTATCTATCTTCCTCCTCTATTCCTAGGCCGGCGCTCTTCCTCCTCCCTTTCTTCTTGGTGGCCGGCACTTCTCCAATCTCCAAGGTGGCCGACGGTTCCCTTTGCATTGGTGGCCGACGCTTCATCCATTCGTTCCTTGGCCGGCGGTTGCATCAAAGTCTCTTGCTTGGTGGCTGGTTCTAGAAAGGAAAGGTTTTGTTGGTTCTTCTCTTTGTTCGCAGCAGACAAGGAAGGGAAGAACGCGATCTAGAAGGCTTCTACTCGTGGAGGATCTTCGCCCACACGTCGTCCACGAGAAGGATAGGACATACGGTAGAAGATCGTAAGGTATAAAGTTTTACAACTTTATTTTCAGATCTGAGAATGTTATTTTAATTGTTGATTATACAATTATGCATATGTATATATTTTGTATAATCATGGACCCCGAAGACAAACACAAAAACCGGCGATCCATCCGTCGTCTCTTCCGCGGCTAACCAACTAGAAGAGTTGTGTTACTTGAACAACTAGTTTGTTCAAGCGATCACTCAAGTTGTTAGCACGACGATGAATTGGTTGTGCTAAGGAAACTCATCCCATCTGGATTAATTCTTTCATTAGTGAAAATTTTAATTCGGGGACATGGGAGCCAATGAGCCTCCGAAGCAACTCCCTACACCAGCATGGTCTATTACAGTGACCCATGGGGTACAGGGGAGTACCTCGCAATCCTCCCACCCCGTTCTTCTGCCAGTACCACATGGAGTATGGCCACGCTAGTGGCCGATGTTTCAAATTGCAAGAGGAGCTGGAGCGCCTCCGTGCCGCTTACTGGCAACTGCGGCCTCAGATAGGAGGGCCGGCACGGCAGGGGCAACGACCCAATTTGGCTCGCCCAGGGCCATATAACCAACCACCGCAAGTTACTTTCCCTCCAGACCCCCAAACTCCGTCCCAGGGGGCTATCTCTCAAGGAGGCCCATCGGGTGAGGGCCCATCATCCGATCCAAATAACTCTCCCACACGGGGGGTAATTCATGTCATTGCAGGAGGACCCACTGACGGAGACTCCAATCGGGTGCGGAAGTCATACGCCCGCCTTATGGAAAGCCTGGCCATCGTCACCAACCAGACTGTCCAAACCGCACCGCCGGTCTCGTTCAAGCCGGAAGATCTCCGAGGCATCTTGCTGCCCCACACGGATGCCTTGGTGATCCGTATTTCCCTGGCCAACTACGAAGTGGCCAGGGTATTAGTTGATTCGGGAAGCTCTGTCAACATCCTCTTCCAGGAGGCCTTTGGACAGATGCAGCTGGGAAATGCCCAGTTAGAAGATGTGGCCACACCCCTCTTCGGGTTTGCAGGACACGTGGTCCACCCTATAGGGTAGATTTCATTGCCCCTGACTCTGGGCATAAAGCCCAGCAAAAAAACTAGTATAGTTCCTTTCCTCATTGTGGATGCTCCGTCCACTTATAATACAATTCTCGATCGTCCCTTCCTTGCCATTTTTCAGGCGGTGGCTTCTCCGTACCACCAGAAGGTGAAATTTCCAGTCAGACAGTTGGTGGGAGAAGTCCGAGGCAAGCAGAAAGCCGCTAGGAGCTGTTATGTGCAAATGGTCCGGGATGATCAGAAGAAGACCTGAATCGATGACCTCAAAGGGAAGACCATCATCATTTCTGATGTCTGAGTCCTCGAAGAATCTCCTCCCAAGGCGAACAAGATAGAGGAAGGAGAGCTGGTGGAGATAGCTCCCGGAAAGGCCACGCGGGTGGCATAGCAGCTGGAGGCTAAGGAGGAGTTAGTGGCCTGTCTGAGGAAGAACGAAGACATCTTCGCGGGAGATGTGCATGAACTCACGGGAATTAATCCTCGTGTTGTTGAACATCACCAGAGGAGTCTGACCCATTCAACAAAAGCGGCGATACTTTGGACCTGAGAAGGACAAGGTGATAGCTGAAGAAGTAGAAAAACTGTTAAAAGTGGGTCATGTGAAAGAAATTCAATTCCCCGAGTGGGTCTTCAATGTAGTCTTAGTCCCCAAGCCTTCTGGGTAGTGGAAGATGTGTATTGACTTCCACGATTTGAATAAAGCATGCCCTAAAGATTGCTACCCCTTGTCTCGCATTGATCAGTTGGTGGATTCTATAGTAGGATATGAAGTAGTGTCCTTAATGGATGCCTACCAGGGATATCATCAAATACCCCTGGCTAAAGAAGATCAGAAGAGGGTTAGTTTTGTAACGACATGAGGGTTATATGCTTATGTGTTGATGCCCTTCAGCCTAAAAAATATGGGGGCCACCTACCAACGGCTCATGGATAAGATCTTCGCAGAGCAAAAAGGGAAAAATGTGGAAGTTTATGTGGACGATATCCTAGTCAAATCAAAGACCACTCGGGATTTAGTTAAGGATCTAAATGAAACTTTCGCTACATTAAGATGGTATAATATGAAGTTGAACCCTAAAAAATGCCTGTTCGGGGTGAAGAGAGAGAAATTCTTAGAATATATAGTAACTGAGAAGGAACTGCAAGCTAACCCAAAGAAGGTGCAAGCACTGTGCAATATGAAGTCACCCACTAATTTGCAAGAGACTCAAAAGCTAGTGGGGAGGATTGTTTCCTTATCTCAATTTATAGCCAGATCGACGGACAAAGGGCTACCTTTCTTCAAGATTCTGCGCAAAGCTACCAAGTTTCAATGGGATGATCAATGTGAGCAAGCTTTCCAAGAGCTGAAGAAGTATCTAGCCGGACTTCCGTTACTAGCCAAGCCAATGGCAGGAGAGCCCTTGTGGATGTACTTGGTCATCTCAGAGGGAGCTATCAGCTCAGTTTTGTTGAAGCAAGAAGGTTCTCATCAACATCCTATTTATTATACCAGCCATATTCTGAAGGGGGTTGAATCCCATTACACAGAGCTAGAGAAGTTGGCATATATTCTAGTCTTGACAGCCCGGAAATTGAGGCCATACTTTATGGCTAATCCTATCACTGTTTTGACTCATAGTGAATTGGGTAAGGTGGTCACCAAGCCTAATTTTTTCGGGAGATTGGCTAAATGGGTGGTAGAACTAAGCAAATATGACATTCATTACCAACCCTAAACCGTTATCAAGGCTCAGATGCTTGCTGATTTTCTGGCTGAAGTACCTGTTGGTTCGGAAAATAGCTCGTCGACAAAAGAAGAAGGGTCAGATACATGGAATGTATTTGTGGACGGTTCTTCGGGATCCACGGGTAGTGGAGTTGGAGTCTTGTTAATTTCCTCTGATAAAGAGGAAATGCACATAGCCGTGCGCCTAGGATATCGGGCGTCTAATAACGAAGCGGAGTATGAAGCTATTCTAGCGGGGCTACAGGCTGCCAAAGCTGTAGGGGCCACCTCAATTACAATCCACTCGGATTCCCAGTTGGCGGTATCACAATTTCAAGGCTCTTTCACGGTTCGAGAAGAAAGATTGCACAAATACTTGAAAGCTTTTGAGAAAGAAAAGGCTCATTTTCGTCAGGTCCTGTTGAAGCAGATTCCAAGGGAGAACAATGGGAAGGCGGATGAATTGGCTTAGTTGGCTAGCGCGATGGAAGGGGTGAAGCCATTTGAGACGGTCTGCGTAGAAATCCCTACTTCACTAATGATAGGCAATGTGGAGGAGGTCGTACCCGAACCTGATCCGATTCTTGATTGGAGGACCGATATCATAGCTTATCTCCAGCATGGAAAAGACCCTGAAGAAAAAGGGGCGGCATCTGTTTTAATGAGCAGAGCCAAACGATTCACCCTCTTAAATGGAGATTTATACAAAACATCTTTTGAACGACCCCTGCTGAAGTGTTTGGGAAAGGAGGATGCTGAATGGGTACTTCGGGAGATCCACGAAGGTTGTTGCAGTAATCATTTGGGAGGGAGAGCTTTGGCGAGGAAGGCCTTATTAGCGGGATATTTTTGGCCTACCCTCCAACAAGATGCAGCTCATATAGTGCAAACCTGCTCAGCCTGTCAAAAGCATAGTAACCGGTCTGAGTGACCGGCTGAATTAATAAAAGTCATTGTTGCTTCATGCTCTTTTGATCAGTGGGGAATGGATATCGTAGGTCTTATGCCTCTGGCACCATTACAGAAAAAATTTCTATTGGTGGCTATGGATTATTTCTCCAAGTGGGTGGAAGCAGAATCCCTTGCCAAAATTACTGAGAATGCTGTGATACAATTTATGTGGAAAAATATTATCTTTCGGTATGGTGTTCCCCGGAGGATAGTCAGTGATAATGGGCGGCAGTTCCAGGGCAAAAAGATCAAGGAATGGTGTTAAAGTCTTAATATCCAGCAGAAATTTACTTCGGTATCCCATCCTCAAGCTAATGGGCAGGTCGAGGTCACTAATAGAATCCTTATTCAAGGACTGAAGACCAAATTGGGGGCTCAGAGAGGAAACTGGGTGGAAGAATTTCTTGAAATCTTGTGGGTCTATCGAACCATACCAAAAACTGCCATGGGAGAAACTCCTTTCAGCCTGGTATACGGAACGGAGGTCGTTATTCTGGTGGAAGCCCTTTTAAGTAGCGCCCGAGTGAAAGTTTACAAGCCGGAGCAGAACCAAATTATTCGAAGCACTGAGTTGGACTTGGTGGAAGAAAAAAGGGAAGCAGCACGGAGGTGAGCGGAGTTTTATAAGCGGAGAGTGCAGCAAGCCTTTAACAAAAAGGTGATGCCCCGAAGATTTCAAGAGGGGGATTTGGTTATGCGCAAAGTTAATCCCGCTGGAGATCCCGAAAAGTTAACTCCGAACTGGGAAGGGTCGTATGAAGTGACGCGTCACGTAGCCGGGTCAGCGTATTATCTAAAGGATGACCAGGGCCAGGAACTTCCTCGACCCTGGAATGCTATTCACTTGAAACATTTTCATACTGTACAAGGGGTGATGGACAAAGAAAAAGAGTTGGGAGGTTCCCGAAGGAATGTACTTGACAATTTGTTATATTGATTAGATATGTGGTGAACTCAAGTTTGATTGATGAATCATTTACATTAATGCTATATTCCTTGTGGCGAGCTATGAAAAGAAAAGAAGATAAAAGGGAGTCGTGTCCCAAAGCAGTGTATCAAGTTATAATGTAAAATGATCGGGCGGATAGCGTCGGAAGTCGGCTTCCCAATGCAAGGATAAAGCAGGATGGTTCACAGGGGGAAGTCCTTGGTCAGCGTACTGTCAAACCGCCTCATTAAACCCGTCTTGATAAGTGGCACGCATTAGAATTATTAACCGCTATTGTCGATTTGGATGGTCAGGACTTCAGTTCCGATGGAGCCTGTGACACTTCTCTTGTTGCTCCCGGAGGGCTCGGCACATGTCACTATAACACCGGGATATTTCCATAATGGCATCTGCCAGGACCGAGATGTCATTTGCTCGAGAAGTTTGGTCCTGCTGAAGGAGGCTCGTCATATCCACCATATTCTGGCGCATTGAAGCTGAAATTCCCTCTATCACCTCTGTGTAGGATCTGGCGCATTGCCCAGCCTCTAGAGGGAAGTTTCTTGCCTGCGTATATGGGCATGAGCATGCGCCCTAGAAGTTATTAGGGAGGAGTTTTCTTGTACCTCCTTATACAGGCGAGTGCGGAGGTTCCCTATTTTGTCCTCCGCTTGCTGATATTGTACCCTCAGGTTAGCGATGATATCAGAATCCTTTTGCTTCTCCCGAAGGAGTTCTGCTACCTGCTTTTGAAGGTTTATTAATTCTTGAGAAGGGGAAGTCTCTTGGTCATCGTGTTGGTAAACATCCTACGGATGGATAGCGATTAGTATGAGCTGCTCTTTATTCTCGCAATGCCGCTATAGTTTGATCTTTTCGATGTTGGCGTGAGCTTCTATCGCTTGTTCTCGACATCGCCGCAGCTTGTCGCGATAAGATGCACTCTTGATTCTGAGCAGCCATCAGATCCTCCCGTTGTTGCTGCTCCCATTTCAGAGATTGAACTCGATACTGTTGGAGGGAGTGATCCAATTCTTGGTAATTGGTAAGGGCCTGTAAGCTGTTTGTCGAAAGGAAGTCATTCAATGAGGAAAATTAAAGAATTCGATTCAAGAAACATACCAATTCTAAAGCATGGGGCAGGCCTTCCATCCAGGGGACTAGTTCCTCCAAATTTAAGATTTGTAGGCCCCGGGGAGAAGAAGAAGAAGGGACGGATGACACCAGGGGCGAAGGCTCACTCATGATGGGGGAAGGAAGGATGAGAAAAGGAGGTTACGTTGGAGATTCAGAAGGGAAAGAAGAAGGAGCTCCTGTAAGGAGGGCCAACGAGATAGGGGCCGAGGGAGGAGAAGCAGAAGAGGGGGGAGACTTATTGTGGTTGGTTGTGAGATGGGTATAGAAGAATCGGTGGAAGGAGATTGGTCCGGTGAGGAGTTTGGGGGAGGAAGATATAGAGAGCACTGGGATGGAAAATTCTTCGCTAGAGGGGGGGGGGGGGGTAAGAAGTAGAAGGACCATGATCTGTGTTCAAAGGGGGCGAAAGGTCTTCTAAGTTATGGACGACGGAGGAAATTGGCAATGGGGAAATATCAACTATCATGGGTTCAGGTATGGAAGAATGCTCCGGTGGGAGAGAAGGGGCAGATGTAGAAGCGTTTGCCATCGATAGGCATGGACGCACCACCTCTCTATGCTCATCTTCGGGTTGCAAGGAGAGAGGAGGCGATTTTCGGATACCCAAGGCGGAGGGGGAAAAAATGGGAGAGTTAGGGTTTATAAGTAACATTGGAGATAAGGATGGACTGGATACCCTAGTCTCATCTGGAGCAGATGGGACAAGGGTTTCAAGCGAAAGTGGAGGAGAAGAAAGAGATGAAATAGGTGTGATGGTAATGGACGAAGGTGAGGGTGAAGTCAATGCTGGCGGCTGACCCTCACCCCGTTTGATTTGTGAGTATCGGCTCGCTATTTCTCGGTAGAAAAAGGAATGCATCCTGCTTGCTGGAGAAAGAAGAGAAGCACTGGAGTTAGTGACTAGGGAACCGAAGGATGGCGACGGAAATAAGAACGGACGAAGAAGAGGGAGACGAAAAGGCAGAAGGAATGACGGTAACAGAAGAGAGGAAAGACGAAGCTTCCCCTATAAAAGGAGGGGAGAATGGGCTTACAGTGGTGGTTGGGCTCTTAACTTACAAAAAGAGTCCTAAGAAGGAGAAAAATGATGAATTACTCCTCTGATGGGCTGTCATCTGCTAGAACCTTTGTTTTTATATGATGGGATGGACGAAGATATTCAACTTCCCAGCGAATGAAGAGACAATGGCGGTATAAGGAATTGGAGGTCAAGTCAGTGCACTCTTTATACAGAAGGCTTTGGTCGCTATTATTTTATCCCCGTGTGGTGGTGGAACGGAAGAGTTGAGTTCATTCCTCAACTATATATTATTTTATCCCCGTGCGGTGGTGGAATGGAAGAGTTGAGTCTCCACTCAACTGTATACTATTTCTATCCCCGTGTGGTGGCGGAACGGAAGAGTTGAGGTCACTCCTCAACTGTATATTGTTTTATCCCCGTGAAACGGAAGAGTTGAGTTCATTTTTCAAATATATATTATTTTATCCCCGTGAGGTGGAGGAACGGAAGAGTTGAGTCTCCACTCAACTATATACTATTTCTATCCCCGTGTGGTGGCGAAACGGAAGAGTTGAGGTCACTCCTCAACTGCATATTATTTTATCCCCGTGAAATGGAAGAGTTGAGTTCATTCCTCAACTATATATTATTTTATCCCTGTGTGGTGGCGGAACGGAAGAGTTGAGTCTCCACTCAACTATATATTATTCTATCCACATGTGGTGGCGGAACGGAAGAGTTGAGGTCACTCCTCAACTGCATATTGTTTTATCCCCGTGAAATGGAAGAGTTGAGTTCATTCCTCAACTATATATTATTTTATCCCCGTGCGGTGGTGGAACGGAAGAGTTGAGTCTCCACTCAACTATATATTATTCTATCCCCGTGTGATGGCAGAATGGAAGAGCTGAGTATTCCTTCAGTTATATGTCATTTTATCTTCATACGAAGAAAGTGTATGCGTGATCCCTGCATAATGGAAGGGTGAAGAGGCGGCACGTCTATTTGATTTCCATACAAGGAAGATAAAATTTGACATAGCCCGAGAAATGTCGAAAGAAGAAGATAAGCGAAAAAAGTAGAGGTGAAGGCTTACATTATAGAAAGTTCATTATTTCGAAAAGATTACATATTACAATTCCTTCACGAGAAGAAAATAGCAAAAGAAACCCTTATTTATAGGGTATTACAGTTCTTTGTTGGGAGGTACTGACGGAGCTTCTTTGCGTGGCTGGGGTTGGCGCCATAGTTGCCGAAGGTAAGATTGTTGCAGGAAGATGTGCTTAGACAGGTCCTTCTGGGACACTACTAGTTGCTGGCGCAAAGAGTAGTTATTGGTAGAAGCTTCCCTCAATTTCCGCTGCAAGTATTTCACCTGTTCCTCCAAGTTAGCGATATAGTGTTGTTCTTCGGTCTTTTCCTCGGAAGGAAAAGAACTGCTGCCCTGTTCAAAAGTTTCTTCCATGACGAGGAGAAGAGAAAAGAGAAGATGGATGTTGCACAGTGATGGTTGGAGGTCCTTATAACGATGAAGGAGGAAGGTGCATTTATTAGCAGAGGAGATAAAAATAATAAATGCTAGTAAAGAAGGGGAAACGTAAATACAGTAGGTGAAAAGATGCTAGTACAGTAATTGTGAGAGAGATGGTCCGAACTCCATGGAAGCAATAAGGAGGAATATGTTCAGATAAGATTGCAGTCTTTTCTAATGGCAGATGTGAAGGTGGATGCTTCGGAGGCTCATTGGCTCCCATGTCCCCGGATTAAAATTTTCACTAATGAAAGAATTAATCCGGATGGGATGAGCTTCCTTAGCACAACCATTTCGTCGTCGTGCTAACAACTTGAGTGATCGCTTGAACAAACTAGTTGTTCAAGCAACTCAACTCTTCTAGTTGGTTAGCCGCGGAAGAGACGACGGACGGATCGCCGGTTTTTGTGTTTGTCTTCGGGGTCCATGATTATACAATATATTTACTAATTTACACATGCATAATCAAAACATAAAAGAACAAGCTCAGATCTGTAAATAAAGTTAAAATAACTTTATACCTCACGATCTTCTACCGTATGTCCTATCCTTCTCGTGGACGACGTGTGGACGAAGATCCTCCATGAGTAGAAGCCTTCTAGATCGCTTTCTTCTCCACCTTGTCCGCTGCGAACAAAGAGAAGAAACAACAAATACCTTCCTATCTAGAACTGGCCACCAAATTAGGGAATTTGGTGCAACTGCCGGCCAAGGAACAATTGGATGATGCGCCGGTCAACTTCAAGAAGTGTTGCCGCCAGCCACTCTAGGATGAAGGGAGGAAGATGAATGCCGGCCACCTATGGAAGGAGAACCGCTGGCCAAGGAAGAGGGGAGAGGCCTCTAGGATGGGCGCCGGCCAAGTGTTGATTGAAGGAAGTGGGCGCCGGCAACAATTGATGGAAGATGGTTGCCGCCCACTTTTGCTCCAAACCCTAGCCGCCCACCTTTGCTCCAAACCCTAATCCCAATTCAAATTCAATCCTTGCCGCCCAACCCTAAGCTTTCCTTTTATAGAGTTAGGCTTAGGACTCCTTTAATCTCCACCGTCGGATCTAGGGATTCAACCTCCACCGTCGGATCTAGGGTTTTATCCCAACCGTCGGATCTAGGGTTTCATCTCAACCGTCGGATCTAGGATTTCATCCCAACCGTCGGATCTAGGATTTCATCCCAACCGTCGGATCTAGGGTTTTATCCCAACCGTCGGATCTAGGGATTTAATCTCAACCGTCGATTCTAGGGTTTCATCCTAACCATCGGATCTTAGGGATTTAATCCCAACCGTTGGTTCTAGGGTTTCATCCTAACCATCGGATCTTAGGGATTTAATCCCAACCGTTGGTTCTAGGTTTTGTTTTACATTCTTGGATCTAGACTTCGCAAGGATTATATTAGGCTATGATAGGGACCATAAGGAGGAGTTGGGTCTTGGCCACCCGATGGATCGGAACCACACAAACTTGATCCATCAATGATGTTCCATTCCACTAGAGGATCATCATTGAACTACCTCACCAACCCCCATAAATTAATATGGGCTCCATATATTATTCGTACATTAATCTCCCCGTGTTTAAGATATCGAATGTCCGTCAATTAATTGATTTACTGACTATCAATTAATTAACATCTAATTCCTCGAGTAGTACCACTCAACCTTATCATCATGTTGACTAAGTCAACCAGCTGGGTTTACATGATGAACTTTATGAGCTCCTCAAGGGGACATCATCAACCTAATATATAGGACACGGTTTCCTCCTATAATCAACGACACACCATGTAAATAATATTATTTCCCAACTTACCATATTGATTTAATCCATCTAAATCTCACCCATCGTAAATCAAAGAAATAAATACTAAGTACATGTGCTTATTATATCGGAATTGAGCATGTACAACATAATATCAAGTCCGATTCAATTACGATACACAATAAATCAATCACCTCTATGTCGATCCTTCTCAATACACCTAAGTGTACTAGTGTAACTCTATGTTCAAGATAAAACAATACCAAGCTACACTACAACCATGCCAATGGTTTGTCCAAAACCATCTTGGTTGTGAGCCTCTACTTATATTCTACAAAGGGTGATAACATCATATACTGTGCCACACCAAGCAACATGTTATCTACAATGTAAAATATTAGACAATATGCACACATATAATAAATATATAAAGTGCAAACAATGATCATGTAATTCTTATTTCAAAATAAAATGTTCATACAAAAAGAGCTAGGCTTTCAGTATACATTCCAACAATCTCCCACTTATACTAAAAGACTATGCCGTCATCACTCTTCCATACATCTGATCCCCATATCCTCCACATGCCTATCAAACGCTTTCGCTGGAAGGGCCTTAGTGAATGGATCCGCCAGGTTATCCTCTGATGCAATCTTGGCGACAGCAACTTCTCCTCGCTTTACGATCTCTCGTATAAGGTGGTACTTGCGCTCTATGTGTTTACTCGCCTTATGGGCTCGTGGTTCCTTCGAGTTTGCAACTGCACCACTGTTATCACAATAAATTGTGATAGTTCTGGGCAAACCAGGAATCACATCCAAGTCCATCAAGAAGTTCCGCCTCGGAGGTCCACGTACCACATACTGCCTTCCATGGTAGAGTCCGCCACGCATTTCTGCTTGACACTCCTCCATACTATGGCTCCACCTCCAAAAGTAAACACAAACCCCGAGGTAGACTTACTCTTGTCCCTATCTGATTGGAAATCCGAATCTGTGTAACCCACAGGGACTAATTGATCTGCCCGGTAAACCAGCATATAATCCCTAGTCCTTCTCAGGTACTTCAATATATGCTTTACCACAGTCCAATTTCCCTGTCCAGGATTACTCTGATATCTGCTAACCATGCCCACGGCAAAGCAGATATCCGGTCTCGTACATAGCATAGCATACATAAGGCTTCCTACTGCCGAAGCATAAGGAACCGCCTTCATGTCCTCTATCTCCTTTGATGTTTTGGGACACATCTCTTTAGATAAAGGAACTCCATGCCTAAAAGGTAGAAAACCTTTCTTGGAGTTCTGCATGCTAAAACGAGCAAGAATAGTGTCAATGTATGAAGCTTGAGATAAGCACAACATCTTTTTCTTGCGATCCCTTATAACTTTGATCCCAAGGATGTGTCCCACTTCTCCCAAGTCCTTCATATCAAACTGTTTGGACAACCATACCCTTACGTCTGATAACACTTTGATATTGTTGCCAACTAACAAAATGTCATCTACGTATAGTACAAGAAACACCACTACGTTTCCGTCACATCTCTTGTATACACAAGGCTCATCCGGACTTTGAATAAATCCATATGACTGGATTACCTCATCAAAGCGGATGTTCCAAGATCTAGAAGCTTGCTTCAATCCATAAATGGATCGATTAAGCTTACATACAAGATGCTCTTTGCCTTTAGCAATGAATCCCTCTGGTTGCCGCATATAGATGTTCTCCTCAAGACTTCCGTTAAGGAAAGCTGTCTTGACATCCATCTGCCAAATCTCATAATCCATATGAGCAGCTATAGATAAGAGAATCCGGATAGACTTAAGCATAGCTACCGGCGAAAAGGTCTCCTCATAATCGATACCCTCTTTCTAAGTATACCCTTTCGCCACAAATCTAGCTTTGAAGGTCTCAACCTTCCCGTCTACACCTCTCTTTCTCTTGTAGATCCACTTACATCCAATGGTTTTTACACCATCGGGTGGCTCTACTAGCTCCCAGACCTGATTAGAATCCATAGATTCTATCTCTGAATTCATCGCTCTTTGCCAAGATACCGCATCTCTATCTTGGATTGCCTCCTGTGTATGCTCTGTGACACGCGGTGCAGTGACTTGTGGTGTCTCCTCTTGTACCGGTGGTACTGAAGTCGGGACTTCCCCTGTCAACTCCTCAAGAACAATCCTACTCTTGGGCTTGTGGTTCATTACATAATCCTCCTCTAGAAATCTGGCATTCGTGCTAACGATCACCCTCTGATCTCTAGGATTATAAAACAAACCAGCTTTCGTTCCCTTAGGGTAGCCAACAAACATGCACACTTCTGCACGAGGTTCCAACTTACCAGCATCAGCCTTCAGCACATGTGCTGGACTCTCCCATATCCGAATATGTCTCAGACTAGGCTTTCGCCCAGTCCACAATTCTACAGGGGTAGAAGGTACTGATTTGGATGGAACCAAGTTCAGAGTGTACATTGCCGTATCCAGTGCATACCCCCAGAACGAAACAGGTAACTCAGAATAACTCATCATCGATCTGACCATCTCCATAAGAGTCCTATTCCTTCGCTCCGCCACACCATTCTCACTGGGTGTGCCAAAGTGACAATTGGGATCAATTCGACCTCGACGATAAGTAACTCCTAAACTCTCCTAAGAGGTACTCGCCACCACGATCAGATCGTAATATCTTGATACTTTTACCTTGACGGTTCTCCACATCAGCCTTGAATTCTTTGAACTTGTCAAAGCATTCAGACTTGCGGCGCATCAAGTAAATGTATCCATACCTTGAATAATCGTCTATAAATGAGACGAAGTATTCAAAGCCACCTCTTGCCTGGATAGACATAGGACCGCATAAATCAGAATGAACCATTTCCAACACATCTTTGGCTCTATACCCCTTGGCCTTGAAAGGCCTCTTGGTCATTTTACCTTCCAAGCAAGATTTACAGGTTGGGAGATCCTCCACCACTAATGAACCCAAAGGTCCATTAGCTATCAACCTTTGAATTCTGCTTAGGTTAACATGACCAATCCTTAGATGCCAAAGATATGTTTGGTTCATTTGCGAAGGTTATTTTCTCTTATTAGATTTAGAAGATGAGTTATTGATTTCTATATGCATCGTGGGAGTTTTTGGTTCAAGAGTATATAAATTGCCAACCAATGTACCAGAACAGATAATCTCCCTATTCCTTTTTATAACCACTTTGTCATTAAAAGAAACAGAATACCCATCCATAAACAATTTAGAAACTTAAATTAAATTCTTTCTAAAAGTAGGTACATAAAGACAATTTCTCAAAACCAAAACTTTATTCCTATCAAAAGATAAATAAACGTCTCCCACTGCAATAGGCGCCACCTTTGAAGCATTGCCCATGAAGACGGTAATCTCTCCCTCAACTAGTCGTCGGGTTTCCTGGAACCCCTGCAAAGTATTGCAGACATGATCAGTGGCTCCTGTATCTACACACTAGGCACTGGTAGATAACACCGCTAAACATGTTTCAACAACTAAACAAGAAGATATACCTGTGTTCTTTCTGCGAGACGATCCGCCTTCCAATGTCGATCTGTTTTGCAAGTGAAGCACTTGCCTTCGGCTTCTTCACTCACACTGCGGTCCCACTGCCACTTTCTTCACTCCACCTTGCTTCTTCTTCTTCTTACCTTTCGATTTAGAGGAAGAAACCTTCTGAGCTACCATGGCTTGAGCACTCTGACGAAAAAGCCCCTCTGCCACCTGGAGTTCACGCCAAGCTCCAACGAATACAACCTCTTGTTCATGTTGTAGTTGAGGCGGAACTGCTCAAAACTCCTAGGCAGAGACTGGAGAATGATATCGACCTGGGTTTCCCCATCGATCTCAGCTCCTAGGACTTCCATCTCATTAAGATGAGCCATCATCTTGAGAACATGATCCCTAACAGGTGTTCCCTCGATCATGGAGGTCGTCATCAAGTTTCTCATAGCCTCCTGCCTAGCCGCCCTACTCTGATGTTCGAAAAGTTCCTTGAGATTGAACATCATGTCATAAGCTGTGGCTATGGCCTGATGCTGATGTTGCAGCACATTTGACATAGATGCCAAAATGTAACACCGCGCCATCTCATCTGCCTTGACCCATTTCTTATAACGTTCTTTCTCCTTTTCATCAGAGTCATCGGTGGACTTAGGAGGACAGACCTGGAAGAGTACAAATTTGTACTCCTCCGCAGTTAAGACAATATCCAGGTTTCTTTTCCAATCAATGTAGTTTGGACCAGTAAGTTTGTTTTCTTTTAAAATCACAGCAAGTGGGTTGAAAGCTATTTGAAAATCCTAAAAATCACAATGATCAAAATATTAGATTTCAAAAATTATTGATTCCTCAAAACAATAAAATCCCAAAATCAACCAACACCTCAAATCACCGAGAATGTCGCATGCCACTTTGTGTGGACGTATACAAATTCTACATTTGTAAGAGGAGGTTTTACCCATTAATTTTATTATCTTGTCAACCTTACTTTTTGACAAATAAAATTAATAGTTGGTTCCTCTTTGGCCCTACAAATAAAAGCAGTGACTCCTATGGGGAGGATACTTTTATTTGTATCTAAGTGTGCACCATTACACGATACTAAGGGAATTATTTTGGATTATGTGCCTTACCTATGTGGAAGTACACATGCTCCTAGATAATTTCCTATAACCATTATTCGATCTAGTGATCCGCAAACAAACCCGTCCTCAGGGAGGAAGGCACTCAGAGCCGACACACAAGTTTGTTGCATCACATGTCAAATTGTAATGGAGGGCGCGGGAATTAAATAAAATATCCCTCTCCCACTTAGTAAATTAAAAATGAGGAATTTTAAATCATACACAACATGCATATAAAACAAATAAGCAATAAATATGGAAAAGACAGAATTTTTTTTTCCCAACTATTATGGCATTGTCCTCCAATATGCATCCCGTCGTGTCGCCACCTCGTCCGCTCCACCTTTTCCCGTGCGCAAGTCACCAAAGATATCCGAGCCGAGATTAATCATTTTATTTACATCCATCGATCCTATACTCCACGAAGGAGTGTACAAATAATCTAGATCGAAAGTAAACTAAAATGAGCGGCTAAACAATGTCGTATTTAATTACAAAAATTAAATACTAATCTAGCCTCGTCAACCCCGAGGATTCAAATAATAAATTTTTACACACATCCATTCACATACACACACATGGTCATAATAGTCGGATCTTATGCCTGCAACCAAAGAGTTAAACTACGCATATCCTACTATTATCCGACAAATATAATATATGAAAAAGTGCATAAAAAATTAATCGAATCCAAAACACACAAAACCAGAAACCGTTGCTCTGATACCATTTGAAGGTGGATGCTTCGGAGGCTCATTGGCTCCCATGTCCCCGGATTAAAATTTTCACTAATGAAAGAATTAATCCGGATGGGATGAGCTTCCTTAGCACAACCATTTCATCATCGTGCTAACAACTTGAGTGATCGCTTGAACAAACTAGTTGTTCAAGCAACTCAACTCTTCTAGTTGGTTAGCCGCGGAAGAGACGACGGACGGATCGCCGGTTTTTGTGTTTGTCTTCGGGGTCCATGATTATACAATATATTTACTAATTTACACATGCATAATCAAAACATAAAAGAACAAGCTCAGATCTGTAAATAAAGTTAAAATAACTTTATACCTCACGATCTTCTACCGTATGTCCTATCCTTCTCGTGGACGACGTGTGGACGAAGATCCTCCACGAGTAGAAGCCTTCTAGATCGCTTTCTTCTCCACCTTGTCCGCTGCGAACAAAGAGAAGAAACAACAAATACCTTCCTATCTAGAACCGGCCACCAAATTAGGGAATTTGGTGCAACCGCAATCCAAGGAACAATTGGATGATCGCGGTCAACTTCAGAAGTGTTCCACGGCCACTCTAGGATGAAGGGAGGAAGATGAATGCCGGCCACCTATGGAAGGAGAACCGCCGGCCAAGGAAGAGGGGAGAGGCCTCTAGGATGGGCGCCGGCCAAGTGTTGATTGAAGGAAGTGGGCGCCGGCAACAATTGATGGAAGATGGTTGCCGCCCACTTTTGCTCCAAACCCTAGCCGCCCACCTTTGCTCCAAACCCTAATCCCAATTCAAATTCAATCCTTGCTGCCCAACCCTAAGCTTTCCTTTTATAGAGTTAGGCTTAGGACTCCTTTAATCTCCACTGTCGGATCTAGGGATTTAACCTCCACCGTCAGATCTAGGGTTTTATCCCAACCGTCGGATCTAGGGTTTCATCTCAACCGTCGGATCTAGGATTTCATCCCAACCGTCGGATCTAGGATTTCATCCCAACCGTCGGATCTAGGGTTTTATCCCAACCGTCGGATCTAGGGATTTAATCTCAACCGTCGATTCTAGGGTTTCATCCTAACCATCGGATCTTAGGGATTTAATCCCAACCGTTGGTTCTAGGGTTTCATCCTAACCATCGGATCTTAGGGATTTAATCCCAACCGTTGGTTCTAGGTTTTGTTTTACATTCTTGGATCAAGACTTTGCAAGGATTATATTAGGCTATGATAGGGACCATAAGGAGGAGTTGGGTCTTGGCCACCCGATGGATCGGAACCACACAAACTTGATCCATCAATGATGTTCCATTCCACTAGAGGATCATCATTGAACTACCTCACCAACCCCCATAAATTAATATGGGCTCCATATATTATTCGTACATTAATCTCCCCGTGTTTAAGATATCGAATGTCCGTCAATTAATTGATTTACTGACTATCAATTAATTAACATCTAATTCCTCGAGTAGTACCACTCAACCTTATCATCATGTTGACTAAGTCAACCAGCTGGGTTTACATGATGAACTTTATGAGCTCCTCAAGGGGACATCATCAACCTAATATATAGGACACGGTTTCCTCCTATAATCAACGGCACACCATGTAAATAATATTATTTCCCAACTTACCGGGCATATTGATTTAATCCATCTAAATCTCACCCACTGGTAAATCAAAGAAATAAATACTAAGTACATGTGCCCGTTATTATATCGGGATTCAGAGCATGTACAACATAATATCCGAAGTCCGATTCAATTATGCAGTCAGCAATAAATTGAATCACCTCTATGTCGGTCCTGCTCAATACACCTAAGTGTACCAGTGTAACTCTATGTTCAAGACAAAACAATACCAAGCTACACTACAACCATGCCAATGGTTTGTCCAAAACCATCTTGGTTGTGAGCCTCTACTTATATTTTACAAGGAACTGATAACATGATCTTCTGTGCCACACCAAGCACCATGTTATCTACAATGTAAAATATTAGACAATATGCACACATATAATAAATATATAAAGTGCAAACAATGATCATGTGATTCTTATTTCAAAATAAAATGTTCATACAAAAAGAGCTAGGCTTTCAGTATACATTCCAACAAGATGCCCTACCTTTACAATAAAACGACAAGAATGGACATCAATTCCTTTCTTCCTTTTTATTAACATACTTGAGAGTAGTTACATCATTTAAACTACTTAGGCTTTTTATGATTATTCTTAATAGGAGGATTGTTAGGTGGCTCCTCCGAGGGGGAAGGCGCCAAGATGACTCTGTAGAGATCGCCTTGAGCAGGAGGTATCGCTGGTGGAGCTCCATCAAAAGAGGGCAGACGAATCCTCGCCGAAGAGACTGAAATGAAAGCTAGGGCCGGCGAAAGAAGAGGAAGTTCAGCAGAGGCCCGGGGATCTCCTATTGTGTATTCCACGTCAGAGGAGGGTTCCATACCCGATTGCGAAAGGAAGGGAAGGGTGCTCGGAAGGACCTCCCTATCAGAGGGGATGGAACAGTGGTTAAAGATGGAAAAGGAAGGGGGCGAAAGGCCGAAGTTGCCGTCGAACGGGTCTCAGATTCCTCTGAGTCTTTAGTGGTCTAGTCGTGCAGCTCAAAAGAGTTAGAATCTGAGAAAATCTCAATAGGGTGTTCTGTCGAAGCCATGAGAGTGAGATAGAAGGACGAAGACATGGGGGATAATAATTTATAGTCGAGGGAAGGAGAACTGCATTCGTTCTCGGGAAGGAGAAGAAGATGAAGAGACTAATATCATAATGGCATCAACATGGGTACTTATCAAGATACCGTTTCCGAAGAAGCAAGGTAGACGAAGAAGATCAAGAGACCGAAGTAACTTAATCTTTAGCCGAGCCAAAATTGGGTTGAACATGAAGAAGATCATCTGGGACCTTTCGAGTGGGTTCCCGAGCGAAGAATGTAATCGCTCCATGCGGGACAGAAAATGGGGCGTAATTGTAAAGAGAAAGAAGCCCATAATTAACCTAAAATTCCCGACCCATACCAAGACATACACGAAGAACAACAAAAAGCCGTGCCAATATAAACATTCTTCAACATCGAAAAAATAGTCATTACAAGGAGCGAGATATTATGAATTACAATTCAAATAGCTCTGGGGGCATTTAGATAACGCATCAATAGAGTTCAAATAGCTAGTGTCCGTGCCGGGAGGTGGATATCCTCGTTCAGCATTTAAAGCCGAGGACCCGTCAAAGCCAAGTATAAATAAATCCACCCCTTTCTTGACATAATGCCCCTTCAGGTCGGCCTCTTGCTCCTTTAATTGAGACTAGCAATTAGCTAGTTGAGCTTGACACATGGCTAGCTGAGCCTGACTTTCGGCTAGTTGGGCTGCCAGGCCATCTTTTTCAGTTGTTTCTTTCATGGCTCACTGACCCAGAGCCGAAAGGGCCTCGGAGTATTCTCGGTAAAGTTTTATTTGTTGCCGAGCCACTGTCGATAGGGCTTGAGGAAGGGTAGCCACCATTGAAGAGAGTTCTTGACACTTCTCTAGACAAGACTTTTGGGTGGCCTCCCATGCTTGACGTTCTTGCCGAAGCTGCTGAATTGTAGTTGAAGAGTCAGCAGCTTGAATAATTGCATTCCCAAGCTATCTTTTATACCCTGTTAATTCATGAGTGAGAAGATCCACCTGTTGAAGTTGGCTGGTTTGCAAGAAAATTTGTTGTTCAAGGTCTTGATTCTCCCGCTGAAGCTCTTCATTCTCGCTTTGGGAAAGGGCCAGTCGGGTCATGAAATCTTCACATTGGCCAATCAAGTCAGATTCCTTTTGCTCCTTTTCGCTCAGCTGTTGGGTGAGCTATTTTTGGTGTGCCAGGGAGGCAAAATGGTGCATCTCCACGTTGGACTGGAATTGAGCTATATGAGATATCATTATTTTATGCTTGGCTGAGGTCTGAAGGAAAGAGAATGCAACCGTTAAGTGTTGGCATTTGGTTGTATTTATATATATATATATGCTGAAGGTAAAAAAGGGAAAGTAATTACCTCGGCCAGCAGTTTGTTCACTTGGTCGCAGGGGCCCTGTATACCTGATTGGTTGAAAACCTTCACCTCTGAAAGGTGACGGATCTTCAGGAGGGACCCCAACGTAGCCATTGAAGGGTTCGGGGGGGAGATCTCCCCTCTTCGAAGGAAGAGTGGGACCGGCATGCTGAAGAGGGGTGGGAGAGGTATGTGTTTCCGAGGGAATAGGGGCGGAGATGGATTCGGTTCGGGAAGGTGTGGGAGAATCACAATGAAGGGAGGATGAAACAGGAGAATGGGAAGGAGAATCTCCCCCTTGGGGAGAAGAGGATGGGGCGGATAAGGTGGTATCCCTCATCCTCGGTTCGTAGATGGTTAGAGGCAGGGATTCATGTTGATCAGAAGAGGAGGGAGGAGGAAATGATGAGCTAGGAGCTCCTTCCTTAATCAGTCGCAATCTCTTCCGAGGGGAAGAAGGGGCTGCCACGGACTTACCTCGCTTTGTGGAGGTTTTCTTCTTCTTTGCGGCCTCAATCTCTTCTCCCTTTACTAGAGCATCCTGCATTAGGTTATCTGCAAAATTCGTTGATAAGAAAGATGGTCGATGCAAATAAGAAATTATATTAAAGTGTGAATGTCATCCTACCTATTGCGGCCGGGGTCGTTGGAGGGAAAGGGGACAGCCTGAAGTGACTAAGGAGAGGGGTTTTCATTAGGTGGTTTGAGCAATAGTGGGATTCTCTCAGTACTTTATAAACCTCCGCGAAAGGACATTGGGTCCTCATTTCACGGAAGGGAGGTAGTTCAGGGAGTTCTAGCTTCCAGGTGTCCTAGTGGGGTAGAGGTGTTGGAAGCTGAACAAAGAAATACAACTCTTCCCATCCTTTATGAGAAGTAGACATATTCATTAAGAACTGGCAGTCCGTGCGACTAGAAAGGTAAAAAAGGCCTGCCTTGGAGGATTTTAATTGGAAGAAGCAGTGGAATATTTGAGGGGATAAAGGGAGATGTAGGTGTTGAAATACTATAATAGCCCCTGATAAAATGTGAAAGGAGTTGGGCGTAAACTAGTTTAGAGGCAGCCCGTAGAAATCTAAGATTTCTAAATAGGGGGAGGGCGTAGGTAGAAACAAGCCATTAAGGAACTGTTCGGAAAAGAAGCAGGTTAGACCGGGGGACGGACGATGTGGTCGGTGAGTCTTAGTAGTGAAACAACATTTTATGGAAGGATCTATGAACCGGTCTTTAAGGTTAAAGAAATAATGGTCGCAGTTTAGTTGTGTGACGGTGTGCTCGTACCAAGGAGGTGAGGTTAGGGTCTTAGGGCCCATGGATATAAGACAGGGTAGAGCACTTACTTGAGGGTTGAAGGAGGAACGTGTGGAAAAGAAAAGGCTAGGTCGCTGAAACGCCGCCAGAGAAAACCGCTGGAGGGAAGAAGTGGAAAGGACGGGATTGTTAGGCATGCTAAGTCATGTATAAAAGGAAGGGGCGAAGATTTATATAGGATTTTGTGCGACGGTTCGACTATATGAGAGAAAAGGAGAAGCGGGGCCCATGGGCCCATTAAGCCGCCTCAAATATATGGGGTGGGGCTGTAAGAGGAGAGTGATTTTGAATTGGTGAGTAAAGAGTGGAGTAAAGACTTTATACATTTAGAAAGTCAAGCTTATAACTTCGCTTGACTATTTTTGGGGTTGACTAATGATACTGTTGTTGCCTCTTCTCTGTGAACCGAGTAAAAGTGCTCACATGTAAGACACTATCCGGACCAAATAATCAATTCGGCGAAGAGAGAAAGGAAGAATGGTTCGGGCGTGATTGTCTGGGACAGTTGGAATGGGAGAACTAGTTGAGGTACTGGCACGACGAAGCGAAGGCGGAGATCGCTTCGCTAGGAGATGGACGAGAATCGGTTTGGCCTAGAAGGCCTAGAAGTAGATGGGACGGATGAGAATCGACTCGGCATAGCTAGTCTAGAAATAGTTTGGTGCGGAAAGAAGGAGAGTTGGTTCGGGCTGTTGAGAAGAGCCCGAGGGCTATGCCACACGTGAGTCATAGGTCTAGATTAGTTTCACCGAAGGCAAATGGTTGAGAGGGACAGGCTAGCCTAGTTCCCAAAATGTAGATGAGAAGGTGTTATACAACAGAAAGGGGGGTCCCCATACAATATTCTGAGGAGCCTTCGCTCCTCGTATCTGTAACAGAATGATTCTCCAGGTGGACGTGGTGGTCACATGTACGATGGGGAAAGCTTGCGATGGAACCACTGATCAGAGGAGAGGAATAAAAGGGAGGAGCAGGACAAATGAAGCAGGATCCGCATTATTTCAACTGGCAAGAAACAAAGATGCATTGGGAGAAGGAGAGCTACCACCTCGCCAGAGGAGAGTGGTGATCTTTACCTTTCATGTACTTTTTTCTTGTATCCTGACTTGCTTGTAAGAGGTTTTCTCCTCCACCTCCGGAAGTTCTTTTCTGCGAAAGAGGACGTTCATAGTGGAAGTGCTTTGGCACTGCATCCGGTGAGAGAGCTCACCTTCGTGGAGTAGGAATCCTTATTCCGAACCATGTTACATCCTGTGTCTTGGTTTGTTGTCTGTGTTGCCTTGTGTGTCTTTGCTTGGCATTTTCATTTTTACTATTGCGGCCGGAGAGAACCCCCTAAACTTCTTTCGTGCTCCATCACGTCGAGAGGAAGTCTATAGATCTTCTTCCCTGTAACCGCATCAAGCGGGATAAACAAAGGGCACGCTCCAAAGGTATACCCTATTAGATAGGGCTTTATAGACCTAAACTTGTATGAGTTTTCTTTTGCATGGATTGTTTAAGAGATCCTTTTTCCGCTGCAATTTTGTTGTTTATCGCATAGGATTTCCTACAGTGGTATCAGAGCCACTTGCAAAAGATCATACAAAGTTTTATGCACTTTTATATGTGATATAGAAGTAGGACATATTTTATTATGGGTTGCATAATTGTATGAGCATATTTTGTCGGGATGCATAAGTTTGTGTTGATCAAACTAAAAGATTGCTCTTGAAAAAATTTCATAACCTACGGTTTTCATACTAGTTGATGTGGTTGCATCACTTTGTTGAGAACAGATTTGTCGCAAGGATGTATCAATGGAACAAGAGAGTCTCGGATTCATTTTGATGGATTTAGGGCAGCGACTCATTCAAAGAGTCAACAAAATAAATTTTATTTTGGGGGGCGCTACCCCTTGACCTTGCCCGCTAACCAGCTATCGGGAACGCCGTGAGGTTTTAGCCCATGAGCAAATTTTGCAAACATAATAATACTGATGTCCTAGATCTATTTGTTGTGTGTTGGTTGCCATGGTGCATGATTATGGCCCTTTACCCCAATGAGATTGGATTATGTTGTAATTCATAATACGACCTGCGTGTCATGATGTGTATGTGGGTGTTGTAACTCATAATACGGTCTATGTGTCGTGCCTCCCTCTCTAATTTTCTAGTTGTAAAATAGATTTAGACTCGAATGTAACTCAAGTATTCTTATTTTGTAATGTACAAAATGAGGAGTGCAAAGTCCATTGGAGGATGAAGTTACAAGAAGGATGTCGACGACACATGATGACCAAAGGAAGTACTTGGAGAAGATGTTATCCCTAGGTTGACCATTCGATCTTCTCATTGGCTTGAGAGGATCGTAGAATACGAGCCATAACCATGTCATGGTTTTTTCCTTATATGTTGATATATGTTTGTTAAATATGGAAATTTAAAATACTAAATAAAATAGCCAAAATTTAGGGAAAATAATCCTAGGAATTATTTTTGAGATTTTAGAGAATTTTTAAAAAAAAAATCTAGAATTTTTCTGGAATTAAATGGGGCTTGTACGGGATATGTACGGGGATGAGAAAAATAGGCTTTTAAAGGGTTTGTTTTAATTATTTGATAGGTATAATTAACCTAAGTAATAAACCTAGGTTATAAGTTAATCTTATGGTTATTTTTGCCCGAACCCGTTTTCTCTTCTCTCGATTTCTCCAGCGCCGCTCCACACGACGCGACCGCTTTTCTTTCCTCCATCGCGAGTCACCGTCGTAGCCCTATCGCTCCGTCCCTTCTCTTCCTCTCCCTCGTGTAGCTTTTCCGATCTCGCGCGAGCACCGCCATTCTTCTCCCTTCCTCATTTCCCCTCTCGTGCGCAACTCACGTTGTCGCTGCCACTATCTCCTCCCGCACGCTTGAAGTTGGCGACCGTCGTCTCCGCCCTTGCAGTCGCCGCCCTGCGCTTTGCGCACACGTAACCAACAGTCGTTGCCTCCATGCGCTCACCGCCCCCATCCCCGACCAACCTCTGCCCGACTCCTCTGCCATCGATGTCGCTGCCTTTCCCGTGCCCTAGCTTTCCCCTTTCGCAGCATGCCCATCGCTGCGTGTCCACAGATGAGTACCCAACTGCATGCTAGCCAACATTTTGCGTTCCGACGGGGTCAACGTCGGAGTTTTGTTTGACACCGACGCTTGCACGACTCTCGCTTCTGACACCCTCCGCACCGATAGCGAGTAGTAGCTTTGTCACCTTCGTCGGCCTCTTCGAGTGGGCTCAACCAAGAACACTGCGACCCCGTTCTGGTCGCTTGCTACTGGAGACTACTGTCGGTGTGGGAGTTGCCCTTCTGGTCGCGCATCGTCGGAGTAGGGATTTTTTCGACAATCAAGACAGAGGTTTTAGGGATTGCTGCCGGTGGAGGTTCCAACGGCTGGTAAGCTGATCGATATTTCTTTTCCTTGTTGTCGATTTCTGATTTCCTAGTATCATGATTGGGTGAAGTTTGTTCGGTTGTGGAGGAGTGAAGAGGTTGTGGTGGCTATGATTTGGGGTTTTGGCTGGCTGTGAATGGTTTGATAGGTGTCGGTGTGGCTGTGAGTGAGAGGAGAGGACTCGTTTAGGCTGTTCCGGTGCATAGAATAGGATGGGGTGGTTGTGAGTGTTCAGTTTAGTGGATAGTTTAATCCATTAGGTTTTGGACTTGATATTAGGGTTGGCAACATAATCTGAGTATATTATGTTTTATGCAGGTTTCGATCACGAGACAGGCCCATGGGCGTGAAGATTGCATTTTTTCGAGCATTTTAGCAAGCGGGTACTTTGACTTATCTTTTAGATATTGTCATGTTGATATGCATAGTTGGCTATAGCTCGCAGTAATTTTTGTCTTATCTGCCCTTGTATGTCACTGTGTCATACCTAATGCATGCGTTTCTATCTTAGTCTATATTATCTTGATACTTGTCATGTGTACTTATTTTGGGAGTTGTGACATGCACTTGATTAGCTTTTAGATATACTTTCCCTGTATACCTAGGTCATTGATATGTACTCATTTTTTTTTGTACATATTATTTGGAGACATATTTTGGTTGGTGTTACATGCTTTAGTGTTATGCACCATCTTGCATGATTGCATGCTGGCTGGTTGGCGGTTCCTTTGTAGTTGAGCCTGCAGCCAGTTACATGATCTGCACACACAGCCACTCATGGGTTAGTGGTACATCAAGAGGGTGTGTGCAGTAGCTCTGCCAGGCTCCGCTGGTCCGCTCATGGGTAGCGGTGAGGTAGCATGGTAGTGGGCAGGGATCCCTCCTTTGGTCTGTGTCATCGAGAGATGAGAGCTTTGCTCCCCCACTCTGTTTGGGGTAGGAGGATAGGTGTACTCCGATAGCATCCTATTCACTCGGTCACTCAGGAGCAATGATGACAGAGTGCACAGTTGTCGTAGCCCTACCCACTCGGCTTCACCATCGCATGTGAGGCGGCTGACTGGCGTCAGGGGTGACCATGTCATTTGCATCGCATGCATATTGCATGGATGGCATTTGTTTGTGTTTGTTGCATTTTGGTAACTGCCTTGGTTGCTGCATATGATTGACATGCATATAGGATACATTATGTATTTGGTCTGACGACCTTACTTCTACTAGTATGGCTCACACTCCTATGTCAAGATAGGAGATTCAGGTAAGTATAGTATTTCCGCATTTCTTTCTTTCATTTCCTATTATTGATCAGGAGACTATACTGACATGATTATTATTATTAGATATATCTTACTATGCATGTCGACTTGATACCCGCTAAGTTCGTTGAACTTACCCCGTTACTTTATATCTATTTCAGGTTGACATTGTCAGGAGAGTCCAGTTGCCAATCCCCCTCATTGCAATGGTTTTGTTTTTGGTCTTGTGGTTTTGTTATATTGACTAAAAGATATGTGTAAGATTTGTGTATTGGTGGTACTTGATATGCCCTTATGGATTATTATTCGATTTGTTTTGGTTGTGTATTCCTACTCATATGGCAGAAGAGGTGAGTCTAGAAGTTGTAGATTCCTTATTTATTTTAGTTGTTGGCCTGAGGCCATATATTATATATATTGTGGTGTGGTATGTTCCGACCATGTTGGTCGATGTATAGTGGGTCGTGTGAGCCATGTATACAGGATTCGTATTGTCACCCGTAGAGGGGAGGTGCTGCCGGATTTTCATCTGGCGGGGACTCCCTCGGGGCGTGATAATTTATTTGGTATCAGAGCGCCTAGGTTTTCGAGTTCCTAAGGGTTTTTGGATTTTCATAGTTCGCCACGTTTGATAGGTTTTTGCGAGTCAATCTGGGGATTTTCAAATTTGTATGGATTTTCGACGATTTTTTTATGTTTCAGAATTTCGAGGTATTATTGACGAGGTCGATTTGGAGACTTGGCAGCGACAGGACATCTCCAAATGGCTGACAGGTGAAATTATAGATTTTTTATAATTTTCTACTTGTAGTAATACTTGGGTAATAATGTAGCATATATAAAACGCGGTGGGCGCGCTCTCGCATCGAGACATGGTGCAGTGTAGCCACGTAAGAAGACATGGAGATCTCTAGCGATGGAGTTGCCAGAAAGGTCTACAGAGTTATAACACCTGTGCATACTCGTAGTAGGAGTCGCCCACCAAGGCGATCAGCCGGAGTTGTCGTTAGTGTTTATACTCCCGGTTAGGTTGGCTATGCGTTTAGTGGTTATAACAGGAAATAACAATTAGTGTGTTGGTTACTATTCATAATCGTAGTTTGAGTTGACCACGTGCATGAACTGTTAAGTCCGTGAGTCTTGAACTTGTGTCGAAAAGGTAAATTTCCTTTGAGAGCCGACGGATACCGAGTCGGAAAACAAGGGTCAAGTCATCACATTTCTAATGGAAATCAAAGACTACAGTCTTAGGGATTTTCACTAATTATGTGAGTCAGATCATTACCTATTGGGTAATGGACAAGGCGTGTAGGCTATTGTTGATACAGATAACCGAGGGTTAGGTTATGGTGTTTCATAGGAATTTTGATTCCTGAGTGGTCCGTGCTGGGTTGTATAACCTTGAAGGTATTTTTGAGTACTTAACTCGTATTATACAGAGAAAGTGGAGCTAGTTGCATACCATTATCGGGATTAAGCCGGTACTTGGTGGAAGATGCAGGGAAATAATCTTCAGGGTATCGTACATCACTAGGTCATGGTGTAGTGATGTTGTGAGAGGGTATTTTCCCTGTGTTATTCCTTTGACTCATTGTCAGGAAATTCTTGAGTTTCAAATAGGGGGATCGTTTGGTAATGGTGTACCGTGCAGAGTCGTGAGACTTGCAGAAGTTATGACCACCTAATAACTCAAGAATGTGAAAGGATGTTTTAAGTCACCCATGGTTTATTGGCTTACATTTGGACTAGGATGTTTGGATCTTTTATCAGATCCTGCCAGAAGACATTGGATCGAGTCATGAGTTTAGAAATGACTCCGTACAAGTGTTTAAGAGTTAGAGACTGATAAGCAGATATTGCAGGTCAAATTATTAGAATCAGAAGCCTCCAAATGATGGATAAAAGGAGCAAGATCGGAGTCATAGGCCACGAGCTACTTTCCGATCATGGAAGACTCATGCAGACAACAACTGTTACCCCCCAGATGTGGATTGACTTTATACAAAGAAGAGAGTATACAATGATGGTCGTATCTATTCTGTATTCTACAGTTGCATCTCGTAGGATTAAGTGAGGGGACCAGATGATCCAGGAAAATCCCCAGGTCATTCGTTGCAGAAATGCGATCTCTTTATCACGGACTGTTGGATCTGATTCCGTTCTCTTCGGGGAAAGGTTGAGACCTGCGTGGAGCCTTTGGATCAGATCGACAGATAGTTGATCGTTCAGGGTATTACTTTAGTTTACCCTCTGGGTTAATATAATAAGAGATGCTTGTAGTTTACAGGTATCTTTGACTAAAACATTCTTAGTTCGGATTAGAAGGGTCACTATACATCGACTTGTGGGTCGGTGGTATCTCTACCATCGGGTGAGATGTTGACCAACAATTAAGAAGTCAAGGGATGCCCTTAGACTTTGATAGACATACTTTTACGGTAGACATAACCTTACAGATGGTTAAATTGTTGAGATTATGGTATGATATGTCTTTCGAATGTCGTATAATCCGAGAGCATTCAGATGTATTTTCGGATGAACTCCTAGGCTTGCCGCTGCAGAGGCAAGTGGAGTAGGCAATCTGAATGCTTGCGAAAATAGTGTCGATGTTGAAGACCTCATACCGGGTGACAATTTTATTGGTAATGAGGTAATGATATTTTACGAGCCAAATGTTTTTACTTATGGTTTGTTGGTTGAGGGCTAGTGTAAATCACACAAAGTCGTTGAAGCTCGTGATGTACTCAAGGCAATGTCATTTAATTGCCTGTGAGCCAAATCGAGTTGCTTTGATACCGTCATCGATCGGTTTTTCAAAGTTGGCAAGGTTGATGATCCCCGGGAGGTATTTGTTAGAATGATGATTTTTCCAGGAGATAATTTTGTTGGTAATAGTGTTGCTTAACACTATAGGATATTTATCTATCTCAGTATTTTCTTGAGAAGATCTGTAACTCTTTGTTAAAAGAGAGATGGACCTTTGAGATTATGCATCGATTATCGATGATGGAATGCGGTAGTTGTAGAAGGAAATGAATATCCTTCATTGTGGATAGAGGATCTATTTAGATCAGCTATAGGACACCTGTGTATACTCTAGGATTGATTTATGACTGGTGTGTTGATATTGTAGTGACATGGTGTCATGCAATTATCATTATCGTTGTGATGATTGATATATCATCAACCTAGAGTAAAGAGGATGCAGGTGTGTAGCGATGAAAATTTCATACTTGGTATGAATTGTATAAGCTTTTGATTATCTTAGTAGACTTATTGATGACTTAGTCGTCTAGGGATTTGGGAAGTCGTGTATTCTGGACACGATTGGATCAGTTATGGTCGTTGGAGTTGCGTAACTTGGCAACTGTTGATGGTGGTAGTTGGAGTTACGCACTCAGCCACTGTAGATGGTGGTTTCCTTGTATTGATTTGATTATTACCATAGATATAGATAGAATGCTCTAGCGGTACTACATCGCTGACTGGTTGGACCAGGAAGGTGATGAAATTTACTTCGTCTGAAGCTTGTGAAACTAGTTTCAGGGCTCAGACGATGGTTGACTTTTACGCCGGTATTGTTTAATCATTCTGGTGTAGATGGAAGGGTAGTATACATGGATGCATCATTTCGGGGATCGGAGTAATTCCGATGCTATTGAATAAGACGTATCCTAAGCTTACGGCAGTTAAAGAACTGCGAGATAAGCTGTCAAATATATGACGTGGACTTAGCAGTTATTATGTTGTTTTGTAGAGGTGAGGAGCAGGAATGCTCATGGGGTTTTGGCTAGCTATTGGGTAGTTGCATAGAGTTGTTAGAACATGGATAGTTGCAACTAGGGAGATTGGTCATTATAGTCTCCCAGTCACCTCCCGTTCTGTGCGATAGAGTGGATTTTAGATAGTAGATTTCTCTTATGAGAAAATATTTCTTCGTCTCCGAGGAGAATAGTGGGTTACATAGTTGCATTCGAATTTAGGAAGAGTTACTTTTGATTCAGGACAGCAGATAGATCCCTGTTGTGATGATAGAGAGAATCTACCATAGAGTTATACTCTTGCTCTACCTGTTCGGAGTTAGTGATAGTGGAATTCATATGTCGTCTGTAGCTATATAGCTACCTGACATCTTGACTACCCACGAGACCCAGTCGTGATAGCATGTGGTTGCATGCAGTCCATAGCTAGATAGCTATATACTCTGTCTGCCCATGAGACCCAATCGTAGTAGCATGTCATTGCCCACATACATTGAGTCTTTTATTGCCTGTCTACCCACGAGTCTCGTTTGTGGTAGCATGTGGATGCGCGTAGACAGTGCTTTGTATATTGACTATCTGCCCACGAGTTCCGATCGTGGTAGCATGTCGTTGCCCGCAGATAGTGCCTTTTGTATTACCTCAAAAGCTACGAGGCTTTGTCACGATATTTTGATAAGTATTGCTAGTAGATTGCGGTAGGTTGCAGATGTTGCAGATGTATTCGGATTGTATCCAAAAAATAGTAAGTATTGAAACATTCTCCGTGGTGGAACGACATGCGGAACATAGTTGATCTCGTAGTCCGGTGTTCAGTGTATCAACTAGTAAAGGTGGAATACTAGTAATCAGCAAGGTTCTGTACCGAGATGGACGTGATAGCCTAGTATGATGGACAGTGTTGGGAGATTATTTAGAATTCGGAAAGGACTTGATGCAATTTCGGGTAATCGGTGATCGATTAGCCAAGTCCGCTCATTTTCTTCCGATCCATAAGATGAGTTTGTTGGATCTCTGGATAGGTTTATACTATGAAGATTTCCAGTTCATGGAGTATCTTTGAGTATCGTATGTGATAGCGATTCAGGATTTACCTTGCGATTCTGACAAAGTCTCCCACAGGTCATGGATATAGAGCTCTACTCTGGTACAGTTATGTACTTTTTGATAGGTGGTCGATATGAAGATACTATTCATACTTTGGAAGGGTTGTTGGAAGCAGGTGTCAGAGCTCTATATCAGTAACCCCACTTAGTCACTTGAGGTGTGATTTGTCTCCAGATTCCTGAGATGATTGTTGTGACATCTCGTACTCATACATGAGTGGAAAATTTGGGGACTAAATTTTTATTAGTGGGAGAGAATGTTAAATACGGAAATTTAAAATACTAAATTAAATGGCCAAAATTTAGGGAAAATAATCCTAGGAATTATTTTTGAGATTTTGGAGAATTTTAGAATTTTTTTCTAGAATTTTTCTGGAATTAAATGGGGCTTGTACGGGATATGTACGGGGATGAGAAAAACAGGCTTTTAAAGAGTCTGTTTTAATTATTTGATAGATATAATTAACCTAAGTAATAAACCTAGGTTATAAGTTAACCTTATGGTTATTTTTGCCCGAACCCATTTTCTCTTCTCTCGATTTCTCCAGCGCTACTCCACATGATGCGACCGCTTTTCTTTCCTCCATCACGAGTCACCGTCGTAGCCCTATCGCTCTGTCGCTTCTCTTCCTCTCCCTCGCGTAGCTTTTCTGATCTCGCGCGAGAGCCGCCATTCTTCTCCCTTCCTCGTTTCCCCTCTCATGCGCAACTCACATTGTCGCTGCCACTATCTCCTCCCGCATGCTTGAAGTTGGCGACCGCCGTCTCCGCCCTTGCAGTCGCCGCCCTGCGCTTCGCGCACACGCAGCCAACAGTCATGGCCTCCACGTGCTCACTGCCCTCATCCCTGACTAGCCTCCGCCCGACTCCTCTGCCATCGATGTCGCTGCCTTTCCCATGCCCTAGCTTTCCCCTTTCGTCGCGTGCCCATCGCTGCGTGTCCACAGATGAGTACCCAGTCGCATGCTAGCCAGCATTCGGCGTTCCGACGGGGTCAACATCGGAGTTCTATTTGACACTGATGCTCACACGACTCTCTCTTCCGACACCCTCCGCGTCAATGGCGAGTAGTAGCTCTGTCACCTTCGTCGGCCTCTTCGAGTGGGCTCAGCCAGGAACACTGTGACCCCGTTCTGGTCGCTTGTTGTTGGAGGCTGCCGTCGGTGTGGGAGTTGCCCTTCTGGTCGTGCGTCGCCGGAGTAGGGATTTTTCCGGCAATCAGGACAAAGGTTTTGGGGATTGCTGCCGGTGGAGGTTCCAACGACTAGTAAGCTGATCGATCTTTCTTTTCCTTGTTGTCGATTTCTAATTTCCTAGTATCATGATTGGGTGAAGTTTGTTCGGCCGTGGAGGAGTGAAGAGGTTGTGGTGGCTGTGATTTGGGGTTTTGGCTGGCTGTGAATGGTCTGATAGGTGTCGGTGTGGCTGTGAGTGAGAGGAGAGGACTCGTTTAGGCTGTTCTGGTGAATAGAACAGGCTAGGGTGGCTGTGAGTGTTCGGTTAAGTGGATAGTTTAATCCATTAGGTTTTGGACTTGATATTAGGGTTGGCAACATAATCTGAGTATATTATATTTTATGTAGGTTTCGGTCACGAGACAGGTCCACGGGCGTGAAGATTGCATTTTTTCGAGCATTTTAGTAGGCGGGTACTTTGACTTATCTTTTAGATATTGTCATGTTGATATGCGTAGTTGACTATAACTCGCAGTAATTTTTATGTCTTATCTGCCCTTGTATGTCACTGTGTCATACCTGATGCATGCGTTTCTATCTTAGTCTATATTATCTTGATACTTGTCATGTGTACTTATTTTGGGAGTTGTGACATGCACTTGATTAGCTTTTAGATATACTTTCTCTGTATACCTAGGTCATTGACATGTACTCATTTTTTTGTACATATTATTTGGAGACGTATTTTGGTTGGTGTTACATGCTTTAGTGTCATGCACCATCTTGCATGATTGCATGCTGGCTGGTCGACGATTCCTTTGTAGTTGAGCCCGCATCCAGTTACTTGATCTGCACACACATCCACTCATGGGTTAGTGGTACATCAAGAGGGTGTGTGCAGTAGCTCTGTCTGGCTTCGTTGGTCCGCTCATGGGTAGCGGTGAGGCAGCGTGGTAGCGGGCAGGGATCCCTCTTTTGGTCTATGTCACCGGGAGATGAGAGCTTTGCTCCCCCACTCTGTTTGGGATAGGAGGATAGGTGTACTCCGACAGCATCATGTTCACTCGGTCACTCAGGAGCAGTGATGATAGAGTGCACAGTTGTCATAGCCCTACCCACTCGGCTTCACCATCGCGTGTGAGGCGGTTAACTGGCGTCAGGGGTGACCATGTCATTTGCATCGCATGCATATTGCATGGATGACATTTGTTTGTGTTTGCTACATTTTGGTTACTACCTTGGTTGTTGCATATAATTGACATGCATACAGGATACATCATGTATTTGGTCTGACGACCTTACTTCTACTAGTATGGCTCACACTCCTATGTCAAGATAGGAGATTCAGGTAAGTATAGTCTTTCCATATTTCTTTCTTGCATTTCCTATTATTGATTAGAATACTGTACTGACATGATTATTATTGTTAGATATATCTTACTATGCATGTCGACTTGATACCTGCTAAGTTCGTTGAACTTATCCCGTTGCTTTATATCTATTTCAAGTTGACACTGTCAGGAGAGTCCAGCTGCCAATCCCCCTCATGGTAATGGTTTTGTTTTTGGTCTTGTGGTTTTGTTATATTGACTAGAAGATATGTGTAAGATTTGTGTATTGGTGGTACTTGATATGTCCTTATGGATTTTTATTCGATTTGTTTTGGTTGTGTATTCCTACTCAGATGGCAGAAGAGGTGAGTCTAGAAGTTGTAGATTCCTTATTTATTTTGGTTGTTGACTTGAGGCCATATATTATATATATTGTGGTGTGGTATGTTCCGGCCATGTTGGCCGATGTATAGTGGGTCGTATGAGTCATGCATACAGGATTCGTATTATCACCTGTACAGGGGAGGTACTGCCAGATTTTCGTCTAGCGAGGACTCCCTCGGGCGTGACAATGTCAGTGTGTATGTGATGCATCCTTAGATGATAAGTTTATTATAATTAAGTCGATGCAGTATGCTTACCAAAGTTTTATACTCACTACTACCTCGATCAATTATAGTTGGGTTTGTCAAAGCGAAATAACTCAATTTATCTTGGTAGAGTGTGATTAGACAATGGTGATATCTGATTATTAAACTTTGTATTCGACTTACTCAACTATGTTATCTCAATTGGATTGAGAATGTAAAGGCACATAATTAAGTCAACTTAATATGCCTACCTAAGTTTGGTACTCATAAACTACCTCGATCATTTGTTGTTGGGTTTACTAAAGCAAAGTGACACATTTTATCTTGGTAGAGTGCAAGTGAACAATTATGATGTCCTGCTATTGAACTTTGGGTGTGACTTAACTAAGTTATCTCAATTGGAGTGAGGACTTAGAGACATCTCCCATATGGTTGGGTAAACGAACAAATAGTCTTGTTCACCAAAATATCCAAGAGTTGCATATGATGCAATTGGTAAAGAGTTGCCTACCTAAATTATACTAGTCTTGGGTGATTAGCCAAAGCTAACTCAAGACTAAATATAATATGGATCTTGGCCCACATGAATGATATTTAGTTTGGAGCTAGTAGTATGGGAAAAAGTACGTTTGCCTACATTCATGACTAGCCTCTATTAAAGCTCTACGATTCAGTGGGAGTATCATTTAATTAAGGCCTAATTAAATGATTTAGAATATGATACTTATTTCTGCATTTCTTGTTGTAGATCACTATGTCGTCTAATACATCAAATACTCTCTCTCTCTACGATCTGTCCCTGAGAAGGATAAGCTCAACAGAGTTAATTTCCTGGACCGGTATAGAAACTTGAGGATTGTCCTCAAGCAAGAACGAAAACTCTACGTCCTAGAGCAACCTCTTCCTGAAGCACCTATTACTACTGCTACTCATGCGGAAAAGGATGCTTACTAGAAGCATCAAGATGATGCATTGGATGTATCATGCCTAATGCTTGCCACCATGAACTATGAGCTTCAAAAGCAACATGGGAACATGGATGCTCACGATATAGTTGATCACCTTAAGCAACTATATCAAGGGCAAGCAAGGCACAAGTGTCTTGGGGTGCCTAAGGAAGAAACCTGCTTCCATTGTGGTGAGACCGACATTGGAAGAGAAATTGTAAGATTTACTTGAAGGAAGTTAAGACCATAAGAAGTGAGACTTCTGCTTCAGGTATATATGTTATAGAAGTCAATCTATCTATTTCTTCTTCATGGGTATTAGATACCGGTTGTGCCTCTCACATTTGTACCAATGTTCAAGGCCTAAGAAGAACTAGAGAGCTGACAAAGAGCGAAGTGGACCTACGAGTAGGCAATGGCGCAAGAGTTGCTGCTATTGCTGTAAGAATATACTCTTTATCTTTGCCCTCTGGGCTTGTTCTAGAACTAGAAGAGTGTTATTATGTGTCTGCTTTAACTAAGAACATTATCTTTGTTTCTTAATGACTTTACACCTCCAATATCACACCCTTGGACTTCCCTTGTCAACTCATGACTTTCCAAATGTCAAGATCCATGCTTAGATTTTCCAATTGTCAAGTACTCATGACTTGGACTTTACCAATGCCAAGATCCATGTTTGAACTTTCCATGCCAAGACTCATGCTTGGACTTTACCATTGCCAAGACTCATGCTTGGAGTTTCCAATTGTCAAGTGTCCCACTTGGACTTCTCCATTATATGGTCAACCATATAGTCAACTCATTGTCAAATAATGGTCAACTTATCATCAAATATCAAAACACTACTATAGTCAAACTCGAGTCTAGTCAATCGTGACTTGGGCTGATTGCACTAACATGTTTAACACGTGTTAGCTGTCACCTGATCTTTACTGTAGTGGATGAAGAAGGAGCATCCTCGACATGACAAGATTAAGGGAGAACCATCTACACGTTATTTTTCTTTTACTTTGTATAAATTCTTATTTGTAAGAGGTTCTCCACCTCCGAAAGTACTTCCGAGACAGAGATATTGTAGTGAAGGTGTCTAGCACCGGAGCTCGCTCTAGAGCTCATCCGTAGAGTAAGAATTTGAATTCTGAACCACGTTAAGACTCGTCTTCAGATTATTTACTGTTGCAGTCAAAGAGAACCCAAGTCTTCTTCAACACTTTCATCTAGAAGAGACAGAAAATTTATGTCGCATCATGCTGATTCCCTGATTTAATTTTCATTTTGATGTATTTTTTTACTTCATTGATTTTCTGTTTATATAATTTTATAAACTTTGTAACAAAGATTTACTTATATATGAATATAAATGTTTTATTAAATTTGTTGAATTGATTCTTAGGTTTATTTATCATATATTATTATCGAGTAAGTACTGAAACGATTCCTTCACGATGTGACATTACTCCTTTTTTTCATCCATCATCTAATAAAGCGAGTATGACTTCTTACGTTTACATTGACACAGATTATAGGTGATCTTTAGTATAAGTCAATAAGCTTCCGGGATAAATTTAGATGGCTAATACAATCGTGTTAAGGTTTGAAAGAGCAAGAGATTGATTTCTGGAGGTGACGATTAGACTACCGATAACTCCACATTTCTGTGCTAACCATCTGGAACCTGATTTACCCCCTCACACATAGGGGCAACGGTGAAAGACCGCTAATATGACGGTTCCACATTTTAGTATAAGTCAACGACCAAAGAACAAAAATATACTTGAGCATAATATGTCTATTATATTCTCCGCGGACTAAAAAAAAGTCAACACATTATATCAGTAAAGGCATCCACAACAAAGAGAAATATTTATGATCCCCACATCTACATTATCACTCAAATATCTCAACTTTTATAATCAAATATTCTACAAATCAAATATTTACGAATCTCGCCTATCAAATATTTCACTCTTAAATATCTCAAAGTCTACAATTAAATATCTCACTAACTAAATATTTGTGATCTCACTCTCATTGTATTAATTTACATTAAATTTTATATTTAAATAAAATTAATTATACTTTTCACTTCTTGAATTTAATATATCTCTTTTTATAGTATGTTCATAAATAATTTTTTCTTAATAATTATTTACCTATTTTTGATAATTATATAATATAATTAATTTAATTACATGACGATAGGAATTTAAAAAATAATATTAATAATTGAGAAGTGGATTACATGTTTACTCTAACACATGACATGAAAACATAAATTACAAATATAAGTTAATAAAATACAAAATGACAAACCATAAAAATTAATAAAATAAATAAATCTATTACATATTCAATATTTTCTTGAGCTACTCATATATTGCTATATGGTTTTGAAGTTGTTCATCTGTCATAATTCGTGTATCCATTACAAGTAGTTGATGTGCTTGGATGAGTTGGTCGACTTTTTTACTATTATTATACTCCTCTAAATATGCTATTGATTATTGTACAGTTTGACTCAATTCATCAATTAAGATTATTCTTTTTTTGTCTTTCCTCTTTGTTGCCTTCTGTCTCATTGGACGAGATCGGACTTCTCTATTATTCATATCAATAGTTGTGTTAGGATTAGAAGAGTCAATATGTATATCTGATGATTCTGATGTCCTTGCTTTCTTTGTAATCCGTCACCCTAAGGATTGAGGAGTGTATATCAGACTATCTTTCACAATTCTCCACACGTATTCATATTGAAAAGTAGATTTAAAAGTACTCTTGTATTATTCATAAGCTTACACCATCAAATCCTCATCACTCCATTCGCTTGATCGATCGTTGTACCATTTATTGTAAATTCCATTGTACCTATTCACAATCTTTTTGACTGCAATCCAATGTGATTTTGCTTTATCCGAACTCTTTTTAGCTCCCCTATCTCGATTAGTGTGGTAGTATGCCACCATCCGTTTTATAAAAGATTCATTCTTTTGGGCATTGCTAACTTTTGGATATTTACTTATAATAGTATAGGCTAATGCAAGGAGCTTATCATCTACTACTGTCCACATTATTCGCTTGTTATGATTTCTATCTGATTCGTTGCCCGCTTCAATTGTCTGATCGAACATAATATTGTCAATGTTGGTGCAGGGGCACTAGATAATCGAACATGTATTTTAATTATGGCAAAGATACAAAGTTAAGTTTACATCGTTATCTCACGAGCTAAATCAAGTATGCAGAAAAGTGCTAAAGCTGGAGCTGAAGGCTAGCGACACCTGGAGGAAGCCGCGGTGGTCGGGCGACACTCGAGTGACTTCGGAGGGAGCCGAAGGAATCGAGTGGAAGGCCGGAAGCGAGAGCTACTTTCGAGGTAAGCTCGTGTGAGTGAGAGATTGTAAGGTCGTGTCCTCTTTACGAGGGCGGCCAGTAAGCGGCGATCGACTAAGATTTCTGTGGAAGGTCTAGGTCGAGATCGAGACGGTTAAAACCGTCGTATTTATCATTTTCGAGCTAACCTCTTCTTTGCGGGAAGTGGCGGTGGCGATCAAGCTGTTGGGCGTTGAAGCGATCGTGATGCCCATCAGTCGATTGATGGGAGTCATCAGTCGACTGATGGCGACGAATCAGCCTTTGCGCTAGGTCAAAACGGATAACGTTTGACGCGGCTACTTCGCGATAAATTTTGGACAATTTCGTAATCTGTTCCTAAAGATGATGAGACAAATTCAGAGGCCAAAATCTATAAAATGAGGGGAGGATTCCAACTCCAAATCACATCAAGTTTATTCATCAAGTGCTCCTACAACGCCAACGCTCCAACATCGTCATATAACGCCGCTCAAGTTCCGATCTTCTTCGTCGGCAGCAGAATCAAGTAATATTTTTGATATTGTATTCTTTGTTTTTCTTCATAACGATGTGAGGTAGGCTTGTTGCTTCATCCTTGTATATTCGGTTTTGTGATCGTTGTCTCCTACCTCCAACGAGGAGGAGACGTTATAGTGCTTTGCCCTCCGTACGCGGTCTAGGACCGATAGGGCCTTGGAGTAGCAACCGCTGGGTTATGAACCAAGTAAAATAAACGTGTTCATTTATTTTCCGCTGTGCTTACTCGTTTACTTGTGTATCAATGAACGAATTCGAACGAAAGATTTACGATCGCTATTCACCCCCCCCCTCTAGCGACGCTTCTCGATCCAACAATTGGTATCAGAGCAGGGGCGCTAAGATTTGGTGAAACCACCGATCTAGCACGTTTTGGTTTTCTGTTCATATTTTTCGATTCGTATTTTTTTTGGGTCTTTTTCCTCCCGCACTACTAATCCAAGACGAAGTCTTGGTACGTTTCTTTTGGTTGTGTGCTTGCAAGTTTTCTCTTTTGGAGTAGCCGACGGTAAAAGGGGCATAACTTTTCGCACAAGTGGACTCACATAACGATCTACCTACCAAATCGAAGCTCTCTGAGAAATATACATTTCTCACAAGGGTTTACCCTTGTAACAAGCTATTTCCATCCCCAAAATCCAACGTCTAGTACCCTTTCGGGGACATCGAAGGTCGTAAGTTGTTAGTTTTTGTTAGTTTCTTCTTTTTCTCATTTAATTCTGTTTATTTCCTATTTATTTCCCGCATTACTAATCCAAGACCAAGTCTTGGAATTCCCTTTGGTTTTTATTCGTGTTTTGCAAGATACTTAATGGCTCACATTGAGGGGTATAGCACCACCCGACCTCCGTTCTTTAACGGAGATGATTTCCGTTATTGGAAAGGTCGGATGGAGTGTTTTTTGAAAACACAAGTCGAGACTTGGATAATAATTCAAACCGGCTTTGCTCTACCCACCAATGATCAAGGAGAGCCCTTGGATTTCAATAAGTGGACAAATACAACCAAGAGGCAAATCGAAGTCGATGCAAGAGCAACTCAAATATTACAATGTGGCTTGTCCAAGGAGGAGCTCAACCGCATCGGTCCATTCATTAGTGCCAAAGACCTCTGGAACAAATTAATTGATCTACACGAAGGGACGCCCGATGCTAAGGTATGTAAAAGAGATTTACTTTTAAATAAACTGTACAATCTAAAGATGCAGGATCGCGAGACCGCCACCCAATTACATGCACGGATCCAAGACATCGTCAATGGTCTTCACTCGATCGGGCAAGCTGTAGAGAACCGGGACCTTATAAGGTACGCTTTAAATGCTTTCCCTAGGACTACCTTGTGGGCATCCATTGTCGATGTCTACAAGGTCTCTAAGGACCTTTCAAAGCTTAGGTTAGACGAATTATTTTTCGAGTTTGAACTTCACGAGCAAACTAACGTGGTCCGGGCCGAGAGAGGTATTGCTCTACTTGCAGGACAAAGAAGCAAGCCACCTACTAGGCAAGTAGATGAACTCGAACCAAGGACGAATCGAGTCCGAATCGGAAGAGGTGGAAGCAATAGTGAACGCGTTAGCGGAGAATAGTTCGAAAAGAAAGAAGGAAATTGAAGTACGAGAACCAAAAGAAAAAGGGAGCAAGGAAAGCCTTCCATGCAACTTGGGACAACAAAGAAGACATAGCTTACATGGCAAGACCAGAGGAGTCCGAATCAGAATCCGAAGCCGAGTCCAACTATAACACAGACTCCAAACTCGAGGACTACTTCGAGAAGCAACTCAAAGTCGGACCAAAAGAGAAAATTAAGGTTAGCCGCTCACTAATTCATACGCTTTACAATACAATTAAAATGCTTAATAGGAAATTAACTAAGTCCGAGTCTAGGGTTGAGTCGTTACTTGAGGAGGTTGAAACCCTCAAGCAAGAGGCTACCCTAACCTCTTCAACTAGTCAAGTTCAAGAGGGAAACTCAACCCAAATTGAAAAACTTGAGGAGGAGAATTCTCTCTTGAAAGACCGAGTTCAAGAGGTTGAGGCTAGGTTGGAAAAGTTCACGTTGGGATCTAAGAACCTTAATCGGCTACTTGGAACCCAAAGAGTCATCTACAACAAAGCCGGACTCGGATTTAAGTCAAAGACTACGAATAAGTCTTATATGTCTATCATAAATCGTAGTCATCAAAGAGTCCAAGCATGAGTCCCAAAGGTTTTACTGAACTCACATATAAGGACTAATAAGGTTTGGATTTCCTAGGATCAAATTCATTATTTGAATAGACCATATTGGTTCAATGGTCTAGGGGAGCTAACACTAAAATAGTATACCCGCTTACTTAGCAAAACCATTGCATATTTTACTTTAATTTTTAGAATGGCTAGATAGGGTAAATGGTTAGTCAACTCTTGACAACATAGTATCAGGACGCGGCGAGATGATAGTACGTTAGGGAAACAAAGTCTCGTGTATTCGAGCTAGATAAGGCGTATCTAGCTTGGTGCACTTGACCGAGTGGAACTAGCTGAAGCTACCTCACCGTATCCTAAACTAGTTAGACCAGGAAGTAACCCTAAGTGACTTAAGTGATATTTTCTTGAATTTGGCTTTGTCTAAGGAAGTGGTCGTTGTTCCGATCAAAGAAGGCCCCTGTGCCTCGCCACGACCTGGAAGCCAGTTTCTCGAAAAGTTACTTAACGATCTAAAGGTTAAATCCGAATCTAACCCAAGGTTGACTATCTTTAATCAATTTAAAATCATCTCACAAAATATATAAGGTGAACAAATTATGAGACACATAGAATGGGTGAGATGTTAAGGATAATTGAAATATACTTAAAACAATCTCTTCAAAATACTACTTATTTTCTCAACTATTGTACTTAACAACTCTTAGGCCAAAGTTTAGCGCCCCCTACATCTCTTATACTTCATATATTTGACTAAGGGGGAGAGCAAACTAACCCTAAGGGTTATATTATAAACCTTTAGATTATTGGTGCAGAGGGACACACCTTGAACCAATCTATCTAACTATTGCTAGACGCATGCTTGGACTCATATTTGATTTATCTAGATGCATGCATATATGACATTGTTTTTTAAAACCCTATTTTATACAAAACCCCCAAAAAAAATTTCGATTTATGGCAAAAGGGGAGAAGAGCAAAAGCTTAAGGGGGTGTAACTAAACTCACCTAGGGTTAAGGGGGAGTTTTGGTTAAGGGGGAGTTTTTGGGAATAGCATTCATCTTCTACTATACCTGTTTTATGCTTTAATTTCCCTTAACTTTGTGTTGGTTTGCCATAGATCAAAAAGGGGGAGATTGTTGGTGTTGGGGCACTAGATAATCAAACCTGTATTTTGATTATGGCAAAGACACAAAGTTAAGTTTACATCGTTATCTCACGAGCTAAATCAAGTGTGCAGAAAAATGCTAAAGCTGGAGCTGAAGGCTAGCGACACCCGGAGGAAGCCGCGGTTGTCGGGCAACACTCGAGTGACTTCGGAGGGAGCCGAAGGAATCGAGTGGAAGGTCGGAAGCGAGAGCTACTTTCGAGGTAAGCTCGTGTGAGTGAGAGATTGTAAGGTCGTGTCCTCTTTACGAGGACGACCGTAGGCGGCGATCTGACTAAGACTTCCTGTGGAAGGTCTAGGTCAAGATCAGACGGTTAGAAACCGTCGTATTTATCATTTTCCGAGCTAACCTCTTACTGCAGGGAAGTGGCGGTGTAGTCGACCATCGGGCGTTGAAGCGATCGTGATGCTCATCGATCGGTGATGGGAGTCATCAGTCGACTGATGGCGACGAATCAACCTTTGCGCTAGGTCAAAACGGATAACGTTTGACGCGGCCACTTCGCGATAAATTTTGGACAATTTCGTAATCCGTTCCTAAAGATGAGGAGACAAATTCAGAGGCTAAAATCTATAAAAGGGGAGGAGGATTTCAACTCCAAATCACATCAAGTTTATTCATCAAGTGCTCCTACAATGCCAACGCTCCAACATCGTCATAACGCCGACGCGACGCCAAGTTCCGATCTTCTTCGTCGGCAGCAGAATCAAGTAATATTTTTGATATTGTATTCTTTGTTTTTCTTCATAACGAGGTGAGGTAGGCTTGTTGTCTCATCCTTGTATATTCGGTTTTGTGATCGTTGTCTCCTACCTCCAACGAGGATGAGACGTTATAGTGTTTTGCCCTCCGTACACGGTCTAGGACCGATAGAGCCTTGGAGTATCAACCGCTGGGTTGTGAACCAAGTAAAATAAATGTGTTCATTTTTTTTCTACTGTGCTTACTCGTTTACTTGTGTATCAACGAACGAATTCGAATGAAAGATTTACGATCGCTATTCACCCCCCTCTAGCGACGCTTCTCGATCCAACAATCAAGTCCTATTTCTGATGAGAAAGAAGGAATTTGTGAATCGGGAATTGCATAAAGTGTCTCTATGTCTTTATCACTTGCATCAACATTAGTCCTTCTTGATTCATTTAATTAAATCCCCGATGATTAAAGTGGATTAATTTCATGAGATGGAATTTGTATGAAATATTGACTACTCTACCAATATTCTGGAGGACATGTATAAAATAGAACTTGAGAGTCACCACTCAAAAAATTTAGATAACTTTGAAAATTATGATAATATGGTGATAGATATAGAAAATATTGGAAATTATATGAGTGTTGTGTGTATAATAGAAATTGAGAATTAAGGAGATTGGAACGAATTTTAGAATTTTTTTCCACTTGAATCTTCATCGATATTTAAAGAGTTAAGCAAATTCCTAAAATAATGACTCAAATTTTTATCCATTTTTCTTTTGATATGTGATAGTTTTTTATGGTGAAAGATAAATAAGAAAATGATGTATATATAGGGAAAAAATGAACGTTGTCTAATATTTCAAAATTTAAATGTTGACAACGCTCTCAGTTAAAATTTCAACCGTTGTCAACCTTCATATTATTTTAAAAATAAATTAATTTAAAAAAAACTAACGTTGGTGGGCATTGCAGTGCAATGCCCACCCACACGTATTCTGTGCAAAAGTTATGCATCTGTGCAATTTTTACACATAACTCATTAATTTTATTTTGTTTACGTAGGAATCACCAGTCAAAACTCTTTGTCTGGTGATTTCTAATTGTGGATGCCTTAAGGAAACATGCTACCCTATATTAGTTAAATATGGAGAATTACACACAAGGGCAGAGCTAGATAATATACATTATATGAGCTATAACCCAGGTTTTTTTTTTTAGTTTCTAACTAAAATTATCCCCTCTTTTAATAATAGCCTACTGCTCATTTTTTTAAGTACACCCGAGTATTCAAATCGGCAGAGAGAGAATGAAACTTTGAAAAATAAAATAAAATTTCTAATCCCTCCTTTTCTCACGCCCAATTCCTCATCCATACTATTTTTCTTCCTCCTTAATCTCATCCACTCGATTTCTTCTTCCTTTTCACTCGCTGACTCCCGCTATTTCTATTCAAAGTAATCAATGCCCAATAGTGAGACAGTCGATCCCTCTTTTTCTATTCTAACTTTTGTGACCGTTTTGCTTCACGATTGCTCTCTGGATTACTTCACAAGTTTTCTTTTCCATGAATCATGACTATTGCAAGTGATTGCAATGGGTGTGACTGTTATTTCTTTTAATATTATTCAAATATATAGATATCTTCTTCTATCCGATGATAAACTATTTTAAAAAATTTAAACTATTATTGTGTTTGATATGATCACCAATTAAAGTTAAAAAATAAATATCTCATGAATTTCATATTACAATAACACAATAGGTATCTCATGAATTGTATTGCTCTACTGATCACTCTTTTTCTCTTTCGCAACTGTTATCTCCTTCAATTAAAATGTTTATGATTTTGCCTTGATCCTAAGATTAGTTGTTGATTATTTTTTTATCACATTTAACTAAAATGCATGTCTAATCAATATATTGTTGACCTAATTATATGATTAAAATATAGTCTAATCGAAGTTTTCAATACATTGTTCGAGTTAATCAAAGATTGTTTACAAGATGTATTGCTAAGCTTTAATTTTTAATACGTGATTATGCTTTGTCCAATTGGGTACATGATTTAAAAAATTAAATTTCCATTGTTAGAATACTCTTCTTCAAACAATGCAATATTTTATTTTTCAAGTTATCTTTTTAAATTAAGTGAAGCATAACAATTTGCATTACGTGTTGGTGCAATCGGCCCGGTCACGAATGACCAGACTCGAGTGATGTTTTGATGTTTGACATTGATGTTGGTTAATATTTTGGGGAGATTGTTTACACAATCGACCCAGGTTATAATTGACCAGACTCGAGTTTGACTCGAGGGAGACTTTGATGGTTGACTAGGGTTGACCATGTGATTATGGGAAAGTCCAAGCATTGATCTTGGCAAGGTAAAGTCCAAGTCATGGGTACTTGGCATGGAAAGTCCAAGTGGGACACTTGGCATTTGGAAAAGTCCAAGTCTTGAGTACTTGGCACAAGGAAAGTCCAAGCATAGGTCTTGGCATGGAAAGTCCAACATGGGTTGGCAAGGGAAAGTCCAAGCTTGAGTCTTGGCATTTGAGAAGTCCAAGGGGTTTGATATTGGCGGCGTAAAGTCCAAGGGTGAAGTCTTGGCAGCATAAGTCCAATGGTTGGCGGCGTAAAGTCCAAGGGTGAAGTCTTGGCAGCATAAGTCCAATGGTTGGCGGCGTAAAGTCCAAGCGGAGTCTTGGCAGCGTAAGTCCAATGTGCCTTGGCGGTGTAGACACCGTTAGCATGACATAGCCGATGGAAGCACCTGAAGGCTAGCGCGATGGATGAACAAGTCATGGATGACTTGGAGGGATCCGAGAGGCGTGAGGCTGATAGAAGTGGCTAGAAGGCTTAGGTCTAGGCTAAGGGTGGTCTAGCAAGTATGGGGACACCATACTTGGGTTAAAACCTCATCTTTGAGGTTGGCAGTCGACTGGCATTATGGCCGGTTCGACTGCCGTGAGTTGACTAGAGCTCGACTGTCATTTAGAGCTGAAATTGCCTTGGCAGTCAACTGCTCATTATCACCGGGCGCTTGATCGCCATGGATGGCGATCGCCGATTAGCTGAACGCGAGAATGCTCGTGAGCCGATCGGGGTCGACTGGAATGGCGATCGGCTATCAATGTTGGCGATCCGGTGAGAGTCCGCTGGAACTTTTTCGGGATTGAGCCGTTGTCTCACAAAGAATAATGGCATCACGATCGGTGACTTATGGCGGCCGATCGATCGTAAAAATCCAGCCGATGCAAAGTTAAAGAGGAGCTCATGGAGGATTTCGGCATTGGTTCTTTGGGAGCTTACTTGGGGTGATTTGAAGGCAAATTGCAGGTGCATTTCAGGGTCCTTCAATATCATCCAAGCAACTAACAAGCAAAGCGCTCAAACCCTAATTTTGTAAAGTGTTCTTTACATTTCTTTGTAATTTGCTTATATTTTCGTGTATTGCTTTTGTAATCACTTGTACGAGGTTTCTCCACCTCCGACTTGTGTCGAGAAGGAGTTTATTGATTAGTGGTGTTTGTGGCATCGCTAGGGTTCGTACGAACTCAATCCGTGGAGTAGGTGTTGGGATGTATACTGAAAGCCTAGCTTTTTTGTATGAACATTTTTATTTTGAAATAAGAATCACATGATCATTGTTTGCACTTTATATTTATTATATGTGTGCATATTGTCTAATATTTTACATTGTATATAACATGGTGCTTGGTGTAGCACTGAAGATCATGTTATCAGTCCCTTGTAGAATATAAGTAGAGGCTCACAACCAAGATGGTTTTGGACAAACCATTGGCATGGTTGTAGTGTAGCTTGGTATTGGTTTGTCTTGACCATAGAGTTACACTAGTACACTTAGGTGTATTGAGCAGGACCGACATAGAGGTGATTCAATTTATTGCTGACTATATATTTGAATCGGACCTCGGATATTATGTTGTACATGCTCTTAATCTCGATATAATAACGGGCACATGTACTTAGTATTTATTTCTTTGATTTACCAAAGGGTGAGATTTCTATGGATTAAATCAATATGCCCGGTAAGTTGGGAAATGATATTATTTACATGGTGTGCCGTTAGTTATAGGAGGAAATCATGTCCTATATATTAGGTTGATGATGTCCCCTTGAGGAGCTCATAAGGTTCATCATGTAAACCCTGCAGGTTGACTTAGTCAACATGATGATAAGGTTGAGTGGTACTACTCGAGGAGTTAGATGTTAATTGATTGATGGTCAGTAAATCAATTAATTGACGGGCATTCGATATCTTAAACACGGGGAGATGGATGTACAAATAATATATGGAGCCCATATTAATTTATGGGGGTTGGTGAGGTAATTCAATGTTGATCCTCTAGTGGAATGGAACATCATTGATGGATCAAGTTTGTGTGGTTCCGATCCATCGGGTGACCAAGATCCAACTCCTCCTCATGGTCCCTATCGTAGCCTAACATAAACCTCATGGAGCCTAGATCCAATGATGGAACATAAAACTCTAGATCCGACGGTTGAGATTAAATCTCTAGATCCGACGGTTGAGATTAAATCTCTAGATCCGACGGTGGAGATTAAATCCCTAGATCCGACGGATGGGATGAAATCCTAGATCCGACGGTTGGGATGAAACCCTAGATCTGACGGTTGGGATGAAACCCTAGATCCGACGGTGGAGATTAAATCCCTAGATCCGACGGTGGAGATTAAAGGAGGCTTAAGCCCAACTCTATAAATAGAGGGCTAAGGCTTGGGCGGCAACCTAAGGCTAAGAGGATTAGGGTTTAGAACCCTAATGCTTGGGCGGCAACATTAGGGTTTAGAACCCTAATGTTTGGGCGGCGCCCATTGTCCATGAGGTGTGGCCGGCGGCAAGAAAGGTAAGAGATTAGCTTCTCATCTTCCTCTCTTGGCCGGAGCATCCTTTCCTCTTCTCTATCAAGGTTGGTCGGCGACAACCTTCTTCAAGGTTGGTCGGTAATCCTTTTATTCTCTTTGGGCCGGCGGCAAACATCATGCTTGGAGCTTGATGGTTGGTCCTAGATAAGAGATGAGTTTTGTTTCCATACTTCTTCTTGTTCGGAGCGAGCAAGGAAAGAAGATCGTGATCTAGGAGGCTTCAACTTGTGGAGGATCTTCGCCCACACGAAGTCTACAAGGAGGTTAGGACATGCGATAGAAGATCGAGAGGTATAAAAGTTTTACAACTTTTATTATTGATCTTTACATGTTCTTATTAATATGCTAGCTTATGTTCTTTATGTTAGTATGTGTTTATTATACTAGTTTACATTTGTATGTATTTGTATAATCATTGACCCCAAAGATAAACACAAAAACCGGCGATCCGTCCGTCGTCTCTTCCGCGGCTAACCAACTAGAAGAGTTTGGTTGCTTGAACAACTAGTTTGTTCAAGCGATCGCTCAAGTCGTTAGCACGACGACGAATTGGTTGTGCTTAAGAAACTCATCTCATCCGGATTAGTTTTCATTAGTGAAAATTTTAAGCCGAGGACATGGGAGCCGATGAGCCTCTCCGAGAAGCATGAGTTACCAACAATTGGTATCAGAGCCACGGTTTTCGGTTTTGTGTATTTTGGATTCGGTTACTTTCATGCACATATCATATATTGAGTATGCCGGATAATAGTAGGATGTGCGTAGGCTAACTCTTTGGTTGCAGGCATAAGATCCGACTATTATGGCTATATGTGTGTATGTGATTGTTTGTGTGTGATTGTATATTATTTGAATTTTCGGGGTTGACAAGGCTAGATTAGTATTTAATTTTTGTAATTAAATACGACATTGTTTAGCCGATCATTTTAGTTTACTTTCGATCTAGATAGTTTGTACACTCCTTTGTGGAGTATAGGATCGATGGATGTAAATTAAAATGATATATCTTGGCTCAGATCTCTTTAGTGACTTGCGCATGGGAAAAGGTGGAGCGGATGAGGTGGCGACACGACGGGACGTATATTGGAGAACAAAGCCATAATAGTTGGAAAAATTTTGTTTTTTCCATATTTATTGCTGATTTGTTTTATATGCATGTTGTGTGTGCTTGAAAATTCCTCATTTTCAATTTACTAAGTGGGAGAGAGATATTTTAATTAATTCTCGTGGCCTCCATTACAATTTGACGTGTGATGCAACAAACTTGCATGTCGGCTCTGAGTGCCTTCCTCCTTACAGATGGGTTTGTTTGCGGATCACTAGGTCAAATAATGGTTATAGGAAATTATCTAGGAGCGTGTGTACTTCCACAGCGGTAAGACACATAATCCGAAATAATTCCCTTAGCATCGTGTAATGGTGCACACTTAGATGCAAATAAAAGTATCCTCCCCATCGGAGTCACTGCTTTTATTTGTAGGGCCAAAGAGAAACCAACTATTAATTTTATACGTCCATACTATCGTGGCATATGATATTCTCGGTGTTTTGAGGTGATGGTTGATTTAGAACAATGCCATAATAGTTGGGAAAATTCTGATTTTTTCCATATTTATTGTTGATTTGTTTTATATGCATGTTGTGTGTGCTTTAAAATTCCTTATTTTTAATTTACTAAGTGGGAGAGGGATATTTTAATTAATTCCCGCGGCCTCCATTACAATTTGACGTGTGATGCAACAAACTTGTGTGTCGGCTCTGAGTGCCTTCCTCCCTGCGGATGAGTTTGTTTACGGATCACTAGGTCAAATAATGGTTATAGAAAATTATCTAGGAGCATGTGTACTTCCACAGCGGTAAGGCACATAATCCGAAATAATTCCCTTAGTATCGTGTAATGGTGCACACTTAGATGCAAATAAAAGTATCCTCCCCATCGGAGTCACTGCTTTTATTTGTAGGGCCAAAGAGGAACCAACTATTAATTTTATTTGTCAAAAGGTAAGGTTGACAAGATAATAAAATTAATGGGTAAAACTGTTAGTAATATATGAGAGATGTCCTAAGGCAATCGCCTTATGTATGAACCATTTATATGATAAATGAAGATTCACTATTTGAGTATACATGTTTTATGTATTTGATTAGATCTTAAACTCATTTACTGAATGTCCACGATACGATTCACAGCATGAGAGAATTTGTGATTGGATCACAACTAGTGAGTATCTCTACATGTGTAATTGTGATGTATCGGAATTATCCTAGTCGATGAATTGATGGATTTGGACACCATCAATTCGCCGAGACTAGCACGAGGTATACTCCTTGGTGTATCCAAGCGGTGATTCACCGGCCGGAGACATAGTGATGTCCGGAGTTAATCGTGGATGCTAGTTATGGTAACTAGTTCATTGAAGTGACCAGCCGTAAGACTTCATATGGTTCTCTGCATATATAGATATGTCAATGAAGTTCTTACTGTGGCTTAAGTGCGATGTTCCTTTGACTTGCGGTATTCAAGTCATCTTGATCATGTAGACTTATGCTTTGACATCTTAAGCAAACATCTCTAAGGAGATGTGGACCCGGGATGATTGGGTATAAGTCGAAGTGATCGAAGGTGTTTGAATAGCCTATAAAGGATTCACCACTCCTTGCGAGGAGATGTATACCCATGGCCTCTCGTCGGATTGTTACTAAAGTCTTTGGCCAAAGCATTACATGTTTAGAGTAAAGTACTCTTCGATACATGTGGAGTAACTAGAATCCGTAGGACGAGGAAATGATACTTAGGCTAGGTGTGACGTAGTCAGCCTAGTGGGGACTGACACAATAGACCATGTCCTGAACCAAGTGGGTATAAGATGAGTGAAGGGAATGGGGCACGATTCATTCATTTCTGAAGGGTTTCAGAAATAGTTCTGGATCAACCGTTGATCTTTTCGGTTAATTGGGGATCATGATGTACTACTAGGTGCCACTCATGATCGTTCTATAATTAATGGTTAATTATAGATGGCCAACATAAACCGAGAACCTATTTGGTCACACGCACAACGAGTGTAATCCAAAGGATTTAAAACGAGCTTGAGAATGGGATTCTCAGACCGAGAGAAACTATGTTTGGTTGGACCAAATATAAAGCGAGCATGAAATTGTTTCAGTCGCAATGGAAGCGTAGATGGGCCGTGTCTTATGAAGACATAATGGATGGACCAAAATGGTTTGGTTCTAATCCAATGGATGAGAATAAACCAAAGGGTTTGGTTTATATTAAACGAATGAACCAAAGGTTGGTTCGGTTCGTTTTAACTTAAAATAAACCATCATGGTTTGGTTTATTTTAACTTATCTTAATGGAGCGGGTTAACGGGCTTTATGGATATGATCCATTAACCATTAAGAGAATTAGTTCTCTATAAAATAGGGCTTAAACCCTAATCCAAAACTCTAATCTATTTTTGGCCGCCCAACATAGAGTTGCCGCCCACCCCTTGTTGGTGAATTCGGCGCCCAACCCTAAGTGCCGCCGCCCAGCTTTTGTGCCGCCGTCCAAGTCCTTGCCGGTGAACACTCCGGCGACCCTCCGGTGATCCCCTATAGGTTTGGCATCATGGTGAGGCTTTTCTTTCCTTGGTTGGCCGGCGCCTACATCCTCCACCAAGCTGTCCAGTTTTCTGGACAGCTTCTCCTCCTCTCGTCGGAGCGTCGTTTAGACGACGGTTAGTGCTCCGACAGCGGCTAACTTACCGGAGATTTGATCTCCGGTAATCCTCTGAGGTGGAGGACGAAGGATTCGTCAATTGGTTGACGAATACCTCTCCGGAGAAGCGAGTTTTGAGAACTCGTTTTAGGATCCGAATTTGGATTCGGATCGTGATCATCTCTCGATCACGTCGTCTTCAACACGAGGCTAGTAACCCGTACGAAGACGAAGCTCGTGACTTAGCGAAGTCATCCCGAGGAGCTCGGCGTGGATACGGATAGAGACGATTCTTACGAGGATCGTTCCGGTTGATGTCGTTCCCGCTACACGTCATACGGAAGGTATAACGTAGATAATTTTCTTTTTTTGCAAATTTTAATTTACGGTTATGTCTACACTTGTTGTAATAGCATGCGTGTGTTGTGTGTGTTGTAATAAATATAGATTTATTATTTTTAATTGCTTCCGCTGTGCTCATGTTTACGAAACATGATCGAACACACACACGCCGCGGTGCCGGAAACCCAACAGTGGTAGCAGAGCCCAGGTTGTGTTTCGACATAATCGTAAAATGGTTTTGCGATAGTCATAATGTATTTCTGGAAATTTTCTAATTTTGGAAATTTATAAGTATTTATGGAAATTTTTCAATTTTGGAAAGTCTAGAAGTATTTATGGAAATCTTCCACTTTTGGAAATTTGGAAGTATTTATGGAAATTGATATTTTCCATAAATAAAATATTTGATTAGATTCTGGAAATTTGTTTCCTAATTTAATCATGATTTGATTTGGGAAATCAAATCTTAAAATATTTTATTTCCATAAGTAGTTTTAATGATTTAGGAAATTGGTTTCCTAAATAGATTTTCCTTAATCAAATAATTCCATGAATAAAATATGTGATTAGATTTGGGAATTTGTTTCCTAATTTAATTATGATTTGATTTGGAGAATCAAATCTTAAACATATTTTATTTCCATAAATAGTTATGACATATAAGAAAATTATATACATGACATAATTGTATGCCATGTAATTGCATTAGATGCATAACATTATGCCATGCGTGTCGTGACATGTAGATGTATGTCATGTCATGTAGATAATAGTTATTTGCATGCAAAGAGGATGAGACATAAAAACCCTAACTCAATATTAAAGCCTACACCTTCCATTAATATGGTTAGAACCAGTTACATTTCTGTTTGGGTTGTTGGACTCACTCAAGCCCGAACCTCAACTGAACATGTTCAAATCATTGGAATAGTTTAACTCTAATATGGTAAGAGTCGAGGTCAATCGTTAGTTTGGGTTGTTGGACTCACTCCAAGCCGCTAATTGGTTGAATGCGCTCTAACCATATTAAAACTATTTCGCGATTAATGGGTCGGCTTGAACTTGGAGCATCGATTTGTTGGACTCACTCCAAGGTCGATGTGAAGAGAGGTGAAGTTGGGTGCTATGCATATGATGCATACTTGTTAATGTGTTAACAACCCAATGTATGTGTAAACATTCAATTAGTTGATAGCACATTGTGATAGTTACATATACATGATATGTAATCGGTATACTTGATACCCACCATCATAGCTAAGAATGGCTTGTTGGACTCACTCCAAGGTTGTTCTTATCTATGATGGATATCACCATCGGAGATGGACCTATGATCTCCCGAAGTGATTTTGGGGTTTTTGAAATTCGAAAAATGAATGGGATTTATAAATGTATATTGATGCATTTTAAAATCATTTTCTCATATATGCTTGTTTTGTATTTCTAGGTCAATAAATTGATCATGACGTCTTTGAATTTGCGCACTATTTTGGATTCGAACAAGTACCGGGCCTAACTTCGGATCGTGGCTTAGAAACACGAGAATTGTTCTCAAGGCGGAAAAGCTTGCATATGTCCTTGAAGAGCCTCTTCCTCGATCGTCTAAGGACGATGCAACTGCCAAATGTTGGTCTATCGAAACATGTGGCGATTCTCGAGCCGGGCGAGTTGCATCATGCTAGCGGCGATGGTACCTGAGCTGCAAAAGCAGCATGAGCATATGGATGCTAATACTATGGTCTTCCATCTTCATGAGTTGTTCGATGAGCAAGCGAGATCCGAAAGGTTAGAGGTCTCTAGGCTCCTCTTCACTACGAAGATGCAAGAAGGTTCGTCTGTAGTGCAGTTTGTGCTAAAGATGAACGGGTACATCGAGCGGCTAGCTACCCTCGGTTTTGTGATGGATCATGAGTTAAGTATTGACTTAATTCTGCATTGTTTGCCCAAGAGCTTCTCGCAATTTATGATGAACTATCGGATGAACAAATTGGAATCCACCATTCCCGAGATCCTTAATATCAAGATCCGTGGAGCCTTCAGAAAGCATGAGGAGAAGCGATTACATAGTTGATTCCTCAAAGAAAGGTTCTAAGAGGAAGGCAAAAGAATGTAAATAAAGGAAAGAAAAAGGCAAAGAAGGCGGAACCAGCGCAAAAGGGCACTTGCCATCACTGTGGCAAGGAAGGCCACTGGCGAAGAAACTGCAAGACTTATCATGAGTCCATGAAGAAGAAGAAGGCATCCGATGCCCCATCCTCTTCAGGTATCTTCGTTATTGATTGTCATTCTATTTCCTTAGACACTTGGGTATTGGATACTGGGTGTAGCTCACATATATTTTATGACATAGTGGGGCTTAGGAATAGAAGAAGAATTGTCTGATGGGAGTCAAATTTGCGAGTTGGCAATGGAGCAAAGGTTCGTCGCCATCGGAACTTATTTCTTTGTCAAGCTCCTAGTGGACTAGTCTTGGAACGGACAATTGCTATTATGTTCCTTCTCTAATAAAGAACATTGTTTCTATTTCTCGCTTAAATAGAAATGGTTTCCATTTAACGCTTTAGTAACAATTGTTGTTATATAACTTTGAATGGCGACTTTATGGAACTGGAACTTTGAGTAATGGCATTTATCGTTGGACGATCGGTGACATTTTCAATATTGAAGCGAGCAACAGCGTGCTCGAAAGGATAATCACATAGACTCCTATATGTGGCATTGTCGTCTTGGCCATATAAGCAAGAAACGCATGTCCGAATTACACCGATGTGGAATTCTGGAATCGTTTGAATTGGATTCATACGATACATGCGAATCATGCTTAAAAGGCAAGATGACTAAGTTACCTTTTACTGGAAAAGGTGAACGACTGGGAGAGTTACTAGGTCTAATACATACTGATGTATGTGGACCTATGTCAACTCAAGCATTAGGAGGCTGTAGCTACTTCATTACCTTCACCGATGATCACTCACGGTTTGGGTATGTGTTCTTGATGAAACACAAGTCTGAAGCCTTTGAAAGGTTCAAAGAATTCAGAAATGAAGTAGAGAAACAACATGACAAAAGTATTAAAATACTTCGATCGGATCGAGGTGGTGAATACTTAAGTCAAGAGTTTCTTGATTATCTAAGAGACAATGGCATATTGTCTCAATGGACTCCGCCCTATACACCACAGCATAATGGTGTATCTGAGAGGCGTAACCGGACCTTGTTGGACATGGTCAGGTCAATGATGAATCATGCGACTCTTCCCAAGTCCTTTTGGGGTTATGCACTTCAGACAGCTGTTTACTTGTTAAATAGAATGCCTACCAAGGTAGTCTCTACTACTCCATATGAGATATGGGCTAGTAAGAAACCTCATGTATCTTACTTGAAGATATGGGGTTGTCCTGCTTATGTGAAGCTGATCAGACATAAACGGATGCTAAGTCGATAAATGTCTATTTATTGGATACCCTAAGGAAACAAGGGGTTACCAATTCTATCATCCTGTGGAACAAAAGGTGTTTGTTTCAAGGCATGCTGTGTTTCTAGAGAAAGAGTTTCTCTTGCAAGAAAACAGTGGGAGTGTCATCGAGCTTGAGGAGGCTCGAGAGACTCAAATAGACATTAATGAGATACCTGGTGAAGCACAACAGCCGACAACTCATAGTGATGAGCGATCGGCTGGACCTATTGTAGCACCACATCTTCGTAGATTTGGTAGAATACGCAATATTCCTGAGAGATATGAATTTCTCGTAAGCGAATCGAACGACGTGTTACTCATTGATGATGAGGAGCCTACCAGTTATGAAGAAGTGCTGACAAGTTCAGAAAGGGATAAGTGGCTTGGTGCCATGAAGTCGGAAATGGATTCCATGTATGAAAATCAAGTTTGGAACTTGGTTGACCCACCTGAAGGGATAAAACCTATAGGGTGCAAGTGGGTTTTCAAGAATAAAACCGACATGGATGGTAATGTGATTACCTATAAGGCTAGATTGGTGGCAAAAGGAGATCGTCAAAAACAAGGTGTTGATTATGACGAAACCTATTCGCCTGTAGCTATGCTTAAATCCATTCGGATGCTCCTGGCCATAGCGGCTCATTATGATTATGAGATATGGCAGATGGATGTGAAAACAGCTTTCCTTAATGGAAACCTGCTCGAGGACGTGTATATGATACAGCCTGAGGGTTTCACATCGGTTGATAAAACCAAGGTATGCAAATTGCGACGATCCATTTATGGATTGAAGCAAGCATCCAGGAGCTGGAATATCCGTTTTGATGAGACAATCAAAAGGTTTGATTTCTCACAAAATCCAGACGAACCTTGTGTGTACAAGAAGGTTAGTGGGAGTGCAGTCGTGTTCCTAGTAATGTATGTCGATGACATATTACTTATAGGAAACGATGTGTCAATCTTACAGTCAGTTAAGGTTTGGTTATCCAAGACATTCTCCATGAAAGACCTGGGAGAAGCAACCTACATCCTTGGGATTAAGATCTATAGAGATAGATCGAAACAGTTGCTTGGTCTTTCGCAGTCTACATATATAGACCGAGTGCTAAAGAGGTTTAGCATGTCGGAATCCAAGAAAGGTTATCTGCCCATCAGGCATGGGGAACACCTTTCAAAGTCTATGTGTCAGTGCACAGAAGACGAGAGGATTTGCATGAGTAAGATTCCCTATGCATCCGCAATAGGATCTATCATGTATGCTATGTTATGTACGATGCCCGATGTATCGTACGCTCTGAGTGTCACGAGCAGATACCAATCCGATCCAGGAATGGATCATTGGGCGGCTGTTAAGACGATCCTTAAGTACTTAAGAAGAACTAAGGATGTGTTCCTAATATATGGAGAAGGGTACATGGTGATACATGGGTATACGGATACCAGATCCAGACAGACAAGGATGATTCCATGTCTCAGTCTGAGTATGTATTCACCTAGAATGGAGGCGCAATAAGTTGGAAAGGTTCCAAGCTTGACACTATAGCGGATTCTGCCACTAAGGCAGAATACATTGCAAATTCGAAGCAAGAAGGAAGCGGTTTGGATCAAGAAGTTCATCTCTGAACTTGATGTGGTCTCATCAATGATCCAAACATGTGCTTTGCCGCTATCATCTTATCAGAGAGATCATCAGTAGGAACGAAATACAAATCGAGAAAATTCCCACTGAAAGGAACTTAGCGGATCCCTTGACTAAAGCATTACCTCAAAATAAGTTTGAGGGTCATGTTCGAGCTTATGGTATTGGATACCGTAGCGATTGGCATTAGGCCAAGTGGGAGTCTATTAGTAATATATGAGAGATGTCCTAAGGCAATCGCCTTATGTATGAACCATTTATATGATAAATGAAGATTCACTATTTGAGTATACATGTTTTATGTATTTGATTGGATCTTAAACTCATTTACTGAATGTCCACGATATGATTCACAGCATGAGAGAATTTGTGATTGGATCACAACTAGTGAGTATCTCTACATGTATAATTGTGATGTATTGGAATTATCCCTAGTCGATGAATTGATGGATATGGACACCATCAATTCTGTCGAGACTAGCGCCAGGTATACTTTTTGGTGTATCCAAGCAACCGATTCTCACTGGCTGGAGACATTGTGATGTCCGGAGTTTATTGTGGATGCTAGTTATGGTAACTAGTTCATTAGAGTGACTAGATGTAAGACTTCGTATGGTTCTCTGCATATATAGATATGTCAATGAAGTTCTTACTGTGGCTTAAGTGCGATGTTCCTTTGACTTGCGGTATTCAAGTCATCTTGATCATGTAGACTTATGCTTTGACATCTTAAGCAAACTTCTCTAAGGAGATGTGGACCCGGGATGATTGGGTATAAGTCGAAGTGATCGAAGGTGTTTGAATAGCCTATAAAGGATTCACCACTCCTTGCGAGAAGATGTATACCCATGGCCTCTCGTCGGATTGTTACTAAAGTCTTTGGCCAAAGCATTACATGTTTAGAGTAAAGTACTCTTCGATACATGTGGAGTAACTAGAATCCGTAGGACGAGGAAATGATACTTGGGCTAGGTGTGACGTAGTCAGCCTAGTGGGGACTGACACAATAGACCATGTCCTGAACCAAGTGGGTATAAGATGAGTGAAGGGAATGGGGCACGATTCATTCGAGCTACTGAAGGGTTTCAGAAATAGTTCTGGATCAACCGTTGATCTTTTCGGTTAATTGGGGATCATGATGTACTACTAGGTGCCACTCATGATCGTTCTATAATTAATGGTTAATTATAGATGGCCAACATAAACCGAGAACCTATTTGGTCACACGCACAACGAGTGTAATCCAAAGGATTTAAAACGAGCTTGAGAATGGGATTCTCAGACCGAGAGAAACTATGTTTGGTTGGACCAAACATAAAGCGAGCATGAAATTGTTTCAGTCGCAATGGAAGCGTAGATGGGCCGTGTCTTATGAAGACATAATGGATGGACCAAAATGGTTTGGTTCTAATCCAATGGATGAGAATAAACCAAAGGGTTTGGTTTATATTAAACGAATGAACCAAAGGTTGGTTCGGTTCGTTTTAACTTAAAATAAACCATCATGGTTTGGTTTATTTTAACTTATCTTAATGGAGCGGGTTAACGGGCTTTATGGATATGATCCATTAACCATTAAGAGAATTAGTTCTCTATAAAATAGGGCTTAAACCCTAATCCAAAACCCTAATCTATTTTGGCCGCCCAACCTAGTTGCCGCCCACCCCTTGTTGGTGAATTCGGCGCCCAACCCTAAGTGCCGCCGCCCAGCTTTTGTGCCGCCGTCCAAGTCCTTGCCGGTGAACACTCCGGCGACCCTCCGGTGATCCCCTATAGGTTTGGCATCAAAGTGAGGCTTTTCTTTCCTTGGTTGGCCGGCGCCTACATCCTCCACCAAGCTGTCCAGTTTTCTGGACAGCTTCTCCTCCTCTCGTCGGAGCGTCGTTTAGACGACGGTTAGTTCTCCGACAGAGGCTAACTAACCGGGGATTTGATCTCCGATAATCCTCTGAGGTGGAGGACGAAGGATTCGTCAATTGGTTGACGAATACCTCTCCGGAGAAGCGAGTTTTGAGAACTCGTTTTAGGATCCGAATTTGGATTCGGATCGTGATAATCTCTCGATCACGTCGTCTTCAACACGAGGCTAGTAACCCGTACGAAGACGAAGCTCGTGACTTAGCGAAGTCATCCCGAGGATCTCGGCGTGGATACGGATAGAGACGATTCTTACGAGGATCGTTCCGGTTGATGTCGTTCCCGCTACACGTCATACGGAAGGTATAACGTAGATAATTTTCTTTTTTTGCAAATTTTAATTTACGGTTATGTCTACACTTGTTGTAATAGCATGCGTGTGTTGTGTGTGTTGTAATAAATATAGATTTATTATTTTTAATTGCTTCCGCTGTGCTCATGTTTACGAAACATGATCGAACACACACACGCCGCGGTGCCGGAAACCCAACAAAAACCTCCTCTTGCAAATGTAGAATTTGTATACGTCCACACTAGCGTGGCATGCGATATTCTCGGTGTTTTGAGGTGTTGGTTGATTTCGGAATTTTATTGTTTTGAGGAATCAATAATATTTGAAATCAAATGTTTTGATCATTGTGATTCTTAGGATTTTTAAAAATGACTTTCAGTCCACTTACTATGATACTAAAGGAAATAAACTTACTGTACCCAAATAATGTTGATTGGAAAAGAATTTACATATTGTCTTATCTGCTAAGAAGTACAAGTATGCACTCTTCAAAGAGTGTCCTCAAGCCATGGTTGATCAAAAAGGTTTCTACTTCTAAGCCGAAAGGCAAGAAGAAGGAGAAACAAGGTGGAGCAAAGGTGGTGGGAGGATCTCAGGGAGAAGTGAAGAAGCCGAAAGGCAAGTACTTCACTTGCAAGCAGACTGGACATAATAAGAAGGATTATCCCAATCCGAAGCAAGAACAAATGTATATCTTTTGGTTCAGTCATTGAAACATGGTTAGAGGCATTATCTACCGGCACCTGGTGGGTAGATACGAGAGCCACTGATCATGTCTGCAACACTTTGCAGGGGTTCCAGGAAACCCGACGACTAGCTAAAGGGGAGATTACTATTTACTTGGGCAATGTCATGAAGGTGGCGGCTATTGCAGTGGGAGAAGTTTTATTTATCTCTTAAGAAAAAAAAAATTTTGGTTCTGGAAAAATCCCTTTATGTACCTTTATTTAGAAAGAATTTATTTTCAGTTTCTAAATTGTTTATGGATGGATATTTTATTTCTTTTAATGACAGAGTTGTTATAAAAAGGAATAGGAAAAATATCTATTTAGGTACATTGATAGGAAATTTGTAAACACTTGAACCAAAAACCTCCCACGATGCAAATTGAAGTTTATAACTCATCTTCTAATTCTAATAAGAGAAAAGAACCTTCGAAGATGAACCAAACATATCTTTGGCATCTAAGGCTTGGTCATATTAACCTGAGTAGAATTCAAAGGTTGATAGCTGATGGACCTTTGGGTTCATTAGTGGTGGAGGATCTCCCAACCTGCGAATCTTGCTTGGAAGGTAAAATGACCGAGAGGCCTTTTTAGGCCAAGGGGTATAGAGCCAAAGATGTGTTAGGAATGGTTCATTCTGATTTGTGTGGTCCTATGACTATCTAGGCAAGAGGTAGTCTCGAATATTTCGTCTCTTTCATAGATGATTATTCAAGATATGGATGACACCACGATCTGATCGTGGTAGTTAGTACCTCTTGGGAGAGTTTAGGAACTACTTATCAGAGGTTGAGATTCAATCCCAATTGTCTGCACCTGGCACACCCCAGCAGAACGGTGTAGCGGAGCGAAGGAATAGGACTCTTATGGAGATGGTTAGATCGATGATGAGTTATTCTGACTTGCCAGATTCGTTCTGGGGATATGCTCTAGATACGGCGGTGTACATTCTGAACTTGGTTCCATCTAAATCAGTGCCTTCTACTCCCATAGAGTTGTGGACTGGGCAAAAGCCTAGTCTAAGACATATTCGGATATGGGGGAGTCCAGCACATGTGCTGAAGGCAGATACTGGTAAGTTGGAACCTCGTACAGAAGTGCGCTTGTTTGTTGGCTATCCTAAGGGAACGAAGGGTGGTTTGTTTTATAGTCCTAGAGATCAGAGGGTGATTGTTAGTACGTATGCCAGATTTCTAGAGGAGTACTATGTGATGAACCACAAGCCCATGAGTAGGATTGTTCTTGAGGAGTTGACAGGGGAAGTCCCGACTTCAGTACCACCGGTACAAGAGGATATACCACATGTCACTGCACCGCGTGTCACAGAGGATACACAGGTGATACCTCGTCGTAGTGGGAGGGTTGTGAGACAGCCTGATAGATTCATGTTTTTGGGAGAATCTTCCGATTTGGTCCCTGGCGAACATGAACCTGATCCCTGGACATATGACGAGGCAATCCAAGATATAGATGCAACATCTTTGCAAAGTGCAATGAATACTGAGATTGAATCTATGGATTCAAATCAGGTCTGGGAGCTCTTATGCATAGCAGCTCATATGGATTATGAGGTGTGGCAGAAGGATGTCAAGACAGCTTTCCTTAATGGAAGTCTTGAGGAAAACATCCATATGTAGCAACCAGAGGGATTCATTGCTAAGGGCAAAGAGCATCTTGTATTTAAGCTTAATCGGTCCGTTTATAGATTGAAGAAAGCTTCGAGGTCTTGGAACATCCGCTTTGATGAGGTAAATCCAGACTTATGGATTTATTCAAAGTCCGGATGAGTCTTGTGTATACAAGAGATGTGACGAAAACGTAGTGGTATTTCTTGTACTATACGTAGATAATATTTTGGAAGTTGGCAACAATATCAGAGTATTATCAGACGTAAGGGTATGGTTGTCCAAACAGTTTGATATGAAGGACTTGGGAGAAGTGGGACACATCCTTGGGATTAAGGTTAGTGTGCTAATCCCAAGCTTCATACATAGACACGATAATGGATCATTTTAGCATGCAAAACTCCAAGAAAGGTTTTCTACGTTTCAGGCATGGAGTTCCTTTATCTAAGGAGATGTGTCCTAGATCATTTGAGGAGATAGAGGAGATGAAGGCGGTTCTTTATGCTTCGATAGTAGGAAGCCCCATGTATACGATGCCATGTACGAGACCCAATATCTACTATGCCGTGGGCATGGTCAACAGATATCAGAGTAATCCAGGACAGGGACATTGGACTGCGGTAAAACATATATTGTAGTGTCTGAGAAGGACTAGGGATTATATGCTAGTTTACTGGGCAGACCAATTACTCCCTGTAGGTTACACGGATTCCGATTTCCAATCTGATAAGGGTAACAGTAAGTCTACCTCAAGTTTTGTATTTACTTTGGGAGGTGGAGCCATTGTATGGAGGAGTGTCCAGCAGAAATGCGTGGCAGACTCCACCATGGAAGCTGAGTATGTGGCAGCCTCTTAGGCAGCCAAAGAAGCTGTGTGGCTCAGGAACTTCCTGATGGACTTGGATGTGATTCCTGGTTTGCCCAGAAATATCACAATTTATTGTGATAATAATGGTGTAGTTACAAACTCGAAGGAACCACAAGCCCATAAGGTAAGTAAATGCATAGAGCGCAAGTACCACCTGATACGAGAAATCGTAAAGGAGGTAGAAGTTGCTGTCGCCTAGATTGTATCAGAGGATGACATGGTAGACCCTTTCACTAAGGCCCTTCTAGCGAGAGCTTTGATAGGCATGTAGAGGGAAAGGGAATCAGATGTATGGCAGTGTGATGATAGCATAGTCTTTTAGTATAAGTGGGAGATTGTTGGGATGTATACTGAAAGCCTAGCTTTTTTGTATGAACATTTTTATTTTGAAATAAGAATCACATGATCATTGTTTGCACTTTATATTTATTATATGTGTGCATATTGTCTAATATTTTACATTGTAGATAACATGGTGCTTGGTGTGGCATAGAAGATCATGTTATCAGTCCCTTGTAGAATATAAGTAGAGGCTCACAACCAAGATGATTTTGGACAAACCATTGGCATGGTTGTAGTGTAGCTTGGTATTGGTTTGTCTTGACCATAGAGTTACACTAGTACACTTAGGTGTATTGAGCAGGATCGACATAGAGGTGATTCAATTTATTGCTGACTACATAATTAAATTGGACCTCGGATATTATATTGTACATGCTCTTAATCCCGATATAATAACGGGCACATGTACTTAGTATTTATTTCTTTGATTTACCAAAGGGTGAGATTTCTATGGATTAAATCAATATGTCCGATAAGTTGGGAAATGATATTATTTACATGGTGTGTCGTTAGTTATAGGAGGAAACCATGTCCTATATATTAGGTTGATGATGTCCCCTTGAGGAGCTCATAAGGTTCATCATGTAAACCCTGCAGGTTGATTTAGTCAACATGATGATAAGGTTGAGTGGTACTACTCGAGGAGTTAGATGTTAATTGATTGATGGTCAGTAAATCAATTAATTGACGGACATTCGATATCTTAAACACGGGGAGATGGATTTACAAATAATATATGGAGCCCATATTAATTTATGGGGGTTGGTGAGGCAATTCAATGATGATCCTCTAGTGGAATGGAACATCATTGATGGATCAAGTTTGTGTGGTTCCGATCCATCGGGTGGCCAAGATCCAACTCCTCCTCATGGTTCCTATCGTAGCCTAACATAAACCTCATGGAGCCTAGATCCAATGATGGAACATAAAACTCTAGATCCGACGGTTGAGATTAAATCTCTAGATCCGACGGTTGAGATTAAATCTCTAGATCCGACGGTGGAGATTAAATCCCTAGATCCGACGGATGGGAAGAAACCCTAGATCCGACGGTTGGGATGAAACCCTAGATCCGACGGTGGAGATTAAATTCCTAGATCCGACGGTGGAGATTAAAGGAGGCTTAAGCCCAACTATATAAATAGAGGGCTAAGGCTTGGGCGGCAACCTAATGCTAAGAAGATTAGGGTTTAGGGAGAGTTTTTGGGAGGCAAGATTAGGGTTTATAACCCTAATGCTTGGGCGGCAACATTAGGGTTTAGAACCCTAATGTTTGGGCGGCGCCCATTGTCCATGAGGTGTGGCCGGCGGCAAGAAAGGTAAGAGATTAGCTTCTCGTCTTCCTCTCTTGGCCGGAGCATCCTCTCCTCTTCTCTATCAAGGTTGGCCGGCGGCAACCTTCTTCAAGGTTGGTCGGTAATCCTTTTATTCTCTTTGGGCCGACGACAAACATCATGCTTGGAGCTTGATGGTTGGTCCTAGATAAGAGATGAGTTTTGTTTCCATACTTCTTCTTGTTCGGAGTGAGCAAGGAAAGAAGATCGTGATCTAGGAGGCTTCAACTTGTGGAGGATCTTCGCCCACACGAAGTCTACAAGGAGGTTAGGACATACGATAGAAGATCGAGAGGTATAAAAGTTTTACAACTTTTATTATTGATCTTTGCATGTTCTTATTAATATGCTAGCTTATGTTCTTTATGTTAGTATGTGTTGATTATACTAGTTTACATTTGTATGTATTTGTATAATCATTGACCCCGAAGATAAACACAAAAACCGGCGATCCGTCCGTCGTCTCTTCCGCGGCTAACCGACTAGAAGAGTTTGGTTGCTTGAACAACTAGTTTGTTCAAGCGATCGTTCAAGTCATTAGCACGATGACGAATTGGTTGTGCTTAGGAAACTCATCACATCCGGATTAGTTTTCATTAGTGAAAATTTTAATCCGGGGACATAGGAGCCGATGAGCCTCTCCGAGAAGCATGAGTTACCAACAGTAGGAATCATTCGGTTCTGAACCACGTTATATCGTGCGTGTTGTGATTGTATCTTGTATTTGTATTTGTAATTGTTTATTCCGCTGCGTACTAACAAGATTGTAGACAAGCAATGCGAACGATTTCCATCGACGCATAACACGATGCTATTCACCCCCCTCTAGCGGGTGCACAGGTCCTAACAAGTGGTATCAGAGTGAGGTCTCTCTTCAAAGTTTAACAACTGAGGGAGCACGCTAGAGGAAGAAGATGGATTTCTAAGAAAGATTGGGTGACGATGTCAACATTCCACCGTCCTTCGACCGCGAAGATTTCACGTATTGGAAAGGTAGAATGATGCACTTTTTAATGTGTGACTTTGACAACTGGATTAGTGTCTTAGTAGGCTTTGACACTCCAAGAGATGACGAAGGAAGAAAAATCAAGAAGAATAATTGGAGCCAAGACCAACTACGATATTATAATATCAATAATAAGGTAATGGGTATTTTGCTTAATGTAATCCCTAATGACATTTTGATCAAGATAGGGGATTGTAAAGACGCCAAGGAGATATGGAGCAAATTGGCAAAATATTATGAAAACCCATCACCGGTCCAAGAAGAGGAGTGCTCATCGGCTCAAGAGGAAGAGACCGAAGATGAAGAGAGTTCATCATCCTCACGAGCAAGTGAGGAGTCGGAAGTTGAAGAGGAGTCAACTTCCGAATCGGTGGAAGAGGAGGTGGAAGAAGTAGAAGGAACCTCCACCTCTAGGATTGAGGGGGAGGAAAGAATTTTCACTCCGGAGCAACAAGAAGAAGCTTCCACATTCGGTCAAGATGGAGAAACTCCAACTCCGGCACCTACCACCACAAATATCCTAGGTAACTCAAGCAATTTAGGTTTAAATAAAAATCATATAATTTGTTTTGAGTGTAGGGAAGTAGGACATTACAAGAGTAAATATCCTAAAAGAATCAAGAAGAGTCCACCGGTGCCAAAAGTCAATGAAGCCGGTGTTCCTGCCAAGAAAAGCAAGGAGCAAGTCATTTGCTTCAAATGTCGGCAACCGGGACACTACCGGAATCAATGCTCTATGGGGAAAAAGAAGAGACAAGATGGAGCATCACAAGTAGGGGGAGCCTCTAGGGCAAACCCTAAGGTATATTTAAACAATGCTCGTTCCTTAAATTATAGTAAAAAGCATGCTAGAAATAATTTTAGCAACCTTGTTATTTATCACAAAGAGCATGCTAGACATAGGGAATTTTGTTTAGGAGCCAAAAATGTCTACCTTAGGAAGAAGGAGAAATTTGAGACTAATGTCCCTAGAAATATTTTACCTAAGGACAACCCTAGGTCATACAATTCTAGACAAATTCTACCTAGGGAGACTATTAGAAAGGTACAAGAGCATCTAGGTCTCAACCCTAAATGGACTAGGAATATGCCTAGGAAGTCTCATGCCCAAAAACCAAATCAAAATTCTAAAATTGGACAATTAGAATTGGAAAACCAAGCCTTGAGGTCAAGGCTTGAGAAATTAGAAAAGACCCTCAATAAGATGCAAAATCAATTTCAAGGGTCTAATGGTCAAAGTCAAGGGTCAATATCTCAAAGTTAACATCTAGGACCCAAGAAACAAAAGTCAACCAATGGCAAGAATGGTTTGGAGCACAAACCTAAGCCTAAGGTGGATTATAATAGTGTTCCATTTGATTATGGAACACAAACTAAGTCTAGGAAGACCAAAGTCAATAGGGAAGTCATCCCTAGAGTTGACCAAGGTAGATGCCTAGTGGCTAGGGTTTCAAGGAAACCTAGGATGACCACTAAGAAGGTTACTAGGGAGGCAATCCCTAAAGTTAACCTAGGTAAGACCAAAATGACCAAGGCTACCAAGCCTAGGAGGGTTATTAGGAAGGTATCTAGGGAGGTCATCCTTAAGGAATACCTAATTAACCCAATGAGCTCAAATAGATTTTGGGTTCCTAAGAGCGTGATTGATTCACGCTAGATGGGTTAGGTCATGTCAACCTTGATTGGATAGGTAGTTAACTCAACCATAGCAAAGTTGACATTTTAGGTTATTTTCAAGGTTATGGTTACCTTGGAAATACATTTGAGCTTATATCCTAAAAGATTTTAGGATGTGCCAATATATTTTAAAATTTATGAAAAATCAATCAAATTGGCACAATTTAGGTTTAGAAGTTAGTGTGCCATTTTGAGGTTTTGGCGCGCTTGGGGGATAATTTAGGAATATGGCAAAATGAATTTAATCCCAACAAATGACAACTAATATTAAAATTTAGGTATTGTTATACCTATATATTTTATTTGCTATGTTTTATTTGTCATATAACATGTCATGACATCATGCTTATTTTTAATCATTTTATATGTCATGTTCATGTTTAGGATTAAAGTTTTTAAATGTTATGTGTTTTTAGATTTCATTTTATGTCATGACATCATGATTATGAGCATATACTTATTTATATCATCATTAATGTCATAATCATTCATGCATTTGATTAAAATTAAGTTAAGGACTTTGGCATGACCTGGGGTCCCATTTATAAGGGAATCAAGTAGAGTTGCCTTAGAAAAATGCATGAAACCCTAGATTAGGGAGAACAAAACCTACATCTCACATTACATTGATATATATGTGTATTTATACACCCTAGATATATGTGAGATGCTAGGATATGAGTTGAGTTCAAGGTGCATAGTTTTTGCATCTAGATGAACTAAAACTCATTTAATTTCAATGGTGGATCATTGGAAAAGCTTGTGTACAAGTCATGTACATAGAGTCCAAGGAATATGATCCAAAATAAGGTTTTAAAAACATTTTGAAATCAATTTAGAAAACCTTGGTGAAGCCTATCTTTTGATAGCAAGCACCAATGATGAAGTTGATACAAAGTGAGCTAAAACATTGAAGTTTTTTTTTCACTTTTGAATTTTGTATCAATTTCGATATTTTATGGGTAAAATATTTTTCTATCATTTTTCACCCATTGTATTGGTCATAGGTATTATACGTATCAAATTTCATGATTTTTCGAATTACGTATAATTATTTATGCTTTTCCAAATCTCATTTCTGATAACTGAAAATCGAATTTTCGCTTATCACCGATCGCTTTTAGTGGCGATCGATAAGGGTGGTAGTCGAATCGACATCGTAAGTAATCGATCGCTGTCGATTTCGAAAAAACAAGGTTGTTTAGCCCATTTTCAGCCATGGTAAAGATTCTTAACCACTCCTAACCCTAGGATATGCTTTGGGAAGCATTATAAAGGGTGAAAATCCATTGGATATGGATTTGGAGAGGTGTTAGGTCAAAGTATCAAATTTAAGGGTGGAAGAGTTCATGTTTGAACTTTGAACCTTAATTTTAATGGTTTAGAGTTCCTATTTGCTTAGGGACTTCCCAAGGACATTGTTGGTGCAATTGTCAAGGGGGAGCAAACCTTTAGGGGGAGTTATCCATCTTGGGATGATGGATGTGTTTTTCTTCTTGAAGGGGAGAAGTTATGGGAAGAATGTTATCAATTGGGAAAATTGATGGGATTTTGAGAAACCCAATTTGAAAATTGGCAGAGAGTATAGGATTGCCTCTCTTGAGTGATATGGGACTTATCACTAGGAAGATGGTAGGCATCCTAGGTATTTTTGGATTAAGGAGGAGATTGTAAAATCTCATTGGGACATGAGACATTGACCTCCTTGGAGAGATAACCTTTTTGATGTATGTCAAAAAGGGGGAGAAGGTTAAATTACCAATTTGGAAAATTGGTAAGGGAATTTGAGTTAGGGGTCTAACTCAAGGTTTGTTTTGTCAAACATCAAAAAGGGGGAGATTGTTGGTGAAATCGACCCAGGTCACGATTGACCAGACTCGAGTTTGACTCGAGTGATGTTTTGATGTTTGACATAGTATGTTTGACATTGATGTTTGACATTGATGTTTGACATTGATGTCGGTTAATATTTTGGGAAAATTATTTATACAATCGACCCAGGTTATAATTGACCAGACTCGAGTTTGACTCGAGGGAGACTTTGATGGTTGACTAGGGTTGACCATGTGATTATGGGAAAGTCCAAGCATGGATCTTGGCAAGGTAAAGTCCAAGTCATGGGTACTTGGCATGGAAAGTCCAAGTGGGACACTTGACATTTGGGAAAGTCCAAGTCTTGAGTACTTGGCACAAGGGAAGTCCAAGCATGGGTCTTGGCATGGAAAGTCCAACATGGGTTGGCAAGAGAAAGTCCAAGCTTGAGTCTTGGCATTTGAGAAGTCCAAGGGGTTTGATATTGGCGACGTAAAGTCCAAGGGTGGAGTCTTGGCAGCATAAGTCCAATGGTTGGCGGCATAAAGTCCAAGCGGAGTCTTGACAGCGTAAGTCCAATGTGCCTTGGCGGTGTAGATATCGTTAGCATGATATAGCCGATGGAAGCACCTGAAGGCTAGCACGATGGATGAACAAGTCATGGATGACTTGGAGGGATCCGAGAGGCGTGAGGCTGATGGAGGTGGCTAGAAGGCTTAGGTCTAGGCTAAGGGTGGTCTAGCAAGTATGGGGACACCATACTTGGGTTAAAACCTCATCTTTGAGGTTGACAGTCGATTGACATTATGACCGGTTCGACTGTCGTGAGTTGACTAGAGCTTGACTGTCATTTAGGGCTGAAATTGCCTTGATACAATCGCTCATCGAGCGATTGATCACGCAATCGATTACCATGGATGGCGAATTGCCGCCGCTTGAGTCGCGAGCACAGAATGCCCGTAGCCGATCAAGGCCGACTAGAGGGCAATGATCGCCAATGTTGGCAGTCGACTAGTGAGAGTCCCGTTGGAACTTTTCTAGCATGGATTGAGTCGTTGTCTCACAGTAACAGTGACATCAATCAACTGGTGACTTATGACAGTCGATTGATCGATGAAAATCCAGCCCGATGCAGGTTAAAAAGAGGAACTCGTGGAAGATTTCGGTATTGGTTCTTTGGGAGCTTACTTGGGGTCATTTGAAGGCGAATTGTAGGTGCATTTCAGGGTCCTTCAACCTCATCCAAGCAACTAACAAGCAAAACGCTCAAACCCTAGTTTTGTAAAGTGTTCTTTACATTTCTTTGTATTTTGCTTGTATTTTCTTGTATTGCTTTTATAAATATTTGTACAAGCTTTCTCCACCTCTGACTTGTGTCGAGAAGGAGTTTATTGATTAGTGGTGTTTGTGGCATCACTAGGGTTCGTACGAACCCAATCCGTGGAGTAAGAACCATTCGGTTTCGAACCACGTTATATCGTGCATGTTGTGATTGTATCTTGTATTTATATTTGTAATTGTTTATTCCACTGCGTACTAACAAGATTGTAGACAAGCAACGCGAACGATTCCCATCGACGCATAGGACGACGCTATTCACCCCCCTCTAGCGGGTGCACAGGTCCTAACATTACGTACTATTGAAGGGTTTAAAAGTTGGAAACACGTTAATGATGGAGCCAAGTGTGTCTTTTTATCTCACATAGAAAGTTCTAACTCAGTGCATAATAAATTTACAAAATCTATTATTGAAATGATAAATATAACTCGACATATAAATAAAGTTATGAATCAAGAAGTTTCTAAACAAATTCAAAAGAATTGATTAAGGTTGTAGCAACATTTGAGAAAGTCCAATGGCGTAGTTTGCAAGCATGTCGATTGAGAGGTCATGATGAATCTTCATATTTCCAAAATCATGGTAATTTTATTGAGATGTTAAAACTTTTGAAAAATGAAATGCTAGGATTGCGATGTTATCTTAGAGAAAACTTCGGAAAATGCAAAGTATACCTCACTAGAAGTTCAATAAGAAATCTTGCATATTATTGACAACAAAATCAGAAATAAAATCCATGATGAAATATGTGATGTCCTCATTAAATATATTCTAGAAATTCATAATATGCAAGGTCAATAGTATGATGGTGCTAGCAACATGCATGATACTTTTAATGGATTGCAAGTTTTTAAATACAAATATGGAGTGATGTAGCGGAATTACCTCCCGCCAGGTGGCAATATCAGGTCAACAATCAAGCTAACGTGGAACTTAGATTAGAACATGGTCAAGTAAAGTGGGAGTCAACTCAAGTTCATCCGAAGCACACCTGAAATCGGTTCGATAATTAGATCAGCTTGATCCCTTGAGCTCAGTTCGACGTTTAGATCGCCTTGATCTCTTTAGCTCAGATCGACCTGATCTGAGCTCGGTTCATTTGTTGGATCTCCCAAACTCAATTCAGTAGATGACCATCCCAGCTCAATTCGACAGACAACCAGTTAGATCAGCACATTTCTACGATCTCCTCCACGAAGCCACGTATCTATGATTTTCTCTAGGAGGTCATGCCTCCACGATCTTCTCCAGGAGGCTATATTTTCATGTCACACCTCCATGTCGCGTCTCAAAAAAAAAAAAGACATATTCTTCTCTTCCTATATAAAGCAAAGAAGAGGGGAATGCAGGGGTACTTTCCGTTCCGACGATCGATCTGAGAAAGATCGATCTTGTAAAGGTAGACCTACGAACATCGGACACGCGACCTTTGATCTCCTAAAGTCACATATACGTCTGACCTAACATAGCTCTGAAGAAAGTCAATCTAACTAGCTCAGCACACTGAAGACATTTGATTTGTACTCGGTCGATTGAAAGAATTCGACCCTGAGTACTTTGTCGAGTCTTCTCATCCTTTGATCTCGTACAAATGCAGGCTACCCCATCTTGCTTGAATATGGAGAATTATATACACTTAATTTTAAGAGAATACAAATGTACCATTTTATGGCTTGTGTACTGTTCTCTCTCGGTTTGAACTGGCGTTGCGCCGAACACAACTTGGCTTCATGCCAAGCTAACCCCGTACGGTACTCACCCGACACCCCGGCATGCACATTCAAATACGATTGCAACACAGTAGCTCCAACCCCAAACATGGCTCGGCACATAACGCCAAAGCGTTATGGGCCACGGACCCTGATGGATACCTCTTCTACCAGCGGCTGTCGTTCTCATGCAAACAAACACATCGATCTGCCTGCTCCCCGCTCGGGCATTAACTGCAGCAAGTATTATTGAACTCTAAATAGCCAGTTGACCTCAGAAAGTCAAACAAAACAATTCAGCTTAACCTTACTGCATCAGATTTTTACTCGAACATATCCATGCAAACACTTAATTTGAACCAGGCCTATTTGTTCTCTATAGGTGATGAGGAATTCAGCTGTCTCATATGGATCAGTTGCTCTGCATCTGCCCTCCATATGGCCCCGAGCATTCAATGTGATATTATAGCTTTGAAGCTTTCCATGAAACGAAGAAGAGAAACCGGAGAAGTACGCGTGGTAGGTAATTTGCAGGTGGCAGATTTCTGTAGAGGTGTGTAACTGTAACAAAACAAAAACCAGTGGTGTCCTACAAGGGCACGCAGCATGCTATTCCAAACAAGATAAGCTCCAACACTGTGGTGTCCTACTCGAACTCCTTCATGGCCTTCTTTCCACTTCGCTTTTTCCTGCTACCTACCTTTCAAATAGCATACGAAACCACGGACTGTGAACCATAAAATGCCCTTGGGATTCCTACGGAGAGTTGCACTGATGAATTAAGATACAACAGAGAGCTAGTGGAAAGGAAATGGGGAGGAAGCCATGCTCTTCGAACGAGGGGATCCATAGAGGAGCATGGACTCCTCAAGAAGACAAGGTGCTTGTTTCCTACATATCGATTCATGGGGTGGGCAAATGGGAATCTCTCCCTAAAAGAGCAGGTCAGTTCCATTCCGAATTCACTGACTGTTTGTCGAAGGTCGTGCTGAACTCTAAACGACCGATGTTAGAGTTTGTCTACGTCGTATCTATAAACAAGTGTTGGATTTGGAGAACGCACGTAGGGCTTAAACGTTGCGGGAAGAGCTGCAGACTCCGGTGGCTCAACTACCTGCGGCCGGACATCAAGAGGGGAAACATCTCAGACGACGAGGAGGCGTTGATCATTAGACTCCACAAGCTGCTCGGAAACAGGTCATTTCATCGATCTCGATGTTCATTCGACAAGTACTCGTAGAGTAGTGATTCCCTTTTGTTTTCCGATTGGGGGGCCACAGGTGGTCTCTGATTGCAGGGCGATTGCCTGGGCGAACAGACAACGAGATCAAGAACTATTGGAACACAACCTTGGTGAAGAAGCTACAAGGCGAACTGTCTCAATTCGACAAGCCCTGCTGCACAGTTTCATCTCCAGCCGAATCAAATTCCAGCTGCCCGGCGACCGAACCTTCACGGGCAAAGATCACTACGGTTGCATCCCTGCCGACTGATGCTGACTCGAACATGGCTCGAGCCTTCTGTGGTCTGGATGCTCCTCTGCTGCTTCCAGTTTTGGCCCCGGAAGGCTACTCTGGCTCCGCCATGGACATGCTTGCAGCAGCATGGCCTTCGGATTTGGGTGCTTGGGAAGAGCCAAACGTCGACGGCATTGACATCGGAGAGTTGGGATTAGAATCGCAAAGAGGCGATGGCATCAGGAACTGTCAGGATCTTGAAGATCTGATGGCTAGTGAAGGAGCGACGATTGGCAACTGGGTGGAAAATGATGATCCTCCTCGACCAGACAGCACGATGATGCCCAGCTTCTGGTTCCTGTCCTAGATAACAAAACTCCTATTCAGTCAGTTGTGTGTGAAAGTCCCCTATGCAGTCATTTTGCCTGAAAGCTCTCGAAATTTGACCGTACATGGGGCTTTCACATAGAAATTGAATGCCAATTTGCTTTTATCTTCTTTGTTTGTTTGTTTGGTTGATAAGAATGTGCAAAATTAAGCGAGGAACATAAAGAAATGGAGTTTCCATTTTTCTTTTTCATCCTTCCAGTGAAGGACCATAATAATAAACTCGTAAGGTAAGGGTTTAATAAACTCATTTACCATTAAACCAAATTATTATTAATATATAAATAAATGAACATATTTATCATAAGTATTTAAGATTTAAATGAACAAATCTTATCCCCGAAGGAGAGGATTCACATGCGCAGAACGCGACGGGACAAAGCCACGCCTCTGAATTTACTCCATGGCGAATCTTTTCCTGAATTTCTTCGCCTCTTTAAGAATAAGGACTCTCTCTTTCTCTCTCTCTCTCGGATGTGGGCATTCCTTTCCAGATTCAACTAAAGCGCCGATATCATCGTGGTTTTCGATCTGTCGACTACATCGTCTCATTCCTCCCGCCGCTGCTCGTCTGGTCTCTGAGTCTGAGGTAAGTCTCGTGACGCCAATCTGGCAGCAAAAAGATCCTCCTTTGGCAAGTGTTATCGCTCAAAGATCTCTTTTTCATGCGTTTTGTTGCACCATAGATCTATCTTACCAAGCTTTCTTTTAAGCTATGGTGAATTTGGTACAATTTGGTTCCCTGGTTTTATTTCTACTCCGTTCGTGCTCTGATGGCTGTTTTTTTTTTGTTGGTTTTCCTTCTTCGATAATCGTCTTGAGTGTTCGAAAGCTGAATTTGTTAAACGAGGATTCGAGAAAGCCGCGGCGAGCATCTCTTCTTCGTTTGGAATCCGATCAGTTTTTGCGCGCAATCGAATCTCGCTTGCCTTGCGATTCTGAAATGGAGCTGCCATGGTAACTATTTCTCCCCAATCCGTGTCTTTCGTGCCCAAGTAAACCCTAGCAAGTTGCCGATACCGTTCCCTTCGCTTTCCGTTTCATTATCATGAAATCGATTCAGATTTCATCGCGTTCCTTCCATATCATATGAAAGGAAAATGCTCTTTCATTTTTTTTACATTAAAGTCTTCTCATTTTGCCGGGCTTTTGGCGACAAAGACAAGGGGATGTTGGAGAGGGATACCTTGGTCATCGGCAATGGAAGTCAAATCGAAGGCAAACTCATGGGGGCGTTGGAAAGGAACTTCCTCCAGGTGCAGACCATTCTGGATCAGAACAGGCTCCTGATCAACGAGATCAACCAGAACCACGAATCCAAAATCCCTGACAATCTCAGTCGCAACGTCGGCCTCATCCGAGAGCTCAACGACAACATCCGCCGCATTGTCGATCTCTACGGCAACCTCTCCGTCTCATTCGCTGACTTCAACGACGCAGACTCTGATGGAAAGCGCGGCCACAAGAGGAACAGACCGGTGTAAAGAATGATTTAATTTCCTAGAGAGAGAGAGAGAGAGAGAGAGAGAGAGGAGGGAGAAGAGAATGAGAGAGCTTACACTTGTTAGCATGCAGAACAGTGTATAAGCTTGGAGATGATTTAGCTCGCAGGGCAAAATAAAAGGTGATTATTTCTTATATTGTTGTTGATCATCGCGTTGTTCGTCTTCTAAATACAAGAGTTTCAATGCAAGCTACATTCACTTGATAATCAGTGCACAGAAGAAGAACAGGCCGTTCTACGCATCCTGCAAGACACTTCCATGAGGTGTCAAATTTATAGTCGAACATTATCATCAGAAGTGGCATCATTGTGATACTACAGTGCCTTCAACAAGGGTAGCAAATTTCACCTTCCAGTCTGTAACCTTTTCTTCCCCATTTACCACCTACACAGTATCACTGTATCAGCACTCAGTATCAATGTCGCAGAAACACATGGTGCAGTTATGACTATGTTGTTTAGTTCAAAGGTCAGTTAAATGCATCTTCAAACTTAGCTTACTTCAAATATTAGTCCTCCCTCTGGTGGCGATTCAAGTGCCTCCACACAAATAACTGCTGCATCCTCTTTACTCAGTCTTCCCTTTGCTGCATCACCCTACATTTGGTGACGACATGCTCGTGAGAAGGACTGAATAAATTGTCTAAAGAATGCCTACATTATCAGCTATGAATGTCCAGTATAGTTCTGTTGCTGCTAGACCTCTACGTGCACTCATTGTTTCTATTCAAATTATTGATCGAGTGAGCAAAATGAAGTTTACTTCTTTGGCAAAAAATGATACGGGTGAGAATTTGTTCACTGAATAAAAATGAAGTTTTGTGAAAGGATGGATCCTAAATGCAATCAGTCCAAGCTTACTCTTCTACACACAGAAACTTGGAAGAGAAATGAGCGGGATGACTTAAGAACTTCAGCAAGGATTTTTCAAGTACCTTGTTGAAGCTGAAACCTTGATTGCCACTAGGAACACTCTGCAGCAAGCCAGTTCTTACTATTGTGTATGGGACACCAGACGTTATCACAGCCTTCTCATCTCTGTCCGCCAGCTTTCTGGCTTTGCTATTCATAATTGCTTGAAATCCGCCACTTCCTTTATAATACGCCAACTGCAATCTGATCAAAACTCATACTTGAAGACCATGACAAGGGACAAACATGAGAATTTGCTCCATGAAAAGAAAAAAAAATGTTCATGAAAAATTTGAGGACCTGAGATAGAAGAACAATGTGGTTTACACCTTTTGTTGGAGTTATATCAGAAAAAAAACCATCCTGCAAGATAAGAGAGTTTAGCAAAACATCATTACAGTCAGATGAGACTGAAGGAAAAAATGGAATCACATTGCCTTTAGTAACATCTACATACAGATTATGCAAGCAAAATCAACTATGCAAAAAATCATATACCTGTAAGCTAGTTATGTGTTTCTCACATGTCACTCTCAGCTACCTTATTGGTTCATTCAGTCGGCTCTTTCATTTAAACAACCAGGCTAAATCCAACAGAGGTTTTTAGTCCTATTATGCAAAGTTATGCATATTTTGTGGCAGCTGCTCCTCAGTAATTTAACATGATAGAGTATCAACCGTGAGAATCCTGACCTTCCTGATTTTGAATTTACACGTGGCACCTAGCAGAACATGAGAACTTATCAATGTTCAAGCGTCGCATGTAAATGTGACGGGCTTGGTAATATCACTTCTGCTTTGAGCTCATATTCTTTGGTCGTTACTCTACACTTCCAATTCACCAAGTCTATCTTTTCTATGGCAAAAACAAAAGTCAGAAATTAAAATGCGTAATATCAAAGATCTAGGAGAATGGTGCATACGCTTCTTAGTAAACCTAAACAAGTATATCATTCTAGACATGTGGAACATAGACAAAACCAAAGTATGCATTGGAATTCAAAATACATACATCTGATGCACAAATGATCGCCCGAACACCTCTGAGAGTCTTTGCGAGAAAGGTCTTGTCATTCAAATCTCCGACCAATGACTACATAAGGCAAAGGATCCAAAGAATCCCATTACAACTACTTAAGATAAATATGATCAGTGCTATCATAATTGTATAGGTGCTTACCTCGACATAAGTTCCAAAGGCATCAACAGCAGCTCGCTCATCCTTAACTATTGCTTTTATCCGGATGCGCTTAAGAATCAACAAAAGAATTACCATCTGGTTTAAGTACAAACCACAAAAGAATTAGTAAACAGAAGAAAATATCAGATTAGCTATGCCTATATTGGTCACAAATTAAAACTTGATGTGAATTCATACGCAAGTTTCAGGAAATAATTTGGAAGGAAAAGACTAATTGTTTGTTTTCTATCAAAGAAGAAGAAGAAGCAAATTTGACTGATATTGGATATTCATAACAGAATGCATGAAAGAACCAGCAAACTTTTAGCATCGAAATACAGTGTGAAATAGTTGCATCCATAACAAAAAGAATATTACTTATAAATGACGAGATAATCTCTCCTTTTTATGTCAGAAAGGCCTCACCTGACCAATTTCGCTTTCACCATCGGTGACCAGCACAGCATCGCGTATTTCTTCGATCTCTAGTAGCCACCAAGGTAAAAGATAACAAAATCGATCACAAATACTAAACAATAACGAAAAAGATACAAATTCTAGTATATGCATAAATTTCATTCTACCTGAAGATTCATCCTCATCCTCCAGATCACCATCCTTGCGAAGCAAATCAGGCGCTCCATACCACTTCCTCAACTTAGGTCCACCTAGAAAAATAAGGTTAATCTTTTCAGATCAAAGGTGCACATACAAACCTATGAATCTAAGACAATTTTCCAGAGAAATTTTATTCTGCGATCAAGTGAGAAGATAGACAATCCTACACAAGACACAAACTTTTTCTCGAATCAAGAAAAACTATGTCCAGATGAAATTGCATTACAATAATTACCCTCTATGTAGTCGAGGAGTTGATCGGCGAAGTTGGCTTCTTTCTTCTTGGAGCAGCGGCAAGCCAGCGGTGCCGGCCAAGGGGGTTTCCTCTGGAATGAGGGCGTACAGGAATAAAACGATTGAGATGTTGACAGATAAAGTAAAGGACAAAGTGTGGGCGACGTTGAGCAGAGACGATGAGCGACCGCCATTTGAGCTTCCGAGGTTAGAGATAAGGCGTAAGAGAAGAAGGGCGAAGGCGAAACACAACCCCGTAGGCTCTGTTTGGCAGAGTCCGGATATTTAAGATATCAATATTAGAGCGCGGATCAATTTATCATTAATTCAATATTTAACGAGGAAGGATAAACCAATCCATCATCTTGGCGGATTGAGAAAATTTCAATCCAATCCAACTCAAAATGGATTGCGGATTATACAGACCAACCCGCGGGTTAAAAAATTAAAAAACTATATCTAAAATTACTAAGATATTGAGAGTTTATGACGATGGTCGATAAGACAAATGGAATACCATAATTAAAAAAATAAATATTTAAAGTAATTAAAATCTTATAATTGAGATTTAATTATCGACCGACAAAATTGATTACTGATATTTTTTATTCTTCTAATGATCCAAAATATCCAAATCTTGATAATATATAAATTTAAATTTTTACTCCTCTAAATAGAAATCCAATTTAGATTTTTTAGCTCTTATACTTATTTGACTTTGATATGTTATCATTTTCTACATCGATTGGAATAGAAATAATAAGATAATATAAAACAATTAAAGTATAAAAGAAAAAAAATATTAGAGTACATCAAATATTATTTTGTTCTTTCCTTTTAATTTCTCTTATACTTTGTTGAGGTGTATATGTGATAGAAGAAGATTGTGATGGTGAAAAACTTCTGTTATTAATTAATATTAGAATATTGGTAAAAAAAATTTATACAATTTTATTTACACATGTTCCATCTTTTGACATTTCTTAACCCGCGGGCTAACCCATGCCCACGACGGGCCGACCCGTCTAGACCCACAACCCACACGGGTCGATACGTTTAGACCCGCCAAAATGGCGGGTTGATAAAATTTCAGCCCAACCTGCCTAAATTATTTGGCGGGACGGGCCAACCCGACAGACCTAATCCAACTTGACAGCTCTAATCAACATCAATGACCCACATGGCATGACAGTTAGAGTGGGATAGGTCGCCCGTTGGATGACACCGTTCGACCCGCCCGACATGTTTTGGGTCGGACAGGCGGTGGGCCGCATGTTTAGATCGGCTCACATGTTCTGTGTCGACTCGGCTGTCAAGTGTCAAAATACTTGATCAGTCGACTGGTACAAACCCTAGTCAATTGATAACCTCAAACATGAGGTTTAACCGTAAGTATGATGCCTTCATATTTGCTAGATCACCCTTAGCCTAGATCTAAGCCTTCTAGCCACTTCTGTCAGCCTCATGCCTATCGAATCTCTCCAAGTCATCCATGACTTGTTCATCCATACGCTAGCCTTCAAGTGATTCCATCGGCTATTGTCATGCTAACTGGGTTTATATCGCCAAGATACATTAGGCTTACGCTGCCAAGACTAATGTTTGAACTTTAAGCCGTCAACTATTAGACTTATGCTGCCAAGACTCTACCCTTGGATTTTACGTCGCCAATATCAATCCTTGAACTTCTCAATTGCCAAGTACCCATGACTTGAACTTTCATCGCCAATACTACACATATGGACTTACGTGGCCAAGACTACACCCTTGAACTTTCCTTGCCAACTCCATGTTGGACTTTCCAAATGCCAAGACCCATGCTTAGACTTTCCATGTCAAGTGTCCCACTTGGACTTCTCCATCATATGGTCAATCCTATGTCAACCATATAGTCAACCCATTGTCAAACAATGGTCAACTCATCGTCAAACATCAAAATATTACTCGAGTCAAACTCGAGTCTGGTCAATCGTGATATGGGTCGATTCCACCAACAGAATTGAATGGAGATCGAATGGCTCACAGCGCGTTGTGCACGGACGCACAACAATTATCGTGCAGCACGAGTAATCTCATATATATAAATGTTATATTACACAACTCATCGGTGAGCACCCGTGAACACCTCAATTATTCATCGTCTGATCTCCTAAGGTTCAAGGATTGGACTATAGTGCACATCTGATCAAATGAGAGATAAACGAAGTGCTTATATATATATATATATATATATATATATATATATATATATATATATATATATATATATATATATATATATATATATATTATGCTACGCAGCTAATCCGTGAGCATTCATGAGCACTTCTATTATCCATCGTCTGATCCCCTATGTTAGTGCAATCGACCCAATTTATGATTGACCAGACTCAAGTAGTATTTTGATGTTTGACAAATGGATTGACAATGTGATTGTCATGGGAAAGTCCAAGTCATGGGTACTTGACAATGAAAGTCCAAATATGAGTCTTGGCAATTGGAAAGTTCAAGTCATGGGCACTTGGCATGGAAAGTCCAAGAATGATCTTGACATGGAAAGTCCAAACATAAGTCTTGACATAAAAGTCTAACATGGAGTTGGCAATGAAAGTCTAAGTATGGATACTTGGCCAGGAAAAAGTTCAAAGATAAAGTCTTGGCAACGTAATTCCAAGTGTGTAGTCTTGGCGGCGTAAAGTCCGAGTGAACCTTGGCAAAGGTAGGCTCGATTAGCATGACTAGACTAACGGAAGCACTTGAAGGCTAGCACGAGATGAAGAGTCATGGACTCGAGGGATCTAAGAGGCATGAGACTGATGGAAGTGATTAGAAGGTTGAGACCTAGACTAAGGGTAACTGATTAGCATGACAATAGTCGATAGAAGTACTTGAAGGCTGGCGCGATGAGTGAACAAGTCGTGGAGGACTCGGAGGGATCCGATAGGCGTGAAGATGATGGAGGTGGCTAGAAGGCTTAGGTCTAGGCTATGAGTGGTTATTAAGTATTAGCGGATCATACTTGGGTTAAACCTCATGGTTGAGGTTATCAGTTGACTAGGGTATTGGACAGTCAACTGGTCGAGTGTACACTCGGCAACCGAGTTGACTCAGAGCAGTCGACTGGGATTATGTCCAGTCAACTGGTCATGTAGTCGACTGAGGCTCGACTGCTCTAGTTATGCTTTGGAAGTCGACTACGTGGCCCGATTAGCCTCTCGAGCCGACTACCATGGATGATGAGATCGGTGCTTGCGAACACGAGCAACGAAGCTCGGTAGTCGATCGACGATCCGAGCAAAGAATCGACTCCATAAGGGCAATGATCGTTGGTGTATCCGTATCGAATGCCAACATGGATTAAGTCTGTTGTGAGACAACGACACTATAGGCAATAGACTGGTGCCTTTTAACAGTCAACTATCAGGTGGAAATCCAGGTCGTGCAAAGGCATAAATGGAGTTCGACGAGGAGGATTTCAGCAGTGGTTCTAGGGGCAATTTGAGACAAAGTGTTGGTATATTTCAGGGTCCTTCAAGCTCTTCCAAATCAACCAATAAGCAAGTAATCAAAAGCTCTAGTTTTTAAAGTGTTTTCATTTCTTGTCTCATTTGCTTATTGTATTTTCTTGTATTTATTTCTTATTATTGTAAGAATCTTGTACGAGGTTTCTTCACTTCCAGATTGTTCTAAGAAAGAGAAGATTTAGTGGTGGTGTGCATCACTAGAGCTCACTTGAGCTCGACCCGTGGAGTAGGAACCCTGAGTTCCGAACTACGTTATATCATTGTGTTTGCGTGTGATTTTATATTTGTTGTGCATTTCTATTTGTATTCTGTTGCACACTAACATCGTTGTAGATGAGCACGTCAATGAACGACGAAATCAGCTAATCGCTATTCACCCCATAGCGCGGTCAACCGATTTCCTATAATTGATATCAGAGTCCGAAGCTCTCGGAAGAACAAATTGCTCTAATACCTTACAATTGCTATTAGAGCTAAGTGCTCTTCCGAGAACTAACTGCCAAGAGACCAAGTGTTAGAGGAGAAGAGGAAGATGGATCCAAGTGATGGATTTAGTTATGACACCCAAATTCCTCCACCGTTTGACCAAGAAGACTTTCGGTCTTGGAGGGGGAAAATGGAGACCTTCTTGATGATGGACATTGAGCAATGGTTCATATTGATGAACGGATTTGAATTTTCAAAGGGTCTGAAGGGAGGATATCCTCCTAGCAGTCGACTGCACATACCCATCAGTCGATTGCTCATGTAGTTGTTGTCTCACAACGACTTAATCCACGGCCATGATCAAACCTAACAATGACAAATTCTTCCATGGCAAATGACCGCTTAAGGGCCTGAGGTGCCGCCGACCGACCTGTGTGAGGCGCCTTGCGTTGTGCTCACAACTTGGCCGCAGCTGAGGCCGAGCACCGCCGATCGACTCACCGAGGCACCGAGGTGCCCGAGTCGCCTTGTTTCGTGGGTCAAACTCGATCAATTAATCGACTCACGATACGGCAATGACCGTCATAATCCCACGATCGCTTGTGTCAACTGCTGCTGGTTGCCAAGTGTTAAAACACTTGACCAGTCGACTGATACAAACCCTAGTCGACTGATAACCTCAAACATGAGGTTTAACCGTAAGTATGATGCCCTCATACTTTCTAGACCACCCTTAGCCTAGACCTAAGTCTTCTAGCCACCTCTATCAGCCTCATGCCTATTGGATCCCTCCAAGTCATCCATTACTTGTACATCCATTCGCTAGCCTTCAAGTGCTTCCATCAACTATTGTCATGCTAACTAAGTTTATACCGCCAAGGCACATTGGACTTATGTTGCCAAGACCAACGCTTAGTCTTTACGCCGCAAACCATTGGACTTATGTTGCCAAGACTCCACCCTTGGACTTTACGCCGCCAATATCAATCCTTGGACTTCTCAATTGCCAAGTACCCATGACTTGGACTTTCACCGCCAATACTATACACTTGGACTTACGTGGCCAAGACTACACCCTTAGACTTTCCTTGCCAACTTCATGTTGGACTTTCCAAATGCCAGGACCCATGCTTAGACTTTCTATGCCAAGTGTCCCACTTTGACTTCTCTATTTTATAGTTAACCCTATGTCAACCATATAGTCAACCCATTGTCAAACAATGGTCAACTCATCGTCAAACATCAAAATACTACTCGAGTATGGTCAATTGTGACCTAGGCCGATTGCACCAATAGAATTGAATGGAGATCGAATGACTCACAGTGCGTCGTGCACGGACATGTAGCGATTGTCATGCAACACAAGTAATCTCATATATATAAATGTTATACTACACAACTCATCGGTGAGCACCCGTGAGCACCTCCATTATCCATCATCTGATCTCCTAGGGTTCAAGGAATGGACTATAGTGCACACCCGATCGAACGATGGATAAACAAAGTGCTTATATATATATATACATACACAATTTATTCGTGAGCACTTCTATTATCCATCGTCTGATCCCCTATGTTGGTGCAATCGACCCAGTTTATGATTGACCAGACTCGAGTGGGACTCGAGTAGTATTTTGATGTTTGACAAATGGATTGACAATGTGATTGTCATGGGAAAGTCCAAGTCATGGGTACTTGACAATGAAAGTCCAAGCATGAATCTTGGCAATTGGAAAGTCTAAGTCATTGGTACTTGGCATGAAAAGTATAAGAATGGTCTTGACATGGAAAGTCCAAGTATGGGTCTTTGCATAAAAGTCCAACATAGAGTTGACAAGGAAAGTCCAAGTATGAATACTTAGCAAGGAAAAAGTCCAAAGATAAAGTCTTAGCAATGTAAGTCCAAGTGTGTAGTCTTGGCGGCGTAAAGTCCAAGTGAACCTTGGCAGAGGTAGACCCGGTTAGCATGACTAGGCTGACAGAAGCACTTGAAAGCTAGCGCGAGATTAAGAGTCATGGACTCGAGGGATCCAAGAGGCATGAGGCTGATGGAAGTGGCTAGAAGGCTGAGGCATAGACTAAGCGTAATCGGTTAGCATGACAATAGTCGATAGAAGTAATTGAAGGCTAGCGCGATGGGTGAATGAGTCATGGAGGACTCGGAGGGATCCAATAAGCGTTAGGATGATGGAGGTGGCTAGAAAGCTTAGGTCTAGGTTATGGGTAGTTATCAAGTATGAGAGGATCATACTTTGGACTTTCACCGCCAATACTATACACTTGGACTTACGTGGCCAATACTGTGCATGACTGGTGCCTTTTAACAACCAACTATCAGGTGGAAATCTAGGTCATGCACAGGCATAAATGGAATTCGACGAGGAGGATTTCGGTAGCGGTTCTATGGGCAATTTGAGGCGAAGTGTTGGTACATTTCAGGGTCCTTCAAACTCTCCCAAAGCAACCAATAAGCAAGTAATCAAAAGCTATAGTTTTTAAAGTGTTTTCATTTCTTGTCTCATTTGCTCATTGTATTGCTTGTATTTATTTTTTATTATTGTAAGAATCTTATACGAGGTTTCTTCACTTCCAGATTGTTCTAAGAAAGAGAAGATTTAGTGGTGGTGTGCATCACTAGAGCTCAATCTGTAGAGTAGTAACCCTGAGTTCCTAACCACGTTATATCATTATGTTTGTGTGTGATTTTATATTTGTTGTTCATTTCTATTTGTATTCCGTTGCACACTAACATCATTGTAGACCAGCACGTGAACAAATGACGAAATTGATGAATCACTATTCACCCCCTAATGCAGTCAACCAATTTCCTATAATTGGTATCAGAGCCCGGAGCTCTCGGAAGAACAAATTGCTCTGATACCTGACAATTGGTATCAGAGCTAAGAGCTCTTCAAAGGACTAACTACCAAGAGACCAAGTGTTAGAGGAGAAGTGGAAGATGGATCCAAGTGATGGATTTGGTTATGACACCCAAATTCCTCCATCGTTCGACCAAGAAGACTTTCCGGCTTGGAGGGAGAAAATGGAGACCTTCATGATGATGGACATCGAGCAATGGTTCATCTTGATGGACAAATTTGAATTTTCAAAGGGTCCGAAGGGAGGATATCTCAAGATGAAGAGATGGATTGAAGATCAAGCCCAAGCCTTCGAGATAAATGAAAGGGAAACAAAAATTTTAATTAATGTAATCCCTAATGATATTTTGTATAGATTAGGAGTTTATAGGGATGTCAAGAAACTTTGGAGCAAATTGAAAAAATATCATGAAGATCTATCATCGACACAAGTATAGAAGGAGCTTGAAAAAGAGGAGTGCTCCTCATCTCAAGCTAAAGAAGACTCGGAAGTTGAGAGATACTAAACATCCGAATAAGAATCATCATCATCATCATCATCTCATGAGCTTGTAGAGTTGGAAGTTGAGAGGTGCTCAACGTCTGAAGGAGAAGAAGTCAAAGAGATTAGAGAAGCCTCTACCTCTAGGATTTGTTAGGGCAATCAACCCAAGTATGATCTTGGTTTTGATGTGTGTGGCAAAGGGTTTAAGTTAGGATGTTATGTGTTTTGATGTGTGTGTTTAAGTTGTGCAGGACTTAGTAAATCACACACGGTTAGCTTGATGAAGCATTGCGAGTTCATCATCTCATGGCTCGGGTCCTTGAGTTGGTGAAGGATGGCACGGAGAGAAGCCATGAGCTTGGTGAATCCAAGGGACTGTCGGACGAGGAGCAAATGGAGTGAAGCCAAAGGAAGCTGACTTCAGGGCAAGATGCGAAGGATGGCACAGGAGAAGCCCGGACTTAGTGCATCTGAGGGGCGCAGGCCGGACGAAGAGAGCTTCGGTGAGAGACTCCATGGGAGATGGGAGATTGAGCGATTATAACCCGGGACGGGGTAGCTCAAGTAGGTGAACTTAGCCAAGTGGCTAAGATCAAATGTCGGATGCTCAAACATGTTGTTTGAGGTTTTACTCAACGGTCGGATGCTCAAACAACTTGTTGTTTGAGGTTTTACATGACAAAGTCGACTGATATAGATATCAGTTGATTACTAGTTGACCGATGTCAACTAGGGTTTTGTGGCCCAACAGTCCAAGGGCTGGCAGTCGACTGATCCACCATCAGTCGACTGCCAAGGGCACAACTGACTGCTATAGGTGGAAATGACCACAGAAGCGAGGCAGCTCGACCAATGGCTCGATTGCACGAGTATTAGTTAACTGCTAGGGTTTGGCAATTGATTGATTGGCTATCCATTGGTTGGGATGCCAATATGGATGAAGTCATTGTGAGACAACGACTACAACAGCAGTCGACTGCTGGCATGCAGCAGTCGATTGCTGCATGCCCAACGAGAAGAACACCTTCTTCTCTATAAAAAGAAGGGTTAGGGGTCTTGGAGAGGCTAATGCTTTAACTCCTAATTATCCTCCAAGGGCTCCTACATTTTCTAAGTCTTTCTACTCCTTTCTTCTCTAGTTTTACTCATATTATTTGTGAGAAGAGGAGTTGGAGTAAAGAGGTTACCTCCACCTTGTCTTGAGCTAAAGGAGAGATTAGTGGATTGGACTGAGGGAGTGATTCGTCTTACGAATCGCCCATGGACTAGCGGCAAGGGTTGTGAACCACATTACATCGCTTGAGTTTGCATTGCTCTTTTTTTATCTTTGTTATTAGCTTAATTGTCTTTGGTTTCATTATTCCGCTGCGCTAATCACTATTGTAGGTGATTAAGATGACCGAATTCCATTGAGCATGATCAAGGCTATTCAAACCCCCTTCTAGTCGAGCCACGATCCTCCAACAAGTGATATTAGAGCCAAGTTGCTTGTCGACGGGCTCATCGCCGCAATAAGCACAACAAAGATGGTCGGCATGAACATCCACCCGCCTAAATTCGAAGGGGACTTCTCTTGGTGGAAAAACACACTATAAAAAATATAGTCTTTGGCGACAAATTTTGCAACGAATTTTGAATAAAAATTCGTTGCAAAATTTGTTTGCAATGAAATTTACAACGAATTTCTTTTCGTTGGAAATAATTCGCCGCTAAATTTGGCAACGAAAACAAAAAATTCGTCGCAAAAATTACAACTAATAAAATTTTTGTTGCAAAATTCGTCACCAAATTTGGCGATGAAAATAATTATTCATCGCTAAATTTATCAACGAAATATAGTTCGTCGTCAAATATGTGACGAAAAAATAGTTCGTCGCCAAATCTATGACGAAAAATTAGTTTGTCACAAAAATTTGGCGATGAAAATAACTATTCGTCGCCAAATTTGACGACGAAAATAATTATTCATCGCCAAATTTGGAGACGAAAGATAGTTCATTGCCAAATCTATGATAGAAAAATAGTTTGTCGCCAAATCTGCGACGAAAAAAAAGTTTGTCACAAAAATTTGGCAACGAAAATAACTATTGGCCTCCAATTTTGGCAACGAAAATAACTATTCATCGCCAAATTTAGCGACGAATATTTATATTCGTCGCCAAATCTGTGACAAAAATACAGTTCATCGCAAAAGTCTAATAAACAGATTTTCATGAATAAAAATAAATTTGGCGATGAATATTTTTTCGTCGCCAAATCTGCAACGAAAAAAAATTCGTTGCAAAATATTCATTCCCAGTCGACTGAAGAATACCATCAGTCAACTGACGTGTGATCAGTTTGAATGGTCAGTTGGCTACTAAAGGTTTTGTAAGGTGTTACAGTAAATCAGTCGACTGACATTGTAGATTTTGCAACAAAATTATATTTTCGTCGCCAAATTACCGATGATTTTTTTTCTTGGCTAAATTTGCGATGAACCTTATTTTTGTTGCAAATTTAAAATAATATGAAAAAAATACTATTATATAATTTATTGTTTTTACCTATTTTTACAATTTGTACTCCAAACACATATAACAATATATAAAAATTCACATATCAAATTTGATAAACACATCTAATCAATCAAAATGATTCATCAATACAAATAATAAACTATTAATTGTCTGAAATTTATAATACAAAAATATTGAATCTAACCAGTCAAGAAACATTTAGGTATAAAATTGAAACATAATTATCATCCTTAACTCTCGCGTATCTTCCCTCTCAATAATTGATCTTTACTGGAGAAGGAGATCCTGCAACTTGAGAACCGAAGATCCTACAACTAGAGAAGGAGATCTTGTAGTTGGAGAACCAGAAGATCCTGCAACTGGAGAAGGAGATCCTGCAGCTGGAGAAGGGCCCGAAGATACATGTCCTACCGATACAAGAGTTGAAGTAGAGGAAGAGAGTACTCTTCCATCACTATTTCATCTATAACTGTCACGCCGAAACTATCAATCATAATTATTAGAATAATAAAGTAAAAAAGAATCACATCTTCATTGAATGTATAATGAATAATATGAAAAAACTTACCATATTTTATCTGCAATACTAGACGCCGAAATAATCTACCAATATATCAAAAAAATTCTCTGACGTCTTATAACTTATAATTTTTTTCTTCGCTCAATTTGTATCCCTATCTATATGTGGTATCTTAACTTCTCCGGTCGAATTATCGGCTTCAACTTTCCTCTGGCTTAGACTCGGAATCATATCTAGTAACATGCCACGAAAAGAATCTCTCAAAATTTTTCTAACTTCTTGTGTCCTAGACAACATAAGAAGTTAGAACAATTTTGACAGATCCTCTTCATGCCATGTTACTAGATTTGATTCCGAACCTAAATCAGAGGAAAGTTGAAGTCGAGAATTCGACTAAAGAAATTAAGATACCACATATAGATAGCGATACAAATCGAACGAAGAAAAAAATTATAAGTTATAAGAAACTGATGGTCATATTCTCAAAGACTAGTGATATCCTGTAAATATATGAATCAACATAGATACTTATTATATCATAAAATTTGAAACCTACAAAAAGTAATGTAAAAGAAAAAAAACAACAATAAAATCTTCGGAGAAGAAATACATAAAATCAAACATTAATTATATGTAGTATAAAATAATAATGCTATAAATTTTAGAATATATAATATACCTGCCCTATGGAAGCAACGGATGAGCTCACAGCAGAAGATTTTATAAACTCGCAGATCACTTAAAAAATGAAGTACGATAAACCTATGGAAAATAAAATATTAATTTTTTATTTATATTACACATTACATAATTTAATTTTAATAACATGTTGACGTTTTGTGAGCGATCCAAAGTCAACACAATAGTTGTGCCGATCCAGGGGCGACGATGAACTACCCACGCACCTAGAACAACGTCCTAGCTAGGTGAATGACCCAGCCAGGCCATCAAAATGATAAAATCGTCGATTCTAACCATGCAAATGATGCAGAAAGGTCGACGTGACAGAGTCGTTGACCATGCGAATGACGTGGTAGAGGGCACCGGCGTGGCAGAAGCATCACCCCGCCAAGAAGGATGAGGCGAGGCATCCTCGCCACACAGGGCGGCAGGCATCCCCGCCACGCGGTAGGCATCACCGCCACGCGATCGGCCTGCGCCGCCACGCGCCACCGACATGCGACAGGGGCGACTACGGCGAGCACACGTCGTGTGCTCGCGGTAACACATGCCTGCCATCCGCGGGCTCATGGCAGCATGTGTCGAGCTACCGCGAGCATGACATGGGGCCGCCGCAAGCTTGCGACAAGCCAGCGAGCTCGCGGCAGGCTAGTGAGCACGACGTGTACTCGCGACAGGCCAGTGAGCTCGGGGTAGGCCAGCGAGCTCGCGGAAGGCAAGTGAGCTCGCGGTGGCCGATCGCGAGCACGACGTGTGCTTGCGGCCGCGAGCTCGCGACCATGAGCTTGCGGTGGTCGGCCAAGAGCATGACGTGTGCTCACGGCCGCGAGCTCATGGCCACGGCCCGATCCGCGAGCATGCAGCGTGCTCGCGAGCTGCGGCTCGCAGCGCGGTGTGCGAGCTTACGTGATGGCCGGCCGAGCACGACGCGTGCTCACGGTGTTTGCGAACTCACGCGGTAGACAACTACGAGCTCGCGGTCGCCCACCATGAGCACAATGCGTGCTCGCGACCTCCTGCTCGCATGGCAAGCAGCCGCAAGCTTGCGTGACAGGCAGCAGCGAGTGACAGACAACTGCAAGCTCACGGTGGTAGGCAGGAGGGAGAGATGCGAGCTGGCACGACAACTGTCGGACAAGCACGGATGCTGGATCTGCTCCGGCCGGAAGAGTGGGGAAGAGGGGAGAGATGCGTACCAAAAGGGATTTCGAGAGGATCGATCGGATTGGAAATGAGAAAGGGAAAGGGAGGAGATGATTGATAATTAGGAATTTGGCGACGAATCAAATATTCATCGTCAATTTTGTGACTAATTTAATATTCATTACAAAAATTTGCAACGAATTATTAAATTGTTGCAAATTCAGCGACGGATTCATATTTCGTCGCAATATTCTGCGACGAATTTTATTTTTTTTCGCAAAATTAGCGACGAAAATAAAAATCATTGCCAATTAGCGATGAATACTAAAATCGTCACAAAGTTATTCTGCCATTGTTTTTTCTAAATAATTGAAAATGTCCGATGAAAATATTTCGTTACCAAATTTATCAAAAATTTTGCAACGAATTCAGGATTTGTTGCAAACTTTTACAACGAATTTAATTTTTCATCGTAAATTTGCGATGAAAAATCATTTCCGTCGCAAATTTGCGACGGAAATTGTGATGAAAATGAATTTGTTGGAAATGTAAATAAGTTTGCAATAAAAAAATTTTTGTTGCAAATTTTATTACTAATTTGCGATGAATTTTGGAATTCGTCGCAAAATTTGTTGTAGATTTGCAACAAATTACTTTCATCGCCAAATTTCGTCACTAAATTGATGTATTTTTTGTTGGTGCAATCGACCTAGGTCACAATTGACCAGACTCGAGTTTGACTCGAGCGATGTTTTTATGTTCAACAAAAACATATGACAATGTGATTGTCAAGGTAAAGTCTAAGCATGAGTCTTGGCAATGGAAAGTCCAACATGGGTTGGCAAGGAAAGTCCAAGCATGGGTCTTGGCAAAGGAAAGTCCAAGCATGGGTCTTGGCATGGCAAAGTCCAACATGGGTTGACAAGTAAAGTCCAAGAGTGTAGTCTTGGCCATGTAAGTCTAAGGGTGTAGTATTGGCAGTGAAAGTCCAAGTTATGAGTACTTGGCATTTGGAAAGTCCAAGGGGTTTGATATTGGCGGCGTAAAGTCCAAGCGGGAGTCTTAGTAGCATAAGTCCAATGGTTGGCGGCGTAAAGTCCAAGCGAAGTCTTGGAAGCGTAAGTCCAATGTGTCTTGGCGGTGTAGATACCGTTAGCATGACAATAGCCGATAAAAGCACCTGAAGGCTAGCGTATGGATGAACAAGTCATGGATGACTTGGAGGGATCCGATAGGCGCGAGGCTGATGGAGGTGGCTAGAAGGCTTAGGTCTAGGCTACGGGTGGTCTAGTTAGTATGGGGGCACCATACTTGGATTAAAACTTTATGTTTGAGGTGTATCAGTCGACTGAGACCATGGGTCAGTCGACTGATGAGGGTCAACTAGGGTTTGACTGCAAGAAGTGTCCTTGCAGTCGACTGCTAGAGGTGGGCAGTCGACTGATATGATGATCAGTCGACTGATGGTCAAATTCTCAGGCACAGAAGGTTCTCTTGTCGAGTGATCGTGTCGACCACTCGACTGATTGATCCATCAATCGACTGATGGGTATGGTTAGTCGACTGATGGTGTATCCGTTGGATTGTTCCAGCGTGGATCTAGCCGTTGTCTCATGATAACAGTGGCACCAATCGACTGATGGTCCCAAGCAGTCGACTGATAGTTGAAATCCAGCCCAGGCAAAAGCTTTAAATGGAGCTCATGGAGGAGAGATTTGGCACTGGTTTTCTTGGACGATTTGGAGTGATTTGTTGTTGCAAATCAGGGTCTTCAAGGCTAGTCCAAGGCAATTAACAAGCAAGCATCCAAAAGAGTTTTTGTAAAGCGTTCTTTACTTCTCTTGTTGTATTTCATTTATAATTGCTTGTATTTTATTCTTATTGTTGTAAGATCATTTGTACGAAGTTTTTCCATCTCCGGATTGTTCCGAGAAGGAGTATTTGTGATTAGTGGTGCGTGTTTGCACTGCTAGGGCTTTTAGAGCCCAATCCGTGGAGTAGGAACCATTCGGTTCCGAACCATTTTATATCCTTGTGTTGTGCTTGTTTTCTTGTTGTATTTATTTTATTATTGTATATTCCGTTTCGTATAACAAGTTTTGTAGCAAGCACGCGATCGAGTTCCATCGACGATGCTATTCACCCCCCTCTAGCGGGCGCAACATTCCTAACAATTGGTATTAGAGCTAGGAGCTCTTTGTCGGCTTAACAACCAAAAGAGCACCGCTAGAGGAAGAAGATGGAGTTTGAAGAAAAAGTTGGATGAGATATCAAACAAGAAGGGTTCGAGCAATGGAAGGCACGGATGGAGAACTTCTTCATGATGGACTTCGAAGATTGGATGATCCTAGCGAAGGGTTTTGAATTTCCAAGAGGTCCAAAAGGTGGATACCTCAAGAAGAAGAGATGGATCGAAGAGCAAGTCCAAGCCTTTGAGAGAAATGATAAGGTAATGCAATTGATATTAAATTCATTACCTAATGATATTGTGTTTAGGTTAGGTGAATGTCTAGATGCCAAGGAGCTATGGGAAAAATTGGCCAAGCTCCATGAAGAACCATCCATGGCTTAAGTCGAGAGAGAGACCAAAGAAGAAGAACGTTCTTCCTCACAAGAAAGTGAGAAGTCGGAAGTTGAAGAGGAGTCAACTTCTAGATCGGTGGAAGAGGAGGTGGAAGAAGTAGAAGAAGCCTCCACCTCTAGGATTGAGGGGGAGGAGAGAATTTCCACTCCGGAGCATGATCAAGAGGAAGCATCTACTTCCGGTCGAGAAGATAAACAAGCTCAAGAGGCTTCCACCGCGGACCTAGGTAACTCGAGCATGTCAATTAAAAGTAAAATCCATATAATATGCTTTGAGTGTAGAAAATCCAGGCACTACAAGAGTAAGTGCCCGAAAAGAGTAAAGAAAGCTTCTCTGGCACCAAAAGTCAATGATGCCGGTGTCCCCACCAAGAAGAGCAAGGAGCACATGGTGTACTTCAAATACCGACAACCGGGACACTATAGGAGCCAATGCTCTAGGAGAAGGGAAGGAGCATCACAAGTAGGGGGAGCTAAGGCTAACCCTAAGGTATATTTCAATAATGCACCTTCTAGTTTAAAGGTAAAAAAAACATGCTTTTAATTCTCTTGCTATCACTCATGAAAAGCATGTTAGTAAAAATAGATTTTATTGTCTAGGTGCAAAAAGTGTCCATTTTAACAATAAGGAGAAATTTAGGATTAATGTCCCTAGAAAAACCTTACCTAGGGAATCTATTAGAAATATTTAAGACCACCTAGGTTTTAATCCTAAATGGACTAGACACATGCCTAGGAATAACAATTCCCAAAGGACATATGAAAAATCTAATTTGGGAAGATTAGAGCTAGAAAATTAAGCCTTGAGGTCAAGGCTTGAGAAATTAGAGAAGACCCTTAGAAATATACAAAATTTAATTAAAGGGTCAAATGGTCAAAACCTAGGGTCTAGAAGTCAAAGTCAAAGACCTAGGAAACAAGAACCATCCAAGGGCAAGACTAAGTCTAAAAAGACCTACCACAATGTTCCATTTGATTATGGAACTCAAACTAGGTCTAGGAAGACCAAGGTTACTAGGGAAGTCATCCCTAAGGGTAACCAAGGTGTGTGCCTAGTGGCTAGGGTTTCGAAGAAACCTAAGAAAGCCATTAAAAAGGTCAAAAGGGGAGTTACCTCTAGATTTGATCTAGGCAAAACCCAAATGACCAAGGCTACCAAACCTAGAAGGGTCATTAGGAGGGTATCTAGGGAGGTTATCCCTAAGGAATACCTAATTAACCCAAGGAGCTCAAATAGGTTTTGGGTTCCTAAGAGCGTGATCGATTCACGCTAGATGGGTTTAGGTGTGCCAACTTTAAATGAATAGGTAGTTAACCTAACCATGGTAAAGGTGACACTTTAGGTTATTTTCAAGGTTATGGATACCTTGGAAATAGATTTGAATTTTAATCCTAAAAGATTTTAGGATGTGCCAATATTATTTAAGAAGTTTGATAAATCAATTATATTGGCACAATTTAGGTTTAGAGGTTGTAGTGTGCCATTTTGGGTTTTTGGCACACTTGGGAGTTAATTGACAATATGGTAAAATGTACTTAAGTATAACAAATGGCAATTAGTATTAAAATTTAGGTATTATATACCTTATATTTTATTTGTCATGCTTTGCTTGCCATATAACATGTCATGACATCATATTTATCTTTATCATGTAAAATGTCATGAGTATGTTTAGGGTTAGTTTTTAATGTCATGAATATTTTAGTTTTATATCATATGCCATGACATCATGATCATTGACCATGCTTAATTATGTTATCATTTATGTCATGATCATTCATGCATTTAATTTGATTAAAATTGATTTAAGGACTATGGCATGACTTGAAGTCTCATGTATAAGGGAATTAAGTAGGGTTGCCTTAGAAAATACATGAAACCCTAGATTAGGAGAACAAAACCCACATCTCACATCACATTGACTTGTATGTGTTTTCATACACTTTAGACATATGTGAGATGCTAGGATATGAGTTGAGTTCAAGGTGCATAGTTTTTGCATCTAGATAAACTATAACTCATCTTATGTTATTTGTGGATCATTGGGAAAGCTTATGTTCAAGTCATGTACATTAAGTCCAAAGAATATGATCCAAAATAGATTTTCAAAAATATTTTAAAAACTTTTTAGAAAACCTTGGTGAAGTCTATCTTTTGATAGCAATCACCATTGATGAAGTTGATACAAAGTGAGCTTAAACATTGAAGTTTTTTCTTCACTTTTAAACTTTGTGTCAATTTCACTATTTTATGGGTAAAATATTTTTCAAACATTTTCACCCATTGTATTGGTCATAAGTATTATACGTATGAAGTTTCATGATTTTTCGAATCACATATAATTATTTATGCATTTCCAAAATTCATTTCTAATAACTGAAAATCAGATTTTTTAGTTATCAGTCGACTGCCCTTGTTGGCTGATAAAGTCGATTGCCAATGCTGATTTCGGGTAAACAAAGTATGTTTAGCCCAATTTCAGCTATGTTAGAGTTTCCTAACTACTCTTAACCCTAGGATATGTTTTGGGAAGCATTAGAAAGGGTGAAAATCCATTGGATATGGATTATGAGAGTTGTTAGGGTGATGTATCAAATTTAAGGTGTGGCAAAGTTTAATGTTGAATTTTAAACCTTATTTTTGATGGTTTAGAGTTCCTATTGGCTTAGGGACTTCCCAAGGACATTATTGGTGCAATGGTCAAGGGGGAGCAAGCCTTTAGGGGGAGTCATCCATCATGGGATGATGGATGTGCTCTTCCTCATGAGGAGGAGAAATGGGTTTTGAGATACCTAATTTGGAAATTGAGAGAGTTTATAGGAGTGCCTCTTTTTAGTGATATGAGACTTATCACTAGGAAGATTATAGGCATCCTAGGTATTTTTGGACCAAGGGGGAGATTATAAGATCTCATTGGGATATGAGACATTGACCTCCTTGAAGAGAACCTTTTTGATGTTAGTCAAAAAAGGGGAGAAAGTAAAATTACCAATTTGGGATAATTGGTAAGGGAATTTGAGTTAGGGGCCTAACTCGAGGGTGTTTTTGTCAAACATCAAAAAGGGGGAGATTGTTGGTGTAATCGGCCCAGGTCACGATTGACCGGACTCGAGTTTGACTCGAGCGATGTTTTGATGTTCGACAAAAATATATGACAATGTGATTGATATGGTAAAGTCCATGCATAGGTCTTGGTAAGGGAAAGTCCAACATGGGTTGGCAAGGAAAGTCCAAGCATGGGTCTTGGCAAAAAAAAGTCCAAGCATGAGTCTTGGCATGGAAAAGTCCAACATGGGTTGGCAAGTAATGTCTAAGGGTGTACTCTTGGCCACGTAAGTCTAAGGGTGTAGTCTTGGCGGTGAAAGTCCAAGTCATGGGTACTTGGCATTTGGAAAGCCCAAGGGGTTTGATATTGGCGGCGTAAAGTCCAAGCGGGAGTCTTGGCAGCATAAGTTCAATGGTTGGCGGTGTAAAGTCAAAGCGGAGTCTTGGCAGCGTAAGTCTAATGTGCCTTGGCGGTGTAAACACCGTTAGTATGACAATAGCCGATGGAAGCACCTGAAGGCTAGCGTATGGATGAACAAGTCATGGATGACTTGGAGGGATCCGATAGGCACGAGGCTGACGGAGGTGGCTAGAAGGCTTAGGTCTAGGCTGCGAGTGGTCTAGCAAGTATGGGGCACCATACTTGTGTTAAAACCTCATGTTTGAGGTATATCAGTCAACTGGGACCATGGATCGATCGACTGATGAGAATCAACTAGAGTTTGACTGCGGAAAGTGTCCTGGCAGTAGACTGCCAGAGGTGGGCAGTCGACTGCTGGCCTGAGAAGTTGACTGATATGGTGATCAGTCGACTGATGGCCAGATTCTCGGGCACAGAAGGTTCTCCAGTCGAGTGATCGCGTCGACCACTCGACCGATTGATCCATTAGTCGACTGATGGTGTATCCGTTGGATTTTTCCAATGTGGATCTAGCCATTGTCTCACGACAATAGTGGCACCAGTCGATTGATGGTCCCGAGCAGTCGACTGATAGGCGAAATCCAGCCTAGAGAGAAGCTTTAAATGGAGCTCGTGGAGGAGGGATTTGACACCGATTTTCTTGGACAATTTGGAGCGATTTGCTGTTGCAAATCAGGGTCTTCAAGGCTAGTCCAAGGCAATCAACAAGTAAGCATCCAAAAGAGTTTTTATAAAGTGTTCTTTACTTCTCTTGTTGTATTTCATTTATAATTGCTTGTATTTTATTTTTATTATTGTAAGATCATTTGTATGAGGTTTCTCTACCTCCGGATTATTCCGAGGAGTATTTGTGATTAGTGGTGCATGTTTATATTGCTAGGGCTTTTAGAGCCCAATCCATGGAGTAGGAACCATTCGGTTCCGAACCACGTTATATCCTTGTGTTGTGCTTGTGTTCTTGTTGTATTTATTTTATTATTGTATTTTCTGCTGCACATAACAAGTTTTGTAGCAAGCATGCGATCGAGTTTCATCGACGACGTTATTCACCCCCTCTAGCGTGCACAATGTTCCTAACATTTTTGTAGTGGCTGATGGAGTTATTCTTCGAAATCGATTTCGATGTTATGCTCATTATGGAAAATGGGTTCGAAATACCTAGGGATGAAGAAAATAAGACGATAGAGAAATCGAGATGGACTAAGAAGAAAAAGGAGGAATATCTAGCAAATTCGAAAGCAAAGCACCATCTCTTCAATGTGCTACCTCAACAAGAGATCAGAATTGGAGAATGCTCAAGCACCAAGGAGATGTGGGAGAAGCTAGTGGAGCTTCATGAAGGCATATCCAAAGCCAAATTAGCAAGAAGGGACCTTCTCCGATCGCAATTAAATAATATCAAATTGGAAAAAAGAGAAAAGGTATTGTCCCTACACTCAAGATTTAAAGAAATTATTAATGGGTTATCTAGTGTAAGTGAGAAGCTCTCCAATAGGGATATGATCATGAAAGCAATTGATGCATTCCCCCGATCATTGAAATGGAGCTCTATGATGGACTCATTCTACATTTCAAGGAATCTAGAGGTAAGTACTCTAGAAGAATTCTTTTCTACTATAGAGTTTCACGAAACTAGACTTGAAGGAATAATAGAAGAACCAAGCACTCAATCAAGGGGAGTAGCACTAGTGGCAAACAAGGGGAAGAAGAAGAAGACCACATCCTTCTCATCCGATGATGATTCATCCTCTTCAATGGATAGCAATGAGGAGACGTATATGGTAAGGAAGATAAGACGTGCTCTTAAAAGTTTTAAATTTAACAAGTCTCATGATAGTAGAAAAAGGAGGAAGGTTATATGTTACAATTTCCAAGGAGAGGGACACATGAGAGATGAGAGCCCCCTATTAAACAAGAGCAAGGAAGAAAGGAGGAAGAAAGGAAGAAGAATGACAAGAAGAAAGAAGGGAAGAAGAAATAAAGTCAAAGGAGAAGGAAAAGAAGTAAAAAACTCACAATTTGAAGGTCACATGAGATGATCCATATTCATCGGAGGAAAAAGAAATCGTCTCATATTTTGCACTTATGGGAATTGACGATATTGTCTCCACCTCCTCCGAGCAAGAAGAAGAAAGAACAAGTGAGGAGGAGAGCTCAAGTGTAAGGGGAGCATCATCATCAGACTCGGAAGGAGATTAGGTAAGTGAGATAAAGAATCTCCCTACTCAAAAGGTTATTTCCATGATTTCAAGCCTAACTAGGGATTTATTTATAACCAAAAAGAAAAATAAATGCATGCAAAATGAAATTAAAAATCTATAAGAAAAAATAAAAAATGCATGTTCACATGATAATGCTTCTTCTTCTAATTTGAATGATGCATACTTAGAGGAAAATAAGATTTTAAGGGAAAAGGTAGAATACCTCACTAAGGCCCTTGAAAAATTTACTATAGGCTCAAATACCTTAAATATGATCATTGGGAGCCAAAGAGTACGTTTCAACAAAAAGGGCCTAGGATACAAGGGATCTAAAAATGAAAAGGCCTATCATTGTCTAATTGCTAGGGGGCAATCAAAATCCACAATGGTAGCTAGGAAATGGATCCCTAAGAAATACTTGGTGAACCCTATTGGAAAGAACATATATTGGGTTCCCAAGTCAATCCTTAAAGGTTAAAAAAACCTAGGATAATCAACCATAAATGGACTTACTTCATATCATGTTATTTGGTTGACTTATGATGATGTTGGGTGATAATATTTGACTTGTGATCATGTTGGATAATACTTAACCTTGGTAGCATTGCATGAAATTTTTTTGTTAAGTATAAATACCTTAGTTACATCTCACAATTCACCATGAGGAGAACTTGATTGAAAACATAGAAATAGGTGAGATGTTAGGTTGATACAAGTGATACACTAATGCTTATGACATTTAGATGTGTCATTAAGAGTATCATGATATAGCAATCATAGACAAACTATGGGAAAAGAAAATGTTTAATTCATGGACATATTGACCAAAGATCATAGTTGGATATTTTTAATGATTTAAAAACATTTTATGTTTTGAAAACTGAGGGTTTATGTTTTGAAATGTTTTAAGGTAAAACTAGCTTTCAAAGTTGATACAAAATTTGAAGTTTTTAAAGCTTTTGAGTTTTTTCCTAATTTTCAAAAATTGAATGAATTTTAATGAAAAATCATTTTTCCTTGATAGAGGAACTCATTAGAAATGTGTTCCAAAATTTCATGATTTTTTGAATTTTCTTGATTCTTTAATGCATTTCTAAAGTTGACTTCAGAAATCAGAAATCGGAGTTATCAGGTGCCAATTGACTGGCGCTCTGAACCAGTCGACTGCTGGAACTGTGCATGGATACAATAGCCTGTTTTGAGTGTTTATTAGTCAGATTTTATATTTTTATTCCCTTAGATATTGATGGCATGTTGAATAAACATATGTATGATGTTTTTGATGGTGTCAAAGGGGGAGAAGTGTTAGAGTTTAAGTTAATCATGATTAGAGCATGAGTTAAGGGGGAGTTTGCATGTGTTAAGGGGGAGTTTTGATATCCATATTTGATTTACATGCATACTTTCCTTAAGTGTTTTTGAATGTTTTACCTAACTTAAACATATTGTCACACATCAAAAAGGGGGAGATTGTTAAGGCAATCAACCCAAGTATGATCTTGGTTTTGATGTGTGTGGCAAAGGGTTTAAGTTAGGATATTATGTGTTTTGATGTGTGTGTTTAAGTTGTGCAAGACTTAGTAAATCACACATGGTTAGCTTGATGAAGCATTTACGAGTTCATCATCTCATGGCTCGGGTCCTTGAGTCGGTGAAGGATGACATGGGGAGAAGTCATGAGCTTGGTGCATCCGAGGGATTGCCAGACGAGGAGCAAATGGAGTGAAGCCAAAGGAAGCAAACTTCAGGGCAAGATGCGAAGGATGGCACGGGAGAAGTCGCAGGCTTAGTGCATCCGAGGGATGTTGGCCGGACGAAGGGAGCTTCGGTGAGAGACTCTATGGGAGATGAGTTATTGAGTGATTGTAACCCGAGACGGGGTAGCTCAAGTAGGTGAACTTGGCCAAGTGGCTAAGATCAAGTGTTAGATGCTCAAACATGTTGTTTGAGGTTTTACCCGACGGTTGGATGCTCAAACAACTTGTTATTTTAGGTTTTACCCGATAACAGTCAATTGATATAGATATCAATCGATTGGTCTGAGTCGACTACTAGTTGACCGGTGTCAACTAAGATTTTATTGCCCAACAATCGACTGCTAGAGTCGACTACCAAGAAACGATCAATCGCTATAGGTGGAAATGGAAATAGCCATAAGCAAGGCGGCTTGATCGGCTCAATGCATGGGCATCACCAATCGTTAGGATTTGGCAAATCGTTAGGATTGTGTGATCGATTGACTATCTGTTTGTTGGGATGCCAACGTGGATGAAGTCGTTGTGAGACAATGACTACAACAACAGTCGACTACTGCATGCCCAACGGGAAGAAACTCTTCTTCTCTATAAAAAGAAGGGTTGGGGGACTTGGAGAGGCTAATGCTTTAACTCCTAATCATCCTCTAAGGGCTCCCATATTTTCTAAGTCTTTCTACTCCTTTCTTCTCTATTTTTACTCATATTATTTGTGAGAAGAGGATTTGGTGTAAAGAGGTTACCTCCACCTTGTCTTGAGCTAAAGGAGAGATTAGTGGATTGGATTGAGGGAGTGATTTACCTTACGAATCGTCTGTGGACTAGCGTCAAGGGTCGTGAACCACGTTACATCACTTGAGTTTGCATTGCGCTTTCTTTATCTTTGTTATTAGCTTAATTATCTTTGGTTTCATTATTCCTTTGCGCTAACCACTATTGTAGAAGATTAAGATGACCAAATTCCATCGAGCACGATCAAGGCTATTCAACCCCCCTTCTAGCCGAGCCACGATCCTCCAACAGGATTGAGGGGGAGGAGAGACCTTCCTCAATGCCGGAGCAAAAGCAAGAGGAACCATCAACCTCCAGTGCAAATGAAGAACAAGATTCTGACCTAGGTAACTCAAGCATGCTAAGTAAAAATAAAAATCACATAACATATTTTAAGTGTAGGGAGCAAGATCATTACAAGGGTAAGTGCCCAAAAAGAGTCAAGAAAGCTCAACCGACACCAAAAGTCAATGAGAAGCCAAAGGAAGCCGGTGCCCAAAGTCAAAAGAGCAAGGAGCATATTATTTACTTCAAATGCAATTAGAAGTGGCATTATCGAAGTCAATGTCCTAGGGGGAGTCACTCCAAGAAGGACAAAGTAGGGAGCTCAAGTGTAGGGGGATCTAAGACAATCCCTAACGTATAATTTAATAATGCTCCTTATTTGCGTAAGAATCAAAATCATGCTAAGAACTTTATTGTTATTGCTCATGAACAAAATCATGCTAGGAATAGATTTTGTTATTTAGGTGTTAAGAGTTATGAGATTAAATCTAAGGACAAATCTAGAACTGATAATCCTAGAACTATTCTACCTAAAGAAACTATTAGGAAAATAAAGAACAATTTAGGCATTAACCCTAAGAAGGGTAGATATATGCCTAAAAGGAAGAACAATGCCCAAAGAACAAATGAAAATTCAAAATTAGAGACATTAGTGGTAGAAAATCAAACTTTGAGGTCAAGGCTTGAGAAATTGAAAAAGGCCCTTAATAAGTTGACAAATTCAATTAAAGGGTCTAATGGGCAAGGTTTAGGTGCTAGGAGGCAGGAGCCATCTAAGGATAAGAAAGGTTTGGGTCACAAATCTAAATTCAAGAAGGCAATGACATCCTACCATAATGTTCCATTTATCTATGGAACAAACCCTAGGTCTAGGAAAACCAAGGTCACAAGGGAAGTCATCCCTAGAATTGACCATGGTAAGTGTCTAGTGGCTAAGGTTTCGAAGAAACTTAGAAAAACCACTGACAAGGTTACAAGGAAAGCAATCCGTAGGGTTAACCTTAACAAGACCCAAATGACCAAGGCTTCAAAGCCTTGGAAAGTCATTAGGAAGGTATCTTGGGAGGTCATCCCTAGTGAATACCTAGTTAACCCCAGGAGCTCCAATAGGTATTGAATTCCTAGGAGCATGATTCCATCATGCTAGATGGGTTTAGGGTGTGTCAAGCCTAAGTAGATGGATAGTTAACCTAACCATGATAGAGTTGACACTTTAGGATATTTTTAAGGTTATGTGATATCTTAAAATGAGGTTGGATTTATATCCTAAAAGATTTTAGGATATGCCAATAAAATTTGAGAAGGTTGAAAAATTGATCAAAATTGACACAATTAGGTTTAGAGTCAATGGTGTGTCATTTTGGATTTTTTGTACATCTAAGGGAAATTAGTATTAAGGCAAAATTGATATAATCATATAAAATGACAATTTAATTTAAGACTTAGGTATTTTTATACCTTTATATTATGTTTGTCATTCTTTGTTTCTCTTGTCATGTTATGACATCATATTTCATTTAATCATATAAAATATCATGATTAATACTTAGGTTATTTTGTCATGTTTGTATTTAGGCTTATGTTTATGCCATGACATTATGATTATTGACAAATGCTTTAAATTATCCACATTCTTATGCCATGATCATCATTCATGCATTTAGGTTAATAAAATTGAATTAAGAACAACGACATGATTTGAAGTCCCATTATAAGGGAATCAAATAGAGTTACCTAGACAAATGCATGAGACCCTAGATTAGGGAAGAACTAAAACTCACATCTCACAAAAATATTAAATTGACATGTGTGTGTATTGATACACCCTAGACACATGTGAGATGTTAATAAAATGAGTTAAGTTCAAGGTGCATAGTTCTTGTATCTGGATGAACCCAAACTCATAATATACCATGGATGAATCATGAGGAAAGCTAATGTACAAGTCATGTACAATTAGCCCATAGACCATGGTTAAAAATAAGGTTTTAAAATCATTTCAAAATCATCTTGAAAAGCCTTGATGAAGTCTATCTTTTGACAGTTATCTCCATTGATGGAGTTGATATAAAGTAGGCTTAAACATTGAAGGTTTCAATGGTTTTAAAATTTATATCTACCTCTCAATTTAATAAGTATTTTTTATTGGGAGTATGAGAAATATAATCAAAATCCCATATTGATAAGACATGGAAAAGATCATGTACTTATAAGATAAAAAGATATCTCCATTGGGATGAGATCTTTTGGGTAAAGTCCAAAAATAAAACCATGAGGGCTTAGACCCAAAGTGGACAATATTATACCATTGTGAAGATATGTTGATCTTATAGACACTAATATTTTTATATAAAATTATTTTTCACACATTGTTTTTAGCATAATTAATATGCTCATGAAGTTTCATGATTTTTTGAATTTTCTAGAATTACTTATGCATTTTTGAATTTTGCTAAAATTCAATTAATTTTAGAACTTGTAGAAATCAATCGACTGCCGCCATGGGCAATCGACTGGTGGTAGTGCAATCAACTGATTTCAGTCGACTGTGGTGTCTGATATGGGCTGAACAAGATTTGTTTAGTCATTTATCAGTAATGTTAAGCTACCCTAATGTCTCATAACCCTAGGATATGCTTTGGAAAGCATGGGAAGGGTGAAATATCATTGAAAATGATTAGGAGAGGTGTTTTGGGTGGAGTGTCGAATTCTAAGGGAGGTTAAAGTTCAAGTTTGAACTTCTACCCTTATTTTCGATGACTTAAGTTTCCTATAGACTTAGGAACTCTCCAAGGATATTGTTGGTGCAATTGTTAAGGGGGAGCAAGCCTTTAGGGGAAGGTTATCCATCGAGGGATAATGGATGAATTTTCCTCAAAGGGGGAGAAATGAAGGGCTTGTGTTAGGAAACCCTTATTGTGCTCACCAAAGGAGGAGAATTGGAGAAGTAAGGATGGTCTCTCATTTAGTGATATGGGACTTATCACTAGGAAGTGTGAAGGCATCCTAGATGATTTTGGACCAAGGGGGAGAGTGAAGGATCTCATTGGGATATGAGACATGGATACCCTTGGTAGTTTTTTTGATGTGTGTCAAAGGAGGAGAACTAAGGTTTAAGTTAGGTAAACCTTCACTATGCTTTGGTATTGGAAGAGTTAAGTTTGGGTTTATGGTTAGCCTTGTTGGGTCGGATCGATTGGCCGGCTAGAGGGGGGTGAATAGCCCTTGTACGATGGATGTCGGAATTCGCTCGTTCTCGTTACGTTGCTTGTCTACGATTGTCGTTAGCGCAGCGGAAACAATAGAAATAACAATAATACTAACAACAATACAAGCACACCAAATACGCAAGCATATACGTGGTTCGGAACCAAATGGTTCCTACTCCACGGGGTGAGCTCAACGAGCTCGTGTTATGCACACGACACTAACAACACTCCTTATCGACTACACGTCGGAGGTGGAGAAACCTCTCACAAGCTATTACACTAAGTAATATGAAATACAACAAGAAATACAAAAACAATACAAAAGAGAACTTTTACACAATTGCTTTGATCGCTTTCTTGTTGCTTGCTCTTGAAGGTCTGGAATGCAACAACAATTCCCCTCCAAAGTCACCTCAAAAGCCTTGGCGAAATCCTCCAACTCGAGCTCCATTTATAACCTGCATCAAGCTATTTTTTTTTGATCGCACCATCATCGGCCGATCGATCCGTAGTCGTTGTCTCACCGGCGGATCCACGTTAGTTAAGTTCCAATGGATCACACATCCGATCGATGACACCCATCGATCGATCGATCATCCATCGAGAGTCTTTGTCGAGCTCGACTCCATTCTGTGCCCGTGCACAGTGTCATCAGTCCCATGACAAGGCTTCCCCCTTTGGACTTTCCCATGCCAAGGCTTCCCCCTTGGACTTCCACACCAAGCTCCATGCTTGGATTTTCCATGCCAACCCCATGTTGGACTTTCCCATGACAATCCCATGTCATGAGTTTTGTCTATCATCAAAATATCATCGATCTCGAGTCAAACTCGAGTCAACTGCCTGCTCAACAATCTCCCCCTTTTTGATGATTGACAAAACTACCATCTCAAGTCTACCAATTCTCCCATATTGGCAATTCTCATATCCCAATGAGAATTCCAACGAACCCTAATTTGTAACTTGGTGACTTCTCCCCATTTTTGACATTACATCAAAAAGGTCCTCCCCAAGGGTATGGATGTCTCATATCCCAATGAGATCTAACAATCTCTCCCTTGGAGGAACACATGCCTACAATCTTTCTAGTGATCCCATATCACTTAAAGAGAGGCAACCCAATTTTCCTCCCATGAGGAAATACACATCCATCTTCCCATGATGGATACCTCCCCCTAGAGGCTTGCTCCCCCTTGACCATTGCACCAACAATGTCCTTGGAGAGTCCCTAAGCCAATAGGAACATTAACCAAATCAAAATTAAGGCAAAGTTCAACAATGAACTCTCATCCACCTTAAAATTGATACTCACCCTCAACCCAACTCCTAATCCATATCCAATGGATTTCCACCCTCTCTAATGCTCTCCCAAGCATATCCTAGGGTTAGGAGTGGTTAGGGGACCACAACACAGCTGAACATGGGCTTAACCATCAAGTTTACCCAAAATCAGCCTGTGCCAGTCGACTCCGTCAGATACCAGTCGACTGGACTTACCATCGATCATTGCCATTACAGTAGTCGTCGATAATCACATATTCGATTTTTGCTAAATGGATTTTCGAAATCTATAAGTAAATATACGTAATTTTAAAAATCTTGAAAATGCATACGTATAATACTTATCCTAAGCAGTATGGGTGAAAAATATTGAAAAATTATTTTACCCATTAAATTAGGAGATTGATAGAAAGTTCAAAATTTAAGAAAAGCTTCAATAAAGAGCCATCTTTGTATCATCCCATTCAATGGTGATAGCTATCAAAAGATAGGCTTCACCAAGGTTTTTCAAAAATGTTTTCAAAATGTTTTTCAAACCTTTATTTTCTTTTTCCTAAACATCTCACCAATATCTAGATGTGCAAAACACATACAAGTCAAATTTTTGTGAGATGTGGGTTTTGTTTTGTTTATGTTCTCATGCATATTTCTAAGGCAATATTCTTTGATTCCCATCAAATCATGCCATAGTCCATAATTTCATTTTATTTATATGCATGATATGATTATGGCATAGATATGATATCGATAAAAACATATGCCAATATCATGATGTCATGGCATGTGAATGAAACTTAAGCATACATGACATCTAAACATAAATCTAAACATGATCATGACATTTTTATAGATGAAAATGAAAATGATGTCATGACATGGCAAGGCAAATAAAGCATGGCAAGAAAAATATACTAAGGTATAAAATACCTAAGTGTTAAAATCAATTTGCCATTTCTAGGGATTAAATTCATTTTGCCTTAATGCCATTATTTCCTTAGTGTGCCCAAAACCCAAATTGGCACACCCTAATGTGTCAACTCACAATGGCTAGGTTAACCACCCATCCACTTAGGGTTGACACACCCTAACCCATTTAGCGTGAATCGATCATGCTTTTAGGAACCCAATATCTATTGGAGCTCCTTGGGTTAACAAGGTATTCTCTAGGGATAACTTCCCTAGATACCTTCCTAATGACCCTTTTAGGCTTTGAATCCATAGTCTTTTGGGTCTTTCCTAGGTCAACTCTAGAGGTGACTCCTCCATTGACCTTCTTAGTGGCTACATTTGATCTCTTTGAGGTGTTAGCCACTAAACACATACCATGGCTAGACTTAGGGATGACTTCCCTATTAGCTTTGGTTTTCCTAGACCTAGATGTGGTTCCATAATTAAATGGAACATTATGGTAGGACATAGGTTTGTGACCCAAACCCTTCTTGCCCTTAGATGTTTCTTGTTTCCTAGGTCTTGACTTTTGTGCATTAGACCCCTTAACCGAATTTTATATTATTGCTAGGGTCTTCTCCAATTTCTCTAGCCTTGACCTCAAGGCTTGGTTTTCTAACTCTAATTTTCCCAATTTTGAATTTTCATTTATCTTTTGGGAAATGTTTTTCTTTTTAGGCATATGCCTAGATTTCTTGGGATCAATACCCAAATTTTCTTCTACTCTCCTAATTGACTCCCTAGGCAAGATATTTCTAGAATTATGAGTCCTAGGTTTGTCTTTAGTCATATGAACATGCTTGGCACCTAAGCAATAAACCTTATTGTTTCTCCTAGCATGCTTTTCATTAATAATGGCAAGAGAACTAAAATAATTTTTAGCATGCTTTTTGACTTTAGGAATTAAAGGTGCATTAACTAAATGTACCTTAGGGTTAGCTTTAGGAGCTCCCCCTACATGAGTTGCACCTTCTTGCCCTTTCTTCCTCCCCCTAGGGCATTGGCTTCGGTAGTGTCCCTTTTGATTGCATTTGAAGCACACAATGTGCTCTTTGCTCTTGATTTTGGGAACACCGGCATCGTTTGACTTTGGGTTGACTTTTGGTGTCGATGCCTTCTTCTTAGCCAATTTAGGGCATTTGCTCTTATAATGCCCTTTCTCCCTACACTCAAAGCATATTATGTGTTTTTTATTTAAAATAATAACACTTGAGTTACCTAGGGAGGTGGTGGAGGCCTCTTCATGATCTTCACTTCTTCCGGATGTGGATGCTTCTTGTTCTTGCTCCGGGATGGAAGATTGCCTTTCCTCCCCCTCAATGCTAGAGGTGGAGGTCTCCACCAAATCATCAACATCTTCAAATGTTGTGGGTGCTTCTTCGGCATTCTCCTCTTCTTGTGCTGATTGGGAATTTTCTTGGAATTTTATTACCTTATTCCATAATTCCCTTGCATCCCTATAGTCACCCAATCTAGACCAAATAGTGTTAGGTAACAAATCACTAATCAACTTGATTACCTTGAGATTTGTCTTGAAGTCTTTGATTTGGTCTTGGGTCCATTTTGACATCTCAATGGGCTTGTTGTGTTTGTCCCTAGGCATCTCAAAACCATTTTCTATAATAATCATATAATCAAAATCGGTTTCGAGATATACCTCCATCCGTTTCTTCCACCAAGAAAAATATCCATCGAATTTTGGTGGATGGATGAAGCCGGCCATCTTGTAGTGCTCTCGCGGCGGTTAGTCCTTGAAGAGCGACCTCGGCTCTGATACCACTTGTTGGGTCGGATCGATTGGCCGGCTAGAGGGGGGTGAATAGCCCTTGTACGATGGATGTCGGAATTCGCTCGTTCTCATTGCGTTGCTTGTCTACGATTGTCGTTAGCGCAGCGGAAACAATAGAAATAACAATAATACTAACAACAATACAAGCACACCAAATACGCAAGCATATACGTGGTTCGGAACCGAATGGTTCCTACTCCACGGGGTGAGCTCAACGAGCTCGTGTTATGCGCACGACACTAACAACACTCCTTATCGACTACACGTCGGAGGTGGAGAAACCTCTCACAAGCTATTACACTAAGTAATATGAAATACAACAAGAAATACAAAAACAATACAAAAGAGAACTTTTACACAATTGCTTTGATCACTTTCTTGTTGCTTGCTTTTGCTTGCTCTTGAAGGTCTGGAATGCAACAACAATTCCCCTCCAAAGTCACCTCAAAAGCCTTGGCGAAATCCTCCAACTCGAGCTCCATTTATAACCTGCATCAAGCTATTTTCGCGCCCATCAGTCGACTGATCGTGACCATCAGTCGACTGATCCCATAGTCGTTGTCTCACAACGGCCAGATCCACGTTGGTTAAGTTCCAACGGATCACACATCAGTCGACTGATGACACCCATCAGTCGACTGATCATCCATCGATCAGTCGGCGAAGCTTGACTCCATTCTGCGTGCAGTGTCATCGACGCCATCCCTCGCGATCGCCGATCTTCCCAACGATCGCCCTCCTCGGCGAATGACTAATCACCAGAACTTGGTTCAATAACACTGGTCGAACCCATACGACCTAGAGCAGTCGACTGGCACCTATGCCAGTCGACTGATGTCGGCTAAAACCTCAAACATAACGATGTTTGAGCCTCCGATACTCAGTCTTAGCCACTTGGCCAAGTCCACCTTATCCCTCATGGAGTTCCCCACCGAAGCTCTCTTCCCTCGGCCTACGTCCCTCGGATGCGCCAAGCGCACGACTTCGCAATGCCATCCTTCGCGTCTCATGCCCTAGAAGTATGCTTCCCTTTGGGCTCACTCCATTCGCTCTCCGTCCGGCGGTTCCTCGGATGCACCAAGCGCACAGCTTCGCAATACCATCCTTCACCGACTCAAGGACCCCCGAGCCTAGTGAACTTACCAAGTCCTCAAGACTTCCCAAATGCACCAAGCGCACGGCTTCGCAATGCATTTCTCACCAAGCACCAAGCGCATGGCTTCGCAATGCTTTGGATTTCCCATGCCAAGCACCAAGCGCACGGCTTCGCAATGCTTTGGACTTTCCCATGCCAAGGCTTCCCCCTTGGACTTCCACACCAAGCTCCATGCTTGGATTTTCCATGTCAACCCCATGTTGGACTTTCCCATGACAATCCCATATCATGAGTTTTGTCTATCATCAAAATATCATCAAGGTACTGCTCGAGTCAAACTCGAGTCAACCTGGGCCGATTGCACCAATAAGCCTAACTTAAAAGTGTTGTCAAACATAAAAAAGAGAGAGATTGTTGGTGTAATCGGCCCAGGTCACAATTGACCAGACTCGAGTGGGACTCAAGTAGTGTTTTGATATTTGACAAATGGATTGACAATGTAATTGTCATGGGAAAGTCCAAGTCATGGGTACTTGGCAATGAAAGTCCAAACATGGGTCTTGGCAATTGAAAAGTTCAAGTCATGGGTACTTGACATGGAAAGTTTAAGTATGGGCTTAGCATGAAAGTTCAACATGGAGTTGGCAAGGAACGTCCAAGTATGAATACTTGGCAAGGGAAAGTCCAAAGGTGAAGTCTTGGCAGCATAAGTCCAAGTGTGTAGTCTTAGCGGCGTAAAGTCCAAGTGAACCTTGGCAAGGGTAGACCTAGTTAGCATGACTAGGCTGATGGAAGCACTTGAAGGCTAGCACAAGGATCAAGAGTCGTGGACTTGAGGGATCCAAGAGGCGTGAGGCTGATGGAAGTGGCTAGAAGGCCAAGGTCTAGGCTAAGGGTATTCGGTTAGCATTGTAAAATACCAGAAAAAAATAAATAATAATAATAGAAAATACCCATGTTAATTAAGAAGTTGTCATATAGAATTTTTCAGGAATTTATAGAAATTTTTCTGGATTTAAACGGAAGGTTTATGGATATTTCATGGGGATAAAGCAAACAGACTTTTGTAAAGCCTGTTTAGACTATCTGCTAGGAATTAATGGGTTTAAATAAAAAAAACCTTTATATTCTGCTGTTTCCCTTATTTTCCCAAATCGCGCCATTCCTATTCCCCTCCCGATACTTTCTTCCTCGCGATTCCTCTCTTTATCACTGCCGCCGGCTTCTCCCTCGCGCACCGTCACACCATTGCCACTGCCGCCGTGAGGTCCTCTTCGATCGCCGGTGACCCAAGCCGACCAAACCTTGCCGCCGTGAGGGATCTGTTGCCGCCCAACGCTGCGCCTCCATCGTCGCCTCTCACTCGCGCGCCGGCCACGACAGCCGCTTTTGCCCTGTCGCTGTGCCCCGTCACTATGCCCCGTCGTCGACCCTTCTCTCCTGCCAACGGTCGCTGCTCCATCACCGTCGATCGAGCCTTCTGCCGTCGGAGATCTTCACCGCAAGGAGTCGTTGGTCGGGAACAACAACGTCTGCCGGTTTGCCTTCGACCCCATTGGACATCCAGCACAGCCACTCTGCCGGATCGACCAGTCATTTTCCCGGATCGGTGTCACCGTGAGTTGCCTGGCCAATATCGCCGGAGTTAGGTAAGAGTCTGCCCTTATCTCACCTTGGACGAAATTTTTGGTATTTCTGTGGATTTACCGTAGCTGAGTGATCGGTGAGTTTGGGCAGCGCCTTGAGTCGGTGAACAGAGCGCCTTGAGTCGGTGAACAGAGGAAGGGGTGGCTGCCGAGGGATTTGGGGCAGTCTGCTGATCCAGAGCACAGCCAAAGTTCGACTGTGTGATCGTGGTGGTGGAGAGTGCTACTATTCTAATTCACGGTGGTTCAGGAGGATGAGTCGGTGGATCTGCTGTGTGATCCCTTGCAGCCTATCTAGTCGGATTCTGGTAATACAATAGTCTTCGTTCCTATGGATCAAGGATTTGAAGATTAACAGTCAAGAGAATGTTAATTACGGTGTGGATTTTTCAGGTGATGAAGAGTTGTCATTCCCTACCTAAATGGGTTGTGCAGATTTGGCACATTGAGTTGGAGCAAGAAGCGGTGGTCGATTAGGACATTGATACAAGGCAGTATTCTCGGAGGTGAATACAATCAGCACGAACTACCTAATAGGTATGGTTGTAAACTGGATTTGGATATGGTTATTGATTTGAGGCGATATGTTACAGTAGTATTATTTGTGAAGTAATCATAGATCAAATATGATTAGTAAATGAAGTGTGAAGGATTACACTACTACATGATTAAATTGACTAATCAAGAGTTAGAATATAAACAGGGATTAGTATGGAAGGATATGGAATTACCCTTGCAGATAGTAGTGAATCAGGCAAAGATTTAGGTTGGATTAGATTTCTATACCTACAGTTTGATTACGCTGCCATTTGTTTATGTATGTTATATTTACAGGACCTGGATTTGAGATAGAGATGTGAACGCGGAGACACTTGATACGAGCTTCTCAACAGGTGGGTAATTTCCTACCTGGTCCGGGTAGATGTATTGCATTCAGATTTAGTCATTGATATGAGCATGTTAGGTGTTCATATTACCTTGACCCTGCTCTTATTATCGTATGCTTGATCCTTTACCGCTGGCTATTAACTCCATTGCTGATATCATTTTTATTTTATCATGATTAGGAGTTATACATATAAGTGATGTAAGTAACTTAGAATTTGTTTAAGTTAAGTGCAAATAGTAAAGTCCGGATGACAACCTGATTGTACATTGGGCAAAAAGGTCATCTATAGGTAGATAATGTTTTGAACCTAGGGTTAATTCTAGTACCCTTAGGTTGCATGGTGACCACTGACCATATATTGTGTAAATGGTCAAGTGAATGGTACTTAGTGTGTCGCTACGGACCTGTGGTCCTAGCTTGATAATCGGTTCGAGTACGACTCTCTATCGGATAGAGAGTACATGGATCAGTCGAGTCCGACTCTCTACAGGGTAGAGAGTCTGCCGATTAGTCGGGTACGACTCTCTACAGGATAGAGAGTGCGTCGATCAGTTGAGTACGACTCTCTACAGGATAGAGAGTCCGTCGATCTGTTGTGTACGACTCTCTACAGGATAGAGAGTGTATTGATTAGATGGGTACGACTCTTTGCTGAACAGAGAGTCTGTGGTAGATGGCTGTATGTGTGACAGCATACACATATCATTTGCATGCATTCTGACGACATAGTCTCCCTTGGGGTTGAGAGAGTCGTCAGTCATCTTGCCTCCCAGTGCACTCCTCGAGGAGTAACTGGTGTGAGGGCAGAGCATTTGTTGTGCCGCACTCTACCACTATAGACGGTGGTAGTTGGAGTTGCGCGCAGTTGTCCTGGGTGCGTGGTACTCGACCACTCATTGGTAGTGTTAGTCGGAGTGGCCAGCAGCAGGGACCCCCGTTGTGTAGCGAGCTCTTTACGCTCATATGCTACTTGATCATACTGGCCACTTGGCCACTCTATAGCAATGGTTGGTGTGAGTTGGGACAGTTGTCATGTCGTGCCACCTAGGCCACACTGGGGTCATGGTAGCGAGTAGGGGTGAGCAGGCATGACCATGCATGCTGCATTGCCGTATCTGATGGCGCTTTGCATATTACCATATATATATACATATATGCATGTATATATATATATGGATGGTTGAGATCAATATATATATATAGATGCGGCCTATATATATATGATTATTGTGATGTTGCATTTGTTTGTACTATGCTTGCTGCATTTGGGTGGACATCATATTCATGCATGTCTCTTGCATTTGTTATACGATTGTGTCGGATATTGGTATGTGTTGGACAGACCACTAGATACCTTGACCTGTAGCTAGAGTATATTTTGAGTTGATCTACTCTTCCTGTTATATATATATATGTTGGATATATGTTCAGGTTGGATCATAGTAGCGTGACAGACTTCAGGTATGTCTGCATTTTTATGTTGTTCATTCAGTTAGACGGTATATGCTTGTATTTATATACTATGCTGATATACCTGTTGTACTTCTAGAGTATGTCGTTGAAATACATGTGATATTACATATATATACATGTTTCCTATTACCTACTGAGTTTTACTCACCACCCCCCACGGACCCTGGGTTTCGTCGCCTGTGCAATGTAGAAGACTTCGTGATGCCTGAGCACCGCCGGCTGACATCGTCTCATCTCACCTCCGAGGCTCCCGTGTGTATTTGGGCTTTCCGTTCGTTGTGTATTGTATTTTGGAGTTTTCGTGATGTACATGTTGTATATTCGGATTTTTGTCGAAGTTTTGTATTGTTGTGATGTGTTAGTCATACCGGTATGCATGTATAAGATGTGTATTGTTGTGGTATCATTTCCGCTGTGTGTAGTTGTTTTGATATATATATACTGTTGTGGTTTGGTATATTTGTATATATTATTGTCATTGTGGGCCTACAGGCAGAATATAAAACTTTAGTGGTATCAGAGCCCAAGGTTTTGCGATGCCATACAATGTTGTTTTTGAGTAGAGTCTTGGATTCTCGGGAGTCGATTTATTCGGTTTTGGTTTTTTGAGATGAGATGGACAGCGGCCTGAGCTCCAAGCAGCACGAGGTAAGAATTCCTAATAACTTATAGTTTAGTAGATATTTATCTAAACTTGATCAGTAGGTGTATACAATAGAATTATGACACCTGTGTAGACTGGTAGTAGGGGTCGTCCACCGAGGCGACCAACCGGAGTGACCTTTAGGGTTTATACTCCCGGTTATGTTGGCTATGCATTTATATGCTTATATTAGGGAATAACCCGTAGTATGTTGGTTATTATTCGTAATCGTGGTATGATTTGACCACGGGAACGACCTGTTGAGTCTGTGAGTCTTGAACCTGTGTCGAGAAGGTAATTTACCTTTGAGAGCCGACTGATACCGAGTCGGAAAACAGGGGCCAAGTCGTCACATTTATTATGGAAATCAGAGACTACAGTCTTAGAGATTTCCACTAACTGTGCTAGTTGGATCATTACCTATGGGTAATGAACAGACTTGTAGACTATTGTTGATGCAGATAGCGGAAGGCTAGGTTACGGTGTTTCATAGGGATTTTATCCCTGAGTTGTTAATACTGAGTTGTATAACTTTGAGAGTACTTTTGAGTAATTAACTCGTGTTATACTGAGAAAGAAGAGTTGTTTGCATACCAAAGATCGGGATCTGCTTGATTTGGTGATAAATGTAGAAAATAATCTTCGGAAAATAAAACATCACTTGATCATGGTTTAGTGATGTTGAAAGAGTGTATTTCCTCGTGTCACTTTTAGTGACACATTGTAAGGAATTTTTGAGCTTCAAGAAAGGGTGCTCTTGCTAGTAATAAAGGTAATCGCAGAGAGGTTACGACCACCTTATAGCTCGAGAAGATGAATGGATATTTTAAGCCACCTACGATTGTTGGCTTATAGTTGGATTAGGATGCCGGGATCTTCTATCAGATCCTACCGGAAGACGTTGGATTGAGATAGGAGTTTAGAAATGACTCCGTACAAGGGTTTAAGAGTTGGAGACCGATAAGCATATATTGCAGGTCAACTTAATAGAGTTAGAAGTCTCCGAATGTTGGATAAAAGGAGCAATATCAGGGTCACAGGCCTTGAGCTACTTTTCGATTATAAAAGACCAATCGCAGATCATCAGAATGTTCTTGTGGATATCAGCAAAATCATAACAAAGACTCCGAAGGGATTGTGTGCGTGCAGTGCGGATCACGAAGACACGCGAAGTCAGATAATCCATTGGATCAGTTCATCTGTTGCTATTGTGAGCAACCAGTACAGTGGAGGAGGTGTACTTTGAAGACTCAATTGAAGGCTATCGATGGTGTTCCAGGAGGAAGATGCATCGTCTCGACAGCAGAGATCAGCGCAGAAAATTGGGTTATCTCATCAGCAGCAATCTACTACCTCAGGCGTGGTCGAAGTTCCTTGATACTACCCTTCAGCAAAGATCAGCACAGAAGCAACATCATCAGCAGAAGACATTGTAGAAGACTCAGCAGACAACAACAAGCAGTTACCTCCAGATGAGTTTTGCTTAGTACAGAAGAGAGAGTATACGACGAAGGGCGTATCTATTTGGTATTCTACAGTTGTAGCTCATAGATTTAAGTGATAGGATCAGATGATCTAGGAAAAAAAATCCTTGGATCATTCATCGCAAAAATGCGACCGTTTTGTCGCGGACAGTTGGATCTCATCTTATTCTCTTCGGAGAAAGGCCGAGACCTGTGTGGAGCCTTTTGGATCGGATCAACAGATATTTCATCGTTCAGGGTATTACTTTAGTTTACCCTCAATGTTAATATTGAGAGATACTTGTAGTTACGAGTATCTTTATCTTGAACATTCTCAGTTGGATTAGAAGGGTCCTTTACATCGACTTGTGGGTCGATGGTATCTCTACCGTCAGGTGAGATGAGGATCAACAATTAAGAAGTCAAGGGATGCCCTTAGACTCGGATAGACATATCTTTACTGTAGACATATCCTTACGGATGGTCGAGTTGTTGGGATATTTATCTATCCCAATATTCCTCCTTGTGAAGATCCAGAACTCTTTGTTGAAAGCGAGATGGACATTTGAAATTATGCATCGATTATCGATAATGGAATGCGATAGTTGTTGAAAGTAAATATCCTTATTGTGGATAGATGATCTATTTAGATCAGCCAAAGACACCTGTGTATACTCTAAGGTTGGTTTACGACTAGAGTACTGATATTGTAGTGACATGATGTCATACGATTATCATTGTCGATGTGATGATTAATATATATCATCAGCTTAGAGTAAAGGGGATGCAGGTGTGTAGACACGCCAATTTCATACTTGGTATGAATTGTTATAAGTTGTGATTAAGTTGTTAGACTAATTAACGATTTAGTCGCCACTGGATTTGAGAATCGTGTATCCTGGACACGATTGGATCCTTTTGTAGTTGTTGGAGTTGCGTAACCTGGCCACTGTTGGTTGTGGTAGTTGGAGTTGCGCACTCGACCACCGTAGAAGATGGTTTGCCTTGTATGGTTTGGTTAATACTGTAGATGTGGATAGAATGTCTTAGCATTACTATACCACAGACTTGTTTGACAAAGGTGATGATGGAAATTATTTAGTCGGAAGCTGGTGAAACTAATTTACAGGACCTAGATGGCGGTTAACTTTTATATGAGTATTAGTTAAACCTTCCGGAGTGGATAAAAGGATGATGTACGCAAATGCGTCATTTCAGGGATTGGAACGATTCCGATGTAGTTGAATGAGGCATATCTTATGCCTACGTCAGTTAAGAAACTACGAGATAGTCTGTCATATACATGACATGACTTTAGTAGTTATTATCTGGATTTATAGTTGTATAGAGCAGGAATGGTCATGGGATTTTAACAAGCTACTGGGTAGCTACAATGGAGTTGCTGGAGCGCGAATAGTTGCAATAATTGCAACAAGGGAGATTGATTGCTATAGTCTTCCATGCACTTACAGTGTGTGTGGAGTGTATCTTGGATGATTGATGGATTTCTCTTCTGAGAAAATAATTCCCGTCTCTGATAAGGATGGTGGGTTTCCGGAGTTGCCGTGTTTAAGGAAGAGTTGCTACAGAAAGCACATCATTCGAGATGGGCTATATACCTTGGTGGTACTCAGATATACCGAGAGTTGAAACGTTTATACTGGTGGAATGGTATAAAGAGAGTTATAGCAGATTTTGCTGCTCGATGTTTAGTACGCCAGTAGGTGAAGGCTGAACATCAAGAACTCGCTGGATTGCTCTAGACAATTCCGATTTCGGAATGGAAGTGGGAGCATATCACGATTGATTGTGTTACGGCATTGCCTAGGACCCGTAAAGGACATGATGCAATTTGGGTGAGTGTGGATCGACTGACCAAATTAGCTCATTTCCTTTCTATTCGTGGGTCGTACTTATTGGATCATTCGGTAGAGTTGTATTACCGAAAGATTATCAGATTGCGTGGGGGTACTTTAAGTACAAAATTAGATAGAGATTTGCGATTTACCTCGCGATTTAGATAGAGTATGCACCAGACTATGGGCACAGAGCTTCGGCTTAGCGCAACATTTCATCTGCAGAAAGATGAACGGTCTAGGCATGACATTCAAACGTTGGAGGATCTATTCAGATCTTGTGTTGTGGATTATGGAGGTGTAGCTTATCGATTGGCTTTACCTCCGACACTTGCGAGTGTTCACAACGTATTGTATGTTTCTATGCTGGGGAAATACGCGCCGCGATCTGACCATGTTCTGAAAGAGGTTTCGATTCTACCTCAGTCTAATGCGACTTACGAGGAGATTTCAGTGCGTATTCCTGGTCGCAATGAGTGTCAGTTGCGGAACAAGACCATCCAACTCGGAAAGGTTGGATGATAGTATCCGACTGATGAGGAGACTACATGGGAGCTGGAAGATACTATCCAAGCTCGATATCCTCATTTGTTCACTTGAGGCATGTAGTAGTTCAAGAAATTTCTGGTATTGGTTCTTACACTTAAGTACGAAATTTGGGGACCAAATTTTCATAAGTGGGGGAGAATGTAAAATACCGGAAAAAAATAAAAAATAAATAAATAATAATAATAGAAAATACCCTTGTTAATTAAGAAATTGTCATATAGAATTTTTCAAGAATTTATAGAAATTTTTCTTGATTTAAACGGAAGGTTTATGGATATTTCATGGGGATAAAGCAAACAGACTTTTGTAAAACCTGTTTAGGCTATCTGCTAGGAATTAATGGGTTTAAATAAAAAAAAACCTTTATATTCTGTCGTTTCCCTTATTTTCCCAAATCGCGCCGTTCCTATTCCCCTCCCGATCCTTTCTTCCTCATGATTCCTCTCTTCATTACTGCCGCCGGCTTCTCCCTCGTGCGCCGTCACGCCGTTGCCGCCGCCGCCGCGAGGTCCTCTTCGATCGCCGGTGACCCAAGCTGACCAAACCTTGCCGCCGTGAGGGATCTGTTGCCACCCGTCGTCACGCCTCCATCGTCGCCTCTCACTGCGCCCGCCACGGCCATCCGCCTGTCGCCGCCGCCCCGTCGTCGGCCCTTCTCTCCTGCCAATGGTCGCTGCTCCATCGCCGTCGATCGAGCCTTCTGCCGTCGGAGATCTTCACCGCAAGGAGTCGTTGGTCAGGAACAACAACGTCTGTCGGTTTGCCTTCGACCCCATTGGACTCCAGCAAAGCCACTCTGCCGGATCGACCAGTCGTTTTCCTGGATCGGTGTCACCGTGAGTTGCCTGGCCAATATCACCGGAGTTAGGTAAGAGTCTGCCCTTTTCTCACCTTGGACGAAATTTTTGGTATTTCTGTGGATTTACCGTAGCTGAGTGATTGGTGAGTTTGGGCAGCACCTTGAGTCGGTGAACAGAGTGCCTTGAGTCGGTGAACAGAGGAAGGTGTGGCTGCCGAGGGATTTGGGACAGTCTGCTGATCCAGAGCACAGCCAAAGTTCGACTGTGTGATCGTGGTGGTGGAGAGTGCTACCATTCTAATTCACAGTGGTTCAGGAGGATGAGTCGGTGGATCTGCTGTGTGATCCCTTGCAGCCTATCTAGTCGGATTCTGGTAATACAATAGTCTTCGTTCCTATGGATCAAGGATTTGAAGATTGATACAAGAGAATGTTAATTACGGTGTGGATTTTTCAGGTGAGGAAGAGTTGCCATTCCCTACCTAAATGGGTTGTGCAGATTTGGCACATTGAGTTGGAGCAAGAAGCGGTGGTCGATTAGGACATTGATACAAGGCAGTATTCTCGGAGGTGAATACAATCAGCACAAACTACCTAATAGGTATGGTTGTAAACTGGATTTGGATATGGTTATTGATTTGAGGCGATATGTTACAGTAGTATTATTTGTGAAGTAATCATAGATCAAATATGATTAGTAAATGAAGTGTGAAGGATTACACTACTACATGATTAAATTGACTAATCAAGAGTTAGATTATAAATAGGGATTAGTATGGAAGGATATGGAACTACCCTTGCAGATAGTAGCGAATCAGCCAAAGATTTAGGTTGGATTAGATTTCTATACGTACAGTTTGATTACGCTGCCATTTGTTTATGTATGTTATATTTACAGGACCTGGATTTGAGATAGAGACGTGAACGCGGAGACACTTGATACAAGCTTCTCAATAGGTGGGTAATTTCCTACCTGGTCTGGGTAGATGTATTGCATTCAGATTTAGTCATTGATATGAGCATGTTAGGTGTTCATATTACCTTGACCCTTTTCTTATTATCGTATGCTTGATTCTTTACCGCTGTCTATTAACTCCATTGCTGATATCATGTTTAGTTTATCATGATTAGGAGTTATACATATAAGTGATGTAAGTAACTTAGAATTTGTTTAAGTTAAGTGCAAATAGTAAAGTCCGGATGACAACCTGATTGTACATTGGGCAAAAAGGTCATCTGTAGGTAGATAATATTTTGAACCTAGGGTTAATTCTAGTACTCTTAGGTTGCATGGTGACCACTGACCATATATTGTGTAAATGGTCAAGTGAATGGTACTTAGTGTGTCGCTACGGACCTGTGGTCCTAGCTTGATAATCGGTTCGAGTACGACTCTCTATCGGATAGAGAGTGCGTCGATCGATGAGTACGACTCTATAGGGTAGAGAGTCCGCGATTAGTCGCATGACTCTCTGAGGATAGAGTGCGTCGATCGATTGAGTATGACTCTCTACGAGGATAGAGAGTCCGTCGATGTTGTGTACGACTCTCTCTGTGATAGAAAGTGTATTGATTAGATGGGTACGACTCTTTCTGAGCAGAGTCTGTGGTAGATGGTCAGACGTGTGTGACAAAGATACACATGTCATTTGCATGCATTCCGACGACATAGTCTCCTTGGGGTTGAGAGAGTCGTATCATCTTGCCTTCCAGAGCACTCCTCGAGGAGTAACTGGTGTGAGGGCAGAGCATCTGTTGTGCCGCACTCTACCACTATAGACGGTGGTAGTTGGAGTTGCGTGCAGTTGTCCTGGGTGCGTGGTACTCGACCACTCATTGGTAGTGTTAGTCGGAGTGGCCAGCAGCAGGGACCCCCGTTGTGTAGCGAGCTCTTTACGCTCATATGCTACTTGATCATACTGCCCACTTGGCCACTCTATAGCAGTGGTTGGTGTGAGTTGGGACAGTTGTCATGTCGTGCCACCTAGGCCACACTGGGGTCGTGGTAGTGAGTAGGGGTGAGCAGGCATGACCATGCATGCTGCATTGCCGTATCTGATGGCGCTTTGCATATTACCATATATATATACATATATGCATGTATATATATATATGGATGGTTGAGATCAATATATATATAGATGCGGTCTATATATATATGATTATTGTGATGTTGCATTTGTTTGTACTATGCTTGCTGCATTTGGGTGGACATCATATTCATGCATGTCTCTTGCATTTGTTATACGATTGTGTCGGATATTGGTATGTGTTGGACAGACCACTAGATACCTTGACCTGTAGCTAGAGTATATTTTGAGTTGATCTACTCTTCCTGTTATATATATATATGTTGGATATATGTTCAGGTTGGATCAGAGTAGCGTGGCAGACTTCAGGTATGTCTGCATTTTTATGTTGTTCATTCAGTTAGACGGTATATGCTTGTATTTATATACTATGCTGATATACCTGTTGTACTTCTAGAGTATGTCGTTGAAATACATGTGATATTACATATATATACATGTTTTCTATTACCTACTGAGTTTTACTCACCACCCCGGACCGGTTTTCCGCCTGTAATGTAGAGAATACTTCGGATAGCTGAGCACCGCACGAACATCGTCTCATCTCACCTCCGAGACTCCCGTGTGTATTTGGGCTTTCCGTCCGTTGTGTATTGTATTTTGGAGTTTTCGTGATGTACATGTTGTATATTCGGATTTTTTTCGAAGTTTTGTATTGTTGTGATGTGTTAGTCATACCGGTATGCATGTGTAGGATGTGTATTGTTGTTGTATGATTTTTGCTGTGTGTAGTTGTTTTGATATATATATACTGTTGTGGTTTGGTATATTTGTATATATTGTTGTCATTGTGGGCCTACGGGCAGAATATAAAACTTTAGTGGTATCAGAGCCCAAGGTTCTGCGATGCCATACAATGTTGTTTTTGAGTCGAGTCTTGGATTCTCGGGAGTCGATTTATTCGGTTTTGGTTTTTTGAGATGAGATGGACAGCGGCCTGAGCTCCAAGCAGCACGAGGTAAGAATTCCTAATAACTTATGGTTTAGTAGATATTTATCTAAACTTGATCAGTAGGTGTATACAATAGAATTATGACACCTGTGTAGACTGGTAGTAGGGGTCGTCCACCGAGGCGACCAACTGGAGTGACCTTTAGGGTTTATACTCCCGGTTATGTTGGCTATGCATTTAGATGCTTATATTAGGGAATAACCCATAGTATGTTGGTTATTATTCGTAATCGTGGTATGATTTGACCACGGGAACGACCTGTTGAGTCTGTGAGTCTTGAACCTGTGTCGAGAAGGTAATTTACCTTTGAGAGCCGACTGATACCGAGTCGGAAAACAGGGGCCAAGTCGTCACATTTATTATGGAAATCAGAGACTACAGTCTTAGAGATTTCCACTAACTGTGCTAGTCGGATCATTACCTGTGGGTAATGAACAGACTTGTAGACTATTGTTGATGCAGATAGCGGAAGGCTAGGTTACGGTGTTTCATAGGGATTTTATCCCTGAGTTGTATAACTTTGAGAGTACTTTTGAGTACTTAACTCATGTTATACCGAGAAAGAAGAGTTGTTTGCATACCAGTATCGGGATCAAGCCGGTATTTGGTGATAAATGCAGAAAATAATCTTCGGGAAATAAAACATCACTTGATCATGGTTTAGTGATGTTGAAAGAGTGTATTTCCTCGTGTCACTTTTAGTGACACATTGTAAGGAATTCTTGAGCTTCAAGAAAGGGTGCTCGGTTAGTAACAGTGTACTGTGCAGAGTCGTGAGACTTGCAGAGGTTACGACCACCTAATAGCTCAAGAAGATGAATGGATATTTTAAGCCACCTACGATTGTTGGCTTATAGTTGGATTAGGATGCCGGGATCTTCTATCAGATCCTACCGGAAGACGTTGGATTGAGACAGGAGTTTAGAAATGACTCCGTACAAGGGTTTAAGAGTTGGAGACCGATAAGCAAATATTGCAGGTCAACTTAATAGAGTTAGAAGTCTCCGAATGTTGGATAAAAGGAGCAATATCAGGGTCACAGGCCTTGAGCTACTTTTCGATTATAGAAGACCAATCGCAGATCATCAGAATGTTCTTGTGGATATCAGCAAAATCAGAACAAAGACTCCGAAGGGATTGTGTGCGTGCAGTGCGGATCACGAAGACACGCGAAGTCAGATAATCCATTGGATCAGTTCATCTGTTGCTATTGTGAGCAACCAGTACAGTGGAGGAGGTGTACTTTGAAGACTCAATTGAAGGCTATCGATGGTGTTCCGGGAGGAAGATGCATCGTCTCGACAGCAGAGATCAGCGCAGAAAATTGGGTTATCTCATCAGCAGCAACCTACTACCTCAGGCGTGGTCAAAGTTCCTTGATACTACCCTTCAGCAGAGATCAGCACAGAAGCAACATCATCAGCAGAAGACATTGTAGAAGACTCAGCAGACAACAACAAGCAGTTACCTCCAGATGAGTTTTGCTTAGTACAGAAGAGAGAGTATACGACGAAGGTCGTATCTATTCGGTATTCTACAGTTGTAGCTCATAGATTTAAGTGATAGGATCAGATGATCTAGGAAAAAATCCTTGGATCATTCATCGCAGAAATGCGACCGTTTTGTCGCGGACAGTTGGATCTGATCTTATTCTCTTCGGAGAAAGGCCGAGACCTGTGTAGAGCCTTTTGGATCGGATCAACAGATATTTCATCGTTCAGGGTATTACTTTAGTTTACCCTCAATGTTAATATTGAGAGATACTTGTAGTTACGAGTATCTTTGTCTAGAACATTCTCAGTTGGATTAGAAGGGTCCTTTACATCGACTTGTGGGTCGATGGTATCTCTACTGTCAGGTGAGATGAGGATCAACAATTAAGAAGTCAAGGGATGCCCTTAGACTCGGATAGACATATCTTTACTGTAGACATATCCTTACGGATGGTCGAGTTGTTGAGATTATAGTATGATTATGTCTCTCAGATGTGCGTATAATCCGATTGCATTCGGATGTAGTTTCGGATGAACTCCTAGCCTTGTCGTTGCTTAGGCAAGTGGAGTAGGCGATCGAAATGATTGCGAAAATAGTCCGGTATCGAAGATCACATATCGAGTGATAGTGTTGTTGGAATCAGTGTTGTTAAACACTATGAAAATAGGAAGAACGTAAGTTGTGAGTATAGGAGAAGTTGGATAGGATATTTATCTATCCCAATATTCCTCCTTGTGAAGATCCAGAACTCTTTGTTGAAAGAGAGATGGACATTTGAAATTATGCATCGATTATCGATGATGGAATGCGATAGTTGTTGAAAGTAAATATCCTTGTTGTGGATAGATGATCTATTTAGATCATCCAAAGACACCTGTGTATACTCTAAGGTTGGTTTACGACTGGAGTACTGATATTGTAGTGACATGATGTCATACGATTATCATTGTCGATGTGATGATTAATATATATCATCAGCTTAGAGTAAAGGGGATGCAGGTGTGTAGACACGCCAATTTCATACTTGGTATGAATTGTTATGAGTTGTGATTAAGTTGTTAGACTAATTAACGATTTAGTCGCCACTGGATTTGAGAATCGTGTATCCTGGACACGATTGGATCCTTTTGTAGTTGTTGGAGTTGCGTAACCTGGCCACTGTTGGTTGTGGTAGTTGGAGTTGCGCACTCGACCACCGTAGAAGGTGGTTTGCCTTGTATGGTTTGGTTAATACTGTAGATGTGGATAGAATGTCTTAGCATTACTATACCACGGACTTGTTTGACAAAGGTGATGATGGAAATTAATTAGTCGGAAGCTGGTGAAACTAATTTACAGGACCTAGATGGTGGTTAACTTTTACATGAGTATTAGTTAAACCTTCTGGAGTGGATAAAAGGATGATGTACGCAAATGCGTCATTTCAGGGATTGGAACGATTCCGATGTAGTTGAATGAGGCATATCTTATGCCTACGTCAGTTAAGAAACTACGAGATAGTCTGTCATATACATGACATGACTTTAGTAGTTATTATCTGGATTTATAGTTGTATGGAGCAGGAATGCTCATGGGATTTTAACAAGCTACTACGTAGCTACAATGGAGTTGCTGGAGCGCGAATAGTTGCAATAATTGCAACAAGGGAGATTGATTGCTATAGTCTTCCATGCACTTACAGTGTGTGTGGAGTGTATCTTGGATGATTGATGGATTTCTCTTCTGAGAAAATAATTCCCGTCTCTGATAAGGATGGTGGGTTTCCGGAGTTGCCGTGTTTAAGGAAGAGTTGCTACAGAAAGCACATCATTCGAGATGGGCTATATACCTTGGTGGTACTCAGATATATCGAGAGTTGAAACGTTTATACTGGTGGAATGGTATAAAGAGAGTTATAGCAGATTTTTCTGCTCGATATTTAGTACGCCAGTAGGTGAAGGCTGAACATCAAGAACTCGCTGGATTGCTCTAGACAATTCCGATTTCGGAATGGAAGTGGGAGCATATCACGATTGATTGTGTTACGGGATTGCCTAGGACCCGTAAAGGACATGATGCGATTTGGGTGAGTGTGGATCGACTGACCAAATCAGCTCATTTCCTTTCTATTCGTGGGTCGTACTTATTGGATCATTCGGTAGAGTTGTATTACCGAAAGATTATCAGATTGCGTGGGGTACTTTAAGTACCAAATCAGATAGAGATTTGCGATTTACCTCCCGATTTTGATAGAGTCTGCACCAGACTATGGCCACATAGATTCGGCTTAGTGCAACATTTCATCCGCAGAAAGATGAACGGTCTAGGCATGACATTCAAACGTTGGAGGATCTATTCAGATCTTGTGTTGTGGATTATGGAGGTGTAGCTTATCGATTGACTTTACCTCCGACACTTGCGAGTGTTCACAACGTATTGTATGTTTCTATGCTGGGGAAATACGCGCCGCAATCTGACCATGTTCTGAAAGAGGTTTCGATTCTAACTCAGTCTAATGCGACTTACAAAGAGATTTCAGTGCGTATTCCTGGTCGCAATGAGCGTCAGTTGCGGAACAAGACCATCCAACTCGGAAAGGTTGGATGATAGTATCCGACTGATGAGGAGACTACATGGGAGCTGGAAGATACTATCCGAGCTCGATATCCTCATTTGTTCACTTGAGGCATGTAGTAGTTCAAGAAATTTCTGGTATTGGTTCTTACACTTAAGTACGAAATTTGGGGACCAAATTTTCATAAGTGGGGGAGAATGTAAAATACCGGAAAAAAATAAATAAATAAAAATAATAATAGAAAATACCCTTGTTAATTAAAAAGTTGTCATATAGAATTTTTCAGGAATTTATAGAAATTTTTCTTGATTTAAACGGAAGGTTTATGGATATTTCATGGGGATAAAACAAACAGGCTTTTGTAAAACCTGTTTAGACTATCTGCTATAAATTAATGGGTTTAAATAAAAAAAAACCTTTATATTCTGTCGTTTCCCTTATTTTCCCAAATCGCGCCGTTCCTATTCCCCTCCCGATCCTTTCTTCCTCATGATTCCTCTCTTCATTCACGGCTTCCCCTCGTCTTGGCGTCACGCCACCGCCATGTAGCCGCGAGGTCCTCTTCGATCGCCGGTGACCCAAGCTGACCAAACCTTGCCGCCGTGAGGGATCTGTTGCCACCCGTCGCCATGCTTCCATCGTCGCCTCTCACTCGCGCGCCGGCCATGATAGCCGCTTTTTCCCTGTCGCTGCGCCCCGTCACTGTGCCCCGTCGTCGGCCCTTCTCTCTTGCCAATGGTCGCTGCTCCATCGCCGTCGATCGAGCCTTCTGCCGTCGGAGATCTTTACCGCAAGGAGCCATTGGTCAGGAACAACAACGTCTGTCGGTTTGCCTTCGACCCCATTGGACTCCAGCACAGCCACTCTGCCGGTTCGACCAGTCGTTTTCCCGGATCGGTGTCACCGTGAGTTGCCTGGCCAATATCACCGGAGTTAGGTAAGAGTCTGCCCTTTTCTCACCTTGGACGAAATTTTTGGTATTTCTGTGGATTTACGGTAGCTGAGTGATCGGTGAGTTTGGGCAGCACCTTGAGTCGGTGAACAGAGTGCCTTGAGTCGGTGAACAGAGGAAGGGGTGGCTGCCAAGGGATTTGGGGCAGTCTGCTGATCCAGAGCACAGCCAAAGTTCGACTGTGTGATCGTGGTGGTGGAGAGTGCTACCATTCTAATTCACAGTGGTTCAGGAGGATGAGTCGGTGGATCTGCTGTGTGATCCCTTGCAGCCTATCTAGTCGGATTCTGGTAATACAATAGTCTTCGTTCCTATGGATCAAGGATTTGAAGATTAACAGTCAAGAGAATGTTAATTACGGTGTGGATTTTTCAGGTGATGAAGAGTTACCATTCCCTACCTAAATGGGTTGTGTAGATTTGGCACATTGAGTTGGAGCAAGAAGCGGTGGTCGATTAGGACATTGATACAAGGAAGTATTCTCGGAGGTGAATACAATCAGCACAAACTACCTAATAGGTATGGTTGTAAACTGGATTTGGATATGGTTATTGATTTGAGGAGATATGTTACAGTAGTATTATTTGTGAAGTAATCATAGATCAAATATGATTAGTAAATGAAGTGTGAAGGATTACACTACTACATGATTAAATTGACTAATCAAGAGTTAGAATATAAACAGGGATTAGTATGGAAGGATATGGAACTACCCTTGCAGATAGTAGCGAATCAGCCAAAGATTTAGGTTGGATTAGATTTCTATACCTACAGTTTGATTACGCTGCCATTTGTTTATGTATGTTATATTTACAGGACCTGGATTTGAGATAGAGACGTGAACGTGGAGACACTTGATACAAGCTTCTCAATAGGTGGGTAATTTCCTACCTGGTCCGGGTAGATGTATTGCATTCAGATTTAGTCATTGATATGAGCATGTTAGGTGTTCATATTACCTTGACCCTGCTCTTATTATCGTATGCTTGATCCTTTACCGCTGGCTATTAACTCCATTGCTGATATCATGTTTATTTTATCATGATTAGGAGTTATACATATAAGTGATGTAAGTAACTTAGAATTTGTTTAAGTTAAGTGCAAATAGTAAAGTCCGGATGACAACCTGATTGTACATTGGGCAAAAAGGTCATCTGTAGGTAGATAATATTTTGAACCTAGGGTTAATTCTAGTACCCTTAGGTTGCATGGTGACCACTGACCATATATTGTGTAAATGGTCAAGTGAATGGTACTTAGTGTGTCGCTACGGACCTGTGGTCCTAGCTTGATAATCGGTTCGAGTACGACTCTCTATCGGATAGAGAGTGCGTCGATCAATCGAGTACGACTCTCTATAGGGTAGAGAGTCTGCCGATTAGTCGGGTACGACTCTCTACAGGATAGAGAGTGCGTCGATCAGTTGAGTATGACTCTCTACAGGATAGAGAGTCCGTCGATCTGTTGTGTACGACTCTCTACAGGATAGAAAGTGTATTGAGTTGGTAGATGGTCGTGTGACGGCAAAGATACACAGTCATTTGCATGCATTCTGACGACATAGTCTCCTTTGGGGTTGAGAGAGTCGTCAGTCATCTTGCCTCCCAGTGCACTCCTCGAGGAGTAACTGGTGTGAGGGCAGAGCATTTGTTGTGCCACACTCTACCACTATAGACGGTGGTAGTTGGAGTTGCGTGCAGTTGTCCTGGGTGCATGGTATTTGACCACTCATTGGTAGTGTTAGTCGGAGTGGCCAGCAGCAGGGACCCCCGTTGTGTAGCGAGCTCTTTATGCTCATATGCTACTTGATCATACTGCCCACTTGGCCACTCTATAGCAGTGGTTGGTGTGAGTTGGGACAGTTGTCATGTCGTGCCACCTAGGCCACACTGGGGTCGTGGTAGCGAGTAGGGGTGAGCAGGCATGACCATGCATGCTGCATTGCCGTATCTGATGGTGCTTTGCATATTACCATATATATATACATATATGCATGTATATATATATATGGATGGTTGAGATCAATATATATATAGATGCGGTCTATATATATATGATTATTGTGATGTTGCATTTGTTTGTACTATGCTTGCTGCATTTGGGTGGACATCATATTCATGCACGTCTCTTGCATTTGTTATATGATTGTGTCGGATATTGGTATGTGTTGGACAGACCACTAGATACCTTGACCTGTAGCTAGAGTATATTTTGAGTTGATCTACTCTTCCTGTTATATATATATATGTTGGATATATATTCAGGTTGGATCAGAGTAGCGTGGTAGACTTCAGGTATGTCTGCATTTTTATGTTGTTCATTCAGTTAGACGGTATATGCTTGTGTTTATATACTATGCTGATATACCTGTTGTACTTCTAGAGTATGTCGTTGAAATACATGTGATATTACATATATATACATGTGTCCTATTACCTGCTGAGTTTTACTCACCACCCCCCGCGGACCCTGGGTTTTCTGTCGCCCAGGTAACAGGTAGAATACTTCGTGATAGCTTGGAGCACCGCCGACTGATATCGTCTCATCTCACCTCCGAGGCTCCCATGTGTATTTGGGCTTTCCGTCCGTTGTGTATTGTATTTTGGAGTTTTCGTGATGTACATGTTGTATATTCGGATTTTGTTCGAAGTTTTGTATTGTTGTGATGTGTTAGTCATACCGGTATGCATGTGTAGGATGTGTATTGTTGTGGTATCATTTCCGCTGTGTGTAGTTGTTTTGATATATATATACTGTTGTGGTTTGGTATATTTGTATATATTGTTGTCATTGTGGGCCTACGGGCCTTGTATTAACCCGAAATGTTGCCACGTACAGGGGAGGTGCCGTCCGTTTGATTTTCGGCTCGGCATGCTCTTGGGGCGTGACAAGCATGACAATAGCCGATGGAAACACTTGAAGGCTAGCGTAATGGGTGAATGAGTCATGGAGGACTCGGAGGGATCTGATAGGCATGAGGCTGATAGAGGTGGCTAGAAGGCTTAGGTATAGGCTATGGGTGGTTATCAAATATGAGAGGATCATACTTGGGTTAAATATCATGGTTGAGATTTATCAGTCGACTAAGGTATTGGATAGTCAACTGGCCAAATGTTTGACAATCAGGAGCTGAGTTGACTCAGAGCAGTCGACTGGTCATATAGTCGACTAAAGCTCAACTGCTCGAATTGTGCTTTGGAAGTCGACTACAAGTTGTGTGTAGTCAACTGGCCTTGAGCAGTCGACTTCCATGGATAGCAGTCGACTGGTGTTTGTGAACATGAGTACAAAAGCTCTAGTAATCGACTAGCCAGTCGACTACTGAGCAGCAGTCGACTGCTAGTAAGGGCAGTCGACTGTTGTTGTATCCATTGGCTGGAATACCAACATGGATTAAGTCCATTGTGAGACAACGGTACTGTAGGCAATCGACTGGTTCCTTTTAGCAGTTGACTGTCAGGTGGAAATTCAAGTCACGCGGAGGCATAAAAGTAGCTCAATGGGGAGGATTTCGACAGCGATTCTAGAAGTGATTTAAGGCGAAGTGCTAGTGCATTTCAAGGTCCTTCAAGTTCTCCCAAAGCAAGCAATAAAAAGCCCTAGTTTGTAAAGTGTTTTCACTACTTGTCTCATTTGCTTATTGTATTTGCTTGTATTTATTTCTTATTGTTGTAAGAATCTTGTACGAAGTTTCTCCACCTTTGGATTGTTCTGAGAAGGAGAAGGTTTAGTGGTGGTGTGCATCACTAGAGCTCACTTAAGCTCGACCCGTGGAGTAGGAACCCTAGGTTCCGAACCACGTTACATCATTGTGTTTGGGTGTGATTTTGTATTTGTTGTGCATTTCTATTTATATTCTGCTGCATACTAACATCATTATAGATGAGCACGCGAAATAACAACGAAATCAACGAATCACTATTCACCCCTCCTCTAGCACGGTCAACTGATCCCCTACACCCTAGTGTTCAAGGATTGGGCTATAGTGCTCATCCGATCATATAGTAGATAACGAAGGTACTCACGGGTGCTCACAGATCAGTTGTGTAATATAACATCTCTCTCTCTCTAGAATATATATATATATATATATATATATATATATATATATATATATAATGGTGATATCCTGGGCGACACTTTATGCATGGCTATCGATGTGGCGATGCCACCTCGTCTCGTCCACGCCATGCTCGCCTCGCAAATTTCTTTCCCTTCGTTTCTCAATTTCAATTTCCCCAGTTTTTTTTGCTTTGCCACCACATGAGAACTCTAGTTCTTCCCTTCCTTTTCTTTCGATCCCATCGCCTCACCCCTCCCCATCTTTTGTCCGAGCCCCCCTTCCCCTCTGCACATCGTTGCACACGATCCGCCTCGCGCGCGACCTTTTCTACACGCAATCCACCTCGCCGTGTCGGCCTAGCCACATGCCTCCTTCCCCTCAATGTGTTGTGAAGACCAACTCCTCGCTACGTCAGGGTGTCATCCTCCTCATCGCACGGGATCCGTGAGTTTGAAACTTCACATTACTTCATGCTTGATGCTTAAGCTTAATAATCTCAATCTTCAAAATCACCGTGATGTTGGTCTCAAAAGACCAGCACCACATTTGGAATTAGTCTTTTAAGACTAGCACCACATTGGTGTCGGTCTTAAAAGACCAATAACAAACGTGGTGCTGGTCTTTTGAGATCAACACCATGTTGGGTCTCTAAGACCAGCACCACAACATTTGGTGTTTATCACAAAAAATAATATTCATAGCATTCTTTAATGGATTAGAAAAATTATTCATAGCATTTATTTATATTAAATAATAGTAAATCCTTTAATTTTAAGTTATAATCTTTTATAGGGAGCCACTATCACTGGCCGACAATGGAACAAAATGAGGATAGTGATGAGCTATACATTCTTGAACTTGCAGATGATCAAAAGCCAAAAATTGGTATGGAATTCTCATCACTAGATGAGGTATTTTCGTTCTATAACCAATATGCACGAGAAGCAGGATTTAGTACAAGGATAAGCAATAGCAAGAAAAATAAGATCACAAAGGAAGTTGTCTAGAAAAAATTTCTATACTTTAAAGAAGGTTAAACAAATAATAAACATGAAAAAAGTGATCAACGAACAAGGGAAAGAGCATGTGGAGAAGTTAGAATTGGTTGTAAGGCATACATTTAACTTGTTAAAGAACAAACTCGACCTAATTGGGTTGTCATTAGCTTCATGGAAAGCCATAATCATCCACTCTTGACTCCTTCAAAGGTGCATTTGCTACGCTCACATCGTAATGTTTCAGCAGTAAGGAAAGCACCGGCTCAACAGTTTTTGAAGGTTAATGTACCAACTTGTCAACAAATGAGATTATTTGATATAGAGTATGGAGGGTCTGAGTGTGTAGGTTGCATAGAAAGAGATATTATTAAGTTTGAGAAAGAACTAAGGGATGAACAAAAGGGTATCAATGTTGAAACATTGATTGAGTTTTTTGCATCTGAGAGAGAAGAATTCTGCTTTTTTCTTTGATTATGAGGTTGATTCATATAACAGATTTAGTAGGTGTTTTTGGTTGGATCATGTACTAGAATAACAAACATTGTATTTGGTGATGTAGTTGTATTTGATACGGCATATAACACCAATAAATATGAGTTGAATTTTGCGTCATTTGTAGGAGTTAATCACCATCATCAAACAATTGTTTTTGGTTGCAACTTTATAAGTGATGAGAAAACTGAGTCTTTTGTTTGGTTGCTTAATGAGTTCATAGAAGTCATGCCTAAAGGAGCACCAAACATAATCATCACTAATCAAGATCCTGCTATGATGAAAACCATTCCACAAGTTTTCCCTTAGACAATGCATCGATATTATTTGTGGCACATACTAAATAAATTCCTTGAAAAATTAAACCCTTTGATTTTTCGTGACTACTATCAAACCATAAAGAATATCATTGGAAAATCTACAACACCTGATGAATTTGAGAAATCATGGGAAGAGGTTATCAAGTGTGCTAATTTGGAGAAAAATGATTGGTTGTCATTGATGTATGAATTGCGACACAAGTGGGTACTAGCATATTTTAGCCATGTATTTTGTGCTGGAATGTCAAGTAGTTAAAAATCTGAAATCTCACATGCATTTTTCAAGAGGTATGTCTCAAATAAAAACTCATTGATGGATTTTATCATCCGTTTCAATAGGGCACTGAGACACCTAAGGCACAATGAGTTAATTATTGATCATGTTGATATGAATGAGCATCCCAAGATTAAAATAAATTGGTCACTAGAAACTCAAATGGTCAAGTTGTACATGAAAAAAAAATGGATGGAGTTTCAAAGTGAAATGAGTGAGAGTCATGGTTATCATGTCCAACAAGCATCTATAGGAGTTGAGTTAGTTGTTTACCAAGTGATGAAATTTCAAAGTTATTCTTCCTCCAAACAAAGGATACTCATGCATGCCAAATAGAGAGACTACATATCCTGTAGCTATATGAAATATGTGTTCGAGGGCATTTCATGCAAGCATATGTTAGCTTTTTTCGTATCAACCAAGTGTTTCAGTTGTCTGATAAATATATATTCAAACGGTGGACATGAAATGTAAAGGCTAGAGTGATATATGTTGTAGGGGAACAAAATCCTATTGATGATTCAAAAAGATTTTTTATGTCAAGACACTCGAGGTTATCCTATAAAGCTTCAATATTAGTTAATGGTGCATTTTTGACTGATGAGGAGATAAACTTCTTGGATGAACAATTCAATAATATCTATAGAAAAATTCAAGAGATGAACGTTACTAGAACATCCAACAATGAAAGTCAAATGAATAAATCTATGGATGAGCACCTTGGTATTATTGATCCTCCTTATGTAAGAACAAAGGAATGTGGGAAGAGATTGAAATCATCAAAGGATAAGTCAATCTCAAAGTCGAGATTATATCGTGGATGCGGGCAACGAGGTGTGTCACATGACAAGCGCAATTGCCTAAATTTACAACAAGGGTATGCGTTGATAAAATCTAGGTTTGTATGATTATTTTATTTGTAATTCAAATATTTTAATTAAATATTATAAATATGATAATGTGTTGATTGCCATATTAACTTTTGATAATCATCATAACAGCAATGACGACACATATGAAAAAGATTTGGCATCTAGAGCTAGCACTATAAGAGTTTCTTTGTATTAAATTATAGTAGTTGATTGATTGATTGTGAAATTGATGTCAATAATTGTCTTTATTGTTACAGGTTCTAACAATCCAATCGTGCACGAGTAAAGGGTCACAAAGACTGGAGGCTTTTTTTCGACATGCTTAGTTCATATTATATACTTGACATTTTGATGCATAGTTATATGATACTATCCACCTTCAAAAGTTTGTTTAATCTCAACTATTTGTTTATGCAACAAAGAAGAAAAAGAAAGTTGACATTATGGAGTATTTGACATGTTTGTTTTATTTCTTTCTATGTTGTCTGACTTGTTGAAATATATGGATATAACAAAGAAGAAAAAGAATTTTTTTGCACACAATGATGTATGTATGAGCATATTGAATCTGTGTGTTCAATGGAATTCATATTGACTATGAATTTTATTTGGTGTAATGCTTTAATATTCTTTCGTAGAGAATGATATTGTCATAGGAAAAAAATTTATTTCTCGTGTTATTTACCTTCATACACTGATGAATCGATTAACAAATAATCTGTGGCTTGTTATAGTGCCAACAGTCGACAACTCTACCTCAGCATTGGATTGATGTGGTAGAGCTCCAGTTTTTCATTTTTTTAGAGCAACACTAGCACCACTATGGTGCTAATATTCAACAACCAACACATGGTGTTGATATTCAAAAACCAACACCACGTTGGTCCTGGACTTTGAATATCATCACCACCATTTATCTCACTAAAAACTTTCGTGGTGTTGTTATTTTAAGTGCAGCGCCAAAGTGGTCCTGGACTTCTAATATCAACACCACAGTTTATTTCACCATTTTAACTCATGGTGCTGGAATTTGAAGTGTAGCACCATGGTGGTGCTGGACTTTATAGAGCAACACCACAGGTTATCGAAGTACACTACTTGATGGTGCTAGTATTTCATATGCAGCACCACGTTGGTCCTGGACTTTGAATATCATCACCACCGTTTATCTCACTTAAAACCTTCGTGGTGTTGTTATTTCAAGTGTAACACCACTATGATCCTGGACTTTCAATATTAACACCACATTTTATTTCACCATTTTAACTAATGGTGCTGGAATTTGAATGTAGCACCATGGTGGTGTTGGACTTTATAGATCAACACCACCGATTATTGAAACTCACTACTTGATGGTGCTGGTATTTCAAGTTCAACACCACATTGGTCATGGACTTTGAATATCAACACCATCATGTATCTCACCACATTAGTATAAGTTTTTAATTCATTATACTACCAAATAATTTAAATTACTTACAATGAATCCAGATGAGCAATAAACAGAGTTGTTATATAACTTACAAGATGAGGAGATCTCCCTAAAAAGAATTGAACAATATGTATCGATACACTCCCCATTTGTCAAAAGTTAGATTTCCTTATAATATAGTTGATATAATTCATCTCATGATACATTCATGTAAAATAAACTTAGTCCTTCTAACTTACTAAGATAAAGAAGGATATACATCATAGTAGAATAGAAATTAAAGGGCTTCATGGATAACTCTTTCCTGGGGTGCAGGTTGGGTAAAAGAAGTGTTACGAAGGGTCACCCGAGTATGAAGATGTCTGACAAGAGACTGGTTGATCTCACGAACCCTCAATAAGTAGGAGGAATATAGTCTCAATTTATAGAGGAAGAAAGGGGTAGAAGTCAAAGGGTTTTCTATATTAAAGAGGGAAGTTGGAAAGTCAGAGTTTTTAATGAGATTGTGTGTTCCGAGGAGGTGGCTGGGAAAAAATAGGCAAAGTAGATAAGAATGAATAGGGTCATCATTTATTACATATATAATCCCTGGTCAAAAGTTGGCCCGGTGGATGTCCATAAGATCCCTGGGTGTTAGACGATCGATATGAAAATAAAGCGATCACCATGGTCCTCCTACTACAACACCATGGCCCTAAACTTAAAACCTTTGTGGTGCTATTATTTCAAGTGCAACACCACCATTGTCTTGGACTTTCAATATCAACACCACATTTTATTTCACCATTTTAACTAATGGTGCTAGAATTTAAAGTGCAGCACCATGGTGGTGCTAGATTTTACAGATCATCACCACAGGTTATCGAAGCTCACTACTTGATGGTCTTGGTATTTCAAGTGTAGCACCACATTGGTCCTGGACTTTGAATATCAGCACCACCATTTATCTCACCTAAAACCATCATGCTGCTATTATTTCAAGTGCAACACGAAAGTGATCCTAGAATATGAACATCATCGGCAACTGTTATCTCACCTCACCCCTTTATGTTGTTGGTATTTCAAGTACAACACCAATGTGGTCCTAGATTTTGAAGATCAACACCACCGTTTACATAGATATTTCTTTCATGGTGTTGTTATTTCAAGTACAATACCACGGTGATCCTGGACTTTGAATATTAGCACCACCTTTTAGCTCAGTTTAAAGTTGCATGGTGTTGTTAATGCAAGTACAACACCAAGGTGGTTCTGGAATTTGAATATCATCACCACCCTTTACATAGATATTTCCTTCATGGTGTTGATAATTCCAGACCATCACCACGGTAGTCCTAGACTTTGAATAGCATCACCAACTGTTATCAAACCAAACAAGCATTGCTAGATTCATGAATGTATTATATAACATTAATTAAACCTATAACCGATACAATCATCACAAATACAACCCCTGTCAATCATCTTTTTAAATTTTCACAAATTCAGTTATACAATTTCCTCAAATAAATAAATACATATTTACAATCCCATCCCATGTATTATTACATTACATTTTGGAGAACCTATCCTTTAGAATTGACACTAAGTCATTTATTCTGAATTTTGTCATGTCTACTTGTTTGAAGTCCATATTGACACCATACAGTAGACATCTTATGTATTGTATCACAAAGAAGGCATAGTCATTGCTATCAAAATACCATCAGGAATTAATATTTCAATTCGACCAAATTTCAGTTTGTTTCTTTTACTTACCTGTCTTATTGTTGGGGACAATCAGCTGTAAAAGAAACCCAGTTATCTATGGGGTAATAATCTTCTAAACATGGATGAATTACAATGAGTTTTTCAGATGAATAATCTTTAAGATCCGATACCTATTATTACAAATACATAAAACTAAAATAATTATTCTTTTATACATACAATTGATGCAATACTGAAAATTAATAATAATATTGGCCACTCACCATTGCTTCAAAAACATGTGTTGATTTGACACCATATAAAAGCAAGTTGTAGTGATTGAAACTTTTTGTTTTTGTGTCAATACACAACAAGTGAAAGTGCATTTTGCCAATGTTTAGAGGTATAAAAATATATCTAACCTCTCCCTCTTTCAGGTCCATCTTTATGATTTGTGTCCTGGCGATATTCCATGACACTTTTGATGTACACTACAATTGTGTAAAGAGAGAAATAATTAAATAATTAGTATAAGTTTTTAATTCGTCATACTACCAAATAATTTAAATTCCTTACAATGAATCCGAATGAGCAATAAACAAACTTGTTATATGACCTACAAGATGAGGAGACCTTCCTAAAAAGAATTGAACAATATGTATCGATACACTTTCCATTTGTGAAAGCATATCCAATTACTCCAGATAAGAATGAATTCATAGTAATGCAAAAGGTGCTTCCTCCCAAACAAATCCTGTAATAGGCCTACATACAAAATAATTGGTAAATAAATATTTGCACTTTGTATATTATTGTAACGTAATTTTCGAATGTCATGACGGATGTGACTACCATACTTTATTTTTTCCAATCTTTTAAACAAGTAGTTCACATCATCATCTTGTTTTTGCTTCTTGTACATCTTAAATTATTTCTTGACATACTATAATAAACAAAATAGATTATTAAATTAAATAAATAAGAATACACAAATATTTTCTTCTTTAGACACTGACTTACAGTAATGACTTCCATCCTCATTTTGTCGAGTTTATCAATCCATGTTGCCTCCCTCTCAACCTCTTTTTCAAAATCTTCTTCCTGAATAGAGATAGTATCCCTCCTTCACAATTCATTCATACCAATTATTTCTTTTCCCTTGTCCCCAATGACTTATGCCTTTCTTATATCTTTTTCATTCTTCCCTTTTGATACCTCACAGATTTCTCTCTTGCTTCTCTTCTTTTGAGGTACCAAGTTTGCTCAGACAGGACTATCAATAAGAGTATCCCTATAATCATAGCAACTTCTATCACATAGTCTTCTAGTCATCTTTCTAGTAGTAACTCTTTCCGATTCAGATTGAGGATCGACTACAGGGTTATTTAATTCAGCCTACATGCCTTCTTTTTGTATAATTTCAAGTAATTATTTAACCCTTTCAGTTAATGTCATGTTCTCCATTGTTAGCTCTTTGATTCAATTTTGATCAACAATGCATTCATTGCATTCAGTAGTAGGGTATCATGCTTGTATCAAATGCGATGATGATGTCTCTAATGGATGTGGAATATTATCCATATAATAAAGAATCTCAAGCAATGTAATTTCACTAGGGGTAGGGACTATATCAACTATAATCTATCAAAATATCAACCAATTATTTTGATAATGAAATTAACACAAATATTAAGTCGTGACTTAATATCTACCTGTTCAGGCGAGACTTTCTCTAATAAAGCTCTCACCTTATTAATATGTGAAGGAGTTGTCCTCCACTTATTTATTCATGCCCCTTCAGTATTATATGGTATCTGGATTAGGCATGCTCCAAAAACCAAGCCTGCTTCGTATAAAAACTGACCGAACCAACCAAACTTGAAAGTTCGGTTCGGTCCAATCGAAAATTCAATTTTTTACTAAAAAAAATATCAGTTATTCGGTTCAGTTTCGGATTTGAATCGAAAAAATTTAGTTTAATCGAACCGATCGATTTTTAACTGAAGTAGTCGGCTAATGTAAATAAGCAGTCGACTGATGTAAATAATCAGTCGACTGTGTATCGCGATTTGGTCTAAAATCATGATTCGTGAAATCATGAAATCACGAAATCGTGATTTTCTCTGACCCTAAACCCTAACCTTTCACTCTCAGCCTCTAGCTGACTCTTCGAAGCCCTCTCTCTGACCTTCATCACTCCACTCTCCATCTTTGTCCATCCTAAACCCTAATTCTCTCCGTCTCCGTCTTCGTCAGCCATGTTGGGGAAATGATCGTCGCTAGAGGGGGGGGGTGAATAGCGATTCATACGTAGATGGAATTCTATCGTGTTCGTCTCTACAAAACTTGTTAGTGCAGTGGAAATATGAAATACAATACAACTATAAAGACAAATGCACAATCACAACATAAAGATATAACGTGGTTCGGAACCTCAAGGTTCCTACTCCACAGGTTGGGCTCAAATGAGCCCAAGCGAAGCCAACCCCCACAAATAATCACAAATACTCATTCTTGACAACAAGTTAGAGGCGAAGAAACCTTGTACAAGAGTTTACAACAATAAACGAAAGTATAATAAGCAAATACAAATACAACACACAAAAACATGTTAGTAATATATAAGAGATGTCCTAAGGCAATCACCTTATGTTTGAACCATTTATATGATAAAAGAAGATTCACTATTTGAGTATACATGTTTTTATGTATTTGATTTGATCTTAAACTCATTTACTGAATGTCCACGATATGATTCATAGCATGAGAGAATTTGTGATTGGATCACAACTAGTGAGTATCTCTACATGTGTAATTGTGATGTATCAGAATTATCCCTAGTCGATGAATTGATGGATTTGGACACCATCAATTTTGTCGAGACTAACACGAGGTATACTCCTTGGTGTATCCAAGCAGCTGATTCTCATTGGCTGGAGACATTGTTATGTCCGAAGTTAATCGTGGATGCTAGTTATGGTAACTAGTTCATTAGAGTGACCAGTCGTAAGACTTCATACGGTTCTCTGCATATATAGATATGTCAATGAAGTTTTTACTGCATCTTAAGTGCGATGTTCCTTTGACTTGCGGTATTCAAGTCATCTTGATCATGAAGACTTATACTTTGACATCTTAAGCAAGCATCTCTGAGGAGATGTGGACCCGGGATGATTGGGTATAAGTCGAAGTGATCGAAGGTGTTTGAATAGCCTATAAAGGATTCACCACTCCTTGCGAGGAGATGTATACCCATGGCCTCTCGTAGGATTGTTACTAAAGTCTTTGGCCAAAGTATTACATGTTTAGAGTAAGGTACTCTTGGATACATGTGCAGTAACTAGAATCCGTAGGACGAGGAAATGATACTTGGGCTAGGTGTGACGTAGTCAACCTAGTGGGGACTGACACTATAGACCATGTCCTGAACCAAGTGGGTATAAGATGAGTGAAGGGAATGGGGCACAAATCATTATAGCTGCTGAAGGGTTTCAGAAATAGTTTTGGATCAAACATTGATCTTTTCGGTTAATTGGGGATCATGATGTACTACTAGGTGCCACTCATGATCATTCTATAATTAATGGTTAATTATAGACGGCCAACATAAACCGAGAACCTATTTGGTCACACGCACAACGAGCATAATCCAAAGGATTTAAACGAGCTTGAGAATGAGATTCTCAGACCGAGAGAAACTAGGTTTGGTTGGACCAAACAAGGATCGAGCATGAAAATGTTTCAATCGCAATGGAAGCGTGGATGGGCCGTGTCTTATGAATACATGATGGATGAACCAAATTGGTTTGGTTCTAATCCAATGGTGGAGAATAAACCAAAGGGGTTTGGTTTGTTTTAAACGAATGAACCAAAGTTGGTTCGGTTCGTTTTAACTTAAAATAGACCAAATCGGTTTGGTTTATTTTAACTTAAATTAATGGAGCGGGTTAACGGATTTTGGTTATGAACCAATAACCATTAGGAGAATTTGTTCTCTATAAAATAGGGCCCGAAGGGTTTAATGAGAGGGTTAACTCTAAAGTTGCCGCCCCTCCTTCTCCTTGTGTAGCCCGCGGCAACTCCTTGCCGCCGCCCACCACCGCCCAAGCCCCTCTTGCCGGCATCCAGTAGCTGCCGTCCTCTCCTCTTGCCGACATCGAGCTGGTGTTGGAAAAGCTTCGGTGATCTTCCTTGGCTCCGACGACAAGGTGAGCGTCTAGCTTCCTTATTTGGCCGGCGCTAATCCTCCACCAAAGCTGTCCAGTTTTCTGGACAGCTTGTTTACTTCGTGTCGGAGCGTCATTTGGACGACGTTTGGAGCTCCGACAGCGGCTTTCTTGTCGGGGATTCGATCTCCGATAATCCTCATAGGTGGAGGACGAAGGATTCGTCAAACAGTTGGTGAATACCTCTCTGGAGAAGCGAGTTTTTGAGGACTCGTTTTGAATCTGAATTTTGATTTGAATTGTGATCTTCTCTCGATCACATCGTCTTCGACACGAGGCTAGTGACTCGTATGAAGATGAGGCTCGTGACTTGGTAAAGTCATCCCGAAGATACTCGGCATGGACACGGATAGAGGCGATTCTAGCGAGGGTCGCTCCGGTTGATGTCGTTCCCGCTACACGTGATACGTCAGGTATACGTAGAATAAATTTCCTTTTATTGCAAAATTTGAAACTACGGTTATGTCTACACATGTTGTACTATACATGCGTGTGGTGTGTGTGATATAATAAATTAGATTTATTGTTTTTTATTTCTTTTGTTGTGCACATATTTACGAAACATGTTCGAACACACACTCGCTGTGGTACCGGAAACCCACCAGTGGTATCAGAGCCCAGGATGTGTTTCGACATAATCGTAAAATTGTTTTGCGATAGTCGTAATTGTATTTATGAAAATTTTCTACTTTTGGAAAGTTAGAAGTATTTATGGAAATTTTTAATTTTGGAAAGTCTAGAAGTATTTATGGAAATCTTCTACTTTTGAAAAGTTAGAAGTATTTATGGAAATTTACATTTTCCATAAATAAAATATTTGATTTGATTTGGAATTTTTTTTCCTAATTTAATCATGATTTGATTTGGGAAATCAAATCTTAAATATATTTTATTTCCATAAATAGTTTTGACAATTTAGGAAATTTGTTTCCTAAATTAAATTTGACTTTCCTTAATCAACACTTTCCACCAATAAAATATGTGATTAGATTTGAAAATTTATTTCTAATTTAATCATGATTTGATTTGAAGAATCAAATCTCAAACATATTTTATTTCCATAAATAGTTATGACATATAAGGAAATTTTGTACATGTCATAATTGTATGCTATGTAATTGCATTAGATGCATATCATTATGTCATGCATGTCGTGACATGTAGATGTATGCCATGTATGTCATGCCATGTAGATAATAGTTATTTGCATGCAAAGAGGATGAGACATAAAAATCCTAACTCAATATTAAAGCTTACACCTTTCATTAATATGGTTAGAACCAGAGTTCTATTTTTTGTTTGGGTTGTTGGACTCTCTCCAAGCCCGGCTCGAACCTGAACATGTTCAAACCATGAAATAGTTTAATACTAATATGGTAAGAGTCAGAGGTCAATCATTAGCTTTGGTTGTTAGACACTCTCCAAGCCGGGTTAATTGGTTGAATGCTCTCTAACCATATTAAAACTATTTCTCGATTAATGGGTTGACTTTAACCCGGAGCATTGGCTTGTTGTGCTCTCTCCAAGGTTGATGTTAAGGGAGGTGAAGTTGGGTGCTATGCATGTGATGCATACTTGTTAATGAGTTAACAACCTGATGTATGTGTGAACATTCAATTAGTTGATAGTACATTGTGATAGTTGCATATATGTGATATGCAATCGGTATATTTGATACCTACCATCGTAGCTATGAATGGCTTGTTGGACTCTCTCCAAGGTTGTTCATATCTATGTTGGATATTAGCCCATTCGGAGATGGACCTACGATCTCCCGAAGTGATTTTGAGATTTTTGAAATTAAAAAAATGAATGGGATTTATAAATGTATGTTGATGCATTTTAAAATTATTTTCTCATATATGCTCGTTTTGTATTTCTAGGTTAATTGATTGATCATGACGTCTTTGAATTTACGCACTATTTTGAATTCAAACAAATTGACTGGGCTTAACTTCCTGGGCTGGCTTAGAAACTTAAGAATTGTTCTCAAGGTGGAAAAGCTAGTGTATGTCCTAGAAGAGCCTCTTCCCAACCGTCATAGGGATGATGCAACTCCAGACCAATTGTTGGCCTATAAGAAACATGTGGCAGATTCTGAACTGGCGAGTTGCATCATGCTAGCTGCGATGGTACCTGAGCTGCAAAAGCAGCATGAGCATATGGATGCTAATACCATAGTCTTCCATCTTCATGAGTCGTTTGATGAGCAAGCGAGATTTGAAAGGTTCGAAGTCTCCAGACTCCTCTTCACCTCTAAGATGCAAGAATGTTCGTCTGTAGTGCAGTTTGTGCTAAAGATGAACGGGTACATTGAGCGGCTGGCCACCCTCAGGTTTGTGATGGATCATGAATTAAGTATTGACTTAATTCTGCATTGTTTGCCCAAGAGTTTCTCACAATTTTTGATGAACTATCGGATGAACAAATTAGAATCCACTATTCCTGAGCTCCTTAATATGCTGAAGACTGTGGAGCCTTCTGTGAATCATGAGGAGAAGGCGGTTCTGTTAGTTGATTCCTCGAAGAAAGGTTCTAAGAGGAAGGCAAAGGAATAGAAGAAAGGGAAGAACAAGAAGGCTAAGAAGGCAGAACCAACACAAAAGGGAACTTGCCATCATTGTGGCAAGGAAGGCCACTGGCGAAGAAACTGCAAGATTTATCTTGAGTCCATGAAGAAGAAGAAGGCATGCGATGCCCCATCCTCTTCAGGTATCTTTGTTATTGATTGTCATTCTATTTCCTTAGACACTTGGGTATTGGATACTGGGTGTGGCTCACATTTATGTAAATACATACAGGGGCTAAGGAATAGAAGAAGACTCATCAGAGGGGAGTCAAATTTGCGAGTTGGCAATGGAGCAAAGGTTGCTGCGGTCGCTATCGGAATTTATTTGCTGAAGCTCCCTAGTGGACTAGTCTTAGAACTGGACAATTGCTATTGTGTTCCTTCTCTAATAAAGAACATTGTTTCTATTTCCTGCTTAAATAGAAATGGTTATCATTTGACGTTTAGTAACAATTGTTGTTATATAACTTTGAATGGCGTACTTTATGGGATTGGAACCTTGAGCAATGGTATTTATACATTGGATGTATCCAGTGACATTTTCAATATCGAAGCAAGCAATAAGCGTGCTTGAAAGGATAATCAATTAGACTCTTACATGTGGCATTATCATCTTGGCCATGCAAGCAAGAAACGAATGTCCGAATTACATCGATGTGGAATTCTGGAATCGTTTGAATTGGATTCATACGATACATGAAAATCATGCTTAAAAGGAAAGATGACTAAGTTACCTTTTATAGGAAAAGGTGAACGAGTGGGAGAGTTGCTAGGTCTAATACATACTGATGTATGTGGACCTATGTCAACTCAAGCTATGGGAGGCTATAGCTACTTCATTACCTTCACCGATGATCACTCACGGTTTGGGTATGTATTCTTGATGAAACACAAGTCTGAAGCCTTTGAAAGGTCCAAAGAATTCAGAAATGAAGTAGAGAAACAACATGACAAGAGTATTAAAATACTTCGATTGGATCGTGGTGGTGAATACTTAAGTCAAGAGTTTCTAGATTATCTAAGAGACAATAGTATATTTTCTCAATGGACTCCGCCATATACACCACAGCATAATGGTATATCTTAGAGGCGTAACTGGACCTTGTTGGACATGGTCAGGTCAATGATGAATCATGCAAATCTTTCCAAGTCCTTTTGGGGCTATGCGCTTCAGACAGATGTTTACTTGTTAAACAGAATGCCAACCAAGGTAGTCTCTACTACTCCATATGAGATATGAAATAGTAAGAAACCTCATGTATCTTACTTGAAGATATGGGGTTGTCCTGCTTATGTGAAGCGGACTGTATCAGACAAATTGGATGCTAAGTCTGATAAATGTCTATTTATTGGATACCCTAAGGAAACAAGGGGTTACCAATTCTATCATCCTGTGGAACAAAAGGTGTTTGTTTCAAGGCATGTTGTGTTTCTAGAGAAAGAGTTTCTCTTGTAAGAAAACAGTGGGAGTGTCATCAAGCTTGAGGAGGCTCGAGAAACTCAAATAGATATTGATGAGATACCTGGTGAAGCACAACAGTCAATAACTCATAGTGATGAGCCATCGACTGGACCTATTGTGACACCACATCTTCGTAGATCTGGTAGAACATGCAATATTCCTGAGAGATATGGATTTCTTGTAAGTGAATCGAATGACGTGTTACTCATTGATGATGAGGAGCCTACCAATTATGAAGAAGTTCTGACAAGTTCAGAAAGGGATAAGTGGCTTGACGCCATGAAGTTGGAAATGGATTCCATGCATGAAAACCAAGTTTGGAACTTGGTTGACCCACCTGAAGGCATAAAGCCTATAGGGTGCAAGTGGGTTTTCAAGAAGAAAACCGACATGGATGGTAATGTGATTACCTATAAGGCTAGATTGGTGGCGAAAGGATATCGTCAAAAGCAAGGTGTTGATTATGACGAAACATATTGCCTGTTGCTATGCTTAAATCCATTCAGAGGCTCCTGGACATAGCGACTCATTATGATTATGAGATATGGCAGATGGATGTGAAAACAACTTTCCTTAATGGAAACCTGCTGGAGGATATGTATATGATACAGCCTGAGGGTTTTACATCGGTTGATAAAACTAAGGTATGCAAATTGCAACGGTCCATATATGGACTGAAGCAAGCATCTAGGAGCTGGAATATCCGTTTTGATGAGACAATTAAAAAGTTTGATTTCTCACAAAATCCGGACAAACCTTGTGTGTATAAGAAGGTTAGTGGGAGTGCAGTCGTGTTCCTAGTATTGTATGTCGATGACATATTGCTTATAGAAAATGATGTTTCTGTCTTACAGTCGGTTAAGATTTGGTTGTCCAAAACATTCTCCATGAAAGACCTGGGAGAAGCAACCTACATCCTCGGGATTAAGATCTATAGAGATAGATCGAAACGGTTGCTTGGTCTTTCGTAGTCTACATATATAGACCGAGTGCTAAAGAGGTTTAGCATGTCGAAATCCAAGAAAGGTTTCCTTCCCATCAGGCATGGGATACACCTTTCGAAGTCTATGTGTCCGCGCACAGAAGACGAGAGGATTTGCATGAGTAAGATTCCCTATGCATCCGCAATAGGATCTATTATGTATGCTATGTTATGTATGAGACCCGATGTATCGTATGCTCTGAGTGTCACGAGCAGATACCAGTCTGATCCAGGAATGGATCATTGGGCGGCTGTTAAGACGATCCTTAAGTACTTGAGAAGAACTAAGGATGTATTCCTAATATATGGAGAAGGGGACATGGTGATACGCAGGTATACGGATGTCAGCTTCCAGACAGACAAGGATGATTCCAAGTCTCAATCTGGGTATGTATTCACCTGGAATGGAGGTGCAATAAGTTGGAAAGGTTCCAAACTTGACACTATAGCGGATTCTGCCACTAAGGCAGAATACATTGCAGCTTTGGAAGCAGCAAAGAAAGCGATTTGGATCAAGAAGTTCATCTCTGAACTTGATGTAGTCTCATCAATGATCCAAACATGTGCTTTGCCGCTATCATTTGATCAAAGAGATTATAAGTAGGAAGGAAATACAAATCGAGAAGATTCTCACTTAAAAGAACTTAGCGGATCCTTTAACTAAGGCATTACCTCAAAGTAAGTTTGAGGGTCATGTTAGAGCTTATGGTATTGGATACTATAGCGATTGACATTAGGTCAAGTGGGAGTTTGTTAGTAATATATGAGAGATGTCCTAAGGCAATCGCCTTATGTTTGAACCATTTATATGATAAATGAAGATTCACTATTTGAGTATATATGTTTTCATGTATTTGATTAGATCTTAAACTTATTTATTGAATGTCCACGATACGATTCACAGCATAAGAGAATTTGTGATTGGATCACAACTAGTGAGTATCTCTACATGTGTAATTGTGATGTATCGGAAATATCCCTAGTCGATGAATTAATGGATTTGAACACCATCAATTCTGTCGAGACTAGCACGAGGTATACTCTTTGGTATATCCAAGCAGCTGATTCTCACTGGCTGGAGACATTGTGATGTCCGGAGTTAATCGTGGATACTAGTTATGGTAACTAGTTCATTGGAGTGACCAGCCGTAAGACTTCATATAGTTCTCTGCATATATAGATATGTCAATGAAGTTCTTACTGTAGCTTAAGTGCGATGTTTCTTTGACTTGCGGTATTCAAGTCATCTTGATCATGAAGACTTATGCTTTGACATCTTAAGCAAACATCTCTGAGGAGATGTGGACCCGGGATGATTGGGTATAATTCGATGTGATCGAAGGTGTTTGAATAGCCTATAAAGGATTTACCACTCCTTGCGAGGAGATGTATACCCATGGCCTCTCGTAGGATTGTTACTAAAGTCTTTGGCCAAAGCATTACATGTTTAGAGTAAGATACTCTTGGATACATGTGCAGTAACTAGAATCCGTAGGACGAGGAAATGATACTTGGCCTAGGTGTGACGTAGTCAACCTAGTGGGGACTAACACTATAGACCATGTCCTGAACCAAGTGGGTATAAGATGAGTGAAGGGAATGGGGCACGAATCATTATAGTTGCTGAAGGATTTCAGAAATAGTTCTGGATCAACCGTTGATCTTTTCGGTTAATTGGGGATCATAATGTACTACTATGTGCCACTCATGATTGTTCTATAATTAATGGTTAATTATAGATGACCAACATAAATCGAGAACCTATTTGGTCACACGCACAACGAGCATAATCCAAAGGATTTAAAATAAGCTTGAGAATGAGATTCTCAGACCGAGAGAAACGAGGTTTGGTTTGACCAAACAAGGATCGAGCATGAAATTGTTTCAGTCGCAATAGAAGCATGGATGGGTCGTGTCTTATGAAGACATGATGGATGAACCAAATTGGTTTGGTTCTAATCCAATGGTGGAGAATAAACCAAAGGGGTTTGGTTTGTTTTAAACGAATGAACCAAAGTTGGTTCAGTTCGTTTTATCTTAAAATAGACCAAATCGGTTTAGTTTATTTTAACTTAAATTAATGGAGCGGGTTAACGGGTTTTGGTTATAAACCAATAACCATTAGGAGAATTTGTTCTCTATAAAACACGTAAAGAAAACTTTACAAATGTTTTTTTGGATGCTTGCTTGTTTGGTAGCTTGAGCTACACTTGGAGACCCTAAATTACACCAGCAAATTACCCCAAATCACTCTAGTAACCGCTGCCAAAATCCATCTCAACGAGCTGCTTTTATGACGATCGCCATCGAGACCGTGATCGAGCTCCGCTCGTAGTCATTGTCTCACAATGGCCCGAGCCACACTGAATAAGTTCCAACGGATAGGTCATCAGTCGACTTATCATGCCCATCAGTCGACTGATCGAGTCATTACTCGATTGTCAAACCCTAACAATCGACTCGGGAATCTTCTGTGCTCGAAAACTCGACCATCAGTAGACTGATTAGTCCATTAGTCGACTAATCGAGTCATCACTCGATTGTCAAACCCTAACAATCGACTCGGGAATCTTCTGTGCTCGAAAACTCGACCATCAGTAGACTGATTAGTCCATCAGTCGACTGCCTAGGCCATCAGTCGACTGCCAGACCATTTTCTACAGTCGAACACCAGTCAACTCACATTAGTCGACTAATAATAATGGTAGTCGACTGATAACCTCATCCATGAGATTTTAACACCAAGTATGAAGCTCTCATACTTGCTAAACCACCCTTAGCCTAGACCTAAGTCTTCTAGCCACCTTCATCAGTCTCACGCATATCGGATACCTCCAAGTCATCCATGACTTGTTCATCCATATGCTAGCTTTCAGGTGCTCCCATCGGCTATTGTCATACTAAGCTGGTTTATCCCGCCAAGGCATATTGGGCTTACGCTGCTAAGACTACCGCATGGACTTTACACGGTCAACCATTGGACTTATGTTGCCAAGACTCCCCCCTTGGACTTTACGCCGCCAATATCACCCCTTGGACTTTCCTTGCCAACCCATGTTAGACTTTCCATTTGCCAAGACTCAAGCTTGGACTTTCCCCTGCCAAGACCCATGCTTGGACTTTTTCTTGCCAAGTACCCATGACTTGGACTTTCCATCATATGGTCAACCCCATGTCAACCATATAGTCAAATGATGTGAGCAAAACATATAGGATTTTAGGAATAGTTTTCTCTCACATCTCATTACATTTTATGTTAGTTTCATGCATATGTCACTTTGTTTTGCATGTATTTCCTATTTTCTGGTTCGGAGATCTACTTTTTATACTTTTGCGTGTAGGACAACATTTCGTGGGAAAAAGATACACTTTCGGAGCAAAAGAAGGGTATTTTGTAGCTAGACATAGAAGGGGATACAGCCAGGGTGTGTGGCTACACACGGTCATGTCCAAGGGGCGAAATTAGCCACCCTAGGGCCACACATGGCCTCGTCATGTGGAAACATACAACCATGTGGTGGCCGAGCAGATTGACGTAATTAGGGTTTTTTCTGAATTTCACAGCAATCCGGTGTGATGCCTATATAAGGAGAGCTTCTCCCAAACCCTAGGGGGGAGGTAAGACGGTTGGGACGACACACCGAAGCCCTAAAAAGCTTCGGGAACTCACAATGGGGAGGAAGAACACCACCGGAGATCCAAGTTCTGCACTTCAATGCCAAAGAGAAGGCCACATTAGCATTGTAAATTCCTGTTCTTGCACTTTATCTACTATGTATTCGAACATGAACATGCCTTGTGTTTCTTCTTTCCTATCTATTGAGTAGTTTCTTCGATTCTAGGATTAGGGAGTAGCTTGTGTGCGTATGACATGTTGCTTCAAATTGAATTCTGTTATTGAGTTTAAATTTGTAATTGGAATTTGTTTAGACCGATATCTATGTGTATTTGGTTTTCTATCTACTGTGCTTAGCTGATACGAGGGGTGACAACCCTCGTATCTAAGATTTAGGGGATTTATATGAGGAACCTAGGGGTTAGCCTCATCTCCTGTAACCGTGGGTAAAAGGATGCAATATAATTGGAAACGATTTGTCGCAGGGATTGATTCGACATCCTTGTACCGCCTATCCAGTCCTTGTAAGGCAGAGATAGCTCCCGATACATGCGGTTACTCATCGAGAGAGTGTATGATGTCCCTTTCATAAGACCGTAGTTAGACGTTTAGACAATGCCCAGTTGATAGCATGTCTTGCGATACACAAGCGAAACCGAAGTCCTAGAATCCCTTTAAAAGATCTCGCGGCAACCTCCTTTCTTCCTCCATGTGACACCGTATTGAGTAGGACCACCGATAACCCTCACATTCACAACCCATTAGAGTATAGTCCCGAACAATTACACCCACTGAAAAAATCGATACTCGAATCTCAGTCCCTGTGGGATTGATAATCTTTTTATTACTTGACGACATCCGTGCACTTGCGGACATTGAGCGCGAGCACGCGCTTCAAGTCCTCGATGGTTTCCACCGCGAGATTTGAAGTTGCGTTCGTGTGCATCAAGTTTTTGGCACCGTTGTCGGGGACTAATTGATTCGATATTGAATCGAGAAGTGGATAATTGGATCGGACCTAGGCTAGATTTATTTTTCTTATTTTATTTTATTTCAGTTTTGTTTATTCAGTTGCTCTTTCCTTATTTATAATTTTCTACATATAACAATGCATGTTTTTACTCATGATTATGGTCAATTTAATGTTGTAAGCTTTGGTAACATTTATTGTGAGCATTGTAGTGAAACATGACATATTATTAATAATTGTCCGGATATATTCGAACCTTCACAATTTGAACAAGATGATGTCACCTACAATTACAATGTGTGGCCACAAGATGATTCCTATTTATATAGTTATGACCATGACTACTTAAACCCTCAATATTGTCCGCCTAAATCCCGACTGGAGCAAATGATGGAAGATTTCATTCAAACGCAACAAGTGGCGAACACTGAATTTTGACAGTGGCATTCGCAGACAGTGACTCAATATTGTTTCCAAAATGAGAACGAGAGCTATGAGTTACCCTGTAAATTTTATCCAGAACCAAGTCCCCACTTAGAAGCCCCGCTAGATAATTTTACTAGGGAATACGAGGAGCATAGCCAACAATTTGTGGAGATTATGGAACGAGATCTAGCAAGAGAAGAAACCAAACGACTAGAAGGTGGCTTTGATGACTGGATCACACCTAATAGGGTGGAGACTCACTTTGAGCGAATGGATGAGGAGGACGTAGATGATATTGGAAGTAAAGAAGTACAATCCATTCAATCACCACTTGGAGAAGAACTTGAGGATTATATAATGGACACTTTAATCGAGAAGTGCATTGTTTCAATCAAAACACCTCCTAACCTCAATGATCTAGAAGAGCCTACCTTAATCCTCACTGAAATTTTAGTTACTAATAATAAACCTCTTTTAATGATTGATAATGATAAAATTTCAGTCGACATATTGGAATATACTGATCAATCTTTTGGTGAAGATATTTGTGGTGAGTTATATTATTTACAGCATATGGATGAAATAAAATATTATGATCAAACTCTTAAAAATTCTTTGAGGCTAAGCATGCTCAATCTCGAGCCAAGGAAAGTTGCTAACAAGTATCTTGCCCCTCCCCATGCAAGATTTAAGGGATATAGTGATGGAGGACCAAATGGCAAGAGGCAAAAAGTGAGCAAGTATCTTGCTCCCCCATGAGAAAGATTCAAACACATCAAGGGAGGGAGAAAGATCTCCTTCGGCCATCAGAGCCAAGTTAAAGCATAACGATATGGTCGAGCTAACGACCTTAAACAAAGTGCTTCTTGGGAGGCAACCCAAGTTTAGTTTTTAGGTTTTCCTTTGATTGTATTGCATGCATTTAGTTAATTTGAACTTTGATTTCCATTTCATTTAGCATTAGGACCAGAAGAGAACTTTGCTAGTTAAAAATAAAATCAATATTAGCTTATACGGCGAAGTGTATGAGAAAATTCGGATCGTTGTGCACAAAAGAAGAGAAAAAAAGGACACACGGCCTGACCGTGTGTTTTCCCACAGCCGTGCACGACCAACCAGAGGCGCACACGGCCGGGCCGTGTGTTTTCACACGGTCGTGTTGTGCAAGGTTAAATAGGGCATGCCGTGTGTTTTCGCCCCATTTGTGCCGTGTGTTTCAATTTTTCTTGCCCTAGCCATGTGGATCCTTCTTCCCCACCACCTAGAAGCTTTTCCAACCTTCAAGGAAGCCAAAGAAGCAAGGATGAGGAGGAACAAGCAAGTAGCATCTCGATCCGGTGCTTCGAAGCGACGAGCAAGGAGAACCGACACCCCTCAAGCTCCAGAGGATGGTAACGCTCTTCTAACCCTTCGTTTTCTCAACAATGAACATAGGGATAGATATAATATACTTTCTACTCGCAAACTCACTACAACTAGGTACCTTGATGAAGATTTGCTAGAGTCCTTAGGGTTGTTGGGTGACATTCAAGCCCTATTTGCAAAAATGGGGTGGGAAGAGATAATGGGAATAAAACACCCAACCTACCCTAGGATAGTTTTAGAATTTTTGAGTTCCTTAGAAGCAGAAATTTTAATGGGTAGAGAGAGCGAAGAGGGTAGAATTACTTTTAGAATATTTAACATTGAGCATGAATGGACACTTCACCAATGGAATTCATGCTTTGGCTTGCCGAGTGGGGGAGAGAGAAGAACCCCTATTGGGTTTAACTCTTGGGTCTTTTGGACTGAATTGACAAGGGAGAATGCTTACGACCCTTCTAGGGCTAAAGCATCGTGCCTCCAAAACCCCATTTTCCGATACCTCCACCGAATCATGGCAAGCACTATATTTGGTCGTGGGGAGAGTGACGGTGTAGTGAGAGCTAGCGAGCTGCTTTGCCTCTGGGACATGCTACAAGAAAGGAGTAGCATCGATGTAGGGTCTCATTTCATCAGACACTTAGTGAAGATGGGCAAAGCAGCAAGAGGAGAGATTAATGTGGGGGGCCTACTTACCCACATTTGCCATAGGATGGGGTACGATTACACCGCATTAGAGAGTATAGAGGGGAGCCCTAGGATCGACCTAGGAGTGTGTATGGTGATGAAGATGATTGTAAGAGAGGGACACTCCTTATGCTTTGTAAGGAAAAACCTGACGGCCCTCAGGATCCCTGACCCTAATTGAACCACCATCACCATGCACGCCAACTGGCACTTAGACCTGATAGTGGAGTCCCCTCCATATGAGTGATCATCCACAGCAGCACCCATCTCTCCCCCTTTACATCACTCTCCCTCCAGTCCACGCATGCATAGGAGCCCACCTAGTCCACTCCGACATGAGCCTGCACCTGCACCACCCCCTTTTTCTACTTTTGAGCAGGATGCAGGTACATTGGCTTATGAATTTTCAGAATTCTAATCACACCTCGACGATATATACGTCGAGTAGCAAACACAGAGACAGTGATGGGAGGAGCAGACCGCCTACATGCAAGCGGAGTTTCAAGGCTTCCGGGAGCACTTCCAGCGGGCTGAGGAGTTCTACGACGAGGCCCGCATCTACTTCCAGAAGGAGGATGCCCATCGCCAGGATGAGGTCACCTACCGCTAGGAGATGCGACAGCACATGCATGCCCAGCAGGCACAGTGGGCTAGGGAGGAGGAGCACCAAACAGTCGCTGCATCCACCATCTCTCAGATTGACCACATGTACATGTGGCATCAGCGACTCAACAGCAGGTTCTCCCAGGATCCCGAGATGCCAAGGCTTCCGGACTTTCCACCTCGTCCACCATACTAGAGGTATACCTTCAAAGTCTGGGGGGACCCTAAATTTTATTTTGTTTCTAGCAGAAGTTTTTTTCCTGATAGTTGCATTATTGTTAGCATTTATTTGTTCATGCATAGGTTGTTGAGTTTCTTTCAACACTTAGTTTTTGTTATTTGTAAAGCTACCTCAGTAGTATTTTTAGAGTTTTCTTCATGAGTTATTTCCATGAGTAGTATAATTTCATTTACCTCATGGTATTTTATTTTATTGGCTTTGAATGGATATTCTAGACTTACACTGGTTAGCTTCTATTTTTACACCGACAAATGTCGAACATTATGAAAGGGAGAGTCTAGTACATACCTAGTTATGATTCATCTCAGTAGTCTAGTACTTTGGAATCCACATGTGACCTTAAGACTGTTAGGGCAATCTCTTGTCGTGATATGATTTTGATGTGTGTGGCAAAGGGTTTAAGTTAGGTTGTTATTGTGATTTGATATGTGCATTGGAGTCTTGCAGGACTTAGTAATTCGCACATGGAGCCTTGGCGGGTTCACCACTCACAACCTTGTGCTTGAGTCGGAGAAGGAGCATTGCAGAGCCGTGTGCTTGATGCTACCGAGGGACCGCCAGATGAGATGACTTGAAGAGAAGCTAAGGAAGCAGACTTCGGAGGCAAGAGATGCAAAGGAGCATTACAGAGTCGTGCGCCTGATGCTGCTAAGGGACATGGCCGCGAACGAAGAGAGCTTCGGCGAGGGACTTCAAGTGAGATGAGAGAATGAGTGAATTGTAAGTAGATCATTAGGTGAACTTGGTCGAATGGCTGAGTGTTGGAGGCTCAACCGCAAGGGTTGAGGTTTACCCGACCGCCGGAAGCTCAAACGAATGTTAAGTTTGAGTTTCACACGGCACCAGTCGACTGCCATGAAATGACAGTCGATTGCTCTGAGTCGAACGGGTTTGACTGGTATCCGACTGAGTGGATTTTGGCCCAGTAGTCGACTATTGAAGGCAACAGTCGACTGGTCAAGAGGGTTTGGGCCATAGAACCACTCATAGCCGATTGGGCAGTCGATTACGGAGGCAGCAGTCGACTGATGGATCCATCAGTCCACTGCAAAGGGATCCGTTGGACTACAATGGTCGGGATCCGATGTGTTCGGAGGCCGTTGAAGTGGCGGCAGTTGACTACCAAGAGCAGCAATCGACTGGTGGCGGCTAACGAGAAGAAATCAACACTCTCTATAAAAAGAGAGGGTGTGGGCTTTTGGATGGCTAATGCTTATGCTCTAAGTGATCATCCAAGTGCTCCACAAGATTCAAACTCCTTCTCTTAGTTTTCTTTCACATCTATTGTAAAAGAAGGAGTGTTTTTGAGTTGTAAGGGTTACCTCCACCTAGCTTAGTGCAAAGGAGAGACCGATAGTGAATTGGTTGTGGAGTGATTCACCGGGGACGAATCGGGACCGTGGATTAGCGGCGTAGCCGTGAACCACGTTACATTTCGGTGTTAGCATTGTTTGTATTCTTATTTCTATTTGCTTGTCTTATTTTGTTTCCGTTGCACTAATTTCTTTGTAGACGAGCAAATTCCATCATCCAACGAAAGAGGGCTATTCACCCCCCTCTAGCCGACCAATACACACCGATCGATCCCCTATAAGTGGTATCAGAGCCAAGGAAAGCTTGTCGAGGACTAACTGCCACAACAAGCACATTCAAGAATGACCGACTCCAACATTCACCCACCAAAATTTGAAGGCGAATTCTCTTGGTGGAAAAAGAGAATGGAGGTATTCTTCGAAACCGACTTCGAAATTTTATTAATTATGGAAAACGGTTTCGAGATGCCTAGGAATGAAGAAGACGAGCTATTGGAGAAATCAAGATGGAGTAAAAGACAAAGAGAGGAGTATTTGGCGAATTCAAAAGCCAAGCACCACCTCTACAATGTACTCCCTCAACAAGAAGTGAATAGGATAGGGGAGTGTGCAAGTGCCAAGGAGATGTGGGAGAAGCTAGTAGAGCTTCATGAAGGCACTTCGGAGGCCAAGCTTGCAAGAAGAGATCTCCTCTGCTCCCAACTATCAAATATCAAGCTTGAAAAGGGAGAAAAGGTAACCTCCTTACATTCTAGATTCAAAGAAATTTTAATTGGGCTAACGAGTGTAGGAGAAAGACTTTCGAACTGGGACATGCTCATGAAAGCAATTGATGCTTTTCCCCGGTCATCAAAATGGAGCTCAATGGTGGACTCCTTCTACATGTCTAAGAATTTAGAAGTGAGCACCTTGGAGGAGTTCTTCTCAACCATGGAGCTCCACGAAACAAGACTTGAAGGAAAAATAGAAGAGCCAAGATTTCAACCTTCAAGAGGAGTAGCACTTTTAGCCAACAAGGGGAAGAAGAAGATGGAGATCCCCTCCTCCTCTGATGAAGCATCTTCCTCCTCCTCCATTGATAGCACGGAAGAATCCAATATGGTAAGGAGGGTAAGGCGTGCATTAAAAAGTTTTAAATTTAATAAATCTAATGATAGGAGGAGAAGACCAAGGAGAGGGACACATAAGGGACAATTGTCCCCTCCTAAACAAGAGTAAAGAGGAAAGGAAAAAGAAGGAAGAAAAGAAGAAGAAGAAGGGAAGTAAGGAAGAAGAGAAGAAAGCCAAGGAGAAAAGGAAAACAAAAGCACTCAAAGCAAGGACATGGGATGATCCCTCTTCATCATTATCATCATCCGAAGAGGAAGAACATGTCTACTCCAACCTTGCCCTAATGGCCTTTGACGACCTAGACTCTTCCTCCTCTGAAAATGAAGGATCAAGCACAAGTGAGGAGAGCTCTAGTGAAGGGGGAGCTTCTTCACCATCCTCATCCGAAGAAGAAGAAGACATGGAGACTATGGTAACGAATCTCTCACCTAGTAAAATAGTTTCCATGATTTCTAGTCTTACTAAGGACTTATTTAGGGCAAAGAAGAAAAATAAATGCATGCTAGATCAAATTAAGGATTTAGAAAAAAAATTAGAAAAAGCATGTTTTAATGATAATAATGATGATGCATGCTCACATGATAACTATATGCCTTTGGATGTTAATGATGCATGCATAGAAGAAAATAGGGCTTTAAGGGAAAAGGTAGATCATTTGACCAAGGCCCTAGAAAAGTTTACAATAGGTTCCAATACCCTTAACATGATAATTGGGAGCCAAAGAGCTAGTTTCAACAAGAAAGGCCTAGGATACAAGGGAAAAACTAATGAAAAGGCCTATAAATGTTTGATTGCTAGAGGCCAAAGCAAAAATAAGGTAATTGCTAGAAAATGGATCCCTAAGGAGTATTTAGTGAACCCCATAGGAAAGAACTTATTTTGGGTTCCTAAATCCATCCTAAAGGGTTAGGAAAACCCTAGGGTAGTCAACCATATGCAATTTACTTATATCATATGTTGGTTGACTTAGGATGGCGGGACAACATTTTTGAAATAGTGTTAGGTGATGATAATGCACCTATAAATAGATAAATCATGCTTTAGGTGATATTTGCCTTATTATCATGATGTAATACCTAATACATGATCATAATTTGATGAATACATTTGTTTCATGATCATTATGTGAAATTTATCCATATATGTCTTTATGATCATGTGGAATGATAGGATGATACTTAACCTTGATAGAATTGCATAAAAATAATGGTTAAGTATATACAAATACCTTTAGGATGCATCTCACACTCACCATAGGCTACCTTGATTGAAAACTTAGCATGAGTGAGATGTTAGGATGATATAAATGTCCACTAATGCCTATGACATTTAGATGGTCATTTAAAGCATCAAAATAGCAATAATAGACCAATCATGAGTAAGACTTATGTTTAATTCATAGACATAATGCCCAAAGATCATGGTTGGATATTTCACATGTTTTCAAAATAATTTCTTACTTTAAAATCTGTGTGTTCATGTTTTGAAACAATCCAAAGCAAAACTAGGTGTTAAAATGGATACAAACTTGATCAAAACACTAGTTGTTTTTAAAGCTTTTGGATTTTTGGCAAATCTCAGAAAATATAATGATTTTTCATGAAAAACTATTTTGCTTTGATAGATATACTTACAAGAAATGTGTTCCCAAAATTTAACTATTTTTCAAATTTTCTGGAATTTATAGTGCATTTCTAAAATTCGTCCAGAAAATCAAAAATTCAGAATTCATTGTGCCAGTCGACTGCCATACTGATAGCAGTCGACTAATGGACTATGAACGAGCACAGTAACATGATTTTATCAGGTTTTTGACTGGTTTTAGTTTTTGTTTCTCTCTAGACTTGATGCCATGATATATAAACCTTGTTTAATCTTTTTGATGGTGTCAAAGGGGGAGAAAACTATATGTTTAAGTAAGGGGGAATATATTTAGGGGGAGTTTCATGTATTAAGGGGGAGAGTTGCTAATCATGTTATTCACATGCTTTCTTTCCTTAATATTTTATCAAATGTTTTTACCTAACTTAAACGGATTGCCACACATCAAAAAGGGGGAGATTGTTAGGGCAATCTCTTGTCGTGATATGGTTTTGATGTGTGTATCAAAGGGTTTAAGTTAGGTTGTTATTGTGATTTGATATGTGCGTTGGAGTCTTGCAGGACTTAGTAATTCGCACATGGAGCCTTGGCGGGTTCACCACTCACAACCTCGTGCTTGAGTCGGAGAAGGAGCATTGCATAGCCGTGCGCTTGATGCTGCCGAGGGACCGCCGGACGAGATGACTTGAAGTGAAGCCAAGGAAGCAGACTTCGGAGGCAAGAGATGCAAAGGAGCATTGCAGAGTCGTGCGCCTGATGCTGCCGAGGGATGTGGCTACGAACGAAGAGAGCTTCGGCGAGGGACTTTAAGTGAGATGAGAGAATGAGTGAATTGTAAGTAGCTCATTAGGTGAACTTGGCCGAATGGTTGAGTGTCGGAGGCTCGACCGTAAGGGTTGAGGTTTACCTGCCCGCCGGAAGCTCAAACGAATGTTAAGTTTGAGTTTCACACGGCACCAGTCGACTGCCATGAAATGGTAGTCGACTGCTCAGTCGAAACGGCCCGACCGTATCCGAGTGGATTTTGGCCGATCGCCATATGTTGGCGATCCACCGAGACCATCGATCGATTCGATCGGTAGTCAAGAGGGTTTGAGCCATAACCGTTGTAGCCAATCAGGCGGCCGACTACGAGGTAGCGATGGTGATGGATCCATCGATCGACTACCAAGGATCCGTTGGACTACACGGTCGATCCGATCGGCGTGAGGTCGTTGAAGTGGAGACAGTCGACTACCAAGGGCAGCAGTCGACTGGTGGTGGCCAACGGGAAGAAATCAGCCCTCTCTATAAAAAGAGAGGGTGTGGGCTTTTGGATGGCTAATACTTATGCTTTAAGTGATCATCCAAGTGCTCCACAAGATTAAAACTCCTTCTCTTAGTTTTCTTTCACATCTATTGTAAAAGAAGGAGTGTTCTTGAGTTGTAAGGGTTACCTCCACCTAGCTTAGTGCAAAGGAGAGACCGATAGTGAATTGGTTGCGGAGTGATTCACCGGGGACGAATCGGGACCGTGGATTAGCGGCGTAACCATGAACCACATTACATTTCGGTTTTAGCATTGTTTGTATTATTATTTCTATTTGCTTATCTTGTTTTGTTTCCGTTGTGCTAATTTCTTTGTAGACGAGCAAATTACGTCATCCAACGAAAGAGGGATATTCACCCCCCTCTAGCCGGTCAATACACACCGATCGATCCCCTACAAAGACTAGCATTTTAGTTACTGGAGATGCTCGGATTGTGTAAGCCCATTCGGAAAAATCAAAATCCTAGTGAGCCGAAAAATAAAAGAGAGAAAGGAAAAGAAAAGAGAAATAAGAGAGAGAGAGAAAAAGAAAAGAAAGAAAAAAAAGAGAATATGAGGGATAAAAAAATAGTTGTCGTGGGTGGAAATGGTTAGATGCCCCTTTGAGACCAAGTTAGGTTACTAGGGAAACACCTACCAATTTCTCTCAATACCGAGCACGCCTTTGAGACTTTGTGCTAGATCTAGGGAATGACCCTCGCTTTAGGCAGGTAAGTGCCTAAGAGCCGGAGACCTTAGGAAAGCTATAGGATGATGACTTAACTCACCATGGAATGAGTATCCCCTAAGAATGATCCGCTCAGCACAAGCACGGGGAGCTAATTTAGTGAATTTCTAGAATATATTTATTTTGCTTTGATTGCAAATACCACTTGATAAATTTAGTTAACATGCTAAGTATGAAACAATATCCTTTTAAAATTTCATGGCACTGAGGTTTGCTTGAGGACAAGCAAAGATTTAAGTATAGGGGAATTGATGTGAACAAAACATATAGGGTTTTAGGAGTAGTTTTTGTTGGTGCAATCAGGCCCAGATGATGTTTTGGTGTTTGACAAGGGTTCAAGTCTAGGTGATAATTATGTGTTATCTCATGCGGTTGGTTGAGATGTATTTTCAGAAAATTCCTTGTAGGCCGAGGACTGGATGCAAGGTGGTGAAGACCCGGACGAGGAGTCCTAGCAAGTGAAGACTCGGACGAGGAGTCCTGGCATGAAGACCCAGACGAGGAGTCCTGGCAAATGAAGACCCGGACGAGGAGTCCTGGCAAATGAAGACCCGGACGAGGAGTCCTAGCAAGTGAAGACCTAGACGAGGAGTACTGGCATGAAGACCCGGATGAGGAGTCCTGGCATGAAGACCCAGACGAGGAGTCTTGGCACGAAGTCTCGGAAGTGATTCTTAGCATGGAAGACCTATGAACAGTGGTTCACAAGAATCAGGTAAAGGGTACAGGGTAGACCCTCTCTTAGGCGTGGTTTCGACTCTAAGCGAGTCGAAACATTTAAGAGTCGAGGCAACACCTCGATTGGCTTGCAAAATACTGAGAAGACTGTAGCAGTCGAGGCGATGCCTCGACTGGGGTTGTTTCTCACGAACAGAAACAAGCTGTAGTCGATTAAAGCCTCGATTATGGTCTGCGTGTTTAAAGGAAAAACCCCTCAGCAGTTGAGGCGACGCTTCGACTGATGTTTGGTTCAATGAAATAGATGCAAGGGACTGTCGACTGCGAGCTCGACTGTTGCTCTGTTTGGATTGAAACAGAAGCTAGGGAGTTTCGACTGAAGGCTCGACTAAAGCCTACCAGTCGAGGTGATGAACCATTGCCTCGATTGGACCTAAGTTATAACGGACAAATAATGTTAATTATGGTGGAAAACTTACCGTTGGAAGCTCATTAAATGCGAGTTAATGCGCCAATCGAGGCGACTCGACTGCACTGGCTGGAAAAGCCCTAATCAGGCTCAATTTAAAAGGTTTACACGGCTGGTTTTCATTAATAAGAAGCAAAGAAAAAGACTTACTGTGAACGAGAACCTAAGAAGCTATTACTCAAACGAGGGTTCTTGCATCCTCGAGGTTTTTGATCTCAAAGGAAATTACAGGTTCTGAAAAGAAGAAGCAATCTAGTTTTCACTGCAATCACTGCAATCAGTTTCTTCTTCATCTCCTACTACTGTAAGTTTCGTGTAAATTTCTGATAAACTGTGTTAAGAGGTTTCTCCACCTCCGGTGTGTCACCGAGAAGGAGAAGTATTATAGTGGTGGTGTGCATCACTAGAGCCGACGAGGGGCTCAACCGTGGAGTAGGAACTTGAGTTCCAAACCACGTAAATACTGTATTTTGTGCTTGTTGTGTGTTGTTGTGCTTGTATTCGAGTTTTTCGTATTGTACTAACATTGTAGACGAGCACAACAAATCGAAGAGATGAGTATCGCTATTCATCCCCCCTTCTAGCGACGCCAACGGTCTTACAAGTGGTATCAGAGCCTGGTGCTTTTCTCCGGACTCACAACTACAAGAGCAAGTTCAAATGGCGATGCAAGAAGGCTACATCACAAACAGGCCTCCTTTCTTTGATGGAACAAATTTCCAGTATTGGCGAAGCCGAATGGAGTACTATCTCATGATTGAGATAGATATGTGGTTTTCGGTGACCGAAGGCTTCACAACACCAATGGACGCAGAAGGCAAAATACTTGAGTCTGGAAAGTGGACTGCAGAGCAAAAATGCAAGCCACAAGCAAATGCTAAGGCCACAGTAACTCTGCAATGTGGGTTGGCGAAGGACCAACTCAACAAGATTGGTCCATTCAATAGCGCGCAAGATCTCTGGAATAAACTGATAGAACTCAACGAAGGCACAAGAGACTCGAGAATTGCAAAACGTGATCTCTACATGAACTAGCGCAAAATTTCTCTATGAAAGATGGCAGATCATGGCGTAATTAAGGTTCAAGGAGGTGTTGAATGGGTTGCATTCAGTTGGAGAAGGTTTGGAAAATAGAGACACTATCAGGTATGTCCTAAAATCCTTTCCCCGAAATGCTTTGTGGTCATCTATGGTAGATGCCTACAAAGTATCAAGGGATTTATCTACTATAAAATTGGATGAATTGTTTTGTAAAATGGAACTACATGAGCAAGCTAATAAGGGTCCAAAAGAGAAAGGTATTGCATTTGTTGCAGGTGAGCAATACAAGGAGAAAAAGAAAAAGGAGAAGAAGAGGGAGTCTTCTTCATCCTCATTCGAGACAAGCAGTGACAGTGATGATGAGTCCTCATCCAGTGAGATAGCAAATTTCGTGAGGAGGATGATGAGGAGAAGTAGAAAGTACAATAACAAGGATGTGAAGAAAATCTTCACGGACAAGAGGAAGGGTAAGTCATCACATAAATTTAGAGGTAAAACTGATGTTGTTTGTTTTGAGTGTAACAGGAAAGGGCATATCAAAAGTGAATGTCCTGATCTCAACAAGAAAGAGGACAAGCCCAGGAAGAAGAAGGCATTGAGGGTGACATGGGATGAGTCTTCTTCTAGCTCCTAAGAAGATGAAGACAAGGCAAAAGAGACCAAGTATATTGCGCTAATGGCATTTGATAACTCAGATTCAGAGGAAAATGAAAGTCAGCATGAATCTTCACCGGAGGACACATCATCATCTGATGGTGATGAGGTAACATCTCCTGAGTTAGATAAATTGTATGAAACAATAGCATGCTTGACCAATGCCTTGAGTAGATCAAAAATTAAAGTTAAGATGTTGAAATTGGAGGTAGAGGAACTTTGGAATCAGAATTCTATTTCTGCAGAAAACAGAACTGATACCTCTGAAATTGAAAAACTTAGAGAGGAAAACAATTCCATGAGAGCACAAGTTGATGATCTCAAGTGCACACTTGAGAAATTCACAACAAGCTCTCAAACCCCTTAACATGATTTTAGATGCCGAAAGGGCAGTCTACAACAAAGCCGGGATAGGCTATAAACCAAAACTAAGGGAATTCAGTTTCGTGTCATTAGTTAGTAGAACTCATGTTGTTAAGGCAAACGTAACTAAAGCTTGGGTTCCTAAACAATATGTTGTGAATGCTAATGGACCCAAAATATGGGGTGGGAAGAGATAATGGGAATAAAACACCCAACCTACCCTAGGATAGTTTTAGAATTTTTGAGTTCCTTAGAAGCAGAAATTTTAACGGGTAGAGAGAGCGAAGAGGGTAGAATTACTTTTAGAATATTTAACATTGAGCATGAATGGACACTTCACCAATGGAATTCATGCTTTGGCTTGCCGAGTGGGGGAGAGAGAAGAACCCCTATTGGGTTTAACTCTTGGGTCTTTTGGACTGAATTGACAAGGGAGAATGCTTACGACCCTTCTAGGGCTAAAGCATCGTGCCTCCAAAACCCCATTTTCCGATACCTCCACCGAATCATGGCAAGCACTATATTTGGTCGTGGGGAGAGTGACGGTGTAGTGAGAGCTAGCGAGCTGCTTTGCCTCTGGGACATGCTACAAGAAAGGAGTAGCATCGATGTAGGGTCTCATTTCATGACATTAGTAAGATGGGCAAAGCAAAGCAGCAAGAGGAGAGATTAATGTGGGGGGCCTACTTACCCACATTTGCCATAGGATGGGGTACGATTACACCGCATTAGAGAGTATAGAGGGGAGCCCTAGGATCGACCTAGGAGTGTGTATGGTGATGAAGATGATTGTAAGAGAGGGACACTCCTTATGCTTTGTAAGGAAAAACCTGACGGCCCTCAGGATCCCTGACCCTAATTGAACCACCATCACCATGCACGCCAACTGGCACTTAGACCTGATAGTGGAGTCCCCTCTATATGAGAGATCATCCACAGCAGCACCCATCTATCCCCCTTTACATCACTCTCCCTCCAGTCCACGCATGCATAGGAGCCCACCTAGTCCACGCCGACATGAGCCTGCACCTGTACCACCCCCTTTTTCTACTTTTGAGCAGGATGCAGGTACATTGGCTTATGAATTTTCAGAATTCTAATCACACCTCGACGATATATACGTCGAGTAGCAGACACAGAGACAGTGATGGGAGGAGCAGACCGCCTACACGCAAGCGGAGTTTCAAGGCTTCCGGGAGCACTTCCAGCGGGCTGAGGAGTTCTACGACGAGGCCCGCATCTACTTCCAGAAGGAGGATGCCCATCACCAGGATGAGGTCACCTACCGCTAGGAGATGCGACAACACATGCATGCCCAGCAGGCACAGTGGCCTAGGGAGGAGGAGCACCAAACAGCCGCTGCATCCACCAGCTCTCAGATTGACCACATGTACATGTGGCATCAGCGACTCAACAGCAGGTTCTCCCAGGATCCCGAGATGCCAAGGCTTCCGGACTTTCCACCTCGTCCACCATACTAGAGGTATACCTTCAAAGTCTGGGGGGACCCTAAATTTTATTTTGTTTCTAGCAGAAGTTTTTTTCTTGATAGTTGCATTATTGTTAGCATTTTTTTGTTCATGCATAGGTTGTTGAGTTTCTTTCAACACTTAGTTTTTGTTATTTGTAAAGCTACCTCAGTAGTATTTTTAGAGTTTTCTTCATGAGTTATTTCCATGAGTAGTATAATTTCATTTACCTCGTGGTATTTTATTTTATTGGCTTTGAATGGATATTCTAGACTTACACTGGTTAGCTTCTATTTTTACACCTACAAATGTCGAACATTCTGAAAGGGAGAGTCTAGTACATACCTAGTTATGATTCATCTCAGTAGTCTAGTACTTTGGAATCCACATGTGACCTTAAGACTGTTAGGGCAATCTCTTGTCGTGATATGATTTTGATGTGTGTGGCAAAGGGTTTAAGTTAGGTTGTTATTGTGATTTGATATGTGCATTGGAGTCTTGCAGGACTTAGTAATTCGCACATGGAGCCTTGGCGGGTTCACCACTCACAACCTTGTGCTTGAGTCAGAGAAGGAGCATTGCAGAGCCGTGTGCTTGATGCTACCGAGGGACCGCCAGATGAGATGACTTGAAGAGAAGCCAAGGAAGCAGACTTCGGAGGCAAGAGATGCAAAGGAGCATTACAGAGTCGTGCGCCTGATGCTGCTAAGGGACATGGCCGCAAACGAAGAGAGCTTCGGCGAGGGACTTCAAGTGAGATGAGAGAATGAGTGAATTGTAAGTAGATCATTATGTGAACTTGGTCGAATGGCTGAGTGTTGGAGGCTCAACCGCAAGGGTTGAGGTTTACCCGACCGCCGGAAGCTCAAATGAATGTTAAGTTTGAGTTTCACACGGCACCAGTCGACTGCCATGAAATGACAGTCGATTGCTCTGAGTCGAACGGGTTTGACTGGTATCCAACTGAGTGGATTTTGGCCCAGTAGTCGACTATTGAAGGCAACAGTCGACTGGTTAAGAGGGTTTGGGCTATAGAACCACTCGTAGCCGATTGGGCAGTCGATTACGGAGGCAGCAGTCGACTGATGGATCCATCAGTCGACTGCCAAGGGATCCGTTGGACTACAATGGTCGGGATCCGATGTGTTCGGAGGCCGTTGAAGTGGCGGCAGTTGACTACCAAGGGCAGCAGTCGACTGGTGGCGGCTAACGGGAAGAAATCAACACTCTCTATAAAAAGAGAGGGTGTGGGCTTTTGGATGGCTAATGCTTATGCTCTAAGTGATCATCCAAGTGCTCCACAAGATTCAAACTCCTTCTCTTAGTTTTCTTTCACATCTATTGTAAAAGAAGGAGTGTTTTTGAGTTGTAAGGGTTACCTCCACCTAGCTTAGTGCAAAGGAGAGACCGATAGTGAATTGGTTGTGGAGTGATTCACCGGGGACGAATCGGGACCGTGGATTAGCGGCGTAGCCGTGAACCACGTTACATTTCGATGTTAGCATTATTTGTATTCTTATTTCTATTTGCTTGTCTTGTTTTGTTTCCGTTGTGCTAATTTCTTTGTAGACGAGCAAATTCCATCATCCAATGAAAGAGGGCTATTCACCCCCCTCTAGCCGACCAATACACACCGATCGATCCCCTATAAGTGGTATCAGAGCCAAGGAAAGCTTGTCGAGGACTAACTGCCACAACAAGCACATTCAAGAATGACCGACTCCAACATTCACCCACCAAAATTTGAAGGCGAATTCTCTTGGTGGAAAAAGAGAATGGAGGTATTCTTCGAAACCGACTTCGAAATTTTATTAATTATGGAAAACGGTTTTGAGATGCCTAGGAATGAAGAAGGCGAGCTATTGGAGAAATCAAGATGGAGTAAAAGACAAAGAGAGGAGTATTTGGCGAATTCAAAAGCCAAGCACCACCTCTACAATGTACTCCCTCAACAAGAAGTGAATAGGATAGGGGAGTGTGCAAGTGCCAAGGAGATGTGGGAGAAGCTAGTAGAGCTTCATGAAGGCACTTCGGAGGCCAAGCTTGCAAGAAGAGATCTCCTCTGCTCCCAACTATCAAATATCAAGCTTGAAAAGGGAGAAAAGGTAACCTCCTTACATTCTAGATTCAAAGAAATTTTAATTGGGCTAACGAGTGTAGGAGAAAGACTTTCGAACTGGGACATGCTCATGAAAGCAATTGATGCTTTTCCCCGGTCATCGAAATGGAGCTCAATGGTGGACTCCTTCTACATGTCTAAGAATTTAGAAGTGAGCACCTTGGAGGAGTTCTTCTCAACCATGGAGCTCCACGAAACAAGACTTGAAGGAAAAATAGAAGAGCCAAGATTTCAACCTTCAAGAGGAGTAGCACTTTTAGCCAACAAGGGGAAGAAGAAGATGGAGATCCCCTCCTCCTCCGATGAAGCATCTTCCTCCTCCTCCATTGATAGCACGGAAGAATCCAATATGGTAAGGAGGGTAAGGCGTGCATTAAAAAGTTTTAAATTTAATAAATCTAATGATAGGAGGAGAAGACCAAGGAGAGGGACACATAAGGGACAATTGTCCCCTCCTAAACAAGAGTAAAGAGGAAAGGAAAAAGAAGGAAGAAAAGAAGAAGAAGAAGGGAAGTAAGAAGAAGGAAGAAGAGAAGAAAGCCAAGGAGAAAAGGAAAACAAAAGCACTCAAAGCAAGGACATGGGATGATCCCTCTTCATCATTATCATCATCCGAAGAGGAAGAACATGTCTACTCCAACCTTGCCCTAATGGCCTTTGACGACCTAGACTCTTCCTCCTCTGAAAATGAAGGATCAAGCACAAGTGAGGAGAGCTCTAGTGAAGGGGGAGCTTCTTCACCATCCTCATCCGAAGAAGAAGAAGACATGGAGACTATGGTAACGAATCTCTCACCTAGTAAAATAGTTTCCATGATTTCTAGTCTTACTAAGGACTTATTTAGGGCAAAGAAGAAAAATAAATGCATGCTAGATCAAATTAAGGATTTAGAAAAAAAATTAGAAAAAGCATGTTTTAATGATAATAATGATGATGCATGCTCACATGATAACTATATGCCTTTGGATGTTAATGATGCATGCATAGAAGAAAATAGGGCTTTAAGGGAAAAGGTAGATCATTTGACCAAGGCCCTAGAAAAGTTTACAATAGGTTCCAATACCCTTAACATGATAATTGGGAGCCAAAGAGCTAGTTTCAACAAGAAAGGCCTAGGATACAAGGGAAAAACTAATGAAAAGGCCTATAAATGTTTGATTGCTAGAGGCCAAAGCAAAAATAAGTTAATTGCTAGAAAATGGATCCCTAAGGAGTATTTAGTGAACCCCATAGGAAAGAACTTATTTTGGGTTCCTAAATCCATCCTAAAGGGTTAGGAAAACCCTAGGGTAGTCAACCATATGCAATTTACTTATATCATATGTTGGTTGACTTAGGATGGCGGGACAACATTTTTGAAATAGTGTTAGGTGATGATAATGCACCTATAAATAGATAAATCATTCTTTAGGTGATATTTGCCTTATTATCATGATGTAATACCTAATACATGATCATAATTTGATGAATACATTTGTTTCATGATCATTATGTGAAATTTATCCATATATGTCTTTATGATCATGTGGAATGATAGGATGATACTTAACCTTGATAGAATTGCATGAAAATAATGGTTAAGTATATACAAATACCTTTAGGATGCATCTCACACTCACCATAGGCTACCTTGATTGAAAACTTAGCATGAGTGAGATGTTAGGATGATATAAATGTTCACTAATGCCTATGGCATTTAGATGGTCATTTAAAGTATCAAAATAGCAATAATAGACCAATCATGAGTAAGGCTTATGTTTAATTCATAGACATAATGCCCAAAGATCATGGTTGGATATTTCACATGTTTTCAAAATAATTTCTTACTTTAAAATCTGTGTGTTCATGTTTTGAAACAATCCAAAGCAAAACTAGGTGTTAAAATGGATACAAACTTGATCAAAACACTAGTTGTTTTTAAAGCTTTTGGATTTTTGGCAAATCTCGGAAAATATAATGATTTTTCATGAAAAACTATTTTTCTTTGATAGATATACTTACAAGAAATGTGTTCCCAAAATTTAACTATTTTTCAAATTTTCTGGAATTTATAGTGCATTTTTGAAATTCGTCCAGAAAATCAAAATTGAAATTCATTATTACATGCCCATAATCGATAGCGATGACTAATGGACTATGATCGAGCACAGTAACATGATTTTATCAGGTTTTTGACTGGTTTTAGTTTTTGTTTCTCTCTAGACTTGATGCCATGATATATAAACCTTGTTTAATCTTTTTGATGGTGTCAAAGGGGGAGAAAACTATATGTTTAAGTAAGGGGGAATATATATAGGGGGAGTTTCATGTATTAAGGGGGAGAGTTGCTAATCATGTTATTCACATGCTTTCTTTCCTTAATATTTTATCAAATGTTTTTACCTAACTTAAACGGATTGCCACACATCAAAAAGGGGGAGATTGTTAGAGCAATCTCTTGTCGTGATATGGTTTTGATGTGTGTAGCAAAGGGTTTAAGTTAGGTTGTTATTGTGATTTGATATGTGCGTTGGAGTCTTGCAGGACTTAGTAATTCGCACATGGAGCCTTGGCGGGTTCACCACTCACAACCTCGTGCTTGAGTCGGAGAAGGAGCATTGCATAGCCGTGCGCTTGATGCTGCCGAGGGACCGCCGGACGAGATGACTTGAAGTGAAGCCAAGGAAGCAGACTTCTGAGGCAAGAGACGCAAAGGAGCATTGCAGAGTCGTGCGCCTGATGCTGCCGAGGGATGTGGCCACGAACAAAGAGAGCTTCGGCGAGGGACTTCAAGTGAGATGAGAGAATGAGTGAATTGTAAGTAGCTTATTAGGTGAACTTGGCCGAATGGCTGAGTGTCGGAGGCTCGACCGCAAGGGTTGAGGTTTACCCGCCCGCCGGAAGCTCAAACGAATGTTAAGTTTGAAGTGGATTTAGCCGATCGCCATATGTTGGCATGATCGCTATCGATCATTCGACCGATGATTGCCAAGCGCGCAATACCAATCCGGTCAAGAGGGTTTGAGCCATATAACCGCCAGACAATCAAGGGCCGATTATGGAGGTAGCAGAGATCGATGGATCCATCACGATCGCTAAGGGATCCGTTGGACTACAACGGTCGGGATCCGACGTGTTCGGAGGTCGTTGAAGTGGAGGCAGTCGACTACCAAGGGCAGCAGTCGAAATCAGCCCTCTCTATAAAAAGAGAGGGTGTGGGATTTTGGATGGCTAATACTTATGCTTTAAGTGATCATCCAAGTGCTCCACAAGATTCAAACTCCTTCTCTTAGTTTTCTTTCACATCTATTGTAAAAGGAGTGTTCTTGAGTTGTAAGGGTTACCTCCACCTAGCTTAGTGCAAAGGAGAGACCGATAGTGAATTGGTTGCGGAGTGATTCACCGGAGACGAATCAGGACCGTGGATTAGCGGCGTAACCATGAACCACGTTACATTTCGGTGTTAGCATTGTTTGTATTATTATTTCTATTTGATTATCTTGTTTTGTTTCTGTTGTGATAATTTCTTTGTAGACGAGCAAATTACGTCATCCAACGAAAGAGGGATATTCACCCCCCTCTAGCCGGCCAATACACACCGATCGATCCCCCACAAAGACTAGCATTTTAGTTACTGGAGATGCTCGGATTGTGTAAGCCCATTCCGAAAAATCAAAATCCTAGTGAGCCAAAAAATAAAAGAGAGAAAGGAAAAGAAAAGAGAAATAAGAGAGAGAGAGAAAAAGAAAAGAAAGGAAAAAAAGAGATTATGAGGGATAAAAAAATAGTTGTCGTGGGTGGAAATGTCTAGATGCCCCTTTGAGACCAAGTTAGGTTACTAGGGAAACACCTACCAATTTCTCTCAATACCGAGCATGCCTTTGAGACTTTGTGCTAGATCTAGGGAATGACCCTCGCTTTAGGCAGGTAAGTGCCTAAGAGCCGGAGACCTTAGGAAAGCTATAGGATGACGACTTAACTCACCATGGAATGAGTATCCCCTAAGAATGATCCGCTCAGCACAAGCACGGGGAGCTAATTTAGTGAATTTCTAGAATATATTTATTTTGCTTTGATTGCAAATATCACTTGATAAATTTAGTTAACATGCTAAGTATGAAACAATATCCTTTTAAAATTTCATGGCACTGAGGTTTGCTTGAGGACAAGCAAAGATTTAAGTATAGGGGAATTGATGTGAACAAAGCATATAAGGTTTTAGGAGTAGTTTTTGTTGGTGCAATCAGGCCCAGATGATGTTTTGGTGTTTGACAAGGGTTCAAGTCTAGGTGATAATTATGTGTTATCTCATGCGGTTGGTTGAGATGTATTTTCAGAAAATTCCTTGTAGGCCGAGGACTGGATGCAAGGTGGTGAAGACCCGGACGAGGAGTCCTAGCAAGTGAAGACTCGGACGAGGAGTCCTGGCATGAAGACCCAGACGAGGAGTCCTAGCAAATGAAGACCCGGACGAGGAGTCCTAGCAAGTGAAGACCTAGACGAGGAGTACTGGCATGAAGACCCGGATGAGGAGTCCTGGCATGAAGACCTAGACGAGGAGTCTTGGCACGAAGTCTCGGAAGTGATTCTTAGCATGGAAGACCTATGAACAGTGGTTCACAAGAATCAGGTAAAGGGTACAGGGTAGACCCTCTCTTAGGCGTGGTTTCAACTCTAAGCGAGTTGAAACATTTAAGAGTCGAGGCAACACCTCGATTGGCTTGCAAAATACTGAGAAGACTGTAGCAGTCGAGGCGATGCCTCGACTGGGGTTGTTTCTCACGAACAGAAACAAGCTGTAGTCGATTAAAGCCTCGATTATGGTCTGCATGTTTAAAGGAAAAACCCCTCAGCAGTTGAGGCGACGCTTCGACTGATGTTTGGTTCAATGAAACAGATGCAAGGGACCGCTGATCATGAAGCTCGACCTTGTTTCGCTTTTGGATTGAAAGGAAGCTAGGGAGTTTCGACTGAAGGCTCGACTAAAGCCTACCAGTCGAGGTGATGAACCATTGCCTCGATTGGACCTAAGTTATAACGGACAAATAATGTTAATTATGGTGGAAAACTTACCGTTGGAAGCTCATTAAATGCGAGTTAATGCGCCAATCGAGGCGACTCGACTGCACTGGCTGGAAAAGCCCTAATCAGGCTCAATTTAAAAGGTTTACACGGCTGGTTTTCATTAATAAGAAGCAAAGAAAAAGACTTACTGTGAACGAGAACCTAAGAAGCTATTACTCAAACGAGGGTTCTTGCATCCTCGAGGTTTTTGATCTCAAAGGAAATTACAGGTTCTGAAAAGAATAATCAATCAGTTTCTTCTTCATCTCCTACTACTGTAAGTTTCGTGTAAATTTCTGATAAACTGTGTTAAGAGGTTTCTCCACCTCCGGTGTGTCACCGAGAAGGAGAAGTATTATAGTGGTGGTGTGCATCACTAGAGCCGACGAGGGGCTCAACCGTGGAGTAGGAACTTGAGTTCCAAACCACGTAAATACTGTATTTTGTGCTTGTTGTGTGTTGTTGTGCTTGTATTCGAGTTTTTCGTATTGTACTAACATTGTAGACGAGCACAACAAATCGAAGAGATGAGTATCGCTATTCATCCCCCCTTCTAGCGACGCCAACGGTCTTACAAGTGGTATCAGAGCCTGGTGCTTTTCTCCGGACTCACAACTACAAGAGCAAGTTCAAATGGCGATGCAAGAAGGCTACATCACAAACAGGCCTCCTTTCTTTGATGGAACAAATTTCCAGTATTGGCGAAGCCGAATGGAGTACTATCTCATGATTGAGATAGATATGTGGTTTTCGGTGACCGAAGGCTTCACAACACCAATGGACGCAGAAGGCAAAATACTTGAGTCTGGAAAGTGGACTGCAGAGCAAAAATGCAAGCCACAAGCAAATGCTAAGGCCACAGTAACTCTGCAATGTGGGTTGGCGAAGAACCAACTCAACAAGATTGGTCCATTCAATAGCGCGCAAGATCTCTGGAATAAACTGATAGAACTCAACGAAGGCACAAGAGACTCGAGAATTGCAAAACGTGATCTCTACATGAACTAGCTGCAAAATTTCTCTATGAAAGATGGCGAGACTGTTGGCGAATTGCACGGAAGGTTCAAGGAGGTGTTGAATGGGTTGCATTCAGTTGGAGAAGGTTTGGAAAATAGAGACACTATCAGGTATGTCCTAAAATCCTTTCCCCGAAATGCTTTGTGGTCATCTATGGTAGATGCCTACAAAGTATCAAGGGATTTATCTACTGTAAAATTGGATGAATTGTTTTGTAAAATGGAACTACATGAGCAAGCTAATAAGGGTCCAAAAGAGAAAGGTATTGCATTTGTTGCAGGTGAGCAATACAAGGAGAAAAAGAAAAAGGAGAAGAAGAGGGAGTCTTCTTCATCCTCATTCGAGACAAGCAGTGACAGTGATGATGAGTCCTCATCCAGTGAGATAGCAAATTTCGTGAGGAGGATGATGAGGAGAAGTAGAAAGTACAATAACAAGGATGTGAAGAAAATCTTCACGGACAAGAGGAAGGGTAAGTCATCACATAAATTTAGAGGTAAAACTGATGTTGTTTGTTTTGAGTGTAACAGGAAAGGGCATATCAAAAGTGAATGTCCTGATCTCAACAAGAAAGAGGACAAGCCCAGGAAGAAGAAGGCATTGAGGGCGACATGGGATGAGTCTTCTTCTAGCTCCTCAGAAGATGAAGACAAGGCAAAAGAGACCAAGTATATTGCGCTAATGGCATTTGATAACTCAGATTCAGAGGAAAATGAAAGTCAGCATGAATCTTCACCGGAGGACACATCATCATCTGATGGTGATGAGGTAACATCTCCTGAGTTAGATAAATTGTATGAAACAATAGCATGCTTGACCAATGCCTTGAGTAGATCAAAAATTAAAGTTAAGATGTTGAAATTGGAGGTAGAGGAACTTAGGAATCAGAATTCTATTTCTGCAGAAAACAGAACTGATACCTCTGAAATTGAAAAACTTAGAGAGGAAAACAATTCCATGAGAGCACAAGTTGATGATCTCAAGTGCACACTTGAGAAATTCACAACAAGCTCTCAAACCCCTTAACATGATTTTAGATGCCAAAAGGGCAGTCTACAACAAAGCCGGGATAGGCTATAAACCAAAACAAAGGGAATTCAGTTCCGTGTCATTAGTTAGTAGAACTCATGTTGTTAAGGCAAACGTAACTAAAGCTTGGGTTCCTAAACAATATGTTGTGAATGCTAATGGACCCAAAATCTGGGTTCCTAAAGATCTTGTATTTCATGTTTAATTAGGTACCGGTCGAGGGGGAGTGTCCGATGATGTGGGTTGTGGATAGCGGATGCTCCAAGCACATGACCGGGGATTCCTCAAAGTTTGCTTCATTTAAAAACAGGAGTAAAGGTACTATCTCTTTTGGTAATAGTGGCAAACTAAAAGTCATAGGAGTAGGAGATATAGTTATTTCTGAACAATTTAGGATTAAGAATGTTCTACTAGTTAAAGGAATGATTTTTAATTTGTTGAGTATTAGTCGATTATGTGATGAAGGATATAGAGTAGAATTTTATTCAACTAAATGCTTAATTAAACATAATGAATCAAATACTATCATGCTAGTAGGGACTAGGAAGGAAAATATCTATCAAGTTCAGTTTAGTAGTGCTACTAACATGCGTGTGAAGTGTTTTTTGTCCAAAGAAGATGACTCATGGCTATGGCATCGAAGACTCGCACACGTCAACATGAAGAATATTAAGAGGTTGGCCAAGGAAGAGCTTGTGCGAGGTCTACCATTGCTCAAGTACGAAAAGGACAAGCTATGTGATGCATGTCAAAAAGGTAAACAAATAAGAGCATCACACAAAAGCAAAAACACTGTAAGTACGTCAAATGCTTTAGATTTATTGCATTTGGATTTGTTTGATAGTAGCTCAACTAAATCTTTGAATGGTAGTAGATATTGCTTGGTAGTAGTAGATGACTATACTAGATATACATGGACTTTCTTTCTCAAACATAAGGATCAAACGTTAGAAATTTTTATTTTCTTTTGTAGAAGAATTGAGAATGAAAAAAATGCAAAAATTAAAACAATTAGAAGTGATCATGGAGGAGAATTTAAAACACATGAGGTTTAAGGATTTTTGTTTAGAAAAAGGGTATAAACACGAATTTTCCACTCCTAGGACACCACAACAAAATGGTGTGGTAGAGAGGAAAAATAGAGTTTTACAAGAAGCTGTGAGGAGTATGCTAAATGAGTATGCTCTTCCTAGTTACTTGTGGGTTGAGGCAATTAATACTGCATGCTATGTTCAAAACATAGTTTTGATACATAGGTTTTTAAGAAAAATGCCTCATGAGCTATGGTTTGGAAAACCACCAACAATCAAACATCTTAGGGTATTTGGTCGCAAGGTATTCATTTTAAACACTAAGGATCATCTAGGAAAATTCACTGCAAAAGCAGATGAAGGTGTTCTTTTAGGATATTCTCTCACCAGTAAGGCGTATCGAGTTTATAACAAGAGAACGAAGCTGGTTGAGGAATCGTCAAATATAGTTTTTGAAGAATGTAAAGAGCAAGTTGACTCTAAGGATAAGAGCGATGAAGTTGAGTTTGAACTCAAGAGATTGAGGTTGAATGAGAACACTAATGTAGGGGGAGTTAACTGACCGATAATGAAAAATCTAAGTCAGAAGGGTCATCACTTGAGCTTGTGCCAAATTGTGAGACATCTCAAGTACCAAGATCCACAAGAATGGTCACTAGTCATCCCCTAGATCAAGTTGTTGGAGACATCCATCATGGGGTGAGGACGAGATCATCCATTAGGAGTGAAGTGAATCAAGTAGCATTAATCTCTGAAATTGAACCAAAAGTAATCGATGAAGCTTTGCTTGATCCGGACTGGATTATTGTAATGCAAGATGAATTGGGACAATTTGAGAGAAGTCAAGTTTGGGATTTAGTTCCAAGACCTGATCAAGCTACCATAATAGGGACAAAATGGGTATTTAAAAACAAAATGAATGATAAGGGAGAAATAGTTAGAAATAAAGATAGGTTAGTTGCCAAAGGGCACAATCAAGTCGAGGGACTTGATTATGATGAAACTTACACACCTGTGGCTAGATTAGAATCCATAAGACTAATGCTAGCATTTGCAGCATATAAAGGATTCAAATTATATCAAATAGATGTTAAGTCAGCATTTTTGAACAGTTTTATAAAGGAGGAAGTATATGTTGAACAACCACCGGGATTTGAAAATTCTGCATTTCCATATGAACTTAAGAAGGCTCTTTATGGGCTAAAACAAGCACCTCGTGCTTGGTATAAAAGGTGAAGATATATTTGTAGCTCAGATTATGTCGATGACATAATTTGTGGCTCAAACAATAGGGATTATCTCAATGAATTCATAGAACACATGGAGAGTGAGTTTGAGATGAGTTTAGTAGGAGAATTGACAATTTTTCTTGGACTATAAATCAAACAAACCAAAGAAGAAATTCATGTCTATCAACCAAAGTATGCCATGGAGTTGCTGAAAAGATTCAACATGGAGAATGTTAAGGAGGTTCTCACTCCAATGACACAAAACACTCACTTAGATAGTGATATAGATAGAAAACCTATTGATTTAAAGCTTTATAGGAGTGTCATAGGTAGTCTTTTATACCTTACAGCAAGTAGACCTGATATAGTATTTGTTGTCGGTATGTGTGCACAATATCAATCGTGTGCGAAAGAGTCTCATTGGGTTGCTGTTAAAAGAATTATGAGATATCTTAAAGCAACCATTTCAGTTGGACTGTGGTATCCCCGAACTGAGTCTTTTGATTTAGTAGGCTATACAGATTCAGATTATGCGGGATACAAACTAGATAGGAAAAGTACTAGCGGGGACTGTCAATTCTTAGGTTCAGCATTAGTGAGTTGGTCAAGTCGAAAGCAACATTGTGTTGCTCTCTCCACCACTGAGGCTGAGTATATAGCCATGGGAGAGAGTGTGTCACAATTGTTATGGATGATTCACACCTTGGAGAATTATGGTTTTTCATATAAAAACGTGCAAGTGCTTTGTGATAATATTAGCACGATAAACTTAATGAACAATCCATCATTCCAGAACAAAACACATTGAAGTGAGACATCACTTCATTAGGGATCATGTAGCAAGAGGAGATATAATACTCAATTATGTTGAGTCTAAGGCTAATCTTGTTGATATTTTAACAAAACCTCTTCCATAAAATAAATTTAGTTATTTAAGAAGAGAATTGGGAATGTGTGCCGCTAAGTGAAAACTCTCCTTGATCATAAGGCCTAATTCATAAGTACAAAAGAAATGGGAAATTTATTTTTGGGATATCCTTGGGGAAACATCTCACACAAACCATAGGATTAACTATGCTTGTGTATTGCTAGATAGGGGTGAGATGTTAGGAACAACCAAGTTACTCAAAATGTTTGTTATGATGCATGACTTGAGTAATAAGGTTGAAAATTACATAAATCATTAAGTTGACCAATTATGGAGAAGACCATTACATAATTCATGTGTATTTGGTTTTAAAATCATAATTGAACTTTCCAACCAAGTCAAATTGGTTGGACACCTTAAATGACGATAAAACTCAAGTAAAACATCCCAAATATGTTAGAAATTGGCTATTAAGTGTACTGTCACTTGTAAAATGGTTTAGGGACTTTAATACAATGAATTGAGGAATTAAAATACCTAACAAAATGAAATTTCATAAAAAATAGTCGAGGCATTTCAGTATTGGCCTCAACGACTACCAGCTGCTGCGGGCAAACAGAAGCGAGGTGCACTCGACTGACACCTCGACTGGCACTCTCGTTTGCAGCCACCAGCGACCAGAATCGAGGCACGCTCAACCGGCGCCTCGACTGGACATCTTAAAAGGGGACTTAAGAAATTCAGACCAGTTTTCGCAAGTCCAGATGAGTTTTCAAACAAGTTTTCGAAATTCCAAACAAGTCTTCGCAATACCAAACCAGTTTTTTGAAAATCCAGACCAGTTGTTTGAGAGTCAGAACCCTTTTCAAAATTTCATATTGGTTTCCAGGATAGTTAAGAAGTTTCAGACTGGTTTCCAGGGTAGTTAAGAAATTTCAGACTGGTTTCCAGGGTAGTTAAGAAGTGTTAGGCTGGTTTCCAAAGGACTTAAGAAATTCCAGACCAGTGTAACTTAAGACTGGTTTCCAGGGAGTTTTCGGAAGTTCATACTGGGTTCCAGGGATTGTAAGAAATTCTAGACTACGTTAATCTCATACTAGTTTAATCCCAGGGTGGTTTAATGTCAGGGCAGTTTAATTCCAAGCCGGTTCTTTTCCAGGCCAATTTTATTCTAGGCCGTTTATAATCCCAGACTGGTTGAGGTCCAGACTGGTTCAATTTCAGGATGGTTTAAAAATCAGGGTGGTTTAGATTTCAAGGTGGTTCGGAAGTCAGGACAGTTTAAGAAGTCAGGCTGGTTTAAGAAGTTAGGCACAGAATCGAGGTAAACTCGACCCACGCCTCGACTATTTGTCTGGATGAAAGCACAGAAGCGAGGCGCACTCGACTGGCGCCTCGACTGATTTAACAGTCGAGGCATTGAACTTATTGCCTCGACTGATCAACTCGGACTATATAAGGAAACCCGCTTATCGCCTCTCCCAGACCCAATTTTCGCTTCGACTGTTCTCGCTGTAATTGTGATCTCGTCGCCCTCACCGTAGCCTCTCTCATTTCTAGCAAGATCGACGGTGACCAAAGCTTAGACGACCCCCATTGAACCCTAACTGACCTCGAGTAAGTCCTCTAGCTTCTCATTTCATTTCACAGTAAAACACTAACCCAAATCGTAAGTTTCTCCAAACCTAGGGTTCATCGGTGTTTCTCTCACAAGAGAAGGTCATTTCATAGAGGGTTCTATTGTCTTCCACATCACTCAAGATCTCACCCTTTTCTGATCAATGAAAATGGAACCAAAGTAAATTTCTAAACCCTTCTCTTTGGTTTCACGATTTAGATATTATCTGGGTTAGCTAATCGGGTGTTGGTCTTTGTCATTCATCATACCATCATATGGCATTCATCTTGCATTTTGGACATAATTTTGACATCCTTAGGCAAAAACGGAATATAGCCGAGACTAGTAGGAAGGAAACACCGAGGGAGAATCCATCTTCGGACCCACGATTTCCTTCTGAACATCATCAACACACTTACATGACCCATAAGTTCAAGCTGATGGCTACTCGTTCTTTGGATAAGAAGTTTTTTGACAAATTTGCTAATAATGTCGAGCATGTAGTTAATCATTACGGCCTCAGTAAGTTAGTCTACTGTGACCATGACATCAATATAGACTTAGTTAGTGAATTCTATAACAACCTACAGGCTATAGGCGATAGGCTCATTTATAAAAGTAGGGAAGCTAGGAGGGAGATATCATTCACTTCTGATATTCTTAGGGCATTTCTAGAGTGCCAAGAGTCGAACTCAGCTCTTGAGTGTTATCTAAGCATTCAAGAACCAGTTGAGGGATACTCTATCAATGTCATACATGAGTACTTCTTTAGGAAACCAAGACGACTTGGCCTTAATCTATTTCTGGCCATGGCATTAGTTGCTCCTGATAATGTTTTGAAGGTAGGAAACTTTGCTTCCCACTTCAACTCGATCGCTTGTTCATGGCGATCCCTTCTACGTCCCCGGATAAAAAAAATTTATCCTTAACAAGGAGGGATCACCCAAGCTACCCTTTCATCATCATGCTATTCGATTAGAGTGGTCACTTGAACAAACTTGTTGTTCAAGCAACCAACCACTATTCTACGATTAGCCGTGGAATAGACGATGTATGGATCGCCGGTTTTTACGTTTATATTCGGGGTCCAAGTAAATCTAGCCACATAATAAAGTAAACAACCACATACATAATACAAAAGAACACTAATCAAAATAAACAAGATTATACCTCTTGATCTTCTATTGTATGCCCTTTCTCCTTTTGGACGTCGTGTGGGTGACGATCTTCCAAAAGTCGAAGCCTCCTAGATCACCAATCTTCCTTCCTTACTCGCTCCGAACAAGAGGAAGTATAAAAACGAAACTTTTCTCTTATCTAGGAGCAACCATCAAGCTCCAAGCTTGATGCTTGCCGCCGGCCCAAAGAGAGAACAAAAGGATTGTGGGCGCTGGCCAAGAGCTCCAAGGAACAACCCTAACCCTTGTTTCCACCGGCCAAGGAGAAGAAGAGGAATAGGTTGAGCACCGGCCAAGGTAGAGGGGAGAGAGATAGGCACCGGCAACCCCTTAGGAAGAAGAAAAGAACCTCTCCAATTATTGCCGCCCACTCCACCTCCCAAACCCTAGCCGCCCCAACCAAACCCTAATCTTCCTAGGATTTCTTGCCGCCCAAGCTAAGGAGAGGCAAAACCCTAATCTCCAAGCCATGCACTTGCCGCCCACCTTAAGCCCCCTTTTATAGAGTTAGGCTTAAGCCTTGTTTTAATCTCTACCGTCGGATCTAGGGATTTAATCTCAACAGTCGGATCTAGAGATTTAATCTCAACCGTCGGATCTAGAGATTTAATCTCCACCGTCGGATCTAGAGTTCCATTTTCCACCATTGGATCTAGGCTCCATGAGGGTTTATTAGGCTACAATAGGGACCATGAGGAGGAGTTGGATCTTGGCCACCCAATGGATCAAGCCCACATAAAGTCTGATCCATTAATGATTATCCATTCCACTAGAGGATTATCATTGATCTACCTCACCAACCCCCATAAATTAATATGGGCTCCATATATTATTTGTACATATATCTCCCCGTGTTTAAGATCTCGAATGTGTTGGTGCAGGGGCACTAGATAATCGAACCTGTGTTTTGATTATGGCAAAGACACAAAGTTAAGTTTACATTGTTATCTCACGAGCTAAATCGAGTGTGTAAAAAAGTACTAAAGCTAGAGCTGAAGGCTAGTGACACCCGGAGGAAGCCGCGGTGGTCGGGCGACACTCAAGTGACTTCGGAGGGAGACGAAGGAATCGAGTGGAAGGATGGAAGCGAAAGCGACACAGTAAGTATCGAGGTATGCTCGTGTGAGTGAGAGATGGTAAGGTTGTGTCCTCTGTACGGGGACGACCGTAGGTGGCGATCCGACTAAGACTTCTTGTGGAAGGTTTAGGTCAAGATCAGACGATTAGAAACCATCGTATTTATCATTTTTCGATCTAACCTCTCACTGCAGGGAAGTGGCTAGGCTGGCAGTCGACTGCTGGACATGGGGCAGTCGACTGATGCTCATCAGTCGACTGATGGGAGGCATCAGTTGACTGATGGCGACAAATCAACCTTTGCGCTAGGTCAAAACGGATAACGTTTGACGCGGCCACTTGGCAATAAAAATTATACAACTTCGTGATCTGTTCCGAAAAAAGAGGAGACAAATTCAGAGGCCAAAATCTATAAAAGGAGGAGAGGATTGCAACTCCAAACATCATCAAGTTTATTCATCAAGTGCTCCTACAACGCCAACGCTCCAACGCCGTCATAATGCCGACGCGACGATAAGTTCAAATCTCCTTCGTCGACAGCAGTAGCAAGTAATTATTTTTATTGTATTCTTTATTTTAATCGTAACGAGGTGAGGTAGGCTTGTTGCCTCATCCTCGTACATTCGGTTTTTGTGATCGTTGTCTCCTACCTCCAACGAGGAGGAGACGTTATAGTGCTTTGCCCTCCGTACGCGGTCTAGGACTGATAGGGCCTTGGAGTAGCAACCGCTGGGTTGTGAACCAAGTAAAAATAAACGTGTTCCTTTATTTTCCGCTGCTCTTACTCGTTTAATTGTCTACTCGAATGAAACGTCAAAAAGATTTACGATCGCTATTCACCCCCACTCTAGCGACGCTTCTCAATCCAACAGAATGTCCGTCGATTAATTAATTTACTGACAATTAATTAATCAACATCTAACTCCATGAGTAGTACCAATCATCCTTATCATCATGCCGGACCAAGTCCACCTGTAGGGTTTACATGATGAACCTTATGAGCTCCTCAAGGGGACATCATCATCCTAATATATAGGACACGGTTTCCTCCTATAATCAATGACACACCATATAAATAATACAATTTCCCAACTTACCGAGTCTATCGATTTACTCTATAAATCTTGCCCATTGGTAAATCAAAGAAATGAATACTAAGTATATGTGCCCGTTATTATATCAGGATTAAGAGCATGTACAATATAATATCTAAGGTCCGATTCGATTATGTAGTCAGCAATAAATCGAATCACCTCTAGGTTGGTCCTACTCAATACACACAAAGTGCACTAGTGTGATTCTATGGTCAAGACAAACCAATACCAAATCACACTACAACTATTCCAATGGTTTGTCCATAACCATCTCGGTTGTGAGCCTTTGCTTATATTTTACAATTGACTGATAACATGATCTCTTGTGTAACACTACACACCATGTTATCTACAATGTAATGTATTAGACAATATGCATAACCATAAATATGCAAACAATGATCATGTGATTCTTATTTCAAAAATAAAGATGTTCATACAATCCCAACAATCTCCCACTTATACTAAAAGACTATGTTGTCCTCAAACTGCCATACATCTGATTCCCATTCCCTCCACATGCCTATCAAAAGATCTCGCTGAAAGGGCCTTAGTGGAAGGATCTGCCAGGTTATCCTCCGATGCAATCTTGGCCACAACAACTTCTCCTCTCTTTACGATTTCTCGTATCAAGTGGTACTTGCGCTTTATGTGTTTACTTGCCTTATGGGCTCGTGGTTCCTTCGAGTTTGCAACTGCACCACTATTATCACAATAAATTGTGATAGTTCTGGGCAAACCAAGAATCACATCCAAGTCCATCAAGAAGTTTCTGAGCCACATAGCTTCTTTGGCCGCCTCAGAGGCTGCCACATACTCAACTTCCTTGGTGGAGTCCACCACACATTTCTTCTTGACACTCCTCCATACAATGGCTCCACCTCCCAAAGTAAACACAAAACCTGAGGTAGACTTACTGTTATCCCTATTTGATTGGAAGTCAGAATCTGTGTAACCCACAGGGCGTAATTGGTCTGCCTGGTAAACTAGCATATAATCCCTAGTCCTTCTCAGGTATTTCAATATATGCTTTACCACAGTCTAATGTCCCTGTCTTGGATTACTCTGATATCTGCTGACCATGCCCATGGCAAAGCAGATATCTGGTCTCGTACATAGCATCGTATACATGAGGCTTCCTACTGCCGAAGCATAAGGAACCGCCTTCATCTCCTCTATCTCCTCAGATGTTCTAGGACACATCTCCTTAGATAAAGGAACTCCATGCCTGAAGGGTAGAAAACCCTTCTTGGAGTTCTACATGCTAAAATGATCCATAATTGTATCTATGTATGAAGCTTGAGATAAGCACAACATCCTTTTCTTGCGATCCCTTATAACCTTGATCCCAAGGATGTGTCCCACTTCTCACAAGTCTTTCATATCAAACTGTTTGGACAATCATACCCTTACGTCCGATAACACCTTGATATTGTTGCCAATTAACAAAATGTCATCTACGTATAGTACAAGAAATACCACTACGTTTCCGTCACATCTTTTGTATACACAAGACTCATCTGGACTTTGAATAAATCCATAAGACTGGATTACCTCATCAAAGTGGATGTTCCAAGACCTCGAAGCTTTCTTCAATCCATAAATGGACCAATTAAGATTACACACAAGATGTTCTTTGCCCTTTGCAATGAATCCTTCTGGTTGCTTCATATAGATATTTTTCTCAAGACTTCCATTAAGGAAAGTTGTCTTGACATCCATCTATCATACCTCATAATCCATATGAGCAGCAATGCATAAGAGAATCCGGATAGACTTAAGCATGGCTACCGACGAAAAGGTCTCCTCGTAATCGATACCCTCTTTTTGAGTATACCCTTTCGCAACAAGCCTCGCTTTGAAGGTCTCAACCTTCCCGTCTATTCCTCTCTTTTTTTTGTAGATCCACTTGCATCCAATGGTTTTTACACCATCGGGTGGTTCTACTAGCTCCCAGACCTGATTTGAATCCATAGATTCAATCTTAGCATTCATTGCACTTTGCCAATATACTGCATCTTTATCTTGGATTGCCTCGTCATATGTCCAGGGATCAGGTTCATGTTTGCCAGGGACCAAATTAGAAGATTCTCCCAAGAACATAAATCTATCGGGCTGTCTAACAACCCTCCCACTATGACGAGGTATCACCTGTGTATCCTCTGTGACACGCGGTGCAGTGACTTATGGTATATCCTCTTGTACCGGTGGTACTGAAGAAGTGACTTCCCCTTTCAATTCCTCAAGAATAATCTTACTCATGGGCTTGTGGTTCATCACATAGTCTTCCTCTAGAAATCTGGCATTCATGCTGACGATCACCCTCTGATCTCTAGGACTATAAAACAAACCACCTTTCGTTCCTCTAGGATAGCCAACGAACATGCGCACTTCTGTACGAGGTTCCAACTTACTAGCATCTGTCTTCAACACATGTGTTGGACTCCCCCATATCCGAATATGTCTTAGACTAGGCTTTCGCCTAGTCCACAATTCTGTGGGAGTAGAAGCACTGATTTAGATGGTACCAACTTCAGAATATACACTGCTGTATCTAGAGCATATTTCCAGAACGAATCTGGCAACTCAGAATAACTCATCATCGATCTAACCATCTCCATAAGAGTCATATTCCTTCACTTTGCTATACCATTCTACTGAGGTGTGCCAGGTGCAGATAATTGGGATTGAATCCCAGCCTCTGATAAGTAATTCCTAAACTCTCCCAAGAGGTACTCACCACCATGATCAGATCATAGTGTCTTGATACTTTTACCTTGACATTTCTCCACATCAGCCTTGAATTCTTTGAACTTGTCAAAGCATTCAGACTTGCGGCACATCAAGTAAATGTATCCATATCTCAAATAATCGTCTATAAAGGAGACAAAATATATTCAAAACCACCTCTTGCCTGGATAGACATAGGATCACACAAATCAGAATGAATCAACTCCAACACATCTTTGGCTCTATACCCCTTAGCCTTAAAAGGCCTCTTGGTCATTTTACCCTCCAAGCAAGATTCACAGGTTGGGAAATCTTCCACTACTAATGAACCCAAAGGTCCATCAGCTATCAACCTTTGAATTCTGCTTAGGTTAATATGACCAAGTCTTACATGCCAAAGATATGTTTGGTTCATCTTCGAAGGTTCTTTTCTCTTATTAGAATTAGAAGATGAGTTATTAATTTCTATTTGCATCGTGGGAGCTTTTGGTTCAAGTGTATATAAATTTCCTATCAATGCACCAGAATAGATAATCTCCCTATTCCTTTTTATAACAACTCTGTCATTAAAAGAAATAGAATATCCATCCATAAACAATTTAGAAACTGAAATCAAATTCTTTCTAAATAAAGGTACATAAAGGCAATTCTTAAGAACCAAAACTTTATTTCTCTCAAAAGACAAATAAACATCTCCCACTACAATAGCCACCACCTTTGTGGCATCGCCCAAGTATACGGTAATGACCCCCTCAGCCAATCGTCTGGTTTCCTGGAACCCCTGTAAAGTATTACAGACATGATCAGTGGCTTTCGTATCTGCACACCAGGTGCTGGTAGATAACACCGCTAAACATGTTTCAACGACTAGACCAAAAGATATACCTTTGTTCTGCTTGTGGTTGGGGCAGTCCTTCTTCCAGTGTCCAGTCTGCTTACAAGTGAAGCACTTACCTTTCGGCTTCTTCACTCCTCCCTGAGTTCCTCCCACCGCCTTTGCCCCAGCTTGTTTCTTCTTCTTCTTGCCTTTCGGCTTAGAAGTAGAAAACTTTTGGGCAACCATGGCTTGCGCCTGAGCACTCTGACAAAAAAGCCCCTCTGCCGCCTGGAGTTCTGTCAGAAGCTCCGCCAATGAATACAACCTCTTATTCATGTTGTAGTTCAGGCGAAACTGCTCAAAACTCCTAGGTAAAGACTGGAGAATGATATCAATCTGAGTTTCCCCATCGATCTCAACTCCGAGGATTTCCAGCTCATTCAAATGAGCCATCATCTTGAGAACATGATCCCTCACGGGTGTTCCCTCGATCATGGTGGTCGTCATCAAGTTCCTCATGGCTTCCTGCCTAGCATCCCGATTCTGGTGTCCGAAAAGCTCTTTGAGATTGAGAATAATGTCATAAGCAGTGGGCATGGCTTGATGCTGATGTTGCAGTACATTTGACATAGATGCCAGAATGTAACACCGCGCCATCTCATCGGCCTTGATCCACTTCTTATAACTCTCCTTCTTCTTTTCCCCAGAATCATCCACAAGCTTAGGAGGGTACTCTTCGAGGAGTACATATTTGTATTCCTCAGCAGTCAAGACAATGTCAAGATTCCTCTTCCAATCAACATAGTTGGGTCCAATAAGTTTATTTTCTTTCAGTATCACAGCAAGCGGGTTGAAAGTCATTTTGAAAAACCTAAGAATCACATAGATCAAAATATTATATTTCAAAAAATTATTGATTCCTCAAACAATAAAATTTGAAAATCAACCAACACCTCAAAACACTGAGAATATCGTATGCCACGATAGTGTGGATGTATATGAATTCTTCATTTGTAAGAGGAGGTTTTACCCATTAATTTTATTATCTTGTCAACCTAACTTTTTGACAAATAAAATTAATAGTTGGTTTCTCTTTGGCCCTACAAATAAAAGCAGTGACTCCAATGGGGAGGATACTTATATTTGTATCTAAGTGTTCACCATTACTCGGTACCAAGGTAATTATCTCGGGTTATGTGACTTCCGATGTGGAAGTACACACGCTCCTTAATAATTTCCTATAACCATATTCGACCTTGTGATCCGCAAACAAACTCATCCGATGTGGAGGAAGGCACTTAGAACCGACGCGCAAGTTTATTTGCATCACATGTCAAATTGTAATGGAGGCTGTGGAAATTTATAAAAATATCCCTCTCCCACTTAGTAATTTAAAATTGAGGAATTTTCTAGCCTACGACATGCATATCAAACAATAATCAATAAATATGAAAAATAAATATTTTCCAACTATTATGGCTTTTGTCTTCAATATGTCTCCCGTCGTATCGCCATCTCGTCTGCTCCTCCCTACGCCATGTACAAGCCATCCGGAGATCCGACCCGAGAAAAACTATTTTAATTTACATCCATCGATCCTATACTCCACAAAGGAGTGTACATAAAATCTAGATCGAAAGTAAACTAAAATAAAAAGAGTGGCTAAACAATGTCGTATCTAATTACAAAAATTAAATACTAGCCTCGTCAACCCCGAGGATTCAACAAAATATACAATTACACACATACAATCACATACACACATATGGCCATAATAGTTGGATCCTATGCCTGCAACCAAAAAGTTAACCTATGCACATCCTACTATTATCCGACACATATAATATATGAAAAGTGCATAAAAGTAATCGAATCCTAAATATACAAAACCAAAAACCGTGGCTCTGATACCACTTGAAGGTAGAAAACTTTGCTTCCCACTTCAACTCAGTCGCTTATTCATGGCGATCCCTTCTATGTCCTCGGATAAAAAAAATTTATCCTTGACAAGGAGGGATCACCCAAGATACCCTTTCATCGTCATGCTATTTGATTAGAGTGGTCACTTGAACAAACTTGTTGTTCAAGCAACCAACCTCTATTCTACGATTAGCCGCGGAATAGACTATGTATGAATCGCCGGTTTTTGCATTTGTATTCGGGGTCCAAGTAAATCTAGCCACATAATAAAGTAAACAACCACATACATAATACAAAAGAACACTAATCAAAATAAACAAGATTATACCTCTTGTTATACCTCTTGATCTTCTATTGTATGTTCTTCCTCCTTTTGGACATCGTGTGGGCGACGATCTTCCTTCCTTGCTCGCTCTGAACAAGAGGAAGTATAGAAACGAAACTTTTCTCTTATCTAGGAGCAACCATCAAGCTCCAAGCTTGATGCTTGCCGCCGGCCCAAAGAGAGAACAAAAGGATTGTGGGCGCCGGCCAAGAGCTCCAAGGAACAACCCTAACCCTTGTTTCCACCGGCCAAGGAGAAGAAGAGGAATAGGTTGAGCACCGGCCAAGGTAGAGGGGAGAGAGATAGGCACCAGCAACCCCTTAGGAAGAAGAAAAGAACCTCTCCAATTGTTGCTGCCCACTCCACCTCGCAAACCCTAACCGCCCAACCAAACCCTAATCTTCCTAGGATTTCTTGCCGCCCAAGCTAAGGAGAGGAAAAACCCTAATCTCCAAGCCATGCACTTGCCGCCCACCTTAAGCCCCCTTTTATAGAGTTAGGCTTAAGCCTTGTTTTAATCTCCATCGTCGGATCTAGGGATTTAAACTCAACCATCAGATCTAGAGATTTAATCTCAACTGTCGGATCTAGAGATTTAATCTCCACCGTTGGATCTAGAGTTCCATTTTCCACCATTGGATCTAGGCTCCATGAGGGTTTATTAGGCTACAATAGGGACCATGAGGAGGAGTCGGATCTTGGCCACCCAATGGATTAAGCCCACATAAAGTCCGATCCATTAATGATTATCCATTCCACTAGAGAATTATCATTGATCTACCTCACCAACCCCCATAAATTAATATGGGCTCCATATATTATTTGTACATATATCTCCCCATGTTTAAGATCTCGAATGTCTGTCGATTAATTAATTTACTGACAATTAATTAATCAACATCTAACTCCATGAGTAGTACCACTCATCCTTATCATCATGTCGGACCAAGTCCACCTGCGGGGTTTACATGATGAACCTTATGAGCTCCTCAAGGGGACATCATCATCCTAATATATAGGACACGGTTTCCTCCTATAATCAAGGGCACACCATATAAATAATACCATTTCCCAACTTACCGAGCCTATCGATTTACTCTATAAATCTCGCTCATTGGTAAATCAAAGAAATGAATACTAAGTATATGTGTCCGTTATTATATCGGGATTAAGAGCATGTATAGTATAATATCTGAGGTTCGATTCGATTATGTAGTCAGCAATAAATCGAATCACCTCTAAGTCGGTCCTGCTCAATACACACAAAGTGCACTAGTGTGATTCTATGGTCAAGACAAACCAATACCAAATCACACTACAACCATTCCAATGGTTTGTCCATAACCATCTCGGGTGTGAGCTTTTGCTTATACTTTACAATGGACCGATAACATGATCTCCTGTGTGACACCACACACCATGTTATCTACAATGTAATATAACAGACAATATGCATAACCATAAATATGCAAACAATGATCATGTGATTCTTATTTCAAAAATAAAGATGTTCATACAAAAGATAGACTTTTCAGTATACATCCCAACATGTTTTATATAAGGTCATCGTAGGATGCATACTTCCCATTGTCACTAGGGGGCAAGAAAAAATATGACCACATCATTTACTCGCATTACATCTCCTAAAAAATTGTCTCGACTTTAACATTGCATTGAACATGTTTATCTGCATAGTCCACTTCACCGTCCCTATCCAAAAGAAAATTTACATGCCTTTTGGACATATCATCACCTTCTGGTTAGAATCCATAGGCATCAATACAGCCAGGGGCAAGGTTAAACAGATGACAGACTTTGATTTTATCAAGTGGCAAAACTTTTCATTGGCCGGAATGGCTCGAGTAAATGGGAACATTGAGTGGGCCGATGGACACCAGGCTGGTGAGAGGTGGGACATGGGAGCTGAAGAAGGTGAAAAAGAACCTCCACTAAGCCGATGAACCACATTCCTCGTGTCCAATCAAAGAGAAACTGGGCAAAGATTATGCTGAGTTCGTGGACTCAGTTGATACAAAATACAAGGACCTTAGTACAACAATTGATACACAACACAAGGACCTTAGTACGATGATTGATACTCGATTCAAGGAGCTTCAAACCAGGATGGATACCCAGTTTTTAGAAGTTTTTGCCCAGCAGGAGGAGATTCTTACTCTCCTACGTGCCATGATGACGGATTCGTCGGGTCCATCATCATCAGCCATGTAGTATTGGGACATTGATTCTCTTTTATATATATATGTATTAAACTTTTGAATTCAAGAAAAATGTGTATATCAGGATGGTTGGCTAACACTTGAGTTATATATTTAAATATGTTGACTGCATATATTTTGATTGAATATGACTGTTCTTGTGTATTTAGTTTCTGTATTTAGATATTATGAACAGGTTTATCACAACCATTTTTAAGGGAAATTCTACCAAATTTTTTTTTGGTTGTCTATACCTTTCAATATATATGCACGATCGATATCTACTTGTTAAAATATATTTTTGGTGAATTGGATAACTAAGGGCAATGAATTCAGGGGGAGTGATCCTATAGACTGCTCTTTTTGTGTGTTTGTCAAAGGGGGAGAGATGAGTAGGTTTTAAGTTTAAGGTGGAAAGATAAGTGGAGCTATATCTCGTTTTGAAAATAATATGAATTATAAATTTCCTAAAATGTCAAGCATAGTGCAAATCTATATTTCCTTTGAAATGAAAATCTTATTGCATATCTTGATTTGATGACCTGATGAAGTTCTTAATCAATTTTGAGTATATCATAATTGTGCTATAATTTCATCACCTAAAACTTAAACCATGTTGTCAAACATTAAAAAGGGGGAGATTGTTGGTGCAATTAGGCCCAGATGATGTTTTGGTGTTTGACAAGGGTTCAAGTCTAGGTGATAATTATGTGTTATATCATGCGGTTGGTTGAGATGTATTTTTAGGAAATTCCTTGTAGGCCGAGGACTGGATGCAAGGTGGTGAAGACCCGGACGAGGAGTCCTAGCAAGTGAAGACCCGGACGAGGAGTCCTGGCATGAAGACCCGAACGAGGAGTCCTGGCAAATGAAGACCCGGATGAGGAGTCCTAGCAAGTGAAGACCCGGACGAGGAGTCCTGGCAAGTGAAGGCCCGGACGAGGAGTCCTGGCATGAAGACCCGGACGAGGAGTCCTGGCATGAAGACCCAGACGAGGAGTCTTGGCACGAAGTCCCGAAAGTGATTCTTGGCACAGAAGACCTATGAACAGTGGTTCATAGGCATCAGGTAAAGGGTACAGGGTAGACCCTCTCTTAGGCGTGGTTTCGACTCTAGATGAGTTGAAACGGTCAAGAGTCGAGGCAGCACCTCGACTGGCTTGCAAAACGCTGAGAAGATATAGCGGCCGAGGCGACGCTGATCGGGGTTGTTTCTCGCGAAGCAAGCCGTAGTCGATTAAAGCCTCAACTGCGGTCTGTGTGTTCAAAGGAAAAACCCCTCAGCAGTCGAGGCGACGCCTCGACTGATGCTTGGTTCAACGAAACAGATGCAAGGGACTGTCGACTGTGAGCTCGACTGTTGCTCTGTTTGGATTGAAACAGAAGCAAGGGAGTTTCGACTGAAGGCTCGACTAATGCCTACCAGTCGAGGCGATGAACCATCGCCTCGATTGGACCTAAGTTACAACGGACAAATAATGTTAATTATGGTGGAAAACTTATCGTTGGAAGCTCATTAAATGTGAGTTAATGCACCAGTTGAGGCGCACGTCGAGGCGACTCGACTACACGGGCTGGAAAAGCCCTAATCAAGCTCGATTTAAAAGGTTTACACGGCTGGTTTTCATTAATAAGAAGCAAAGAAAAAGACTTACTGCGAACGAGAACCTAAGAAGCTATTACTCAAACGAGGGTTCCTGCATCCTCGAGGTTTTTGATCTCAAAGGCAATTACAGGTTCTAAAAAGAAGAAGCAATCTAGTTTTCACTGCAATCATTTTAATCGGTTTCTTCTTTATCTCTTACTACTGTAAGTTTAGTGTAAATTTTTGATAAACTGTGTTAAGAGATTTTTACACCTCCGGTGTGTCACCGAGAAGGAGAAGTATTATAGTGGTGGTGTGCATCACTAGAGCCGACGAGGGGCTCAACCGTAGAGTAAAAACTTGAGTTTCGAACCACGTAAATACTGTATTTTGTGCTTGTTGTGTGTTCTTGTGCTTGTATTTGAGTTTTCCGCTGCGTACTAACATTGTAGACAAGCACAACGAATCGAAGAGACGAGTATCGCTATTCATCCCCCCCTTCTAGCGACGCCAACGGTCTTACAGTTTTCACTCACATCTCATTACATTTTATGTTAGTTTCATGCATATGTCACTTTATTTTGCATGTATTTCCTATTTTCTGGTTCGGAAATCTGCCCTTTGTACTTTTGCATGCAGGATAGCATTTCGTGGGAAAAGACACACTTTCAGAGCAAAAGAAAGGCATTTTGCAGCTAGACGCAGAAGGGGACACGGCCAGGGCATGTGGCTACACACGACCATGTCCAAGGGGCAAAATCAGCCACCCTAGGGCCACACGGCCTGGCCTTGTGGAAACACACGACCGTGTGGCGACCCAGCAGATTGATGCGACTAGGGTTTTTTTTGGATTTTGCAGCGATCCAGTGTGATGCCTATATAAGGAGAGCTCTGCCCAAACCCTAGGTGGGAGGCAAGACGGATGGGATGGCACACCGAAGCCCTAAAAAGCTTCGGGAACTCACAACGGGGAGAAAGAACACCGCCAGAGATCCGAATTCTGCACTTCAATGCCAGAGAGAAGGCCACATTGGCATTGTAAATTTTTGTTCTTGCACTTTATCTACTATGTATTCGAACATGAGCATGCCTTGTGTTTCTTCTTTCCTATCTACGGAGTAGTTTCTTCGATTCTAGGATTATAGAGTAGCTTGTGTGCGTATGACATGCTGCTTCAAATTGAATTCTGTTATTGAGTTTGAATTTGCAATTGGAATTTGTTTAGACTGATATCTATGTATATTTGGTTTTCTATCTACTGTTCTTAGCCGATACGAGGGGTGACAGCCCTCAAATCTAAGATTTAGGGGATTTATACGAGGAACCTAGGGGTTAGTCTCATCTCCTATAACCGTGGGTAGAAGGATGCGATAGAACTGGAAATGATTCATCGCAGGGATTGATTCGACATCCTCGTACCGCCTATCTAGTCCTTGTAAGACAGAGATAGCTCCCGATAGATACGGTGACTCATCGGGAGAGTGTATGATGTCCCTTTCACAAGACTGTAGTTAGATGTTTAGACAACGCCCAGTTAATAGCATGTCTTGCGACACACAAACGAAATCGAAGTCCTAGAATCCCTTTAAAAGATCTTGTGGCAACCTCCTTTCTTCCTCCATGTGACACCGTATTGAGTAGGACCACTGATAACCCTCACATTCACAACCCATTAGAGTCTAGTCCCGAACAATTACACCCACCGAACAAATCAGCACTCGAATCTCAGTCCTTATGGGATTGATAATCTTTTTATTACTTGATGACATCCGTGCACTTGTGGGCATTGAGCGCGAGCGCACGCTTCGATTCCTCGACGGTCTCCATCGTGATATTTGAAGTCGCATTCGTGTGCATCATCAAACAATGGTCAAACCATCGTCAAACATCCAAAATACCCCTCGAGTCAAACTCGAGTCCGGTCAATCATGACCCAGGTTGATTGTGTCAATAATCTCACCAAAATATTGTCAAACATTAAAACACTACTCAAGTCCAACTTGAGTCTGGTCAATCGTGACCTGGGTCGATTGCACCAACAATCTCCCCCTTTTTGATGTTTGGCAAAAACCACAAAACCATTGAGTTAGGCTACCTAACTCAAATCTCCTTATCAATTCTCCCAAATTAGTAATCCCGTTAATTCTCCCCCTTTTTGACATATGTCAAAAAGGTTCTCTCCAAGGGTGTCAATGTTTCATATCCCAATGAGATCTTACAATCTCCCCAAGTCTCATATCACTTAAGAGAGGTTTCCTATAAACTCTCCCAATTTCCAAATTGGGCATCTTACATTCCCATTTCTCTCCCTCATGAGGAAGAAAACATCCATCATCCCATGATGGATACCTCCCCCTAAAGGCTTGCTCCCCCTTGACCATTGCACCAACAATGTCCTTGGAGAGTCCCTAAGCCTATAGGAACACTAAACCATCAAAATTAAGGGCAAAAGTTCAAACATGAACTCTCATACACCTTAAAATTGATACACACCCTAAACAACTCTCCTAATTCATATCCAATGAATTTTCACCCTTTCCAATGCTTTCCAAAGCATATCCTAGGGTTAGGAGTAGTTAGGATAACCTAACATAGCTGAAACATGGGATAAATATCATTGTTTAGCCCTATCACTGATCATTGCCATCATCACGTGATAATCGTGATATTTACAAAATGCAGAAATCAAAAATCAAAATTGAAATTTGAAAAATCATAAGTAATTATACATAATACAAAAAATCATAAAAATTCATATGTATAATATTTATGACAAATACAATGAGTGAGAAAATTAATTTACCCATAAAATAATGAGATTGACACAAAGTTCAAAATCATTGAAAAATTTAATATTTTGGCCCTACTTTGTATCAACTCTCTCAATGGTGATTGTTATCAAAAGATAGACTTCACTATGGTTTTCTAAAATGATTTTAAAATATTTTTAAAAACCTATATTGGATCATGATCAATGGGCTCAATGCACATGACTTGCACATTAGCTTTCCCCATGATCCACCATAGTATAATATGAGTTTGAGTTCATCTAGATGCAAAAACTATGCACCTTGAACTTAACTCATTTCCTAGAATCTCACATGTGTCTAAGGTGTATCAATACACACACATGTCAATTTGATGTGAGATGTGGGTTTTTTTCATCCTAATCTAGGGTTTTATGCATTTTCTAAGGCAATACTACTTGATTCCCTTATACATGGTACTTCAAGTCAAGTTAATTGTCCTTAAATCAATTTTAATTAATGCATGAGTGATCATGACATAAATGATGACATAAATAAGCATGACCAATGATCATGATGTCATGACATATGATTAAATCTAAATGTACATGACATAAACCTTAAACCTAAGCATGATCATGACATATTATATGATAAAAATAAATATGATGTCATGACATGATATATGACAAATAAAGAATGGAAAATAAAACGCGAAGGTATATAATACCTAAATTTTAGTGTTAATTGTCATTTGTTATTATTAAATTCATTTTGTCATATTACTACTAATCCCCCAAGTGTGCCAAAAATCCAAAATGACACACTATGACCTCTAAACCTAATTTGTGCCAATTTGATTGATTTTTCATAATTCTCGAAATATATTGGCACATACTAAAATCCTTTAGGATATAAAATTCAAACTTATTTCCAAGGTACCCATAACCTTGAAAATGATCTAAAGTGCCACCTTTACCATGGTTAGGTTAACTACCCATCCATTTGAAGTTGACACAACCTAACCCATTTAGTGTTAATCGATCACACTCCTAGGAACCCAAAACCTATTTGAGCTCCTTGGGTTTACTAGGTATTCCTTAGGGATGACCTCCCTAGATACCCTCCTAATGACCCTCCTAGGCTTGGTAGCCTTGGTCATTGTGGTCTTGCCTAGGTTAACTCTAGGGGTAACTCCCCTTGTAACCTTCTTAGTGGCTTCCCTAAGTTTCTTCGAAACTCTAGCCACTAGACATTTGCCTTGGTTAACCTTAGGGATGACTTCCCTATTAACCTTGGCTTTCCTAGACCTAGGTTGTGTTTTATAATCAAATGAAACACTATAGTAGGTCTTCTTATGCTTAGGTTTGTGACCCAAACTTTTCTTACCCTTGGGTGGACCTTATCTCCTAAACCCTAGGTCTTGACTTTTTGACCCTAAGCTTTGACTATTTGACCCTTGCATTTGATTTTGTATCTTTTAAGGGTCTTCTCCATCTTCTCAAGTTTTGACCTCAAAACTTGATTTTCTAGCTCTAATTGCCCAATTTTTGAATTGTGATCTAATCTTTGGGCATTGTTCCATTTCCTAGGCATATGCTTACCCTTCTTAGGGTTAATACCTAAATGGTCTTCTATTTTCCTAATACTTTCCTTAGGTAGAGTTTTTCTAGGGATATTAGTCCCAAATTTCTCCTTATTTTTAAAGTTATATGATTTAGCTCCTAAACAATAAAGTCTATTTTTACTAGCATGCTTTTCATGATAAATTTCAAGATTACTTCCAGTATGATTTTGACTATTAATTGAAGAAGAAGCATACTTAAAGGTTACCTTGGGGTTTGCCTTAGCTCTTCCTACATGTGTAGCTCCTTCTTGCCCCTTCTTCTTCCCTCTAGGGCACTGACTCCTATAGTGTCCCGATTGTTGGCATTTGAAGCAAATGACATGCTTCTTGCTCTTCTTAGCGGGGACGCGAACATCCTTGACCTTAGGCACCGGTGGAACATTCTTGACCTTCTTAGGGCACTCACTCTTATAGTGGCCATATTCCCTACACTACACATTATATGATTTTTATTATTTATTAATTTGCTTGAGTTACCTAGGTCGGTGGTGGAAGCCTCTTGAACTTGCCCATCTTCTCGACCGGAGGTTGATGGTTCCTCTTGAGGTTGCTCTAGTGTAGATGATCTAATCTCCTCCCCCTCAATCCTAGAGGTTGAGGCTTCCTTCAATTCTTCTTCTTCTACCATCTCTTCCTCCTCGGATGTCGAACACTCCTTGACCTCCGAATCCTCACTTTCTTGTGAGGATTAGCTTGCTTCTTCGGCCTCTTCCTCCAATTGAGCCAGTGATCGACCTTCATGGAACTTTGCCAATTTGCTCCAAAGCTCCTTGGCATCTTAATATTCATCTAGTCTAGACAAAATATCATTAGATATCAAACCTTATAAAAGTTTTGTTACCTAACTTTGGTCTTGAACTTTAGGCATTGCTCTTGGGTCCACTTCTTTAATTTGAGGACACCTCCCTTCTTATGCCTAGGGGGTTTGATGTCTTCCATGATGATGAACCAATCTTCTATGTCTATCATCAAAAATGTCTCCATTCTTGCCCTCCATGCCAGAAAATTTTCTTGGTCGTATGGTGGAGGTGTGTTGATGTCCCATCCTAATTTCTCTTGATGATCCATCTTCTTCTTCACCCTCTAGCGTGCTCCCTTAGTTGTTAAATCTTTAAGAGAGGCCTCGCTCTGATACCACTTGTTGGGGAAATGATCATCGCTAGAGGGGGGTGAATAGTGATTCGTACGTAGATGGAATTTGATCATGTTCGTCTCTATAAAACTTGTTAGCGCAGCAAAAATATGAAATACAATACAACTATAAAGACGAATACACAATCACAACACAAAGATATAACGTGGTTCGGAACCTCAAGGTTCCTACTCCACGAATTGGGCTCAAACGAGCCCTAGCGATTCCAAATACCATTAATAATCACAAATACTCCTTCTCGACAATAAATCGGAGGCAGAGAAATCTCGTACAAGAGTTTACAACAATAAACGAAAGTACAACAAGCAAATACAAATACAATACACAAAAACACGTAAAGAAAACTTTACAAATGCACATTTGGATGCTTGCTTGAGCTGCACTTGGAGACCTTAAATTTTAATGGATAGGCTATCAGTCAACTGATCATGCCCATCAATCGACTGATCGAGTCATCACTCGACTGTCAAACTCTAACAGTCGACTCAGGAACCTTCTGTGCTCGAAAACTCGACCATCAGTCGACTGATTAGTCCATCAGTCGACTGCCCAGGCCATTAGTCGACTGCCCAATGCTGGCAGTCGACTTTCAGGTCATTTCCTATAGTCGAACACCAGTCGACTCACATCAGTCGACTGATAATAATGTCAATCGACTGATAACCTCATCCATGAGATTTTAACACCAAGTATGATGCCCTCAAACTTGCTAGACTACCCTTAGCCTAGACCTAAGTCTTCTAGCCACCTCCGTCAACCTCATTCCTATCGGATCCCTCTAAGTCATCCATGACTTGTTCATCCATATACTAGCCTTCAAATGCTTCCATCGACTATTGTCATACTAAGCTGGTCTATCCCACCAAGGCACATTGAGTTTACGATACCAAGACTATCGCTTGGACTTTACGCCACCAACCATTGGACTTATGCTGCCAAGACTCCACCCTTGGACTTTACACCGTCAATATCACCCCTTGAACTTTCCTTGCCAACCCATGTTAGACTTTCCATTTGCCAAGGCTCAATCTTGGACTTTCCCTTGCCAAGACCCATGCTTGGACTTTCCATCATATGGTCAACCCCATGTCAACCATATAGTCAAACAATGGTCAAACCATCATCAAACATCCAAAATACCCCTCGAGTCAAACTCGAGTCTGGTCAATCATGATCCAAGTCGATTGCACCAACAATCTCCCCAAAACATTGTCAAACATCAAAACACTATTTGAGTCCAACTCGAGTCTGGTCAATCGTGACCTGGGCCGATTGCACCAACAAGCCAGGCTCCACTCGCACGTCGATAGCTGCAGTGCTCCCCACACCCCTTGGGTTTTGACTTTCAATTTCTGATGACCGACAGTTAGTTTACTATACTTATTTAGTTGTTTTATCGCATGACATTTTTAGGATTTAATGGATTAATGATGATTGATGATCATGATTCATGAATAGTAAAAAATTTAGGTTTAGGGGCATAGTTTGTTTATAATTCTAAATTGTTAATCTAGTAAAATAGTTATATATAATTTTTTTTAATGAATTGTATGTTTTTTTAGATGTCAATGCAAGGAAATCATTCAAATATAGATGTTGATAATAGTTGTTCAATGCCACAATCTAGATCTTCAGTAGGTACAAGACCACCTATGGCAGGAAAAGTAAGCAAACGGAAAACAATAAAACCAAGAAGTGAGGTATGGGAGCATTTTATGAAGTTTACTAATGTCGCTAATGAGATTAAAGTCAAATGCAATTATTGTGATAAAGAGTTTTTTTGCAATCCATACAAGAATGGAACAACAAGTTTGAAATCTCATATGACCTCATGTAAGAAACATCCTCATGCTATTGAAACAAATCAAATACAATTGAGTTTTCAAGTGGGTGCAAAACAGGGTGAGGGATCTCTTATTTCTTGAAAATTTGATTAGGATGCATCTAGAAAAACATTAGTTAGAATGATTATCATGGATGAATTGCCTTTTAAATTTGTAGAAGGAGAAGGGTTTAAAGCATTTATGGCTATGGTATGTTCAAAGTTTAGAATTCCTTCGAGATGGATAGTTGCACGTGATTGTCTTGAATTATACAAAATTGAGAGGGAAAAATTGAAAAGTCTGTTGCATGATTCAACACAAAGAGTTTGTTTGACTACTGATACATGGACATCGATTCAAAAAATTAACTATAAGTGTTTGACCGCTCATTTTATCGATAAAGATTGGAACCTACATAAAAGAATTTTGAATTTTCGTCTAATTACAAGTCATAAAGGCGAGGCAATCAGTTTAGCTATTGAAAATTATTTGAGAGGTTGGGAAATTAATAGAATTTTCACTATTACTGTTGATAATGCAAGTTCAAATGATGTTGTTGTCAATAGTTTCAAGAAAAAGATGGTTAACTAGGATTCTACTATTTTAAAAGGTGAATTCATTCAGATGAGATGTGTAGCTCATATAATCAATTTGATTGTTGTTGATGGCTTGAAAGATATAAATCCATCTATGATGAGAGTCAGGAATGCTATTAAATATGTTTTGTAATCCACCTCTAGATTAAGAAAGTTCAAAGAATGTGTAGAAATTGAAAAAATTGAAAGCAACAAATCATTGTGTTTGGATGTACCAACCAGACGGAATTCAACTTATTTGATGTTGAATGTAGCAGAAAAATTTAAAAGAGCTTTTGATAGATTTGATGAACAAGACTCATGCTTTAAAATATATCTTCAACATATAGATTGGGGTGTTATTGTAAATGATAATGGAGATATGATATTTGAACTAGACGAGAATGTCCAAACAGAATTACAAACTATTGATGGGAAGTCCACAAGTGCCGATTGGAATAATGTTAGACTCTTTGCATCTCTATTGCAAGTTTTTTATGAGTTAACATTAAAAGTCTCAGGATCTTTATATGTCACTTCTAATACTTTTGCACATGAAATTAGTTCTATTCATTATATATTAAAGGAGTGGCAAGAAAGTGATGAACCTGATGTATATTCAATGGGATTGAGAATGAAAATTAAATTTGACAAATATTGAGGAGATCTAGAGAAAATGAATAAGTTGATTTATATTGCAGTGGTACTTGATCCAAGACATAAATTAGATTTTTTGGAATTTATGTTGATTAAGTTATATGGAGATGAAAAAGGCGCAATAGCAGGAAAGAATATGAAGGAGACTTTCTTTGCTTTGTACAAAAATTATAAGGAGAAAATGGAGCCTCAAAGTAGCACCTCAAAATTTTTAGTTAATTCAGAATCAGGTGATAGCAACATCGTGTCTAAAAATATAAGTCAAATAGATTTGAAAAGACAATCAATCTTTGCAAAGTATAAGAAACAAAAGGCACAAATTTTGGTGATGGCAACATGTTAAAATTAGACAAGTATCTGAATGAAATAGTTGAAGAATATTGTGAGACTTTTGACATTTTGGGATGGTGGAAGCAAAATTGTCATAGATTTCCTATACTTGCTCAAATTGCTCGTGATGCGTTAGCTATTCCAATATCAACAGTTGCTTCAGAATCTACTTTCAGGACTGGTGGTCGGATACTTGATTATTTCAGGAGTTCATTGACTCCTAGAGTGGTAGAAAGTCTGATTTGTACCCAAGATTGGTTTCGATTAAGTTTGGTGCCAATTAATGTCGAAGAAATTTTAGAAGATGTAGAACAACTTGAAAGCGGTATGTTTTATTTAAAGAAAATTTTATAGTTAGTTGTTTGTTTACAATTAAAAATGTATAGAGTATTAATTTGTTTAACTTGCATCATGTTATACTTTTTTGTCAAAGTTCTCAAAAGTAATCATGGATTCGTCTTCTTCGACAACACCAATTGAGGTGTAATTAACCACTTCATGGTATGCTTCAATTATTATAATCTAGTTACAAGTGTATTTACTTTTTAATTATCTTGTTCAAATGGTAATAACAAATTTATACTTCTTGATCATTATTTATTAAGATAAACACAAGTGGTGAAGCAAACAAGTTTGAACTCTAAAGTCAAGTCACAACTTACAAGGAGTCAAGGAGTGAAAGAAGGACCAAAAACTCAACTCTCAAGTCTCAAGTGTCAACTCTCAAGATCTAAGGATATGTTGTATTCATTTTGATATTTGACATGTTCTGTAAGCCCATAACTGAAGTTTAAAAAAGCTAAAATTATATGTTTGATTGCTATGTTAGCAGCTTGATTACTTGAATGTTTTAATTTTAACGAGATATTTTTATATATTTTGATGTGTTGACATTTATTAAATTGTGTCTTGTATAGTTGTGCTCTTGTTGACATATATAATGTATTTAATTTAAATAGTTATGTTATTGTATAATATTGAATGTTTTAACTTTTAATGCTGAAATTTAAGAATGTATAGTAAAACAACTTATATAAATATAGGGGAGGTATTTTTAATTTTGTTTAAAAAAAAATCTAATAAACTATGTAAATTTAAGCCAATCAACAATAGGTATAGCATCTAATCATATATATTTATTAAATGCACAAAATGACATCAAATTAGTGTTTTACAATAGAATTTTACAGCAGGCAGTCGACTGTTTATCGTAAAATTCATTTGGACAATGCTCATATAGTTTAACAGTCAATTGACACTATGTTCAGTCGACTGATATGAACCATCAATCGACTAATTTGAGTCATTAGTCGACTAAGAAACATTTTGTGCTCTTGTCAACTGGATCTAGTCAACTGCTATATAACAGCAATCGACTGATTGGATCATCAGTCGACTGATTTGAGCCATCAGTCGATTAAGAAACATTATGTGCTCCTGTCCACTAGATCCAGTCGACTGATGTTATAAAGCAGTCGGTTGATTGGACCATCAGTCGACTGATTTGAGCCATCAGTCGACTGTTAGTAAAAAAAATTAATTTTTTTAAACCGAAAAACTAGTTTTTTTTGACAAAATCGGTTCGATTTTGTGAAAAATTTCGGTCGGTTTGGTTTAGTTAAAAAAAATCAATTTATTAGATTTCGATCTTAATTGGTTCGGTCGGTTTGGGTTTAATCGAATGCACATCCCTAGGTGTAAAGGAGTTCCAAGAGGCTATCACGACCTGCCCGTGGTGACCACCACAAGCATGGATTATTCCATGGTTTGACACGGGAACTCCAGTAGGGACCACGACCTACCGATGTTCCCCACCACAGTAGTGGTCCTCACCACAACCTAACTGTGGACCAATCCACATAGGGACCATGACCATGGCGCGCTACCGTCGTTACTTATGATTTCATTAATATTTATTTATTAATTTTATTTGGTTCGAATTTTCTATTTAATTTTAATTTTTTTTAGTTTTAAAATTTTTATATTTACTTTTCTATTTCATTAAGAAATTTTGTTTTAGTTTATTTTTTTTTAGCTTTCTTACTTGTTAAGAAATTTCTGTTAAAGTTAGTTTTTTTTTTTTTTTAAAGAAAGCTTCTCTTTCTAAGCCTATTTTGTCACACCCCGAGAGCATGTCGAGCCGAAAATCAAACGGACGACATCTCCCCTGTACGTGGCAACATTTCGGGTTAATACAAGGCCCGTAGGCCCACAATGACAACAATATATAAAAATATACCAAACCACAATAGTATATATATATCAAAACAACTACACACAGCGGAAACGATACAACAACAACACAATCCAACACATGCATACCGGTATGACTAACACATCACAACAATACAAAACTTCGACAAAAATCTGAATATACAACATGTACATCACGTAAACTCCAAAATACAATACACAACGGACGGAAAGCCCAAATACACACGGGAGCCTCGGAGGTGAGATGAGACGATGTCAGCCGGCGGTGCTCCAAGCCGTCATGAAGTCTTCTACCTGTTACCTGGGCGATAGAAAACCCAGGGTCCGTGGGGGGTGGTGAGTAAAACTCAGCAGGTAATAGAAAAACATGTATATATGTCATATCACATGTATTTTCAACAACATACTCTAGAGGTACAACAGGTATATCAGCATAGTATATAAATACAAGCATATACCGACTAACCAAATAAACAACATAAAAATGCAGACATACCTGAAGTCTGCTAGGCTACTCTGATCCAACCTGAACATATATCCAACATATATATATATATAACAGGAAGAGTAGATCAACTCACAATATACTCTAGCTACAGGTCAAGGTATCTAATGGTCTGTCCAACACATATATATATATATATATATATATATATATATAACATATGCAGGAAGCATGCATGAATATGATGTACAATCAAATGCAACATCACAATAATCATATATATATATAGACTGTATCTATATATATATTAATCTCAATCATCCATATATATATATATATATATATATATATACACACATACATAGATGTATATATATATGGTAATATACAAAGTGCCATCAGATACGGCAATGCAGCATGCATGGTCATGTCTGCTCACCCCTACTCGCTACCACGACCCCAGTGTGGCCTAGGTGGCACGACATGACAACTGTCCCAACTCACACCAACCACTGCTATAGAGTGGCCGAGTGGGCAGTATGATCAAGTAGCATATTAGGGTAAAGAGCTCGCTACACAATGGGGGGTCCCTGCTGCTGGCCACTTCGACTAACACTACTAATGAGTGGTCGAGTATCACGCACCCAGGACAACTGCACGCAGCTCCAACTACCACCGTCTATAGTGGTAGAGTGCGGCACAACAGATGCTCTGCCCTCACACCAGTTACTCCTCGGGGAGTGCTCTGGGAGGCAAGATGACTAACGACTCTCTCAACCCCAAGGGAGACTATGTCGTTAGAATGCATGCAAATGACATGTGTATGCTGTCACACGTACAACCATCTACCACAGACTCTCTGTTCAACAAAGAGTCATACCCATCTAATCAATACTCTCTATCCTGTAGAGAGTTGTACTCAACAGATCGACGAACTCTCTATCCTGTAGAGAGCCGTACTCAACTGATCATAACTCTCTATCCAATTAGAGAGTCGTACTCGACTGATCATAACTCTCTCTCCAATAGAGAGTCGTACTCAACTTATCGACGCACTCTCTATCCGAAAGAGAGTCGTACTCGACTAATCATATCAAGCTGGGACCACCGATCCGCAGCGACACTCTAATCACCCTTCACTCAACCATTACACAACTCATGGTTGGTAACAGTATGCAACATACGGGTATTGGAGATAAATCCTACATTTAGGGCATTACATACCCTCGGATGACCTTTTTGCCAATTTATAAATTGGGTCATTCCCCATACTAACATTTACACCCTACTAAAAATCTAGGCCAATTTACATACATCTATAACTCCTAAATCATGATAGAGTATATGTGATATCAACAATTGAGCATAAATACATCCAACAATAAGTTCAAGCATAAGATAATAAGAGTAGGGTCAAGATAATATGAACACCTAACATGCTCATATTTATGCCTAAATCTGAATGCAATACATCTACTCGGACTAGGTAGGAAATTACCCACCTGATACGAAGCTCGAATAATCCTCACGCCCGCGGACCTGCTTCGTATCCCAAACCTGCACAATAATAACAACCATGTTTAAGCACAAGCGTTAAACAACTGCACAACTTAACTACTACGTCATTTCTAGGTTCTCGTTCTTTCCTCGTCTACGAGTTAGAACTTCGAACACACACCTCTCGTAACCGCAAATCTAAATTCATCCTTGGTCGATTTACACCGAACTCAATCCACAACAGACCACTAACATCCACAAGATCAATTAAAGTAATTAGATCTAAACAACACTCATAGATGCACACAGTCGTTCACAGCCCTTCATAATCCCAAATTCGCAGCTTTTACAACACCACGCACAACCATCACGGACACCAACATAGCATTATACCACTCAGTTTGCCATCCACCATTCGCACACAAAGATATAGAATTTTGACCTAGCCTGGGTGAACACACAACACCCCCAAGCTCTCTTCGCTCACCCACAACTCACATTCCCAATTCAACCTCAATTAACTTACCTTACCATCTACATCTATATACAAATGAAATTGATCCACCGAAACACCATGGTCAGCAAAAGAAAACAATCGGAAACTACCCCACAACCGATTACAGCTCCACCCCTGACTGTGCAGAACAACCTCCTTCTATACTACTCTTGATCGATTACTCGACATCACAGATCAAACTGCTTATCTACTGCTACGCAAAGGTGAACGCAGCAACCCATCAAATCGATCCCAATAATCGACTGTAACCACAATAACTAGGAGAAACAGACATTAAATCATGCTAGCAATTGACCAAGAATCCACCGAATCACAACCACACTAATTCATAGCATTTCACAACATAATCAAAGAGATCTAACTTACCGATCTCAACACTCTCGAAGACAGTCGGCTGCAGTTAATCCCAGCAAGCGCAGATTGACAAAAAGGACCCAATCTACTGCGATAATGCCAAAATCCGATCAACCACATCAAGAACTCAGATCTTGTCTGAAGCAAGAATGAAAACCGATCCTTACCTAGCTCCGACGACCATCGGCATAGAATCCCTCAAACTGGCGCTCTGCTCCCTATTCGCCAATCCGCGCCACCGTCATCTGGCCGATAGAGCATCCGAGCCAAACTAGCACACGGTGCTGGCTCTGCTGACCCCACTCTCGACCCCGAGCAAGCTCGCCGCCGGTGCAGGCCTCCAGTCGCGCACACCCTCCGCCCCAATCCAAGCTTCCATCTACTCCTACCCTCCCGATTCCAGCCCATCTGCGAAGACAGTCGAGGACGCCGACCATCGTTGCAGAGGAGAGGGAGAAGAAGAGGCGGCTGTGGGTTTCGGGAGAACAGAGAAGATGAGCGGAAGAGGTCATCGCGCGTGGGAAAGAAAAGAAACCGACGAAAATAAAGAATGGTCGTCGTTCGGCAGAGGGAGAGGAAACGGTAAGGAATTAGAAAATGGATCGGGTTAATAATAAGTTGGGTTTTAGGGTTATTAAGTTGGGTTTTAATCCTATAAGCCATTAACCCAAGATTTAATTAAACCTAGGTTAATTTAACCCTAAGCTCCCTTCAATTAAACCCATTTAATACCCCAATATAAACAGGCTTTACAAAAGCCTGTTCTCTTTATCCCCACGAAATATCCATAGAACCTCCATTTAAATCCAGAAAAATATCTAAAAATTCCTGAAAAATTCCATAAGGTATTCTCCCAATTATCCAACATTTTATTTATTTATTTATTCGCAGTATTTTACAATCTCCCCCACTAATAAAAAATTTGGTCCCCAAATTTCGTACTTAAATATGAGAACCAACTCAAGAAATTTCTTGAGCTACTACATGCCTCAAGTGAACAAATGAGGATACCGAGCTCGGATAGTATCTTCCAGCTCCATATAACCTCCTCATTGGTATGATGCTGTCATCCAACCTTTACGAGTCGGATGGTTTTTTTTGTCTCACTATTGTCGCTTCTTGCGACCAAAAATTCGCACCGGAATCTCCTCATAGGTCGCCTTAGACTGAGGTAGAATCGGAACCCCTAATAACTCTCATCCGACAACATGCACCAACTCTACATCATGTTGGATACTCTGTGGCCTCCAACAGCTGTCGTTCCCCGACTTCCTCCCACAACACGGGAGATCTATAGGGTCTACTATATAGGACCTCAGAAGAAGTCATCTGAATGGATGAGTGATAACGGTTCTTACAACCAAATTCCACTAAAGGAATGTGATTCTCCCAACTACCTCCATAATTCATGACACAAGATCTTAATAGATCCTCCAATGTCTAAATGATACACTTAGACCATTCATCTATCTGCGGATAAAATGTTACACTAAGCCGAAACTCTGTGCCCATAGTTTGGTGCAGACTCTGTCAAAATCGCGAGGTATATAGCGAATCTCTATCTGATAGGGTACTTAAGAGTACCCCACCCAATCTGATAATCTTTCGGTAATACAACTCTACCGAATGATCCAACAAGTACGACCCACGAATAGAAAGGAAATGAGCTGATTTGGTCAGTCGATCCACACTCACCCAAATCGCATCATGTCCTTTACGGGTCCTAGGCAATCCTGTAACGCAATCAATCGTGATATGCTCCCACTTCCATTCCGGAATCGGAATTTTCTAGAGCAATCCATCGAGTTTTTGATGTTCAGCCTTCACCTACTGGCATACTAAACATCGAGCAGCAAAATCTGCTATAACTCTCTTTATACCATTTCATCAGTATAAACGTTTCAACTCTTAGTACCTCCAAGTACCGCCAAGGTATATAGCCCATCTCGAATGATGTGCTATCTATAACGACTCTTCCATGATTGGTCGCATGTCCGAAACACACTATCCTTATCAGAGAAGGAGAATTATCTTCTCACAAGAGAAGTCCATCTACCGTCCAAAATCCACTCTACCACACACTCTGTAAGTGCATGGAAGATTATAGCGATCAATCTCACTGGTTACAACTGTTTGCGTACCAGCAACTCTATAGTAGCTACCCAGTAGCTAGTCAAAATTCCATGAGCACTTCTGCTTCATATCACTACAAATCCAAATAATAACTACTAAAGTCACGTCATGCATATGACAGACTATCTCCTAGTTTCTTAACTGACGTAGGCATAAGATATGCCTCATTCAACTGCATCGGAATCGTTCCGATCCCTGAAACGATACATTTGAGTACAACATCCTTTTATCCACTCCAGAAGGATTAACTAGTACTCATGTAAAAGTTAACCGCCTTCTAGATCTTGTAAACTAGTTTCACCAGCTTCCGACTAAATGATTTACAACATCACCTAAGTCAAACAAGTCTGTGGTATAGTAATGTCAAGCATTCTATCCACATCTATGGAATTAACCAAAACATACAAGGAAAACCACCATCTACGGTGATCGAGTGCGCAACTCCAACTACCACAATCAACAGTGGCCAAGTTACGCAACTCCAACAACCACAAACTGATCCAATCGTGTCCAATATACACGATTCTCAAATTCATGGACGACTAAATCATTAATTAGTCTAACAACTTAATCAAAACTCATACAATTCATACCAAGTATGAAATTGTCGTCTCTACACACCTGCATCTCCTTTACTCTAAGCTGATGATATAATAATCATCTCAACGACAAGGATAATTATATGACACTATGTCATTACAATATCAATGCTCCAGTCGCAAATCAACCTTAGAGTATACACAGGTGTCCTTTGCTGATCTAAACAGATCATCTATCCCCAACGGAGGATATTCATCACGACAACTACTGTATTCCATCATCGATAATCGATGCATATTTCCAAAGGTCCATCTCTCTTCCAACAAAGAGTTCTGGATCTTCTCAAGGAGAAATACTGGGACAGATAATTATCCCCTCCAATATCTCCTATAATCACAACTTACATTCTTCCAATTCTTATAGTGTTTAACAACACTGATACCAACAAAACTATCACTCGGTACATGATCTTCGTTACCATAACTATTTTCCGCAATCATTTCGATCACCTACTCCACTTGCCTATGCAACGACAAGGCTAGGAGTTCATCCGAAACTATATCCGAATGCTCTCGGATTATACACACATCTGGGAGACATAATCATGTCATACTTCCAATAATTTAACCATTCGTACGGATATGTCTACCGTAAAGGTATGTCTATCCAAGTCTAAGGGCATCCCTTGAATTCTTAATTATTGGTCCACATCTCACCTGATGGTAGAGATACCATCGACCCACCAGTCGATGTATAGGAATCCTTCTAATCCACACTAGGAATGTTCTAGACAAAGATACCTGTAAACCACAATCTCTCAATATATTAACCTTGAGGGTATACTAAAGTAATACCCTGAACAATCCATTATCTGTCGATCCGATCCAAAGGCTCCCCGCAGGTCTCGGCCTTTCTCCGAAGAGAATAAAATCAGATCCAACAGTCCGCGACAATTCGATCGCATTTCTGTGATGAATGATCCGAGGATCTTGCTAGATCATCTAATTACATCACTTAATCCTACGAGCTACAACTGTAGAATACTGAATAAATACGACCATCGTCATATACTCTCTTCTCTGTACTAAGAAAATCACATCTGGGATAACTGTTGTTGCTGTCTGCATGAGTCTTCTATGATGTCTTCTGCTGACACTGCTGTAGGGTGGTATCAAGGAACTCCAACCACGCCTGAGGTAGTAGGTTGTTGCTGATGAGATAACTCAATCTTCTGTGCTGATCTCTGCTGTCGAGATGGTGCATCACCTTCCCGGAATATCTCGGATAGTCTTCAACTGAGTCTTCTAGGTACACCTCCTCCACTGTACTGGTTGCTCAACAATAGCAATAGCTGAACTGCTCCAACAGATAATCTGGCTTCACGTGTCTTCGTGATCTGCACTGCACGCACACAATCCCTTCGGAGTCTTTGTTTTGATTTTGCTGATGTCCACAAGAACCTTCTGATGATCTGTGCTTGGTCTTCCATAATCGGATAGTAGCTCAAAGCCTATGACTCCGATCTTGCTCCTTCTATCCAATAGTCGGAGACTTCTGACTCTAATAAGTTGACCTGCAATATATGCTTATCGGTCTCCAACTCTTAAACACTTGTACGGAGTCATTTCTAAACTCCTGTCTCAATCCAACGTCTTCCGGCAGGATCTGGTAGAAGATCCCGGCATCCTAATCCAACTATAAGCCAATAACCCCGGGTGGCTTAAATCATCCATTCACCTTCTTGAGCTATTAGGTGGTCGTAACCTCCTCAAGTCTCACAACTCTGCACAGTACACTATTACTAACCGATCACCCTTTTTGAAGCTCAAGAATTCCTTACAATGTGTCACTAAAAGTGACACGGGGAAATACACTCTTCCAACATCACTAATCCATGATCAAGTGATATATTATTTCCTGAAGATTATTTTCTGCATTTATCACCAAATACCGGCTTGATCCCGATAATGGTATGTAAACAACTCTTCTTTTTTGTTATAACATGAGTTAAGTACTCAAAAGTACTCTCAAAGTTATACATCTCAATATGAACAACTCAAGGATAAAATCCCTATGAAACACCGTAACCTAGCCTTCCGCTATTTGCATCACAAATAATCTACAAGTCTGTTCATTACCCACAGGTAATGATCTGACTAGCACAGTTAGCGAAAATCTCTAAGGCTAAAATCTCTTATTTCAACAAGAAATGTGACGACTTGACCCATGTTTTTCCGACTCGGTATCAGTCGGCTCTCAAAGGTAAATCACCTTTTCGACATGGTTCAAGACTCACAGGCTTAACAGGTCATTCCCGTGGTCAACTTATACCACGGTTACGAATAATAACCAACACAATATAGGTTATTCCCTGGTATAAGCATCTAAATGCATAGCCAACATAACTGGGAGTATAAACCCTAAAGGTCACTCCGGTTGGTCGCCTCGGTGGACGACCCCTACTACAAGTCTGCACAGGTGTCATAACTCTATTGTATACACCTACTAATCAAGTTTAGATAAATATCTACTAAACCATAAGTTTTTCAGGAATTCTTACCTCGTGCTACTTGGAGCTCAGGCCGCTGTCCATCTCATCTCAGAAAACCAAAACCGAATAAATCGACTCCCGAGAATCCAAGACTCGACACAAAAACAACATTGTATGGCATCGCAGAACCTTGGGCTCTGATACCACTAAAGTTGTCACGCCCCGAGAGCATGCCAAGCCGAAAATCAAATGGACGGCATCTCCCCTGTACCTGGCAACATTTCGGGTTAATACAAGGCCCGTAGGCCCACAATGACAACAATATATAAAAATATACCAAACCACAATAGTATATATATATCAAAACAACTACACACTGCGGAAATGATACAACAACAACACAATCCTACACATGCATACCGGTATGACTAACACATCACAACAATACAAAACTTCGACAAAAATCCGAATATACAATATGTACATCACGAAAACTCCAAAATATAATACACAACGGACGGAAAGCCCAAATACACACGGGAGCCTCGGAGGTGAGATGAGACGATGTCAGCCGGCGGTGCTCCAAGCCGTCATGAAGTCTTCTACCTGTTACCTAGGCGACAGAAAACCCAGGGTCTGTGGGGGGTGGTGAGTAAAACTCAGCAGGTAATAAAAAAACATGTATATATGTCATATCACATGTATTTTCAAAAACATAATCTAGAGGTACAACATGTATATCAGCATAGTATATAAATACAAGCATATACCGACTAACCAAATAAACAACATAAAAATGCAGACATACCTGAAGTCTGCTACGCTACTCTGATCCAACCTGAACATATATCCAACATATATATATATAACAGGAAGAGTAGATCAACTCACAATATACTCTAGCTACCGGTCAAGGTATCTAATGGTCTGTCCAACACATATACCAGTACCCGACACAACCGTATAACATATGTAGGAAGAATGCATGAATATGATTTACAATCAAATGCAGCAAGCATAGTACAATCAAATGCAACATCACAATAATCATATATATATATATATATAGACTGTATCTATATATATATTAATCTCAACCATCCATATATATATATATATATACATATACATATATGTATATATATATGGTAATATGCAAAGTGCCATCAGATACGGCAATGCAGCATGCATGGTCATGCCTGCTCACCCCTACTCGCTACCACGACCCCAGTGTGGCCTAGGTGGCACGACATGACAACTGTCCCAACTCACACCAACCACTGCTATAGAGTGGCCGAGTGGGCAGTATGATCAAGTAGCATATGAGCGTAAAGAGCTCACTACACAACGGGGGTCCCTGCTGCTAGCCACTCCGATTAACACTACTAATGAGTGATCGAGTACCACGCACCCAGGACAACTGCACGCAACTCCAACTACCACCGTCTATAGTGGTAGAGTGCGGCACAACAAATGCTCTGCCCTCACACCAGTTACTCCTCGGGGAGTGCTCTGGGAGGCAAGATGACTGACGACTCTCTCAACCCCAAGGGAGACTATGTCGGAAATCAATGACATGGTATGTTGTCACACGCATAACCATCTACCACACTCTCTTGTCAAAGAAAGAGTCATACCCATCTAATCAATACTCTCTATTCTGTAGAGAGTTGTACTCAATAGATCGACGGACTCTCTATCCTGTAGAGAGTCATACTCAACTGATCATAACTCTCTATCCAATTAGAGAGTCATACTCGACTGATCATAACTCTCTCTCCAATAGAGGGTCGTACTCAATTTATCGACGCACTCTCTATCCGAAAGAGAGTCGTACTCGACTAATCATATCAAGCTGGGACCACCGGTCCGCAGCGACACTCTAATCACCCTTCACTTAACCATTACACAACTCATGGTTGGTAACAGTATGCAACATATGGGTATTGGAGATAAATCCTACATTTAGGGCATTACATACCCTCGGATGACCTTTTTGCCAATTTATAAATTGGGTCATCCCCCATACTAACATTTACACCCTACTAAACATCTAGGCCAATTTACATCACATCTATAACTCCTAAATCATGATAGAGTATATGTGATATCAACAATTGAGCATAAATACATCCAATGATAAGTTCAAGCATAAGATAATAAGAGTAGGGTCAAGATAATATGAACACCTAACATGCTCATATTTATGCCTAAATCTGAATGCAATACATCTACCCAGACCAGGTAGGAAATTACCCACCTGATACAAAGCTCGAATAATCCTCACGCCCGCGGACCTGCTTCGTATCCCAAACCTGCACAATAATAACAACCATGTTTAAGCACAAGCGTTAAACAACTGCACAACTTAACTACTACGTCATTTCTAGGTTCTCGTTCTTTCCTCATCTATGAGTTAGAACTTCGAACACACACCTCTCGTAACCCCAAATCTACATTCATCCTTGGTCGATTTACACCGAACTCAATCCACAACAGACCACTAACATCCACAAGATCAATTAGATCTAAACAACACTCATAGATGCGCACAATCGTTCATAGCCCTTCATAATCCCAAATTCGCAGCTTTAACAACACCACACACAACCATCACAGACACCAACAGAGCATTATACCACTCAATTTGCCACCCACCATTCGCACACAAAGACATAGAATTTTGACCTAGCCTGGGTGAACACACAACACCCCCAAGATCTCTTCGCTCACCCACAACTCACATTCCCAATTCAACCTCAATTAACTTACCTTACCATCTACAGCTATATACAAATGAAATTGATCCACCAAAACACCATGGTCAGCAAAAGAAAACAATCGGAAACTACCCCACAACTGATTATAACTCCACCCCTGACTGTGCAGAACAACCTCCTTCTATACTACTCTTGATCGATTACTCGACATCACAGATCAAACTGCTTATCTACTGCTACGCGAAGGTGAACGCAGCAACCCATCAGATCGATCCCAATAATCGACTGTAACCACAATAACTAGGAGAAACAGACATTAAATCATGCTAGCAATTGACCAAGAATCCACCGAATCACAACCACACTAATTCATAGCATTTCACAACATAATCAAAGAGATCCAACTTACCGATCTCAGCACTCTCGAAGACAGCCGGCTGCAGTTAATCTCAGCAAGCGCAGATTGACAGAAAGGACCCAATCTGCTGCGATAATGCCAAAATCCGATCAACCACATCAAGAACTCAGATCTCGTCTGAAGCAAGAATGAAAACCGATCCTTACCTAGCTCCGACGACCACCGGCGTAGAATCCCTCAAACCGGCGCTCTGCTCCCTATTGCTGCCCAATCGCTGCCAGGCCACCGTCTGCTCCGATAGGCATCTGAGCCCCCAAACTAGCACACGATGCTGGCTCTGCTGACTCCACTCTCGGCCCCAAGCACGCTCGCCGCCGGTGCAGGCCTCCAGTCGCGCACACCCTCCGCCCAATCCAAGCTTCCATCTACTCCTACCCTCCCGATTCCAGCCCATCTGCGAGAAGATGAGGGCCGCCGTCATTCTGAGGAGAGGGAGAAGAAGAGGTGGTTGTGGGTTTCGAAAGAACAGAGAAGATGAGCGGAAGAGGTCGTCGCGCGTGGGAAAGAAAAGAAACCGACGAAAATAAAGAATGGTTGTCGTTCGGCGGAGGGAGAGGAAATGGTAAGGAATTAGAAAATGGATCGGGTTAATAACGGGTTGGGTTTTAGGGTTATTAAGTTGGGTTTTAATCCTATAAGACATTACCCAAGATTTAATTAAACCTAGGTTAATTTAACCCTAAGCTCCATTCAATTAAACCCATTTAATACCCCAATATAAACAGGCTTTACAAAAGCCTGTTCGCTTTATCCCCATGAAATATTCATAGAACCTCCATTTAAATCCAGAAAAATATCTAAAAATTCTTGAAAAATTCCATAAGGTATTCTCCCAATTATCCAACATTTTATTTATTTTTTTTTTTCACGGTATTTATATATTTAAACATAGGTTTAGGCTCTTATAAGATATTCAGTTTTGATTAATAATATTCCTTTTTAATTTAAATAAAGAGGTGATCCTTTTTGTTGGTGAATTCCCCCTTTCCTTCGATTCTTTCTGCCTATCTCTCCTCTAGCATCACCGCGTGTGGAAGGATGCGCTCACCCCGCTACCCTGCCTGCATCAGTTGGTATCAAAGCCCTAGATCCATGGATGGTCAATGAGGACATGGTTATTGTAGTGATCGGCAGGTTCCGATTAAGGAAGTTGCACCCCATGATCAAAATACCCACGAATTCATCGATCTACAGAGACCAATCACGAAGTTATCTCAATGATCCATGAATGGTTATTATGGTCATGGTTATGGACGTGATCAACAGATTTCGATTGAGGAAGTTGCACCCCAAGATCGATTGTTGGTGCAATAGGCCTAGGTCACGATTGACTGGACTCAAGTTTGACTCGAGTAGTATTTTGATGTTTGATAATGAGTTAACCATTGTTTGACAATGGGTTGACCATTGTTTGACAATGGGTTGACTATATGGTTGACATGGGATTGTCAATATGATGGAGAAGTCCAATTGGGACACTTGACATGGAAAGTCCAAGTCTTGAGTACTTGACATGGGAAGTCCAAGCATGGGTCTTAGCAATGGTAAATTCCAAGTCATGGGTACTTGGCAATTGGAAAGTCCAAGCATGGGTCTTAGCAATTGGAAAGTCCAAGCATGGGTCTTGGCATTTGGAAAGTCCAATATGGAGTTGGCAAGGGAAGTCCAAGGGTGTGATATTGGTGGTGTAAAGTCCAAGCTATAGCCATGGTGGCATAAGTCCAATGTTTGGAGGCGTAAAGTCCAAGCGGTAGTCTTGGCAGCGTAAGCTCAAATGTGTCTTAGCGGTGTAAACCCGATTAGCATGACAATAACCGATGGAAGCACCTGAAGGCTAGCGTATGAATGAACAAGTCATGGATGACTTGGAGGGATTTAATAGGCATGAGGTTGATGGAGGTGATTAGAAGGCTTAGGTCTAGGCTAAGGGTGGTCTAGAAAGTATGAGGGATCATACTTGGGGTAAACCTCATGTTTGAGGTTTAGCAGTCGACTGTGGTTATGGACCAGTAGACTAGTCAAGTGTTTTGACACTTGACAGCCGGGTCGACGCTGAGCAGTCGACTGGGATTATGACCAATCGATTGGTCAGAAGTCGACTGGCATTCAACTACGATCGTATGGCCTTGGAAGTCGACTATCAGCTTTAGGCAATCGATTGGCCTTGAGCAGTCGACTGCCATGGAGGCAGTCGACTATTGTTTGTGTCCACAAGCAAGAAAATTTTGTAGTCAATTGGGTAGTCGATTGAGCAAGAAAATTTTGTAGTCGACTGGGGTTATGGACCAGTAGACTGGTCAAGTTTTTGACACTTGACAGCCAAGTCGACTCTGAGCAGTTGATTGGGATTATGATCGGTCGACTTGTCAGAAGTCAACTGGCATTCGACAATAGCCGCATGACCTTGGTAATCGACTGCCAGCTTTAGGCAATCGATTGGCCTTGAGCAGTCGACTACCATGGAGGCAGTCGACTTCTATTTGTAGCCATAAGCAAGAAAATTCCATAGTCGACTAGGCAGTCGATTGACAGAGCAACAGTCGACTGCTAGGGTCGGGCAGTCGATTGATGAGTTATTCATTGGAGTTTTTCCAGCTTGGATTAATCCATTGTGAGACAATGACTATAAGAGCAGTCAACCGATGGGTATGGGCAGTCGATCGATGGGTATGGGCAGTCGACTGCTGAGCAAAAATTAGCCCGAGTTACAGCTTTATAAGGAGCTCAAAGAGGAGGATTTTGGTCATGGTTCTTGAGGTGATTTAAAAGGAAATTGTTGTTGCATTCCAAACCTTCAAGGCATTCCACATGCAACCAAAGATCAAGCATTCAAAGCATTCTTTGTAAAGTTTTCTTTACTTGTATTTCATTGTATTTGCTTGTATCTCTTGCTCTTATTGTTGTAACACTTTGTACGAGGTTTCTCCACCTCCGGAGTGTTTTCCGAGAATGAGAGGTTGATTAGTGATGGTTTGCATCACTAGAGCTCATTTGAGCTCAACCCATAGAGTAGGAACCCTAGGTTTCGAACCATGTTATATTCTTGTGTTGTGTTTGTGTATTTCGTTTATGTTTTATTCTATATTCCGCTATGCATACTAACAAACTGTAGAGACGAATACGAATGAATCCCATCAAGCAATGCAAAATGCTATTCACCCCCCCCCTAGCACGATCAATGATTCCTCTACAATTGTATCAGAGCCAGGTTCTCTTCTACGGACTAACCGCCAAGGAGCAAAGTGCTAGAGGATGGAGTTATCCGACGATGGATTTGGATGGGACATCAACACTCCAATTTCATACATCTTCTATGGACAAGAAGGTTTTGATCAATAGAAGGCACGAATATAGAATTTCTTCATGATGGACTTTGAAGATTAGATCATCCTAATGAAAGGATTTGAATTTCCAAGGGGCCCAAAAGGTGGATATCTCAAGAAGAAGGGATAGACCGAAGAGCAAGCTCAAGCCTTCGAAAGAAATGATAAGGTAATACAAATAATATTAAATTCATTACCTAACAACATCTTGTCTAGATTAGGTGAATTTCAAGATGCCAAGGAGCTATGGAGCAAATTGGCAAAGCTCATGAAAATTCCTCACTGACCTCAAGTGAAAAAAAAATCTCAATAGAGTGAGGATTCAGAGGTCGAGAGGTCAAGAGGTGTTCGACATCTGAGGAAGAAGAAGAGGTGGAAGAATTGGAGGATGCCTCCACTTCTAGGATTGAGAGGGAGGAGAGACAATCTTCTATCCAAGAGCAAGAACAAGAAAAAACTTCAACCTCCAGGAGAAGTGATGAACAAGTTCAAGAGGCTTCCACCACCACACTAGGTAACTCAAACATTATAATTAAAAATAAAGATCATATAATGTGTTTTGAGTGTAGGGAACATGAGCATTACAAGAGTAAATGTTCAAAATTGGCCAAGGAGAAAGCGCCGACACCAAAAGTCAAAGACAAGTCAAAGAATGTTGGAGTCCCCACTAGGAAGATCAAGGAGCACATGGTGTGCTTCAAATGCCAACAATGGGGCCACTATAGAAGCCAATGCCCTAAGGGAAGACAACCTAGCAAAGGCAAGGGAGGAGCTATACATGTAGGGGGAGCTTTTAAAGCAAACCCTAAAGTATATTTTAGTAATGCACCTTCAAATTTTAATGATAAAAAATATGCTTTTGATTCACTTGCAATTGTGCATAATCATAAAGAGCATGTTTGAAATAGAGCTTATTGCTTAGGTGCTAAATCTTGCAATGTTAGGGTTAAGGATAAATATAGAATCAATAACTCTAAAACAATTCTACCTAAGGAAGCCATTGGGAAGGTAGAGGATCATTTAGGCATTAACCCTAAAAAGGGTAGGCATATGCCTAAGAGAAAGAACTATTCCCAAAAGGTTAATGAAAAATCAAAATTTGGAAAATTTGAGTTAGAGAACCAAGCCTTGAGGTCAAGGCTTGAGAAATTAGAGAATACCCTTATAAAGATGCAAAATTCAATTTAAGGGTCAAATGATCAAAAATTAAGGTCTAGGAGGCTAGAACCATCTAGGGGCAAGAAAGGTTTGGGTCACAAACCTAAGTCCAAGGAGACCTACCATAGTATTCCATTCGATTATGGAACCATTTCTAGGTATAGGAAAACCAAGGTTACTAGGGAAGTCATCCCTAAGGTTAACCATGGTAGATGTCTAGTGGCCAAGGTTTCCATGAAACCTAGGAAAACCACTAAGAAGGTCACAAGGGAAGTTATCCCTAGAGTTGACCTAGGCAAGACCAAATTGACCAAGGCCTCCAAGCCAAAAAAGGGTCATTAGAAAGGTACTAAGTGAGTACCTAGTAAATCCAAGGAGCTCCAGTAGGTATTGGGTTCCTAGGAACATATCCCATTATGCTAGATGGGTTGGTTGTGTCAACTTTGAATGGATGGGTAGTTAACCTAACCATAGCAAAGTTGGCACTTTAGGACATTTTCAAGGTTATGTGATACCTTGGAAATAAGTTTGGATTTATATCCTAAAGTATTTTAGGATGTGCCAATTAAATTTGAGAAGTTTGAAAATTTGATAAAATTGGCACGAGTTAGGTTTTAGAGTCATGATGTATCATTTTGGATTTTTAGCACACTTGGGAGATTGATCCATTATGGCAAATATGGATTTAATCCTAGAAATGGCAATTTGAGATTAACACTTAAGTATTATATCATGTCATGACATCATGCTTCATGTTACTATTTAAAATATCATGATAATGCTTAGGTTTAATTTTAATGTCATGCTTATATTTAGGTTTATATTTTTATGTCATGACATCATGATTATTGGCACATGCTTTATTTATGCTATCTTGTATGCCATAATCATCTTTCATGCATGTAAGTTAATTAAAATTGATTTAAGGACGATGACATATTTTGAAGTCTCATGTATAAGGGAATCAAATAGTGTTGCCTAGAAAAATACATGAAACTTTAGATTAAGAAGAACAAGAACCCAAATCTCACATTAAATTGACATATGTGTGTATTGATACACCCTAGATGTTAGGGAAATCAACCCATGTGATGTGGTTTTGATGTGTGTGGCAAAGGGTTTAAGTTAGGATTGTATTGGATTTGATATGTGCGCTGAAGTCATGCAGGACTTAGTAATTCACACATGGAGCATTGTCAAGTTTCACCTCTCATGACTCGGTCTTTAAGTCAGTGAAAGATACATTGCGGAAGCCATGCGTTTGGTACATCCGAGGGACCGTTGGACGAGGAGCATTAGAGTGAAGCCGGAGGAAGTAGACTTTAGGGCGAGACATGAAGGATGGCATTGCAAAGTCGTGCACTTGGCGCATCCGAGGGATGTGGTCGGATGAAGACAACTTCAAAGGCGAGGGACTCCAAGGGAATGAGAGTGAGCGATTGTAACCCGGGACGGGATAGCACTTAGGTGAAACTTAGCCAATTGGCTAAGTGTCGGATGGGATTTCCCGACATCAGTCGACTGCCATGCCATGGTAGTCGACTGCTCCAAGTCGACTTAGACTCGACTGGTGTTCGAGTCTGGTTTCTGTGCCAACAGTCGACTATCGAAACCATCAGTCAACTGGTCACGAGGGTTTCGGGCACAGAATGGTTGTTAGTCGACTGCTCGCTCGAGGGACTCGACTGTTGGCTCCATCAATCGACTGATGAGAATATCAATCAATTGATGTGGGAGCCGTTGGATGAAATCCAATGTGGAAGAAGCCGTTATAGGACAATGGCTACAGGGGCAGTCGACTGATCGAGGCATCAGTCGATTGCCAAGCTCCCAACGGGAAGAAAGGCTTCTTCTCTATAAAAAGAAGCCTTGGGACATCTTGGGAGGCTAATGGTTCATTGCTAAACATCTCCCGAGTGCTCAAAATGATTTTCCTCCTCTTCCTTGTGTTTATTTTCATCTTATTGTAAGAGGAGAGAATTCTTGTAAGGAAATGTTACCTCCACCTAGCTTTGTGCAAAAGAGAGATTAGTGGAAGGTTTAAGGTGTGATTCACCTCGGACGAATTAGGTCGTGGATTAGCGGCAAGGCCGTGAACCACGTTACATCTTGGTGTTAGTGTTTGATTTCCTTTACTTATTGCTTTGTCTTTATTGTTTACATTTCCGCTTGCGCTAACGAATTTGTAGACGAGCAATCAATGAGTAAATTCCACCATACGCAAAAGAGGGTTATTCACCCCCTCTAACTAGCCACCGACGTTCCAACAAGTAGTATCAGAGCCAAGTCGCTTGTCATCGGACTAACCGCTGCAACGAGCACAATCAAGAGATGGTCGGCTCCAACATTCATCTGCCGAAGTTTGAAGGAGAATTCGCTTGGTGGAAAAAGCGAATGGAAGTATTTTTTGAAACCGACTTCGATATTATGTTGATAATGGAAAACGGTTTCAAGATGCCTAGGGATGAAGAGGGGAGAGTACTAGAGAAGTCAAGGTGGACTAAGAAGCAAAGGGAGGAGCACCTTGCAAATTCAAAGGCCAAGCACCACCTCTTCAATGTGCTCCCCCAACAAAAGATCAACCGGATTAGAGAGTGTGCAAGCACCAAGGAGATGTGGGAAAGATTGGTAGAGCTTCATGAAGGCACTTCCGAGGCGAAGGTTGCAAGAAGAGACCTTCTCTGCTCCCAATTCAACAACATCAAACTCGATAAACGGGAGAAGGTATTATCACTACACTCTAGATTCAAAGAAATAATTAATGGATTGTCTAGTGTAGGTGAAAAGCTCTCCAACCGGGATATGGTAATGAAGGCTATAGATGCCTTTCCCTAGTCCTCAAAGTGGAGCTCCATGGTGGACTCCTACATTTCGAAGAATCTAGAAGTGAGCACCCTAGAAGAATTCTTCTCCACCATGGAGCTACATGAAACAAGGCTTGAAGGAATAATTGAAGAACCAAGCATCAAGCCATCAAGGGGAGTGGCACTAGTAGCCAACAAGGGGAAGAAGAAGAAGGAGACTCCCTCCTCATTCGATGAAGACTTCTCCTCCTCCTCCATGGATAGCACGGAAGATGCCTACATGGTAAGAAAGGTGAGACGTGCACTTAAGAATTTTAAATTTAATAAATCTCATGATAGGGGAAGAAGGCCAAGGAGGAAGATCATATGTTATAATTGCCAAGGAGAGGGACATATAAGGGATGATTATCCCCTCTTGAGCAAAAGCAAGGAGGAAAAGAGAAAGAAAGAAGAAAAGAAGAAAGGGAGGAAGAAAAAGGAGGAAGAGAATAAAACTAAAGAAAAAGGGAATGCCAAAGCACACAAGGCTACTTGGGATGATCCATCATCCGAAGAAGAAGCCTTCACAAATCTTGCCCTAATGGGGATAGATGACTTGGACTCCACCTCCTCTGAGGAAGAAGAAAGAAGCACTAGTGAGGAGGAGAGCTCAAGTGAAGGGGGAGCGCCCTCATCTTCATCCTCATCATCGGAAGGGGATTTGGTAAGTGAGGTAATGAATCTTCCTCCCAAGAAAATTATGTCCATGATATCTAACTTAACTAAGGAATTATTTAGGGCTAAAAATGAAAACAAAAGTATGAAAAATGAAATTAAGGCCCTAGAAGAAAAGCTAGAAAAATCATATTTAAATGTGAATGATAATGTTTCTTCTAGTATCAATAATGCATGCTCACATGATGATTACATGCCTTTTAATGTTAATGATGCACGTATTGAGGAGAATAGGGTTTTAAGGAAAAAGGTAGACCATTTAACTAAGGCCCTATAGAAATTCACTATAGGCTCCAACACATTGAACATGATCATAGGGAGCCAAAGGGCAAGCTTTAATAAGAAAGACCTAGGTTATAAAGGAAACAAAAATGAGAAGGCCTATAATTGCCTAATTGCTAGGGGTCAAGCCAAATATAAAACAATAGCTAGAAAATGGATCCCTAAGTAATTTTTGGTGAACCCTATAGGAAAGAATTTGTATTGGGTTCCCAAATCCATCCTTAAGGGTTAGGAAAACCCTAGGATAGTCAACCATGTGAATTTTACTTATATCATATTGAATGATTGACTTAGGATGGTGTGGGTTATAAATTTTTTAACATAGTATTGGGTGATGATAATGTATAACCCATAAATTAAATGTTTAAATCATGATTCATGCTCAATTTTATAATTTATAATCATGATATGCAATGATTGATGATTTATGATCATGATTGATAATTCTTGATGCATGTTCATGATTGGGTTTTTAGGATGACACTTAACTTTGGGTAGAAATGCATAAAATTTTTGGTTAAGTGTAAATACCTTTAGGAACATCTCACATCCCACTATAAGGCTAACTTGATTGAGAACATAACAATGGGTGAGATGATGGGATGATACAAATGGTCCACTAATGCTTATAGCATTTAGATGGGTCATTAAGTGTATCAATAGAGCAATAATAGACCAATCATGGGGAAAGCATATGTTTAATTCATAGACATATTTCCCAAAGATCATGGTTGGATATTTTAAATGTTTTAAAACCATTTTATGTTTTTCAAACAGTGAGTTCATATTTTAAAAAGTTTCAAGGCAAAACTAGGCTTTAAAATGGATACAAACTTTAGACATTTTTGAAACTTTTGAGTTTTTGCCAAACTTTCAAAAATAAAATGAATTTTCATGAAAAATTATTTTTCACTGATAAAGGAACTCACTAAAAATATGTACTCAAAATTTCATGATTTTTCAAATTTTTTATAATTTCTAGTGCATTTCTGAAGTTCATTCGAAAAATCAGAAAAACCTGAAATTTGTGTGCAATGACCGATAGTCCGATTCAGATCATGATATCTATCAGGTTTTGAGTGATTTTTGGGTATTTTTCTTCCTTAGAGTTGATGTCATGCGTGTATAATATTTAGATAATATTTTTGATGGTGTCAAAGGGGGAGAATTGATAGGTTTAAGTTAATCATGCTAAAAGAAAAAATTTAGCATGTCTTAAGGGGGAGTTGCATGTTTAAGGGGAAGTTTTGATACTCATATTATTTACATACTTTCTTGCCTTATGTTTTTATTGTAATTATTTTACTTAACTTAAACGGATTGCCACACACCAAAAAGGGAGAGATTGTTAGGGCAATCAACCCATGTGATGTGGTTTTGATGTGTGTGGCAAAGGGTTTAAGTTAGGATTGTATTGGATTTGATATGTGCATTGAAGTCATGCAAGACTTAGTAATTCGCACATGGAGCATTGGCAAGTTTCACCTCTCATAACTCGGTCTTTGAGTCGATGAAAGATGCATTGCGGAAGTCGTGCGCTTGGTGCATCCGAGGGACCGCCGGACGAGGAGCATTGGAGTGAAGCCGGAGGAAGTAGACTTCAGGGCGAGACGCGAAGGATGGCGCTGCGAAGCCGTGCGCTTGGCGCATCCGAGGGACATGGCCGAACAAAGACAACTTCAAAGGTGAGGGACTCCAAGGGAATGAGAGTGAGCGATTGTAACCCGAGATGTGGGTAGCGCTTAGGTGAAACTTGGTCAATTGGCTAAGTGTCGGATGGGATTTCCCGACATCAGTCGACTGTCATGACATGACAATCTACTACTCCAAGTCGACTTAGACTCGATTGGTGTTCGAGTCTGGTTTACGTACCGGCCGATCGGCTAAGGGTTGGCAATCGACTCATAAATCATCGATCGATTCGATGGCGTGATCTCGTCACAAGGGTTTCGGGTACAAAATGGTTGTTAGTCGACTGCTCGCTCGTGCGACTCAACTATTAGCTCCATCAATCGATTGATGGGAAGATCAGTCGACTGATGTGGGAGCCGTTGGATGAAATCCAACGTGGAAGAAGCCGTTATAGGGCAACGGCTATAGGGGCAGTTGACTAATCGAGGCATCAGTCAATTGTCAGGCACCCAACGGGAAGAAAGACTTCTTCTCTATAAAAAGAAGCCTTGGGACATCTTGGGAGGCTAATGGTTCATTGCTAAACATCTCTCAAGTGCTCAAAATGATTTTCCTCCGCTTCCTTGTGTTTATTTTCATATTATTGTAAGAGGAGAGAATTCTTGTAAGGAAAGGTTACCTCCACCTATCTTTGTGCAAAGGAGAGATTAGCGGAAGGTTTAAGACGTGATTCACCTTGGACGAATCGGGTCGTGGATTAACGGCAAGGTCGTGAACCACGTTACATCTTGGTGTTAGCGTTTGATTTCCTTTACTTATTACTTTGTCTTTATTGTTTACATTTCTGCTTGCGCTAACGAATTTGTAGATGAGCAATCAACGAGTAAATTCCACCATACGCGAAAGAGGGTTATTCACCGCCCTCTAGCCGGCCACCGACGTTCTAACACTAGACACATGTGAGATGCTAGAAGATGAGTTAAGTTCGTGTGCTTACTTAGTACTTCATAATGAACTTAGAACTCATTAAATAATAATGATGGATCATGAAGAAAGCTAATGTGCAAATCATGTGCATTAAGCCCATAGATCATGGTCCAATATAAGATTTTAAAAATATTTCAAAATCATTTTGAAAAACCTTGGTGTAGTCTATCTTTTGATAGGAGTCACCATTGATGAAGTTGATATAAAGTAAGCTCAAAACATTGAAGTTATCTTTGTTTTTGAACTTTGTATCAATTTCACTACTTAATTGGTATTTTATTTTTCAAATATTTTTCACCCATAATGTTTGACATGAGTATTATACATATGAATTTTCATGATTTTTGAACCATGTATAATTACTTATGATTTTTTGAATTTTAATTCTGAACCTGATTTCTGCACATTGCAAAAACCAGTCGACTGCCGCTTTGGGCAGTCAACCGGCGTTAAGGGTAGTCGACTAGTTGCTTATCGAATCAGAGACTCTCCAAGGACATTGTTGGTGCAATGGTCAAAGGGGGAAAACCTTTAGGGGAGGTTATCTATCATAGGATGATGGATGTGTATTCCTCAAAGGGGGAGACATGAAGGGTTTTGGAAGCCCTCATTATGCTCACCAAAGGAGGAGAATTGGAGAAGTGAGGATTTCCTCTCATTTAGTGATATGAGACTTATCACTAGGAAGAGTGAAGGCATCTTAGATGTTTGGACCAATGGAGAGATTGTAAGATCTCATTGGTATATGAGACATTGATACCCTTGGGGAGTCTTTTTAATGTATGCCAAAGGGAGAGAAGTGATGTTTAAGTTAGGTAAACCTTCACTATGCTTTGGCATTTGAAGTGTTTAAGTTTAGGTTATTCTTAGCATAACTTAAAGGTATTGTCAAACATCAAAAAGTGAGAGATTGTTGGAGCAATCGGCCTAGGTCATGATTGACCAGACCCGAGTTTGACTCAAGTAATATTTTGATGTTTGACAATGGGTTGACCATTGTTTGACAATGGGTTGACTATAAGGTTGACATGGGGTTGACCATGTGATGGAGAAGTCCAAGTGGAACACTTGGCATGGAAAGTCCAAGTCTTGAGTACTTGTCATGGGAAGTTCAAGCATGGGTCTTGGCAATGGTAAAGTCTAAGCATGAGTCTTGGCAATTGGAAAGTCCAAGCATGGATCTTGGCATTTGGAAAGTCCAACATGGAATTGACAAGGGAAGTCCAAGGGTGTGATATTGGCGGCGTAAAATCCAAGTTGTAGTCTGGGCGGCATAAGTCCAATATTTGGCAACGTAAAGTCTAAGCTGTAGTCTTGGAAGCATAAGTCCAATATTTGGTGGCGTAAAGTCCAAGCGTGTGTCTTGGCAGTGTAAGCTCAAATGTGCCTTGGCGGTGTAGACCCGGTTAGCATGACAATAGCCGATGGAAACACCTGTAGGCTAGCATATGGATGAATAAGTCATGGATGACCTGGAGGGATCCAATAGGCATGAGGCTAATGGAGATGGCTAGAAGGCTTAGGTCTAGGCTAAAGGGTGATCTAGCAAGTATGAGGGGATCATACTTGGGGTAAACCTCATGTTTGAGGTTTAGCAGTCGATTGGGGTTATGGACCAGTCGACTGGTTAAGTATTTTGACACTTGGCAGCCGAGTCGACTTTGAGCAGTCAAATGGGATTATGACCAGTCGATTGGTTAGGAGTCGATCACAACTTTAGGCGATCGAGTTTGAGCAATGACAGCCATATAGGGCGGGCGATCATTGCTTATTTATGAGCACGTAAAGTTCCATAGTCAATCAAGGCTTGACTATCGAGCAACTGCTAGGGTTGAGAAATTGATTGATGAGCTATCCATTGGAATTTTTTCAGTATGGATTAAGTCGTTGTGAGACAATGGCTACAGGAGCAGTCGACTGATGGGTATAGGCAGTCAACTGCTAGATGAAAATCAGCTCGAGTTGTAGCTTTATAAGGAGCTCAAAGAGGAGGATTTTGGTCATGGTTCTTGAGGCGATTTGAAGGAGAATTATTGTTGCATTCCAAACCTTCAAGGCATTCCGCAAGCGACCAAAGATCAAGCATTCAAAACATTCTTTGTAAAGTTTTCTCTATTTGTATTTCATTGTATTTGCTTGTATCTCTTGTTCTTATTGTTGTAAGACTTTGTACGAGGTTTCTCCACCTCTGGAGTGTTTTCCGAGAAGGATAGGTTGATTACTGGTAGTTTGCATCACTAGAGCTCATTTGAGCTCAACCAGTGGAGTACGAACTCTAAATTTCGAACCATGTTATATGCTTGTGTTGTGTTTGTGTATTTCATTTATGCTTTATTCTATATTCTACTGCGCATACTAACGAACTGTAGAGATGAACAAGAACGAATCCCATCGAGCAACGCAAAATGCTATTCACTCCCCCTAGCATGATCAATGATTCCTCTACATCAATGTTCCCAAGAAACCATTAGGGATCTATAGAGACAAGTCGTAAAATTATCTCGGCTATATCTTAAAGATTATAAGGTATTTAATCAACACACTACTTTGAATTTTGAACAATCGTATCATCGAGATCATCGTAATTGTGAAGAACAATATGAAGACTTTATTTTTCGGATCAAGGTTCCCAAGTTTTTGGGCACATTACACACAAAAAATATTCTTGATTGGATTGATAAAGTCGAACAAATTTTTCATTTCGAAGAAGTTCCCGATCATGCTAAAGTAAAGTTAGTAGCCATGATGCTTAAGGGAGAAGCCTTCGCTTGGTGGTTACTATTGCAACACTCCTGCAAGAAACAAGACGAGGCTAAGATTACTTATTGGGAGAAGATGAAAAAGAAGATGAAAGGTCATCCTTCCTCTCAGCTATACATAGTCATTATTTCATCTTCTTATCTTGAGACAGGACACCTGAACAATCAAAGAGTCATCTCGATCGATTAATGAAGCAAGAGGTCATGCACAGATAGTGACCCCAACTCGAAATCGAGGTCGAGTTCTTTCCAAAATGGGGCGAAGGATGGAGGAGCAATGCTTGATTAAAGAAGACACAGGAGACTCCATATACAATGATAAAGAAGATATGGAAGATCCAAACTACGATGAGGACGACCTTGAGTGCACTGAAAACATGGAAGACCTCATCTACGACAAAAATGATATTGACTAGGTAATCTACAACAATGATAACATTGTCGAATTAATTGAAGACATGGAAGACCCCATATATGAAAATGAAGATGAGGTGATTGAAGAAAACTAGAATGTTAGGGCAATCTCTTGCCGTAATATGGTTTTGATGGTGTGGCAAAGGGTTTAAGTTAGTGTGTTATGTTGATTTGATATGTGCGTTGAAGTAGTGCAGGACTTAGTAATTCGCACATGGAGCCGTGGCGAGTTTCACATCTCATGACTCGTGCCTTGAGTCGGTGAAGGAGCTTTGCGGAAGCCGTGCGCTTGGAGCATCCGAGGGACCGCCGAACGAGAAGCTTGGAGTGAAGCCGGAGGAAGTAGACTTCGAGGCAAGAGACGCGAAGGAGCATTGCAGAGCCGTGCGCCTGATGCTGCCGAGGGACGTGGCCGAGAACGAAGAGAACTTCGAAGGCGAAGGACTCCGAGAGATGAGAGTGAGCGATTGTAACCCGGGGAGGGGTAGCTCTTAGGTGAAACTTGGCCATTTGGCCAAGTGTCGGATGGGTTTTCCCGACACGCCGATCGCCATGTCATAGCGGCATTGGATCGCTGAGTCGAGTCGGCCGACCGTATACGATTCGAGAGGCGTGAGCCGATCGCCATCGTGGCGCCGATCGCCAGATACCATCGATCGGCTAAGCGCGCAATGATCGGAGTCAATAGGGTTTTGGCCACAGAACCGTTCGTAGCCGACTGGGCAGTCGACTACGGAGGCAGCAGTCGACTGATGAGGTCCATCAGTCGACTGCCAAGAGTTCCATTGGACTACAACGGTCGGGATCCGACGTGTTCGGAGGTCGTTGTAGTGGCAGCGATCGCCAAGGGCGCAGCCGATCGTGGCGCCAACGGAAGAAATCAACCCTCTCTATAAAAAGAGAGGGTGTAAGCCTTTGAGAGGCTAATGCTTATGCTCCAAGTGATCTTCCTAGTGCCCCAGAAGATCTAAACTCTTCTTACTTGTTTTTACTTCATTCTATTTGTAAGAAGAGTGATCTTGATTGTAAAGGTTACCTCCACCTAGCTTGGTGCAAAGGAGAGACCAATAGTGATTGGTTTTGGAGGAGTGATTCACCTCGGACGAATCGGGATCGTGGATTAGCGGCGTAGCCGTGAACCATGTTACATTCCTTTGTTAGCGTTTGTATTTTCGTTTACCGCTTTGTCTTTATTGTTTATGCTTCCGCTTGCGCTAACGATTGTGTAGACGAGCAAACAAACGAGAGAATTTCAACATCCATTGGAAGAAGGCTATTCACCCCCCTCTAGCCGACGTATCGATCCCCTACAAGTGGTATCAGAGCCAAGGAAAGCTTGTCGAGGACTAACCGCCACAACAAGCAATTTTCAAAATGGTCGGCTCCAACATCCATCCTCCGAAGTTTGAAGGAGAATTCGCTTGGTGGAAGAAGCGAATGGAGGTATTTTTCGAAACGGATTTTGATATTATGATTACAATGGAATCCGGTTTTGTTTTGCCTAGGGATGAAGAGGGGAAGCCAATAGAAAAATCTAGGTGGACCAAAAGGCAAAGGGAAGAGCACCTTGCAAATTCAAAAGCCAAGCATCATCTCTTCAATGTGCTCCCCCAACAAGAAATCAACCGAATAGGAGAATGCCTAAGCGCCAAGGAGATGTGGGAAAAGCTAATTGAGCTTCATGAAGGCACATCCGAGGCAAAGCTAGCAAGGAGAGATCTTCTCCGCTCCCAACTATCCAACATTAAATTAGAAAAGGGAGAAAAGGTAACTTCTTTGCATTCTAGATTCAAAGAAATTTTAAATGGACTAACAAGTGTAGAAGAAAGGCTCTCCAATCGTGATATGATAATGAAGGCCATAGATGCTTTCCCTCGATCATCCAAGTGGAATTCAATGGTGGACTCATTTTACATTTCAAAGAATCTAGAGGTAAGTACTCTAGATGAATTTTTCTCCACTATGGAATTACATGAATCTAGGCTTGAAGGAATACAAGAAGAGCCTAGAATACAACCCTCAAGAGGAGTAGCTTTGATAGCGAACAAGGGGAAGAAGAAGATGGAAATCCCCTCCTCCTCCGATGACGAAGCGTCTTCCTCCTCCTCCATGGATAGCACCGAAGAAGCCTATATGGTAAGGAAGGTAAGACGTGCATTTAAGAATTTTAGATTTGATAAATCTCATGATAGGAATAGAAGACCAAGGGGGAAGGTCATATGCTACAATTGCCAAGGAGAGGGGCACATAAGGGACAATTGTCCTCTCTTAAACAAGAGCAAGGAAGAGAGGAAAAAGAAAGAAGAAAAGAAGAAGAAAAAGGGGAGCAAGAAAAAGAAGGAAGAGGAGAAGAAGACAAAGGAAAAGGGAAAGCCTAAAGCTCTCAAGGCAAGGACTTGGGATGACCCATCCTCATCCTCCTCATCATCATCGGATGAGGAGAATGCCTTTGTCACCAACTTGGCCTTGATGGCCTTTGATGACTTGGATTGCTCTTCATCCGAAAATGAAGGATCAAGCTCAAGTGGGGAGAGCTCAAATGAAGGGGGAGCTTCTACATCCTCATCATCCGAAGAAGAAGAGGACATGGAAACTATGGTAACGAAAGCCTCTCCTAAGAAAATAGTTTCCATAATTTCTAGTTTAACTAAGGACTTATTTGGAATGAAAAAGAAAAATAAAAGCATGCTTAATCAAATTAAGGCATTGGAAAATAAGCTAGAAAATGCATGCTTAAATGATAATATTTCTTCTAGCTTAAATGATGCATGCTCACATGACCTTTATGTGCCATTAGATGTTAGTGATGCATGTATAAATGAAAATAGGGCCATAAGGGAAAAGGTAGATTATTTAACAAAAGCCCTAGAAAAATTCACAATTGGCTCCAACACATTGAACATGATCTTAGGGAGCCAAAGAGCTAGCTTCAACAAAAAGGGCCTAGGCTACAAGGAAAAGAAAAACGAAAAGGCCTACAAATGCCTAATAGCTAGGGGACAAGATAAGAAGAAAGCAATAGCTAGGAAATGGATCCCCAAGGAATACTTAGTGAACCCAATAGGAAAGAACTTATTTTGGGTTCCAAAATCCATCCTTAAGGGTTAGGAAAACCCTAGGGTAGTCAACCATATGGAATTAACCTATATCATATTTTGGTTGACTTAGGATGCCGGGACAACATTTTTAGAATAGTGTTGGGTGATGATAACGTGCCCATAAATAGATAATAATGCTTAAATCATGATGATTAATGTAATTGCTATGTATGTTTGAAATCATAATTTATGATTTTAATATTTGGCACGTAATCATGAGAAATAGGGTTGAATCATGCTTTAGGTGATACTTTGTTTATTATCATCTTATAATACCTAATGCATGACTATTATTTGATGAATACATGAGTTTCATGATCATAATGTAGAATTTATTCATATATGTCTTTATGATCATGAGGATTATTAGGTTGATACTTAACCTTGATAGAATTGCATGAATATATTGGTTAAGTATACACAAATACCCCCCCTAGGATGCATCTCACACTCACTATAGGCTAACTTGATTGCAAACTTAGCATGGGTGAGATGTTAGGATGATACAAATTTCCACTAATGCCTATGGCATTTAGATGGTCATTTAAAGTATCAACATAGCGATAATAGACCAATCATGGGGAAGGCTTATGTTTAATTCATAGACATATTGCCCAAAGATCATGGTTGGATATTTCATATGTTTTCAAAACAATTTCTTAATCTAAAATCTAAGTACTCATGTTTTGAAACAATTGGATGCAAGACTAGGTGTTAAAATAGATACTCTTATGATCAAAAACCTAGTAGTTTTTAAAGCTTTTGGATTTTTGGCAAATACGTGGAAATATAATGATTTTTCATGAAAACCTATTTTTCACTGATAGATATACTTAAAAGAGATATGTTCCCCAAATTTCATGATTTTTAGAATTTTCTGGAATTAATAATGCATTTCTGAAATTCATCGAGAAAATCAGAAATTGATTCTTTATGTACCGATCATTGCCATGCGTAGTGATGATTTTATCAGGTTTTGACTGATTTTAATATATGTTTCTCTTTATACTTGATGCCATGAGTTTATAACTTAGTATTAATATTTTTGATGGTGTCAAAGGGGGAGAAATAATTATGTTTAAGTTAATTATGATAAGGGGAGAAATTAAGGGGGAGTTTCATGGATTAAGGGGGAGTTGCATGTTGTTATATCATGTTTATGTTTACATGCTTTCTTTCCTTTAAAACTTATATCAAATATTTTTACCTAACTTAAACGGATTGCCACACATCAAAAAGGGGGAGATTGTTAGGGCAATCTCTTGCCGTAATATGGTTTTGATGGTGTGGCAAAGGGTTTAAGTTAGTGTGTTATGTTGATTTGATATGTGCGTTGAAGTCATGCAGGACTTAGTAATTCGCACATGGAGCCGTGGCGAGTTTCACATCTCATGACTCGTGCCTTGAGTCGGTGAAGGAGCTTTGCGGAAGCTGTGCGCTTGGAGCATCCGAGGGACCGCCGGACGAGAAGCTTGGAGTGAAGCCGGAGGAAGTAGACTTCGAGGCAAGAGACGCGAAGGAGCATTGCAGAGCCGTGCGTCTGATGCTGCCGAGGGACATGGCCGAGAACGAAGAGAACTTTGAAGGCGAAGGATTCCGAGAGATGAGAGTGAGCGATTGTAACCCGGGGAGGGGTAGCTCTTAGGTGAAACTTGGCCATTTGGCCAAGTGTCGGATGGGTTTCAACACGATCGGCCACCGCTATCATGGCGCAATGATCGCTCGAGTCGAAGTCATTCGACCGTATACGATCGATCGGAGTGTGGCGTGATCATTTATATGTGGGCAATGATCGCGCCGATATCGATCACGAAGGCGCGATCGGGTCAATAGGGTTTAGCCATAGAATCGTTCTGTGAGGCGGCCGACTACGGAGGCGATGATCGGATGAGGTCCATCAGTCGACTGCCAAGAGTTCCGTTGGACTACAACGGTCGGGATCCGACGTGTTCGGAGGTCGTTGTAGTGACGGCAGTCGACTGCCAAGGGCGGCAGTCGACTGGTGGCGGCCAACGGGAAGAAATCAGCCCTCTCTATAAAAAGAGAGGGTGTAAGCCTTTGAGAGGCTAATGCTTATGCTCCAAGTGATCTTCCTAGTGCCCCACAAGCTCTAAACTCTTCTTACTTGTTTTTACTTCATTCTATTTGTAAGAAGAGTGATCTTGATTGTAAAGGTTACCTCCACCTAGCTTGGTGCAAAGGAGAGACCAATAGTGATTGGTTTTGGAGGAGTGATTCACCTCGGACGAATCGGGATCGTGGATTAGCGGCGTAGCCGTGAACCACGTTACATTCCTTTGTTAGCGTTTGTATTTTCGTTTACCGCTTTGTCTTTATTGTTTATGCTTCCGCTTGCGCTAACGATTGTGTAGACGAGCAAACAAACGAGAGAATTCCAACATCCATTGGAAGAGGGCTATTCACCCCCCTCTAGCCGGCGTATCGATCCCCTACATAGAAGACCCCATCAACGATGTCTATGATGTTGATGAGGTAATAGAAGACCTCATCCACAATGACTATGATATTGATGAAGTAATAGAAGACCCATTCATGATTATGATATTGATGAGGTAATAGAATACCCCATCTACGGGGATGATAATGTTGACAAGATAATTGAAAACATGGAGGATCCCATCTACGACGATGAAGATTAGGTGATTGAAGAAAATATGGAAGACCCCATCTATGAGGAGGAGGATGTTTACAAGGTTAAATATGAAGATGGACATGAGAACACCGAGAGAAAAATTCAGTTGATTGGAGAAGTCATGGTCAAGCTCATCAACAATGTTGACAAGGTACTTTACAGAGATAACTATGATATGATGATTGTTCAAAAGAATCTTCTCCTCCCTAAGGTTGAAGCGATAGTTGCACGTTGCATATTTTTGGAACCACCTTGGATGCCTTATCATGAAGCTATTCACGATGGACAGAAAAACACTATATCTATCGACAAAATATTGTACTCTTGCGAGAGGATCCCACTCCTACTTTGTATCTTCTATCTTTTCTCTTCTTTCTAGGTATTTCAAGATGGTCATACAGAAGAAAGCCACCTATGTCCTACTACTTCGCCTGACCAATGTTTTCAAAGAAAAGCAATCAGTGATGGAGCTAGTGGATGAAAGATAAAGTATAAGTCCTTATGCCAAAGAAGAGGATGACACTAGTTCGAACTCAAGGACGAGTTCTTTTCAACCCCGAGTGACTGATGCAGGCGCATCTAGCATCTTGATCAATTTTTATCATAATATGCGATTCCGCCTTCCTCTAAATCATGACAAGGAGAAATTGAGCCCTAAAATAAAGATTTCAACGCTTCCATAGCCCCATGACATGGATATCCTTAATTTTGGATCAGGATGAAGTGCAAAGGAATTCCTAGAGGCTATCACGGCCTACCCATGGTCACCACCATGAGCGTGGATCATTCTATGGCTCGACACAGGACCTCTAGTAAGGACCACAACCTGCCCGTATTGCCCACCATAGTTGTGGTCCTCACCATGACCTAACTGTGGATCAATCCATGACCATGATCCCCACCATGACCTAACCGTGGACTAGACCACGACCATAGCACGTTGCCACCACTATTTAGGATTTCATTAATATTTTATTATTAATTTTATTTGGTTCAAATTTTCTATTTAATTTATTTTTTTTTAGTTTAAAAATTTTTATATTTATTTTTATATTTCATTAATAATTTTTTGTTTTAGTTTGTTTATTTTATTAGCTTTCTTACTTGTTAAGAAATTTCTATTAAAGTTAGTTTTTTTAGCATTAAGAAACCATCTCTTTCTAAGCCTATTTAAACATAGGTTTAGACTCTTGTAAGATATTCAATTTTGATTAATAATATTCTTTTTTTATTTAAATAAAGAAGTGATCCTCTTTTGTTAGCTAATTCTCCCTCTCCTTTTAATTCTCCCTGTCCCTCTCTATTTTAACCTCTCGCATGGAAGGTTTTTATCGCCACCCTACTACCCTGCCTGCGTCAGATAGTGGCCTTGTTGGATTAACTCTGTTAGTAATATATGAGAGGTGTCCTAAGGCAATCGCCTTATGTTTAAACCATTTATGTGACAAATGAAGATTCACTATTTGAGTATACATATTTTCATGTATTTGATTAGATCTTAAACTCATTTACTGAATGTCCACAATACGATTCATAGCATGACAGAATTTGTGATTGGATCACAACTAGTGAGTATCTCTACATGTGTAATTGTGATGTATTGGAATTATCCCTAGTCGATGAATTGATGGATTTGGACACCATCAATTCTGTCGAGACTAGCATGAGGTATACTCTTTGGTGTATCCAAGCAGTTGATTCTCACTGACTAAAGACATTGTGATGTCCGGAGTTAATCGTGGATGCTAGTTATGGTAACTAGTTCATTGGAGTGACCAGCTGTAAGACTTCATATGGTTCTTTGCATATATGGATATGTCAATGAAGTTCTTATTGCAGCTTGTGATGTTCCTTTGACTTATGATATTCAAGTCATCTTAGTCATAGAGACTTATGCTTTGACATCTTAAGCAAGCATCTCCAAGGAGATGTGGACCCGGGATGATTGGGTATAAGTCAAAATGCACGAAGGTTTTTGAATAGCCTATAAAGGATTCACCACTCCTTGTGAGGAGATGTATATCCATGGCCTCTCGTCAAATTTTTACTAAAGTTTTTGGCCAAAGAATTACATGTTTAGAGTAAGGTACTCTTAGATACCATTACAAAAAAATATGAAATTGGCGACGAACTTTGGCAACGAAAATAATTCGTTGCAAATCTACAATAAATTTTGCGACGAATTTTATGTTTCGTCGCAAATTTGTAACAAAATTTCTGACAAAAAAAATTGTTACAAAAATTTTGAAATTTCCAACATTTAATTTTCGTTACAAAATTAGTCACAAATTGGCGACGAAAATCATTTTTCGTTGCCAATTTGCGACAAAAAAATGTTTTCGTTGCAAATATATGCAACGAATTTTTTTTTTCGTTGCGGAATCTGCAATGAATTTTTTTTCCGTTGTAGATGTCTGCAACGAAATTATTTTTTCATTGCAAAATTCTACAATGAATTTTGAATTCGTTATAGAATTCTGCAATGAATTTTAATTTTTCGTTGCAGAATCTACAATGAATTTTGAATTCGTTGCAGAATCTGCAATAAATTTGAATTCGTTGCAGAATTCTGTAAAGAATTTTGAATTCGTTGCAGATTATGCAAAGAATTTTGAATTCGTTGCAGATTCTGCAACGAATTTTGAATTCATTGCAGATTCTACAACGAATATAGGATTCGCCGCCAAATTGGCAATGAAAAAATATTCGTCGCTAAATTTCCCCTAATTATCCCGCCACACCCAATCTCTCCATTTCCTCCGTTCGATCGCGCTCGTCTTCCTCCCGCCGCCCCCGTCCGTACGTCTCCCTTCTCTCCCTCCCTTCCTCCCTTCCAACTCTCCCTTTCGGCACCGTCGCCGAAGCAGCGACGGCGCTGCCGCTCGCGCACGGTAGCTATTGCGCCACCACTCACGGTAGCTGCTGTCGTGCGTACACGCGGTAGAGCTGCTACCGCGAGCTCGCGGCAGGTGCTGCCGTGAGCTCGCATGGCGATCCTGCCACAAGCTTGTAGTAGGTGCTGCTGCGAGCTCGCGCGGTGATCCTACCGCACGCAAGCTCATGGTAGACCATGCCACGAGCACGCGGCGGCATCGGCTGTGTGGTGGCGGTAGCTAGGTGCTACCGCGCATACACACGGTAGGTTCCTACCACGAGATCGTGCATGGCAGCCGATGTGCACGGCAGGTGCTACCGCGCATACACGAGCGTGTGCTTGCGGCAGCCGCGCGCGCGCCCTAGCACGGCGGCATTATGCGTAGCCGTCGTACATCGCCTGTTCACGTGGGCACGGGCGCAAGTGCCCTCACGACCGCCGCATGCGTGCCCGCGCACGTGTCCTCCGTCGCGTGTGTGCCCTCGCTCGCGCATATTGTAGCATAAGTCGTGCCTTACTTACTTACTGCGCATTACGCGTGCTTGGCAGTTGTCGCGTGATCAATTTCGATCATGAATTCAAATGTTATTTAAAGTATATATATATATATATATATATATATATATATATATATATATATATATATATATATAGATATATATATATATATATATATATATATATATATATATATATATATGTGTGTGTGTGTGTGTGTCGTAATCTAAATACAATATTTTTTTTCATAGGTTGTCCTACTTTGAAGGTGTTCGTCAAGTGTTCATCTAGTCGTGAGCTCATCCGCACGTTGTTTCCATTTGGATAGGTATGCATAAAAATATTGTTTATAACATTAATTACAGTATTATTAATTCTGTTATAATTTTTATTCTTAATGTTTGATTTTAAGTAATTTAATTACTGTTAATAGATCATAATTGTTCGAAATAATGATATTATAATTTACAATTAAATTTTACACAAAATCATATTTAGTATTAGAAAATTTTAATTAATGTTGAGTATAAATTTATGGTTAGATTGATATATATATGGATGAAGTTAATTTGGAAGAAATGAAAATTAATCGTTGTTGATATAATTTCGAATACAGGATTGATAGAGAGAGAACGAAGTTGGATGTATAAAAAGAATTTATCAGAACGTCGTGGTTTAACCGATGAATTTATAATTGGGTTGGAACAATTTTTTAGATTTGCTAATAATAATATTGAGTTTATAAATGAGAATAAATTAAGGTGTCCGTGCAAAAAATGTCATAATGGTAAATTTTTCCAATGTGATAAAGTTCGAGAACATCTTTGTAGATTTGGTTTTACGCCAAATTATTATAATTGGACTTGTCATGGTGAACTGTTTATATCCGATGAAGAGGTTGGATGAAACATACAAAGGACAGTTAGTGGAGAGCAAGTATATTACGATCAATTCAATTCGTACCAGAGGATGATAGTTGATGTAGTTGGTCATAATTTGAATAGCGAACCAAACGCGGCAAGTTCTAGTTATCCTCAAGCATTTGAACACATGTATAATAATTATTCAACACCATTGGAGGAGGTAGAAATTATTGGTGGTAATGAAAATGTGTACAATGAGTCATATATAAAATTTCAAGAAGTATTGAGAGCTGCAGATGAACCCGTGTGGTTCGGTTGTGACAGTCACACAAAATTATCTCTCACCGCAAGATTATTGAATGTTAAAGCTGAGCATAATGTGTCCGAAGAATATTTTAATGATTTTGTTCAAGTTATTGGAGAAGTATTACCGCGTGATCACATAATGCCAAATGATTTTTACAGTATGAAAAAACTTGTGAAAGATTTGGGTCTTCCAGTGCAAAGAATTGATGTTTGCAGAAACGGTTGCATGCTATATTGGGGAGATAATGCAGATTTAGAGACTTGCAAATTCTGTAGTCAATGTAGGTACAAGAGTGCCACGAGATCAAATTGTAATAAGCGATTAAAATCATTCAGACAAATGTTCTATTTGCCTTTAACTCCTAGATTGCAAAGGCTTTATGCTTCGAAGGTGACTGCTGAACACATGACTTGGCATACAAATTATGAAATAGAGAATGGGCTAATGTGTCATCCATCTGATGCAGAGGCGTGGAAAAATTTTGATCGAACATATCATGAGTTTGCAAATGAGACCCAAAACATCAGGTTGGGGCTATGTGCTGATGGATTTGCTCCATTTGGCAAATCATGAAGAATGTATTCTTGCTGGCCAATTATCGTAACTCCGTACAATCTTCCTCCTAGTATGTGTATGAAAACACCTTATATATTTTTAACATTGATTGTGCCTGGCCCTCATAATCCGAAGAAGTTAATAGATGTTTACATGCAACCGTTGATTGCCGAGTTGATCCAACTATGGGACGTGGGTGTTTCCACGTATGATGTCCATACTAATCAGCTATTCACAATGAGAGCTGCACTTCTTTGGACCATAAATGATTTTCTTGCTTATGGGATGTTATCGGGCTGGAGTACTGCAGGGATTTTAGGATGTCCAATATGTATGAAGAGATCAAAGTCATTCAGATTGAAATACAGAAAGAAACCGAGTTATTTTGATTGTCATAGATAATTTTTATCACCAAATCATAAATTTAGAATAAATAAAGAAGAATTTACTAATAATAGAATTGAAAGAACACCTCCACCATTGAGATTCACCGGTCAAATTTTATGACAAAGAGTGCTTAACTTTCCATCTGTTATTAAAGACCCAAACGTCACAACATATGACTATGGAATTACGCATAAATAGACAAAATGGAATATCTTTTGGGATTTACCGTATTGGCAGAGTAATTTGATTCGTCACAATCTTGATTTAATGCATATTGAGAAGAATATTTTTGAAAATCTAATAAATATGGTGATGGATATAACTGGAAAAACAAAAGACAATCTGAATGCAAGAAAAGATTTGCGTCTCATATGTAAACGAGCCACCCTTGATGTTGATGCAAATAGTAGGGGACCAAAACCGAAAGCAGTTTATACATTGAATAAGGATCAGAAATGGATTGTTTGTGAATGGTTGAAATCATTGAGATTTCCTGATGGTTATGTCTCAAATCTTGGTAGATGCGTTGATTTGAAGGAATGCAAATTTATGGGTTTTAAAAGTCATGACTGTCATATATTCATGGAAAGATTAATTCTTATTGCTTTGAAGGAACTGTTACCAAATTTTGTCTGGGGTGCAATTACAGAATTAAGTATTTTCTTTCATGATATTTGCTCGACAGTACTGAGTCATTCACACATGGAGACATTAGAGAGAGACATTGTAAAATACCGGAAAAAAAATATAAAATAAAATTATATTCCTCGTTAATTGATAAATTATCTTGTGAAAGTTTTCAGGAATTTTTAGAAATTTTCTGGATTTAAACGGAGGTCTTATGGACATTTCATGGGGATAAAGCAGATAGGCTTTTGTAAAGCCTGTTTAGATTATCTGCTAGGAATTAATAGGTTTAATTAAAAACCTATTATATTTCTTTCATTTTCCTAATCGGTCGTTTCTACTCCTCTGTTTCCCTTCGCCGACCCCTCCTCTTCGCCATCGACGCTCGAGCTTTTCTCCATCACGACGCCTCCCATTTCAGGTTCTCTTCGTCTCCGAAGCAATCGGCGGTCGAAGCATTTCCCTCTCCTCCTCGCTATTTTTTCTTCTCGCGAGCTCCTTATTCCTCTCACGGTGCCTTCGAAGTCTGCCGTCCCTTTTCTCTGCCAGCGACGACCGACCACAGCTACCCCTTCACTGCAAACGACGGCGACCGACCTTGACAGTGCCCACGGACGAGCCACAGTAGCGAGCTTGGATCGACGACATCTGCGGCGTGTTTTGGTCGAAGGTGGGACTTCAATCTCGCTGTTTTCATTGGGTCACAGCAAGCATTCAGGAGTGGTGAGTTCTGCCGGAGCAAGTTCTGTGATCCGGTGGACAAGGGATAAAGGGGGAGGGTCGCCGGTGAAGTTGAATTTAGGTATACCTCTTGCCTGCCCATTCCTTATTTTCCCTCGATCTTCAAAGGGATCCATTTGTGATGCATTCCGTTTGTGATGGGCAGTAGGTTGAGCATGATTTTTTCGACGGACTAAGCGATTGGGGAGGAGAGCTGCCGAGGGGAGGTTCTATTGCTGGTATATATCTTGATTCCCTTTGTATTTTGCAATCCATTTCAGTTCTGTGTTGGTTGTGTGGTTGTTGTGATTTGGAGGGTTACTTGGCTGTGGTTTAGTGAGAAGGATTGATATGGAGTGGGGTGTTCCAATTAGGGTGTTAGATCCCTAATTGGGTGTTACGAGAGAGTTGTACGATCTGTGAAGCTATACGGACGAATGAAGCTGTGAATGGGTCTATGGAGGTCAACGTGGTTGTTCATAGCCTGTAGTGTAGGTGTAGGTGATTTTGTTGTGAATTGAGTTGTAATGGCAGTGAGATAAAGTGGTGACATAAGGGTCATGTTGTTTATTCGTTGCAAAGACTTTGAGGTTACGTGGTTAGCTGATACGTTAACTAGGGTATAGGGGGATGTATGGTGGTGATTTGTATATCTTGATTGTTGATGTGGTGTTGAAGTATTGGTTGATTGGATTGGTTAGAATTGAGGTAAGTTCATATTTGAATGGATGCAAATGCTTATCGTTTGATAGGTTGTTAGTTAATCTAAGTGTGATGGATGCTACTATAATGTGCAATTTGATGTTGTAATTGAATTGGAGATTAGGTGAGTTTTGACCTGATCATGCTATAGGTTGCAGTAGTAATATCGTTCTATGATCCTTGTTATAGGGATTCATATGAAGGATTGATTAGGTTAATTGGATAACTAGATCAATCTAGTTGATTGGGGTACGAAGTCGATGTAGGATTCGATTCGAGGATTCGTTGTTATGCTTGTACTTAATCATAATGTTTGATATTTGCAGGACGTGGATACGAGTCAGGTCCGCGGCCGTGAGGACTTCATTGTTTCAAGCATTACAGTAGGTGGGTAATTCCTACCCTAGTCAGGTAGTTTTAATGCATACAGATTTAGATGCATGATCATCTTATATGATCATGTTACCTTGACCCTGCTCTGATTATCTTATGCTTGAACTTATCATTGGATGTATTTATGCTCAATTGTTGATATCACATATTCCCTATCATGATTTAGGAGTTATAGATGTGATGTAAATTGGCCTAGATGTTTAGTAGGGTGTAAATGTTAGTATGGGTGATGACTCAATTTATAAATTGGCAAAAAGGTCATTTGTGGGTAGGTAATGCCCTAAATATTGGATTTATTTCCAATACTCGTAGGTTGCATACTTATTACCAACTATGTGTTGTGTAATAGTTAAGTGAAGGGTGATTAGTGTGTCGCTACAGACCGGTGGTCCCAGCTTGATATGATCAATCGAGTACGACTCTCTACAGGATAGAGAGTGCGTCGATCAGTTGAGTACGACTCTCTATTGGATAGAGAGTTATGATCAGTCGAGTACGACTCTCTATAGGATAGAGAGTGCATCGATCAGTTGAGTACGACTCTCTATTGTACAGAGAGTTATGATCAGTTGAGTACGACTCTCTACAGGATAGAGAGTCCGTCGATTAGTTGAGTATGAATCTCTACAGGATAGAGAGTGTATTGATCAGATGGGTATGACTCTTTATTGAACAGAGAGTCTGTGATAGATGGTTGTACGTGTGATAGCATACTCATGTCATTTGCATGCATTCTGATGACATAGTCTCCCTTGTGGTTGAGAGAGTCGTCAGTCATCTTGCCTCCCAGAGCACTCCCCGAGGAGTAACTGGTGTGAGGGAAGAGCATTTGTTGTGCCGCACTCTACCACTATAGACGGTGGTAGTTAGAGTTGCGTGCAGTTGTCCTGGGTGCGTGGTACTCGACCACTCATTGGTAATGTTAGTCGGAGTGGCCAGCAGCAGGGACCCCCGTTGTGTAGCGAGCTCTTTACGCTCATATGCTACTAGCAGTGGTTGGTGTGAGTTGGGATAGTTGTCATGTCATGCCACCTAGGCCACACTGGGATTGTGGTAGTGAGTAGGGGTGAGCAGGAATGACCATGCATGCTGCATTGTCGTATCTGATGGCGTTTTGCATATTACCATATATATATACATATATGCATGTATATATATATATATATATATATGGATTATTGAGATTAATATATATATAGATGCAGTCTATATATATATACTTATTGTGATGTTGCATTTGTTTGTATTATGCTTGTTGCATTTGTTTGTACATCATATTCATGCATGCTTCTTGCATATGTTATACGGTTGTGTCGGATACTGGTATATGTGTTGGACAGACCATTAGATACCTTGACCTGTAGCTTGAGTATATTGCGAGTTGATCTTACTCTTCCTGTTATATATATGTTGGATATATGTTTAAGTTGGATCAGAGTGGCGTAGCAGACTTCAGGTATGTCTATATTTTACGTTGTTCATTTGGTTAGACGGTATAGGCTTGTATTTATATACTATGCTGATATAACTGTTGTACCTCTAGATTATGTTGTTGAAATACATGTGATATTACATATATACATGTTTTCTATTACCTGCTGAGTTTTACTCACCACCACCACGGACCCTGGGTTTTTCTATCGCCCAAGTAACAGGTAGAAGTCTTCGTGACGGCTTGGAGCACTGCTGGCTGACGTCTCATCTCACCTCCGAGGCTCCTGTGTTTGTTTTGGGCTTTCCGTACATTGTGTTATGTATTTGGAGTTCGTGATGTACTATGTTGTAGATTCGGATTTTGTCGAGGTTTCGTATTATTGTGATGTGTTAGTCATACCGGTATGCATGTGTGTAGCTTGTTGTATTATGTTTCCGCTATGTTTTGAGTAGTTGTTGTATTTACTTTATATGTTATGTTGTTGTTGTGGCCTACGGGCCTTGTATTAACCCGAAATATTGCCACGTACAGGGGAGATGTCATCCATTTTCTTTTTGGCTCGACATGCTCTCGGGGCGTGACAACTTTAGTGGTATCAGAGCCCTAGGTTCTGCGATGTCATACAATGTTGTTTTTGTGTCGAGTCTTGGATTCTCGGGAGTCGATTTATTCGGTTTTGGTTTTCTGAGATGAGATGGACAGCGACCTGAGCTCCAAGCAACATGAGGTAAGAATTCCTGATAACTTATGGTTTAGTAGATATTTATCTAAACTTGATCAGTAGGTGTATACAATAGAGTTATGACACCTGTACAGACTTGTAGTAGAGGTCGTCCACCAAGGCGACCAACCGGAGTTGTCGATAGGGTTTATACTCCTCGTTTTGTTGGCTATGCTTTTAGTGTATATAACAGGGAATAACCTGTAGTGTGTTGGTTATTGTTCGTAGTCGTGGTATGAGTTGATCTCGGAAATGACCTGTTAAGTCTGTGAGTCTTGAATCTGTGTCGAAAAGGTGATTTACCTTTGAGAGCCGACTGATACTGAGTCGAAAAATATGGGTCAAGTCGTCACATTTCTTGTGGAAATCAGAGACTACAGTCTTAGAAATTCTCACTAATTATGCTAGTCAGATCATTACCTGTTGGGTAATGGACAAGACAAATAGACTATTGTTGATGCAGATAGCGGAAGGCTAGGTTACGGTGTTTCATAGGGATTTTATCCCTGAGTTATTCGTACTGAGTTGTATAACTTTGAGAGTACTTTGGAGTACTTAACTTGTGTTATACCGAGAAAGAAGAGTTGTTTGCATGCCATTATCGAGATCAAGCCGGTATTTGGTGTTAAATGCAGAAAATAATCTTTGGAAAATAATATATCACTTGATCATAGTCTAGTGATGTTGAAAGAGAGTATTTCCCTGTGTCACTTTTAGTGACACATTGTAAGGAATTCTTGAGCTTCAAGAAAGGGTGATCGGTTAGTAATAGTATACTGTGCAGAGTCGTGAGACTTGCGGAGGTTACGGCCACCTAATAGCTCAAGAAGATGAATGGATGATTTAAGCCACCCAGAGTTATTGGCTTATTGGTGGATTAGGATGCCGGGATGTTCTACTAGATCCTGCCGGAAGATGTTGGATTGAGACAGGAGTTTAGAAATGACTCTGTACAAGGGTTTAAGAGTTGGAGACTGGTAAGCAAATATTGCAGGTCAACTTAATAGAGTCAGAAGTCTCCGACTGTTGGATAAAGAAGCAAGATCGGAATCATAGGCTTTGAGCTATTTTCCGATTATAGAAGACCAACCACAGATCATCAGGATGTTCTTGTGGATTTCAGCAAAATCAGAACAAAGACTGAAGGGATTATTGTGTGCGGTGCGGATCGAAGATCAGACATTGGATCAGTTCATGCATTGCTATTCAATTCATCTGTTGCTATTGTGAGCAACCAGTACAGTGGAGGAGGTGTACTTTGAAGACTCAGTTGAAGACTATCAATGGTGTTCCGGGAGGATGATGCACCGTCTCAACAACAGAGATCAGCACAGAAGATTAGGTTATCTCATCAACAGTGATCTACCACCTCAAGCATGGTTGGAGTTTCGTGATACTTCCCTTCAAGGGAAGTGACTTATGCAGCAGTATCAGCAGAAGACATCGTGGAAGACACATGCAGACAACAACAGTTACCTCCAGATGTGATTTGATTTGTACAGAGGAGAGAGTATACGACGATGGTCATATCTATTTGGTATTCTACAGTTGCAGCTCGTAGGATTAGGTGATGTGATCAAAAGATCTAGAAAGATCCTCGAGTCATTCGTCGCAGAAATGCGACCGCTTTGTCGCGAACTGTTGGATCTGATCTGGTTCTCTTCGGAGAAAGGCCGAGACCTGCGGGGAGCCTTTTTGGATTGGATCGACAGATATTTGATCGTTCAGGGTATTACTCTAGTTTACCCTCTGAGTTAATATATTGAGTGATACTTGTAGTTTACAAGTATCTTTGTCTAGAACATTCTTAGTTCGGATTAGAAGGGTCTTTTACATCGACTTGTAGGTTGGTGGTATTTCTACCGTCAGGTGAGAAGTGGACCAACAATTGAGAAGTCAAGGGAGGCCCTTAGACTTTGATAGACATACTTTGACTGTAGACATATCCTTACGAATGGTCAAATTATTGGAAGTATGGTACGATATGCTCTCATATGTGCATATAATCTGAGAGTATTCGGATGTAGTTTCGAATGAACTCCAAGGCTTGCTGTTGCTTAGGCAAGTGGAGTGGGCGATCGAAATGATTGCGGAAATAGTTCTGGTATCGAAGATCCTATACCGGGTGATAATTTTGTTGGTGTAAGTGTTACTAAACACTATGGGGATTGGAAGAATGTAAGTTGTAATTATAGGAGAAGTTGGAAGGGATATTTATCTATCCCAGTATTCCTCCTTGAGAAGATTCGGAACTCTTTGTGGAAAGAGAGATGGACCTTTGAGATTATGCATCGATTATCGATGATGAATACGGTAGTTATTGTAAATGAATATCCTTCGTTGTGGATAGATGAACTATTTAGATCAGCCAAAGACACCTGTGTACACTCTAAGGTTGGTTTACGACTGGAGTATTGATATTGTAGTGACATGATGTCATACGATTATCATTGTCGTTGTGATGATTAATATATATCATCAGCTTAGAGTAAAGGGGATGCAGGTGTGTAGAGACGACAATTTCATACTTGGTATGAATTGTATGAGTTTTGATTAAGTTGTTAGACTAATTAACGATTTAGTCATCCCTGGATTTGAGAATCGTGTACTCTGGACACGATTTGATCAGGTTGTGGTCATTGGAGTTGCGTAACTTGGCCACTGTTGATGGTGGTAGTTGGAGTTGCGCAGTCGACCACCATAGTTGTTGTTTCCTTGTATTGATTTTTTTATTCCTACAAATGTGGATGGGATGCTTTTAAGCATTAGTATACCACGGACTTGTTTGACAAAGGTGATGTTGGAAATCATTTAGTCGGAAGCTGGTGAAACTAGTTTACAGGACCTAGATGGCGGTTAACTTTTACGCAAGTATTAGTTAATCATTTCGGAGTGGATAAAAAGGAGGTTGTACGCGGATGCATCATTTCAGGGATCGGAGCGATTCCGATGCAGTTGAATGAGGCGTACCTTATGCTTACGACAGTTAAGAAACTACGAGATAGGCTATTATATACATGACGTGGTTTTAGTAGTTATTATTTGGATTTATAGTGATATGGAGCAGAAGTGCTCATGGAGTTTTGACTAGTTACTGGGTAACTACTATAGAGTTACTGGTACGCAAATAGTTATAACAAATGAGATTGATCGCTATAGTCTTTCATTGTAACGACCGAGCCCCTATTGGCGGAATTCGGCGACCCCTATTGGTCGGCGACCGTCGCCCCTGTTGGCCCGTCGTTACTCACCTGGTCTTCCCACCCCTGGAAGTGGGTTTTTGCCTTCCCCAGGATTCGAACTCTAGACCTCCAGGCTAAGTACTAAAGTTTATGAATCCTGGTAACCAAGTGATCCTTGATCACGTGGTTACCAGGATTCATAAACTTTAGTACTTAGCCTGGAGGTCTAGAGTTCGAATCCTGGGGAAGGCAAAAACCCACTTCAGTGGAAGACCAGTGAGTAACGACGGCCAACAGGCGAGGCCGATAATAAATACTAAAGCGTCACGCCCCGAGAGCATGCCGAGCCGAAAATCAAACGGACGGCATCTCCCCTGTACGTGGCAACATTTCGGGTTAATACAAGGCCCGTAGGCCCACAACAACAACAATATATATATAACAAATAATAGCAGCGGAAATAAAGTGCGCATACCCACAACATACATAACAAAATATAATATACAGGTGTACTCCACCTGACAAGACCACAGCACTAAAACCGTACAAAAACATCAACACCAAAATAACATCCACAACATAAAAACGAAGTCCAAATATAAACTAAGGTCCATGACATAGGACCAAAATCCAAAACACAATAAACACGTCCAAGCCATAAGAAAAATGAACTCCTCAGGAGACTCGGAAAACGGAGATGGGATGGATCGGTGTAGCGACTCCAAGTAAATCACGAAGTCGTCTACATTACAGGCGTGAAAAACCCAGAGTCGGAGGTGGTGAGTAAAACTCAGCAGGTAATCAGAGAAAACATGTAAATATATGTATCAATATTACATGTCATTCAACAGTTTAATCTACTCGTACAACATGTATACATCAGCATAACTATAGATATGCATGCATATACTAAATAAACTGAACATCAACGATGCTGACATACCTGGCAGTCAGCTACTCTAACCTGATCCAACCTGGGCATATAATCACATCATAGGGTATAACAGTATAGTACTAACACAATATCCTAACCTGAGTCAAGGGTATCACTGTGAATATCCGATAGGTATACAAATATCAACCTACCTACCATACCGGAATATGCAATAGCATGTATGAATATGTACAAACAAATGCAACAGGCATAGTACATACAAATGCATCATCAAAGTGAGTATACATATAGACTGTATCTGTATGTATACCAATCACCATCATCCATATATATATATATACAAGCAGTTATGTATATATATATAACCATATGCAAAACACTGTATGATACGGCAATGTAGCATGCATGGTCATGCCTGCTCACCCCTACTCACTACCACGACCCCAATGTGGCCTAGGTGGCACGACATGACAACTATCCCGACTCCAGCCGCCACCACTCTCGAGTGACCGAGTTGGGTAGTATGATCAAGTAGCATATGAGCGTAAGTAGCTCGCTCATAGGGGGTCCTCTGCTGGCCACTCCGGTGACCTTTGCCATGGCGGTCAGTGTCACGCACCCGACAAAATCAATAATGGTAGAGTGCGGCACAACAAATGCTATGCCCTCACACGATTACTCCTCTGGAAGTAACACAGGAGGCGAGGATATTGACTCTCTCTCAACCCCAAGGGGAGACGATGTCGTCAGTATACATGCAATGACATGAGGGTACTGTCTCACATACAGAACATCTACCCTAGACTCTCTGTTCAACAAAGAGTCACACCCAATTGATCAGTACACTCTCTATCCTGTAGAGAGTCACTCATCTAATCAGGACAAGCTAGGACCATCGGATTAAAGTAGCGACCTGTATCCGACTCACACGACCATTTACACAACCCGTGGTTGGTAAATAAAGGTGCAACATATCTGAGTATGGAATGAGTCCTACATTTAGGGCCATACTTATCTACAGAGGACCTTTTTGCCAAATTTACAATTTAGGTCATCCTCCGTACTCTAACATCTACACCCTACTAAACAGTTAAACCTACTTACATCGCATCTGTAACTTCTAGGTCATGCTAGGGAATATGTGTTATCAATAATCGAGCACACATATATATCAACGACAAGTTCAAGCATACGATAAACAGAGCATGGTCAAGGTAATATGAACACCTAAGGTTCATATCTATGTCTAAATCTGAAAATCATTACATCTACCCGACGGTAGGAAAATTACCTACTGCTTTGTAAATGCTCGTATAATCCTCACGGTCGCGGACCCGTCTCGTATCCACGTCCTGCACAAACCATAATATGCATTAAGTTCAAGCACATGACAATAGATATACAAATCCACTACTATATCGTTTCCATATTCGCATCCCTTATCGAATACGATTTAGAAAACCCGAATTAGCGGACTCGTAGTTTATTTTACATCCATCGGTTTTAATTAGCAAAAGTGCTAACTTCCTCATACAATTTTATATTCGACTTAACAAAGTTAATCTCATAAAGATTTAACCTTTTACCCCACGATTTTATAGTATCATCAATGAATTAGTTATAAATCTAATTTATAAACACAACCCTTACTGATTGTCCGTACTTATCAATTCTATAATTAACATCTATCATTCCTGGTTAACAAGTAGGCTAACCTATAATCATTTACAGCCATTTTAACCCACCCATACCTATCCAATTTCACAGCCAACACTTACAATTCTATTTCCAGAATATTAACAGATGAAGGTGATAGCATAATTCATCTTACCAACCCTAGAATTGTCACTGGTGGAAATCCTTTCCAATCCTGCCCTATACAACTGTTCGAGACCCCTGCCCAAACCAAATCAACAACTCCTAAGCATTCATCTCCTGTCCATCAATGAATTGAACGGGATTTACAACACAAGAATGGAAACTGTTTCTGCTTACCACTATTGAAACCTCACGGCAGCAGCAAGATCCCCACTGATCGGCAACCCACAGAACGTCGCTGCCCTAATTTGCTCGTGAACTTCGAAGCAACTCCCAACTAGAACAGCACCAAGACATCGACGATTCAAGTCAGATTTCACAACTAGGATAAGGAGAAGGGCAACAACTTACCTAGCTATGGTGGTGATCGACCAAAATAGCCCAACCACCAAAACCGGCAGCAATTCTCAGAAATCCGACAGCCCTGTTCACCCGCACCACCGACGCTCTCGGTTTCCCGCAACGATCACCCTGTTCACCGGCGAACTCAGCACCGACAACCCTAACACCGGCGACGATTGGCAGAAAAACCCCAAAGCGGTGCTCACGTCGACCCAAGTCCCCAAATCGCGAACCTCCTTCATTTGCTCCGGTCTCTCCGTCGTCACTGCGTAGAAAGCGATGATCTCTCGGTAGGCGGGGTTGCAGAAGTCGCGTGGAGGAGGAGAGAAACTAGATCGAGAGCGGAGAGAAGAATCCGTTCGGCGGTCGTAGGTGAAAGATAAGGAGATGGCTTGATCGAAGCTCGTCGAACACTAAAGTTTGCGGCGTAGAAACGGAAAGAAACCGAGCGTTAAAGTTTAACGGGTTGGGTCGGGTTTGATTAACGGGTTGGATTTCCGACCCGTTAAGCCCACTAACACTTACACAAAAAGGGCTTAGAAATTCCCGTTCGAGTCCAGAAAAATTCCTAAAAATTTCTGAAAAATTTCTATAGGGTATTCTCCTAAGTACCCAACATCCATTTTAAATTTTTTTTTTCTTCTGGTATTTTACATTCTCCCCCACTTATTAAAATTTGGTCCCCAAATTTCGTACTCAAATGCAAAAATTAATTCAAGTATATTCTGAAATAACCACATACCTTAGGTAAACAGATGAGGGTATCGAGCTCGGATAGTATCCTCCAGCTCCCAAGTAGCCTCCTCATCTGTATGATGCTACCATCCCACCTTTACAAGTCGGATGGTTTTGTTCCGTAGCTGTCGCTCCTTGCGACCAAGAATCCGCACCGGAGTCTCCTCATAAGTCGCATTTGCCTGGAGTGGTATCGGAACTTCTTTCAGAACATGGTCAGATCGCGGCACGTATTTCCTCAGCATAGATACATGGAATACGTTGTGAACACCCGCAAGTGTCGGAGGTAAAGCCAACCGATAAGCTACACCTCCAATCCGCTCTAATATCTCAAATGGACCAATGTAACGTGGAGCTAATTTTCCTTTTATCCCAAATCTCTTGACTCCTTTGGTGGGTGACACTCGTAGGAATACATGGTCTCCGACTGAAAATTCCAGAGGCCTCCGCCTCCGGTCCGCATATCTCTTCTGTCGGTCCTGTGCCTCAGATAACCGTCGTCTGATCACTCATACCAACTCTGCATCATGCTGAATACTCTGAGGCCCCAATATATGTCGTTCCCCAACTTCCTCCCATAACACAGGAGATCTGCAGGGTTTGCCATATAATGCCTCGAATGGAGCCATCTGGATAAAAGAGTGGTAGCTGTTGTTGTAGGCAAACTCCACTAAAGGAATGTGATCATCCCAACTGCCACCGAAATCCATGATGCAAGATCTCAATAGATCCTCAGTCACAGATGAATGCGTACGTTGATTTGTCATCTGTCTGCGGATGAAAGGTTGTACTGAGTCGAAGCTCTGTGCCCATGGCCTGCTGCAGACTCTGCCAGAATCGCGAAGTAAATCGCGGATCTCTATCAGATATGATACTCAATGGTACACCATGCAATCTGATGATCTCTCGGCAGTACAATTCCGCTAGACGATCCAATGAGTCCGTCTCACGCATCGGAAGGAAGTGAGCTGATTTGGTTAATCGATCCACGATCACCCAAATCGCAGTATGTCCTTTACGGGTTCTGGGTAATCCCGTAACGAAGTCCATCGTGATATGCTCCCACTTCCATTCCGGGATCGGGATTTCCTGAAGTAACCCCGCAGGTTTCTGATGTTCGGCCTTCACTTGTTGGCATACTAGGCATCGTGCGACGAAGTCCGCAATATCTCGTTTCATACCGTTCCACCAGTATAAGCGCTTCAAATCTCGGTACATCCGAGTACCACCAGGATGTATAGCAAATCTCGACTGATGTGCTTCCTGTAGCAGTTCTTCCTTAACTGGGTGTGTGTCCGGAACACATAGTCGTCCTCGGAAATGAAGTACACCATTCTCGTCACTCGAGAAGTCCGTCTGACGTTCTGAGTCTATAGTGCTGCTCAAGAACTGCAGATGCTGGTCACTGACTTGTGCTTCCTTGATCCTCTCAGCAATAGCGGACTGGGCAACCATAGAAACTAATATCCCCCGGGATGTTTGACCGTGTTCCGACAATCCCAACTCGGAGGCTATCGAACCCGGATCGATGCTTGTTTGTCGGATAGTGGCGAGAACTCCACGAGACTTCTGCTCGGTATCCGCTACCACATTAGCTTTTCTCGAATGATCTTTGGATGGTGCGATCGTAATCCTTCGGATACTCCATCCATCGTCTACCTCAGATTCACTCTTTACTGTGAGCGGATACTTGGACTTTTTATGTGCGTAGATCTCAAAGGTAATCCCATACAAGTAGTGTCTCCATATCTTCAATCACGAAAATAATGGCGGCTAACTCCGGATCGTGCCTTTGGGTAATTTCTCTCATGATCTTTTAGTTGATGGGAGGCATAAGATACCACACGGTTGGACTGCATCAGAACTGCTCCCAACCCTTGGATAGAAGCATCCGTATAGAGAACCATCCCATCAACACCAGAAGGAATCACTAAGATAGGTGCAGAAACTAGCCGTCGCTTAAGCTCCTGGAAGCTAGTTTCACAGGCCTCTGACCAGGTGAACTTGACCCCTTTCCGAGTCAGGCGAGTGAGTGGCATGGCGATACTCGAGAATCCCTCCACGAATCTCCGATAATACCTGGCCAGACCAAGGAAACTATGGACCTCTGTCGATTTTGGTTTGCTCCCAAGCGTGTCGCCTCAATCTTACGGGGATCTACAGAAATACCTGTTGGACACCACATGTCCAAGAAAACCCACTGAGGATAACCAGAACGCACACTTGCTAAATTTGGCATACAACTGTTCCTGTCTCAACGTCTCTAATACTATCCGCAGATGTTGTTCATGCTCCTGCTCTGATCGAGAATAAATCAATATGTCATCGATGAACACGATCACGAACTGATCTATATACCTCAGGAATACCCGGTTCATTAAGTCCATAAATGCAGCTGGGGCATTCGTGAGGCAAGCAACATCACTAGAAACTCGTAATGTCCATAACGGGTGCGGAAAGCTGTTTTCTGAATATCCTCATCTCTTATCCGAAGCTGATGATATCCTGAGCGCAGATCAATTTTAGAATACACACATGTATCCTTAAGCTGATCGAACAAATCTTCTATCCTCGGCAGTGGATATTTGTTCTTAAGCATGCGCATTCGATTCATAGTCAATACATAACCAGCGATCCATCCTTCTTCTTGACAAAAGTACCAGGTGCTCCCCATGGTGAAACACTAGGTCGGATGAATCCATTATCTAGCAACTCTGCGAGCTTGAACTTTAAGTTCATTCACTCCTTTGGCGCCATCCGATAAGGAGGTTTCGATATAAGGCGCTTCTGGAATCACCTCTATTGCAAATTCGACTTGCCTAGGAGGTGGCAAGCCCGAAGTTCATCAGAAATACATCTGGATACTCTCGGACTACTCGCACATCGAGAGAGGTGGTAGTCGCCGTTCTCAACCTTGACCAGATATAGCAGATAGCCCTGACAACCCTGGGCCAATAGCTTCTGAGCATGTAGGGCCGATATAACAGATAATCCATCATCTCTAGTACCAATAAATTCCCAAGCTGGTTGATCTAGTGGTCGGAATGTCACCACTCGTGCTCTACAATCCATTGTAGCGTGATAAGCGGCAACCAACCATCTAGAGAATAATATCGAACTCTATCATTTCCAACACGAAGATCCCTTTGTAAGGATATGCCCACAAAGTCTAATGGGCAACCCTTGATTTCTTGGTGGCTAGTTAGCACCTCTCGATGGCAAGGATCGCTAACCCACAAGAGCAGAACCACAGGGATTCTTCCAACTCTACTCAGAAATACTCTAGATACAAATGAATGGGAACTACCGGTATCTATCAACGTATCAGCATATATAGAATAAACTGAAATCATACCGCGTATGACTGATCCATCAGCCCGCTGTGCCTCCTCTCTAGTGATGGCAAAAACTCGTCCAGTCTCTATATTCGTCGGCTGTATCCCGGACGAAGTAGTAGTGTGCCTCCACTCATTTGGATCTCGGCTCTGTGATATCTTGGAGGTGAGTAGGTAGTGCGAGCATAAGGTATCCACTGAGAATTCTTGTGTACAAGCTGCGAGGTGCGGAATACTCCGGGTAGTAGATCACGGAGACGAGTCTTTGGATCATTGTCGGCATCCTTTGTATGGGCACCCCGCATCTGGCAAGGTGGTGGAGGTCTTGTTGCCTCTCATCCATAAGTCTGAGTCATGAGTCTTGTCCTCATTTGCCGCATTTGGGTAGACTTCTTCCCTTTGTTGGAGCTATCAGGAAACTCCAACTGTGCCTTCAGCGTACAATCACGGCTAGTATGACCCGGTTGTTTGTAATAATAGCAAACCGACTGATCCAACGGACACTCTGATACTCTGTGGCTTTCGGATCCACATTTATAGCATCCATTCACCTCGCCCTTACGGCTACTCGAGATCCTCGGAAAACTCACGTGCAAGACACTTCCCTTGATCTATGACCCTTCTGCGACGCCGCGTAGTTCCTTTCTTACGAGTCCACAGGCTAAACCACAGTTCTCGCTTGCCCTTGGTCATCTGTTTCTCGATATCCTTCTCCTTAGAAATTTGCTGGGAAGTCATCTCGATGAAGAGGGCGCGGTCCAGTGCCTCCTTGTATGAGGTAATGGCAGATCCTGACATTCGGCTCCGTATATAGATAGCAAGACCCTGGGTGAAGTACATACGATGCATCTGAGCTACTAGGTGAGAGCGAGAACTCGATAGTCAGTAAACTGCGTTGTACTCCATAAGAACAATCACCTTGCTTGGACTTAGAAATTCTGACGACGGGTGTAGAAAACAGAAGGAAATCGCCTCGAGCGTCTCGGTGGCCCAAGTAATCATCGCTCCCGGATAGAGTCTTCGCAATTTCCACCAAGTGATGATCCGAGATGATATGCGGCAAGGCCCACCTTTTCCCATACATGCGGTTCGTATACTCGAAGGTGTCTTCTATATTTTCCGGCCAAGATCGGGCAATCCATGGGTCGGACTCCTCGGAACAAGGTGAACTTCTCCTTGGTGATCGTGCTAACACAGTATCCAGTGACTTATCATTGAGCCTCTTGGCTCTGTGGGCTCTAAGCGTAGTCGTGGTACATCCGGATTACGAGGCTCGAATCACCAATAAGGGTTTGCTGAGGTGGTACTTGAGTAGTAGGCTCAGTCGTAATGGTATCTTGGCCCCTCCCTCTGGCTGCTCGCCTGGATGGACGGCCTCGACCTCGAGTCTGAACAGGTGGCATAACTCTGACAGTATTCACCTGTTGAACAAGTCTAGATAAGTATCTAACTAAAGTATAAATTATCAGGAACACTTACTTCGTGCTGCCCGGAGCTTATGCCGCTGTCAATCCCATCTCACAAAAACCAAAACCGAAACAATATACCGACTCCCAAGAATCCAAGAATCAAAAACAAAATCATATATGGCATCGCAGAACCTTCGGCTCTGATACCAATAAAGTTGTCACGCCCCGAGAGCATGCCGAGCCGAAAATCAAACGGACGGCATCTCCCCTGTACGTGGCAACATTTCGGGTTAATACAAGGCCCGTAGGCCCACAACAACAACAATATATATATAACAAATAATAGCAGCGGAAATAAAGTGCGCATACCCACAACATACATAACAAAATATAATATACAGGTGTACTCCACCTGACAAGACCACAGCACTAAAACCGTACAAAAACATCAACACCAAAATAACATCCACAACATAAAAACGAAGTCCAAATATAAACTAAGGTCCATGACATAGGACCAAAATCCAAAACACAATAAACACGTCCAAGCCATAAGAAAAATGAACTCCTCAGGAGACTCGGAAAACGGAGATGGGATGGATCGGTCGGTAGCGACTCCAAGTAAATCACGAAGTCATCTACATTACAGGCGAGAAAAACCAGTCGAGGTGGTGAGTAAAACTCGTAATCGAGAAAACATGTAAATATATGTATCAATATTACATGTCATTCAGCTTGATTTAATCTACTCAGTACAACATGTATACATCGACATAACAATATAGATATGCATGCATATACTAAATAAACTGAACATCAACGATGCTGACATACCTGGCAGTCAGCTACCCTATCCTGATCCAACCTGGGCATATAATCACATCATAGGGTATAGCGTATAGTACTAACACAATATCTAACTTTGAGTCAAGGGTATCCTTTGTGAATATCCAGATGGGTATACAATTATCAACCTACCTACCATACAGGAATATGCAATAGCATGTATGAATATGTACAAACAAATGCAACAGCATAGTACATACAAATGCATCATCAAAGTGAGTATACATATAGGTGTATCGTATGTATACTAATCACCATCATCCATATATATATATATACAAGCGGTTATGTATATATATATAATCATATACAAACAGTATGATCTGACAATGCAACGGCATGCATGGTCATGCTGCTCACCCCTACTCGCTACCACGACCCGGTGTGGCCTGGGTGGCACAACAACTATCCGACTCGGCCGCCACCACTCTCGGTGGCCGAGTTGGGTAGTATGATCAAGTAGCATATGGCGTAAGTAGCTTCGCTCATAGCGGGGTCCTGCTTCGGCCACTCAGTGACACGCTTCCAATGAGGCGGTCGAGTGCCACGCACCAGGACAAGCTGCCTCAGCAACCATCATCGATAATGGTAGAGTCGGCACAACAAATGCTATGCCCTCACACGGTTACTCCTCTGGAAGTAACACAGGAGGCCCGGGATATTGACTCTCTCTCTCAACCCCAAGGGAGGCGATGTCGTCGTATACATGCAATGACATGAAGTCTTGTCTCACATCTGAGAACATCTACCCTAGACTCTCTGTTCAACAAAGAGTCACACCCAGTCAATCGATACACTCTCTATCTGTAGAGTCACTCATCTAATCAGGACAAGCTAGGACCATCGGTCCGTAGCGACACACTGTCCACGACTCACTTGACCATTTACACAACCGTGGTTGGTAAATAAAGGTGCAACATACAGGTATGGAATGAGTCCTACATTTAGGGTCATACTTATCTACAGAGGACCTTTTTGCCAAATTTACAATTTAGGTCATCCTCCGTACTCTAACATCTACACCCTACTAAACAGTTAAACCTACTTACATCATCATCGTAACTTCTAGGTCATGCTAGGGATATGTGTTATCAATAATCGAGCACACATATATATCAACGACAAGTTCAAGCATCGATAAGCGAGCATGGTCAAGGTAATATGAACACCTAAGGTTCATATCTATGTCTAAATCGAAAATCATTACATCTACCCGACGGTGGGAAAATTACCTACCTCATAAATGTCGTATATAATCCTCACGGTCGCGGACCCGTCTCGTATCCACGTCCAGCACAAACCATAATATGCATTAAGTTCAAGCACATGACAATAGATATACAAATCCACTACTATATCGTTTCCATATTCGCATCCCTTATCGAATACGATTTAGAAAACCCGAATTAGCCAGACTCGACCGTTTATTTTACATCCATCGGTTTTAATTAGCAAAAGTGCTAACTTCCTCATACAATTTTATATTCGACTTAACAAAGTTAATCTCATAAAGATTTAACCTTTTTACCCCCCACCCGATTTTATAGTATCATCAACAGAATTAGTTATAAATCTAATTTATAAACACAACCCTTACAGTTGTCCCGTACTTATCAATTCTATAATTAACATCTATCATTCCTGGTTAACAAGTAGGCTAACCTATAATCATTTACAGCCATTTTAACCCACCCATACCTATCCAATTTCACAGCCAACACTTACAATTCTATTTCCAGAATATTAACAGATGAAGGTGATAGCATAATTCATCTTACCAACCCTAGAATTGTCACTGGTGGAAATCCTTTCCAATCCTGCCCTATACAACTGTTCGAGACCCCTGCCCAAACCAAATCAACAACTCCTAAGCATTCATCTCCTGTCCATCAATGAATTGAACGGGATTTACAACACAAGAATGGAAACTGTTTCTGCTTACCACTATTGAAACCTCACGGCAGCAGCAAGATCCCCACTGATCGGCAACCCACAGAACGTCGCTGCCCTAATTTGCTCCGGCAGAACTCGCGAAGCAACTCCCAACTAGAACAGCACCAAGACACCGACGATTCAAGTCAGATTTCACAACTAGGATAAGGAGAAGGGCAACAACTTACCTAGCTATGGTGGTGATCGACCAAAACAGCCCAACCACCAAAACCGCAGAATTTCAATCCGGCGACCTGTTCACCCGCACCACCGACGCTCCCGGTTTCCCGCAACGATCACCCTGTTCACCGGCGAACTCAGCACCGACAACCCTAACACCGACGACGATTGGCAGAAAAACCCCCAAAATGACTGCTCACCGTCGACCCAAGTCCCCCAAATCGCAAACCTCCTTCACTGCTCCGGTCTGTCCGTCGTCCGCACACGTAGAGAAGCCGACAATCTCCGGTCGGCAGGGGTTGCAGAAGTCGCGCGGAGGAGGAGAGAAACTGGATCGAGAGCGGAGAGAAGAATCCGTTCGGCAGATCTGTGGTCGCGGAAAAGATAAGGAGATGGCGCAGTCGGGGAAACGCTCATTGAACACTAAAGTTTGCGGCGTAGAAACGGAAAGAAACCGAGCGTTAAAGTTTAACGGGTTGGGTCGGGTTTGATTAACGGGTTGGATTTCCAACCCGTTAAGCCCACTAACACTTACACAAAAAGGGCTTAGAAATTCCCATTCGAGTCCAAAAAAATTCCTAAAAATTTTTGAAAAATTTCTATAGGGTATTCTCCTAAGTACCCAACATCCATTTTAAATTTTTTTTTTCTTCTGGTATTTTACATTCATGCACTTACAGAGTGTGTGGTAGAATAGATTTTGAATGGTTGATGGATTTCTCTTTTGAGAAAATAATTCCCCGTCTCTGATAAGGATAGTGGGTTCCGGAGTTGCAGTGTTTAAGAAAGAGTTGCTACAGGAAGCACATCATTCGAGATGGGCTATTTACCTTGGTGGTACTCGGATATACCGAGATTTGAAATGCTTATACTGGTGGAATGGTATGAAGAGAGATACCGCAGACTTTGTTGCTAGATATATACTATACCAGCAGGTGAAGGTTGAACATTAGAAACCCGCTAGATTGCTCTAGGAAATTTCAATTTCGGAATGGAAGTGGAAGCATATCACTATTGATTGCATTACGGGATTGCATAGAACCCGTAAAGGATGTGATGCGATTTGAGTGATTATGGATCGATGGACCAAATCAGCTCATTTCCTTCCTATTCATGGGTCGTATCCATTGGATCGTCTGGCAGAGTTGTATCGCCGAAAGATTATCTGATGGCGTGGGGTACTTTTAAGTACCATATCAGATAGAGATCCGTGATTTACCTCGTGATTTTTGGCGGAGTCGACATCAAACTATGGGCATAGAGTTTCGACTCAGCACAACGTTTCATCCGCAGACAGATGGATAGTCTGAGCGTAACTTTCAGAATCTGGAGGATCTATTAAGATCTTGTGTCAAATTATGGAGGTAGTTGAGAGAATCACATTCCTTTAGTGGAATTTGACTATAAGAACAGTATCACTCCTCCATTTAGATGGCCCATTCTGAGGCCTTATACTGTAGACCCTGCAGATCTCCTATGTTGTGGGAGGAGGTTGGGGAACGATAGTTATTTGGGCCACAGAGTATCCAACATGATGGAGAGTTAGTGTGTGTCATCATATGATGGTTATTAAAGGCACAAGATCGATAGAAGAGTTACGCAGACCGGAGGCGAAGGCCTTTAGAAATTCTCAGTTGGGGAATAGGTATTTCTGCGTGTTTCACCTACGAAAGGGGTGAAAAGATTTGGGTCGCAAGGAGCGACAGTAGCGGAATAAGACCATCCGACTGGTAAAGGTTGGATGGCAGCATCATATTGATGAGGAGGCTACTTGGGAGCTGGAAGACACTATCCGAGCTCGATAGCCTCATCTGTTCATTTGAGGAAGGTATGTGGTTCTTTCGGAAACTTGCTTGAAGTAATTTTGCATGTTAGTACGAAATTTAGGGACCAAATTTTTATTAGTGGGGGAGAATGTAAAATACCGGGAAAAAAATATAAAATAAAATTATATTCCTCGTTAATTGATAAATTATCTTGTGGAATTTTTCAGGAATTTTTAGAATTTTTTCTGGATTTAAACGGAGGTCTTATGGACATTTCATGGGGATAAAGCGAATAGGCTTTTGTAAAGCCTGTTTAGATTATCTGCTAGGAATTAATAGGTTTAATTAAAAACCTATTATATTTCTTCCATTTTCCCGATCGACCATTTCTACTCCTTTGTTTCCCTTCGTCGACCTCTCCTCTTCGCCGTCGACGCTCTAGCTTTTCCCCATCGCGACGCCTCCCATTTCAGGTTCTCTTTGTCTCCAAAGCAATCGGCGGCCGAAGCATTTCCCTCTCCTCCTCGCTATTTTTTCTTCTCGCGAGCTCCTTGTTCCTCTCGCGGCCCCTTCGAAGTCTGCCGTCCCTTTTCTTTGCCAGCGATGACTGACCAAAGCTGCCCCTTCGTTGCAAACGATGACGACCGACCTTGACGGTGCCCACGGATGAGCCACAACAGCGAGCTTGGATCGACAACATCTGCGGCGTGTTTTGGTCGAAGGCGGGACTTCGATCTCGCTGTTTTCATTGGGTCGCAACAAGCATTCAGGAGTGGTGAGTTCTGCCGGAGCAAGTGCTGTGAGCCGGTGGACAAGGGATAAAGGGGGAGGGTCACCGATGAAGTTGAATTCAGGTATACCCCTTGGCTGCTCGTTCCTTATTTTCCCTCGATCTTCAAAGGGATCCATTTGTGATGCATTCCGTTTGTGATGGGCAGTAGGTTGAGCATGATTTTTTCGACGGACTGAGCGATTTGGGAGGAGAGCTGCCAAGGGGAGGTTCTATTGCTGGTATATATCTTGATTCCCTTTGTATTTTGTGTTGGTTGTGTAGTTCTTTGTGATTTGGAGGGTTACTCGGCTGTGGTTTAGTGAGAAGGATTGATATGGAGTGGGGTGTTCCAATTAGGGTGTTAGATCCCTAATTGGGTGTTACGAGAGAGTTGTGCAATCTGTGAAGCTATGCGGACGGATGAAGCTGTGAATGGGTCTATGGATGTCAACGTGGTTGTTCATAGGCTATAGTGTAGGTGTAGGTGATTTTGTTGTGAATTAAGTTATAATGGCAGTGAGATAAAGTGGTGTCATAAGGGTCATGTTGTTTATTCGTTGCAAAGACTTTGAGGTTCCGTGGTTAGCTGATACGTTAACTAGGGGATAGGGGGATGTATGGTGGTGATTTGTATATCTTGATTGTTGATGTGGTGTTGAAGTATTGGTTGATTGGATTGGTTGGAATTAAGGTAAGTTCATATTTGAATGGTTGCAAATGCTTATCGTTTGATAGGTTGTTAGTTAATCTAAGTGTGATGGATGCTACTATAATATGCAATTTGATGTTGTAATTGAATTGGAGATTAGGTGAGTTTTGACCTGATCATGCTATAGGTTGCAGTAGTAATATCGTTCTATGATCCTTGTTATAGGGATTCATATGGAGGATTGATTAGGTTAATTGGATAACTAGATCAATCTAGTTGATTGGGGTACGAAGTCGATGTAGGATTCGATTCGAGGATTCGTTGTTATGCTTGCACTTAATCATAATGTTTGATATTTGCAGGACGTGGATGGATACGAGTCAGGTCCGCGGCCGTGAGGACTTCATTGTTTCAAGCATTACAATAGGTGGGTAATTCCTACCCTGGTCAGGTAGTTTTAATGCATACAGATTTAGATGCATGATCATCTTATATGATCATGTTACCTTGACCCTGCTCTGATTATCTTATGCGTGAACTTATCGTTGGATGTATTTATGCTCAATTGTTGATATCACATATTCCCTATCATGATTTAGGAGTTATAGATGTGATGTAAATTGGCCTAGATGTTTAGTAGGGTGTAAATGTTAGTACGGGTGATGATCCAATTTATAAAATGGCAAAAAGGTCATCTGTGGGTAGGTAATGCCCTAAATATTGGATTTATTTCCAATACTCGTAGGTTGCATACTTATTACCAATCATGTGTTGTGTAATAGTTAAGTGAAGGGTGATTAGTGTGTCGCTATGGACCGGTGGTCCCAGCTTGATATGATCAATCGAGTACGACTCTCTACAGGATAGAGAGTGCGTCGATCAGTTGAATACGACTCTCTATTGGATAGAGAGTTATGATCAGTCGAGTACGACTCTCTACAGGATAGAGAGTGCGTCGATCAGTTGAGTACGACTCTCTCTATTATGCAGAGTTATGATCGATTAGTCTGACTCTCTGAGGATAGAGAGTCCGTCGATCAGTTGAGTATGACTCTCTACAGGATAGAGAGTGTATTGATCAGATGGGTACGACTCTTTGTTGAACAGAGAGTCTGTGGTAGATGGTTGTACGTGTGACAGCATACTCATGTCATTTGCATGCATTCTGACGACATAGTTGTTAGTAATATATGAGAGATGTCCTAAGGCAATCGCCTTATGTATGAACCATTTATATGATAAATGAAGATTCACTATTTGAGTATACATGTTTAATGTATTTGATTGGATCTTAAACTCATTTACTGAATGTCACGATCGATTCACGGCATGAGAGAATTTGTGATTGGATCACAACTAGTGAGTATCTCTACATGTGTAATTGTGATGTATCGGAATTATCCTAGTCGATGAATTGATGGATTTGGACACCATCAATTACATCGAGAGTATACTCCTTGGTGTATCCAAGCGGTGATTCTCCTTGGTGGAGACATAGTGATGTCGGAGTTGATCGTGGATGCTAGTTATGGTAACTAGTTCATTGGAGTGACGGTAGTAAGACTTCATATGGTTCTCTGCATATATAGATATGTCAATGAAGTTCTTCTTGTGGCTTAAGTGCGATGTTCCTTTGACTTGCGGTATTCAAGTCATCTTGATCATGGAGACTTATGCTTTGACATCTTAAGCAAACATCTCTAAGGAGATGTGGACCGAGATGATTGGGTATAAGTCGAAGTGATCGAAGGTGTTTGAATAGCCTATAAAGGATTCACCACTCCTTGCGAGGAGATGTATACCCATGGCCTCTCGTCGGATTGTTACTAAAGTCTTTGGCCAAAGCAATACATGTTTAGAGTAAGGTACTCTTCGATACATGTCAAGTAACTAGAATCCGTAGGACGAGGAAATGATACTTGGGCTAGGTGTGACGTAGTCAGCCTAGTGGGGACTGACACAATAGACCATGTCCTGAACCAAGTGGGTATAAGATGAGTGAAGGGAATGGGGCACGATTCATTCGAGCTCTTTGAAGGGTTTGAAATAGTTACGGATCAGCGTTGATCTTTTGTTAATTGGGGATCATGATGTACTACTAGGTGCCACTCATGATCGTTCTATAATTAATGGTTAATTATAGGCGGCCAACATAAACCGAGAACCTATTTGGTCACCACGCGAGTGTAATCCAAAGGATTTAAAACGAGCTTGAGAATGAGATTCTCAGACCGAGAGAAACTATGTTTGGTTGGACCAAACATAAAGCGAGCATGAAATTGTTTCAGTCGCAATGGAAGCGTGGATGGGCAGTGTCTTATGAAGACATAATGGATGGACCAAAATGGTTTGGTTCTAATCCAATGGATAAGAATAAACCAAAGGGTTTGGTTTATTTTAAACGAATGAACCAAAAGTTGGTTCGGTTCATTTTAACTTAAAATAAACCATTATGGTTTGGTTTATTTTAACTTATCTTAATGGAGCGGGTTAACGGGCTTTATGGATATGATCCATTAACCATTAAGAGAATTAGTTCTCTATAAAATAGGGATTAAACCCTAACCCTAAACCTAATGAACTAGTTGCCGCCCAACACATTGTGGCTGCCCAACATCTTGTTGCCGCCCAGCTTGTGGTGCAGCCTTCCAACTTGTTGCCGGCGACCAAGCTTCAGCCGGTGAACCTCCGGCGACCCTCCGGTGATCCCCTAAAAGGTTCGGCATCAAGGTGAGCTTTTGTCTCCTTGTTTTGGCCGGCGCCTATCTCCTCCACCAAGCTGTCCAGTTTTCTGGACAGCTTCTTCTCCTCTCGTCGGAGCGTCGTTTGGACGACGGGTAGTGCTCCGACAGCGGCTAACATACCGGGGATTTGATCTCCGGTAATCCTCTGAGGTGGAGGACGAAGGATTCGTCAAACGGTTGACGAATACCTCTCCGGAGAAGCAAGTTTTGAGAACTCGTTTTGGATCCGAATTTGGATTCGGATCGTGATCATCTCTCGATCACGTCGTCTTCAACACGAGGCTAGTAACCCGTACGAAGACGAAGCTCGTGACTTAGCGAAGTCATCCCGAGGAGCTCGGCGTGTATACGGATAGAGACGATTCTTACGAGGATCGTTCCGGTTGATGCCGTTCCCGCTACACGTCATACGGAAGGTATAACGTAGTTTAATTTCCTTTTATTGCAATTTTAATTTACGGTTATGTCTACACTTGTTGTAATAGCATGCGTGTGTTGTGTGTGTTGTAATAAATATATTTATTATTTTTAATTGCTTCATTTGTGCTCATGTTTACGAAACATGATCGAACACACCTGCCTTGTGTCTTGGAAACCTTGATGGTATCGAGCCCGAGGTTGTGTTTAGACATAATCGTAAAATGGTTTTGCGATAGTCATAATGTATTTCTGGAAATTTTCTAATTTTGGAAATTTAGAAGTATTTATGGAAATTTTCAATTTTAGAAAGTCTAGAAGTATTTATGAAATCTTCCACTTTTGGAAAGTTGGAAGTATTTATGGAAATTGATATTTTCCATAAATAAAATATTTGATTAGATTAAAATTTGTTTCCTAATTTAATCATGATTTGATTTGGGAAATCAAATCTTAAAATATTTTATTTCCATAAGTAGTTTTAATGATTTAGGAAATTGGTTTCCTAAATAGATTTTCCTTAATCAAATAATTCCATGAATAAAATATGTGATTAGATTTGGAAATTTGTTTCCTAATTTAATTATGATTTGATTTGGAGAATCAAATCTTAAACATATTTTATTTCCATAAATAGTTATGACATATAAGGAAATATATACATGACATAATTGTATGCCATGTAATTGCATTAGATGCATAACATTATGCCATGCGTGTCGTGACATGTAGATGTATGCCATGTATGCCATGCCATGTAGATAATAGTTATTTGCATGCAAAGAGGATGAGACATAAAACTCTAACTCAATATTAAAGCCTACACCTTCCATTAATATGGTTAGAACCAGAGTTCTGTTTCTTGTTTGGGTTGTTGGACTCTCTCAAGCCCACTCGAACACGAACATGTTCAAATCATTGGAATAGTTTAACTCTAATATGGTAAGAGTCGAGGTCAATCGTTAGTTTGGGTTGTTGGACTCTCTCAAGCTGGCTAATTGGTTGAATCGCTCTAACCATATTAAAACTATTCGCGATTAATGGGTTGGCTTTAACTTGGAGCATCGATTTGTTGGACTCTCTCAAGGTCGATGTGAAGAGAGGTGAAGTTGGGTGCTATGCATATGATGCATACTTGTTAATGTGTTAACAACCCAATGTATGTGTGAACATTCAATTAGTTGATAGCACATTGTGATAGTTACATATACATGATATGTAATCGGTATACTTGATACCCACCATCATAGCTAAGAATGGCTTGTTGGACTCACTCCAAGGTTGTTCTTATCTATGATGGATATCGACCGACCATTCGGAGATGGACCTCGATCTCGAAGTGATTTTGGGGTTTTGAAATTGAAAAATGAATGGGATTTATAAATGTATATTGATGCATTTTAAAATCATTTTCTCATATATGCTCGTTTTGTATTTCTAGGTCAATAAATTGATCATGGCGTCTTTGAATTTGCGCACTATTTTGGATTGAACAAAGTATTGGGCCTAACTTCTGGGTGGCTTAGAAACACGAGAATTGTTCTCAGCGGAAAAGCTTGCATATGTCCTTGAAGAGCCTCTTCTGGCCGTCCTAAGGGCGATGCAACTCGGACCAAATGTTGGTCTATCGAAGCATGTGGCGGTCTACGTGGCGAGTTGCATCATGCTAGCGGCGATGGTACACAGTGCGAAGCAGCATGAGCATATGGATGCTAACACTATGGTCTTCCATCTTCATGAGTTGTTCGATGAGCAAGCGAGATCCGAAAGGTTCGAGGTCTCTAGGCTCCTCTTCACCACGAAGATGCAAGAAGGTTCGTCTGTAAATGCGGTTTGTGCTAAAGATGAAGCGGGTACATCAGCGGCTAGCTACCCTCGGTTTTGTGATGGATCATGAGTTAAGTATTGACTTAATTGCATTGTTTGCCCAAGAGTTTCTCGCAATTTGTGATGAACTATCGGATGAACAAATTGGAATCCACCATTCGAGCTCCTCGAATATCTTTGAAGCTGTGGAGCCTTACATGAAGCATGAGGAGAAAGCGGTTACATTAGTTGATTCCTCAAAGAAAGGTTCTAAGAGGAAGGCAAAAGAACGAGAAGAAAGGAAAGAAAAAGGCAAAGAAAGGCGGAACCCGGTATGAAAAGGGCACTTGCCATCCTTTGTGGCAAGGAAGGCCCTTGGCGAAGAAGCGCAAGATTTATCTTGAGTCCATGAAGAAGAAGAAGGCATCAGATGCCCCATCCTCTTGAGTATCTTCGTTATTGATTGTCATTCTATTTCCTTAGACACTTGGGTATTGGATCTGGGTGTAGCTCACATATATGTAATGACATCTGAGGCTAAGGAATAGAAGAAGACTTGTCGAGAGGAGTCAAATTTGCGAGTTGGCAATGGAGCAAAGGTTCTTTTATGCATCGCCATCGGAACTTATTTCTTTGAAGCTCCTAGTGGACTAGTCTTGGGCTGGACAATTGCTATTATGTTCCTTCTCTAATAAAGAACATTGTTTCTATTTCACTTAAATAGAAATGGTTTCCATTTAACGTTTAGTAACAATTGTTGTTATATAACTTTGAATGGCGTACTTTATGGGCTGGAACTTTGAGTAATGGCATTTATCGTTGGGCGTATCCGGTGACATTTTCAATATCGAAGCGAGCAACAGCGTGCTCGAAAGGATAATCACATAGACTCCTATATGTGGCATTATCGTCTTGGCCATATAAGCAAGAAGCGCATGTCAGAATTACACGATGTGGAATTGCGGAATCGTTGAATTGGATTCATACGATACATGCGAATCATGCTTAAAAGGCAAGATGACTAAGTTACCTTTCTTTGGAAAAGGTGAGCAGTGGGAGAGTTACTAGGTCTAGTACATCTTGATGTATGTGGACCTATGTCAACTCAAGCATTAGGAGGCTATAGCTACTTCATTACCTTCGCAGATGATCTCACGGTTTGGGTGTATGTTCTTGATTTGAAACACAAGTCTGAAGCCTTTGAAAGGTTCAAAAGAATTCAGAAATGAAGTAGAGAAACAACATGACAAAGTATTAAAATCTTGATCGGATCGGTGGTGAATACTTAAGTCAAGAGTTTCTTGATTATCTAAGAGACAATGGCATATTGTCTCAATGGACTCCGCCCTATACACCACTGACATAATGGTGTATCGAGGCGTAACTTAGGACCTTGTTGGACATGGTCAGTCAATGATGAATCATCGACTCTTCCCAAGTCCTTTTGGGGTTATGCACTTGAGACATTTGTTTACTTGTTAAGCAGAATGCCTACCAAGGTAGTCTCTACTACTCCATATGAGATATGGAATAAGAAACCTCATGTATCTTACTTGAAGATATGGGGTTGTCACCTTATGTGAAGCGGTGTATCGGACAAATTGGATGCTAAGTCGATAAATGTCTATTTATTGGATACCCTAAGGAAACAAGGGTTACCAATTCTATCATCTGTGGAACAAAAGGTGTTTGTTTCAAGGCATCTTTGTGTTTCTAGAGAAAGAGTTTCTCTTGCAAGAGAAAGCGATTGGGAGTGTCGTTGAGCTTGAGGAGGCTCGAGAGACTCAAATAGACATTGATGAGATACGGTGAAGCACAATGTAAACAACTCATAGTGATGAGCAATCATTTGGACCTAATGTAACACCACATCTTCGTAGATCTGGTAGAACCGCAATATTCTGAGAGATATGGATTTCTCGTAAGTGAATCGAGCGGCGTGTTACTCATTGATGATGAGAGCCTACAGTTATGAAGAAGTCTTGACAAGTTGAGAAAGGGATAAGTGGCTTGGTGCCATGAAGTCGGAAATGGATTCCATGTATGAAAACCAAGTTTGGAACTTGGTTGACCCACTGAAGGCATAAAGCCTATAGGGTGCAAGTGGGTTTTCAAGAAGCGACATGGATATGTGATTACCTATAAGGCTAGATTGGTGGCGAAGGATATACGTCAAAAACAAGGTGTTGATTATGGCGAAACCTATTACTTTGTAGCTATGCTTAAATCCATTCGGATGCTCTGGCCATAGCGGCTCATTATGATTATGAGATATGGCGGATGGATGTGAAAACGCTTTCCTTAATGGAAACTTGCTCGAGGCGTGTATATGATATCTGACTGAGGTTTCATCGGTTGATAAAACCAAGGTATGCAAATTGCGGCGATCCATTTATGGATTGAAGCAAGCATCCGAGGAAGTGGAATATCCGTTTTGATGAGACGATCAAAAGTTTGATTTCTCACAAAATCGAGCGAACCTTGTGTGTACAAGAAGGTTAGTGGGAGTGCGATCGTGTTCCTAGTATTGTATGTCGATGACATATTACTTATAGGAAGCGATGTGTCCAATCTTCTGATCGATTAAGGTTTGGTTATCAAGACATTCTCCATGAAAGACACAGGAGAAGCAACCTACATCCTTGGGATTAAGATCTATAGAGATAGATCGAAGCGGTTGCTTGGTCTTTCTGATCTACATATATAGGCCAGTGCTAAAGAGGTTTAGCATGTCGGAATCCAAGAAAGGTTATACCCATCGGGCATGGGGTACACCTTCGAAGTCTATGTGTGCCAGAAGGCGAGAGGATTTGCATGAGTAAGATTCCCTATGCATCGCAATAGGATCTATCATGTATGCTATGTTATGTACGAGGCCCGATGTATCGTATGCTCTGAGTGTCACGGCGGATACCGATCGATCGAGGAATGGATCATTGGGGCTATTAAGGCGATCCTTAAGTACTTGAGAAGAACTAAGGATGTGTTCTAATATATGGAGAAGGGACATGGTGATACGTGGGTATACGGATGCGGCTTCGAGACGGACAAGGATGATTCCATGTCTCGATGCAGGTATGTATTCACCTAGAATGGAGGCGCAATAAGTTGGAAAGGTTCCAAGCTTGACACTATAGCGGATTACGCCACTAAAGGCGAGAATACGTTGCGACTTTAGGCGAGGAAGCGGTTTGGATCAAGTAGTTCATCTATGAACTTGATGTGGTCTCATCAATGATCCAAACATGTGCCGCCGCTATCATCTTATCGAAAGAGATCATCGGTAGGAATGAAATACAAATCGAAAATTCCCCTTTGAAAGGAACTTAGCGGATCCTTTGACTAAGCATTACCTCAAAGTAAGTTTGAGGTCATGTTGAGCTTATGGTATTGGATACGTAGCGATTGGCATTAGGCCAAGTGGGAGTCTGTTAGTAATATATGAGAGATGTCCTAAGGCAATGCCTTATGTATGAACCATTTATATGATAAATGAAGATTCACTATTTGAGTATACATGTTTATGTATTTGATTGGATCTTAAACTCATTTCTTGAATGTCACGATCGATTCACGGCATGAGAGAATTTGTGATTGGATCACAACTAGTGAGTATCTCTACATGTGTAATTGTGATGTATCGGAATTATCCTAGTCGATGAATTGATGGATTTGGACACCATCGATTACATGCCGAGACTATACAGTATACTCCTTGGTGTATCCAAGCGGTGATTCTCAGCTTTGGTGGAGACATAGTGATGTCGGAGTTGATCGTGGATGCTAGTTATGGTAACTAGTTCATTGGAGTGACCCGGTAGTAAGACTTCATATGGTTCTCTGCATATATAGATATGTCAATGAAGTTCTTCTTGTGGCTTAAGTCGATGTTCCTTTGACTTGCGGTATTCAAGTCATCTTGATCATGGAGACTTATGCTTTGACATCTTAAGCAAACATCTCTAAGGAGATGTGGACCGAGATGATTGGGTATAAGTCGAGTGATCGAAGGTGTTTGAATAGCCTATAAAGATTCACCACTCCTTGCGAGGAGATGTATACCCATGGCCTCTCGTCGGATTGTTACTAAAGTCTTTGGCCAAAGCATTACATGTTTAGAGTAAGGTACTCTTGATACATGTGGAGTAACTAGAATCCGTGGGGCGAGGAAATGATACTTGGGCTAGGTGTGGCGTGAGTCGGACCTAGTGAGGGACACAATAGACCATGTCTGAACCAAGTGGGTATAAGATGAGTGAAGGAATGGGGCACGATTCATTCGAAACTCTTGAAGGGTTTTGAAATAGTTACGGATCAACCGTTGATCTTTTGGTTAATTGGGGATCATGATGTACTACTAGGTGCCACTCATGATCGTTCTATAATTAATGGTTAATTATAGGCGGCCAACATAAAGCGAGAACCTATTTGGTCACCACAGCGAGTGTAATCCAAAGGATTTAAAGCGAGCTTGAGAATGGGATTCTCGGCCAAGAGAAACTATGTTTGGTTGGACCAAACATAAGCGAGCATGAAATTGTTTGATGCAATGGAGCGTGGATGGGCGTGTCTTATGAAGACATAATGGATGGACCAAAATGGTTTGGTTCTAATCCAATGGATGAGAATAAACCAAAGGGTTTGGTTTATTTTAAGCGAATGAACCAAAAGTTGGTTGTTCGTTTTAACTTAAAATAAACCATCATGGTTTGGTTTATTTTAACTTATCTTAATGGAGGCGGGTTAGGGCTTTATGGATATGATCCATTAACCATTAAGAGAATTAGTTCTCTATAAAATAGGGCTTAAGGGATTAAACCTAACCTAAACCTAATCCAAATTGCCGCCCAACCTCCTCTCTTATTGGCGCCCAACCAGCTCCTTGCCGCCCGGCGTTGTGTGTCAAGGTGAGCTTTTGTCTCCTTGTTTGGCGGCGCCTATCTCCTCCACCAAGCTGTCAGTTTTCTGGACAGCTTCTTCTCCTAGTCGGGCGTCGTTTGGGCGGCGGTTAGTGCTCCGACAGCGGCTAACATACGAGATTTGATCTCCGGTAATCCTCTGGTGGAGGGCGAAGGATTCGTCAATCGGTTGTGAATACCTCTCGGAGAAGCAAGTCTTGAGGACTTGTTTTAGGTCGAATTTGGATTCGGATCGTGATCATCTCTCGATCACGTCGTCTTCAACCACGAGGCTAGTAACCCGTCACGAAGCGAAGCTCGTGGCTTAGCGAAGTCATCGAGGCTCGGCGTGGATACGGATAGAGACGATTCTTACGAGGATCGTTCCGGTTGATGCCGTTCCCGCTACACGTCATACGAAAGGTATAACGTAGTTAATTTCCTTTTATTGCAATTTTAATTTACGGTTATGTCTACACTTGTTGTAATAGCATGCGTGTGTTGTGTGTGTTGTAATAAATAGGAGTATTTATTATTTTTAATTGCTTCCGCTGTGCTCATGTTTACGAAACATGATCGAACACACACACGCCGCGGTGCCGGAAACCCAACAATAGTCTCCCTTGGGGTTGAGAGAGTCGTCATCTTGCCTCCGAGCACTCGAGAGTAATGTGAGGAAGAGCATCTGAGCCGCACTCTACCACTATAGACGGTAGTTGGAATTTTCTGGGTGCGTGGTACTGACCACTCATTGTAGTTTTAGTCGAATGGCCAGATGGGATAGTGCAGCTCTTACGCTCATATGCTACTTGATCAAGCCCACTCGGCCACTCTATAGCAAAGGGTTGGTGTGAGTTGACAATTGTCATCCACCTAGGCCAATGGCCGTGGTAGCAATAGTTGCATGACCATGCATGTTGCATTGATTCGATGGCGCCAGATATTACCATATATATATATACATATATGCATGTATATATATATATAGATTGTTGAGATTAATATATATATAGATGCAGTCTATATATATATACTTATTGTGATGTTGCATTTATTTGTATTATGCTTGTTGCATTTGTTTGTACATCATATTCATGCATGCTTCTTGCATATGTTATACGGTTATGTCGGATACTGGTATATGTATTGGACAAACCATTAGATACCTTGACATGTAGCTTGAGTATATTGCGAGTTGATCTTACTTTTCCTGTTTTATATATGTTGGATATATGTTCAAGTTGGATCAGAGTGGCGTAGCAGACTTCAGGTATGTCTGCATTTTACGTTGTTCATTTGGTTAGATAGTATAGGCTTGTATTTATATACTATGCTGATATACCTGTTGTACCTCTAGATTATGTTGTTGAAATACATGTGATATTACATATATAAATGTTTTCTATTACCTGCTGAGTTTTACTCACCACCACCACGCACCCTGGGTTTTTCTGTCACCCAGGTAACAAGTAGAAGTCTTCGTGATGGCTTGGAGCACCGCTGGCTGATGTCTCATCTCACCTCCGAGGCTCCCGTGTTTGTTTTGGGCTTTCCGTACATTGTGTTATGTATTTGGAGTTCGTGATGTACTATGTTGTAGATTCAGATTTTGTCGAGGTTTCGTGTTGTTGTGATGTGTTAGTCATACTAGTATGCATGTGTGTTGCTTGTTGTATTATGTTTCCGCTGTGCTTTGAGTAGTTGTTGTATTTACTTTATATGTTATGTTGTTGTTGTGGTCTATGGGCCTTGTATTAACTCGAAATGTTGCCACATACAGGGGAGATGTCGTCCGTTTGCTTTTCGGCTCGGCATGCTCTCGGGGCGTGATAGACATTCCGATTATTATGTGTAACTTAGAAAGGATATTTCCACAGGCATTTTTTGATTCAATGGAACATCTTTTGGTTCACTTGCCATATGAGGCTAAAGTTGGAGGTCCTGTTCAATTTCGATGGATGTATCCGTTTGAAAGGTGATTTTTTTTTTACTTTTATCTCATTGTTATTTCATTTGGTCAAATCTAGTCTAATTTATTTGCTAATAAATTTTATTGTATTACTCTTAGATTCCTCTATAACTTGAAAAAAAAAAAGTGAAAAATAAGGCTCATGTTGAAGCTTCTATTGTTAATGCATATATTATAGAGGAAGTTACAACTTTTGCATCATATTACTTTAAATCTCACGTTCAATGCAAGAGTCGGAAAGCAGGAAGAAACGATGAGGGTCCCGTTGATCCAAATTTAAGGGCATTCTCAATTTTTAATTACCTTGGTCGACCAAGTGGATCTTGTACAAGTAGATACTTAATCGGTCCTGACGAGCTACATATATATTTTATTGAACTGTCCAGAAGTAACGTCGTATTTCGAGTAAGTATATAATAGTTATATTAAACATTTTGTATATCATAAAATATTGCTCATGTTTTATTTAATTATATTGTAGGATTTTTCAAACTCTATATTCGGAGCTTCCGGAGCATGAGTTTAATAATTTATGTGATGAAGAATTTGCACAATGGTTCAAAAATTATATAAGTAGTATATGATAGTAAATTTTATAAATCTTGTTTGATGACACATTTATTTTACTTTAGGTTCTTGATAATCACGGTCACATTGAGAAAGACTTAATAAACAATCTATCATGGGGTCCAAATTCAATGGTTAAAACTTGGCCCGCATATTTCATAAACGGATATAATTTTCATACTCAAGCTTATGGAACTGGGAAAACTACAATGAATAGCGGAGTTTGTGTTCAGTCATCTATTGATGGGGGTGCAAGGAATGAATTTTACGGTTTACTAGATGAAATTTTAGAGGTAGCGTATCAGCTCATATTTTGCGAAGTTATTTTATTTATGTGTCATTGGTTTTACCTATCAAAGGCAGGTGCATCCACGCTTTAATTTGGTTGAAATTAATCGAAAAAAATATACAAGAGGTACGAACCATTTTTTAGCATGAGTTTATTCAAGTATTTTATGTTTCATATCCTAGTCGAGACGACAAAATGATTGGTGGGCAGTTTGTAAAACAAAAGCACGTAATAAAATTGAGGAACATTGGGAGGACATAGCATATCAACAAGATGAAGTTGTCAATATATTTCATATCGAAGAGTATAATATTTCAACGTTACGAGATCCCAGTGGCATAGTAATAGACGTTGATGTAAGTGAACTGAATGAGTATGAAGATGAAGATTTCAATGATGAGGATGAGGATGAGGATAACGATGACGATGACGATGATGATTAGACGCATTATCAGGCCGAAAATTTTATTGCAGACTTCATTTTCTAATTATTGGTAATTTACCTTTTAATTTATTGAATACCAATTATGTTTTAATTGACTGTGTTACTCGAAATTCCATATATTTGATATGCTAATGAACTTTTTTTTATTTAGGGTCATCCAGTTGCTATGAATATGGTAATATTTTCATATTTTTCCTATTAATAATTCGATATGCAACTGTATTTTTTTTCCCTGTAATATTCTTTTAATAATCATGATTAGTTTCGATGGATGGCCATAGACGTAGTAGTGATGGAAGATCACGTCTTCCTGCACCGCATTCTTGATGCTCTTGTAGGAAATGTGCCTCCACCTCTTCACTGGGATCCTCTGATTCTCAACATATACCTGCTAATGTTTCTTCCCCGGTACAACAATCACTCGTGGAGAGGGAAGATACGAGAGAGTTTATATCTCCGCGCGGAGATTCGTAAGTATTCAAGTTTTAGAATATCTATATTTAAATTTTAATACAATATGTTTTTTTAAAAGTATATTACGGGGTTTGTTTTTGGTTTATGTTAGATTTACAAATTCTGTACATGTTATTCACGAGGTGAATAAAATAGTGAATAACTATTGGGTCGGCACTTCTATGACTTATGCAAGCACGCTGGAAGAAATTAAAGTTCTGTGGTGGAATAAGTTCAAGGTAACTTATTTCAATCATTTAGTATATGAAATTACAGTTAATATAATCAATTTTTATTTTCCTCTACTGCAGTGAGTATTTATTTGGGAGGAGAGTGAAACACTAGAGATTAGGAGGATTTTTAAGAAAAAGTGTAGTGATCATATTAGAAACATACTAAATCATGCCAAAACTAGAAATAAGAAACTCATCAGATATAGAGGAGAATTGGAATAAAATTGCGCATTGGGGATCCGATGAAAGTAAGCGGAGGAGTGAAGCAAGCAAAATCAGAATTGTAACTCCGGCATTATGTCTGCCACGTATGCAGGAGGATCCATAAATATCGATGAGCATAGACATCGATTGGTGAGTATTTTCAATTTATGGTTTTGTAATCTAATACTCACTAATTTATAAATATTAACTATTTAATTTGTTTAGGCCAAGGAGACGGGAACTGAGCCATTATTTATTGACACTTTCACCTGTACATTCCAAAAAAAGGATAAAACATGGAGTGGGGAAAGAGCTAGAACAATAAAGGTGTGTAATTGTAAAAATTTAATTTCTTATGTTACTATTTAATTTTTTTTCTTTCACAATAGGAGAAATACGATGAACTTTCACAAAGAAATTCGGGAGAAAGTGATGATGGAGTCGAATCAGAGCCATCTGTTAGCAATATAAATTTATGGCTCGAAGCATCTAGAGGACCGAAAAGTGGAAGAATACTTGGACTCGTCTCTTTGAGCCGATCCTATAGATTCCCTGGTGCTTCTTCTTCATCCTCGATCAAAAGCCCAAGTTATTCAATTAACCAAGAGGTTAATCATTTGAGAGAGTTAGCGCAGAAGGAAACCAATCGAGAGAACGCTCAAAAGTTCAAGACTTAAATGAAAAGATGAGAATTTCAAAGGCAACAAATGTTTATTATGCAACATCTTCGCTAACGTCTAGCTCAAATCAACATCCTCCTTCCGCTCGCTTCTCCTCCGCTGATCCTGACGAGACAATGATGATGATTTTTTTGATGGTGATGATGGTGGTTATCTTTGACTATATTTGTGAAAGTTTAATTGTTAGCTACTTGACTTATGACATATAATGATATTTATGTTTTTATAAGTTTGTTGTATTTAAATGTTACGATGATAATCTGAGACCTTTGGATGTATTTGTTATATGCATAAATTTGTTTGATGTCCATATTATTGTTTGTTGTATAATTGTGTTAATATTGTTGTGTGTTTGTTGTAAAATAGGAAAAAAAGATTAATTTAAAAAAAAATCATTTTTCTCTAGATTTGCAATGAAAATACATTTTTCATTGCAAAATTATATGTATCAGTCAACTGATGTAAACATTCAGATGATACTGAAAACCGCAATAAAATTATTTTGCATCGAAGTAAACATTATCGATCATGTAACGATGCCTAGAATGCTTCGAGTGATCGACTCGACATCGAAGCAAAGCCATTGTAGCAACTCGCGTAACGTCGAGTTCGATCAGACGGAGCCGGATGATCATCGATTAATACATCAGTCGACAAATAGTGAAATTTTTTGCGATGAATTTTTATTTTACAAATTTAATCTAAAAAAATTTGTCGCCAAATTTAATGTTATTGGTTAATCCCGTTCTTCAGATTTTGGCGACGAATATTTTTTTCATTGCAAATTATGCAAAAAAATATTGTCACAAAAAACATATATTCGCAAAATTTCATTATAGAGTGAGACGATGCTCGAGTTTTTAACAAATAAATATTTATCAAATTTGGCAACGAAAAAATTTATTCGTCGCTAATTTGACGTAGTAAAATTATTGTCGAATTCACGACAAAATACTATTCATCGAATTCGCGACTGTGTATTATTTGTCGCGAAATTTGCGACGTTTTCGTCGCCAAAGGCGACGAACATTTATTCGCCGCCAAATTTTTAATTTGCAACAAAATAATTATTCGTTGCAATTTGGCGACGAATTTTATTTTTTCGTTGCAGAATTTAGCAGTGAATTATTTGCAACGAAAAATTTTGCAACGAATTTTTTTGCAAATTTCATTGCAAAATTTGTCGCCAAAAATCAGTTTTTTGGTAGTGTACATGTGCAGTAACTAGAATCCGTAGGATGGGAAATGATACTTGGGATAGGTGTGACATAGTCAACCTAGTGGGGACTAACATTATAGATCATGTCCTGAACCAAGTGGGTATAAGATGCATGAAGGGAATGGGGCATGATTCATTGTAGCTGCTGAAGGATTTCAGAAATGGTTATGAATCAACCGTTGATTTTTTGGTTAATTAGGGATCATGATGCACTACTAGGTGTCACTCATAATCATTCTATAATTAATGGTTAATTATAAACGGCCAATATAAACCGAGAACCTATTTGGTCACATGCACAACGAGTGTAATCCGAAGGATTTAAAATGAGCTTGAGAATGAGATTCTCAGATCGAGAGAAACTATGTTTGGTTGGACCAAACAAGGAGCGAGTATGAAATTGTTTCAGTCGCAATGGAAGCATGGATGGGCTGAGTCTTATGAAGACATGATGGATCAACCAAATTGGTTTGGTTTTGATCCAATGGTGGAGAATAAACCAAAGGGGTTTGGTTTATTTTAAACGAATGAACCAAAGTTGGTTCAGTTCATTTTAACTTAAAATAGACCAACTCGGTTCGATTTATTTTAACTTAAGTTATTGGAGCAGGTTAATGGGTTTTGGTTATGAACCAATAACTCTAAGGAGAAGGTTTCTTGATGGTTAAGAAACATGCGCTCTATAAAAATGTGGTTAGAGGTTTGGAGAGCACTAAATTTATTTTTGGAAATACTCTTCCTCTCCTCTCCCTCTCTTCTCTTTGCCGCGCCCAAGGATTCCACGCCGTCTAGCCCTTTTGTGCCGCTATCCACCCTAGCTGTCGGCGTCCAACTGCTGTCGGCCACTCCTCCGGCGACCCACATTGGTTCTGGCGACCAAGGATTAGCGGCCATCTCTTTTGGCCGGCGCCAAGTCCTCCACCAAGCTGTACAGTTTTTGGACAGCTTGTTTCCTTCTTGTCGGAGTGTCGTTTGGATGGCGTTTGAAACTCCAACAGCAACTTCATTGCCGGGGATTGGATCTCTAGTAATTCTCATAGGTGGAGGACCAAGGATTCGTCAATCGGTAGACGAATACCTCTCTAGAGAAGCGAGTTTTGGGGACTCGTTTTCGAATCCGAATTTTGATTCGGATTGTGATCTTCTCTTGATCACAACGTCTTCGACACGAGGCTAGTGACTCCTACAAAGATGAGGCTCGTAGCTTGGTGAAGCTATCCTAATGGTACCCGACGTGGATACGGATAGAGGCAATTCTAGCGAGAGTTGCTCCGATTGATGTCATTCTCGCTGCACGTGATACGTCAGGTATAATTAGCATAATTTCCTTTTATTGCAAAATTTGAAACTGGGATTATGTCTACACATATTGTACTTTTCATGCATGTGGTGTGTGTGTTATAATAAATTAGATTTATTGCTTTTTAATTCTTCCGCTGTGCACATATTTACGAAATATGTTCGAACACACACTCACCGCGGTGCCGAAAACCCAATAGTGGTATCAGAGCTCAGGTTGTGTTTCGACATAATTGTAAAATATTTTTTGCGATAGTCGTAATTGTATTTATGGAAATTTTCTACTTTTGGAAAGTTTAGAAGTATTTATGGAAATCTTCTACTTTTGGAAAGTTTAGAAGTATTTATGGAAATTAACACTTTCCATAAATAAAATATGTGATTAGATTTGGAAATTTATTTCCTAATTTAATCATGATTTGATTTGGAAAATCAAATCTAAAATATATTTTATTTCCATAAATAGTTTTGACAATTTAGAAAATTTATTTCCTAAATTAAATTTGACTTTCCTTAATTAAGACTTTCCATAAATAAAATATGTGATTAGATTTGGAAATTTGTTTCCTAATTTAATCATGATTTGATTTAGGGAATCAAATGTAAAATACGGTAAAAAAAAAAATTATATGGATTAACCCCTTTAATTAATTTGGGTTTAATTAGTGGGTTAAATGGGCTAATGGGGTTAAATATTTAGTCAATAAATTAATAAATGGGCTTAAATGAATTGGAATTGGATTTAGACCGAACTCGATTAGATTTGATTTGGGTCATGGCTCAACCAAATGAACCCAATCGATTGGGCTTAAAGTTGGTTAACCGATCACTAACTGGAAAGCGGCCAAGGAACGGATTTTTCATTCGCCGATCCGCCGCTTGTTCATCCGCTCGCACGATCGCATCACCGATCGGATCGCCGATGTCCTGCAGATCGACGGCCATCACCGATATAGATCTCGGCCAGGATCAAAGGGTTCTCACCGAAGATCGCGCGACACTTCCCGGGGGATGCTGGCATCGTTGTTGGCGCCGAGCGCGCGAGGTAATTAGGTTATCTAGGTTAGTTCCAGGAGATTTCTTAGATCTTACTAGGTTTGATCGGATTTTGGCATGATCATGGCTGATCGTTCCTGACCGTTTTCGAGGTTATCTTCTGCTTTGAGGGAGAGCTGAGCTAGTGGTGTCAGGATTGGAGCAGGATTTCGGAGGCCGGATTCTCGCGAAGGTTTAGAACCGTAAGCCGATCGGTGTTGTTCAATCGAATTGGGAGCCGCTTCCGACTCGAGTTCAAGTGAACAGGCGTGCGCGAACGCCACGAGCAATTCTCTAACCGCCGAATGTGCGATCCTCGTGTGTGAAGATTTGTTGAGGATGGCTCTGCGGCTTCACACCGGGATTAGGAGCTCAATTGATTTTTTGCCATCGTCGGATCTCCTTGTGCAAGGTAAGCGATTTGAATGTTGCGTGGATTGTAGCGATTTGTGCATTTGATAGAGAAGTTGTGTATTGATTATTGTGATCGGGATGTGGATTGGATTGTGTAGATGGTCTGTTTCACCGCTGATTATCATTGGGAAAGGAATCAATCGTAAGCCGTGATTTGGTTCTTTGGGTAGTGAACTAGATTGTGCAAAATAGTTTATGAGTGGATTTATGTTTGATTTGAGATGGGACCCCATCATTGTACTTATAGATCGGATTACATGTTGATTAGGGTTGATGGACTTTGATTAGTGATGATGCGTAGTAGAGATGGTATACGAGCTACATGGGTAATATCTACCGTCCGTAGTTTTGATCAATTCCAGCATGATCTTGGATATATGTATATACCTGTTTACCTTAAATCCACTCTTATTTACTCATATGCTTGTACTGCCTTGACCTTTGAGATCTGTTCTCGTTTACTCATTGATTATCTAGCACGGATAGGAACTATAAACCCTATTATGTGTTAGATAGATGTTTAGTAAGTACATGTGGTTAGGGTTTTTTATGACCTCGATTGTTATCGGGTTGCATCACTAGGTTAGGTGATGAGTCCAAATTATGAGGCCTGGCCGATCGTATACATATCGTGTGTTAGTGGATCTATTTATGCATAGGTAAATAGGTTGTGATTATGGATTTGTCGTCCTTGCATGGTTGACATTTGGTTGACTAGGTCTCCCGTGAGTTAGGAGAGGAGGATTTGTGTGTGATGCATCATTACATTTCATGCATGCCGATGGACTGGTCCGCTTGTGGTTGAGACGGTCACATATCCCGCCTCCCACTCGGGTAGTGGAGTGGTTGAGGGCAGGATTGGATGCCGCACTCGCCACTATGGATGGTGGTAGCCGGAGATGCGACCGCCACCGCGAGTGGTGTTAGCACTCGCCCACTATAGATGGTGGTTGTGTGACGTGCAGTTGTCCTGTGTGTGGCATTTGTCTACTCATGGGTAGGGACAACGTGGCTTACAGCAGGGGCCCCTAGGAGTAGTTAGCTTTTTACGCTTACACGCTACTCATACTACTACCAACTCGGCCACCGAGTGGTGGAGCCTGCTAGTTGTCATTTGTCGCCACCGCCACGGGTCGGTCGACGGATGGTCCGCAGACATGACCATATGCATTGCTGATATATATGTATGCATGTATTTGATATATGTTTTACATATGCCTGTGAGATGTTGCATTTGATTGACCTATGATTGTTGCACATGCTTGTACATCATGATACATGTCATTTGCATTTTATTTACTGCTATGTGTTGAGCATGATACATGCGTTGATTCAGACTGTTATATGCATTTGATTAGCATCATGTCATTGTGTGGTACGGACCGGGTTATTATACAGGTGATCATATACTGTTCATATGTCTGAGTATTGGTCAGGTATGGGATTGACCTGGTACGTTATATGGTTATGTTATTTTATATCCGTCAGGATGATATAGCTTATGGTGTTGCAGACCGTCGGGTACGTTGGTACATTACTTCCTGTTCAGTTGATCAGTTTAGTATATACATTGAGTATGACTTTACTATAGTTACTTGTTATTAGATTTGGATATGACTGTATGTCTATTGGACTCATGCTGTATACCTGTAGATCTTCACATGTATACTTGTAGATCTATCCTTATATGTTGTTCATGCACTTTCTATATATTACCCCTGAGTTTATACTCACCACCCCGGGACCCTGGGCTTCCTGTCGCCCAGATAACAGGTAGAAGATTCCTTGGACGTTCGGAGCTCCGCCAGCTGATCCCATCTCACACCGGACGAATGGATATGTTTTCCGTGTTGTTGTATCCTTACGGATTGTTGGTTTGAGTTTTTCCCTGTATTGTTTCCGTATTTGTGATATACAGACATATTGTATGTATTTGATCTTTGATTCAATTTCTGTTATGATTCTTGTCGTGTCAAGTCACTCCATAGTGCACAATTGGTCTTTGTATCTTGTTGATCTGTTTGTATTGTTTCCACTGTGTTTAGTATGTTTGATATGTTGATATCTGTGTATATCATATTGTTGTTGTGGGCCTACGGGCCTTGTATTAACCCGATATGTTGCCACGTACATGGGAGATGCCGTCCGTTTGCTTTTCGGCACGGCATACTCCCGGGGCGTGACAATTTTATTGGTATCAGAGCCCTAGGTTGCGAAGTCCATTTTCGGATTTGATTTCGTTCGGACATCGAGTTTTGCTTTACTCGGTTTTGGTTCGTGAGTTCTGGGATCTGGCTGTTGCGGACATCTCCGAGCTACAAGGATTAAGGTATGTTAACTGTTATTACATATCCTTCTGTTGGCTATGCATTTAGTTGCTTATAACAGTGCATGACTTGTAGTATGTTAATCAGTATTCGTAACCGTGGTTTGAGATGACCACGGGAACGATATGTTGAGGTTATTAGACATGTACCTGCTATCGAAAAGGTAATTACCTTTGAGAGCCGACTGATACCGAGTCGGAAAGCAGAGATTAGGTAGTCACATCTCTTGTGGAGATCAAGGATTTCAGTCCTAAGATTTTCACTAATTATGTTAGTCAGATCATTACCTATGGGGTAATGAACTGCGCGAGTACACTATTGCTGATGTAGATAGTAGAGGATTAGTTTGGAGATATTCATAGAGATTTTGATCTCTGAGATGGTCGTTCTAGGTTGTATAACGTTGAAGGTACTTTTGAGTACTTAACTCGTGTTATACAGAGGAAGCTAAGTTAGCTGAATACCATTATCCGGATTTTAGCCGGTACTTGGTGGAAGAGATAGGAAATAACCTTCGGGAAATAATGTATCACTTGGTCACAGTGCAGTGATGTTGTGAGATAATATTTTTCCCCGTCATCTTCTTTGACTCATTGTCAGGGAATTCTTGGGCATCGAGTAGGGTGATCGTTTGATTACGAAGGTACCATGCAGAGTCGTTAGACTTGCGAAGGTTACGACTATTTAATAGCCCAAGAATGTGATTGGGTTGGTTTTGACCACCCACGGGTTATCGGTTGACATCTTGATCATGATGTTTGGATCTTCTACCGGAAGTGCATAGACCGAGCCATGTGTATATAAATGACTCCGTAGTAAGTGTTTTAAAGAGTTGGAGATTTGATAAGCAGATTTTGCGAGTCAAATTATTGGAATTCGAAATCTCCAAATGTTGGATAAAAGGAGCGAGATTAAAGTCATGAGTCACGAGAGACTATTGGAGAGTGTTCCGATCATAGAAGACCGATTACAGATTGTCAGCAGCTTCTCATGTTTATCAGCGAACTCAGAGGAAAGACTTCGAAATGAGATTATGTGTGTGCAGTACGGGTTACGATGAGACACAGAGTCAGATTATTCGATGGACCATTGTATCTGTTTCTACTATAAGCAGCCGGTATCTACGAGGAGAGTATGTATTTTGAAGACTCAGTTGAAGACTATGGATGATGCTTTCGAGCGGACGATCCACAACCTCGAAAGTCGAGATTATTACAGAAGATTAGGTTATCATATCAGCAGCGATCTACTACCCCAGATATAGTTGGAGTTCTTTGATACTTTCATCCGGAAGAAGTAAATTACTCAGTAGTATCAGCCGAAGACATCTCAGAAGACTCAGACGTTCAGACAACAATTGTTACCTTCCCAGACGACAGCAACAGTTACCTTCCTAGGCGTAGTTATGATTTATATAGAGGAGAGAGATTTTACGATGATGGTCGTATCTACACAGTATTCTCCAGTTGCAGCTATACCTTTCACAGAGACGGAACGTGCTATGTTGTTGATAGTTCTTCAAGATATACTGGGATGTGTATCCTTTGCGATAACAGCGGTGTTTATCATCTCCATTGTTTGATTGTACCTCAGTTCAATGATTGACTTGGTTTCTCCATAATAGTCTTTGCATCTGAGCTCGGCCCGAGCAGATGTTGGACAAGTTTACATGATTACTCGAGAAAAAGTATAGAAGACTGAAGGATCGGTCCTTCGGGGTATTACTTTAGGTTATCTTATTTGCAGATATATCGAGAGATACTGGTAGGTATAAGTATCTTTGTCTAGAACATTCTTGGATAGGGTTCGAAGGGTTCCTATCGACTGGTGGATTGGTGATTTTCTCTACCGTCAGGTGAGATATTGATCAACAATCAAGAAGTCAAGGGATACCCTTAGCCTTTGCTAAATATACCTCCGCTATGGACATATCCTTACGGATAGTTGGATTGTTGGAGCGTTGGTATACTAGGACTCTCGGATGTACGTATAATCTGAGAGTATTCGGATATAGTTTCGGATGAACCCCCGGGCATGTCATTGCATGGGCAAGTGGAATATGTGATTGAGGTGATTTCGGGAATAGTCCTGATATGGGAGACCTCATACCGGGAGATGATTTTTATGGGTATCAGTGTTGCTAAACACTATGGGAGATTTATCTACCTCAGTGTTTTTCTTGAGAAGACTTGTAACTCTTTGTTAAAAGAGAGTCAGACCTTGAGTTTATGCATCGATTATCGATGCTGGAATGCTGTAGTTGCTGAGAATGAGTATCCTTCGTTGTGGATAGAGGATCTGTTAGATCAGCTAAATGACACCTGTGTATATCCTAGGGTTGGTCTACGATTGGAGGTTTGATATTGTAGTGACATAGTGTCATACAATTATCAGTGTCGGTGTGATGATTGAGCTATCATTAGCGTAAAGTAAAAGGATATATTCGGGTGTATAAAGCCGATTGATAATGTTGTTAGACTTATCGACGATTTAGTCGTTCATGAATTTGAGGAATCAAGTACTCTTGGAGTATTTGAGATCGATTGTCATTATATCTGTGGAGGATAGATTTATGGATATATTCCCAATCTTGAGGGAAGTTGTGGTTTTCCTAGATTGATTTGGTATTTACCATAGATGAGGATAGGATGTTTTAGCGATACTATACCGTCGACTTATTGGACCAAGAAGGTGATGGAAATCACCTGGTCGAAAGTTTGTGAAGCTAGGTTTCAAGGCCTAGAAGGGGGCTGACTTTTGTGTCAGTGTTAGTTAATCCGTCCGATATGGATGGAAGGGTATTGTACGTAGATGCATCATTTCAGGGATTAGGAGTGATTCCGATGCAATTGAATGAGACGTATATGATGTGTATGCTAGTTGAGAAACTAGCGAGATTAGTCATTGTAGTCTTCTAGTTACTTTCAGTTTTGGTGTGACAGAATGAATTTTGGACATTAGATTAATTTCTCTTGCGAGAATAAATCTCCGTCTCTGGGAAGGATAGTGGTTCCCAGAATTGTATTTCGATTTAGGAAGAGTTGTTCAGAAGACTCTTCATTCGAGAGTGATGATTTATTCGGAGTGTATCCGAAAATAGTGAGTATTGAGATGTTCATGTTGGTGGGACATGATTGATTTCGTAGTTTGATGTTGGGTATTGCCAACAAGCAAAGGTGGAATATTGTGATCGGTAGGGTTACGTACCGTGATGAAGTGAGAGCCTAGTATGTTAGACTGTGGTGGGAGATTATCTAGAATTCGGAAAGGACTTGATCAGATTTGAGTAGTCGATGATCGATTAGCTAGGTCCGCTCATTTTCATCCAAGTCGTAAGATGGACTCCGTTGGATCGCTTGATGGAATTATATCCATGGAGTAACCTTGAGTATCATTTCTGATGGTGATTCATGATTCACCTTACGATTTTGGCAAAGTCTCCCATCGATTATGGATATAGAGCTCCACTCTGGTACAGTTATTGACCTTTTATTAGGTCGGTTGAGATTATAGGAGAGCTGGAATATAATATTCGAGCTCAGAACCCCACTTAGTCACTTGAGGTGTAACTGTACTCCGGATACTTGAGATGGTTATTTTGACATATCGTACAAGTATATAAGTTGAAAATTTGGGGACCAAATTTTTATAAGTGGGGGAGAATGTAAAATACGGTAAAAAAAAAATTATATGGATTAACCCCTTTAATTAATTTGGGTTTAATTAGTGGGTTAAATGGGCTAATGGGGTTAAATATTTAGCTGGGCTGAAATTGGGCTGTAAATGGGCTTGGGCTGAATTGGAATTGGATTTGGACTGAACTCGGATTAGATTTGATTTGGGATTAGACTTAAAGTTTGGGTTAACGAATCACTTTCGAGCGTTGAAAGCGGCCGAAGGAACGGATTTCCTTCATTCGCGTTTTCGCCATCCAGTTTCTCCTTCGCGTCGTTCATCCGCTCTGCACGATCGCATCGCCGATCTGTGATCGTCGGCGTCCGGTGCAAGCAGATCGACGGCGCCACCAGCGGATAGATCTCCGGCCAGGGATCAAAGGGGTTCTCGCCTGGGAAGATCGCGGCGACACTTCCAGTGGACAGTGGCATCGTTGTCGTGGCAGCGAGCGGCCAAGCGAGGTAATTAGGTTATCTAGGGTTAGTTCCACAGAGGATTTCTTAGATCTTACTAGGTTTGATCGGATTTTGGCATGATTGTGACAGATTGGGTTCCATCGATCTGTGTTTGCTGAGGTTATCTTTAGCCGGCAGTTTTGAGGGAGAGCTGAGCTAGTGGTGTCAGGATTGGAGCAGGGATTTCCATCGGGAGTAGCCGGATTCTGGCGGAGGTTTAGAACCGTAAGCCCTGACATCGTGTGTTGTTGTCTAGAATTGGGAGCTGCCTTTCCGATCGTTGCCGGAGTTAGCAAGTGAACAGGGCGGTGTGCGCGGAACGGGCCACGAGAAATTCTCTAACCGACCGGATTGTGCGATCCCCGCTGGTGTGAAGATTTGTTGAGGATGGCTACGACAGCGGCTTCACTCTGCTGGATTAGGAGCTGCCGTCAATTGATTTTTTTTGCCATCGTCGGATCTCCTTGTGCAAGGTAAGCCGATTTGAATGTTGCGTGGATTGTAGCAGGATTTGTGCATTTGATAGAGAAGTTGTGTATTGATTATTGTGATCAGTTTTGATGTGGATTGGATTGTGTAGATGAGCTGGGGGTTTGAGAGCTCACTGTTGGATTATCATTTGATGAAGTTGAGCAAGGAATCTGAATCAGGTAAGCTGTGATTTGGTTCTGTTTTGGGTAGTGAACTAGATTGTGACAGCAAAATAGTTTATGATTGGATTTATGTTTGATTTGAGATGGGACACCATCATTGGACTTATGATAGACCTTATCAGTGATTACATGTTGATTACAGGATGTTGATTTCAGGACTTTGATTAGTGATGATGCTCGTAGTAGAGATGGCTGATACGAGCTACATAGCAGGTGGGTAATATCTACCTGGTCCGGTAGTTTTGATCAATTCCAGTGCATGATCTTGGATATATGTATATACCTGTTTACCTTAGATCCACTCATATTTAATCATATACTTGTACTGCCTTGACCTTTGAGATATATACTCTGTTACTTCATTGATTATCTAGCACGGATAGGAACTATAAAACCCTATTATGTGTTAGCTGATAGATGTTTAGTAAGTACATGTGGTTAGGGTTATTTTTATGACCTCAGATTGGGTTACTGGGTTGCATCACTAGGTTAGGTGATGAGTCCAAATTATGAGGTCGGTCGTTGTATCGTATACATATCAGTGTGTTAGTTTGACGGATCTATTTATCTGTACATAGGTAAATAGGTTGTGATTACGGATTTGTCGTCCTTGCATGGTTGACTTTTGGTTGACTAGGTCTCCCCGTGAGTTAGGGAGTGTTGTGAGGATTTGTGTGTGAGCTATGCATCATTACGGTCTGCCTTGTGGTTGAGATGGGTCGTCAGTCATCCTGCCTCCCCGGCCACTCGGGGTAGTGGTAGCAGGGTTGAGGGCAGAGCATTGGATGTGCCGCGCTCGGCCACTATGGATGGTGGTAGCTGGAGATGCGCACCTAGCCACTGTGCAGAGTGGTGTTAGCACTCGCCCACTATAGATGGTGGTTGTGTGACGTGCAGTTGTCCTATGTGTGGCATTTGTCTACTCATGGGTAGGGAGAGCGTGGCTTGCAGCAGGGGCCCCTAGGAGTAGTTAGCTTTTTACGCTTACACACTACTCAGTCTTACTACCCAACTCGGCCACTTGAGAGTGGTGGCACTGAGTCGGGCTAGTTGTCATTTGTCGTACACCACCTCGCCACTGGGGTCGTGGTTGGACGGGTCCGCAGACAGTGACCATGCATATGCATTGCTGATATATATGTATGCATGTATTTGATATATGTTTTACATATGCCTGTGAGATGCTGCATTTGATTGAGCTATGATTGTTGCACATGCTTGTACATCATGATACATGTCATTTGCATTTTATTTACTGCTATGTGTTGAGCATGATACATGCGTTGATTCAGACTGTTATATGCATTTGATTAGCATCATGTCATTGTGTGGTACGGACCGGGTTATTATACAGGTGATCATATACTGTTCATATGCTGGAGTATTGGTCAGGTATGGGATTGACTTGATACATTATATGGGTTATGTTATTGTATACCTATCAGGATGATATAGCTTATGGTGTTGCAGACCATCAGGTACGTTGGTACATTACTTCCTGTTCAGTGGATCAGTTAGTATATACATTGAGTATGACTTTTTACTATAGTTACTTGTTATTAGATTTGGATATGACTGTATGTCTATTGGACTCATGCTGTATACCTGTAGATCTTCACATGTATACTTGTAGATCTATCCTTATATGTTGTTCATGCACTTTCTATATATTACCCCTGAGTTTATACTCACCACCCCGGGACCCTGGGCTTCCTGTCGCCCAGATAAGAGGTAGAAGATTCCTTGGATGTTTGAAGCTCCGCCAGCTGATCTCATCTCACACCGAACGAATGGATATGTTTTCCGTGTTGTTGTATCCTTATGGATTGTTGGTTTGAGTTTTTCCCTGTATTATTTCCGTATTTGTGATATACGGACATATTGTATGTATTTGATCTTTGATTCGATTTCTGTTATGATTCTTGTCGTGTCAAGCCACTCCGGAGTGCACAATTGGTCTTTGTATCTTGTTGATCTGTTTGTATTGTTTCCGCTGTGTTTAGTATGTTTGATATGTTGATATTTGTGTATATCATATTGTTGTTGTGGGCCTACGGGCCTTGTATTAACCCGATATGTTGCCACGTACAGGGGAGATGTCCCGCTTGCTTTTGGCACGCTGATACCCCGGGCGTGACAATTTTATTGGTATCAGAGCCCTAGGTTGCGAAGTCCATTTTCGGATTTGATTTCATTCGGACATCGAGTTTTGCTTTACTCGGTTTTGGTTCGTGAGTTCTGGGATCTGGCTGTTGCGGATATCTCCGAGCTACAAGGATTAAGGTATGTTAACTGTTATTACATATCCTTCTGTTGGCTATGCATTTAGTTGCTTATAACAGTGCATGACTTGTAGTATGTTAATCAGTATTCGTAACCGTGGTTTGAGATGACCACGGGAACGATATGTTGAGGTTATTAGACATGTACCTGCTATCGAAAAGGTAATTACCTCTGAGTCGGAAAGCAGAGATTAGGTAGTCACATCTCTTGTGGAGATCAAGGATTTCAGTCCTAAGATTTTCACTAATTATGTTAGTCAGATCATTACCTATGGGGTAATGAACTGCGCGAGTACACTATTGCTGATATAGATAGTAGAGGTTTAGTTTGGAGATATTCATAGAGATTTTGATCTCTGAGATGGTCGTTCTAGGTTGTATAACGTTGAAGGTACTTTTGAGTACTTAACTCGTGTTATACAGAGGAAGCTAAGTTAGCTGAATACCATTATCCGGATTTTAGCCGGTACTTGGTGGAAGAGATAGGAAATAACCTTCGGGAAATAATGTATCACTTGGTCACAGTGCAGTGATGTTGTGAGATAATATTTTTCCCCGTCATCTTCTTTGACTCATTGTCAGGGAATTCTTGGGCATCGAGTAGGGTGATCGTTTGATTACGAAGGTACCATGCAGAGTCGTTAGACTTGCGAAGGTTACGACTATTTAATAGCCCAAGAATGTGATTGGGTTGGTTTTGACCACCCACTGGTTATCGGTTGACATCTTGATCATGATGTTTGGATCTCCTACCGGAAGTGCATAGACCGAGCCATGTGTATAGAAATGACTCCGTAGTAAGTGTTTTAAAGAGTTGGAGATTTGATAAGCAGATTTTGCGAGTCAAATTATTGGAATTCGAAATCTCCAAATGTTGGATAAAAGGAGAGAGATTAAAGTCGTGAGTCACGAGAGACTATTGGAGAGTTTTCCGATCATAGAAGACCGATTGCAGATTGTCAGCAGCTTCTCATGTTTATCAGCGAACTCAGAGGAAAGACTCCGAAAGGAGATTATGTGTGTGCAGTACGGGTTACGACGAGACACAGAGTCAGATTATTCGATGGACCATTGTATCTGTTTCTACTATAAGCAGCCGGTATCTACGAGGAGAGTATGTATTTTGAAGACTCAGTTGAAGACTATGGATGATGCTTTCGAGCGGACGATCCACAACCTCGAAAGTCGAGATTATTACAGAAGATTAGGTTATCACATCAGCAGCGATCTACTACCCCAGATATAGTTGGAGTTCTTTGATACTTTCATCCGGAAGAAGTAAATTACTCAGCAGTATCAGCCGAAGACATCTCAGAAGACTCAGACGTTCAGACAACAATTGTTACCTTCCCAGACGACAGCAACAGTTACCTTCCTAGGCGTAGTTATGATTTATATAGAGGAGAGAGATTTTACGATGATGGTCGTATCTACACAGTATTCTCCAGTTGCAGCTATACCTTTCACAGAGACGGAACGTGCTATGTTGTTGACAGTTCTTCAGTATTATACAGCCGGATGTGTATCCTTTGCCAGTACAACAGTGTTTATCATCTCCATTGTAGTTGTTTCAGTTGTACCTCAGTTCCAGCAGTTGACTTCAGTTTCTCCATAATAGTCTTTGCATCTACATGAGCTCGGCCGTCCAGAACAGATGTTGGACAAGTTTACATGATTACTCGAGAAAAAGTATAGAAGACCGAAGGATCGGTCCTTCGGGGTATTACTTTAGGTTATCTTATTTGCAGATATATCGAGAGATACTGGTAGGTATAAGTATCTTTGTCTAGAACATTCTTGGATAGGGTTCGAAGGGTTCCTATCGACTGGTGGATTGGTGATTTTCTCTACCGTCAGGTGAGATATTGATCAACAATCAAGAAGTCAAGGGATACCCTTAGCCTTTGCTAAATATACCTCCGCTATGGACATATCCTTACGGATAGTTGGATTGTTGGAGCGTTGGTATACTAGGACTCTCGGATGTACGTATAATCTGAGAGTATTCGGATATAGTTTCGGATGAACTCCCGGGCTTGTCATTGCATGGGCAAGTGGAATATGCGATTGAGGTGATTTCGGGAATAGTCCTGATATGGGAGACCTCATACCGGGAGATGATTTTTATGGGTATCAGTGTTGCTAAACACTATGGGAGATTTATCTGCCTCAGTGTTTTTCTTGAGAAGACTTGTAACTCTTTGTTAAAAGAGAGTCAGACCTTGAGTTTATGCATCGATTATCGATGCTGGAATGCTGTAGTTGCTGAGAATGAGTATCCTTCGTTGTGGATAGAGGATCTGTTAGATCAGCTAAATGACACCTGTGTATATCCTAGGGTTGGTCTACGATTGGAGGTTTGATATTGTAGTGACATAGTGTCATACAATTATCAGTGTCGGTGTGATGATTGAGCTATCATTAGCGTAAAGTAAAAGGATATATTCGGGTGTATAAAGCCGATTGATAATGTTGTTAGACTTATCGACGATTTAGTCGTTCATGAATTTGAGGAATCAAGTACTCTTGGAGTATTTGAGATCGATTGTCATTATATCTGTGGAGGATAGATTTATGGATATATTCCCAATCTTGAGGGAAGTTGTGGTTTTCCTAGATTGATTTGGTATTTACCATAGATGAGGATAGGATGTTTTAGCGATACTATACCGTCGACTTGTTTGACCAAGAAGGTGATGGAAATCACCTGGTCGAAAGTTTGTGAAGCTAGGTTTCAAGGCCTAGAAGGGGGCTGACTTTTGTGTCAGTGTTAGTTAATCCGTCCGATATGGATGGAAGGGTATTGTACGTAGATGCATCATTTCAGGGATTAGGAGTGATTCCGATGCAATTGAATGAGACGTATATGATGTGTATGCTAGTTGAGAAACTAGCGAGATTAGTCATTGTAGTCTTCTAGTTACTTTCAGTTTTGGTGTGACAGAATGAATTTTGGACATTAGATTAATTTCTCTTGCGAGAATAAATCTCCGTCTCTGGGAAGGATAGTGGTTCCCAGAATTGTATTTCGATTTAGGAAGAGTTGTTCAGAAGACTCTTCATTCGAGAGTGATGATTTATTCGGAGTGTATCCGAAAATAGTGAGTATTGAGATGTTCATGTTGGTGGGACATGATTGATTTCGTAGTTTGATGTTGGGTATTGCCAACAAGCAAAGGTGGAATATTGTGATCGGTAGGGTTACGTACCGTGATGAAGTGAGAGCCTAGTACGTTAGACTGTGGTGGGAGATTATCTAGAATTCGGAAAGGACTTGATCGGATTTGAGTAGTCGATGATCGATTAGCTAGGTCCGCTCATTTTCATCCGAGTCGTAAGATGGACTCCGTTGGATCGCTTGATGGAATTATATCCATGGAGTAACCTTGAGTATCATTTCTGATGGTGATTCATGATTCACCTTACGATTTTGGCAAAGTCTTCCATCGATTATGGATATAGAGCTCCACTCTGGTACAGTTATTGACCTTTTATTAGGTCGGTTGAGATTATAGGAGAGCTGGAATATAATATTCGAGCTCAGAACCCCACTTAGTCACTTGAGGTGTAACTGTACTCCGGATACTTGAGATGGTTATTTTGACATATCGTACAAGTATATAAGTTGAAAATTTGGGGACCAAATTTTTATAAGTGGGGGAGAATGTAAAATACGGTAAAAAAAAAATTATATGGATTAACCCCTTTAATTAATTTGGGTTTAATTAGTGGGTTAAATGGGCTAATGGGGTTTAATGGGCTTGAAATTTGAATTGGAATTGGATTTGGACTGAACTCGGATTAGATTTGATTTGGGTCAAGTGGCTGAACCAGCTGGGCTGAACCCAATCAGATTGGGCTTAAAGTTGGCTGGGTTAACCGAATCACTCGAACGGCTGTTGAAAGCGGCCGAAGGAACGGATTTCCTTCATTCGCATTTTCGCCATCCGCTCCTTCGTGTTCATCCGCTCTGCGATCGCATCGCGATCCGTGATCGCCGATGTCCGGTAAGCAGATCGAAGCGCCACCGGCCGGATAGATCTCCGCCAGGGATCAAAGGGTTCTCGCTGGGAAGATCGCGCGACACTTCCAAAGACGATGGCATCGTTGCGTGGCGAAATGAGCGCCGCGAGGTAATTAGGTTATCTAGGGTTAGTTCCACAGAGGATTTCTTAGATCTTACTAGGTTTGATCGGATTTTGGCATGATTGCGACAGATTGGGTTCCGTCGATCTGTGTTTGCTGAGGTTATCTTCAGCCGGCAGTTTTGAGGGAGAGCTGAGCTAGTGGTGTCAGGATTGGAGCAGGGATTTCCATCGGGAGCAGCCGGATTCTGGCGGAGGTTTAGAACTGGTAAGCCTGATTACTGTGTGTTGTTCAATCTGCCGAATTGGGGAGCTGCCTTTCCGATCGCTGCCGGAGTTAGCAAGTGAACAGGGCGGTGTGCGCGGAACGGGCCACGAGCAATTCTCTAACCGACCGGATTGTGCGATCCTCGCTGGTGTGAAGATTTGTTGAGGATGGCTACGACAGCGGCTTCACTCTGCTGGATTAGGAGCTGCCGTCAATTGATTTTTTTTGCCATCGTCGGATCTCCTTGTGCAAGGTAAGCCGATTTGAATGTTGCGTGGATTGTAGCAGGATTTGTGCATTTGATAGAGAAGTTGTGTATTGATTATTGTGATCAGTTTTGATGTGGATTGGATTGTGTAGATGAGCTGGGGGTTTGAGAGCTCACTGTTGGATTATCATTTGATGAAGTTGAGCAAGGAATCTGAATCAGGTAAGCTGTGATTTGGTTCTGTTTTGGGTAGTGAACTAGATTGTGACAGCAAAATAGTTTATGATTGGATTTATGTTTGATTTGAGATGGGACACCATCATTGGACTTATGATAGACCTTATCAGTGATTACATGTTGATTACAGGATGTTGATTTCAGGACTTTGATTAGTGATGATGCTCGTAGTAGAGATGGCTGATACGAGCTACATAGCAGGTGGGTAATATCTACCTGGTCCGGTAGTTTTGATCAATTCCAGTGCATGATCTTGGATATATGTATATACCTGTTTACCTTAGATCCACTCATATTTAATCATATGCTTGTACTGCCTTGACCTTTGAGATATATACTCTGTTACTTCATTGATTATCTAGCACGGATAGGAACTATAAAACCCTATTATGTGTTAGCTGATAGATGTTTAGTAAGTACATGTGGTTAGGGTTATTTTTATGACCTCAGATTGGGTTACTGGGTTGCATCACTAGGTTAGGTGATGAGTCCAAATTATGAGGTCGGTCGTTGTATCGTATACATATCAGTGTGTTAGTTTGACGGATCTATTTATCTGTACATAGGTAAATAGGTTGTGATTACGGATTTGTCGTCCTTGCATGGTTGACTTTTGGTTGACTAGGTCTCCCCGTGAGTTAGGGAGTGTTGCGAGGATTTGTGTGTGAGCTATGCATCATTACATTTCATGCATGCTGACGACTGGGTCTGCCTTGTGGTTGAGACGGGTCGTCAGTCATCCTGCCTCCCCGGCCACTCGGGGTAGTGGTAGCAGGGTTGAGGGCAGAGCATTGGATGTGCCGCACTCGGCCACTATGGATGGTGGTAGCTGGAGATGCGCACCTGGCCACTGTGCAGAGTGGTGTTAGCACTCGCCCACTATAGATGGTGGTTGTGTGACGTGCAGTTGTCCTGTGTGTGGCATTTGTCTACTCATGGGTAGGGACAGCGTGGCTTGCAGCAGGGGCCCCTAGGAGTAGTTAGCTTTTTACGCTTACACGCTACTCAGTCATACTACCCAACTCGGTCACTCGAGAGTGGTGGTAGCAGGAGTCGGGCTAGTTGTCATTTGTCGTGCCACCCTGGCCACTCTGGGGTCGTGGTTGGACGGGTCCGCAGACAGTGACCATGCATATGCATTGCTGATATATATGTATGCATGTATTTGATATATGTTTTACATATGCCTGTGAGATGCTGCATTTGATTGAGCTATGATTGTTGCACATGCTTGTACATCATGATACATGCCATTTGCATTTTATTTACTGCTATGTGTTGAGCATGATACATGCGTTGATTCAGACTGTTATATGCATTTGATTAGCATCATGTCATTGTGTGGTACGGACCGCGTTATTATACAGGTGATCATATCGCTCATATGGAGTATTGGTCAGGTATGGGATTGACTTGATACATTATATGGGTTATGTTATTGTATACCTGTCAGGATGATATAGCTTATGGTGTTGCAGACCGTCGGGTACGTTGGTACATTACTTCCTGTTCAGTTGATCAGTTAGTATATACATTGAGTATGACTTTTTACTATAGTTACTTGTTATTAGATTTGGATATGGCTGTATGTCTATTGGACTCATGCTGTATACCTGTAGATCTTCACATGTATACTTGTAGATCTATCCTTATATGTTGTTCATGCACTTTCTATATATTACCCCTGAGTTTATACTCACCACCCCGGGACCCTGGGCTTCCTGTCGCCCAGATAACAGGTAGAAGATTCCTTGGACGTTCGAAGCTCCGCCAGCTGATCCCATCTCACACCGAACGAATGGATATGTTTTCCGTGTTGTTGTATCCTTACGGATTGTTGGTTTGAGTTTTTCCCTGTATTGTTTCCGTATTTGTGATATACAGACATATTGTATGTATTTGATCTTTGATTCGATTTCTGTTATGATTCTTGTCGTGTCAAGCCACTCCGGAGTGCACAATTGGTCTTTGTATCTTGTTGATCTGTTTGTATTGTTTCCGCTGTGTTTAGTATGTTTGATATGTTGATATCTGTGTATATCATATTGTCGTTGTGGGCCTACGGGCCTTGTATTAACCCGATATGTTGCCACGTACAGGGGAGCTGTCGTCCGTTTGCTTTTCGGCACGGCATACTCCCGGGGCGTGACATCAAATCTCAAAAATATTTTATTTCCATAAATAGTTACGACATATAAGGAAATTTTGTATATGTCATAATTGCATGTCATGTAATTGCATTAGATGCATATCATTATGTCATGCGTGTCTTGACATGTAGATGTATGCCATGTATGTCATGTCATGCAGATAATAGTTATTTGCATGCAAAGAGGATGAGACATTAAAACTCTTACACAATATTAAAGCTTACACCTTCCATTAATATGGCTAGAACCAGAGTTATATTTCTTGTTTGGGTTGTTGGACTCTCTCCAAGCCCGGCTCGAACCTGAACATGTTCAAACCATGGAATAGTTTAATACTGATATGGTAAGAGTCAGAGGTCAATCGTTAGCTTTGGTTGTTGGACTCTCTCCAAGCCGGGCTAATTGGTTGAATGTGCTCTAATCATATTAAAACTATTTCTCGATTAATGGGTTGGCTTTAACCCGAGCATCGGCTTGTTGGACTCTCTCCAAGGTCGATGTGAAGGGAGGTGAAGTTGAGTGTTATGCATATGATGCATATTTGTTAATGTGTTAACAACCCAATGTATGTGTGAACATTCAATTAGTTGATAGCACATTGTGATAATTGCATATATGTGATATGCAATCGATATACTTGATACCTACCATTTGTAGCTATGAATGGCTTGTTGGACTCTCTCCAAGGTTGTTCATATCTATGTTGTATATTAGCCCATTCGGAGATGGACCTACGATCTCCCGAATTGATTTTGGGGTTTTAAAATTCAAAAAATGAATGAGATTTGTAAATATATATTGATGCATTTTAAAATCATTTTCTCATATATGTTTGATTTATATTTCTAGGTTAATAGTTTGATCATATGTCTTTGAATTTGCGCTCTATTTTGAATTCGAATAAATTGACTGGACCGAACTTCTTGGACTACCTTAGAAATTTGAGAATTGTTCTCAAGGCGAAAAAGCTTACGTATGTCCTCGAAGAGCCTCTTCCCACCCGTCCTAGTGATAACGCAACTCTGGACCAATTGTCGGATTATTAGAAATAAGTGAGTGATTCTGAACTAGTAAGTTGCATCATGCAAGCTACGATGGTACCCGAGCTGCAGAAGCAGCATGAGCATATGGATGCTCATACTGTAGTATTTCATCTCTATGAGTTGTTTGATGAGAAAGTGAGATCCGAAAGGTTCGAAGTCTCCAAGCTCCTCTTCACCTCTGAGATGCAAGAAGGTTCATTTGTGGTACTGCTCAACATACTGAAGACTGTGAAGCATGAGCAGGGGACGGTGTTGTTAGTTGATTCCTCGAAGAAAGGTTCTAAGAGGAAGTCAAAGGAACAACAGAAGGGGAAGAAGAAAAAGACTAAAAAGGCAAAACCAGCTCAAAAGGGCACTTGCTATTATTGTGGAAAGGAGGGTCATTGGCGAAGAAACTACAAGATTTATCTTGAGTCCGTGAAGAAGAATAAGGCATCAGATGCCCCATCTTCTTCAGATATCTTCGTTATTGATTGTCATTCTATTTCCTCAAACACTTGGGTATTGGATACTGGGTGTGGCTCACATATATGTAATGACATATATGGGCTAAGGAATAGAAGAAGACTCGTCAAGGGAGAGTCAAATTTATGTGTTGGGAATGGAGCAAAGGTTGTTGCACTCGTCATCGAAATGTATTTGTTAAAACTCCCTACAGGACTTGTCTTAGAACTGGACAATTGCTTTTATGTTCCTCCGTTGATAAAGAACATCATTTCTATTTGTTGTTTAAATAGAAATGGGTATCATTTAACTTTTAGTAACAATTGTTGTTACATAACTTTGAATGGTGTTCTTTATGGGACTGGAACTTTAAGCAATGGTATTTATACGTTGGACGTATCTAGTGAAATTTTTAATATCAAAGTGAGCAACAAGCATGCTAGAAAAGATAATCAATTAGACTCCTACATGTGGCATTGTCATCTTAGCCATGTGAGCAAGAAACGCATGTCCGAATTACACTGATGTAGAATTCTTGAGTCGTTTGAATTAGATTCATATGATACATGTGAATCATGCTTAAAAGGCAAGATGACTAAGTTACTTTTATGGAAAAAGGTGAACGGGTGGGAGAGTTGCTTGGTCTAATACATACTGATGTATGCGGACCTATGACAACTCATGCTCTAGGAGGCTATAGCTACTTCATTACCTTCACCGATGATCACTCACGGTTTGGGTATGTGTTCTTGATGAAACACAAGTCTGAAGCCTTTGAAAGGTTCAAAGAATTTAGAAATGAAGTAGAGAAACAACATGACAATCGAATCGAGGTGGTGAATACTTGAGTCAAGAGTTTCTAGATTATCTAAGAGACAATGGTATATTGTCTCAATGGACTCCGCCATATACACCGCAACATAATGGTGTATCTGAGAGGTGTAACTGGACCTTGTTGGACATGGTCAGGTCGATGATGAATCATGTGAATCTTCCCAAGTCCTTTTGGGGCTATGCACTTCAGACAGCTGTTTACTTGTTAAACAGAATGTCAACCAAGGTAGTCTCAACTACTCCATATGAGATATGGAATAGTAAGAAACCTCATTTATCTTACTTGAAGATATGGGGTTGTCCTGCCTATGTGAAGCGGACTGTATCAGACAAATTGGATGCTAAGTCTGATAAATGTCTATTTATTGGATACCCTAAGGAAACAAGGGGTTACCAATTCTATCATCCTGTGGAACAAAAGGTGTTTGTTTCAAGGCATGTTGTGTTTCTAGAGAAAGAGTTTCTCTTGCAAGAAAACAATGGGAGTGTCGTTGAGCTTGAGGAGGCTTAAGAGACTCCAATAGACATTGATGAGATATCTGGTGAAGAACCACAACTGATAACTCATAGTGATGAGCTATCGGCTGGACCTATTGTGACACCACATCTTCGTAGATCTGGTAGAACATGCAACATTCCTGAGAGATATGGATTTCTCGTAAGTGAATCGAACGACGTGTTACTCATTGATGATGAGGAGCCTACCAATTATGAAGAAGTTCTGAAAAGTTTAGAAAGGTATAAGTGGCTTAAAGCCATGAAGTTGAAAATGGATTTCACGTATGAAAATCAAGTTTGGAACTTGGTTAACCCACCTAAAGGCATAAAGCCTATAGGGTGCAAGTGGGATTTCAAGAAGAAAATTGACATGGATGGTAATGTGATTATCTATAAGGCTATATTGGTGGCAAAAGGGTGTCGTCAAAAGCAAGGTGTTGATTATGACAAGACCTATTCACCTGTTTCTATGCCTAAATCCATTCGGATGCTCCAGCCATAGTGGCTTATTACGATTATGAGATATGGCAGATGGATGTGAAAACAGCTTTCCTTAATGAAAACCTACTCAAGGATGTGTATATGATACAGCCTGAGGGTTTCACATCGGTTGATAAAACCAAGGTATGAAAACTGCGACGGTCCATATACAGACTGAAGCAAGCATCCAATAGCTGGAATATCCGTTTTGATGAGACAATCAAAAAGTTTAATTTCTCATAAAATTCGGACGAACCTTGTGTGTACAAGAAGGTTAGTGGGAGTGTAGTCGTGTTCCTAGTATTGTATGTCGATGACATATTACTTATAAGAAACGATGTTTTTATCTTACAATCAGTTAAAATTTGGTTGTCCAAGACGTTCTCCATGAAAGACCTGGGACAATCAACCTACATCCTCGGGATAAAGATCTATAGGGATAGATCGAATCGGTCGCTTGGTCTTTCGCAGTCTACATATATAGATCGAGTGCTAAAGAGGTTTAGCATGTCAGAATCCAAGAAAGGTTTTCTACCCATCAGGCATGGGATATACCTTTCGAAGTCTATGTGTCCGTGCACAGAAGACGAGAGGATTCACCTGAGTAAGATTCCCTAAGCATCTGCAATAGGATCTATCATGTATGCTATGTTATGTATGATGCCCGATGTATTGTATGCTCTTAGTGTCATGAGTAAATACCAGTATGATCCACGAATGGGTCATTGGGCGGCTATTAATGTTGGGTTTTTCCGAGCCGCAAAAACCGCTTTTTGCGTTGCGGAAACCTCGGAAGCCCCGAACACGGATCCGTGCGAAGATGTATTAAAACTAAAAACATATATGTGCTTATATAAAACCCTAGATCTACCTTAGATCTATATGATAAGGACGTTACCCTCGATGCGACGCCCTTCGCAAATCCCGCTCGTCCAAAAGGTTCGCCGAAACTCAAGAGCGTCAAGTGCACACTCCTCTATTGGTATCCACATAAGCAAAAGGTGGAGAAAAGCAATCTTGAGTGTGCTAGCACTCCTTAGATGCTCGGCAAGATGAGGAAGGAGAGAGGGAGAGCTTGAGGGAAGTTGATCCAAGGAAGAAGATGAAGTTGTGTGTAACTCACCCAAATGAATACCCCATCTAATGGAGCAGTGGCCGCCCACTTTTCTTAGGGGGGGTTTACATGCATGCATGTAACTCCTCCAAGAGCCAATGGCTCTTGGTCTCCCTCATGAGGTGGCACCACATGCTAAGTCAATGATGATGTGGAGAATCATCATTGGCCGGCCATGCCAAGTCATCATCATGACATGGCATTTGGTCAAGTCAAACTTGACCTTTCATCTTCCCTCTCAAGTCAAGTCAAACTTGACCTCTTATCTCCCATGGTTGATCAAATCCAACCATTTGATTCAAGTCAATTTAATTTAATGAATCTCTATTCATTAATTTAAATTGATTTGATGAATCAAATCTAAATTAGACTCATTCAACACTTGAATCAAATTGAGTCCAACTCAATTAGTCTAATTAGGATTACTCTTAATCCAATTTGGTTCATCCCATGAACCTAATCCTCATGGTTCATCATATGAACCTAATCTCCATCTAATTTCCCTTAGTGTGTGACCCTATAGGTTCTTGTAACATTGGAAATGTCCCTAAACCGATTTAGGAACATAAGCAATGAGCGGTATCTAACAACACATCATTGCTACCTAAGTTACAAGAATGTTGAGCTCCAACATCACCTTTGTGACTACTAATTGTGACTCTCACAATATGTGACAATGTCCCTCTATCCTTGACATCTAGATTGACCAATCGAGGCATAGACCGTGTCATCCTCGGTACAATCTATATCTTGAACTTCAAGTAGACTCACTCTAATCAAATGAGCTCAATATCTCATATTGACTCATTTGGGCATGGCCATGCACTTCGTGGTCTCACTCTATCAAGAATATCGATGTCACCCCCGTCATATAGGAGGGATAGATCCCATCTGCATCACTCACATCCCTCCGCATAATTTGTTACATACCCAGTAATTGCCTTTATTGTCCACCCATTTACGGGTGACGTTTGACGAAGCCAAAGTATGCAACTCCTTATGTAGGGAACCATGGTGACTTCAGGTCTAAGGACTAATAGTCATACTAATAGCCACATGAGAAAGTATATGACACTCATATAACGATCCATGATACTTTCTCATGGTGGGTCATTCAGTATACATTCTCCAATGCATACCCATGTGCCAACTTGATATCTCATATCCATGACTTGTGAGATCAAGTCATCGTGTTGACCTACATGCTAGTCTCTACGCATTAACATTGTCCCTGAATGTTAATACTTGACTAGGAATGATTAAGAGTAGTGTTCTCTATATCATCTCATTATCGATTCAACCAATCGATTGATATAGATAAGAACCTACTACTCAAGGACATTATTATATTTAGTTATTTGGCACCAATACAAGTAAATATAATAACCATGCCTTTATAAATAGGAATATGATACAATAAAGTCCATACAACAATCATCACATGATTGGCTCTAGGACTTTCACTAACAATCTCCCACAAGCACTAGTGTCAATCACCGTAGTATCTAATACCCAATGACCTAGTGTGACAATCATGTTTTTCCTGTGCCAAAGCCTTGGTCAAGGGATCTGCGATGTTAGCCTCTGTGGGTACTCTACAAAAATTCACATCTCCTCTATCGATAATCTCTCGAATGAGATGGAAGCACCGATATATTCGGCCTCTGTTGTAGAATCAGCAACTGTGTCCTGCTTGGAACTCTTCCAGCTCACAGCACCACCATTCAAGAAAAACACGAACCCTGACTGTGATCTATAATCATCCTGGTCAGTTTGGAAGCTGGCATCGCTGTAACCCTTTACAGCTAGCTCCTCATCGCCTCCAAATATCAAGAAATATTCTTTAGTCCTTCTCAAGTACTTAAGAATATTCTTGATCGCTATCCATGATGCGCCACCGATCGACCGTATCTACTCGTCATGCTCAAAGCATACGAGACATCAGGACGAGTACACAGCATGGCGTACATGATAGATCCTATAGCAAATGCGTAAGGGATCTTATCCATGCGGTCTTTTTCCTCTCTAGAAGAGGGACTTTGAGTCTTCGAAAGACTCAAACCATGTGACATCGACAGAAGTCCCTTCTTGGAATTCTGCATGGCAAATCATAGTAATACCGTGTCAATGTATGTACTCTGACTTAGGCCAAGCAATCTCTTAGATCTATCTCTATAGATCTTGATGCCTAGAATACAGGCTGCTTCACCTAAGTCCTTCATTGAGAAGCACGTCCACAGCCAAGTCTTCACAAACTGTAGCGAAGGGATGTCATTCCCAATGAGCAGTATGTCATCCACATACAATACAAGGAAGACAATTGTGTTCCCATTAACTCTCTTGTAGACACAGGGTTCATCTTCATTCTTGATGAAATCAAACTGTTTGATCGCATCATCGAATCAAAGATTCCAGCTCCGAGAAGCTTCCTTTAGCCCATAAATGGACCTTTGTAGCTTGCATACTTTCCCAGTATGCTGTGGATCTTCAAAACCCTCAGGTTGTGTCATGTACACATCCTCGAGTAAGTTTCCATTCAGAAATGCGATTTTGACATCCATCTGCCATATCTCATAATCGTGGTATGCTGCAATAGCAAGCAAGATCCGAATGGACTTAAACATCGCCACTGGAGAAAAGGTTTCATCATAGTCAATACCATGAATTTGCTTGAAACCTTTAGCCATCAATCGGCCCTTATAGGTATGCGTAAGTCCATCCATGTCAGTCTTTCTCCTAAAGACCCACTTACACCCAATGGGTTTGACCCCTTCAGATGGATAAACCAAAGTTCATACTTGGTTGGTGTACATGGATTCCATCTCGGATCTCATGGCCTCTAGCTATTTCTCAGAATCTGGGCTCATCATAGCTTCCTGATAGAAGGTAGGCTCATTCTCAATGAGCATAACGTCATCATGGTCAGATAAGAGAAATGAATATCTCTCAGGCTGACGACGTACCCTATCAGACCTGCGAAGAGGTAGGTCTACATGAACAGGTGGTTGTTCCATAACTCTTTGTGCAATAACCTCATCACCCACAACACTTTGTGGTTCCTGTTCAACCTCCATTAAGGCCTCAGTGCTATGGTCCTTATCTTGAATTTCTTCAAGATCGAGCGTACTCCTACTAGTTTTTCTAGAAATAAAATCCCTTTCTAGAAAAACCCCAGTCTTTGCCACAAACACTTTGTGCTAACTGGGAATGTAGAAGTAATATCCCTTTGTATCCTTGGGATATCCAACAAAATAGCACCTATCGGATTTGGGTCCCAGTTTGTCTGAGACTTGACGTCGAACGTAAGCCTCACAACCCCAAATCCTCATAAAAGATATCTTGGGATTTCTCCCTGTCCATATCGTATATGGTGTCTTTATCACAGCCTTGGATGGTATACGGTTAAGGGTAAAGGTTGTTGTGTCTAGAGCATATCCCCAAAAGGATATAGGAAGATCTGTGTAACTCATCATAGATCGTACCATATCTAATAGGGTACGATTCCTCCTTTCGGATACACCATTCCACTGTGGTGTTCCAGGAGGAGTGAGTTGGGATAGAATCTCACACTCAGCTAGATAGTCACAAAACTCATGGCTAAGGTATTCACCACCTCGATCTAATCGAAGTATCTTAATACTCTTGCCAAGCTGGTTTTGTACTTCATTCTTGAATTCTTTGAACTTTTCAAAGGATTCTGATTTATGTGTCATAAGATACACATAATCATATCTACTAAAGTCATCAGTAAATGTAATGAAGTACCTGTAACCACCTCTAGCAGCAACATTGAAAGGGCTACATACATCACTATGTATAAGTCCTAACAAGTCTGTTACTCTTTCGCTGTGTCCAATAAAGGGAGTCTTGGTCATCTTGCCTAAAAGGCAAGACTCACATGTCTCATATGATTCAAAATCAAATGAGTCTAGCAGCCCATCCTTATGGAGCTGAGATAAGCGACTCTCGTTTATGTGACCTAAGCGACAATGCCAGAGATAGGTTTGGTTCAACTCATTTGACTTGAACCTTTTGGTACTTATGTTATAGATAGGGCTCTCTAAGTCTAGAAAGTAGAGTCTGTTCATTAGAGATGCACTACAATAGAACATATCATTTAAATAAACTGAACAACATTTGTTCTTTATTATAAATGTAAATCCTTTCTTGTCCAAACAAGAAACTGAAATGATGTTCTTAGTTAAGGCAGGCATATAACAACATTCATCTAATTCTAGTACAAGCCCAGAGGGCAGAGATAGATCATAAGTTCCTACAGCAACAGCAGCAACCCTTGCTCCATTGCCTACTCGTAGGTCCACCTCGCCCTTTGTCAATGCCCTGCTATTTCTCAGCGCCTGCACATTGGTACAAATGTGAGATGCACATCCGGTATCTAATACCCATGATGAAGAAATAGATAGATTGACTTCTATAACATTTATACCTGAAGTAGAAGTCTCACTTCTCTTCTTCTTAAGATCTTCGGTAAGCTTTGCGATTCGCTTCCGGTGTCCGGCTTCCTTTGCGATGGAAGCAAGCCCCTTCCTTAGCTACCCCTCCTTTGGGTTTAAGTTCTTTGCCTTTGCCCTTGGCTTGGGACTTTCCCTTACCTTTAGGCTTGCCCTTGCCTTTCATTTTCTGCACCATCAAAATGGTGTCGATTTTCCTTCTTAAGGTTAAGCTCGTGATTCTCAACATCTTTGAGCATCTCGGCGATGGCTTATCAATTTCATTCATGTTGTAATTCATGACAAATTGATTGTAGGCTTGTGGCAAAGATTGCAAGATCAGGTCAGTGGCCAGCTCTTGGCCAAGTGGGAATCCCAGCCTTTGTAGGTTTTCTACGTACCCAATCATCTTGAGTACATATGGACCTACGGGAGTCCCATCTTGCATTTTGGACCCAAACAATGCCTTAGAGACTTCATATCTCTCATGTCTTGCTTGTCCTTGATATAGTTGACGAAGATGTCCAACCATATCATAAGCATTCATGAACTCGTGTTGCTTCTGAAGCTCAGAGTTCATGGTCACGAGCATTAGACATGACACATCTAATGCATCATCTTGATGCTTCTTGTAAGCATCTTTGTCAGCTCGCGAGGCAGTGGCAGGAGGTGCCTCCGGAATGGGCTGCTCCAGGACGTACAACTTTCTTTCTTGGGTGAGAACAATTCTCAAGTTCCTGTACCAGTCCAAGAAATTTGCTCCATTGAGCTTGTCCTTCTCAAGGACAGAACGCAGAGAGAGAGTGTTCGTGTTTGTCGACATAGTAATCTACAACATACAATGCAGAGAATTAATATCATATTCCATTTATCATTTAATTAGGCCTTTAATCAAATGATGCTCCCACTGAATTATAGGAATTTTGTAGAATCGAGTTATGGATGTGGTCAAACCACATTACTAGATTCATACAAACTAGCTATAATTCTTGCGGGACAAGATCCACATCATACTAAGCCTTGAGTTACCTTTGGCTAAATCGCCCAAGACTTAGTACGTTCGGTGGGTAACACATTACCGATTACATCTCTATGCAACTCTTGTTTATAGGATCAAGACCCACATTTACAAAAAACCTTGAGTTAGCTTTGGCTAAATCGCCCAAGATTTAGTGTAAATGCGATCTTATCCTATCTTTCCAATGATTGGAATATGCATATAGTTCTACTCGATCCAATTGAGTTAACTAGTTTTACTCAATCTAATTGAGCTTACTCTAACCCAAGCCGTGATAGGTGGGACTAAGATTGTCCCTCCGCACCCTACCAAGATAATATGTGTTGCTCTGCTTTGGCAGATTCAACAACTACAAATGATCGAGGTAGTGATGGGTATCAAGGACCTGGTAGGCATTTACGAGTTGATTCGATTAAGATCTAATCTAATCGTAATGTATATCATATACACATTAAGGCCTTTATTATTCTATATTAGCATGCATCACATACATACATAGATTATTCTAGCATGTATCATATACATACAAGAAAATTATCCTAGCATGCATCATATACATACAAGCATTATTCTACTAGCATGCATCACATACATACAAGCAAAATCAAAATATATATATATATATATATATATATATATATATATATATATATATATATATATATATATATATATAATTAACTGTGATGTAGTCATGGCCCTACTACGATCTTCTCAAGCCAATGAGAAGATCGAACGGTTAACCTAAGGCTAGCGGCTTCTCCAAGCACTTCCTTTGACCGCCATGTGTCGTCGGCACCCTTCTCGTAACTTCGTCTACAAGTGGACTTTCCACTGCTCCATTTTGTACATTACAAATATGAAACTCAAGTTACATTCGAGTCTAAAACTATTTACAACTAGAATTTCAAAAGAAGAGGTACGACGCGCAGGTCGCATACACTATACAACACGCACAACCATAAAAATGGCACGCATACCGTATTATGAATTACAACACATCATAATCCAATCAAATTGGGGTCATTGGGCCATGACAATCATAGAATTATACATAATTCTAAATTATGTATTTTTACAGAAAATTTCTATAATTTTTTTTTCTATTTTTTTTTCAATTTTATGAGTCACCTCTCCGTAATGGTCCCGCTAAGCAGTTTCCGGGCGCGATCGCGGGACAAGGTCCCTTTTGGGGATAGGGGCAGCGCCCCTACTTGCAAAATAAACTTTGCGAGTGTCCCTACTATGATCTTATAGCAACTTAAGTCGCTGTCCCAAAAACCTAAAGCGAGAACTCGCCGTTTCGGAGAGTTTTTCTCGGTGGTTGAAGCCGACAAGTGTCCCAACACTCGTTGCTTCGACTCTTCGAGAAAAATACCCAAAAATTCTATAAAAATAAAAAATTTACAGAATCATAAAATTCTGTAATTTTTATATCTAATATAAAAACCACAAAAATGAAACACATACATGCTTCGCACGTGGCTTTGATACCACTGTTGGGTTTTTCCGAGCCGCAAAAACCGCTTTTTGCGTTGCGGAAACCTTGGAAGCCCTGGCCACGGATCCGTGCGAAGATGTATTAAAACTAAAAATATGTATGTGCTTATATAAAACCCTAGATCTACCTTAGATCTATATGATAAGGACGTTACCCTCGATGCGACGCCCTTCGCAAATCCCGCTCGTCCAAAAGGTTCGCCGAAACTCAAGAGCGTCAAGTGCACACTCCTCTATTGGTATCCATACAAGCAAAAGGTGGAGAAAAGCAATCTTGAGTGTGCTAGAACTCCTTAGATGCTCGGCAAGATGAGGAAGGAGAGAGAGATCTTGAGAGGAAGTTGATCCAAGGAAGAAGATGAAGTTGTGTGTAACTCACCCAAATGAATTCACCCATCTAATGCAATGGCCACTTAGGCTCTTGGTCTCCCTCATGAGGTGGCACCACATGCTAAGTCAATGATGATGTGGAGAATCATCATTGGTCGGCCATGCTAAGTCATCATCATGACATGGCATTTGGTCAAGTCAAACTTGACCTTTCATCTTCCCTCTCAAGTCAAGTCAAACTTGACCTCTTATCTCTCATGGTTGATCAAATCCAACCATTTAATTCAAGTCAATTTAATTTAATGAATCTCTATTCATTAATTTAAATTGAGTTGATGAATCAAATCTAAATTAGACTCATTCAACACTTGAATCAAATTGAGTCCAATTCAATTAGTCTAATTAGGATTACTCTTAATCCAATTTGGTTCATCCCATGAACCTAATCCTCATGGTTCATCATATGAACCTAATCTCCATCTAATTGCCCTTAGTGTGTGACCCTATAGGTTCTTGTAACGTTGGCAATGTCCCTAAGCTGATTTAGGAACATAAGCAATGAGCGGTATCTAGCAACACATCATTGCTACCCAAGTTACAAGAATGTTGAGCTCCAACATCACCTTTGTGACTACTAATTGTGAATCTCACAATATGTGACAATGTCCCTCTATCCTTGACATCTAGATTGACCAATCGAGGCATAGACCGTGTCATCCTCGGTACAATCTATATCTTGAACTACAAGTAGACTCACTCTAATCAAATGAGCTCAATATCTCATATTGACTCATTTGGGCATGGTCATGCACTTCGTGGTCTCACTCTATCAAGAATATCGATGTCACCCCCGTCATATAGGAGGGATAGATCCCATATATATAACTCACATCCCTCAGCATAATTTGTTACATACCCGATGTCGCCTTTATAGTCCACCCATTTACGGGTGGCGTTTGTGAAAACCAAAGTATGCAACTCCTTATGTAGGGAACCATGGTGACTTCAGGTCTAAGGACTAATAGTCATACTAATAGCCACATGAGAAAGTATATGACACTCATATAACGATCCTTGATACTTTCTCATGGCGGGTCATTCAGTATACATTCTCGATGCATACCCATGTGTCAACTTGATATCTCATATCCATGACTTGTGAGATCAAGTCATGTTGACCTACATGCTAGTCTCTCGCATTAACATTGTCCCTGAATGTTAATACTCGACTAGGAATGATTAAGAGTAGTGTTCTCTATATCATCTCATTATCGATTCAACCAATCGATTGATATAGATAACCTACTACTCAAGGACATTATTATATTTAGTTATTTGGCACCAATACAAGTAAATATAATAACCATGCCTTTATAAATAGGAATATGATACAATAAAGTCCATACAACAATCATCACATGATTGGCTCTAGGGCTTTCACTAACAATTAAGATGATCCTTAAGTACTTAAGAAGAACTAAGGATGTGTTCCTAATATATGGAGAAGGGGGCATGGTGATACGCGGGTATACGGATGCTAACTTCCAGACAGACAAAGATGATTCTAGGTCTCAGTCTGGGTGCGTGTTCACCTTGAATGGGGGAGCAGTGAGTTGAAAAAGTTCCAAACAAGAACTATAGCGAATTCTACCACAAAGGCAGAATACATTGCAGCTTCGGAAGCAGCAAAGGAAGAGGTTTGGATCAAGAAGTTCATTTATGAACTTGGTGTGGTTCCAATCATTGTTGAAGCAATACCAGTTTACTGCGACAACAATGGAGCAATTGCACAGGCGAAAGAGCCAAGGTCTCATCAACGATCCAAACATATGCTTCGCCGCTATCATTTGATCAGAGAGATCATAAATAGGAAGGAAATACAAATCGAGAAGATTCTCACTGAAAAGAACTTAGCGGATCCTTTAACTAAGGCCTTACCTCAAAGTAAGTTTGAGGGTCATGTTAGGGCTTAGGGTATTGGATACCATGGCGATTGGCATTAGGTCAAGTGGGTGTTTGTTAGTAATATATGAGATGTATCCTAAGACAATCGCCTTATGTTTAAATTATTTATATGATAAATGAAGATTCACTATTTTAGTATACATGTTTTCATGTATTTGATTAGATCTTAAACTCATTTACTGAATGTCCACAATACGATTCACAATATAAGAGAATTTGTGATTGGATCACAACTAGTGAATATCTCTACATGTGTAGTTGTGATATATTGGAATTATCCCTAGTCGATGAATTGATGGATTTGGACACCATCAATTCTGTCGAGACTAGCTTTGGTGTATCCAAGCAGCTGATTCTCACTGGCTGGAGACATTGTGATGTCCGGAGTTAATCGTGGATGCTAGTTATGGTAACTAGTTCATTGAAGTGACAAGATGTAAGACTTCATATAGTTCTCTACATATATTGATATATCAATGAAGTTCTTATTGTAACTTAAGTGCGATATTTTTTTGACTTGCGGTATTCAAGTCATCTTGGTCATAGAGACTTATGCTTTGACATCTTAAGCAAGCATCTCCAAGGAGATGTGGACCCGGGATGATTGGGTATAAGTCAAAATGTCCGAAGGTGTTTGAATAGCTTATAAAGAATTCACCACTCCTTGCAAGGAGATGTATACCCATGGCCTCTCGTCAGATTGTTACTAAAGTTTTTAGCCAAAGCATTACATGTTTAGAGTAAGATACTCTTAGATACATGTGAAGTAACTAGAATCCGTAGGATGAGGAAATGATACTTGGGCTAGGTGTTACGTAGTCGACCTAGTGGGGACTGACACTGTAGACCATGTCCTGAACCAAGTGGGTATAAGATGCGTGAAGGGAACGGGGCATGATTCAATGTAGCTACTAAAGGGTTTCAGAAATGGTTCTAGATCAATCGTTGATTTTTCGGTTAATTGGGGATCATGATGTACTACTAGGTGACACTCATGATCGTTCTATAATTAATGGTTAATTATAGACGGCCAACATAAACCGAGAATCTATTTGGTCACACGCACAACGAGCGTAATTCGAAGGATTTAAAACGAGCTTGAGAATGAGATTCTCAAATCGAGAGAAACTAGATTTGGTTGGACCAAACAAGGAGCGAGCATGAAATTGTTTCAGTCGCAATGGAAGCATGGATGGGCCGAGTCTTATGAAGACATGATGGATGAACCAAATTGGTTTGGTTCTAATCCAATGGTGGAGAATAAACTAAAGGGGTTTGGTTTGTTTTAAATGAATGAACCAAAGTTGGTTAGATTCGTTTTAACTTAAAATAGACCAACTCGGTTCAGTTTATTTTAACTTAAGTTATTGGAGCAAGTTAACGGGTTTTGGTTATGAACCAATAACTCTAAGGAGAAGGTTTCTTGATGGTTAAGAAACACGCGCTCTATAAAAACGTGGTTAGAGGTTTGGAGAGCCCTAAGTTTATTTTTGGAAATACTCTTCCTCTTCTCTCCCTCTCTTCTCTTTGTCGCCACCCAAGGAGTCCACGCCGCCCACCCCTTTTGTGTCACCGTTCACCCTAGCTGTCGGCATCCAGCTGCTGCTGGCCACTCCTCCGGCGACCCACATTTGTTCCGCCGACCAAGGATTAGCCGGCCATCTCCTTTGGCTGGCGCTAAGTCCTCCACCAAGCTGTCCAATTTTTAGACAGCATGTTTCCTTCTTGTCGAAGCATCATTTGGACGACGTTTGGAGCTCCGACATCGACTTTATTGCCGGGGATTGGATCTCCGGTAATCCTCATAGGTGGAGGACCAAGGATTCGTCAATCGGTTGACGAATACCTTTCCGGAGAAGCGAGTTTTGGAGACTCATTTTCGAATCCGAATTTTGATTTAGATTGTGATCTTCTCTCGATCACATCGTCTTCGACACAAGGCTAGTGACTCCTATGAAGATGAGGCTCGTTTCTTGGCGAAGCTATCCTGATGGTACCCAGCGTGGATACGGATAGAGGCAATTCTAGTAAAGTTGCTCCAGTTGATGTCATTCCCGCTGCACGTGATACATCAGGTATAACTAGCGTAATTTCCTTTTATTGTAAAATTTGAAACTGCAATTATGTCTACACATATTGTACTTTGCATGTGTGTGGTGTGTGTGTTGTAATAAATTAGATTTATTGCTTTTTAATTCTTCCGTTGTGCACATGTTTATGAAACATGTTCGAACATACACTCGCTGTGGTGCCGGAAACCCAACAAACTTGTGGTGTAATCCTAGCAATCCATGAATCTAATATTCTAATGTCATATTAAAACATTGTTTGTTGGTTATCCATTGGAATAAATCTAGTTTAATGTCAACTATTTTATTGATCGTCTCTAATTTAAACTTGTTATATGGATTCATTATTTATTTCTCTTACAGGCGTGAACCCTTACTCGCAAGCCTATGCTTACTGCTGCCACCCACCTTCCCTCGCTAATAATGGAAAAAAAATTGATGGTGATGATCAACTATACATTCCTTAATTGCAAATGATTGAAAGCTTCATCACTAGAGAAGGGATTTCTCTTGTATGTGCCTATAAACAATATGCACATGAACCGGATTTAGTGCAAGGATAAGCAATAGCAAAAAAAATAAGATGACAAATGAAGTTGTTTGGAAAAAAATGTGTATGCTTTAAAGAAGAACATACAGATAAATTGAGGTGGAATAAAAATGCAAAAGATGATCAACATACAAGAGAAAGAGCATGTGGCGAGCTTAGAACTGGTTGTAAGTCAAATATTTCACTTATCAAAAAACAAACTGGACTTAATTGGGTTGTCAAAAACCTCATGGAAATCCATAATCATCCACTCTCCACTCCTTCAAAAGTCCATTTGCTATGCTCACATCGTCATATTTCGGTAGCAAAAAAATCATTGACTCAATAATTTTCAGAGATCAATGTGCTAACTTGTCAACAACTATGATTATTTGAGGTAGAGTATGCAGGACCTGAGTTGGTAGGTTGCACATAAAGAGATATTAGAAATTTTGAGAAAGAGTTAAGGAATGAATAAAAGGGTATCAATGCCGAAACACTGATTGAGTTTTTTACATCTGAGAAAGAAAATAATTCGGGTTTTTTCTTTGATTATGAGACTGATTCAGATAACATATTTAATAAGTGCTTTTGGGAAGATCATGTATTAAGAACGACATACATTGTATTTGGTGATGTAGTTGTATTTGATACAACATATAATACCAATAAATATGGGTTGATTTTTGTCCCATTTATAGGAATTAATTATCATCATTAGACAATTATTTTTGGTTGTGGCTTTATAAGTGACTGAGTCTTTTGTTTGGCTACTTAACAAGTTTATAGAAGTCATGCCTAAAGGTGCACCAAACGTGATCATCATTGATCAAGATCTTGCTATGACAAAAGTCATTGCATAAGTTTTCCCTCATACAGTGCATCGATATTATTTATGACACATACTGAATAAATTCTCAGATAAATTACACCCTTGACTTTTCGTGACTACTATCAAAGCATAAAGAATGTCATTAGAAATTCAACTACACCTGATGAATTTGACAAGTTATGGGAAGAGATTATCAAGTGTGCTAACTTGGAGAAAAATGATTAGTTGTCATTGATGTATGAATTGTGACACAAGTGGGTGTCAGTATATTTTGGCCATGTTTTTTGTACTGGAATGTCAAGTAGTCAAAGATCTGAAGGTTCACATGCATTTTTCAAAAGATATGTCTCAAATAAGAACTCATTGATGGATTTTATCATCCATTTCAATAAGGCACTAAAACACCAAAGACACAATGAGTTAGTTGTTGACCATATTGATATGAATGAGCATCCCTATAGGATCTTCGGTGAGCGCTAGAGGGGGTGAATGGTGCATTAGGTTGATTGACGGAATTCGTTTATGCTTGTTTACAATTTTCATTAGCGCAGCAGAAATAAAAATAATAAAGCAATAACAAAAATACAATCACACAAACACAATGATATAACGTAGTTCGAAACCTTAGGGTTCCTACTCCACAGGTTGAGCTCAAATGATCCCTAGCGATGCAAACACCACCACTAATGAACTCTTCTTCTCAGAAAATACTCCGGAGGTGGAGGAAACCTCTTACAAAGGATTACAACAGTAAAACAAAATAATACAAGCAAATACAAAGAGATACAACAAAATACAAAGAGATACAACCAAAATGTAAAGAACACTTTACAAAATAAGGCTTTGAATGCTTTGCTTGTTGGTTGCTTGAATGATCTTGAAGGACCCTGAAATGCGCCAGCACTTCGCCTTCAAATTGCCTCAAGAAACCTCTCCAAGAACCATGGAGAAAACTTCCACGAGTTGCTCCTTTTATCCTTGCATCGGGCTGATTTCGCGCCTGACAGTCGACTGCCATAAGGTCCCAGTCAACTGCCATCAGTGTCGTTGTCTCACCACGGACTTAATCCATGTCGACATTTAAGCCAACGAAGACACTGGCAGTCGACTGTCAGTTACCATCAGTCGACTGATCAGTCGGCTATCGAGCATTCTGAGCACCAGCAATCGACTACTATCCATGGCAGTCGACTGTCCAATGTTGGTGCAATCAGCCCAGGACTCGAGTTTGACTCGAACTATATTTTGATGTTAGACAAAACGTATGACATGGGATTGTCATGGGAAGTCCAACATGGGTTGGCCACGTAAATCCAAGTGTGTAGCCTTGGTAGTGAAAAGTCCAAGCATGGGGCTTGGTGTTGGGAAAATCCAAGCATAGGGCTTGGTGTTGGAAAGTCCGACATGGGTTGGCCACGTAAGTCCAAGCATGGGGCTTGGCAGTGAAAGTCCAAGCATGGGGCTTGGCATAGAAAATCCAAGCATGAGGCTTGGTGTGGGAAGTCTTGAGGACTTGGCAAGTTCACTAGGCTCGGGGTCCTTGAGTCGGTGAAGGATGGCATTGCGAAGCCATGCGCTTGGTGCATCCAAGGTACTATCGGACGGGGAGCAAATGAAGTGAGGCCCAAGGGAAGCATACTTCGAGGGCAAGAGACGCGAAGGATGGCATTGCGAAGTCATGCACTTGGTGCATCCGAGGGACGTAGGCCGAGGGAAGAGAGCTTCGGTGGGGAACTCCATGAGAGGATGAGGTGGACTTGGCCAAGTGGCTAAGACTGAGTGTCATATGCTCAAACATGGTGTTTGAGGGTTTACCCGACGGTCGAATGCTCAAACAACTTGGTGTTTGAGGTTTTACCCAATATCAGTCGACTCGTATAGGTACCAGTCGACTGCTCTAGGTCGATTGGACTCGATTGGTGTTCGACTGACCAAGTTTTGGTCGAGCGATGGCCGAGGAGAGCAATCGATTCGACATCATCGATCATTGTGAAGGCGCATTGATCGATCGAGGTGTTTCGAGAATGTAACACTTTCGATCGAGTGATTGCGTCGAGTACTCGACTGATGGGGTTACCAGTCGACTGATGGTCATCCGTTGGGGTTTTGCCAATGTGGATTCAGCCATTGTGAGACAACGACTACAGGAGCAGCCGACTGGAGACCACGAGCAATCGACTGATCGGTGCGAAATCAGCCCGAGATAAGCATAAAAGGAGGAGCTTGGGGAGGATTTCAACAAGACTTTTTAGGGAGATTTTGGAGGGGAATTGCTGCTGCATTCCAGACCTTCAAGAGCCAAACCAAAGCAAGCAACAAGCAAAAGCGATCAAAGCCATTTGTGTAAAGTTTTCTTTCGTATTTGTCTTTATATTTTCTTATACCTTTGTATTACCTTGTAATTGCTTGTATGAGATTTCTCCACCTCCGACGTGTTGTCGAGAAGGAGTTTTTGTTAGTGTCGTGCGCATAACACGAGCTCGTTGAGCTCACCCATGGAGTAGGAACCCTAAGGTTCCGAACCACGTATATCTCGGTGTCTTGTGTGTTGTGTTGTATTGTATTCGTTGTGTATTTCTATTATTTTCGCTGCGCATATTAACGATCATTGTAAACGAGCACGCAAGAACGACCGACTTCCATCGTACACGCAATTGGGGCAATTCACCCCCCTCTAGTCGGCCACCGACGTTCCAACAAGTGGTATCAGAGCGAGGAGCTTGTCAAGGACTGACCGCCAACATAAGCACGACAAGATGGCCGGCTACAACCTCCAACCACCAAAATTCGAATGAGATTTTCAATGGTGGAGAAGAAAGATGGAGGTATATCTCGAAACGAATTTTGATTTCATGTTGATTATTGAAAATGGTTTTGAAGTGCCTAGGGATAAGGAAAACAAGCCAATAGAAAAATCAAGATGGACCAAGGACCAAATGAAGGATTTCAAGACAAACCTCAAGGTAATCAAATTGCTAAGTGATTTGATTCCTAACCATATTTGGTCTAGATTAGGTAATTATAGGGATGCTAAGGACCTATGGGGCAAGGTGATCAAATTTCATGAAGAGCCCACATTGGTCCATGATGAGGAAGAATTGCCATCAACCTTCGACAATGTTGATGACTTGGTGGAGACCTCCACCTCTAGCATTGAGGGGGAGGAGAGGACTTCCATCCCGGAACAAGATCAAGAAGAAGCTTCAACATCCGGGAGAAGTGATCAAGAGGATTCCACCACCCTAGGTAACTCAAGCAATGTAATTAATAATAAATATCACATAATTTGCTTTTAGTGTAGGGAGAAAGAGCATTACAAGAGTAAATGTCCAAAATTGGCTAAGGAAAAGGCACCGACACCAAAAGTCAACCAAAAGTCAAAGGATGCCGAAGTACTCGCTAGAAAGAGCAAAGAGCACATTGTGTGCTTTAAATGCAACCAAAGAGGACACTACCGAAGTCAATGCCCTAGGGGGAAGAAGAAAGGGCAAGAAGGGGCATCTCATGTAGGGAGAGCTTCCAAAGCTAACCCTAAGGTAAATTTAATTAATGCACCTTCAATTACTAAGGTTAACAAGCATGCTAGAAATTATTTTAGTTCACTTGCTATTATTAATGAAAACCATGCTAGTAGGAATAAACATTTTTGTTTAGGTGTCAAACATGTTAGTTTACCTAAGGACAAACTTAGACACCATAACTCTAAACCAATTCTTCCTAGGGAGTCCATAAGGAGAATAGAAGAAAATTGGACATTAACCCCAAGAAATCTAGGCATATGCCTAAAAAAAACAATTTCCAAAAGAAAAATGAGAAATCAAAATTGGGAAGGTTAGAGGTGGAAAACCAAGCCTTGAGGTCAAGGCTTGAGAAACTTGAAAATACCCTAGCAATAATTACAAATTTATTTAAGGGGTCAAAGGATCAAAATTTAAGACCTAGGAGACAAGAATCAGTAAAGGGCAAGAAAGGTTTGGGTCATAAACCTAAGTCCTATCACAATGTTCCATTCAATTATGGAATAATTTTTAGGTCTAGGAAAACCATGGCTAATAGAGAAGATATCCCTAAGACTAGTCATGGTGTATGTTTAGTGGCTAAAGACTCAAGAAAAACTAAAGTAGCCACTAAAAAGATAAAAGGGGGAGTTACCTCTAGGTTTGACTTAGGAAAGACCCAAATGACTAAGGCTTCAAAGCCAAAAAAGGGTTATTAGGAAGGTATCTAGGGAAGTTATCCCTAGTGAATACCTTGTTAACCCAAGGAGCTCCAATAGGTATTGGGTTCTTAGGAGCGTGATCGATTCACGCTAGATGGGTTAGAGTGTATCAACCCTAAGTGGATAGGTAGTTAACCTAATCATAGTGAGTTGACACCTTAGGATGTGCCAATGTGGTTTGAGAAGATGAAAAATGATTAAATTGGCACAAGTAGGTCTTAGAAGCAATGGTGTGTCATTTTGGTCTTTTGGCACACTAGGGGGATAATTGGCAAAAATGGACTTAATCCTAGAAATGGCATTTTGAGTTTAACACTTAGGTATTTTATACCTTAGTATCTTATAATTGTCATACTTTGTTTGCCTTGCCATGACATGACATCATATTTACTTTTATCATGTAAAATGTCATGATCATTTTTAGGATTATTTCTATATGTCATGTATGCTTAGATTTCATTCACATGCCATGATATAATGATTTTGGCACACGTTTATTCATGTTATCAATTATGTCATAATCATCATTCATGCATAAATAAAATGGATTTAAGGACTAAGGCATAATTTGAAGTCTCATGCATAAGGGAATCAAATAATGTTGTCTACAAAAATACATGAGACCCTAAATGAACAAAGCCCACATCTCACTAATATTTGACTTGTATGTATTTTACACATCTAGATACAAGTGAGATGTTTAGAAAAATGAAATTAAAGGTTTTAAAAACATTTCAAAATTTCTTTGAAAAACCTTGGTGAAGTCTATCTTTTGATAGCAATCACCATTGAATGAGGTGATACAAAGAAGACTCAATATTGAAGTTTTTCTCAACTTTTGAACTTTGTATCAATCTCACTATTTTGTGGATAAAATAATTTTCTAATATTTTTCACCCATAATGATTGTGATAAGTAATGTACGTATAAATTTTCATGATTTTTCAATGTATGTATATTTACTTATGAATTTCGGAACTTGGGTTCTGAAATTTGAAAACTACACTTTGCAGTTATCAGTCGATTGCCATGGATGGTAGTTGAATGATGTGGGAAGGAGTCGACTGATATCTGATATAGTCGACTGATAATGCTGATTTCGGATAAACCTTGGTTGTTAGGCTCACGTTTAGCTATGTTTTGGTCCCCTAACCACTCCTAACCCTAGGATATGCTATGGAGAGCATTAAAAAGGATGGAAATCCATTGGATATGGATTAGGAGAAGTGTTTAGGGTGAGTATCAATTTTAATGTGGATGAGAGTTCATTGTTCAACTTTGCCTTAATTTTGATTGTTTAAATGTTCCTATTGGCTTAGGGACTCCCCAAAGACATTATTGGTGCAATGGTCAAGGGGGAGCAAGCCTTTAGGGGGAGGTATCCATCATGGGAAGATGGATGTGTCTTTTTCCTCATGGGAGGAAAATTTGGGATTGCCTCTCTTAAGTGATATGGGACTTATCACTAGAAAGATTGTAGGCATGTGTTCCTCCAAGGGAGAGATTATAAGATCTCATTGGGATATGAGACATTCATACCCTTGGGGAGGCCCTTTTTGATGTATGTCAAAAAGGGGGAGAAGTTACCAATTGGGATAGTTGGAATTCTCATTGGGATGTGAGAATTGCCAATTGGGTATAATTGGTAGACTTGGATTTGACGTTTTGTCAAACATTAAAAAGGGAGAGATTGTTGGTGAAATCGGCCCAAGACTCGAGTTTGACTCGAACTGTATTTTGATGTTAGACAAAACGTATGACATGGGATTGTCATGGGAAGTCCAACATGGGTTGGCCACGTAAATCCAAGTGTGTAGCCTTGGTGGTGAAAAGTCCAAGCATGGGGCTTGGTGTTGGGAAAATCCAAGCATAGGGCTTGGTGTTGGAAAGTCCAACATGGGTTGGCCATGTAAGTCCAAGCATGGGACTTGGCAGTGAAAGTCCAAGCATGGGGCTTGGCATGGAAAATCCAAGCATGAGGCTTGGTGTGGGAAGTCTTGAGGACTTGGCAAGTTCACTAGGTTCGGGGTCCTTGAGTCGGTGAAGGATGGCATTGCGAAGTCGTGCGCTTAGTGCATCTGAGGGACTGCCGGATGGGGAGCGAATGGAGTGAGGCCCAAGGGAAGCATACTTCGAGGGCAAGAGACGTGAAAGATGGCATTGCGAAGTCGTGCGCTTGGTGCATCCGAGGGACGTAGGCCGAGGGAAGAGAGCTTCGGTGGGGAACTCCATGAGAGGATGAGGTGGACTTGGACAAGTGACTAGGACTGAGTGTCGGATGCTCAAACGTAGTGTTTGAGGGTTTACCTGATGGTCGGATGCTCAAACAACTTGGTGTTTGAGGTTTTACCCGACATCAGTCGACTAGTATAGGTACCAGTCGACTGCTCTAGGTCGATTGGACTCGACCAGTGTTCGACTGACCAAGTTCTGGCCGAACAATCGATTGTTGAGGGAGGGCAATCGACTGCCAACACCATCAATCGACTGCTGAAGGCCAGCAGTTGACTGATCGGGGTGTTTCTGAGCACAGAACACTTTCTAGTCGAGTGATTGCACCGAGCACTCGACTGATGGGGTTACCATTCGACTGATGGGTATGATCAGCCGACTGATGGTTGTCTGTTGGGGTTTTGCCAATGTGGATTCAACCGTTGTGAGACAACAACTACAGGAGCAGTCGACTGATCGGTGCAAAATCAGCCCGAGACAAGCATAAAAGGAGGAGTTTGGGTAGGATTTCAACAAGACTTTTTGGGGAGATTTTGGAAAGGAATTGCTGCTGCATTCCAAACCTTCAAGAGCCAAACCAAAGCAAGCAACAAGCAAAAGCGATCAAAGCCATTTGTGTAAAGTTTTCTTTCGTATTGTCTTTGTATTTGCTTGTACTTTTGTATTACCTTGTAATTGCTTGTACGAGGTTTCTCCACCTCCGACGTGTTGTCGAGAAGGAGTTGTTGTTAGTGTCGTGCGCATAACACGAGCTCGTTGAGCTCACCCGTGGAGTAGGAACCCTAAGGTTCCGAACCACGTATATCTCGGTGTCTTGTGTGTTGTATTGTATTCGTTGTGTATTTCTATTATTTTTGCTTCGCATATTTGTTGGTGCAGGGGCACTAGATAATCGAACTTGTGTTTTGATTATGGAAAAGACACAAAGTTAAGTTTACATCGTTGTCTCACGAGCTAAATCAAGTGTGCAGAAAGGCTAAGCTAAGCCGAAGGTCAGCGACACCCAGAGGGAGCTGTGGTGGTCGTGCAACACCGAGGGAACTTCGTGGGAGTCGAAGAACCTAGGTGGAAGACCAGAAGCAAAGCGACAGTTCTTAAAGGACCAGAGGTAAGCTCATGTGAGTGAGAGATGATAAGGTCGTGTCCTCTGTACGGGGACGACCGTAGGCGGTGATCCGACTAAGACTTCTTGTGGAAGGTCTAGGTCGAGATCGGACGGTAAGAAATCATCGCATTTACCATTTTCTGTGCTAACCTCTTATTGCAGAGAAGTGGCCAGGTTGGCAGTCGACTGCTGGTCATTGGGCATTCGACTAATGCTCATCAGTCGACTGATGGAAGGCATCAGTCGACTGATGGCGACGAATTAGCCTTTTGCACTAGGTCAAAACGGATAACGTTTGACGCTATCACTTCGCGATAAAATTTGGTACCACCTCGTGATCTATTCCAAAAGATGAGGAGACATATTCTAAGGCCAAAATCTATAAAAGGATTGGAGGACTCCAACCCAAACATCAATCAAGATTATTCTCAAGTGCTCCTACAACGCCAAAGCTTCAACACCGTCATAACGCCGACGCGACGCCAAGCTTCCATCTTCTTCGTCGGCAGCAGTAGCAAGTAATATCTTTTGTATTCTTTGTTTTAATCGTAACGAGGTGAGGTAGGCTTGTTGCCTCATCCTCATACTTCTGATTTTGTGATCGTTATCTCCTACCTCCAACGAGGAGAAGATCTTATAGTGTTTTTCCCTCCGTACGCAGTCTAGGATCGTTAGGGCCTTGGAGTAGCAACTGCTGAGTTGTGAACCAAGTAAAAATAAACTTGTCTTTTTATTATTCTGTTGTGCTTGCTTGTATATCGAATGAATGAAATGAAAAATTTTACGCTCACTATTCACCCCCCCCTCTAGCGATGCTTCTCGATCCAACAATATTAACAATCATTGTAGACGAGCACGCAAGAATGATCGACTTCCACCGTACACGCAATTTGGGCTATTCACCCCCTCTAGTCGGCCACCGACGTTCCAACACCCAATGCTGGCAGTCGACTGCCAAGGCTATTTGTCGTAGTCAAACACCAGTCGACTCACAATAGTCGACTGGTCATAATCCCAATTGACTGCCCAGAGTCAAATTGATTGCCATGTGTAAAAATACTTGACTAATCGACTAGTCCAAAGCCCCAGTCCACTGATAACCTCAACCATGAGGTTTAACCCCAAGTATGATGCCCTCATACTTGCATACCACCCTTAGCCTAGACCTAAGCCTTCTAGCCACCTCTATCAGCCTCACGCCTATCGAATCCCTCCAAGTCAACCATGATTTGTTCATCCATACGCTAGCCTTCAGATGCTTCCATCAGCTATTGTCATGCTAAGATAGTCTACACTGCCAAGGCACATTTGGACTTACGCTACCAAGACAACCGCTTGAATTTTACGCCACTAAACCATTGGACTTATGCTGTCAAGACTCCCACTTGGACTTTATGCCGCCAATATCAACCCTTGGACTTCCCTTACCAACCCATGTTGGACTTTCCATTTGCCAAGACTTAAGCTTGGACTTTTCCATGCCAAGACCCATGCTTGGACTTTCCTGTTGGATTTCCCCGGCACCGCAGCGAGTGTGTGTTCGAACATGTTTCGTAAACATATGCACAGCGGAAGAATTAAAAGCAATAAATCTAATTTATTACAACACACACACCACATGCATGCAAGATACAATATGTGTAGACATAATTGCAGTTTCAAATTTTGCAATAAAAGAAAATTACGCTAGTTATACCTGACGTATCACATGCAGTGGGAATGACATCAATCGGAGCAACTCACGCTAGAGTTGTCTCTATCCGTATCCACGCCAAGTACCATCGGGATAGCTTCGCCAAGCTACGAGCCTCATCTTCGTAGGAGTCACTAGCCTCGTGTCGAAGACGATGTGATCGAGAGAAGATCACAATCCGAATCAAAATTTGGATGCAAAAAAGAGTCCCCAAAACTCGCTCCTCCGAAGAGGTATTCATCAACCGATTGATGAATCCTTGGTCCTCCACCTATGAGGATTACCGGAGATCCAATCCTCGGTAAGGAAGTCACTGTCAGAGCACCAAACGTCGTCCAAATGATGCTCCAACAAAAAGGAAACAAGCTGTCCAAAAACTGGGTAGCTTGGTGGAGGGCTTGGCGCCGGCCAAAGGAAGAGGGGTGGTTGGTCCTTGGTCACCGGAGCCAAGGAGGGTCGCCGGAGGATCGCTGGAGGGTGGCCGGCTGAAGCTGGACGCCGACAGCACAAGGTTGGATGGCAGCACAAGCTTGGGCGTGGCTTCCTTGGGCGGCAGCAAGGAGAAGAGAGGGAGAGGAGAGGAAGAGAAGTTTCCAAAAATAAAACTTAGGACTTTCCAAACCTCTAGTCATGCTTTTATAGTGCGCGTGTTTCTTAACCATCAAGAAACCTTCTCTTTAGAGTTATTAGTTCCTAACCAAAACCCATTAACCCGCTCCAATAACTTAAGTTAAAATAAACCGAACCGAGTTTAAGTTAAATCGAATCGAATCAACTTTGGTTCATTCATTTAAAACAAACCAAACTACTTTGGTTTATTTTCCACCATTGGATTAGAACCAAACCAATTTGGTTCATCCATCATGTCTTCATAAGACTCAGCCCATCCATGCTTCTGTTGCGACTGAAATGATTTCATGCTCGCTCCTTGTTTGGTCCAACCAAACCTAGTTTCTCTCGATCTGAGAATCTCATTCTCAAGCTCGTTTTAAATCCTTCAGATTATACTCATTGTGCATGTGACCAAATAGGTTTCCGGTTTATGTTGGTCATCTATAATTAATCATTAATTATAGAACGATCATGAGTGGCACCTAGTAGTACATCATGACCCCCAATTAATCGAAAAATTAATGGTTGATCATAGAACCATTTCTGAAATCCTTCAGCAACTACAATGAATCGTGCCCCATTCCTTTCACTCATCTTATACCCACTTGGTTCAGGACATGGTCTATTGTGTTAGTCCCCACTAGGTTAACTATGTCACACCTAGCCCAAGTATTACTTCCTCGTCCTCCAGATTCTAGTTACTGCACATGTATCTAAGAGTATCATACTCTAAACATGTAATGCTTTAGCCAAAGACTTTAGTAACAATCCGACGAGAAGCCATAGGGTATACATCTCCTCGCAAGGAGCGATGAATTCTCTTTAGGCTATTCAAACACCTTCGGCTACTTCGACTTATACCCAATCATCCTAAGTCCACATCTCCTCCGAGATGTTTGCTTAAGATGTCAAAGCATAAGTCTTTATGACCAAGATGACTTGAATACCACAAGTAGAAGGAACATCGCACTTAAGCTACTGTAAGAACTTCATTGACATATCCTTATATTCAAAGAACCATATGAAGTCTTATAGTTGGTCACTCCAATGAACTAGTTATCATAACTAGCATCCACGATCAACTCCGGATATCCCAATGTGACCAGATGGTAAGGAACAGCTGCTTAGGTAAACCAAAGAGTATACCTCATTCTAGTCTCAACAGAATCGATGGCATCCGAATCCATCAATTCATCGACTAGGGATAATTCCAATACATCACAATTATACATGTAGAGATACTCACTAGTTGTGATCCAATCACAAATTCTCTTATACTGTGAATCGTATTGCGGACATTCAGTAAATGAGTTTAAGATCCAATTAAATACATGAAAACATGTATAATCAAATAGTGAATCTTCATTTATCAAATAAATGGTACAACCATAAAGCAATTGCCTTAGGACACCTCTCATATATTACTAACAAATTCCCACTTGGCCTAATGTCAATCGCCACGGTATTCAATACCATAAGCTCTAACATGACCCTCAAACTTACTTTGAGAGAAGGCCTTAGTTAAAGAGTCTGCTTAGTTCCTTTCAGTGGGAATCTTCTCGATTTGTATTTTCTTCCTACTGATGATCTCTCTGATCAGATGATAGTGGCGAAGCACATGTTTGGATCGTTGATGAGACCTTATTAAGTTCAGAGATGTACTTCTTGATCCAAATCGCTTCCTTTGTTGCTTCCAAAGCTTCAATGTATTTTGTCTCAGTGGCAGAATCCGTTATAGTGTCTTGCTTGGAACTTTTTCAACTTATTGCGCCTCCATTTAAGGTAAATACGTACCCAAACTGAGACCTAGAATCATCCTTATCTGTCTGGAAGCTAGCATCCGTATACCCCGCGTATTACCATATCACTTTCTCCATATATTAGGAACACATCCTTAGTTCTTCTTAAGTACTTAAGGATTGTCTTAACAGTCGCCCAATGATCCATTCCTGGATCAGACTGATATCTACTCGTGACACTCAGAGCATACGATACATTAGGCCTCGTACATAAAATATCATACATGATAGATCCTATTACGGATGCATAGGCAATCTTACTCATTCAAATCCTCTCATCTTCTATGCGCGGACACATAGACTTCGAAAGGTGTATCCCATGTCTGATGGGAAGGAAACCTTTCTTGGATTCCGACATGCTAAACCTCTTTATCACTCGGTCTATATATGTAGACTGTGAAAGACCAAGCAACTGTTTCGATCTATCTCTATAGATCTTGATCCCGAGGATGTAGGTCGCTTCTCCAAGGTCTTTCATGGAGAATGTTTTGGATAACCAAATTTTAACTGACTGTAAGATAGAAACATCGTTTCCTATAAGTAATATGTCATCGACATACAATACTAAGAATACGACTACACTCCCACTAACCTTCTTGTACACACAAGGTTCGTCCAAATTTTGTGAGAAATCAAACCTTTTGATTGCCTCATCAAAACGGATATTTCAGCTCTTGGATGCTTTCTTCAATCCATATATGGACCGTCGAAGTTTGCATACCTTGGTTTTATCAACCGATGTGAAACCCTCAGGTTGTATCATATACACGCCCTCGAGTAGGTTTCCGTTAAGGAAAGTCATTTTCACATCCATCTGTCATATCTCATAATCATAATGAGTCGCTATAGCCAGGAGCATCCGAATGGATTTAAGCATAGCTATCGGTGAATAGATCTCGTCATAATCAACACCTTATTTTTGCCGATAGCCTTTCACCACTAATCTAACCTTAAAGATAATCACATTACCATCCATGTCGATTTTCTTCTTGAAAATCCACTTGCACCCTCTAGGCTTAATGCCTTCAGGTGGGTCCACCAAGTTCCAAACTTGATTTTCATACATAGAATCCATTTCCGACTTCATGGCTTCATGTCATTTGTCTATTTCTAAACTTTTCAGAACTTCTTCATAATTGGTAGGCTCCTCATCATCAATAAGTAACACATCGTTCGATTCACTTACGAGAAACTCATATCTCTCAGAATGTTGCGTGTCCTACCAGATCTATGAAGATGTGGTGTCACAATAGGTTCAGCCAATGTCTCATCACTATGAGTCATCGGTCGAGGTGCTTGACCAGGTATCTCCTCAATGTCTACTGGAGTCTCTTGAACCTCCTCAAGTTCAATGACACTTCCACTGTTTTCTTGCAAGAGAAACTCTTTCTCTAGAAACACAGCATTCCTTGAAACAAACACCTTTTGTTCCAAGGGATGATAGAATTGGTAATCCCTTGTTTCCTTAGGGTATCCAATAAATAGACATTTATCAGACTTAGCATCCAGTTTGTCTAATATAGCCCGCTTCACATAAGCAGGACAACCTCATATCTTCAAGTAAGCTAAATGAGGTTTCTTACTATTCCATATCTCATATGGAGTAGTAGAGACTACCTTGGTCGGGACTCTATTTAACAAGTAAACAGTAGTCTGAAGTGCATAGCCCCAAAAGGACTTGGGAAGATTCACGTGATTCATCATCAATCTAATCATGTCCAACAAGGTTCGGTTTCGCTTCTCAGATACACCATTATGTTGTGGTGTATACGGCGGAGTCCATTGAGACAATATATCATTGTCTCTTAGATAATCCAGAAACTCTTGACTCAAGTATTCACCACCTCAATCCGATCGAAGTATTTTAATACTCTTGCCAGGTTGTTTCTCTACTTCATTTCTGAATTCTTTGAATCTTTCAAAGGCTTCAGACTTGTGTTTCATCAAGAACACATACCCAAACCATGAGTGATAATAAGTGAAGGTAATGAAGTAGTTATAGCCTCCTAGAGCTTGAGTTGACATAGGTCCGCATACATCAGTATGTATTAAACCAAGCAACTCTCCCACCGGTTCACCTTTTCCCATAAAAGGTAACTTAGTCATCTTGCCTTTTAAGCATGATTCACATGTATCATATGAATCTAATTCAAATGATTCCAGAATTCCACATCGGTGTAATTCGAACATGCATTTCTTGCTCACATGGCCAAGACGATAATGTCACATGTAGAAGTCTAATTGATTATCTTTTTGAGCATGCTTGTTGCTTGCTTCGATATTGAGAATTTTACTGGACACGTCTAACATATATATACCATTGCACAATGTTCCAATCCCATAAAGCACATCATTCAAAGTTATCTAATAACAATTGTTACTAAAAGTCAAATGGTACCCATTTCTATTTAAACAAGAAATAGAAATGATGATCTTTATCAACGAAGGAACATAAAAGTAATTGTCCAGTTCTAAGACAACTACTATAGGGAGTCTCAACAAATACGTTCCTATGGTAAGTGTAGCAACCTTTGCTCTATTCCCAATACGTAAATTTGACTCTCCCTTGACGAGTCTTCTTCTATTCCTTAGCCCATGTATGTCATTACATATACGTGAGCCACACCAATATCCAATACCCAAGTGTTTGAGGAAATAGAATGACAACCAATAACGAAGATATCTGAAGAAGATGGGGCATCTGATGCCTTTCTTCGAAGAATAAACTAATAGCACCGTCCCCTGCTCAAGCTTCATAGAAGGCTCCACAGTCTTCAGCATGTTGAGTAGTACCACAGATGAACCTTCTTGCATCTCAGAGGTGAAGAGGAGCTTGGAGACTTCAAATCTTTCGGATCTCTCTTGCTCATCAAACAACTCAAAAGATGAAAGACTATGGTATGAGCATCCATATGCTTATGCTGCTTCTGCAGCTCGGGTACCATCGCGGCTAGCATGATGCAACTCACTAGTTCAGAATCACTCACATGTTTCTAATAGGCCAACAATTGGTCCAGAGTTGCATCATCACTAGGATGGGCGGGAAGAGGCTCTTCGAGGACATACGCAAGCTTTTCCGCCTTAAGAAAAATTCTCAAGTTTCTAAGCCAATCCAAGAATTCAGCCCAGTCAATTTATTCGAATTCAAAATAGAGCGCAAATTCAAAAAACATCATGATCAAGCGATTAACCTAGAAATAAAAATAAAGCATATATGAGAAAATGATTTTAAAATGCATCAACATACATTTACAAAATCCCATTCATTTTTTGAATTTCAAAAACCCTTAAAATTAGTTCAGGAGATCATAGGTCCATCTCTGAATGGGTTGATATCCAACATAGATAAGAACAACCTTGGAGAGAGTCCAACAAGTCATTCTTAGCTACGATGGTAGGTGTCAAGTATACCAATTGCATATCACATATATGCAACTATCACAATGTGCTATCAACTAATTGAATGTTCACACATACATCTGGTTGTTAACTCATTAACAAGTATGCATCATATGCATAGCACCCAACTTCACCTCCCTTCACATCGACCTTGGAGAGAGTCCAACAAGTCGATGCTCTAGGTTAAAGCCAACCCATTAATCGAGAAATAATTTTAATATGGTTAGAGCGCATTCAATCAATTAGCCTGGCTTGGAGAGAGTCCAACAGCCAAAGATAATGATTGGCCTCTGACTCTTATCATATTAGTATTAAACTATTTCATGGTTAAAACATGTTCAGTTTCGAGCCGGGCTTGGAGAGAGTCCAACAACCCAAACAAGAAACAGAATCTGGTTCTAACCATATTAATGGAAGGTGTAGGCTTTAATATTGTGCAAGGGTTTTAATGTTTCATCCTCTTTGCACGCAAATAACTATTATCTACATGACATGACATACATGACATACATCTACATGTCACGACACACATGGTATAATAATATGCATCTAATGCAATTACATGGCATAAAATTATGGCATGTACAAAAATTTCCTTATATGTCATAACTATTTATGGAAATAAAATATGTTTAAGATTTGATTCCCCAAGTCAAATCATGATTAAATTATGATACAAATTTCCAAATCTAATCACATATTTTATTTATGAAAAGTGTTAATTAAGGAAAGTCAAATTTAATTTAGGAAACAAATTTCCTAAATTGTCAAAACTATTTATGGAAATAAAATATATTTTAGATTTGATTCCCCAAATCAAATCATGATTAAATTAGGAAACAAATTTTCAAATCTAATCACATATTTTATTTATGGAAAGTGTTAATTTCCATAAATACTTCTAAACTTTCCAAAAGTAGAAGATTTCCATAAATACTTCTAAACTTTCCAAAATTAGAAAATTTCCATAAATACTTCTAAACTTTCTAAAAGTAGAAAATTTCCATAAATACAATTATGACTATCACAAAATAATTTTATGATAATGTCAAAACACAACCTGGCTCTGATACCACTGTTGGATTTCCCCGACACCACAACGAGTGTGTGTTCGAACATGTTTCGTAAACATGCACAGCGGAAGAATTAAAAGTAATAAATATAATTTATTACAACACACACACCACATGCATGCAAGATACAATATGTGTAGACAAAATCGCAGCTTCAAATTTTTAAATAAAAGGAAATTACGCTAGTTATACCTGACGTATCACGTGCAGCGGGAATGGCATCAACTAGAGCAACTCACGCTAGAGTTGCCTCTATCTGTATCCACGCCGAGTACCATGGGGATAGCTTCGCCAAGCTACGAGCCTCATCTTCATAGGAGTCACTAGCCTCGTGTCGACGACGATGTGATCGAGAGAAGATCACAATCCGTATCAAAATTCGGATGCAAAAATGAGTCCCCAAAACTCGCTCCTCCGAAGAGGTATTCGTCAACCGATTGATGAATCATTGGTCCTCCACCTATGAGGATTATCGGAGATCCAATCTCCGGTAAGGAAGTCACTATCAGAGCTCCAAACACCGTCTAAATGACGCTCCAAAAAGAAGGAAATAAGTTTGGATCACAACTAGTGAGTATCTCTACATGTGTAATTGTGATGTATCGGAATTATCCCTAGTCGATGAATTGATGGATTTGGACACACATCGATTACATCGAGACTAACCGGTATACTCCTTGGTGTATCCAAGCGGTGATTCTCACGGTGGAGACATTGTGATGTCGGAGTTAATCGTGGATGCTAGTTATGGTAACTAGTTCATTGGAGTGACCAGCCGTAAGACTTCATATGGTTCTCTGCATATATAGATATGTCAATGAAGTTCTTACTGTGGCTTAAGTGCGATGTTCCTTTGACTTGCGGTATTCAAGTCATCTTGATCATGGAGACTTATTCTTTGACATCTTAAGCAAACATCTCCGAGGAGATGTGGACCCGGGATGATTGGGTATAAGTCGAAGTGATCGAAGGTGTTTGAATAGCCTATAAAGGATTCACCACTCTTTACGAGGAGATCTATACCCATGGCCTCTCGTCGGATTGTTACTAAAGTCTTTGGCCAAAGCATTACATGTTTAGAGTAAAGTACTCTTCGATACATGTGGAGTAACTAGAATCCGTAGGACGAGGAAATGATACTTGGGCTAGGTGTGACGTAGTCAGCCTAGTGAGGTGACACAATAGACCATGTCACGAACCAAGTGGGTATAAGATGAGTGAAGGGAATGGGGCACGATTCATTCGAGCCTCTTGAAGGGTTTGAGAAATAGTTACGGATCAACCGTTGATCTTTTGGTTAATTGGGGATCATGATGTACTACTAGGTGCCACTCATGATCGTTCTATAATTAATGGTTAATTATAGGCGGCCAACATAAACCGAGAACCTATTTGGTCACCACGAGTGTAATCCAAAGGATTTAAAGCGAGCTTGAGAATGGGATTCTCGGCCAGAGAAACTATGTTTGGTTGGACCAAACATAAGCGAGCATGAAATTGTTTGATCGCAATGGGCGTGGATGGGCGTGTCTTATGAAGACATAATGGATGGACCAAAATGGTTTGGTTCTAATCCAATGGATGAGAATAAACCAAAGGGTTTGGTTTATTTTAAGCGAATGAACCAAAAGTTGGTTGGTTCGTTTTAACTTAAAATAAACCATCATGGTTTGGTTTATTTTAACTTATCTTAATGGAGGCGGGTTAGCGGGCTTTATGGATATGATCCATTAACCATTAAGAGAATTAGTTCTCTATAAAAGTAGGGCTTAAGGGATTGTTAAGCCTAATCCAAAACCCTAGCCAAGTTGCGCCCAACCTCCTTGGAGTTGCCGCCCAACTCTCCTTGCCTGAGCTTGTGCGCCGCCCTCCTTGCTATAGGTTTGGCATCAAGGTGAGGCTTTTCTTTCCTTGTTGGCGGCGCCTATATCCTCCACCAAGCTGTCCAGTTTTCTGGACAGCTTCTCCTCTCTCGTCGGGCGTCGTTTGGGCGGCGGTTAGTGCTCCGACAGCGGCTAACTTACGGGATTTGATCTCCGGTAATCCTCTGAGGTGGAGGGGCGAAGGATTCGTCAAGCGGTTGTGAATACCTCTCCGGAGAAGCGAGTTTTGAGAACTCGTTTTAGGATCCGAATTTGGATTCGGATCGTGATCATCTCTCGATCACGTCGTCTTCAACACGAGGCTAGTAACCCGTACGAAGAGGAAGTTCGTGACTTAGCGAAGTCATCCCGAGGAGCTCGGCGTGGATCACGGATAGAGGCGATTCTTACGAGGATCGTTCGGTTGATGCCGTTCCGCTACCGTCATCTCGAAGGTATAACGTAGTTTAATTTCCTTTTATTGCAAATTTTAATTTACGGTTATGTCTACACTTGTTGTAATAGCATCGTGTGTTGTGTGTGTTGTAATAAATAGGAGTATTTATTATTTTTATTGCTTCCATTGTGCTCATGTTCTACGAAACATGATCGAACACACACCTGCCTTGATGCGAAACCTTGATGGTATCGAGCCCGGGTTGTGTTTTGACATAATCGTAAAATGGTTTTGCGATAGTCATAATGTATTTCTGGAAATTTTCTAATTTTGGAAATTTAGAAGTATTTATGGAAATTTTTCAATTTTGGAAAGTCTAGAAGTATTTATGGAAATCTTCCACTTTTGGAAAGTTGGAAGTATTTATTGAAATTGATATTTTCCATAAATAAAATATTTGATTAGATTCTGGAAATTTGTTTCCTAATTTAATCATGATTTGATTTGGGAAATCAAATCTTAAAATATTTAATTTCCATAAGTAGTTTTAATGATTTAGGAAATTGGTTTCCTAAATAGATTTTCCTTAATCAAATAATTCCATGAATAAAATATGTGATTAGATTTGGAAATTTGTTTCCTAATTTAATTATGATTTGATTTAGAGAATCAAATCTTAAACATATTTTATTTCCATAAATAGTTATGACATATAAGGAAATTATATACATGACATAATTGTATGCCATGTAATTGCATTAGATGCATAACATTATGCCATGTGTCGTGACATGTAGATGTATGCCATGTATGCCATGCCATGTAGATAATAGTTATTTGCATGCAAAGAGGATGAGACATAAAACCCTTAATCAATATTAAAGCCTACACCTTCCATTAATATGGTTAGAACCAGAGTTCCGCTTTCTTGTTTGGGTTGTTGGACTCTCCAAGCCCGGCCAACTCAATATGTTCAAACCATGGAATAGTTTAATACTAATATGGTAAGAGCCGAGGTCAATCGTTAGCTTTGGTTGTTGGACTCTCTCCAAGCCGGGCTAATTGGTTGAATGCGCCTAACCATATTAAAACTATGTCCCGATTAATGGGTTGGCTTTAACCGAGCATCGGCTTGTTGGACTCTCCAAGGTCGATGTAAAGGAGGTGAAGTTGGGTGCTATGCATATGATGCATACTTGTTAATGTGTTAACAACCCATGTATGTGTGAACATTCAATTAGTTGATAGCACATTGTGATAGTTGCATATACGTGATATGCAATCGTATAGTTGATACCTACCGTCGAGTTATGAATGGCTTGTTGGACTCTCTCCAAGGTTGTTCATAACTATGATGGATATCAGCCCATTCGAGATGGACCTACGATCTCCAAGTGATTTTGGGGTTTTTGAAATTCAAAAATGAATGGGATTTATAAATGTATATTGATGCATTTTAAAATCATCTTTCTCATATATGCTCGCTTTGTATTTCTAAGTTAATATTGATCATGATGTGTTTGAATTTATGCTCCATTTTGATTCAAATAAATTGATCGGGCCAACTTCTTGGACTAGCTTAGAAACTTGAGAATTGTTCTCAAGGTGAAAAGCTTGTGTATGTCCTCGGCGCCTCTTCCCGCTGCCCTAGTGACGATGCAACTCGACCAATTGTTGGCCTATCGTAAACATGTGAGTGATTCTAACAAATGAGTTGCATCATGCTTAGCCGCGATGGAACCTAAGCTTACGAAGCAAAGATGAGCATATGGATGCTCATATCGTAGTCCTTCATCTCTGTGAGTTGGTTGATGAGCAAGTGAGATTCAAAGGTTCAAGTCTCCAAGCTCCTCTTCACCTCTCGAGATGCAAGGAGGTTCATCTGTGGTATCGCCAACATGTCAAGACTGTGGAGCCTTCTCGAGAAGCATGAGTAGGGGATGTTGTTAGTTGATTCCTCAAAGAAAGGTTCTAAGAGGAGTCAAAGGAACAATGTATGAAGGAAGAAGAAAAGGCTAAAAGGCGTAACTCCAAAGGGCACTTGCCATCATTATGGCAAGGAGGGTCATTGGCGAAGAAATTGCAAGGTTTATCAAGAGTCCGTGAAGAAGGATAAGGCATCGGATGCCCCATCTTCTTCAGAAATCTTCTTTATTGATTGTCAGTCTATTTCCTTAGACACTTGGGTATTGGATACTGGGTGTGGCTCACATATATGTAATGACATACATGGGCTAAGGAATAGAAGAAGACTCGTCAAGGGAGAGTCAAATTTACGTGTTGGGAATGAAGCAAAGGTTGCTGCACTCGCCATCGGAACGTATTTGTTGAAACTCCCTCGCAGACTTGTCTTAGAATCGACAATTGCTTTTATATTCCTTCGTTGATAAAGAACATCATTTCTATTTCTTGTTTAAATAGAAATGGTTTCCATTTGACGCTTAGTAACAATTGTTGTTACATAACTTTGAATGGGTTCTTTATGGACCGAACTTTAAGCAATGGTGTTTATACGCTGGACGATCCAAAGGACATTTGCAGTATCGAAGCGAGCAACAACAGTGCTCGAAAGGATAATCACATAGACTCCTATATGTGGCATTGTCTTCTTGGCCATATAAGCAAGAAACGCATGTCCGAATTACACCGATGTGGAATTCTGGAATCGTTTGAATTGGATTCATACGATACATGCGAATCATGCTTAAAAGGCAAGATGACTAAGTTACCTTTACAGAAAAGGTGAACGAGTGGGAGAGTTACTAGGTCTAATACATACCGATGTATGTGGACCTATGTCAACTCAAGCTTTAGGAGGCTATAGCTACTTCATTACCTTCACCGATGATCACTACTTTGGGTATGTGTTCTTGATGAAACACAAGTCCAAGCCTTTGAAAGGTTCAAAGAATTCAGAAATGAAGTAGAGAAACAACATGACAAGAGTATTAAAATACTGATCGAGGTGGTGAATACTTAAGTCAAGAGTTTCTTGATTATCTAAGAGACAATGGTATATTGTCTCAATGGACTCATATACACCACAAAGATAATGGTGTATCCGAGAGGCGAATCGACTTGTTGGACATGGTCGTCAATGATGAATCATGCGACTCTTCCCAAGTCCTTTGGGGTTATGCACTCGCATACCGCTTACTTGTTAAATGTAATGCCTACTAAGGTAGTCTCAACTACTCCATACGAGATATGGAATAAGAAACCTCATGTATCTTACTTGAAGATATGGGGTTGTCTCGCTTATGTGAAGTGATCAGATCGCATAAATTGGATGCTAAGTCCGATAAATGTCTATTTATTGATACCCTAAGGAAACAAGGGGTTACTAATTCTATCATCCCGTGGAACAAAAGGTGTTTGTTTCAAGGCATGCGTGTTTCTAGAGAAAGAGTTTCTCTTGCAAGAAAACAAAGGGGGAGTGTCGCCGAGCTTGAGGAGGCTCGAGAGACTCAAATAGACATTGATGAGATACTGGTGAAGCACAACAAATGACAACTCATAGTGATGAGCAATCTACTGACCTATTGTAACACCACATCTTCAGAGATCCGGTAGAACACGCAATATTCCCGAGAGATATGGATTTCGTAAGTGAATCGAACGACGGTTACTCATTGATGATGAGGAGCCTACCAGCTTATGAAGAAGTGGCCGATAAGTTCAGAAGGGATAAGTGGCTTGGTGCCATGAAGTCGAAATGGATTCCATGTATGAAACCAAGTTCGAACTCGTCGACCCACCAAGGCATAAAGCCTATAGGTGCAAGCGGGTTTTCAAGAAGAAAACTGACATGGATGGTAATGTGATTACCTATAAGGCTAGATTGGTGGCGAAAGGATATCGTCAAAAACAAGGTGTTGATTATGGCGAAACCTATTACTTTGTAGCTATCTTAAATCCATTCGGATGCTCTGGCCATAGCGGCTCATTATGATTATGAGATATGGCGGATGGATGTGAAAACAACTTTCCTTAATGGAAACACTGCTCGAGGCGTGTATATGATACAACTGAGGTTTCACATCGGTTGATAAAACCAAGGTATGCAAATTGCGGCGTCCATTTATGGATTGAAGCAAGCATCCGAGGGGAATATCCGTTTTGATGAGACAATCAAAAGTTTGATTTCTCACAAAATCGGAATGAACCTTGTGTGTACAAGAAGGTTAGTGGGAGTGCGATCGTGTTCCTAGTATTGTATGTCGATGACATATTACTTATAGGAAAGCGATGTTTCAATCTTCTGATCAGTGAAGGTTTGGTTATCAAGACATTCTCCATGAAAGACACAGGAGAAGCAACCTACATCCTCGGGATTAAGATCTATAGAGATAGATCGAAGCGGTTGCTTGGTCTTTCGATCTACGTATATAGGCCGAGTGCTAAAGAGGTTTAGCATGTCGGAATCCAAGAAAGGTTTCTTACCCATCGGGCATAGGGTACACCTTTGAAGTCTATGTCAGCGCCGCGAAGGCGAGAGGATTTGCATGAGTAAGATTCCTATGCATCATAATAGGATCTATCATGTATGCTATGTTATATGTCGAGGCCCGATGTATCGTATGCTCTACGAGTGTCACGGCGGATACGATCGATCGGGAATGGATCATTGGGTATTGTTAAGACGATCCTTAAGTACTTAAGAAGAACTAAGGATGTGTTCCTAATATATGGAGAAGGGTACATGGTGATACGTGGGTATACGGATGCCAGCTCCAGACAGACAAGGATGATTCCATGTCTCGATGCAGGTATGTATTCACCTAGAATGGGCGCAATAAGTTGGAAAGGTTCCAAGCTTGACACTATAGCGGATTACGCCACTGGCGAGAATACATTGCGACTTTAGGCGACAAAGGCGGTTTGGATCAAGAAGTTCATCTATGAACTTGATGTGGTCTCATCAATGATCCAAACATGTGCTTCGCCGCTATCATCTTATCAGAGAGATCATCAGTAGGAACGAAATACAAATCGAGAAAATTCCCACTGAAAGGAACTTAGCGGATCCTTTGACTAAGCATTACCTCAAAATAAGTTTGAGGTCATGTTAGAACTTATGGTATTGGAATCTAGTAGCGATTGGCATTAGGCCAAGTGGGAGTCTGTTAGTAATATATGAGAGATGTCCTAAGGCAATGCGCCTTATGTATGAACCATTTATATGATAAATGAAGATTCACTATTTGAGTATACATGTTTTATGTATTTGATTGGATCTTAAACTCATTTCTTGAATGTCACGATCGATTCACGGCATGAGAGAATTTGTGATTGGATCACAACTAGTGAGTATCTCTACATGTGTAATTGTGATGTATGGAATTATCCTAGTCGATGAATTGATGGATTTGGACACCGCCCGATTACAGACTAGCACGAGGTATACTCCTTGGTGTATCCAAGCGGTAATTCTCCTTTGGTGGAGACATAGTGATGTCGGAGTTGATCGTGGATGCTAGTTATGGTAACTAGTTCATTGGAGTGACCAGTAGTAAGACTTCATATGGTTCTCTGCATATATAGATATGTCGAAGTTCTTCTGTGGCTTAAGTGCGATGTTCCTTTGACTTGCGGTATTCAAGTCATCTTGATCATGGAGACTTATGCTTTGACATCTTAAGCAAACATCTCTAAGGAGATGTGGACCCGGGATGATTGGGTATAAGTCGAAGTGATCGAAGGTGTTTGAATAGCCTATAAAGGATTCACCACTCTTTGCGAGGAGATGTATACCCATGGCCTCTCGTCGGATTGTTACTAAAGTCTTTGGCCAAAGCATTACATGTTTAGAGTAAGGTACTCTTCGATACATGTGCAGTAACTAGAATCCGTAGGGCGAGGAAATGATACTTGGGCTAGGTGTGACGTAGTCAGCCTAGTGGGGACTGACACAATAGACCATGTCCTGAACCAAGTGGGTATAAGATGAGTGAAGGGAATGGGGCACGATTCATTCGAGCTACTGAAGGGTTTCAGAAATAGTTCGGGATCAACCGTTGATCTTTTCGGTTAATTGGGGATCATGATGTACTACTAGGTGCCACTCATGATCGTTCTATAATTAATGGTTAATTATAGACGGCCAATATAAACCGAGAACCTATTTGGTCACACGCACAACGAGTGTAATCCAAAGGATTTAAAACGAGCTTGAGAATGGGATTCTCAGACCGAGAGAAACTGTGTTTGGTTGGACCAAACATAAAGCGAGCATGAAATTGTTTCAGTCGCAATGGAAGCGTGGATGGGCCGTGTCTTATGAAGACATAATGGATGGACCAAAATGGTTTGGTCCTAATCCAATGGATGAGAATAAACCAAAGGGTTTGGTTTATATTAAACGAATGAACCAAAGGTTGGTTCGGTTCGTTTTAACTTAAAATAAACCATCATGGTTTGGTTTATTTTAACTTATCTTAATGGAGCGGGTTAACGGGCTTTATGGATATGATCCATTAACCACTAAGAGAATTAGTTCTCTATAAAATAGGGATTAAACCCTAACCCTAAATCTAATCAAACTTGGCCGCCCAACCCCTCCCTCTCCTATTGGCGCCCAACTGGCGCCAGCCCTCCAGTCCTCAAGGTTGCTTCCTTCCTCCATCCTCCTTAGGTTTGGCATCAAGGTGAGCACTTTGCTTCCTTGGTTTTGGCGGCGCCTACTCCTCCACCAAGCTGTCCAGTTTTCTGGACAGCTTCTCTCTCGTCGGGCGTCGTTTGGACGACGGTTAGTGCTCCGACAGCGGCTAACATACCGGGGATTTGATCTCCGGTAATCCTCTAAGGTGGAGGACGAAGGATTCGTCAATCGGTTGACGAATACCTCTCCGGAGAAGCAAGTCTTGAGGACTTGTTTTAGGTCCGAATTTGGATTCGGACCGTGATCATCTCTCGATCACGTCGTTTTCAACACGAGGCTAGTAACCCGTACGAAGACGAAGCTCGTGGCTTGGCGAAGTCATCCCGAGGAGCTCGGCGTGGATACGGATAGAGACGATTCCTACGAGAATCGTTCCGGTTGATGCCGTTCCCGCTACACGTCATACGGAAGGTATAACGTAGTTTAATTTCCTTTTATTGCAATTTTAATTTACGGTTATGTCTACACTTGTTGTAATAGCATGCGTGTGTTGTGTGTGTTGTAATAAATAGGAGTATTTATTATTTTTATTGCTTCCGCTGTGCTCATGTTTACGAAACATGATCGAACACACCTGCGCCATGGTCACAGGAAACCCATGATGGTATCAGAGCCCAGGTTGTGTTTCGACATAATCGTAAAATGGTTTTGCGATAGTCATAATGTATTTCTGGAAGTTTTCTAAATTTTGGAAATTTAGAAGTATTTATGGAAAATTTTCAATTTTGGAAAGTCTAGAAGTATTTATGGAAATCTTCCACTTTTGGAAAGTTGGAAGTATTTATGAAAATTTATATTTTCCATAAATAAAATATTTGATTAGATTCTGGAAATTTGTTTCCTAATTTAATCATGATTTGATTTGGGAAATCAAATCTTAAAATATTTTTTTTCCATAAGTAGTTTTAAAGATTTAGGAAATTGGTTTCCTAAATAGATTTTCCTTAATCAAATAATTCCATGAATAAAATATGTGATTAGATTTGGAAATTTGTTTCCTAATTTAATTATGATTTGATTTGGAGAATCAAATCTTAAACATATTTTATTTCCATAAATAGTTATGACATATAAGGAAATATAGACATGACATAATTGTATGCCATGTAATTGCATTAGATGCATAACATTATGCCATGCGTGTCGTGACATGTAGATGTATGCCATGTATGCCATGCCATGTAGATAATAGTTATTTGCATGCAAAGAGGATGAGACATAAAACCCTTAATCAATATTAAAGCCTACACCTTCCATTAATATGGTTAGAACCGAGTTCTGTTTCTTGTTTGGGTTGTTGGACTCTCTCCAAGCCCGGCTCGAACCTGAATATGTTCAAACCATGGAATAGTTTAATACTAATATGGTAAGAGTCAGAGGTCAATCGTTAGCTTTGGTTGTTGGACTCTCTCCAAGCTGGGCTAATTGGTTGAATGCACTCTAACCATATTAAAACTATGTCCTGATTAATGGGTTGGCTTTAACCTGGAGCATCGGTTTGTTGGACTCTCTCCAAGGTCGATGTAAAGGGAGGTGAAGTTGGGTGCTATGCATATGATGCATACTTGTTAATGTGTTAACAACCCGATGTATGTGTGAACATTCAATTAGTTGATAGCACATTGTGATAGTTGCATATCGGGATATGCAATCGGTATAAATGATACCCTACCGTCGTAATTATGAATGGCTTGTTGGACTCTCTCGAGGTTGTTCATAACTATGATGGATATCGACCATTCGGAGATGGACCTACAATCTCGAAGTGATTTTGGGGTTTTGAAATTGAAAAATGAATGGGATTTATAAATGTATATTGATGCATTTTAAAATCATTTTCTCATATATGCTCGTTTTGTATTTCTAGGTCAATAAATTGATCATGACGTCTTTGAATTTGCGCACTATTTTGGATTCGAACAAAGATTTGGGCCTAACTTCTGGGTGGCTTAGAAACACGAGAATTGTTCTCAAGCGGAAAAGCTTGCATATGTCCTTGAAGAGCCTCTTCTGGCCGTCTAAGGGCGATGCAACTCAGACCAAATGTTGGTCTATCGAAGCATGTGGCGGTCTACGGTGGCGAGTTGCATCATGCTAGCGGCGATGGTACAAGGCCGAGCGGCATGAGCATATGGATGCTAACACTATGGTCTTCCATCTTCATGAGTTGTTCGATGAGCAAGCGAGATCCGAAAGGTTCGAGGTCTCTAGGCTCCTCTTCACCACGAAGATGCAAGAAGGTTAAATCGTAGTGCGATTTGTGCTAAAGATGAGCGGGTACATCGCGGCTAGCTACCCTCGGTTTTGTGATGGATCATGAGTTAAGTATTGACTTAATTCGCATTGTTTGCCCAAGAGTTTCTCGCAATTTGTGATGAACTATCGGATGAACAAATTGGAATCCACCATTCAGAGCTCCTCAATATCTTGAAGAGGCTGTGGAGCCTTACAGTGAAGCATGAGGAGAAAGGCGGTTCATTAGTTGATTCCTCAAAGAAAGGTTCTAAGAGGAAGGCAAAAGAAGCGAGAAGAAAGGAAAGAAAAAAGGCAAAGAAGGTGGAACCGGTATAAAGGGCACTTGCCATCATTTGTGGCAAGGAAGGCCATTGAAAAGCTGCAAGATTTATCTTGAGTCCATGAAGAAGAAGAAGGCATCAGATGCCCCATCCTCTTGGTATCTTCGTTATTGATTGTCATTCTATTTCCTTAGACACTTGGGTATTGGATCTGGGTGTAGCTCACATATATGTAATGACATACGGGGCTAAGGAATAGAAGAAGACTTGTCGAGGAGTCAAATTTGCGAGTTGGCAATGGAGCAAAGGTTCTGCGTGCCATCGGAACTTATTTCTTTGAAGCTCCTAGTGGACTAGTCTTGGAAGCTGGACAATTGCTATTATGTTCCTTCTCTAATAAAGAACATTGTTTCTATTTCTGCTTAAATAGAAATGGTTTCCATTTAACGTTTAGTAACAATTGTTGTTATATAACTTTGAATGGCGTACTTTATGGCTGGAACTTTGAGTAATGGCATTTATCGTTGGGCGTATCCGGTGACATTTTCAATATCGAAGCGAGCAACAGCGTGCTCGAAAGGATAATCACATAGACTCCTATATGTGGCATTGTCGTCTTGGCCATATAAGCAAGAAACGCATGTCCGAATTACACCGATGTGGAATTCTGGAATCGTTTGAATTGGATTCATACGATACATGCGAATCATGCTTAAAGGCAAGATGACTAAGTTACCTTTTGGAAAAGGTGAGCAGTGGGAGAGTTACTAGGTCTAATACATCTTGATGTATGTGGACCTATGTCAACTCAAGCATTAGGAGGCTATAGCTACTTCATTACCTTCACGATGATCACTCACGGTTTGGGTATGTGTTCTTGATGAAACACAAGTCTGAAGCCTTTGAAAGGTTCAAGAATTCAGAAATGAAGTAGAGAAACAACATGACAAAGTATTAAAATACTTGATCGGATCGAGGTGGTGAATACTTAAGTCAGAGTTTCTTGATTATCTAAGAGACAATGGCATATTGTCTCGATGGACTCCGCCTATACACCCACCCGGATAATGGTGTATCCGAGAGGCGAATCGGACCTTGTTGGACATGGTCAGTCAATGATGAATCATGCAACTCTTCCCAAGTCCTTTGGGGTTATGCACTTGCATAAATTTGTTTACTTGTTAAACATAATGCCTACCAAGGTAGTCTCAACTACTCCATATGAGATATGGAATGGTAAGAAACCTCATGTATCTTACTTGAAGATATGGGGTTGTCCTGCTTATGTGAAGCGGACTGTATCAGACAAACTGGATGCTAAGTCTGATAAATGTCTATTTATTGGATACCCTAAGGAAACAAGGGGTTACCAATTCTATCATCCTGTGGAACAAACGGTGTTTGTTTCAAGGCATGCTGTGTTTCTAGAGAAAGAGTTTCTCTTGCAAGAAAACAGTGGGAGTGTCGTTGAGCTTGAGGAGGCTCGAGAGACTCAAATAGACATTGATGAGATACCTGGTGAAGCACAACAGCCGACAACTCATAGTGATGAGCAATCGGCTGGACCTAATGTAACACCACATCTTCGTAGATCTGGTAGAACACGCAATATTCCTGAGAGATATGGATTTCTCATAAGTGAATCGAACGACGTGTTACTCATTGATGATGAGGAGCCTACCAGTTATGAAGAAGTGCTGACAAGTTCAGAAAGGGATAAGTGGCTTGGTGCCATGAAGTCGGAAATGGATTCCATGTACGAAAACCAAGTTTGGAACTTGGTTGACCCACCTGAAGGCATAAAGCCTATAGGGTGCAAGTGGGTTTTCAAGAAGAAAACCGACATGGATGGTAATGTGATTACCTATAAGGCTAGATTGGTGGCGAAAGGATATCGTCAAAAACAAGGTGTTGATTATGACGAAACCTATTCGCCTATAGCTATGCTTAAATCCATTCGGATGCTCCTGGCCATAGCGACTCATTATGATTATGAGATATGGCAGATGGATGTGAAAATAGCTTTCCTTAATGGAAACCTGCTCGAGGACGTGTATATGATACAGCCTGAGGGTTTCACATCGATTGATAAAACCAAGGTATGCAAATTGCGACGATCCATTTATGGATTGAAGCAAGCATCCAGGAGCTGGAATATCCGTTTTGATGAGACGATCAAAAAGTTTGATTTCTCACAAAATCCAGACGAACCTTGTGTGTACAAGAAGGTTAGTGGGAGTGCAGTCGTGTTCCTAGTATTGTATGTCGATGACATATTACTTATAGGAAACGATGTGTCCATCTTACAGTCAGTTAAGGTTTGGTTATCCAAGACATTCTCCATGAAAGACCTGGGAGAAGCAACCTACATCCTTGGGATTAAGATCTATAGAGATAGATCGAAACGGTTGCTTGGTCTTTCGCAGTCTACATATATAGACCGAGTGCTAAAGAGGTTTAGCATGTCGGAATCCAAGAAAGGTTATCTGCCCATCAGGCATGGGGTACACCTTTCGAAGTCTGTGTGTCCGCGCACAGAAGACGAGAGGATTTGCATGAGTAAGATTCCCTATGCATCCGCAATAGGATCTATCATGTATGCTATGTTATGTACGAGGCCCGATGTATCGTATGCTCTGAGTGTCACGAGCAGATACCAGTCTGATCCAGGAATGGATCATTGGGCGGCTGTTAAGACGATCCTTAAGTACTTGAGAAGAACTAAGGATGTGTTCCTAATATATGGAGAAGGGGACATGGTGATACGCGGGTATATAGATGCGGCTTCGCAGACAAGGATGATTCCAGGTCTCAGTCAGGATACGTGTTCACCTTGAATGGGGGCGCAGTGAGTTGGAAAAGTTCCAAACAAGAGACTGTAGCGGATTCTACCACTGAGGCAGAATATATTGCAGCTTCGGAAGCAGCAAAGGAAGCGGTTTGGATCAAGAAGTTCGTTCATGAACTTGGTGTGATTCCGGCCATTGTTGAAGCAATACCGGTCTACTGCAACAACAATGGAGCAATTGCACAGGCGAAAGAGCCAAGGTCTCATCAACGATCCAAACATGTGCTTCGCCGCTATCATCTTATCAGAGAGATCATCAGTAGGAATGAAATACAAATCGAGAAAATTCCCACTGAAAGGAACTTAGCGGATCCTTTGACTAAAGCATTACCTCAAAGTAAGTTTGAGGGTCATGTTGGTGCTTATGGTATTGGATACCGTAGCGATTGGCATTAGGCCAAATGGGAGTCTGTTAGTAATATATGAGAGATGTCCTAAGGCAATCGCCTTATGTATGAACCATTTATATGATAAATGAAGATTCACTATTTGAGTATACATGTTTAATGTATTTGATTGGATCTGAAACTCATTTACTGAATGTCCACGATACGATTCACAGCATGAGAGAATTTGTGATTGGATCACAACTAGTGAGTATCTCTACATGTGTAATTGTGATGTATCGGAATTATCCCTAGTCGATGAATTGATGGATTTGGACACCATCAATTCTGTCGAGACTAGCACGAGGTATACTCCTTGGTGTATCCAAGCAGCTGATTCTCACTGGCTGGAGACATAGTGATGTCCGGAGTTGATCGTGGATGCTAGTTATGGTAACTAGTTCATTGGAGTGACCAGCCGTAAGACTTCATATGGTTCTCTACATATATAGATATGTCAATGAAGTTCTTACTGTGGCTTAAGTGCGATGTTCCTTTGACTTGCGGTATTCAAGTCATCTTGATCATGGAGACTTATGCTTTGACATCTTAAGCAAACATCTCTAAGGAGATGTGGACCCGGTATGATTGGGTATAAGTCGAAGTGATCGAAGGTGTTTGAATAGCCTATAAAGGATTCACCACTCCTTGCGAGGAGATGTATACCCATGGCCTCTCGTCGGATTGTTACTAAAGTCTTTGGCCAAAGCATTACATGTTTAGAGTAAAGTACTCTTCGATACATGTGGAGTAACTAGAATCCGTAGGACGAGGAAATGATACTTGGGCTAGGTGTGACGTAGTCAGCCTAGTGGGGACTGACACAATAGACCATGTCCTGAACCAAGTGGGTATAAGATGAGTGAAGGGAATGGGGCACGATTCATTCGAGCATCAAGGGTTTCGTAAATAGTTCTCGATCAATCGTTGATCTTTTCGGTTAATTGGGGATCATGATGTACTACTAGGTGCCACTCATGATCGTTCTATAATTAATGGTTAATTATAGACGGCCAACATAAACCGAGAACCTATTTGGTCACACGCACAACGAGTGTAATCCAAAGGATTTAAAACGAGCTAGAGAATGGGATTCTCAGACCGAGAGAAACTATGTTTGGTTGGACCAAACATAAAGCGAGCATGAAATTGTTTCAGTCGCAATGGAAGCGTGGATGGGCAGTGTCTTATGAAGACATAATTGATGGACCAAAATGGTTTGGTCCTAATCCAATGGATGAGAATAAACCAAAGGGTTTGGTTTATATTAAACGAATGAACCAAAGGTTGGTTCGGTTCGTTTTAACTTAAAATAAACCATCATGGTTTGGTTTATTTTAACTTATCTTAATGGAGCGGGTTAACGGGCTTTATGGATATGATCCATTAACCATTAAGAGAATTAGTTCTCTATAAAATAGGGATTAAACCCTAACCCTAAACCTAATAACCCCTCCCTCTCCTATTCGGCGCCCAACTCCAGGCCGCCGCCAGCCAAAGGTCCTCCAACCGCGCCCGAAGGTTGCTTCCTTCCTCCTCACGCGGCGTCAGCTGCCGGAAGAGTTCCGGTCATCCTCCTTAGGTTTGGCATCAAGGTGAGCACTTTGCTTCCTTGGTTTTGGCCGGCGCCTACTCCTCCACCAAGCTGTCCAGTTTTCTGGACAGCTTCTTCTCCTCTCGTCGGAGCATCGTTTAGACGACGGTTAGTGCTCCGACAGCGGCTAACATACCGGGGATTTGATCTCCGGTAATCCTCTGAGGTGGAGGACGGCGATTCTGGCCAATCGGTTGACGAATACCTCTCCGGAGAAGCAAGTCTTGAGGACTTGTTTTAGGTCCGAATTTGGATTCGGACCGTGATCATCTCTCGATCACGTCGTCTTCAACACGAGGCTAGTAACCCGTACGAAGACGAAGCTCGTGGCTTGGCGAAGTCATCCCGAGGAGCTCGGCGTGGATACGGATAGAGACGATTCTTACGAGAATCGTTCCGGTTGATGCCGTTCCCGCTACACGTCATACGGAAGGTATAACGTAGTTTAATTTCCTTTTATTGCAATTTTAATTTACGGTTATGTCTACACTTGTTGTAAAAGCATGCGTGTGTTGTGTGTGTTGTAATAAATAGGAGTATTTATTATTTTTATTGCTTCCGCTGTGCTCATGTTTACGAAACATGATCGAACACACACACGCCGCGGTGCCGGAAACCCAACAAGACTCACACTAAACTATCGTTCACCGCAAGAATGTTGAATGTCAAGGCAGAGCACAATGTGTCTGAAGAGTGTTTTAATAATTTTGTTCAAGCTTTTGAAGAGGCATTGTCGCGTGATAATATCTTAATGATTTGTATGCAGTATGAAAAAGCGATGAAAGAATTAGGTCTCCCAGTGGAAAGAATTGATGTGTGCAGAGATGGTTGTATGTTATATTGGGGAGATGATGCAGATGTGGATGTTTGTAAATTCTGTAATCAAGATAGGTACAAGAGAACTAGTAGGAGGCAGCAACGACGTAAATCATATAGTCAGTTGTTTTATTTGCCTTTAACTCCTAGGTTACAAAGGCTTTATGCATCAAAGACAATCACGAACACATGACTTGGCATGCAAATCATCAAATGTAAGAGGGACTAATGTGTCATCCATCGATGCAGAGGCGTGGAAAAATTTTGATAGAACATATTCTGATTTTGCGAAGGAGACTCGAAATATTAGGTTAGGTCTCTGTGCTGACGGATTTGCTCCATTTGGTAAATCAGGAAGACACTATTCTTGTTGGCCAGTTATATTAACTCCGTATAATCTTCCGCCTGGGATGTGCATGAAAACACCGTATATGTTTTTAACATTGGTTGTGCCTGGCCCAAAAATCGAAGAAGTTAATAGATGTTTATATGCAACCATTGATTGCGAGCTAAAACAACTATGGGATGAAGGTTTTCCTACATACGACGCTCATACTAATCGATGTTTGTGATGAAGGTCGCTCTTCTTTGGACCATAAATGACTTTCCGACTTATGGTATGCTATCAGGTTGGAGTACTGCAGGGATCTTAGGATGCCCAATATGTATGGAGAGATCAAAGTCGATTAGATTGAAGCATGGTAAGAAGCCGAGTTATTTTGATTTACCACTAAATCATAATTTCAGAAGGAATAAAGATGAATTCACTAGGAATCGAATTGAAAGAACACCTCCGCTATTGAGATTGACTGGTCAAGATATTTGGTACAGAGTTCTTCACTTTCCATCTGTTATTGAAGAGCCACATGATACAACTTATGAATATGGAAGCAACCATAAATGGACCAAACGAAGTATATTTTGGGAGTTACCGTATTGGTTTAGTAATTTGATTCATCATAATCTCGATGTTATGCATATTGAGAAGAATGTTTTTGATAATCTGATAAATACTGATGATGGATATCAAAAACAAAAGATAATCTGAATGCAAGAAAAGATATGCGACTCATTTGCAAACGACCACCTTGATGTTGATGAAAATAGTAAAGGACCAAACCAAAGCGGTTTATACATTGAATAAGGAACAGACGTGTTGTTTGTGAATGGTTGAAGTCATTGAGATTTCCTGATGGCTATGTTTCTAATCTTGGGAGATGTGTCGATATGAAGGAATGCAAATTGATGGGTTTGAAAAGCCATGATTGCCATATATTCATGGAAAGACTTATTCCTATTGCCTTTAAAGAACTCTTACCGAATTTTATGCAGGGTGTCATTCTGAGTTAAGTATTTTCTTCATGATATATGCTCAATAGTTTTGGGATATTCACACATGGAGAAGTTAGAGAGAGACATTCCAATTATTTTGTGCAATTTAGAAAGGATTTTTTTTGATTCAATGGAACATCTTTTGGTTCACTTGCTATATGAGGCCAAAGTTGGAGGACGATTCATTATCGATGGATGTATCCTTTTGAAAGGTATAATTCACATATTCTATATTTTAATATTGCATAAAAATGTTTATTTTTAATATATTTATTTCTAATACAATTTGTTATATTACAATCGATTCTTATATCATTTGAAGAAAAAAGTGAAAAATAAGGCACATGTTGAAGCCTCTATTGTGAATGCATATATTGTGGAGGAAGTAACAACTTTCGTATCATATTATTTTGAGCCTCACGTTCAGACCAAAAGACGGAAATCCGGAAGGAATGATGAAGGTCCTGTCGATCCCAATTTAAATTCTTTCTCAATTTTTAATTATCTTGGTCGACCAAGTGGACCATGTAAGCAACGATACTTAACTGATCAAGAATGGCAGGCAGCCCATATATATGTTTTACTTAATTGTCCAGAAGTATCGCCATATTTCGAGTTAGTATATATTTCCTATTTCTTCGTCAAGTGTTAATTTGTTTATGTTATAATACAATTTTTTATTATAGGATTTTCCAAAACTTATACTCTGAAATCCCGACACGTGACTTTGATCACTTCTGCGATCAGGAATTTGCACCTTGGTTCAAATCATATGTAAGCAATTTTAATTACCTCATTTTTGTTTAGACATATCTTAACTTTTAAATAAATATCATTTTCATTTGAGTATAGGTTTATGATAATCAAACTCACGTTCAGCAAGAAGAATTGCTAATCCATCTATCATGGGGTCCAAAATCAATGGTACGACTTGCCAAAGATATTTCATAGCGGATATAATTTCCACACTCAAGAATATGGAAATGGAAAGAGTACAAATGAATAGTGGAGTATGTGTTGATCTTCCAATGATGGAGGTGCAAGCAATGAATTTTATGGTTTGTCGGATGAAATTATAGAGATTGATTATCCCGTCCGTAAATGCGAGTTATCTTATTTATGTGTCATTTGGTTTGACGTCAGTGGATGAAGGTGCATCCACAAGATAATTTGGTTGAAGTAAATCATAAAAGATTTTATAAGAGATATGAACCATTTATTTTGGCACAACAACAAGCGATTCAAGTTTTCTATGCTCCATATCCTAGTTCGAGGCGTGACAAAATGAATGGTGGGCTGTTTGTAAAACAAAAGCACGAGAAAAAAATTGAAGAGCGGCAAGACATTGCATATCAACAAGACAAAGTTACAAATATGTTTCATACCAAGAATATATAATTCCAACGTTACGAGATCCCAAATGAGTAGTGATAAACGTGGATGCAATCAAAATTGATGATAATGATGAAGAGGAGGAGGGGATGAGGAGGAGGCGGCGAGGAGGAAGAGGAGGAGGAGACCGAGGATGAGGATACTGATGATGAGGAAGATGATAATGAGGACTTTGCAATTTGGCGCCTAGGGTAAGTTTTTATATATATAATTTTAGTTTTAAACTATAATTTTACAAATTTTCTTAGCTCAATTATTTGTTTATATAATGTCTCATTATTAAATTTATATCTTTTGTCTCTGTATGTTTTGTATAATTTGTTCTTATAGGTTATTGGTGAAATCAGCTTAGCGCTAGCTAGCAGATTCTCATATCTTCATTATGCATATTGTAAGTTTTCATGTTCTTCATTAAGCATAAAAGTTTTATTTTCTTTATTCTAATTTTGTTTTTGGTTGATAGTTTCGACGTGGTGAGAGACAACAGAGTACTAGCAGTGGGCCGAGTGATCCACCGTCACAAAGACTATACCTACTTGCCCTCCCGATCTTCTGGACCTTCACATGATCACCGCCAAGATTATCTCATCTCATTCGCAAGACACCTTCCCATTCTCGATTCAATTGCACTGCAGACACTCCTCCACTGAGAACATCGAAAGTCGACCATATATATTTCCTATGGGAGATTCGTAAGTAATATAAGTATTATAATTTTTAAAATATCTTAATTATTTATTCAAATTTTTTTCACTTGATCGTAGGTTTAAAATTCCACATTATTCGCGAGATCAATAAAATCGTGAATAACTATTGGAGAGGAGATTCTTTGTCATACTCGAGCACGCCAGACCTACAAAAGAATTATGGTGGTGCGAGTTTCGTATAATTGATTCATTTTATATATTAAATAAGTGATTATATAATCAATTGTTTTATTTTCATCTCAGTGGAGATTTATTTGGGACCCTAGTCAAGACTTGGAAGTTAAAAGAATTTTTAAAAAAAATGTGGCGATCATATCCGGCATGTATTGAGTCATGCCAAATCTCGGAAAAACCACTGTGTCACGTCAAAAAATTGGAGTAAAATCTCCAATTATTGGCAATCGGATGAGAGCAAAAAGAAGTCAATAGAATAAATTAAATCAAGCACGTAATTCGAGACTTATCGCAACATATCTTGGCGGATCTATAAATATCGAGGAGCATTCACGTAGATTGGTAATTTTAAATTCTACAATTAGTTTTTAAATTTATTTCAGATTATTATTTTATTTCTAACATTCTTATATTTAGTCTAAGGAATTGGGAAAGGAGCGAATTTATAGATACTTTGCTCGCAGACTTTCCAAAAAAAAAGATAAGACTTGGAGTGGAGATAGAGCTCGAGCTATTAAGGTTTGAAATAATCTTTAAACTTACTTTATAACTTTAATTCTGTTAGTTATGTAAATGCTCGATTAAATTTTTAATTTTGTGTAGGAGAGATATGATCGCTATCCTCATCTCGAGAGAATTTGAGAGATAGGGTGATCGAGGATCCGAGCCATCTGTTAGTAATAATATGGATTTATGGCTTGAGGCGAGTGGAGGATCTAAAGGGGAAGGATACTAGGTATGGGTTCTCTGAGCGAATGCATAATGCTCCTCGTAGATCTATTTCTTTAGCGCACAGATACACAACTTGACCGAGGAGGTTAGCAATTTGAAGGGCATAATACATGAAAGAGATCGAAATTTTAGCAATACAACATCAAAACTCACAAGGATCAGAAATGATAGAGATCGGCGACAACAAGCCTTTCTTATGCGCCAGTTTGACAAAGAATTTATACGGTTCAAGTCATATTCCTCCTAGGTCAAGACGATGATGGTGGCGAGCGATGATGATATATTGTATGCATGTTTTTAATTAGTACCTTTAAAATTGTTTAGTTTATTTAGTTTGTTACTCCTTCATTTTTTACATTTTTTATTAGTACTTTTTATTTTGTTTTAAACAGGAATGATCTATGAAGTCAATCCTTATGACGGTTGAAAATGCACATCATTGTAAGTCTTTGCATATTTATTTTCGTGTTAGTATATAGTTTTTTTTAATGTATGATACTTTTTGCTATTTGTTTCTTTTCTAATGCAGGTAGAAGAATGTATTGTGTGATTGCTTACCAGATTCTCTTTTTTTTCCCCATGTGTTGAGATCTTTTGTGGACATTGTTATTTGGATATCATAACTATGTTGATGTTTGAAATGTTGTAGGATATAACTTTTTATTTGGATATCTTTTGTTGGAATGTTGCTTATTATTTTGTTGTATTGAATGTATGTGTGTTTTGTTTGTATTGAATGTATGTGTGTTTTGTTTGTATTGAATTTATTGTGTTTTGTTGTGTGTGTGTGATAATTTGTATATACGATAGAATATCGAAACGGCATAAAGTCACATCAATTTTTTTCTTTATGCAAATTTAGCGACAAATATCCCAATTCGTTGCTAAATCTCGATAAATCTGCGATTTAACTGATGATTTAAATTTAAATGCAAAATTTATGACAATTTAGCAACAAATCAATCTGCGACAAATTTTACCTTGAAATTTCTTCTAATTTTGCAACGAAATTTATTTCGTCGCAAATATTTGCAACGGAAAACGAATTCGTCGCAAAAATTTTGCGACGAATTTGGAAACATCGCAAATTTACCAACGAATTCCTTTTTTCGTCGCGAAATTACCAACGAAAAAATTTATTCGTCGCAAAAAATTGTTTTTTGCGATGAATTTTGCGACGAATTTGTATCAGTCGCAAATTTACCAACGAATTCCTTATTTCGTTGCGAAAATTTCTGACGAAAAAATTAATTCGTCGCAAAATTTTGCAACGAATTACAAATTCGTCGCAAAATTTTGCGACGAATTCTGCGACGAATTTGAAAAATCGGGGTAACTTTTGCAACAAAATTTGGGACGAATTTTAAAATTCGTCCCTAATTTTCGTCGCTAAAATTCATCGCAAAAATTCGTCGCTATTTTTGTCGCTAAAATTTGCGACGCTTTATTCCCAACAAAAAATTTTTTGTCGCTAAATTCGTCGCAAATTTTTTTTGCAACGAATTTTTTTTTTAAATTCGTCGCTAAATTCGTCCCAAATTTCTGTTTTTTTTGTAGTGAATTGATACATTGCATGTGTTTTATTGTTCATAATATATTTGGTGATGGATTGTAATTTAATCAAAATTTTCATTTGTTCTTTTAGTATCGCTGAAGGTTTTTTTTATGAAATTGCTATGCTCTAGAAGATTTTAGTTTAGATCTGTTTTAGCATGTTTTTTTTTCAAGACTTGAAACTATGTAAAAGATTGTGGCTGAGCAATATTTTAAGCAGTATTTTGATTTAATGAATGTATTTTCAACTTGCAAGTGCCATTATTTTCAATTTCAATAGATCTGTTTCTTACTTTCTTTGGCTGATTTTGGAAAACGGGATCTATAACTTATTTTGATTTTAATTAGTCTGTTTCCCACTTGCACGTGGATTTGCTTCGAGAAGATATACATCTCCAGCAGCACTAATAGCATACTGACAATTCATAAGCCCTCATACATTTAATTGTTTGGCCAGCTTTGTCGTCCATTGTCTAATTATATCTAAACACTGACCTGACACAGTTTGTATGGGAAGTGAACATGCTGAATCACCAAAATGAACACCAACTTGTTATATGTGCTCAATGATGCCACCAATCACCACAGTCCCCTTTGAGTCAGCTAATGCATCAACATCAATTTCAATGGCATCATTAAGATACTTATCTATCAAGATAGGACGCTCTGGATCCACCTCTACTACATTCTCAAGGTATTTTACAAGTTTATCATCGCTATAAACTATTTCCATTGCTCGTCCACCCAAGACATATGAAGGTCTAACTACAACAGGATAGCCAATGTCACTGGCAATTGAGATGACATCTCTTTCACTCTTTGTTATGCCTCCTTTAGGTTGTTCAATCATAAGGTTATTAAAAATTGCATTAAATTGTTCTCTATCTTCTGCGGCATCAATGGAATCAGGTGACGTTCCCCATATTTGCATAAGCCCTGTTCCAGTGGAAGATACCAATTTTCGCTCTTCGAGGTAATGTTGTACAAGAAGAGCAAGCTTTAGAGGTGTTTGTCCACCAAACTGCACGATAATGCCATGAGGCTTCTCCAAGTAGCAACAAGAATATGCGGAATCTAGCCCTCAGGGTACAGTGCAAGACAAAAGCAGAGAAGCATTTTATAGAAAAATATAGTTCGATTTTTCATTGCGATATCGTTCGGTGAAAAATTTAGGAAAAATCTATTCGATCGGTCCTGGGATCTAGAAGTTTACCTAGTGAATGGAGTACAGTTTCAACATTGGACTATCGTTCAGGGATGGTGCGATTGTAGAGTCTGGACTCAACCGTGAAAAAACTACGAGTGCTTCCTTGATTTACCCTTGGTAGCTGATGGAAGTCACTTGGACTTCGACCTTATCCGACTCAGCTATTGGCGAGGTATCTTGAAGGTTCGTGGGACAGAACTAATCACTCTCAAGGATTAATCGAACCGAAGGTTCGAATACCCTGATGTCAATTAAAAAAAACATAATCCATGACTCATTTTGGAAAAATAAAATCGTAAATGTGTGTGTTCCTCCAAGCGCATAACAGGATCTACATCCCTTTCAAAAATCTTATCTTCAAAGTGAATAATTTATAAATTAGATTAAACAACTAACAGATAAAAGTACTATTGTTAAATAAAGTCATAACAATATTGAAGCTAAGAAAACCACAATAACTCTCCTTGTGGATTCATATAAGATGAACATATAACAGTTGAATAATTTGCAAATCATAAACTAGATTAAACAACATACCAACTGATAAAAGCACTGTTGTTAAATAATGTCATGACAACATTGAAACTAAGAAAACCACAATAGCTCTCGATGTGGACTCATATAAGATGAATATACATCGGACAATTTCACAACTAATTTCATAAGTGTTTAAAGTTCAACTCAAATAACAATTTGAAATAACATGTTTAATCATCATCACTAATTTGTAAAGCCTTCAAATGTTACTTTATCTCTTTCAATGCATTAGGTACATACCGATTAAACTTCTATCATTAGGTACACACCAAAACAATGACCTAAAGTGAGATTTTGAATCTTAAATTTTCCTAAATAACCTTAACAAATATCTGACATTCACATTCATGGCAAGGGACCCAATGTCGGTGGAGCTTTGGCCTGCTGCAAGGAGTGACGGATCTTTGGCTTGCCGCGAGGATGCCGGCGGAGCTTTGGTCCGCTGAAAGGATGGTGGATGGTAGCGGAGCTTTGGCCTACCGCCAGGGGCAATAGAGCTTTAGCAGTGGAGCTTTGGCCTACCGTCAGGGGCGTCCGATTGTGATACACACACACACACACACACACACACACACACACACACATTTGAGCATCTATATTATCCATCGTTCGATCTCCTAGGATTCAAGAATTAGACTATAGTGTTCATCCGATCGGACGGTGGATAATAGAGGTGCTCGCGGATGCTCACAGATGATGTAGGGGATCATTTGACCCTCATCCACTCCTGTTGAGCCTCATGCGGAGCCACAGTTAGCTTCTACATGCCAATGCTTAGAAGAAGAAGTTGAATGTAATTGTCATACAACTATAGAGTCAAATGTAGAATACAAAGATTTAGATCTATCTAATAACGATTCAATAGAAGAAATAACAACAAATACAAAAATCATAAATATGGCCTATGTGTTGTGACACTTCAGGACCTAAAGATCTTGACAATATAATTTCAAAACTAGAAATTATTGTCTAGTCGAGCTCTAGTCGACTAGACAGCTGCAATCGAGCTCTAGTCGACTACTAACCAGTCGACTGGTTTTGAAATTATATCTAGTTTTTCTAGTTTTGAAATTATGTCGTCAAGATCTTTAGGTCCTGAAGTGTCACAACACATAGGCCATATTTATGATTTTTGTATTTGTTGTTATTTCTTCTATTGAGTCGTTATTAGATAGATCTAAATCTTTGTATTCTACGTTTGACTCTATAGTTGTATAACAGTTACATTCAACTTCTTCTTCTAAGCATTGGCATGTAGAAGCTAACTGTGGCTCCACAGGAGGCTTAACAGGAGTGGATGAGGGTCAAATGATCCCCTACATCATCTGTGAGCATCCACGAGCACCTTTATTATCCACCGTCCGATCGGGTGAACACTTGAACAGTCGACTGGTCATAACCCCAGTCGACTGCTCAGAGTCGACTAGGTTGCCAAGTATCAAAACACTTGACTAGTCGACTGGTTTATAACCCCAATAGACTGATAATTAAACCTCAAACATGAGGTTTAACTCAAGTATGATCTCTTTATATTTGATAGACCACCCTTAGCCTAGACCTAAGTCTTATAGCCACCTCCATCAGCCTCACGTTTATCGGATCCCTCCAAGTCATCCATGACTTATTCATCCATACGCTAGTCTTCAGGTACTTTCATCCGCTATTATCATGCTAATCAGGTCTACATTGTCATGGTACATTTGGGCTTACGCTGTCAAGCTACACCTTGGACTTTACGCTGCCAAATATTAGACTTGCGTCACCAAGACTATCACTTGGACTTTGTGCCACCAATATCACACCCTTGGACTTCCCAAATGTCAAGATCCATTTGGACTTATGCCACCAAGACTCCATGCTTAGACTTTACGCTACCAAACATTAGACTTATGCTGCAAGACCCATGCTTGGACTTTACACCGCCAATATCACACTCTTGGACTTCCCTTGCCAGCTCCATGTTGAACTTTCCAATTGCCAAGACCCATGCTTAGACTTTCTATGTCAAGTACTCAAGACTTGGACTTTTCATGCTAAGTACACAAGACTTGGACTTTTCATGACAATCACATCATCATACATTTTGTCGAATATTAAAATATTAATCGAGTCAAACTTGAGTCTGGTCAATCGTGACTTGGGCCGATTGCACCAACAAAAACCTACTATAAACTAGGAATAATAAACCCAGATTTAACAATTAAATCCCCAGAACTAAAATATGCTAACTGGGAAGTAGAAGAATATAAAATACACATTAAACAACTATGTGAACTAAACCTTATCAGAAGATCGACTTCTAGACATAGGAGCCCAGCCTTTATAGTAAAAAAGGGATTTGAATAGCGAAGAGGACAATCTAGAATGGTATTCAACTACAAAAGATTAAATGACAATTGCCACAATGATGGATATAAGAGCCTTGACAAGGAACAACTAATAAATAAAATACAACTATCAAAATGGTATTCAAAATTCTGCATGAAGTCTGAATTTTGGCAAGTAAAAATGCATCTAGAATCCATAGAATGGACTACTTTCACATGCCTGGAAGGATATTTCAAATGGTTAGTAATGTCTTTCGGCATAAAGGTAGCACCTCATATTTTTTAAAGAAAAATGGATGAGATCTTTAAGGGAACTGATAAGTTCATGTGTATATACATAGATGATATTTTAGTATTTTCAAAACCAAAAAAAGAACACTTTGCACATTTACAATTGATCTTCACACTAATAAAACAACATGGTTTAATTATCTCAAGAAAGAAAATGAAAATAGCAACCTGACACATAGAGTTTTTAGGAGCGGAAATAGGAATTGGGAAAATAATGTTACAACCTCATATAACAAAAAAATTTCTTAATTTCCCAGATAAAATAGAAAACACAAGGGAATTAAGAGCATTTTTAGGATTACTAAACTATGCTCGACAATATATAAAAGATGTGGAAAAAATAAGTGGACCATTATATAACAAAACAACACCAAAAGAGCATAAAAAGTTTAATCAACAAGACATATAATTAATAGGGAAAATAAAAGAAAAAGTCAAAAACCTACCATCTTTAGCGTTGACATTAGACAACGACTATATGGTAATTGAAACGGATGGTTGTGAATGCAGATAGGGAGAAGCATTATATAAGAAAAACTCTAAATATTATCCCAAAACTCAGGAGGTTTTATGTAGATATGCCTCCAAAAAATATAAGGAAAAGGGACATTTGGCATCCCTAGACTACGAAATCTTAGTAGTAGTTTATTGTTTAGAATCATTCTATCTATTTATATGCAACAAGAAGGAGATAACCATCAAAATAGATTGTGAGGTCATAGTCAAATACAACAAACAAACAAAAGGAAGACGAAAAACACTGTCTGCAAAAAGATGGATAAAATTCACAGACATGATAATTAACAAATGACTTAAAATACACTGGGAACATATAAAGGGAAGTAATAACTCTCTAGTTGATACACTACCTCGATTATTTGTATAATACAGATGGAAAAGATAAGAAAGGCGAAGACATATGTTCTAAATAGACAAACATACAGACAAAGAACAAAAATAGGACCACAAGAATTAAGGGTATAAAACAGAATTGAAGAATAGTACAGAACTAAGTTCAAACCTCAACTGGACAAAATACAAACAACCATCATTGACAATATATGGAACATTCCGACAATACCGGGGATAGCACCTTACAAAATTGGGGTCATGAATGCCCTAATCTATTATTTCTTACACCAACAATATTTTTATAACATTCCAAGACAAATTGAAAAATACGCCTACTATGGCATATTAATCGAACCACATGCAGGCATATATACCAATTGGGAAGAAATAAGACCCTTGGTGCTTAAAGATACTAAGGAAGCAATGTTCTTAGGGTATGATTCTCTTGAAGAAGCCCTACTATCAATCCGAAAGGAAGTAGGCCTAAACTACTGTTAGTGAAAGTCCTAGAGTCAATCATGTGATGATTGTTGTATGGACTTTGTTGTATCATATTTCTATTTATAAATACATTTTTTTATGGTTATTATACTTACTTGTATTGGTGCCAAATAACTAAGTATAATAACATCCTTGAGTAGAAGATTCTTATCTATATCAATCGATTGGTTGAATCGATAATGAAATGATATAGAGAACACTACTTTTAATCATTCCTAGTCAAGTATTAATATTCAGCGACAATGTTAATGCGAAGAGTCTAACATGTAGGTCAACTCGATGACTTGATCTCACAAGTCATGGATATGAGATATCAAGTTGACACATGGGTATGCATTGGAGAATGTATACTGAATGATCCGCCATAAGAAAGTATCATGGATCGTTATATGAGTGTCATATACTTTCTCATGTGACTATTAGTATGACTATTAGTCCTTGGATCTGAAATCACCATAGTTCCCTACATAAAGAGTTGCATACTTTGACTTCATCAAACGTTACCCGTAAATGGATGGACTATAAATGCGATTACTGAGTATGTAACAAATTATGCAGAGGGATGTGAGTGATGTAGATGGGATCTATCCCTCCTATATGACGGGAGTGACATCATGATTCTTGATAGAGTGAGACCACTAAGTGCATGGTCATGCCCAAATGAGCTCAATATGAGATATTGAGCTCATTTGATTAGAGTGAGTCTACTTGGAGTTCAAGATATAGATTGTACAGAGGATAACACGGTCTATGTCTCAATTGGTCAATCTAGATGTCAAGGATAGAGGGACATTGTCACATATTGTGAGAGTCACAATTAGTAGTCACAAAGGTGATGTTGGATCTCAACATTCTTATAACTTGGGTAGTAATGATGTGTTGTTAGATACCGCTCATTGCTTATGTTTCTAAATCAGTTTAGAAACATTGCCAACATTACAAGAACCTATAGGGTCACACACAAAGGGCAATTAGATGGAGATTAGGTTCATATGATGGACCATGAGGATTAGGTTCATGTTGTTAGGGCAATCTCTTGTCATGATAAGGTTTTGATGTGTGTGGCAAAGGGTTTAAGTTAGATTGTTATTATGATTTGATATGTGCGTTGGAGTCTTGCAGGGCTTAGTAATTTGCACATGGAGCCTAGGCGGGTTCACCGCTCATAACCTCGTGCTTGAGTCAGAGAAGGAGCATTGCAGAGTCGTGCCCTTGATGCTGCCGAGGGACCGCCGGACGAAATGACTTGAAGCAAAGCCAAGGAAGCAGACTTCGGAGGCAAGAGACGCGAAGGAGCATTGCAAAGCCGTGCGCCTGATGCTGCCGAGGGACGTAGCCGCGAATGAAGAGAGCTTCGGCGAGGGACTTCGAGTGAAAAGAGAGAATGAGTGAAATGTAAGTAGCTCATTAGGTGAACTTGGCCATTTGGCTAAGTGTCGGATGGGATTTCCGACATCAGTTGACTACCATGTTAATGGTAGTCGACTACTCTAAGTCGACGGTGACTCGACTAGTGTTCGAGTCCAGTTCAAGTGTCAACAGTCGACTGCCATGGAATGACAGTCGACTGCGAGACCACCAGTCGACTGATGAAGGCATCAGTCGACTGGTCACAAGTGTTTCGGGCACAGAATGAAGTCGAGCTCACGGAGCACTCGACTGATCGAGCATCAGTCGACTGATGGCAATATCAGTCGACTGATGCCAGTGTCGTTGGATGAAATCAAACGTGGAAAGTAGTCGTTATTGGGCAACGGCTACAGGACCAGTCGACTGATAGGGACATCAGTCGACTGCTCCTGTGTCAATGGGAAGAAAACCTCTTCCTCTATAAAGAGGAATGGTGTGAGGCTTTGGGAACCTAATTCTTCAACTCATAACATCTCCCAAAGTGCTCTAAGGGTTTTTCCACTCTTCTTCTTGTGCTAATTCTCATTCAATTGTAAGAAGAGGGATTGTAAAGAGGTTACCTCCACCTAGCTTGGTGCAAAGGAGAGACTTAGTGGATTTGGCAAAGGAGTGATTCACCTTGGACGAATCGGGATCGTGGATTAGCGGCGTAGCCGTGAACCACATTACGACTTTGTGTTAGCATTATTTGTTTCCTTTGCTTTGTCTTTCTTTGTTTGATTTGCTTGTCTTGTTGTTTCTGTTGCGCTAATCTTGTTTGTAGACGAGCAAATTCCGTTATCCAACGAAAGAGGGCTATTCACCCCCTTCTAGCCGGCCGATCGATCCCCTACAAGTGGTATCAGAGCCAAGGAAAGCTTGTCGAGGACTAACCGGCACAACAAGTACATTTAAGAATGACCGGCTCAAATATTCACCCACTAAAATTCGAAGGCGAATTCTCTTGGTGGAAAAAGAGAATGGAGGTATTCTTCGAAACCGATTTCGAAATTCTTTTGATTATGGAAAATGGTTTCGAATTGCCTAGGAATGAAGAAGGGGAGCTATTGGAGAAATCAAGATGAAGTAAAAGACAAAGAGAGGAGTACTTGGCGAATTCAAAGGTCAAGCACCACCTATGCAATGTACTCCCCCAACAAGAGGTGAATAGGATAGGGGAATGCTCTAGTGCGAAGGAGATGTGGGAGAAGCTAGTAGAGCTTCATGAAGGCACCTCGGAAGCCAAACTTGCAAGGAGAGACCTCCTCCGCTCCAAACTATTCAACATAAAATTAGAAAAGGGAGAAAAGGTAACCTCATTGCATTCTAGGTTTAAAGAAATTTTGATTGGACTAACAAGTGTAGGAGAAAGACTCTCGAACCAGGACATGCTCATGAAAGCAATTGATGTCTTTCCCCGATCATAAAAATGGAGATCAATGGTGGACTCCTTCTACATGTCCAAGAACCTAGAAGTGAGTACCTTGGAGGAGTTCTTCTCAACAATGGAGCTCCACGAAACAAGGCTTGAAGGAATGGTTGAAGAGCCTAGAATTCAACCTTCAAGAGGGGTAGCCTTGATGGCCAACAAGGGGAAGAAGAAGATGGAGATCCCCTCCTCCTCCGATGAAGCATCCTCATCCTCCTCTATGGATAGCACGGAAGAAACCTATATGGTAAGGAGGGTAAGGCGTGCTTTAAAAGGCTTTCAATTTAATAAATCCAATGATAGGAGGAGGAGACTAAGGGGGAAGGTCATTTGCTATAATTGCCAAGGAGAGGGACATATAAGGGACAATTGTCCCCTCTTGAACAAAAGCAAGGAGGAGAAGAGAAAGAAGGAAGAAAAGAAGAAGAAGGGGAGCAAGAAGAAAAAGGAAGAAGAAAAGAAGGCCAAAGAAAAAGAGAAGGTCAAGGCATTCAAAGCAAAGACATGGGATGATCCTTCTTCCTCATCATCATCTAAAGAGGAAGAATATGTCTACTCCAACCTTGCACTAATGGCCTTTGACAACCTAGATTGCTCCTCCTCCGATGGTGAAGAAGCAAGCTCAAGTGGAGAGAGCTCAAGTGAAGGGGGAGCCTCCTCTACATCCTCATCATCGGAAGAGGATTTGATAAGTGAGGTAACGAATCTACCCCCTAAGCAAATAATGTCCATGATTTTTAGCCTCGCTAAGGATTTATTTAGGGCAAAGAAAAGGAATAAATGTATGCTTTAGCAAATTAAGGATTTAGAACAAAAATTAGAAAAAGCATGTTTTAATGATGACAATGATGATGCATGCTCACATGATAACTATATGCCTTTGGATGTTAATGATGCATGCATAGAAGAAAATAGGGCTTTAAGGAAAAAGGTAAATTATTTGACCAAAGCTCTAGAAAAATTTACAATTGGCTCAAATACCCTTAACATGATAATTGGGAGCCAAAGAGCAAGCTTCAATAAGAAAGACCTAGGATACAAGGAAAATAAAAATGAAAAGGCCTATAAATGTCTAATTGCTAAGGGTCAAGATAAAAAGAAGGTAATAGCTATAAAATAGATCCCTAAGGAATTTTTAGTGAACCCCATAGGCAAGAATTTATATTGGATTCCAAAATCCATCCTTAAGGGTTAGAAAAACCCTAGGATAGTCAACCATATGGAATTCACCCATATCATATTGTTGGTTGACTTAGGATGTTGGGACAACATTTTTGAAATAGTGTTAAGTGATGATAATGCACCTATAAATAGATAAATCATGCTTTAGGTAATGTTTGCTTTATTATCATGATGTAATACCTAATGCATGATAACAATTTGATGAATACATGTGTTTTATGATCATAATATGAAATTAATTCATACACATCTTTATGATCATGTGGAATGATAGGATGATACTTAACCTTGATAGAATTGCATGAAAATAATAGTTAAGTATATACAAATACCTTTAGGATACTTCTCACACTCACCATAGGCTACCATGATTGAAAACTTAGCATGAGTGAGATGTTAGGATGATACAAATATCCACTAGTGCCTATGACATTTAGATAGTCATTTAAAGTGTCAAAATAGCAATAATAGACCAATCATAGGGAAGGCTTATGTTTAATTCATAGACATATTGCCCAAAGATCATGGTTGGATATTTCTTATGTTTTCAAAATAATTTCTTACCTTAAAATCTATGTATTCATGTTTTGAAACAATCCAAAGCAAGACTAGGTGTTAAAATGGATACTAACATGATCAAAAACCTAGTGGTTTTTAAAGCTTTTGGATTTTTGGCAAATACTTGAAAATACAATGATTTTTCATGGAAAACTATTTTTTTCATTGATAAATATACTTACAAGAAATGTGTTCCCCAAATTTCATGATTTTTTGGATTTTATATATTTTCTAGTGCATTTCTGAAATCCACCATGAAAACCTGAAAAACCCAAAATCCATGTGCCAGTTGACTGGTAGTCTGAACCAGTCGACTGGTAGCCTGATAACATGCCCAGTAATTTCTTTTATCCAATTTTAAGGCATGTTTTGGTTTTTTGTTTCTCTCTAGACTTGATGTCATGCTATATAAACTTTGTTATTTATTTTTGATGGTGTCAAAGGGGGAGAAATGTTATGTTTAAGTAAGGGGGAATATATGTAGGGGGAGTTTCATGTATTAAGAGGGAGAGTTGCTAATCATGTTATTTACATGCTTTCTTTCCTTAATATTTTATCAAATGGTTTACCTAACTTAAACGGATTGTCACACATCAAAAAGGAGGAGATTGTTAGGGCAATCTCTTGCCATGATAAGGTTTTGATGTGTGTGACAAAGGGTTTAAGTTAGATTGTTATTATGATTTGATATGTGCGTTGGAGTCTTGCAGGGCTTAGTAATTCGCACATGGAGCCTAGGCGGGTTCACCACTCATAACCTCGTGCTTGAGTCAGAGAAGAAGCATTGCAGAGTCGTGCACTTGATGCTGCCGAGGGACCGCCGGACGAGATGACTTGAAGCGAAGCCAAAAAAGCAGACTTCGGAGGCAAGAGACACGAAGGAGCATTGCAGAGTCGTGCGCCTGATGCTGCCGAGGGACGTGGCCGCGAACGAAGAGAGCTTCGGCGAGGGACTTCGAGTGAGAAGAGAGAATGAGTGAAATGTAAGTAGTTCATTAGGTGAACTTGGCCATTTGGCTAAGTGTCGGATGGGATTTCCCGACATCAGTTGACTACCATGTTAATGGTAGTCGACTACTCTAAGTCAACGGTGACTCGACTAGTGTTCGAGTCTGGTTCAAGTGCCAACAGTCGACTGCCATGGAATGACAGTCGACTGCGAGACCACCAGTCAATTGATGAAGGCATCAGTCGACTGGTCGCAAGTGTTTCGGGCACAGAATGGAGTTGAGCTCGCGGAGCACTCGACTGATCGAGCATCAGTCGACTGATGGCAGTGTCGTTGGATGAAATCCAACGTAGAAAGCAGTCGTTATTGGGCAACGGCTACAGGACCAGTCGACTGATAGGGACATCAGTCGACTGCTCCTGTGTCAACGGGAAGAAACCCTCTTCCTCTATAAAGAGGAATGGTGTGGGGCTTTGGGAACCTAATACTTCAACTCATAACATCTCCCAAAGTGCTCTAAGGGTTTTTCCACTCTTCTTCTTGTGCTAATTCTCATTCAATTGTAAGAAGAGGGATTGTAAAGAGGTTACCTCCACCTAGCTTGGTGGAAAGGAGAGACTTAGTGGATTTGGCAAAGGAGTGATTCACCTTGGACGAATCGGGATCGTGGATTAGCGGCATAGTCGTGAACCACGTTACGACTTTGTGTTAGCATTGTTTGTTTCCTTTGCTTTGTCTTTCTTTGTTTGATTTGCTTGTTTTGTTGTTTCCGTTGCGCTAATCTTGTTTGTAGACGAGCAAATTCCATTATCCAATGAAAGAGGGCTATTCACCCCCTCTAACCGGCCGATCGATCCCCTACACATGTGATGAACCAAATTGGATTAAGAGCAATCCAAATTAGACTAATTGAGTTGGACTTAATTTGATTCAAACGTTGAATGAGTCTAATTTAGATTTGATTCATTGAGTCAATTTAAACTGATGAATAGAAATTCATTAAATTAAATTGACTTGAATCAAATGGTTGGATTTGATCAACCTTGGGAAATAAGAGGTCAAGTTTGACTTGACTTGAGAGGGAAGATGAAAGGTCAAGTTTGACTTGACCAAATGTCACGTCATGGTGACTTGGCATGGGGTCGATCAATGATGATGTTCCACATCATCATGGACACATCATGGTGTACCACCTCATGAGGGAGACCAAGAGCCATGGCTCTTGGTATTACATGGAGGTATTAAACCCTCCATGAAGTGGCCGACCAACATTAGATGTGCATTAGTGGGAGTGAGTGGGAATTGATTAGATCTTCTTCTTCCTCCTTTCCTCTCCTCTCAAGCTCTATCTCCCTCTTCCTTTCTTGCCATGGGTTTCAAGGAGTGCTAGCACACTCTAAGTTGTCTTCTCCATCTATTGTTCGTGTGGATACTTGTAGAGGAGTGTACGCTTGACACTCTACGAGATCCGGTAAGCCGTTTGGACGAGCGGGATAAGCGAAGGGCATCACATCAAGGGTAAAGTTCTTCACATGTAGATCTAAAGTAGATCTAAGGTTTTAACACATACATGTATATTTTTGTTTATCTTCGCACAAATCCGTGACCGACTTTCGAGGTTTTCACAACGTAAAAAGTGGTTTTTACGGTTCGGATAGTCTAACAACTACTTCATCAGTGCTGGCATAAAAAAACAAACATGTAATGAAGGCAACTCCAGCACAAACCTATTCTGAAGCAGTCACAAAAGATCAAGATACACCACCTGCCACAAAGATTGACATGAGCACATTTAATAGTCTCCCCAAAGATATACATATCTACATTAGAAAATCTAGCAAAGAAGCAGAGTTAAGAAATTTTCTTATATATCAAGAAGCCCTGCAGTGGCTACAAATTGCTCCACATGAAGGAGTCACAATCATCTACGAAGCAGAGTACAACTTCAAACTCAGGTGTCATGATAAATTTCGAGACTGCACCATCGAAAGAAACTCCGGATGTAGGTGTCGGCTGCTCTATGCTATCAGAAAGGTAAATATCGACATAAACAAGTATAACACGTAAAAATTTAGAGGCCTAGAAATAAACCCATTCGCTTTGCTTGATTATGGCCTACTAAACGAGCTATGGGTTCAAATGGCTAACATTAATGATAGTTTCCCTTACAAACTTGGAAACTATATCTGAACACTACTCGAACTAGATCCATACGAAAGTTATGTCATATGCTCCATAAACATCTCACCACCAGAATGGATCGATCTACAGATCGAACCAGTGAAACATGTGAAAAAGCTAAATGCCAAAGAAATTATACATAAACCAAACAAAATAGAAGAAACTTTCCCATCATATCCAAAAGAAGATTGGGAAGGGATCATAGCCACCCTATAACAGGTTAAACAATGGAGAGCTTCCATACAGGGAACCTCTTGGTTGTGGGACAGTGAAAGAGACAGCTGGCCGAAACATATACCAAGAAAATATACTAGCCAGTGCACATCGGTAACCAATTTTTCCCATTCAAAATTTATAAAAAAGAAATGAAACTGGTAGAACACTTCAATACACAACACAACAAATAGCTATTACGGTGAAATAGTCGAAATTCAAGAACATACAGAGCAAACATGATAGCAGCAGTAAATCCACAGGCTGCTACCCCTAGTTCCATCACGTCAACAGAAGACAGGAATCTCGATAACATGATGGAAATATGACTAGACACGCCTCAAAAGAAGCAAAGCACATGCAAAAAGAAGAGGCATGCAGACAGTCTAACAAAACCAACTCAACAATGGCAAAGATTCCTTGAAGCACTCAACAAAAGTAAGATTCCCAAAAACACTCAACAAAAAGAAGATAGAGCACTCAGATAAAGAAAAGATTCCCAAAGTCAGAGTTCCTCTATATAAGGCCACTGAAGCCCTCAGAACAAAAACAAGCGGAGGAGAGCAATAGTAAACTTCTCAAATCCAACACTAGTGTAAGCAAGTTTGTGATCGTGTGAAGTGTGCGATTGTCTTCAAGTATTGTAAGTGTCTTCCATTTTTCTGTTTGTAACTTAGATGTCTTTCTTCTTTATGTGATTTTATTTTCTTGTATGGTAGTTATGAAACATGTAATTTAAGCTTAGTTTTATGCAAGCATTTTATCTTCTTTGACAACTATCCTCAATCCTTATATTTCAAACATTGAAAGTAACTCTTAGATTGATTGGTAAGTCATGTGCTAGTAAATCAACTTATTGAGGAGTTAAAGTATACCGGGGCTCAGTAGAGAATCTAAGAGATGAGGCTCATTGGAAGTTTAGAGGAAATAAATTTTTAAAAAAATGGTATCAAAGCCTATCGACCACGGACCATGACGAATGACATACAAGTTAGATTATCTTGGCCTAACAATATCATCCCCTAGAAACATTTCTACACAAGATTTTCAACAACACATGTGCTATCACAAATCTAAGAAAACACACCAAATCCATTCAAAAAACTCTCACCTAAATTCAATAACTAATCTTATAATCGGAAGTAGCCTATCTCTAGAATCTAAAGCAGAAGAATCTAATAACAACTTGAGTAACATAAAAAGTATCCTAAGAATTCACACAAACATCTAGAAGAAATCAAACAAAATATAGAGTATCTCAAAACTCACAAGAAAATCTAAACAGACGAATAAGTCAAGTAAATTTTATAAACTTATCGGGAAGAAGTGACATCTTAAACCTAACTAGGGTCATAAGAAAAAACCAACCTAGAAATTTTGAAATACATCATAAAGACTTACTAGCCCAAGTGAACGGCTTCTTAAAAATAATAGAAATACAATTTAAAGCATTACAAAAAACTATTAGAGGACCTCCTCCTTAAATGAACAAACTAAGTTTTGAAAATACCTACTATGAGGAAGCATTAAAATATACTCAGAGTTACTTTAAGACTAAAGAAGACGGATACATAAAAATAGATTTTCCAGGAAAAGAAGTTCAAATTCAAATACAACAAAATAATACCATAATAGCCTTACTTTCATCTCTTCATCACCGTATCACAACCTTAGAAGAAAAAAATACTAAACATAGAAAGAAATCTTGGAGAAGTGGGAATAAAAAATTGGAATCAAACAATTCAAGACCTAAGTAATTAAAGACCTAAACAAATTATCCACGGAAGGAATTATAACAAAAAGGAGACCCTCAATATTCTCTTTTCTTACATACCACGAAAAGCCAAAATGAGTAGAACTAATACAACCGAAGCCTTCACTGGAACATCCAGAATACTTGGAGGTAGAAGATCCACATCTAGCATCCCAACAAATACAACATGGTTAGATAACCTAAGAAGTAATATCCAGAGACATAGGATAGAAGAAATAATAGACATAAATAGAAGCTTAGAAACTTTTTCAAATGAACAATTAAATTTATTAAACCCAAGAAGACTATATGGACAAAGCATGTTATCTTTTTCAAACTCAGTATATAGGCATAACAGAACAGAAGCATTACATTTACCAGACGATAGGGAAGAACGAATGAACTTCATGACTGAGACAGTGCAAGATAGTTATTGACAAGAAGACATAACTACGTACACTTAGAACTAATAGTCTTTGGAATACGAGACATGACAAGGATGAAAATAGGAGCTAAGGTACTCTTAATCCTTTATGACTCCATGTTTACAGATAAAAAGAAAGCAATCATAGGATTGGTAGTAGACCCGGCCAAGGTCCGGGTCGGACCCGGACCTGACCCGGAATTGGACCGTGGTCAACGGTTCGATTAACCGGGTCAACGGGTTTGACCCGGACCCATGACCAGACCGCCTATTAGGCGGTCCGATCATGGTTTTTTAAAAAATCGAACCGCCGATTTAAAAAAAATGAACGGGAAATAGGGCGACACGCCCATGCCAATGGAGGGCATAGGCGTGTCGGGCATGAGACATGGGTGTGTTAGCCAACACGCCCGGGGTGTGTTGAGGAACATGGGTGTGTCGGCTAACACACCCGGGGTGTGTTGAGAAACATGGGTGTGTCGGGCATGAGACGTGGGCGTGTTGGCTAACACACCCGAGGTGTGTTGAGGAACATGGGTGTGTCGGCTAACACACCCGGGGTGTGTTGAGGTCTGAAAGTTCTAACACGGACGTGTCTCTGATGGCACGACTATGTTGTTTTGATACGCCTCGATAATTTCCGATTCTTCAACCTATTAACATGAAAAATACCCCAAAATAGTTTCTTTGTCCAAAATATATCAAAAATACCTCGATAGAATTTTTATAAGTTCAATTGTGCAATTTTTTTATTTTAATTATTTACATCATTCTTTAAATTTTTATTTATTTAATTAAGATGGTGATTAATCGGACCGAACCTGAACCGGACCCGGACCCGGACCTAGACCGGAACCGACGGTTCCACAACCCAAACCGTAACCGGCCACGAGAGAGCCGGTTAAGGGTCGATATTTTGCCAATCCGGACCCGACGGTTTTGACCCAGACCCGGACCGGACCCGGACCGTGGCCAGGTCTAATTGGTAGAAGTCGACATGAACAATAACAAAGGAATAACTTATATATGTCTAAACTTCAATAAGACAGTTAGAGACTTTGCCAAATACATACAAATTATGGTACAAAGCCAAGGATATGGAAATTTTCAAAATAATAATATACAATTAGATATAATTTTTTTAGGCAAGCCAATGAATTACATTAATAATGATTTCAAGATAAGTATAGATGGAATGATAGAGACACTAAGTTCAAAAGGAACAATTTTTCTCATACAAGAGAGTATAGTTCAGAAGAACTAGCCAGCTTAGAATGGAACATCCGATTAGAGGAACCAACACCACTACTACAACCAACTCAATCTATCATGTACAAAAATAGAAGAGCCGATCTAAGTATTCATTTTTCAAGATATCTAGTCGGACCAGAAAGCAATGAAGATTCTGAAGAAATAGAAACAAACCTAATGAATAAAGAAATTCTACATCACCATACCATAATAAAAAGATTGGCAAAGAAACATTTAGTAATGGTCAAAACGACAATACTTGAAGCAAACCTCATTAACATAGGAGAAGTATTCGACGAATTAAACGAATATGTATACATACGTAAAGAAGCTAAAACAATGACAATAGAAGAAGTCAAGAAGATAGAACAGGCAGAAAGGGCACTTGGAAGGCTCAATAAAGATGAAATATTAAACATAGATGAAGAAGGAAATATAATTGCCTCTTTAAGAACAAATGAAAATAACTTGATGAAGACAGAGTCTACAACCACATCTAGACCTCCCACTACGTATCGAGAAAGTATGATGGGTACTCTAGACTGTAGACAGGGACATCCGCCCAGACAAGCAATAGATCCATACACTCATAGCAATCCCCTTGTAAGAACTATAGGCAGAAGACGACCGCCTGAAGTGACATTTTTTGGAAAGGACAAGGTGCTTTTAAATATCACAGAATGTGATCCACAACCCTATGATACATATCTAGAGCAATGGACTATTTATGTTAAAATAGACTACCAAGTGAAACACGAAATAGATGTAGAAATAGGAGATGTCATGATTTGAATAGCAGAAAACTATTTAGGGGAAGTGGCAAGAGCATCGTGAAATCTTTTAAAAATAAGTTCCCAGGAGAAATAACTAAAATGACAAGCCAGAGAAATAATATTTTAAACTTTTGTTATGCAATACATAGAATCCTTACGGCTAGGGATGCAAACACAGGATTAAATCTAAAGACAAAAAGAAGCGATGCGAGATCTAGAACAACTACAACTGGTTTTATATTAAACAATTTTGTAATGACTTCTTCGCATTAACAGCAATATCGGAAAACTACTATAACCCAAAACTCAAAGAAATGTTATTTAGCAAACTCCCCGGAGAACTAGAGAAAGAAATACATAAGTCTTGGATAGACCTAAAAATCCCAGAGATATATGATAATATAGGAGTACGAATACAACATATTATTGGAAAACTAAAAGAAAAATGTACGTACATCCAAATACAAAAACAACTTAAACACCAACAATACAATTTTTATAAACAGATATATACCCCACAACAATATAGAACTAACCCACGAAGAGAACAAATACTACCAAAACCTAAGCGAAAAATAAAACAAACTTATTATCTAAAGAAAAACACAACAAGAAAACCATACCTCAACAAGGAAAGACATGTTAGGAAATTTAAGCCCAAAAAGACGCATTCAAATATGATTATTTGTTATGCCTCTAATCGGCATGGACACCTATCTTCAACCTGCCCAAATAGAAAATATTTGTTTACTAGAGAAGCAACCTTGATTGGGTGCACGAACAAAGGCTATATATATATATATATATATATTGTACAATTTATCTATGAACACTTTTATTATCCATCGTCCGATCCTCTAGAATTCAAGAATTGGACTATAGTGTGCATCCGATCGGATGATGGACAACTCATCCATGAACACCCATTAGCACTTCCATTGTCTGATTTCATAAGATTCAAGGATTGAGCTATATTGCTCACCCGATCGGACGGTGGATAATGGAAGTGTTCACGGGTGTTCGCGGATGAGTTGTGTAGGGGATCATTCATATAGATATATATGATTTGTTGGGCGATGATTTTTGCACACCCTTGTGCATCCGAGCACACACAGTATATGAGGAATACACAATGTTCCACTATCGGAGTCGTTGCCGCCATTTGTCGGTCGATATTACCGTCAAGCGATCGAATTTCGATCGCAATTCGATCGCAATTTGATCGAAATTCAATCGTAGTTCGACCAACACAGGAGTCCGATGGGATGGTGATAGAATTTCATCGAATCACGATCAAAATCAATCGCGATTGTGCCCACCATGCGGCATTGGCGGTCGCAATTCAATATGATTTCGATCGAGATTCTGATTCAATCACAATTCGATCGAATTTTCCATTACTATATATCACAAATGAGTACGTAGAAAATATATATACAATATATCAAAACCGTATATATATATACATACAAAGTTGCTCACTCTGAGTATACATCGTGTGCAGCCAGAGTAACACTATTCATATATATATAACCAATTATCCTAGTCGCACATTGTGTGCACCCAAGTGTACGCTCCACTACTGTGCTACACAATCATTCACTCAAGTACAGTAACACTATATATTAAAAAAATGACTCGCTTTTAATTTTTGCCCCATTTTTCTTATAGTATTTTATTGTTAAAAAAAAAGAAATTTCTAAATTAATTTAAGGTTTTTTTAATCGGTTCGATATATTAATCCATTCGTTAATTAAGAGGAGATGGCAATGGGAAAATTGTTTACAATCATTTCAAATCCACATGAAGGCGACCGGACTCGATACGATATGCTTCCCGTCCGACCACTCCAGCCGTCCGAACCCTGACGATCCCTGAGGCTGCGCCGCCGCCGAGAAACTCACCGTGTAGTTTCTCTTCTCCCCCAGAACATCGAAGCTAAGCTCCTCCGGCGCCACCTCCACCTTCACTCCCTCCTCCGCCGCCCCAGCCAACGCCCTCACCGTGACCTTGTACGTGCCCGGTTCGCCGACATTCGTCAGCGTCCTCCTGTGTTTCGATACCGAAGCTCCCCCGCCGCTCGATGGGAACGTCACCGCGAAGGACGGGTAGTTGAGTTCCTCGACCGCGTAGGCACGCGCGGCGTCGCACGCGAAGTTGCTTCTCCTTGTGAGGATCGCTAGCCGGAAGGCCGAGTAGTTCAAGGCGCAGAGGAAGTCGAGGTAGTCTTCGGCGGTGAGGTCGTAGACGAGCCCTGGGTCCATCGCCCTTCGGGGATCCACGTGCCCAGCTCCAAGGTCGAATGGGGTGGCGGCGCGGCCCGAGGCCGCGTCGAGGAGGGCGTCGCCTCCGGCGTAGGCGGAGTAGGTGGTGGTCATGAGGGCGGACCTGATGGCGGCGGGGCTCCACTCCGGGTGCGCTCCCTTGAGGAACGCTGCCAGTCCGCTCACGTGCGGGCACGACATCGACGTCCCGGAGACGATGTTGAACTCCACTCGCCGGGAGTCCACCCCGAGCCCTGTCGGACCGACCGCTTCCGTCCACGCAGCAAGGATGTTAACCCCAGGCGCGATGATGTCGGGCTTGAGGACGCCTCTCGTGACCGTATTCGGTCCGCGGGAGGAGAAAGCGGCCACCACCGGCGACGGCTGGACCCCCACCTTGGTCCCGCCGAAAATTATGGTCGCCGTCGGGTTCGGGTCCGATAAAAGGTAGGCCTTAATGGCGTTTCCGGCCTTCTCTCCTGTTCCTGCGGCGGGAAGGAGATGCGCGTCGGCGACGAGTTCTTCTCCCTTGCCTGGCGAGTTGGCGAGGACCATGCCGGCTCCGCCAGCCTCATGAACCACGTATCCCTTTTGGACGCGGGGGTTGATCCCTCGGTCGCAAACCACGATTTTCTCAGCTACTTTCTCTGGCAAGAGTGTCCCCGGCAAGCAGAGGTTTCCATTACTGATAGCATCGCTGGCGTTCGCGGCGTAGACCAATGGCAAGGTCGGCGACGACGGCAGGGGAGGTCCTCTGTATAGAGTGACTCCGGTGTAATTCTCTCCGTTTCCCAACACGACATACGCCGGGAAGTCGCGGTCGAGAGTGCCGGCGCCAACGGTGGTGATCCAAGGGGCCACATTGGAGAGGCTAGCCGGAACGGGGCCTGCGTTCCCGGCGGAGCACGAGACGAAGACGCCCTTCTCCATGGCTCCGAAGGCGCCAATGGCAGCGGTGTCTCGGAAATAGTCCACCATCTTCCCACCCAAGGACAGCGAGAGGACGCCGCAACCGTCCTCCACCGCCTTGTCTATGCCGGCGAGTATGTCGGAGCTGAAGCACCCACCGAGCCAGCAGACCTTGTACACGGCGACGCGAGTGCGGGGCGACATTCCACGGGCGGTGCCGGCGGCGAACCCGAAGAGGCTGGCGTCCGGCACGGCAGCGCCCGCGACGGTGGAGGCGGTGTGGGTGCCGTGGCCATCATGGTCTCTTGGGGACCTGGTCTCCTTGGACGATTCCATCGTGCCCACGCTCGCCTCGTAACCCCAAAAGAACGACCGGGCGCCGACGAGCTTGCGGTTGCAGTTGACTGCCGCGAAATCCTCACTGTTCTCGCACTCGCCCTTCCAGCTCGCTGGAACCGGCCCGAGCCCAGCATCATCGAAGCTCCGCCGCTCGGGCCACACCCCTGTGTCGAGAACGCCCACCACAACGTCGTCGCCGATCGGGTTATCCACGTCGAGGAACCCGTTAGCGCCGCGATCGGCGAGGCCGAGGAACTCGGGGGTCCGCGTGGTGTGGAGCTCGTACCGGGTCTCGGGGGTGACGGAGAGCACGCCGTGGCGGCGGGAGAGGTCGCGGGCCTCGGCAGGGGTGAGGCGAGCGGCGAAGCCGTGGGCGACGGTGTCGTAATAGTAAATGGCATTGGCGGAGTCGGAGACGGAGCGTAAGGAGGCGTCATACCAGTGGCGGTGGGCTGCGAAGCCGGGGGGCAACTGAGACTTGGCCATGTGCACGATGTAGGTCCCTTTCTTGCCGGCGAGGGCTCCGCAACAACACAGGATGAACCATAAGATAAACCTCAAGAGATCCCCCTGTCGTCCCATTCTCTCTACGAGCCAGTGGCTGAGGAGGCGGAACAAGAACGAAGATAGACATAGAGAGAGATCGGAAGAAGGGTCGCATGCGTTTCGTCGTCTACAGCGTGGGACTTGCCCACTCTGTTTCGTCTCTATTTTCAAGGATAATCCGAGGAGTACGTGACTGTTGAAGGTAGCCACCACAGCCTGTAGCTGGCGGGGTCTCCGTGGAGAAGGGAAACAAAGGGCTCTTGTCGTGTTCTCATCACGGGCATCCAAAAAGAGGCTTGAGGCTTGCCCTTGTCAGTTAATTAGTTCGTCATCGACTCGACTCTGCCCGGAAGAAGGTCGATCTCTGTTTCAGGCTACTCATTGCGGTGTCGACGGCAGCGGCGATCACGATCGGTGCTGTTCCAGGTAGTGTAGTACTGTAGTTGGCATGGTTTCAAATAAAGGATTTTGAGGTCGCTTAAAGGCGTCAAGAAGTCAATAATAAATATTTTTACTTCACTTTTTGTTTTATTTCTTAAAAATAAAATAAAAAAAAAACTATAACATAATTAAGAATATTATAAGATATTTTTTCCATGCTCAACAATCAACAATATGGAAATTTTGGTGAATATCTACATAATTCTCATGCAATTTATGTTGCAGAAATAGCAAATGATACATAACTCGGGCAAAAAAATAAAAAACTTCCGGCAAAATAGCAACACTGTCAAGGAGAATATTTACAGTCCTAAGATAAAATCAAATGTGGAGGAAAAGGAAGAGGTCTTATGATCTGTGATGCTAAGATTTTCATAGTTCCCAAGGTTCTCTATCATCTGTGCTTTTCACTTGACTTATTATCAGAAGTTGAATACCACTAAATATTTTTCAGGCTCCTAGTTGAGCGCAATATCTGGCCGATGGGGAGCCACAGCAGGCACGGGTTGACGCCTCTGCCGTTCTCGGAGATAAAGTACAGCCAGGAGACAAGCAAAAAGAGTTAATATTGTTGCATTTCCTTCATCCATTAGCACCTTGTCCACCCATAACTCTAATTTTGGGTACACTTCTGGGAGTGAATCAATCGCCTTAACCTGAAACTTAGAAATAAGTATTCATAAGGAAGAGAGTTACCATCAACCGAAAATTAATAGTAAAAAATAAACTATGAAAATGATGACGGAATGTGATTAAAAAAAAAAAAACCACTTTGTAGACTCGCAAAAGAGATTCCTATCAGCCAAAAGCTTTCTTTACTTGCCAGATGCCAAATTCAAAATCTTAGAGTATTCCTTCTAACTTTTCTAACAATGGTTAGCTATATCTTATTTCAATATACAAGCTTAGGAACATTTAACTCAACTTTTGTTGGCCACCAATTTGGTCTTCCTCTTTAAACCCTCAAATAGTCAAGAGGGCTGTTACGGTAGATTTAAATGAGCCATTTTCTTCTCCGGGAAGAATTCAAATGCATGTGCAGGTGTTTATATCGCAGACACAAGAACATTGTGAAAAACATGACATGAACAAATCGCAAAATGTGGAAATATGAAGACAGTTGTAATGTCCTTCGTCAATTAGTTATGAACCACAATCTAGGTTTTCCCTATTAAATTTTAAAGAAAAGGATAAGTAACAGAATCAAAAAAGGCCTTTCAGTTTCAGCAAAAAAAATATGAACATAAAGTTAATCTTCATAGAGAAACAATCGAGCAACCTACAACCTAGAAGCAACACATATATGTGATCACTTCATAGCTTGATAATTGATTAAGAAAATAGAGGAACCTCACCATGAAACTGTCAGCGTAGTTCATCCTTATCCACAAGCTCATAAGTGCTAGTTTAACAGGCATCGCGGCAGCTGCATCATTCTGAAGGGCCTGATCGTAGTACCTTTTAGCTAGATGAAGATCAAGAGGAAGTCCCTGCCCATGCTCATGCATATATCCCAGATTGAACATAGCTTGCGCATTGGATTGCGACCGAGCATGCATGTATGCTTCAGCAGCACGTTCAAAGTCTCTATCTGTTCCCTGAAATAGAAAATTCACTAGGAATGAGAGATTGTTTTCCATGGTCAAAATTGATGGAGCAACTATAACCCCAAAAAATTTGCAAGTTTAATTGCAATTAATTTCCTATATAAAATATACTACACAGAAAACAAATGTTTCAATACAAAAATGTCTTGTTATATGAAAAGGTGGGTAATGAACATGAGAAATAGTGACGCAAGATCGCCTCAGGACCAATATCTCTAAACTGAGGCCAAATACCACAATAGGTACGCAAAATCAAAAAATGATATGCAGAAAAAATTGGGCAAAAGTCTCACTCTCTACCAAGCCTATTTAGGTAAAAGATACAAATTAAAATGACCCAATATAAAAAAATCACCGTCAGATTCCATGATTCTAATTAGTCCAACTGTGGATATTGTATATGCTTAATTGTGAAAACTGTAAAGGAATACAATCTAATAATAAACGAAATAAGAATTTCAGAACCTAAATACATTATAAAGAATATAGACCTAGACAATGACTTAATTGACTAGGAAAAAAACAAGTTATACTCTAATAGTAGGATCAATTTTCATATATAAATATTCTATTTTGATTTGCTAAGAACTAAATTTATCAATCTCTATATATAATAGAATTTGAAGTCTACTGTCTAGGGAAAATAATTTGTTCTGTCCTATGAAGGCCTGCCATTGAATTTGCCTCGCCTCAAAATGTAAACAGGAAGGGATAGGACAAATAAATAATTACATATGCAGTGTGGAGGCAGGTATAGAGTAGAAATTTTATGTCCCGTCCTGCACCACTTGAATTTATTTTTAAATATATAATTTGATAAGGAATATAACCCAATGGCGTAGGAGGATCTATATAGCTGATCATACCTAGTAGGATAAAATTTGATTATTGTTGTATAATTTGATAATAATAATAAATATTTTATTGTCACACCTCAAACCTGACTTGCATAAGCAGCGAGAAAGGGTGAGATTGGAGAGAATTTTTTCTCCCTCACCCTACATGACATGCCCAGCTACCTATACAGAGTTGGGATGGAATTAAAAAGCCACCCTACCCCATTGTCATCCCTGTAACACTATTCCTTATAGAATGTACATTTTCCAACTTATAGAAGATAGTTTAATAGGGGTCCATTTTGACTAGATTTATTTTGCATTTCATAAGTGTGTTTAGATAATGCACTTTGTTCTAAAGTTCACTGTGTGAAGTACATGTATTAGTTACCTAAATCACTTTGCAAAGGAATTTTACAACATATGTGTTGGTGCAATCGACTTCTACAATTGTGATGTTTGATAATATGTTTGATTAATATGATTGGTTATGTAAGTTGGTCAAGGTTGACCAAGAGTTTGAAAGTTGATGGAAGTCCAAGCAGATTAAAGGGTGACTGGATGTTTGGCATTAGTGAAAGTTCAGGCAGGTCAAGGGTGTCCGGATGTCTGCAAGAAGAAAGTTTAAGAAGATTAAGAGGAATTGGATGCTTACCAAAGGGAAAATTGTAGGGGAGTGAACTCTAGATAAGTGTAAAATCCAAGGGAGACCAAATGCTTGGCAAGGGAAAAAAACCCTAAAAGAGTGAACTCTAGACAGAGGAAAGGTTTGGAGGAGTAAACTCCAAGTAATTAAAGGGGAAGTTTTAGAGGAGTGAACTCCGAGCAAGTGAGAAGTCCTAATAGGTCAAGTTGACTTAATACCAAGCGGACACAGTAGGTCGGGTAAACTAGATATTAAGCATGATAATTATTTGTATGTTGTTTTGGACTAACTTTGTGTTGCAGAAAGTTGGAGATGATGAATTGGACTCGAAGGAATTGGGCGACCTAAAGTTTATGAATGGTCATCAGTCAAGATAAGTGTCGACGTGGTCAAATCCAAATGACTGGAAGAGGTCCGAGCAACTGAAGTGTCAAATCCAAATCCAAATCTAGTCAGTAGAGGTTTTGGTGTGAACATGGATGTGATTGCTAACTAAGGGGGAGTTCAAGGAACTAGAAATTGCATAAACATCGAATCTACGCTGTTGGATCACGGCAAGCTCCAAATGACCAAAACAACTTTATAAAACTGACTTTGAGCATACTACTCTCAACTTAATCAACTCCCACTCTCAAATTTTCATTTTATCAATTTGGGTTTTACTTATTTGTTTGTGTGCAAGCAATATTTGTAAGGGATTTCTCTATGTCCAAAAGGTTTCCAGAAAGGGAAAAAAATTAGTGACTCACGATCGAAGTATATGTCGTGAAATAAGAACCCTAAAGGTTGTCAAACCACGTAAATATTGTGTGTTAGTTGTGTTTGTTTTTATTTCCTTTATTTTCATTGTATACTAACATTCCAAATAAGCACTACTCCACCTCCTCACTCCCCCACCCCAACATATCACGATCCTATAATATGTTGTTTGATAAAAGCACACATAGAGACCACTTTTCACCATAATAAAATATTTTATGTTATTACTATTTTAAAATACAAATATTTTTGTAATTGAATTATTATTTTGTCCATTAAAGTATATTAAAATACTAATTTGTTAATCAAAATAAGTATTTGCTTATATGTCATGATATTTTTAGCTAATTATTTTAATATAAAATATTATTCTCATAATATAAAAAAATTATTTATAGAATAATAATTTAGCGTTGCACTATTATTTGCTATATGCTATTATGATTAAATTAGTCAGAGTGTTATGGTCTAATTATCTAAAATTTTATTACATTGATTCTTATATTATCAAATAATGACATTTCATTTTATTAAATAATATTTTATATTTTATATTTTTTTATATAATTTTAATATTTTGAGTTAAAATAATATTACATAAATGTTAAATTGTTGAATATCTAATATTATGTTATATTATATCAATATTCAATATTATTATTTTTTATGTATTTTTTATATTAATTCTTTCAAGAGTAACAAAATTACAGATTTAGAAATTTTACTTTGGGAATACAGTGGTTTAAGTAAAAGATCTTTGGACAAGAATTTGTCAATCATCTTAATTGATTCCCAATGAGCTTTGGCCCTAAAAAATGGTTTGGGAAAGCACACCCAACCAATCTTACGTACCCACAATTAGTTAAAAAAAAAAAAAAAAGAGGTTTGACATTCGTTCAAATTAACCAAATACTCTTTTAAGTCATCGTGATAAGGTGATTACCCGGCCATAGTAGTATGCATCACCAATCAACAAAGCTGCATGTTCGTTCCCCTGCTCTGATGCCTGCCACCACAATGAGTGTGCACGGATATGCCTTTCTGCATCTGAACAAAAGCCAGATTCACCCATGCAAATACTTTGTTCCCTGTATTTATCAAGGATCCAAGCTGCATTGCTTTGTGCCACTTCATATCCTAGCTCTGCCATTCTTGAATACAACAAAAGTGACTTTCCTACATCACCTTTAAGATATGACTCAAGAGCCCACCTTAACAGGGAGCTCCAAGGTCCTCTTTCCGCCACTGTCTTGTAGAGAAGTGTGGCCTGCATCAAGACAAAAATATGATTGATAGATCTTTTGAAGAAGACCATAATGTCATTGAAAAAGCATACAGAGCTGCTATTAGATAACTTGTCACTTAAATTGCTGCCTTTACTTTGTCAAGGATCATGATGTCAAGTGGAAAGCAATTTAATTATGTTAAGTTCCTTAAGATGAGTCACCCTATCTAAACGGCACTTCAATTCTAGTGAGTTTCCACTCCTAGTTAGGATAAAACAAGATGCATGGATCATGTCCTTAGTCTAGTAACCATCTTTTTATGACTAAATATAATAAATAGTGGAATCACATATGAAAGTGCAAAAGGGCAAGTATAATGCAAATGGATATAAAAAAGAATAGCCCAGTGCACAAAGCTCCCACCAATGTGGGGTCCCGGAGAAAGGTCTATTGCGCATAGTCTTACTCTGCTTTATAAAAGACTATTTCCAAATAGATATGGGATCAGAATTCCATAGCAATAAACAACTGTCTGTTAATTACTAACACCATTTATCTAGAAGAAAATATCCCCATTCATTTTTTTAACTTGGGGAAATTATGGCAAAAGAAATTCTGCAAGTTAAGTGAAATTGTGGGGAAGAAGAAGAATTAAGAAGCTGATCCTACAAGCTTCTTCTTATCTACTTGGAGACAAGAAAATTTCGACGCTTAAAAAACTCTACTAAGACTATATTCTAATTGCTGATTGAAATAAAAACAGAGGTTTCCGACACCATTTTAAAATGCAGGAAAGAGAAAATATGCAAAAAATAAAATTACAAGGTGACTGAAGGTTCTCTTTCCCTCCAAAGCTAAAAATTCACTTAAAATTGCATATAGGATTTTCACCAAATTGGTCAGCTCAGCTTGAAAGCATAGCCTATTTCTCATCAAGAAGGCCAATGCAAAGAAAGGAGCTCAACTTGCATGCTGAAGTTGATGATGAAACTTCTTTTATGCCATATCACCTCTATGATAGCATTGAATAGAATTGCAGAAGGATAATGTAAAATCAAAAATAGATAAATAAAGTAGCTCATTAGACAACCAGCAAACAGCAGAAGTAATCACCAAGTTTTCAAGTGTCAGCTGGAATGTTTGAGCAAAACCTCTCATAGCATGTAATCATTCTGTTAGCAAGTGAATCTTTCTCATTCTTAATCAAGCATAATCTAGTAAGGAGATGCGGATTATTCAAGTTACAATGTAAACTAGCTTCAGCTTAGCAAATATATCTATTGAAGAATTATTGTGTAAAACTAGACAGTAGACACCAAGGGAATGCAACAAAACTTCTACACAACAGACCATCAGGATAAGGGCAATATACCTAGCTTTTTTTTGTCATCCATGGTATATAACCATTCACTTTCACTCAAACATATGATAAACTGCTGCAGTGACTTACATTAGAGTTCCAAGAGAAAGACATTAGAGCTCATGGGCATTTAAACATCTAGAGTCAAATTTGGGACTCATGTAACAAATACCCTTTTGCTTGTGCCTTAGTTCGTTCCAGAGACTGAATTCAAAGATCAACAAAACAAGCCTAGAATGACTTATGCTACTGTTCATGGGAATGGTTCGAGTTTAATTTATATTAAGCGCTTGGGACATATATGATAACTAAACTACACTATTGCCTTGATAATATAGCTCTGTGGGCCCTTGATCCTCATGGTCTTGCTCTCCTTAGATGTCCTACAAGTCTGCTTGAATCTCTGTTGGTAGTTATCCTAAGTTCCCCAATAGGGATAGGAGAGACTGAAGGAGAAAAGCAAAGAACTGAAGACAAGAAAAAGAATAAAGGTTGAGTGGCCTTTCAGCCTTCATTCAAGGAGGTAGTGGCAGACAACCTATTGAAATATAAAAAGAAACACAGCTAAATAAAAATAACAAATAGAAAGAATCTAAAAAAAATACCGCATGGAGATCCTTCTTAAAGCCTATGCCTTTCTGGGATAACCTTGCAACTTGGTAGATGGCCTTTGGTTGACCAGTTTCAGCTGCAACAAGAAGTAATTTGCATGCTTTTGTTATATTCCTCTTCACACCAATACCCTTGAGATACAGAACACCTAGGTTATAGAAACCATCAGGCACCTTATTTACAGCAGCTTTTTCAAAATACTCTCTTGCCTGTAGGTGAAAATTAAGATTTGAATCATGACCATAGAATTAACTATTAAGTAATTTGCAAATAACAAAAATCTCTATATATTAGAGGTCTATAATTCACTATAGACTAGGGGTTAAACTCACCTGAGGTAGCACAAACAAGTGCTGACCCCACTTAGCTTAGGGTCTGGCTCCGCTAGTGACAAAAGGAGACTGATCTCAAATATGAATAATCAATTTCATATGATAAGGGTGTTAATGTTTTAAATATATGCTGATGGTTCTCCTATAGTTAATCTATCATACTTGAACCTCCTTTTTTTATTTTTTATTTTTCCAAGATATTTGAAAGGACAAAACGATTCATAACCAAGATCTTGCAATAATTTCAATGCCTTTACATGCAGGAAATCTTTTTGCAATAACTAATCTGAAGCAATTAAAAATGAATATCATCCATCCATTATTCCATAAGCTACCTGCTATGGAATTTAATGTTGACAAAAGAATAATGAGACTGCACAGAAAACTAACATTGTATTTATTTTTGTAAGATTATCAGACTGCTCACCATATTTGTCAGTCATTCGTACTTCCAAATTTCTAGCAAGAAAGTTACTTTGAATTTCATGTAATCTCAAACCACTGTTCCTCATATGGAAACTATGAGAATCAAGCAAAATAAATTGTGCTATAGTAGCAACAAAGTGGGATGTCAAAGACTCGGAGGTCAAGAGTTCCAACAGGAAATAGAAGCTATCTGAATGAGACTTCCAGAAAGTGATTGTTTGAAACAGTTAGACTTATTTCATGGAGACATAAACTCTAGAGATGCGCTGCAACCAATAAACCTTAATATAGATACAATGTACATCCAGAAGGACGTTCACAATTTCAAATAACTTGAATATCAATTTTTTGGTTCAGTATATGTTCATGATATTTCAGTTTCTATACTAATGTATTGTGACAATCTCAACTCCTGAATTAAGTAATGAAAAGGGAGGTAGGAGTTTATCCAAGTTAAAATATGAATTAAGTAATGAAATGGGAGGTAGGAACTTATGCGAGTTAAAATATGAAGGATCAGGCTTTACCTTAGTGTAGTTCTTTTTCTCTACACCATATCCTTTAACGTAGAGGTATCCCAAGCGATTATATGCTGAGTAATACTTATGCTTCGATGCAAGAGAGAGCCATTCGAAGGCCTTGGTATAATTCCTCTCCACTCCAACCCCTCTGGCATACATCTCTCCAAGCAATTCCATTGCTCTGGGATTTTGCTTCTCCACGGCCTTTGAAACCCAATGCAAAGCCCTGGTGAGGTCTCTCTTCACTCCTCTCAACCCATAGTAATACAACAAGCCAATCTGGTACATGGCAACAGAATCCCCCTTCAATGCCTGATACTCCGTGATTTGGAAATTCTCATCCGCTTCCCCTCTTGACTTCCTTAAATCCTCCTTGTTCTCCTCGGTACCGCTGTGGATCCGGATGTGTTCTATCACAGGCGGTTCCTCCAATATCAGGAAGCTCTTGATCGCTGCCTCTGCAAGTTCGGAATAAAGCTCCAGCGCTTTCTCATGCACCTTCGTACAAAGGAACAATTCGACAGGGATGGAATCAGACTAGTCAGCAAATGGTGAAAACAGGGAAATATTAGGGATCACCTGTTGCCGTAAATAGTTGTAGGCGAGAAACATCTTGGACTGCAGATTGCCACCCTCGGCGGCAAAATGGTGGTAGAGGAAGGACTTGGAATGGCTGTGGGCACGCATGAGACCGGTGCCATAGAGAAAACCGAGGGTGGATTGCGCGTGCGGGTCGCCTTGGGAGGCAGAGGCTTCAATTTCGGCGGCGGCGGCCTCCATGTCAGAAGGATCACCAGAGGAAGCGGCGGATATCAAGTGACGGACTCCGGATGCATATTGGATTTCACGGACATCAGACGAGGGGTCATCCAGAACAAACGCCGACTCGAGGAAAGGGAGCCACGATCCTTGGTAGTAGTCGACGTCCAGGAGGGACTCCGAGTCTCCGAACTCATCCCACTCGTCGGATCCCTCGATTCCCTCTGATTCTTCGCCGGGGGCCGCGGAGGAGGAAGACGATTCGGATAACTGTTCGTTGGCGAAGACGAAAACGAATGGGCGAGGGCGGAGACATGAAGCGAGGAGAGCGTGACAAAGGAGGAGGACGGCGACGCAGCTCATTGCAACGCGCCGCATCGCGAATTGGGCGTCTTCTCCGGCGTCGAAGTGGAGTTGGACTTCGTCTGCATGTAAAGCAAAAGCCGGGATGCGATGGCTTGCATTTTCGTATCGACGGCGAATAGAAGAGAAAAGACAAGATCCGACGGTTCCCGTGAATCGTAACACGTGGAAGCGATGCAAGTCGGTAAGAAACCAGATTTGGTTCGGCCGGACGCGATTAACCGACTATGTGCTCACAATTATTCGGTTCGAACCGAAGCAAACCAATCGGATGTCTCCGAAGAGACCGAACCGGGGCAAACAAACCTATGTTTTTAGGGAAAATTGAGGGGACGTTTCGTTCGCTAGAAAATTTTCTATTTATTATTTTTATTTTTTGAGAAGACTAAAAATTGTGTTTGGTTGATATTTTCTATTTTTGTTTTTCAAAAAAATAAAAGAGTAGTTTTTAGAAAATTAAAAAACATAAAAAAATTATTTTTTATTTTAATTTTCGTTTTTCAGAAAATAAAGGAATATTTTTTAAAAAAATTGAAAAACACAAAAAAAAAATATTTTTTGTTTTCTGAAAACAAAAATGAAAATGAAAAATTTTCTACAATTTTATAATATCGAACGCATTCCACAAATAAATATTTTATATATTTTTTAATTTTAAAAAATATATAAAATATTTTATTATTAAATGTAAATTTAATTTAAAACAAATTCAAATTTAGATAATGTGGATGTTAGAGTAGTTTAACTTTTAAATTTGAAACTGGTTTTCATTTTGTTACAAGTCTGGATTTAATTATTTTTCTAGAATATAAAACAGTTTTAAGAATTCTACATTTTTTTGAATTGCTTTATTACTGGAATATACAAAATTTAATAATGAGAGAGTGTTTACAAATATGTATGTAAATTTATAAATATAAATATGTTTTATGTTTTATCCGGTTAGGTTCAATCTTAGATTTTTAATTAATATTTGTGCAAGGGTTTAAATTAGATATTGTGTATTAAATTTTATAGCAAATTCAACAAGATACAAAGGTTGCAGTGCTTCATAAAGTTAAGCATTGATAATAATTTAGTATAGATAAAACAACATACTTATTAGCTTGCAGATTCGCCAAAAGATTAAAAAAAAAGTTGCATGAAACAATCGAAGGATGGTAAGATTAAAAAAGAAAAATACTAAGATAATATTGAAATGGCTTGTGAAGCATGACTTGGTGTGTTAGTAATGGTGGAACCGGATTGGTCATAAAATGAGAGTTTGATTTTCAGATTGTTTATATCACGCAAACATTATTTGAATTACTTGTGGTACTGAGTTATTCGTCGAAATTGAATTGTATTTTTCTAATTTGATATTAATTATCGATGAAATTTTTTTATAGAATTAAATTAATCATCTTGAAACGAGTAAACTTGTAAGTTTTGGATATTTAAATTATTTATTTAAAAAAAAAAGAGTTCATTAGCAGAACGGCTTCGTTCTTAAGATTTATTGAAAATCAAAATATATTAAACATATAAGAGATCACAGACAAGTAAAATCAAGGTATGATATTATTGATAACTAAAAAAAGATAATTAAACTACTTAAATGGAGTAGGAAAGGATGACATTCGGAGTAAGTCCACCGCTCGATCGATTTTGTCTAATTAAACAATGAGTGATTTAATAACAAATGACTTTGGTGGTCAAATTAAGTTGCAAAAGAGATAAGTTCTAGTATGTGAATTGTGAAAGTTAAAAAAAAAATATTATTCGGAATGATAGATCTCACTTTATGCGAGACTTGAATATTAGAATGACTATATAGCAATCGATTGGAGTTTGTAGGATCGTATTTCTTCGAGAGAGGGGGATGAATCTCGGAGGTTAAAAAATTATTTTAAAACTATTAAGGGTGCGTTTGGTTGGAGGGTTTTGTTGATAACCTTGTTAGATTATTAACAAAAATCTTGTTTGGTTTAGGTTATGAACAATTACTTGGTAATTGTTCATTACCTGGTTATGGACAAAAACTTTTTTAGGAGGAATAGGAAAACCTTGGAGAACCAAGGTTTTTGTTGATTCCCGAGGTTAAGGAATTTTTTTTCCAATATTACCCCTAGCAATATATTAAATGTCAATTTGTCAAAACTCAATCAATTTGTCGTCCATCGTCGGTTGATGCTCGTCGGTCACCGCTGTCGCCCGTCGTCGACCGTCGGTCGTCGTCGGTCGCCGACCGTCGTCCATCATCGGCCACCGCCGCCCGTCATCAACCGCCGCCTCCATGGTCGTCGCCGTCACTGCCCGTCGCCCGTCGCCGGGCCATCGCACGCTTGCCGTCGCCACCACCGTTGTAAATCACCGTCGGCGCGCCATCACCGGCCGCCGCCACCATCGCGCCTCGCGCGTCGTCGGTCGATCGGCTGCCGTCGCCGCCCACCGGCCGCCGCCCGTCGGCCGTCGCTTCGGCCGTCGCCGTCGCCGTCGATCGATCACCCATCGTTATCGCCATTGGTCGATCGTCATTGTTGCCGCCGATCGATCGACCACCGTCGTCGCCGTTGGTCAGTCAACCGTCGCCGCGGTCGACCGGTCACCGTCGCCGCTGGTCGGTCGGTCACCACCGTCGCCGGCCGGTCGGTCACCACCGTCGCCGGCCGATCGGTCACCGCCACCGCCGGCCGACCGATCACCACCACCGTCGGGCGGCCGCTGGTCGATCACCGTCGTCGTCAGTCGGCCGGGCACTGTCGTCGGTCGATCGCTGTCGTCATCATTAATATTTCCGTCGTCGTCGTCGAATTGATTGAGCAAAAAATAAAGGATAATTTAGTAAAATGTTAAACTAAGTTATATATTAAAACCTCCAACCAAACAAGGTTTTTATCAAAGGTTATACTTTATTCCAAGGTTATATTTTATTCCCTGGTAATCACATAACCAAGGTTATGTATGATTACTTGAACCAAACACACCCTTAGAATATTATGAAAACTATTGTGAGTATGCAGCGGAAAATAATAACACTTTATTTTACTTGGTTCACAACCCTAACTAGGTTGCTAGTCTAAGGCTCATAGCTCTTCCGAGAGCTATCTCGATGGACAATCACTAAATGTCATTCGACTCGAGAACTCTCGATTTCGGAGGGTTTTGCTTTTTACAAATAATAGAGATCGGTAGCACACTACCTGCTCTTGAATTTAAGTAAAGAAGCGAAAAAGTAAATGAGCAAGTACAAGACGTATACCGACACTAAGTAGTGTTAGTAATATATGAGAGATGTCCTAAGGCAATCGCCTTATGTATGAACCATTTATATGATAAATGAAGATTCACTATTTGAGTATACATGTTTTATGTATTTGATTGGATCTTAAACTCATTTACTGAATGTCCACGATACGATTCACAGCATGAGAGAATTTGTGATTGGATCACAACTAGTGAGTATCTCTACATGTGTAATTGTGATGTATCGGAATTATCCCTAGTCGATGAATTGATGAATCTGGACACCATCAATTCTGTTGAGACTAGCACGAGGTATACTCCTTGGTGTATCCAAGCAGCTGATTCTCACTGGCTGGAGACATAGTGATGTCCGGAGTTAATCGTGGATGCTAGTTATGGTAACTAGTTCATTGGAGTGACCAGCCGTAAGACTTCATATGGTTCTCTGCATATATAGATATGTCAATGAAGTTCTTACTGTGGCTTAAGTGCGATGTTCCTTTAACTTGCGGTATTCAAGTCATCTTGATCATGGAGACTTATGCTTTGACATCTTAAGCAAACATCTCTAAGGAGATGTGGACCCGGGATGATTGGGTATAAGTCGAAGTGATCGAAGGTGTTTGAATAGCCTATAAAGGATTCACCACTCCTTGCGAGGAGATGTATACCCATGGCCTCTCGTCGGATTGTTACTAAAGTCTTTGGCCAAAGCAATACATGTTTAGAGTAAGGTACTCTTCGATACATGTGGAGTAACTAGAATCTGTAGGACGAGGACATGATACTTGGGCTAGGTGACGTGAGTCACCTAGTGGGGATCGACACAATAGACCATGTCCCAACCAAGTGGGTATAAGATGAGTGAAGGGAATGGGGCGATTCATTCGAGCATCGAAGGGTTTGAAAAATAGTTACGGATCAACCGTTGATCTTTTGGTTAATTGGGGATCATGATGTACTACTAGGTGCCACTCATGATCGTTCTATAATTAATGGTTAATTATAGACGGCCAACATAAACCGAGAACCTATTTGGTCACACGCACAACGAATGTAATCCAAAGGATTTAAAACGAGCTTGAGAATGGGATTCTCAGACCGAGAGAAACTATGTTTGGTTGGACCAAACATAAAGCGAGCATGAAAATGTTTCAGTCGCAATGGAAGCGTGGATGGGCCGTGTCTTATGAAGACATAATGTATGGACCAAAATGGTTTGGTTCTAATCCAATGGATAAGAATAAACCAAAGGGTTTGGTTTATTTTAAACGAATGAACCAAAAGTTGGTTCGGTTCGTTTTAACTTAAAATAAACCATCATGGTTTGGTTTATTTTAACTTATCTTAATGGAGCGGGTTAACGGGCTTTATGGATATGATCCATTAACCATTAAGAGAATTAGTTCTCTATAAAAGTGGGCTTAAGGGATTGTTAAACCCTAATCCAAAATCAAAACCCTAGCCTCCAAGGAGTTGCCGCCCAACCTGGTTGTGCGCCCTAACCTCCTTGCCGCCCAGCCTGATTGTGCGCGTCAGCTCCTTGCCGACCAAGCTTCAGCCGGTGAACCTCCGCGACCCTCCGTGATCTCCTATAGGTTTGGCATCAAGGTGAGGCTTTTCTCTCCTTGTTTTGGCCGGCGCCTACTCCTCCACCAAGCTGTCCAGTTTTCTGGACAGCTTCTCCTTCTCTCGTCGGAGCGTCGTTTGGACGACGGTTAGTGCTCCGACAGCGGCTAACTTACCGGGGATTTGATCTCCGGTAATCCTCTGAGGTGGAGGACGAAGGATTCGTCAAACGGTTGACGAATACCTCTCCGGAGAAGCGAGTTTTGAGAACTCGTTTTGGATCCGAATTTGGATTCGGATTGTGATCATCTCTCGATCACGTCGTCTTCAACACGAGGCTAGTAACCCGTACGAAGACGAAGCTCGTGACTTAGCGAAGTCATCCCGAGGAGCTCGGCGTGGATACGGATAGAGACGATTCTTACGAGGATCGTTCCGGTTGATGTCGTTTCGCTACACGCCATACGAAGGTATAACGTAGTTTAATTTCCTTTATTGCAAATTTTAATTTACGGTTATGTCTACACTTGTTGTAATAGCATGCGTGTGTGTTGTGTGTGTTGTAATAAATAGGAGTATTTATTATTTTTATTGCTTCATTGTGCTCATGTTTACGAAACATGATCGAACACACACACGCCATGTCAAAACCCAACAAAGGGTATCGAGCCGTTGTGTTTCGACATAATCGTAAAAATGGTTTTGCGATAGTCATAATGTATTTCTGGAAATTTTCTAAATTTTGGAAATTTAGAAGTATTTATGGAAATTTTTCAATTTTGGAAAGTCTAGAAGTATTTATGGAAATCTTCCACTTTTGGAAAGTTGGAAGTATTTATGGAAATTTATATTTTCCATAAATAAAATATTTGATTAGATTCTGGAAATTTGTTTCCTAATTTAATCATGATTTGATTTGGGAAATCAAATCTTAAAATATTTATTTTCCATAAGTAGTTTTAAAGATTTAGGAAATTGGTTTCCTAAATAGATTTTCCTTAATCAAATAATTCCATGAATAAAATATGTGATTAGATTTGGAAATTTGTTTCCTAATTTAATTATGATTTGATTTGGAGAATCAAATCTTAAACATATTTTATTTCCATAAATAGTTATGACATATAAGGAAATTATATACATGACATAATTGTATGCCATGTAATTGCATTAGATGCATAACATTATGCCATGTGTGTCGTGACATGTAGATGTATGCCATGTATGCCATGCCATGTAGATAATAGTTATTTGCATGCAAAGAGGATGAGACATAAAAACCCTTAATCAATATTAAAGCCTACACCTTCCATTAATATGGTTAGAACCGTAGTTCTGCTTTTGTTTGGGTTGTTGGACTCTCTGCAAGCCCGGCTCGAACCCGAATATGTTCAAACCATGGAATAGTTTAATACTAATATGGTAAGAGTCAGAGGTCAATCGTTAGCTTTGGTTGTTGGACTCTCTCCAAGCTGGGCTAATTGGTTGAATGCGCTCTAACCATATTAAAACTATGTCCTGATTAATGGGTTGGCTTTAACCTGGAGCATCGGTTTGTTGGACTCTCTCCAAGGTCGATGTAAAGGGAGGTGAAGTTGGGTGCTATGCATATGATGCATACTTGTTAATGTGTTAACAACCCGATGTATGTGTGAACATTCAATTAGTTGATAGCACATTGTGATAGTTGCATATACGGGATATGCAATCGGTATAGATGATACCTACCATCATAGTTATGAATGGCTTGTTGGACTCTCTCCAAGGTTGTTCATAACTATGATGGATATCAGCCCATTCGTAGATGGACCTACGATCTCCCGAAGTGATTTTGGGGTTTTTGAAATTCGAAAAATGAATGGGATTTATAAATGTATATTGATGCATTTTAAAATCATTTTCTCATATATGCTCGTTTTGTATTTCTAGGTCAATAAATTGATCATGATGTCTTTGAATTTGCGCACTATTTTGGATTCGAACAAACTGACTGGGCCTAACTTCCTGGACTGGCTTAGAAACCTGAGAATTGTTCTCAAGGCGGAAAAGCTTGTATATGTCCTTGAAGAGCCTCTTCGATCCCCTAAGGACGATGCAACTCCAGACCAAATGTTGGTCTATCAGAAGCATGTGGCAGATTCTGAGCTGGCGAGTTGCATCATGCTAGCGGCGATGGTACCTGAGCTGCAGAAGCAGCATGAGCATATGGATGCTAACACTATGGTCTTCCATCTTCATGAGTTGTTCGATGAGCAAGCGAGATCCGAAAGGTTCGAGGTCTCTAGGCTCCTCTTCACCACGAAGATGCAAGAAGGTTCGTCTGTAGTGCAGTTTGTGCTAAAGATGAATGGGTACATCGAGCGGCTAGCTACCCTCGGTTTTGTGATGGATCATGAGTTAAGTATTGACTTAATTCTGCATTGTTTGCCCAAGAGTTTCTCGCAATTTGTGATGAACTATCGGATGAACAAATTGGAATCCACTATTCCCGAGCTCCTCAATATGCTGAAGACTGTGGAGCCTTCTGTGAAGCATGAGGAGAAGGCGGTTCTGTTAGTTGATTCCTCAAAGAAAGGTTCTAAGAGGAAGGCAAAAGAACAGAAGAAAGGAAAGAAAAAGGCAAAGAAGGCCACTGGCGAAGAAACTGCAAGATTTATCTTGAGTCCATGAAGAAGAAGAAGGCATCCGATGCCCCATCCTCTTCAGGTATCTTCGTTATTGATTGTCATTCTATTTCCTTAGACACTTGGGTATTGGATACTGGGTGTAGCTCACATATATGTAATGACATACAGGGGCTAAGGAATAGAAGAAGACTTGTCAGAGGGGAGTCAAATTTGTGAGTTGGCAATGAAGCAAAGGTTGCTGCGGTCGCCATCGGAACTTATTTGTCAAGCTCCTAGTGGACTAGTCTTGAATCGACAATTGCTATTATGTTCCTTCTCTAATAAAGAACATTGTTTCTATTTCCTTAAATAGAAATGGTTTCCATTTAACGCTTAGTAACAATTGTTGTTATATAACTTTGAATGGCGTACTTTATGGAATCGAACTTTGAGTAATGGCATTTATACGCTGGACGATCAAAGGACATTTTCAATATCGGGCGAGCAACACGCGTGCTCGAAAGGATAATCACATAGACTCCTATATGTGGCATTGTCGTCTTGGCCATATAAGCAAGAAACGCATGTCCGAATTACACCGATGTGGAATTCGGAATCGCTTGAATTGGATTCATACGATACATGCGAATCATGCTTAAAAGGCAAGATGACTAAGTTACCTTTACCGGAAAAGGTGAACGAGTGGGAGAGTTACTAGGTCTAGTACATACCGATGTATGTGGACCTATGTCAACTCAAGCATTAGGAGGCTATAGCTACTTCATTACCTTCACCGATGATCACTACGGCTTTGGGTATGTGTTCTTGATGAAACACAAGTCCAAGCCTTTGAAAGGTTCAAAGAATTCAGAAATGAAGTAGAGAAACAACATGACAAGAGTATTAAAATACTGATCGGATCGAGGTGGTGAATACTTAAGTCAAGAGTTTCTTGATTATCTAAGAGACAATGGCATATTGTCTCAATGGACTCCGCCTATACACCACAAAGATAATGGTGTATCCGAGAGGCGAATCGACCTTGTTGGACATGGTCGTCAATGATGAATCATGCAACTCTTCCCAAGTCCTTTGGGGTTATGCACTCGCATACCGCTTACTTGTTAAATGTAATGCCTACTAAGGTAGTCTCAACTACTCCATATGAGATATGGAATGGTAAGAAACCTCATGTATCTTACTTGAAGATATGGGGTTGTCTCGCTTATGTGAAGCGGATCAGACGCATAAATCGATGCTAAGTCCGATAAATGTCTATTTATTGATACCCTAAGGAAACAAGGGGTTACTAATTCTATCATCCCGTGGAACAAAAGGTGTTTGTTTCAAGGCATGTGGTTTCTAGAGAAAGAGTTTCTCTTGCAAGAAAACAAGTGGGAGTGTCGCCGAGCTTGAGGAGGCTCGAGAGACTCAAATAGACATTGATGAGATACTCGTGAGCACAACAAATGATAACTCATAGTGATGAGCAATCTACCGACCTATCATTGTAACACCACATCTTCAGAGATCCGGTAGAACACGCAATATTCCCGAGAGATATGGATTTCGTAAGTGAATCGAACGACGTGTTACTCATTGATGATGAGGAGCCTACCGCTTATGAAGAAGTGCCGACAAGTTCGTAAAGGGATAAGTGGCTTGGTGCCATGAAGTCGGAAATGGATTCCATGTATGAAAACCAAGTTTGGAACTTGGTCGACTCCACCAAGGCATAAAGCCTATAGGGTGCAAGTGGGTTTTCAAGAAGAAAACCGACATGGATGGTAATGTGATTACCTATAAGGTTAGATTGGTGGCGAAAGGATATCGCCAAAAACAAGGTGTTGATTATGACGAAACCTATTCGCCTCAGAGCTATGCTTAAATCCATTCGGATGCTCCCGCCATAGCGCTCATTATGATTATGAGATATGGCGATGGATGTGAAAATGCTTTTCTTAATGGAAACTCGCCGAGGACGGTATATGATACACCGAGGGTTTCACATCGCTGATAAAACCAATTTATGACGATCCATTTATGGATCAAGCAAGCATCCAGAGTCGAATATCCGCTTTGATGAGACGATCAAAAAGTTTGATTTCACAAAATCCGCACGAACCTTGTGTGTACAAGAAGGTTAGTGGGAGTGCAAATGTTCCTAGTATTGTATGTCGATGACATATTACTTATAGGAAACGATGTGTCAATCTTACACTTAAGGTTTGGTTATCCAAGACATTCTCCATGAAAGACTCGGGAGAAGCAACCTACATCCTGGGATTAAGATCTATAGAGATAGATCGAACGGTTGCTTGGTCTTTCGCAACTACATATATAGACCGAAAGCAAAGAGGTTTAGCATGTCAATCCAAGAAAGGTTATCCGCCCATCGTGCATGGGGTACACCTTTCAAGTCTATGTGTCCGCGCACGTAAGACGAGAGGATTTGCATGAGTAAGATTCCCTATGCATCCGAATAGGATCTATCATGTATGCTATGTTATGTAGGCCCGATGTATCACGCTCGAGTGTCACGAGCAGATACCAACCGATCCAGAATGGATCATTGGGATCATCATAAGACGATCCTTAAGTACTTGAGAAGAACTAAGGATGTGTTCCTAATATATGGAGAAGGGGACATGGTGATACGCGGTATACGGATGCCACCGCATGCAAGGATGATTCCGTGTCTCACCGATACGTGTTCACCTTGAATGGGGCGCAGTGAGTTGGAAAAGTTCCAAACAAGAGATCAGAGCGGATTCTACCATCGAGGCAATATATTGCGCCTTCAAGCAAAGAAAGGAAGCGGTTTGATCAAGAAGTTCGCTCATGAACTTGGTGTGATTCCGCCATTGTTGAAGCAATACCGGCTACATACAACAATGGAGCAATTGCACAGCGAAAGAGCCAAGGTCTCATCAACGATCCAAACATGTGCTTCCGCTATCATCTTATCGAGAGATCATAAGTAGGAACGAAATACAAATCGAGAAAATTCCCACCGAAAGGAACTTAGCGGATCCTTTGACTAAAGCATTACCTCAAAGTAAGCTCGAGGGTCATGTTAGGTGCTTATGGTATCGATACCGTGAGCGATTGGCATTAGGCCAAGCGGAGTCCGTTAGTAATATATGAGAGATGTCCTAAGGCAATCGCTTATGTATGAACCATTTATATGATAAATGAAGATTCACTATTTGAGTATACATGTTTTATGTATTTGATTGATCTTAAACTCATTTATCAATGTCCACGATACGATTCTACAAAGATGAGAGAATTTGTGATTGGATCACAACTAGTGAGTATCTCTACATGTGTAATTGTGATGTATCAATTATCCCTAGTCGATGAATGATGGATTTGGACACCATCAATTCACGAGACTAGCACGAGGTATACTCCTCGTATCCAAGCACCGATTCTCACCGGGCCGGAGACATAGTGATGTCCGAGTTAATCGTGGGATGCTAGTTATGGTAACTAGTTCATCGAGTGACCACCGTAAGACTTCATATGGTTCTCTCGCATATATAGATATGTCAATGAAGTTCTTATCGGGCTTAAGTGCGATGTTCCTTTCGACTTACAGATTCAAGTCATCTCGATCATGGAGACTTATGCTTTGACATCTTAAGCAAACATCTCTAAGGAGATGTGGACCCGGATGATTGGGTATAAGTCAAGTGATCAAGGTGTTTGAATAGCCTATAAAGGATTCACCACTCCTTGCGAGGAGATGTATACCCATGGCCTCTCGTCGGATTGTTACTAAAGTCTGGCCAAAGCAATTACATGTTTAGAGTAAGGTACTCTTCGATACATGTGGAGTAACTAGAACTGAGGACGAGGAAATGATACTTGGGCTAGGTGTGACGAGTCACTTAGTGGGGATCGACACAATAGACCATGTCCCAACCAAGTGGGTATAAGATGAGTGAAGGGAATGGGGCACGATTCATTCGAGCCATCAAGGGTTTCGTAAATAGTTCTGGATCAACCGTTGATCTTTTCGGTTAATTGGGGATCATGATGTACTACTAGGTGCCACTCATGATCGTTCTATAATTAATGGTTAATTATAGACGACCAACATAAACCGAGAACCTATTTGGTCACACGCACAACGAGTGTAATCCAAAAGATTTAAAACGAGCTTAAGAATGGGATTCTCAGACCGAGAGAAACTATGTTTGGTTGGACCGAACATAAAGCGAGCATGAAAATGTTTCAGTCGCAATGGAAGCGTGGATGGGCAGTGTCTTATGAAGATATAATGGATGGACCAAAATGGTTTGGTTCTAATCCAATGGATAAGAATAAACCAAAGGGTTTGGTTTATTTTAAACGAATGAACCAAAAGTTGGTTCGGTTCGTTTTAACTTAAAATAAACCATCATGGTTTGGTTTATTTTAACTTATCTTAATGGAGCGGGTTAATGGGCTTTATGGATATGATCCATTAACCATTAAGAGAATTAGTTCTCTATAAAAGTGGGCTTAAGGGATTGTTAAACCCTAATCCAAAATCAAAACCCTAAAAGCCCAGTTGCGCCCAACTTTGGTTGCCGCCCAACCTCCTTGCCGCCCAGCTGCCCAGCTTGTGTCTGCCGTCCTCCTTGCGGCGTCAAGCTTCAGCCGATGAACCTCCGGCGACCCTCCGGTGATCTCCTATAGGTTTGGCATCAAGGTGAGGCTTTTCTCTCCTTGTTTTGGCCGGCGCCTACTCCTCCACCAAGCTGTCCAGTTTTCTGGACAGCTTCTCCTCCTCTCGTCGGAGCGTCGTTTGGACGACGGTTAGTGCTCCGACAGCGGCTAACATACCGGGGATTTGATCTCCGGTAATCCTCTGAGGTGGAGGACGAAGGATTCGTCAAACGGTTGACGAATACCTCTCCGGAGAAGCGAGTTTTGAGAACTCGTTTTGGATCCGAATTTGGATTCGGATCGTGATCATCTCTCGATCACGTCGTCTTCAACACGAGGCTAGTAACCCGTACGAAGACGAAGCTCGTGACTTAGCGAAGTCATCCCGAGGAGCTCGGCGTGGATACGGATAGAGACGATTCTTACGAGGATCGTTCCGGTTGATGCCGTTCCCGCTACCCGTCATACGGAAGGTATAACGTAGTTTAATTTCCTTTTATTGCAATTTTAATTTACGGTTATGTCTACACTTGTTGTAATAGCATGCGTGTGTTGTGTGTGTTGTAATAAATAGGAGTATTTATTATTTTTATTGCTTCCGCTGTGCTCATGTTTACGAAACATGATCGAACACACACACGCCGCGGTGCCGGAAACCCAACAAGTTGATGGTAGAAGTATGCTTGGAGTGTCGGAAGATCGCCTTGTTGTGGGAATTTAGTTTTGGTGGACGAGAATGGATTTCGACAACACTTCGACATAAATTCGATTTTTTTTTCGGAACTGATCGAGCACTTGTTTTATAAATCTTTTCCAGACGACTAAAATGTCTTCTAATCGACTCCACATCAGTCTGTCGATTAGGAACTTCTGATCTTCCAGTCGACTCCAGATCACCCGGGTCCGCATCGAAAAATTTGCCTCTTCAATTGACTCAAACCCTTTAGTCGACTGAAATCCTTTCCATCTGCGTCGCCAGATCTCCAATCAATCGCCAGCTAATCCTTCCAAGTAGGTATCCAGTCGATTGTACTTCAGTCAACTCTAATCATTCAGTCGACTGATCCCTACAAAACAAAATTAGCTTAAATATATAATATAAAATGTGATAGCAGTAGTAATATCGCTCGATCTCGACTACTAAGTCTCATGCGGACTTTCCGTCGGATCAACACCTAGCTTTGTCCCCCTAAAGAGGACTCGACCTCACCTCTTCGCTCGAGGCTTACCTGCCGGCTACCTGCCGGACTTACCACTCTTGACATCCGATTTGACCCACCAAGGCTTCCACCAGCTGTCCGGTCTGTCTGACCCAACTGGACTTTTTGTCGATTGTTCGATCTCCTAACCCAACCGGTCTTCATGCCAGATGTCCGGTCCACACGACCCATCTGGACTTCATGCCTGGTGTCCGGTCCTCCTGATCTGTCAAGATACTTGCCTAGTATCCGGTCAATACTGTCACGCCCTGAGAGAGTCCCCATCGGACGAAAGTTCGGCAGCACCTCCCCTGTACGGGTGACAATACGAAACTTGCATACAAGGCCCACATGACCTACTATACATCGATCAACACGACCAGAACAAAAACCACACATGTAGGTCATAAATAGGCCTCCGCCCAATAATCAAAGTAAATAATAAATAGTCTACACTATCTAGACTTACCCCTTCTGCCATCTGAGCAGGAATACACAACCAAAATGAATCCACGAGTACATAATCAAAACACAAATCCTAAACATATCTTCTAGTAAAAAATCGAAACCATAAGACCACCAAAAACAAATCCATTTAGACGAGGGGATTTAGTAGCTGGACTCTCCTGGCAGTTTCATCTTGAAAAGAAATATAAAGCAACGGGGTAAGTTCAATAAACTCAACGGATAATAGTCGATATGCATAGAAAGATATAGCTAACAATAATAATCGTGCTAGTACAGTCTCCTAATCAATAATAGATAATGCAAAAAAGAAATGCGTAAAGACTGTACTTACTTGAATCTCCTATCCTGACATAAAAGTATGAGTCATACCAGTAGAAATAAGATCATCAGGCCAAATACAAAAATGTATCATGTATGCATGTCAATCATATGCAACAACCAAGGCAGCAATCAAAATGCAGCAAACACAAACAAATGTCATCCATGCAATATGCATGCGATGCAAATGACATGGTCACCCCTGACGCCAGTTAGCCGCCTCACACGCGATGGTGAAGCCGAGTGGGTAGGGCTATGACAACTGTACACTCTGCCATCACTGCTCCTGAGTGACCGAGTGGACATGATGCTGTCGGAGTACACCTATCCTCCTGCCCCAAACAGAGTGGGGAGCAAAGCTCTCATCTCTCGGTGTCGTAGACCAGAGGAGGGATCCCTGCCCGTTACCACGCTGCCTCATCGCTACCCATGAGCGGACCAGCGGAGCCTGACAGAGCTACTACGCACACCCTCCTGATGTACCACTAACCCATGAGTGGCAGCATGTGCAGATCATGTAACTTCCTGTGGGCTCAACTACAAAGGAACCCCGTCCAACTAGCATGCAATCATGCAAGATGGTGCATGACACTAAAACATGTAACACCAACTAAAATATATCTCTGAATAATATGCACAACAAATAGGTACATATCAATGACCTAAGTAAAACAAGGAAGGTATAACTAAAAGTTGATCAAATGCATATATCAAGTAGGCACAGTGACATACAAGGCAGATAAACATAAAGATTATTGCAAGTTATAACCAACTAAGCATATCAATATGACATTATCTAAAAGATAAGTCAAAATACCCGCCTGATAAAATGCTCGAAAAAAAATAAAATCTTCACGCCCATGGACCTGTCTCGTGACCGAAACCTACATAAAACAGAACCATTGTTAAGTACTATGATACGATCCACCGTCAAATCGAATCCTAAGCCGATTTCGTACATAAACCAATTAACCCAAATCAACTCCCAATTTCACTAATTAGGGATCTAACCCATTCACAGCCATCACAGCTATTTACATCCATTAATACTCCTGCCCACAGTCATATGGTCGTTCACAGCTCAACTATAATAAACTCATAGCCACACATTTCTTCACACAACCGTACAACCGGCAATTCCTAAACAGAACCCTCCATTCACGCACAATACATTGATACCTAGCAAAATCCAACAATTAACAAATGAAAGGAGGGTAGATCAAGCTTACCAGCCCTAGGAACCTCCATCGGCAGCCCTTTCCCTAAAGCTGCCCTGGTTAATCAATTAAATCAGAAATCTATCCATTCAATTAATTTAATTAATCCGATTAATCAACTCTTAATTAAACTATTAAATAATCTAAAACTTAGTTGCAGTTAACTCACCGATGCGGGTTGCCCGTAAACAGGGGCGATGCCGGATCTTGGCGTCGATCGACGGTGGCTGGCAGCGGCGGCTGACCACATGCAGGGCGACGACTGCTAGTCGCGTGCGTGCGACGGTGACCACAGAACACCCCGTGACGATGGAGACGAGCGACGATGGCGTCACCGTGCTTGGCACAAGGAAATGCGGCGGCAGTGCCACTGCTCGCGGCGGTGAGGAGGCTGGCCACAACGATGACCATAGCGACGCGCAGGACTCAATGGGAGGTTTTTTCGCAATGCAAGCCGGTCACGGCGACAGAGGCTGGCCGGCGGTGGCAGCGGCGATCGAAGAGGTAGGCACGCGATGTGTGCGTGAGAGAGGCGGTCAACGGTGCGTGTCGGTGGGTGGCAGGGCGGAAGTGCACGGTGGAAGTCGGTTAGGGCTCAAGCAGCAGCGATGAGAAAGAGAGTCAGTGCGAGGAGAAAGAAATCGGGGAAGTAGGGACAGCGGCGGACGCGTGGGCAGCGAGGAAAAAGGAGGTGCGATGCACGGGGAAGAAAAAGGGGCGCTGCGGCGGAGGTGTGGAGATCGACACGAGAAAGAAGAACGCTCGGGAAAAAGAAACGGCTCGAGTTAACCCTAGGTTTTTTTTAGTTAACACATTAACCCCTCAAAATTGCTATTTCAAATAGGCCCTCTAAAAGCCTATTTATTTTATCCCCGTAAAAATATCTTACAATCTCCGTTTAAATCCAGAAAAATTCCTAAAATTCTCTAAAAATCCCAAAATAATTCTCAGGATTACTTTTCCTAAATTTTGGCCATTAAATTTATATTTTAAAATTTTCATATTTAATATTCTTTCCCACTAATAAAAATTTGGTCCCTAAATTTCCAACTCAAATGCATAATGAGTAAGAGATACCACAAGTACTGAAAATATTTTTCATGCACCTTAAGTAAACAGGTGGGAGTATTGAGCTATGATCTTTTTCCTGAAGCTCCCAAGTAGCCTCCTCATCGGTGTGGTGACTCCACCCGACCTTGACAAGTCGCACAATCTTGTTCCGCAACTGTCGTTCTTTGTGATCCAGAATCCGTACCTGAACCTCTTCGTAAGTAGCATCAGGTTGAATGGAACCTGACACATCTGACAGAATATGTGTAGAGTCTAACACATACTTCCTCAGCATGGACACATGAAACACATCATGAATACCATCCAAGGACGGTGGTATCGCTAGGCGGTAAGCAACTGCTCTGATCCTCTCCAAAATCTCGAAAGGCCCAATGTACCTTGGAGCTAACTTACCACGAAGGCCAAATCTCTTCACCCCTTTCGTGGGTGAGACTCGCAGGAATACATGGTCACCAATAGAGAACTCCAGAGGTCTCCGTCTCTGATCTGCATAACTCTTCTGACGATCCTGCACCTCTGCCATCATTCGTCTGATTGCACGGACCAACTCTGCCTCATGCTGAGCTCTCTGGGGTTCTAGCAACTGGGCCTCCCCAACCTCCTCCCAGAGGGTGGGTGTACTACACTGTCTACCATACAATACTTCAAACGGGGCCATTTGGATAGCCGAATGATAGCTATTGTTGTAGGTGAATTCCACTAACGACAAGTGGTCCTCCCAGTTGCCCCCGAAATCCATAACACGGGACCTCAGCAAGTCCTCTAGTGTCTGAATGGTCAACTCCGACTGTCCATCGGTCTGAGGATGGAATGCTGTACTAAAACGTAGCTACGTGCCTAAGGCCTGCTGCAAACTCTGCCAGAACTGGGACGTGAACCGGGAATCTCTATCTGATATAATGTTCAAAGAAACACCATGCAATCTGATGATCTCTCGACAATATAACTCTGCCAAATGATCCAAAGAGTCGGTCTTCCGAATCACTAAGAAGTGTGCGGATTTGATTAGTCAGTCAACGACTACCCAAATCGCGTCATGGCCTTGACGTGTCCTAGACAAACCCACCACAAAATCCATGGTAATGTGATCCCACTTCCACTCGAGAATAGGAATCCTCTGAAGTAATCCGGCTGGTCTCTGGTGTTCATCCTTCACCTGTTGACAAACTAGACATCTAGCAACAAGATCTGCAATGTCTTTCTTCATGTCGTTCCACCAATACAAACGCGTTAAATCTCGATACATGAGGGTTTCGCCTGGGTGGATCGCAAATCGAGAGCGATGAGCCTTCTGGAGTAACTCCTCCATGATCGGGTGAGACTGAGGTACGCATAATTTGCCCCGGAAATAAATAATACCTTCGTCATCTCGGGTGAACTCAGTCTATTGTCCAGAGATTATCTGACTGTCAATGAACTGTAAGGACTGATCACCGACCTGAGCCTCTCGGACTCTCGTCCTGATAGATGACTGAGCAACCATGGTAACAAGAACGCCCTGCTCTGTCAGTCCCTGCTCCTCAAGGCCCAACTCGGAAAACTCTGAATCAAATCCATGACTAACACTCAGTAGCAAGCTAAAGTCCCTTAGGACTTCCGGCTAAGTGCATCGGCAACCACATTGGCTTTCCCTGGGTGGTAGCTAATGGTACAGTCATAATCCTTCCGAAACTCCATCAATTCACGGTTCATCAAATCCATAAATACTGCTGGAGCATTGGTAATAATCAAATCAATACCAGGAAACCACCATCTATGGTGGCCAAGTGCGCAACTCCAACTACCACCATCAACAGTGGCCAAGTTACGCAACTCCAACGACCACATCTGATCCAATCGTGTCCAGAATACACGACTTTCCAAATCCCTGGACGACTAAGTCGTCAATAAGTCTAATAAGATAATCAAAATCTCATACAATTCATACCAAGTATGAAATTGTCATCGCTATACACCTACATTCTCTTTACTCTAGGCTGATGATATAACAATCATCACAACGACAATGATAATTGTATGACACCATGTCACTACAATATCAACACACCATTCATAAATCAATCCTAGAGTATACACAGGTATCCTATAGCTGATCTAAATAGATCATCTTTCCACAATGAAGGATATTCATTTCCTTCTACAACTATCATATTCTATCATCGATAATCAATGCATAACCTTAAAGGTCCATCTCTCCTTTAACAAAGAGTTCCGGATCTTCTCTGGAAGAAATACTGGGATAGATAAATATCCCATCCAACACCTCCTATAATAAGGTAAAACGATCTTTCATCGTCTTGACCAGTGTAGGTATACACGTCTTATCCATAACCAAATCACTAATAGTAGGTCTGAGGGGTTACTCCTTGACCTCCCAATGGGTGGCTAGCAGGCCTAACCCTAGCTTCCTAATTCGACATCAGTCGGCACCTATAAAGAGTCCATACTTCAGAAATCATCGTTAGGTTCCGCAAGGTCAATACGTCATCGACCTCGTCCACGACCATGAGTAGGGGCAATTTCACTAGGTAGCATTTCCTACAAGGAGTAAGTATCTAACAAGAACATAATGACAACTTTCTATTACATAAGAAAAGTACAGTAACCACTAAAGATAATACTTTTCCTATAGCTCAGCGATATCATTCAACTTGCTTGGTCCCAAAACACGAGAACTCCCAAAAATCTAAGGAAAAGAAAATCCTCGAAACACAAAACCCACAAACCAAAATTGCAAACCAATAAAATTGTCACGTCCCGGGGGCATATCCGTCATCCAAATGACAGAGGAGCCCCTTAGTGACAATATTCAGAAATACATGGACCAGATCTAGTAAAAACCTCGAAATAATAATAGAAATATAAGTATTTTATTAAATGCATGCATGCACGACTAAATATAAATCAATTAAAGTAAAATAGTTTTATGACACCAAATCAAATTGCGACAAAATTCAAAGTGCATAAACAAAATGCAAAATCGGTAAAGTAAATAAAGCGGCATCTCGACGATGCAGTGGGACAAGCACAACAAGGGACTCTCTGAGCGACATGAAGGTAGGCCAACAAGACACGTCCTCCCTCAGTTAACCTAGAGGATAAGTGAGGAGGGGATAAGTACAACCACTCAGTGGATGGATAGACAATAGTGTATAATCATAATGCACATTATGGAAGTTAAAGGAAACAAACTAGAGTAACCCAACTCTCAAAGTACCAATATCAGTCTGCAACTAATCTGGTCAGCAGTATAATAAATATACCCATAACATACACAACCCCTGCAATCTACAAGCAATGCACATCTAGATACCACGACAAAGCCTATGGCTCTTGAGGTAATACAAAGGGAACTATCTATGAGCTACCGCGAACGAAACTCGTGGGTCGACAATCAATATACTCAGCACTGTCTACGCGCAACTCCATGCTACCACGAATGGGACTCGTGGGTAAACAGGTAGTATAAAGACTCAATGTATGTGGGGTAACGACATGCTACCACGAATGAGTCTCGTGGGAAGACAGCATATATAGATATCTAGTTATTGTAGGTTGTTAAGCCTAGGGTTATCCAATACATCTAGCATAGAATGTCTATCAAAGTCGATAAAGATCATCGATCTACAATTAAGTCCATTGAGGGGGTCAAGCGAGGGTTCCAACACCTCTAATACAAAATATTTACCAAAGTCAGTAAAGATCATCGACTTATAAATAAATACGTCGAGATGGTTAAGTCTAGGGTTCCAACCCTTCTAACATAAACAATTATCAAGGTCGATAAAAATCATAAGTCCACTAATAATCACGTCGAGACGATTAATCATAGGGTTTCATCCCAGCTAATAGGAAATGTCTATCAAGGCCAATAAGGACAACAAATCTACTAACAAGCCCGGCAAGAGGGTTAAGCCTAAATTATATCATTTCTACCAGTTTAATCAAGCATGCTACAACATGCTTCCACGAACAGATCTCATGGGTACTTGAGATGTAAAGTAGCTATCTAGCTACAGCGTCATCATCAGATTATCACTAACTCCAGAACTAATAGCGCCATAAGTATAATTATGCGATGATTATCTCAACCATGATTGGGAGGCATGATTGACCACAAATATACAAAGCAACCATAGAGAGACTCTACTGCAGACTCTCTCTCAACCAAGAATGGGAGATATAGTTGGCAGTCGAGATATGAACAATGTTACATACCCTCTAAGGATTAATCGCATCCTAATCATACGACCTCTACTAGTCCGATCACCATATCGACGAAAATAGTAAATGGATAATCATATATCAATAAGCACATTCGAATTATTACGCCTAGGGTTCCAACACCTAGAGTTTTACTAATGTTTCATTCCTGAGATTCGTTCATACGGAATAACCTCATCTAAGTTATTCTATCTCTACTAGTCTCAATCATGGTATCCACCGCAATATCACATAGCCAAATAAACACATAACATGTTGTCTAATAAACGACAGCATAGTCCTACTAATGGCAATCAATGGCTGAAATTAATTAGGGTATAACTAAAGAAGTCATGCCAGTACAAAGTCAAAGCAATATGCTATAGAGAATCAAGTGCAAATATACCTTAAACCACGTAAGCAACGTAATCATATCATCATGCACTAAATCTAGAAAATTTATCTCTAGAATTTATTTACCTGTTAGCCGTCTGGAGATGTCCTATCACCGCCAATCCCCAAATTGACCTTGTCAATAATACCTCGAATTTTCGAAACATAAAAATCGTCGAAAATCCGTACAAATCCAAAAATACTCAAGTTAACCTGCCAAACGTGGCGAACTCCAAAAAATCCAAAAACCCCTAGGAACTCGAAAACCTGGCTCTGATACCAAATAAATTGTCACGCCACGAGGGAGTCCCCGCCAGATGAAAGTCCGCTAGCACCTCCCCTGTACGGGTGACAATACGAAACTTGCATACAAGACCCACACGACCTACTATACATCGATCAACACGACCGAAACAAAAACCACACATGCAGGTCATAAATAGGCCTCCGCCCAATAATCAAAGTAAATAATAAATAGTCTACACTATCTAGACTTACCCCTTCTGCCATCTGAGCAGGAATACACAACAAAAACAAATCCACGAGTACATAATCAAAACACAAATACTAAACATGTCTTCTAGTCAAAAATCGAAACCATAAGACCACCAAAAACAAATCCATTTAGACGAGGGGGTTTGGTAGCTGGACTCTCCTGGCAGTTTCATCCTGAAAAGAAATATAAAGCAACTAGGTAAGTTCAATGAACTCAGCGGATAATAGTCGATATGCATAGAAAGATATAGCTAACAATAATAATCATGTCAATACAGTCTCCTAATCAATAATAGATAATCCAAGAAAGAAATGCGTAAAGACTGTACTTACTTGAATCTCCTATCCTGACATAGGAGTATGAGCCATACCAGTAGAAATAAAATCATCAGGCCAAATACAAAAATATATCCTGTATGCATGTCAATCATATACAACAACCAAGGCAGCAATCAAAATGCAGCAAACACAAACAAATGCCATTCATGCAATATGCATGCGATACAAATGACATGGTCACCCACGGCCTTGAGATCGTAGCCCTACTGCTGCGATGGTGGCCAGGAGTGGGTAGGGCTATGATAATCCTCTTGCCTCAAATAGAGTGGGAGCAAAGCTCTCATCTCCTGTCGTAGACGAGGAGGGATCACCGCCCACTACCACGCCTCGCCGCTACCATGAGCCGGGGTAGTCCAGAGCTACTGCACACACCCTTCTGATGTATCACTAACCCATGAGTGGCAACGTGTGCAGATCATGTAACTGGCTGCGGGCTTAACTACAAAGGAACCCCGTCCAACCAGCATGCAATCATGCAAGATGGTGCATAACACTAAAACATGTAACACCAACTAAAATATATCTCCGAATAATATGCACAACAAATAGGTACATATCAATGACCTAAGTAAAACAGGAAAAGTATAACTAAAAGCTGATCAAATGCATGTATCAAGTAGGCACAATGACATACAAGGCAGATAAACATAAAATTTTTTGCAAGCTATAACAAACTAAGCATATCAATATGACATTATCTAAAAGATAAATCAAAATATCCGCCTGATAAAATGCTCGAAAAAAATGAAATCTTCATGCCTGTGGACTTGTCTCATGACTGAAACCTGCATAAAATAGAACCATTGCTAAGTACTATGATACGATCCACCGTCAAATCGAATCCTAAGCCGATCTCGTACACAAACCAATTAACCCAAATCAACTCCCAATTTCACTAATTAGGTATCTAACACATTCACAACCATCACAGCTATTTACAACCATTAATACTCCTGCCCACAGTCATATGGCCGTTCACAGCTCAACTATAATAAACTCACAGCCACACATCTCTTCACACAACCGTACAACCGGAAATTCCTAAATAGAACCCTCCATTCACGCACAATACATTGATACCTAGCAAAATCCAACAATTAACAGATGAAAGGAGGGTAGATCAAGCTTACCAGCCCTAGGAACCTCCACCGGCAGCCCTTTCCCTAAAGCTGCCCTGGTTAATCAATTAAATCAGAAATCTATCCATTCAATTAATTTAATTAATCCGATTAATCAACTCTTAATTAAACTCTTAAATAATCTAAAACTTAGTTGCAGTTAACTCACCGATGCGGGTTGCCCATAAATAGGGGCGATGTCGGATCTTGGCATCGATCGATGGTGGCTGGCAGCGGCGGCTGACCACATGCAGGGCGACGGTTGCTAGTCGCGTGCGTGCGACGGTGACCACAGAACACCCCACGACGATGGATACGAGCGACGACGGCATAACCGTGCTTGGCACAAGGAAATGCGACGGCAGTGCCTCTGCTCACGGCGGTGAGGAGGCTAGCCACAACAACGACCGTAGCGATGCGTAGGATGCGATGGGAGGTTTTTCCGCAATGCAAGCTGGTCACGGCGACAGAGGCTGGCCGGCGCTGGCAGCGGCGACCGAAGAGGTAGGCACGCGGTGCGTGCGTGAGAGGCGGCCGACGGTGCGTGTGCGGTGGGAGGCAGGGCGGAAGTGCACGGTGGAAGTCGGTTAGGGCTCGAGCGGCAACGATGAGAAAGAGAGTCGGCGCGAGGAGAAAGAAATCGGGGAAGTAGGGATGGCGACGGACGCGTGGGCAGCGAGGAAAAAGGAGGTGCGGCGCACAGGGAAGAAAAAGGGGCGCTGAGGCGGAGGTGTGGAGATCGACTCGAGAAAGAAGAATGCTCGGGAAAAAGAAATGGCTCAAGTTAAACCTAGGTTTTTTTTAGTTAACACATTAACCCCTCAAAATTGATATTTCAAATAGGCCCTCCAAAAGCCTATTTATTTTATCCCTGTAAAAATCTCTTACAAGCTCCGTTTAAATCCAGAAAAATTTCGGAAAAATTCCTAAAATTCTCCAAAAATCTCGAAATAATTTCCAGGATTACTTTTCCTAAATTTTGGCCATTAAATTTATATTTTAAATTTTCCATATTTAACAAATACGACCTATTAGGACTTCTTGTTAAGCCTGCATACTTAACACTGATATTAGAAACAAGTGAATCCTAACTTTTAATTATGATTCATATATCAAAACTAAGGAGTGATGCTCACTGCATCAACAATCTCTCTCTTTTTGATGTATGACAACACATCAGTTAAAGTTAGGAGAATCAAATACTAATATCTAAATATTGACATTTATAAGAGAAATATTGACATGTATAAGAGATGAACTATCAAATTTTAACATATATAATAGATGCATAAAGTTAACCATGAATAAGATGCATAAAGCCTTATCAAATTTTTGCATCTTACTTTCAATAAATTTATTCTTTTTCTAACTTTATATTTCTTCTCTCCCCTTAAACATACATCAAAATAAAAATCAATTTTAAAATGTCAAAATGATGTAGTGGAGAATTAAAGTGTTCCAAAGATGATAATTAAGCTCAAAATTTTAATTTAAAAAATGCTTAAACCTCAAAAATAATCTGTATTTAAATATTCAAAAGCTTTAATCCAAAATTTCTTTTAAGAACTTCTTAATTTCCAACCTCCCTTATTTTAAAAAAAAAATCAAAATTTTTCACATTTTTTAAACTTTCCAAACTTTTTCAAAATTTTCAAAAGTTTTTTAAATATTTTAAAACTTTTTCAAACTCCCCCTGAACTTATTCTCAAAAATTTTCAAACTCCCCCTTATTTTCAAAAATATCCAAAATTTTAAAAAAAATTCAAAACATTTTCTAACTCTCTGAATAAAAACATATTTTCAAAATTTTAAAATTTTCAAAAAAATTTTAAAATTTTCTAACTCCCCTGAATAATAATATATTTTCAAATTACAAAAAATTTCAAACTGATGCAAAACTGATAAGGAAAATGTCCAAGCATGAATTCCTAAATATTATATTTATATTTAAAAATAAACATCTAAAAATTATCCTTAAAGCAAATATCCAACTCTATACTAGCTCAAATGATATAGAATTAATTATCAAACTTTGAATTAGAGTTAGTCATCGAAGTGATTGATTTGCTCTTTTAAACCCCATATTGGTTCATGTCGATGCACTGAATCTACATCTGGAACTAGGGGTGCAGTCCTAACATCTCACGCTCATCTTTGTGGCTCAATACACAAACAGATAATCATAGGTGTTTGTGAGATGCAAAGGCTTACCTAAATCTATAGGGTCATGAAATCTAGATTGACCTAAGCTAGATTAATTTTCAACTTTCTTTTTAAAAAATAATATAATATTACTTTTCAAAATAAATTCTGAACATTAAGCATGAAAACATACTAATCTATCAAACATAAAACACACAAAATTTAAAGATAAAATTTATTAAGTCCAAATAGTAATAAGTGACATAACACTTCTAATTAGTAGAAGAAGGTGGAGGAGGAGAAGGACCCATTCTCCGAGACCTAAGAAGCTTCATCATCTCTCGATGATCCTCTCTCTGCGCCTGCAATATCTGCATCATCTCAAGATGTTGTTGCTCCTGGTGATGCATCGCATCCTCCAACCTAGATAATCTCTCTGCTACGGTAGGAGGTGATGGAATCCCAAGAAATGGTGATGGACTGTCAAATCCTAGGGCTTCCTGATGCTCGGACTCGGAGTAGTGGTCGGGGTCAATCTCTGGTTCATGCTCCTGCTTCGGCTCAGGTTGGGACTGGGGCTGAGAACCATCTCTCTTCTATGCAAGGATATTATTTTCATCTAAACCTATTTTTGCTAAACCAAACTGTCTAGACCCTATCATGTCATACTCAGTAAGTTGTTTGATATTACCTGTGGTAACATCAAACCCTAATGCAACTAAGAGGGATGTGATGACATGGCAGTAAGGCAAATGTGCCTTCCTATTGGTAACTGACCTAGAATGATAAATAATAGAATGAAACATCTGTAAGCTAATATCTATATCTAATCTATGACTAAATGCATAAAGTAAAAATGAGTGATAAGGATGCATCATAGCGATGTCCCTAGTGGTGAGTGGCAGAATGCAGTTCACTATGACTCAGTACAGGGCATAGTCCTATACTCTAAGTCTAGTGGAACTAAAGATACTCACAGATGGACTTCTTTCCTCACCAAATAGATGCATATGTATCCTATCTAATGTAATATGAGAGTAGAGGTCACCGTACGATAACTCCGTGGATGAAAAGCATGCAACCAGACATGTCGAATGCATGAGTCCTAAATGCTCTCTCAATATAGAATGGATAAAAACAAAGTCTTTACCCTGTACTCTAGTCGAATATGCAAGATCATCAATTTTATTAAAATTATTGAAAAACTCTGCACATAAGTCTATATTAATAGAGTTTTTACAACAAACCAGTTTGTCTAACCCATAATGTGTTATGACATCTATGCTAAGCATACATAAATTACTAAAAAATGATTTGCTAATGTATCGAGTAGGCATAGGAGTATAGAGTGTATTCTCAAACCTAATCCTATGCCCTTCAGTAGGGAACCTAATATCCACGCATGGAGTCGATGACTCAATCTCCACAGCTCTTCTTTTACCCCTATTTGAATTACAACTATTCAATATTTATTGAAAGTAATTGAAACTAAAGGTTTAGACTTATTACCTCGTCATTTTGGATGATATTAAAGAAATATGGTGACCTAAATGCTTTGGAAGTCTGGAATTAGGGTTTTCGCGGTGGATTTGTGGTCACTGTGGTTGTTTTTGGCGTGGCTTGGTGATGTTCTTATAGACGGGATCCAGTCGACTGAATTAGAGTCGACTGTATTTAATTTTACCATTTACTTCACCGCCTAAATTTTATCCATCATTTATTTTCAATCGACTGAATATATTTCAGTCGACTGAAATCACATTTTACCTTCCCGATACTCGAAGGCAACTAAAGCTATTTCAATCGACTCAAAAAGAGTCAACTGAATTCGGGTGTTTTCATTTTTGATTGATTTTTACATTTAATTTGATTTTATTGATTTTATTTGCTTAATTGTTTTGATTTGATTAAGTTAGTTGGATTAAATCGATTAGATGATTAAGTTTAATTTAGTAGGTTAATTACGTTTAGTTCAGTGAGTAGGTTTAATTTAATTAAGTTTAAGTATAGTAAATTAAGTTAAGTTTAATTAAGGTAAGTTGTTAAGGTAACTTTATTAATTTTGATTTAAGTTTATTAGGTTGAGTTAAGCTAAATTAAACTACTTAATCTCAATTAAGTTTTAAATCATCTTACTCAAGCTAGGTTTTCAATACACTTATTCATATGGATTTTGTGAGATGAGGATTTCTTTTTATTTTAATTAAATTTAATGAGCAATTTCAAAGTTTTTTAAACTTGTGTTAGATTCAAGCTTGGTTTGAGCTAGTCAAGTAGGTTTTTCTAGCATTGACTTCCAGGTCGTGCCGAGACACATGACCTTCTTGATTATCGGAGCAACGACCACTTCCTAGACAAAGTCAATGAAGGAATCAAGTACTTGATTCACTTTAGACTAAGCCTTGGTCTAACTAATCAATGACTTAGTGAGTTAGCTTCGGTCAGTTCCACTCGACTTAGTGCACCAGGTCGTGACGAGGCACATGACCTTCTTAAGTATCGGAGCAATGACCACTTCCTAGACATGCACTTCGAAGAGCTTCCCTAACTTACTATCAGTTCACTTCGTCTTAGTACTAGGTTGTTCAAGTTTAAACTACTTTGTTTCTTATCTAGTCCGTTCTAAATTAAGCAAGTAAAGTAAATTAAAACATGTAAGTGTTTAACTAAACAAGGAAACAAGCAAAGTGTTAGCTCCCCCTAAATGGTAGTTAGATTGAGGTTTGTTCACTAAGTAAACTTGACTCTTGGGAACCCAAAATTGATTTGATCCAACTTAGTTAACTAAGCTAGACTTAGGAACCCATGCTTGGACTCGATTCTTAGCGTTTTGGCTAAGTAAAGACATGTATGATTTATAGGAGGATTTAGCTTTGTATCCGAGTCCGGACTTATTGTACACAGCTCGCTGAGATCGAAGCATCATGTTGAGATACTTGGAACCCGAAGTGAACCTTTCCAAAGATCTGATAAGATCTTCTACTTGCCTTTTTAGGATCTCATGCTTTGCAACTTGAGTTGAGTCTCTATCCTTAATTTGGCAAGTCGAAGTCTTCAAGTTGACTTGCTCCTTAAGTACTTGGACTTCTTTAAATAATGAGTCGACTCGATTCTCAGACTTAGCTAACTTCCTACCTAGGCATGCAATTATATTGTACAATTTATCTTCTAAGAGAGAAGTTACCTCGTCTAGTCCTTCGGAAACGGATGTGGATTCGTGGCTTCTTTCGGGCTTGGAATCTGACTCGTACTCGGAGCTTGACTTGGCTCTGGAGCTCGATTCAGTCATAAATGCCATGAAACTTCTCTTCGTCTCTTCTGCGTCTGACTCTTCAGATGACGACTCGTCCCAAGTTGCCTTAAGCGCTTTCTTCTTGTAACGAACGGGCCCCTATTGGCGAAATTTGACGACCTCTATTGGTCGACGATCGTCGCCCCTGTTGGTGGAATTCGACGACCCCTATTGGTCGACGATCGTCGCCCCTGTTGGCCCGTCGTTACTCACCTAGACTTCCCACCCCTGGAAGTGGGTTTTTGCCTTCCCCAGGATTCGAACTCTAGACCTCCAGGCTAAGTACTAAAGTTTATGAATCACGCAACCGATCCTTGATCCCTTGGTTGCGAGGATTCATAAACTTTAGTACTGCGAGGTCTAGGTCGAATCTGAACAAACCCTTCGATGAAATAACGGCGGGCCAGCGAATCGACCAGTCGTCGACGAAAAGCGTCGTCATTCCGCCAGCCGATAGCGTTACAATAAAAAGATGCCTTTTTATTGTAACGACCGGGCCCCTGTTGGCGGAATTCGGTGACCCCTATTGGTCAACGACCTGGCCCCTATTGGCGGAATTCGGCGACCCCTATTGGTCGACGACCGTCGCCCCTGTTGGCCCGTCGTTACTCACTTGGTCTTCCCACCCCTGGAAGTGGGTTTTTGCCTTCCCCAGGATTCGAACTCTAGACCTCCAGGCTAATTGAATAGTCCATAAGGACACCAAACTAATTGAATAGTCCATAAGGACACCACAATTATTCCCAAACTTCCATAAGTACATAACCACAACATCAGGACCTATACCTATCCTCTATACAAAATCCAAAACCAATAGACCAATAAAACCTATTCATTTCGACGAGGGGGATTGGCAGCTGGACTCTCCTGATAGCATCATCCTGAAATAAATATAAAACCACGGGGTAAGTTCAAAGAACTTAGCGGATACTAGTCGACATGAATAGTAAGAAATAGCTAACAATACTAATCATGCCAGTACAGTCTCATATATGTGGTAAGCAAGAAATAAATGCAAAAGGACTGTACTTACCTGAGTCTCCTACCCTGATATAGGAGCATGTGCCCTACTATAAGGGATAAAATCATCACCATATAAGAATATGAATCCTGTATGCATGACAATCATATGCAACATCCAAGGCATCAATACAATAATGCAGCAAACACAATACAAATGCAATCCGTGCAAAAATGCATGCGTGCATATGACATAGTCACCCAGCGCGATCCGCCTCCTGCGATGGTGAAGCCGAGTGGGTAGGGCTATGACAAGCTATGCACTCTGCCATCACTTTGCTCTGGTGGCCAGAGTGGGCGGGATCTTTGTCGGAGTACACCTATCCTCCTGCCCCCAAACATAGTGGGGAGCTAAGCTCTCATCTCCGGTGTAGACCGGAGGAGGGATCCACGCCCACCTACCACGCCTCGTCGCTACCCATGAGCGGACCGGAACTGTGAGCAAGCTGCACACCCTCTGATGTACCACTAAGTGGCGGTGTATGCGAGCCATATCTGCGGGCTCAATAATAATGGAACCCCGTCCAGCCAGCATGCAATCATGCAAGATGGTGCATGACACTAAAGCATGTAATACCAACTAACATACGTATCCGAATAATATGCACAATAAAAAGGTACATATACATGATCCAAGTAAAACAGGGAAAGTATAACTATAAAATGATAAAATGCATGTATCAAATAGGCACAAAAACATACTAGGCATATAAACATGAATATTATTGCATGCTATCCTAACTAACATATCAACTTGACTATATCTAAAAGATAAGTCAAAGTACCCGCCTGCTATAATGATCATGAAAACAACGAAACCGTCACGACCGTGGACCTGCCTCGTGACCGAAACCTGCAGGCAGCATAACTATAGTTAAGCACAAAATATACAATTCAACGACAAATCGAATAATTAATCGATTTCCTTTATATCTCAATTAACCCAAACGATTTCCAATTTTTCCTTGTCCACAAATAATCCATACAATTTAATTTAGCCCAAATCCCATATCCTCCGAGTAACACATTTTTGAACCATTCCTCGCTCACTAACATACCAATCAAAGCGAATAACACGATGAATCAACCCAATCGCAGCCAACCAAAACCCCAAGTTCAGCCCCAATTGACCACAACTCCGACTCAACCCTTGTTTTCCACGGTGACACATCCACCACACTACCATCCGACCTTGCACGACCACTCTCGGTAGACCCAAATTCCTCGCGCTAATGAATAACACCATCCATACTCACCGATCGACCAAAAATAGAAAAGACCCTTACCTACTCCGGCGACCAACGGCCAGAAATCACGCGAAGGAAAAATCGATGGCTCGTCGGCGGCGCTGGCGGAGGAAATCGGCGAGCCGCGGCATCCGTGGCGGAGGGACCAACGGCACGGGCCGGAAGGCGGTCTTTGTCTTGCAGCGGCGAAACGATCGCTCGGAAAGAAGGGCGTCGGTCGTCGCCTAGGGCAGAGGAAGTCGACTGCGGACGGCAAGGAAGAGAGCTCGGCGGCGACGGTGCTCACGGCGAGGAGGAGGCACCGCCGTCGTCTAGGCGAAGGTGGCGTGACGGCGGTTGCGTGCGGCGAGGAAAAGGAGGCACCTGCGGCGGAGTGTGGCGGCCGCGAAGCTCGGGCACCCGTGGCGGTCGCGATCCGAGTGAGTGTAAGCAGCCGTATGACGGGAGGTCGCGACGGAAGATCAAGCAGCGAGGCGGCGCTGCGCGGGAAAAGAGGAAGAGGGCGATGGCTTCGTCGTGCGAAGCGGCGCCGAAGGAAATCGGATGGAATCGGGGAAATAAGAGAATAAAACTTAGGTTTAGATATTTCAAATAGGTCCTCCAAAAGCCTATTTATTTTATCCCCGTACAAATCTCTTACAAGCTCCATTTAAATCCACAAAAATTCCGCAAAAATTCTTAAAATTCCCTAAAAATCCCGAAAAATTTCCAGGATTATTTCCTTAATTCTTTGGCCATTTAATTTAATATTTTAAATTTTCCAGTATTTAACATTCTCCCCCACTAATTAAAATTTGGTCCCCAAATTTCCTACTCAAGTACTAACAAGCAATGTCACACTGCTCAACTCAAGTACTTGGGGAAAACCACACATCAAGTACTAAGTGGGGTACTGAGCTTGAATCTTTTCCTCAAACTCCCAAATAGCCTCCTCATCTGTGAGGTGACTCCACCCGACCAAACCAACCTTGTTCCATGGCTGCGTTCCTTGAAATCCAAAATCCGTGCAGGAACCTCTCGTAAGTAGCATCGAGTTGAATGGAACTGATACATCGATAGAATGTGTAGAGTCGACATATACTTCCTCGGCATGAAAACTTGAAAACACATCACGGATGCCACCAAAAAGCGGTGGTAGCCCTAGGCGATGGCATGCTCGATGCTCTCCAAAACCTCAAACCAATGTATCTAGGAGCTAGCTTAACTACGAAGGTCCAATCTCTTCACCCCTTTCGTGGGTGAGACTCGCAGGAATACATGATCACCAACAGAGAACTCCAAAGGTCTCCGTCTACGATCTGCATAACTCTTCTGGCGATCATGTGCCTCTGCCATCCTACGTCTGATAGTACGGACCAACCCTGTCTCCTACTGAGCTCTATGGGTCCTAGCAACTGGTCCTCCCAGTTGCCCCCGAAATCCATAACACAGGACCCCAGCAATCCTCTAGTATCTAAATGGTCCGCTCAGACTGTCCATTGTATGCGGATGCAATGTTTCAGAGAATGGAGCGTTTCTGATTTAGTTGATCGAGACGTATTTCGTGTTTACGTCAAATGAGGAACTACGAGATGGGTTGTCATATATTTATGACGTGGACTTCGCAGTTATTATATTGTTTAGAAGAGGTGAGGAGCAGAAATGCTCATGGAGTTTTGGCTAGCTACTGGATAGCTACTATAGAGTAGCTGGAACACGAATGGTTGTAACAAGGAAGTTTGGCGCCTTTTTATTGTATGTGCCTGCTGTTGGCGAAGGTGGCGACTTGGTCGACCGTCGCCTGTTGGCGACCCTATTGGTCAACGACCTGGCCCCTATTGGCCCGTCGTTACTCACATGGACTTCCCACCCCTGGAAGTGGATTTTTGCCTTACCCAGGATTCGAACTCCAGACCTCCAGGCTAAGTACTAAAGTTTATGAATCCTGGTAACCAAGTGATCCACGTGAAGAATTAGGTTTCCTCGAATTCTTTTTTCACGGTTTATAATACATTTAGGTAGAGCTGTTAAACAGACTGACTCATGGTGGGGTGGGCCAACCCGTCGTAAATTCAACATTTAGCGGGGATGAGTGGGCTGACCCGTCATTTTGGCGGGTTGAGAAATCTCCAACCCAACCCAACCCAAGGCGGGCCAACCCGCGGGCCAGGAAAAAAAATCCAAAATTATTGAGGCATTGAGAGCTTGAGGCGATAATCGATAAGGCGAATAGAATATCATAATAAGAATGCATGCATTTGAAGCAACTAAATATTATAATTGAGATCTAATTATTGATCGACAATATTAGATATAAATATTTTTTATTCTTTTAATACTTTAAAATATTCAAATCTTGATAATATGCAAATTCAAATTTTGACTCATCTAAATAGAGATCTAATTGATATTTTTCAACACTTGTAATTGGTTGATTTTGATATGTTTCTTATATTAATTGAAATAGTAATGATAAAATAATTATAAACTAATTAGAGTATATAAAAAAATTATTAAAGTACTTAAATCAAATATTCTTTATTATTTCATCTAACTTCTCTTACATTTTATCGACGTGTATGTGTGATAGAAGATGATTGTGATTATGAGGAAATTGCCTTGTTAGTATTAGAATATTGATTATAAAGCTTAAACAATTTTTTTCCACAAGTTTTATCTTCTTTTATCATTTCTCAACCCGCGGGCCAACCCAACCCGTTGCAGGCCAACTCGTCTAGACCCGCAACCCGTGCGGGTTGATTCGTTTAGACCCGTCAAAATGACGGATTGATAACATTTCAACCCAATCCGCCTAAATTACTTGGCGGGGCGGGCCAATCTGACGGACCTAACCCAACTTGACGGCTCTACATTTAGGGTTTAATTTATATTGTTGTTATGATTAGATGATAAATTTAACATTTAGATGATGAATTTAGGATTTTGTTATGGTATAAGATTATTGTAGATTAATTATATATCATTAGGATTTTGAATGGGATTAGATGAAGAATTTAGGGTTTTTTTTAATCATTTAGATTTCGACTTATTCATGGTAAAATTAAACTCAATTTGTGTAATTGAATGGGAGTTATCTTTCTACACTAGGGCACTACCTAACCTTGTCGATCCAAAGCTAGCCACTTTTAAATTCATGCACATTGTGCTCAACAATAGTATCTCAAACTTGGTTAAGATCTCATTGTGTGTTGTTTTTCATAAGATTAATTACTCATTGTGTGTTATTTTTCTCAAGATACACCGTCTCAAGTTATAGGATAAGTTTAGGGTTTTCTTATTTTTAGATTATAATGTTTGATGACAAACAAGAGTTATAATGCAAATTGTAAGTTATGTTGTGTGAGGTTTAAATTATAATTTTTTAAATTATTTTATATGTGATAACTACACTTAAGTTAATAAATTATTTAATATATGTTTAACCAGAGTTAAAAAATATGGATAAAAGTTGGATAACAATTCAGAACTGGATTAGTTCTGAATATATAAATGGGTTGAATCAATTTATGAGTATGGCAGAAAATTACATGATCAGTTTGAATTTATTGAAAATTCATTGTCCATGTCGACGGTGTGATAATTTGTTTCAGTTTGAATTGGATTATGTGCGAGGGCATCTTTATAGGTGAGGATTCGATAGACTATATAAAGTCTGGAACTTTCATGGAGAAGCTTTTACATCATCCAGTAATATAAATATTGTCGATCAAGATGAAAATGATTTCGATGTGGAAGTAGATGATTTCGAAGACGATTTTGAAGACATGTTTACTGATTTACAAAATGTAGAAAATATAATCAACAACGAGCCTCAATCAGATGATATAAATGTAAACACAAATGCAAATGATTGTAGACGAAGTTATATTTCAATGTTGGAAGAAGCACAAAAAGAACTCTATCCCAATTGTACTAGTTTTTCGGTTTTTAATTTTGTGGTGAAGCTAATGCATGTGAAGGTGTTAAATGGCTGGAGCAATAAATCTTTTGATATGCTACTTTAGTTATTACAAAATGTAGGGGATCGATCGGTGTTGGCCGGTTAGAGGGGGGTGAATAGCCTTTATCGTAGACGGTGGAAGTTGTTCGTTCGTTGCTCGTCTACAAACACTATTAGCGCAAGTGGAATATACTAATACAAACAATTAAAGACAAAGAAAAGGAAGAATAGAAACACAAACGCTAACACCACAATGTAACGTGGTTCACGACCTCGCTGCTAATCCACGGTTCGATTCGTCCAAGGTGAATCACGCCTCAAGATTTCACTATTCTCTCCTTTGCACCAAGCTAGGTGGAGGTAACCTCTTTACAATCCTTCTTCTTACAATAGAATGGAATAATAGCAAGTAAGAAGAGTGGGAATCCTTTAGGGCACTTTGAGAGTTGTTAGGAGTTAAAGCATTAGGCTCTCAAATGCCCTCACCCCTTCTTTTTATAGAAGAAGAGGGTTTCTTCCCGTTAACACAGGACCAGTCGACTGATGCCAAGATCAGTCGACTGATCTTATAGCCGTTGTCTAATAACGACTTCTTCCACGTTGGATTTCACCCAACAGCTTCCACATCAGTCGACTGATGGAGCTATCAGTTGAGTGTCGGAAGCGAACACTCCATTCTGTGCCCGAAACCCTTGCGACCAATCGACTGATGCCTTTATCAGTCGACTGGTGGTCTCACAGTCGACTGCCAATTCATGGCAGTCGACTGTTGGCACATGAACTGGACTCGAACACTAGTCGAGTCACAGTCGACTTAGAGTAGTCGACTGCCATGACATGGCAGTCGACTGATGTCGGGAAATCCCATCTGACACTTAGCCAATTGGCCAAGTTTCACCTAAGCGTACTACCCCTTCTCGGGTTACATTCGCTCACTCTCATCCCTTGGAGTCCCTCGCCTTTGAAGTTGTCTTCGTCTGACCACGTCTCTTTGATGCACCAAGCGCACGACTCTGCAGTACCATTCTTCGCGTCTCGCCCTGAACTCTACTTCCTCCGGCTTCACTCCAATCTCCTCGTCCGACGGTCCCTCGGATGCTCCAAGCGCACGACTTCCGCAAAGCCATCCTTCACTGATTGGGACCTCCAAGCACACGACTTCCGCAAAGCCATCCTTCACTGACTCAAGGACCGAGTCACGAGAGGTGAAACTCGTCAATACTTCATGTGCAAATTACTAAGTCCTGTAAGACTCCAACGCACATATCAAATCCAAATATCCTAACTTAAACCTTTTGCCACACACATCAAAACCATATCACGGGTTTATTGCCCTAACACAAAAGACATTTCCTAAACCGAATGTGATTCCAAACTCTTATTATGAAGTCAGAAAATTATTGAAAGAGTTAGGATTGACATACGAGAGATACATGTATGTAAGAATGATTGTATATTATTTTGGGATGAGCACGAGAATAAGGATGAATGTCCAATGTGCAAGGAGCCCAGATACAAGTATGAAGGGATGAATAAGAAAAAGAACCCTCAAAAAATTCTTCGATATTTTCCTCTGAAACTGAGACTTAAGAGGTTGTTTATTTCGAAACATACGGCTAAAGAGATGAGATGACATAAAGAAAAGCGAGTTGAAACAGATGGTGTATTAAGACACCCAGATGATAGTGAATCATAGAAAGAATTTGCCAATGCACATGAAATATTTGCAGGTGATCCATGAAATATTCGCTTAGAGTCGGCTACTGATGGGTTTAATCCATTTGGAAACATATCAAATGCTTATAGTATGTGACCTATTATACTTGTGAATTATAATTTACCACCATGGAAAATGATGAAGCCGCCATATATGATTATGTCTCTGTTAATTCCTGGGCCTAGATCTCCTGCAAAGAGATAGATGTATACCTACAACCTCTGATAAATGATGTAAAATACCACGGAAAAAAAAATTATTATATTGGTTCAATTAACCTAGATTTAATTAAACATAGGGTTAATGGGTTAATGGGTTTAAAGCCCATCCCATTTGAAATCCGACCCATTAACCCATTAAAAGGCTTCCGTTTTTCGCCGAAACCTCTCTATTTCTTCCGTTTCGCTGCAGCCCCGTCTCCACCGAACGCACGCCGCCAAACTTCCTCTTCGTTCTCGCGACTTTCCCCTTCAAGGCGTTGATCCTCCTTCTTGAGACTCTCCTTCTCGCTGCCCTCTTTTTCCCCCGGAAGCTAAGTGATCTCCTGCTCGTGATCCAGCGATTAGCGGATGGACCTTTCCCGTTCGCGTGATCTCCCTGCTCCGGCGACCCAGCAGATTCCGTGCAGCGGATCTTATCTCGTTCGTGCGATCTCCCTGCTCCGGCGATCCAGCAGTTCCGAGCGGCAGATCGGTTCTCGATTTCACGATTCCTCTGCTCCATCGCTCAGATTCTGCCAGTCTTCTTCCTCGCGGCAGGCGACAGGCATCGGTTTGGATGACCGTCGAGACGGACTGGAAGCTCCGACTTGGCAACTTCCCGACGGGAGGCAGCGGAGCGATTTCTGATCGTTGCTGTCCGTTCATCGCCGGGGCGAGGTAAGGGTCGTCTGTTCCCTAGTTTCCTCGATCTCAAAGGGGATTTGTTTGTGGATGAACTCCTGCGGTGGTTTTCCTTTCCCTGACCTTGACCTAGCGATTTGGGCAGAAAACCGGGAGCGTCGGTGGTGCGGGTGAATAGGGCTGCCGGATTTCCGAGAATTTGCTGCCGGTTTTGGTATTTGGGTCATTGACCGAATTTCAACAAAGAAGGTGAGGACTGCCCATTCCTTTGTTTTCTCGACCTCGGAAGGGATCTGCCTGTGAACGTGTCCCTTCGTGTTGGGCAGTAATCTTGAGCACGGATTCTCCGAGGAACGCGGGATAGGAAGGAGGGGGGGCTGTCGGTGGAATCCAGGGCAGGTATATCTCAAATTGTTTTTTTCTGTCGTTGACTGTTTGATTGTTCGTTGTGGTAGGCTTAGAAGGAGCTGTAAATGGTAGGTGGTGTTCTGTAGTAGGGTTGTAAATGAGCTAGGAGCTGGATCTGGAATTTCAGTAATCTGGCTAGTTATTGTTTCCATAGTTGTGATAGATAAATGAGGTTGTTCTTGATTTTATTCAATATTGGGTTGTTGTGATTATGATGTTAATCGTACCAATTGAGGGTATACTGTGATGGTTGGTTATAGTGAATCGACCATGGTTGATTGGGACTTTTAATTCACATTCGATAGAAGGATGCGAATGTAAGAACGATGTAGTAGTGAATTTATCTATGTATTTTGTAAACTGTTTGTACTAAAATGTAATTGATGCTAATTGCAGGACGTGGATACGAGACAGGTCTGCGGCCGTGAGGATTTCATTGCTACGAACATTTACAGCAGGTGGGTGATTCCTACCCCGGTCAGGTAGTAATGCATACAGATTTAGATGCATGATCATCTTAAATGATCATGTTACCTTGATCTTGTTCTATTCATCTTATGCTTGATACTTTATCCGTTGGCTTTTAACTCCTTGCTGCTATCATGTTATGTTACCATGATTAGGAGTTATAAATATAGATGATGTAAATAACTTAGAATTTGTTTAAGTTAAATACAAGTAGTAAAGTACGGATGACATCCTGATTGTAAATTGGGCAAAAAGGTCATCCGTAGGTAGATGGTGTCTTGAACCTAGAGTTAATTCTAGTACCCTTAGATTGCATGTTTCTACCGACCATGCATTATGTAAATGGTCGGGTGAATGGTATTTAGGGTGTCGCTACGGACCGATGGTCCTAGTCTGATACGATCAGTTGAGTACGACTCTCTACAGGATAGAGAGTGCGTAGATCTGTTAGCATGACCCTCTGTAGAATAGAGAGTCTATGGTGGATGTCTATTTGTGAGACCTTACATTCATGTCATTTGCATGCACGCTGGCGACGATGTCTCCCTTGTGGTCGAGAGTGTCGCAATATCTCGCCTCACTGCTTACTCATAGGAGTAACCGTGAGGGCAGAGCATTGTAGTGCTGCACTCTATCACTACAGATGGTGATAGTTGGATTTGCGCGCCATAGTCCTGCGTGTGTGGCACTCGACCACTCATGGGTAGTGACTGTCGGATTGGCCAACAGCAGGGACCCCCATTGTGTAGCTTGCTCTTTACGCTTATATGCTACTCGATCATACTGCCCACTCGGCCACTCGAGAGTAGTGGTTGGTGTTGAGTTGGGACAGTTGTCATGCTCGAGCCACCGAGGCCACACTGGGGTCGTGGTAGCTTTAGGGTGAGCCGACATGACCATGCATACTGCATTGCCGACTTATGGCATTTTTGCATATTACCATATATATACATATATGCATGTATATATATATGGATGATTGTAATTAGCATACGTATATAGATGCAGTCTATATATAGATATGCTTATTGTGATGTTGCATTTGTATGTACTATGTTTTTTGCATTTGTTTGCACATATTCATACATGTTATTACATTCTTCTGTATGATAGTAGGCCATCACTTGTATACTGGTTAGTTATTCACTGTGATACCCTTGACCCATAGCAGGATGTAGTATGAGTTAGTCCTATTCTTTATACCATATGTTGTGTATATATATGTGCTCAGGTTGGATAGATGTAGCATAGCAGACGTTCAGGTATGTCTGCAGTTCATATTGACTTTTGGTTAGATGGTATATACATGGATATATTATCATGCTAGTGATACCAGTAGATTTTACTGTCGAAATACATGTGATATTAATATACATGTTTATCTATCACCCGAGTTTTACTCACTCCCACGGACCTCGGTTTTTACGTCGGTAATGTGGTAGAGATCTTCGTGATTTACTTGGAGTGCGCTACGATCCATTCCATCTCCACCTTTTGAGTCTCCCGAGGATTTGTGATTTGTATTGGTGTTATGGATTTTGTTCTATGTATGGACTTCGTCTTATGTTGTGGATGTCACTTTGTGTCGATGTTTTATGTACGGATTTTAGTACCGTGGTCTTGTCAGGGGTGTACACCCGTATGTTTTTGGTATTCTTGTTGTAGTATGTGTTTATGTTTCCGCTGTGTGTGTGTTTGATATACTTATATCTGTTCATTATTATGTTGTTGTGGGCCTACGGGCCTTGTATTAACCCGAGATGTTGCCACGTACAGGGGAGATGCCGTCCGTTTGATTTTCGGCACGGCATACTCCTGGGGGCGTGACAAATGAACTGAAGGAGCTATGGGATGACGGGGTGGAAGTATATGATGCATCGACTAAACAAGTCTTTCAATTACATGCTGCTGTGATGTGGACCATTCACAACTTTCCAGCATATGAAACTGTTTCTGGATGGAGCACAAAGGGCTATAAGGCAAATAATTATGATATTGTGTAAGATGGAGCAGATATTTCCTCCGACTTTTTTTGACATTATGGTCCATTTGACAGTCCATTTATCTTGTGAAGCTATGTTGGCTGGGTCAGTTTTGTCACGATGGATGTATCGCTTTGAGCAATATTTGGGAAGGCTAAAAAAATATGTTTGTAATAAAGCACGACCTAAAGTGTCACGCCCCGAGAGCATACCGAGCCGAAAATCAAATGGACGACACCTCCCCTGTACGTGGCAACATTTCGGGTTAATACAAGGCTCGTAGGCCCACAATAACAACAATATATATATATCAAAATAACAACTACACAAAAATACAGCGGAAACATACCACAATAATACAACAATCCCACACATGCATACCGGTATGACTAACACACCACAACAATACGAAATCTCGACAAAATCTGAATATACAACATATACATCACGAAACTCCAAAATACAATGCACAATGGACGGAAGGCCCAAAACAAAACACGGGAGCCTCGGAGGTGAGATGAGATGATGTCAGCCGGCGGTGCTCCAAGCTGTCACGAAGTCTTCTACCTGTTACCTGGGCGACAGAAAAACCCAGGGTCCGTGGGGGGTGGTGAGTAAAACTCAGCAGGTAATAGAAAATATGTATATATATGTAATATCACATGTATTTCAACGACATACTCTAGAAGTACAACAGGTATATCAGCATAGTATATAAATACAAGCATATACCATCTAACTGAATGAATATAAAAATGCATATATACTCAAGTTCAAGTACGCTACTGATCCAACCTGAACATATATCAAACATATATATATATATATATAACAGAAAGAGTAGATCAACTCACAATATACTCTAGCTACATGTCAAGGTATCTAATGGTCTGTTCAACCCATACCAGTATCCGACACAATCGTATAACAAATGCAAGAAACATGCATGAATATGATGTACACCCAAATGCAACAAGCATAATACAATCAAATGCAACATCACAATAATCATATATATATAGACTGCATCTATATATATATTAATCTCAACCATCCATATATATATATATATATATATATACATGCATATATGTATATATATATGGTAATATGCAAAGTGCCATCAGATACGGCAATACAACATGCATGGTCATGTCTGCTCACCCCTACTCGCTACCACGACCCCAGTGTGGCCTAGGTGGCACGACATGACAACTGTCCCAACTCACACCAACCACTGCTATAGAGTGGCCGAGTGGGCAGTATGATCAAGTAGCATATGAGCGTAAAGAGCTGCTATAACGGGGGTCCTCGCACGCCACTCCAACTAACACTACTAATGAGTGGTCGAGTACCACGCACCTGTGATAATCGACGCAACTCCAACTACCACCGTCTATGGTGGTAGAGTGCGGCACAACAGATGCTCTGCCCTCACACCAGTTACTCCTCGAGGAGTGCACTGGGAGACAAGATGACTGACGACTCTCTCAACCCCAAGGGAGACTATGTCGTCAGAATGCATGCAAATGACATGTGTATGCTATCACACGTACAACCATCTACCACAAACTCTTTGTTCAGCAGAGAGTCATACCCATCTAATCAATACTCTTTATCCTGTAGAGAGTTGTACTCAACTGATCGACGCACTCTCTATCCTGTAGAGAGTCATACTCGACTGATCGACGAACTCTCTATCCTGTAGAGAGTCGTACTCGACTGATCGACGAACTCTCTATCCTGTAGAGAGTCGTACTCGACTGATCATAACTCTCTCTCCAATAGAGAGTCGTACTCAACTAATCGACGCACTCTCTATCCAATAGAGAGTCGTACTCGACTGATCAACGCACTCTCTATCCGATAGAGAGTCGTACTCAAACTGATTATCAAGCTAGGACCATAGGTCCGTAGCGACACATTAAGTACCATTCACTTGACCATTTATACAATACATAGTCAGTGGTAAACATGCAACCTAGGGGTACTAGGATTAACCGTAGGTTCAAGACATTATCTATCTACGGATGACCTTTTTGTTCAATGTACAATCAGGTTGTCATCCGGACTTTACTATTTGCACTTAACTTAAACAAATTTTAAGTTACTTACATCACCTATATGTATAACTCCTAATCATGATAAAATAGACATGATATCAGCAATGAAGTTAATAGCCAACGATAAAGGATCAAGCATACGATAATAAGAGCAGGGTCAAGGTAATATGAACACCTAACATGCTTATATCTATGACTAAATCTGAATGCAATACATCTACCCGGACCAGGTAGGAAATTACCCACCTGCTAAATAGCTCCGTGAAATAATATCTTCACGTCCGTGGATCTGCCTCGTATCCACCTCCTCACATATAAGCATCTTTCACTAATCAAAGTCCTGCGATCACATACAACATTGACAAATTCTATCATAAGTCCAATGATGGTATCAAAACCCAAATCGAACTTACCAGGCTTAAATTCACTTGCACAACCTCTTGTTCCACAACTAATACTGATCATCTAAACAAATCAAATGTAACTAGCATAAATTCATCAATTACCTAGAACCAACTCACCTTTCTTAATCTCAATTACACAGCTTTTGGATCCCAAAATTGGAAGTGTCAAATTTGGAATAGTCAAACTTATTCAGTCACAACCCGTGCTCCGATTGCCCTTCTTACCTACAAATCAAAAATCCTCAGCTGACACCAAGCTTCCCATTAAGTCCACTAATCTAGAAATGGATCAAGCACTTACCTATCCTTCACTGGCCAGATCAGATCACGTCGATGTGGTTAACGACAAGGACGCTCCTGGTGGCAGCAGGACACAGCAAGGCCTTCAACAGAGGCAATCCAAATTTGGCTTACGAGCGGAAGGAAATGACCGATCAAAGAAGGAGAAATCGATGCAACTTGCGATCGAAGCATAGAGAAAAAGGGTAAACTCACTGTGAGGTTACCAAATTCCCAGTGATGATGCTGGATCGGCAGAACAGAGGGACGACGGCCTGAACAGAGGAGTAAAGGCTTCGGCGTCGGCGTTGGATGCCAGGGCGGCGCTGAGGAGGTAGGGCACTTGATCGGGAAAAGAAAAGGGTCGACGCCAGTCGGAGACGGCAGTCAACCGGGCGATGCGCAATCTGAAGAACAAGCGGTGGTTGACGATGATCGGCACGACGGTGCTGCGGTAAGGTGTGCGACGAACGGCTCGAGGAGGTGGCCATCAGTGGAGGCAATGGCTCAGGCGGAGATCGGCTGGCTCAGGTGAAGCTAGGGCAGAGATCAGGTGGAGCGGCGACGATGGGGCGCAGGGCGTGGCGACGACGACAGATTGAGCTTGGGCTCGGGCGGCGACGGTGGAGAGAAGGTCGACGACGAGTTGTCTCGGTGGTCACAAGGGGCAGCGACACCGGCGAGATCCAGCGCAGATGAAAACTAGGGCACGGGGCGCGGCGATGGGGCACGGCGACGGGGCGACAGTGACCGTCGTGGTCGGTGCACAAGGGAGAGGCGGTGGTGGAGACGCTGTCGCGGTGATGGATCGCACAAGAGATGAAGGATCGAGATCCGGAGGGGAAGAGAAGAAGTCGCGCGATCGGAAAAATGAAAAGAAGAAACGCCGATCGGGGAAAATGGAAAGAAATCGGCGAGAGAAAATTAAACACTTAGCATTTAAACCTCTTAATAGCAGATAGTCTAAACAAGCTTTACTAAAGCCTATCTGCTTTATCCCCGTAAAATGTCCATAACACTTCCGTTTAAATCCAGAAAAATTTCTAAAAATTCCTGAAAAATTCCACAAGATATTTTATCAATTACTGAGGAATATTTTTTTTTCCAGCATTTTACATTCTCCCCCAGTTATAAAAATTTGGTCCCCAAATTTCGTACTAACATGCAAAAATTACTTTAAGCAAGTTTTCGAAATAACCACATATATTTCTCAAGTGAACAGATGAGGGTATCGAGCTCGGATAGTATCTTCCAGCTCTCACGTAGCCTCCTCATCGGTATGATGTTGTCATCCAACTTTTATGAGTCGGATGGTTTTCGTCCCACTATTGTCGCTCCTTGCGACCCAGGCTCCATTCTGGAATAACCTCGTAAGTCGCATTAGACTGAGGTAGAATTCGGAATCTCTTTCAGAACATAATCAACATGCGACACGTATTTCCTCAGTATAACAACAGAAAATACGTTGTGAGCACCCGCAAATGTTGCACTAAGCCGAAGCTCTGTGCCCATAGTCTGGTGCAGACTCTGCCAAAATCGCGAGGCAAATCGCGAATCTCTATTCGATATGGTACTTAAAAGTACCCCACACAATCTGATAATCTTTCGATAATACAACACTGCCGTATGGTCCAACGAGTACGACCCACGAGTAGGAAGGAAATGAGATGATTTGGTCAGTTGATCCACAATCACCCAAATCGCATCACGTCCTTTACAGGTTCTAGGCAATCCCGTAACGCAATCAATAGTGATATGCTCCCACTTCCATTCCGAAATCAGAATTGTCTAGAGCAATCCAGCGAGTTCTTGATGTTCAGCCTTCACCTACTGGCATACTAAACATCGAGCAGCAAAATCTGCTATAACTCTCTTTATACCATTCCACCAGTATAAATGTTTCAGCTCTCGGTACATCCGAGTACCATCAGGATGAACAACACATCTCAAATGAGGTGCCTCCCGTAGCAACTCTTTCTTAAACACTGCAACTCCGGAACCCACTATCCTTATCAGAGAAGGAAAATTATCTTCTCACAAGATAAGTCCATCTACTGCCCAAAATCCACTCCACCACACACTCTGTAAGTGCATGGGAGACTATAGCGCCCAATCTCGCAAGTTGTAATGGTTGCAACTGTTCGCGGTCCAACAACTCCATTGTAGCTATCCAGTAGCTTGTTAAATTCAATGAGCACTTCTGCTCCATTCAACTACAAATCCAGATAATAACTAATAAAGTCATGTCATGTATATGACAGACTATCTCGTAGTTTCTTAACTGTCGTAGGCATAAGATATGCCTCATTCATCTGCATCGGAATCATTCCGATCCCTGAAATGACGCATCTGCGTACATCATCATTTTATCCACTCCGGAAGGATTAACTAATACTTGTGTAAAAGTTAACCGCCATCTAGGTCTTGTAACTGGTTTCACCTGCTTCCGACTAAATGATTTCCATCGTCACCTTTGTCAAACAAATCCGTGGTATAGTAATGCTAAGACATTCTATCCACATCTACAGTACTAACCAAAACATACAAGGAAAACCACCATCTATGGTGGTCGAGTGCGCAACTCCAACTACCACAATCAAAACTCCAACAACTAATCGTGTCCAAGATACACGATTCTCAAATCCAGTAGCAACTAAATCATTAATTAGTCTAGCAACTTAATCAAAACTCATACAATTCATACCAAGTATGAAATTATTGTCTCCACACACCTGCATCCCCTTTACTCTACACTGATGATATATATTAATCATCACACCGACAATGATAATTGTATGACACCATGTCATTACAATATCAATGCTCCAGTCGCAAATCAACCTTAGAGTATATACATGTGTCCTTTGCTGATCTAAATAGATCATTTATCCACAACGAAGGATATTCATTTACAACAACTACTGTATTCATCATCGATAATTGATGCATAATCTCAAATGTCCATCTCTCTTTCAACAAAGAGTTCTGGATCTTTACAAGGAGGAATACTGGGATAGATAAATATCCCCTCCGACATCTCCTATAATCGCAACTCATGTTCTTCTACTTTCTATAGTGTTTAACAACACTGATACCAACAAAAATATCACTCGATATGTGATCTTCGATACTGAACTATTTTTCGCAATCATTTCGATCGCCTACTCCACTTGCCTAAGCAACGGCAAGGCTAGGAGTTCATCCGCAACTACATCGAACACTCTCAGATTATACGCACATCCGAGAGACATATCGTACCATACTTCCAACAATTCGACCATCCGTAAGGATATGTCCACAGTAAAAGTATGTATATCAAAGTCTAAGGGCATCCCTTGACTTCTTAATCATTGATCCTCATCTCACCTGACGGTAGAGATACCACCGATCCACAAGTCAATGTAAAGGACCCTTCTAATTCAGCTGAGAATGTTCTAGACAAAGATACCTGTAAACTACAAGTATCTCCCAATATATTAACCCAGAGGGTAAAACTAGAGTAATACCCTGAACGATAAAATATCTGTCGATCCGATCCTAAAGGCTCCATGCAGGTCTCGGCCTTTCTCCGAAGAGAATAAGATCAGATCCAATAGTCCGCGACAAAGCGATCGCATTTCTGCGATGAATGATCCAAGGATTTTTCCTAGATTATCCCATCCCATCCCTAAATCCTACGAGCTGCAACTGAAGATTACCGAATAGATACGACCATCGTCGTATACTCTCTCCTCTGTACCAAGCCAATCCACATCTGAGGTAACTACTTGTTGTTGTCTGCTGAGTCTTCTACATCGTCTTCTGCTGATACATCTGCATAAGTCACTTCCCTTGAAGGGAAGTATCACGGAACTCCAACCACGCCTGAGGTGGTAGATCGCTGCTGACGAAATAACTCAATCTTCAGTGCTGATCTCTGCTGTCGAGACGGTGCATCACCTTCCCGGAATCTCCCGGATAGTCTTCAACTGAGTCTTCACAGTATAGCTCCTCAAATGTACTGGTTGCCTACAACAGCAACAGATGAACGGATCCAACGAATAATCTGTCTTCGCATGTCTTCGTGATCTGCACTGCACTCACACAATCCCTTCGAAGTCCTTGTTCTGATTTTGTTGATATCCACGAGAACATCCTGATGATCTGCGGTTGGTCTTCTATAATCAGAAAATAGCTCAAAGTCTATGACTTCGATCTTGCTCCTTTATCCAACAATCGGAGACTTCTGACTCTATTAAGTTGACCTGCAATATTTGCTTACTGGTCTCCAACTCTTAAACTCTTGTACGGAGTCATTTCTAAACTCCTGTCTCAATCCAACGTCTTCCGGTAGGATCTGATAGAAGATCCCGGCTTCCTAATCCAACTATAAGCCAATAACTCTGGGTGGCTTAAATCATCCATTCATCTTCTTGAGCTATTAGGTGGTCGTAACCTCTGCAAGTCTCACGACTCTGCACAGTACACTATTACTAACCGATCACCCTTTTTTCTTGAAGCTCAAGAATTCCTTACAATGTGTCACTAAAAGTGACATGGGGAAATACACTCTTTCAACATCACTAATCCATGATCAAGTGATATATTATTTCCCGAAGATTATTTTCTGCATTTATCACCAAATACCGGCTTGATCCCAATAATGGTATGCAAACAACTCTTCTTTCTCGGTATAACATGAGTTAAGTACTCAAAAGTACTCTCAAAGTTATACATCTCAGTATGAACAACTCAGGGATAAAATCCCTATGAAACACCGTAACCTAGCCTTCCGCTATCTGCATCACAAATAGTCTACAAGTCTGTTCATTACCCATAGGTAATGATCTGACTAGCATGGTTAGTGAAAATCTCTAAGGCTAAAATCTCTGATTTCAACTAGAAATGTGATGACTTGACCCATGTTTTTCCGACTCAGTATCAGTCGGCTCTCAAAGGTAAATCACCTTTTCGACACGGTTCAAGACTCACAAACTCAACAGGTCGTTCCCGTGGTCAACTCATACCACGGTAACGAATAATAACCGACATACTATAGGTTATTCCCTGGTATAAGCATCTAAATGCATAGCCAACATAACCGAGAGTATAAATCCTAAAGGTCACTCCGGTTGGTCGCCTCGGTGGACGACCCCTACTACAAGTCTGCACAGGTGTCATAACTATATTATATACACCTACTAATCAAATTTAGATAAATATCTACTAAACCATAAGTTTTTCAGGAATTCTTACCTCGTGCTGCTTGGAGCTCAGGCCGCTGTCCATCTCATCTCAGAAAACCAAAACTGAATAAATCGACTCCCGAGAATCCAAGACTCGACTCAAAAACAACATAGTATGACATCGCAGAACCTGGCTCTGATACCACTAAAGTTGTCACGCCCCGAGAGCATACCGAGCTGAAAATCAAACGGACAGCACCTCCCCTGTACGTGGCAACATTTCAGGTTAATACAAGGCCCGTAGGCCCACAATAACAACAATATATATATATCAAAACAACAACTACACAAAAAACACAGCGGAAACATACCACAACAATACAACAATCCCACACATACATACCGGTATGACTAACACACCACAACAACACGAAATTTTGACAAAATCTAAATATACAACATATACATCACGAAACTCCAAAATACAATGCACAACGGACGGAAGGCCCAAAACAAAACACGGGAGCCTCGGAGGTGAGATGAGATGATGTCAGCCGGCGGTGCTCCAAGCTGTCACGAAGTCTTCTACCTGTTACCTGGGCGACAGAAAACCCAGGGTCCGTGGGGGGTGGTGAGTAAAACTCAGCAGGTAATAGAAAACATGTATATATATGTAATATCACATGTATTTCAACGACATACTCTAGAAGTACAACAGGTATATCAGCATAGTATATAAATACAAACATATACCGTCTAACTGAATGAACAACATAAAAATGCAGACATACACAAGTCAACTACTACTCGATCCAACTCAACATATATCAACATATATATATATATATATATATATATATATATATATATATATATATATATATATATATATATATATATATATATATATATATATATATATATATATATATATATATATATATATATAACAGGAAGAGTAGATCAACTCACAATATACTCTAGCTACAGGTCAAGGTATCTAATGGTCTGTCCAACCCATACCAGTATCCGACATAATCGTATAACAAATGCAAGAAACATGCATGAATATGATGTACACCCAAATGCAGCAAGCATAGTACAATCAAATGCAACATCACAATAATCATATATATATAGACCGCATCTATATATATATTAATCTCAACCATCCATATATATATATACATGCATATATGTATATATATATGGTAATATGCAAAGTGCCATCAGATACGGTAATGCAACATGCATGGTCATGTCTGCTCACCCCTACTCGCTACCACGACCCCAGTGTGGCCTAGGTGGCATGACATGACAACTGTCCCAACTCACACTAACCACTGCTATAGAGTGGCCGAGTGGGCAGTATGATCAAGTAGCATATGAGCGTAAAGAGCTCGCTACACAACGGGGGTCCCTGCTGCTGGCCACTCCGACTAACACTACCAATGAGTGGTCGAGTACCACGCACCCAGGATAACTGCACGCAACTCCAACTACCACCGTCTATGGTGGTAGAGTGCGGCACAACAGATGCTCTGCCCTCACACCAGTTACTCCTCGAGGAGTGCACTGGGAGGCAATATAACTGACGACTCTCTCAACCCCAAGGGAGACTATGTCGTCAGAATGCATACAAATGACATGTGTATGCTGTCACACGTACAACCATCTACCACAGACTCTCTATTCAGCAGAGAGTCATACCCATCTAATCAATACTCTCTATCTTGTAGAGAGTTGTACTCAACTGATCGACGCACTCTCTATCCTATAGAGAGTCATACTCGACTGATCATAACTCTCTCTCCAATAGAGAGTCGTACTCAACTGATCGACGCACTCTCTATCCAATAGAGAGTCGTACTCGACTGATCAACGCACTCTCTATCCGATAGAGAGTCGTACTCAAACCGATTATCAAGCTAGGACCACAGGTTCGTAGCGACACATTAAGTATCATTCACTTGACCATTTATACAATACATAGTCAGTGGTAAACATGCAACCTAGGGGTACTAGGATTAACCGTAGGTTCAAGACATTATCTACCTACGGATGACCTTTTTGTCCAATATACAATCAGGTTGTCATCCGGACTTTACTATTTGCACTTAACTTAAACAAATTCTATGTTACTTACATCACCTATATGTATAGCTCCTAATCATGATAAAATAAACATGATATCAGCAATGAAGTTAATAGCCAACGATAAAGGATCAAGCATACGATAATAAGAGCAGGGTCAAAGTAATATGAACACCTAACATGCTTATATCTATGACTAAATCTGAATGTAATACATCTACCCGGACCAGGTAGGAAATTACCCACCTGCTAAATAGCTCCGTGAAATAATATCTTCACGTCCGTGGATCTGCCTCGTATCCACCTCCTCACATATAAGCATCTATCACTAATCAAAGTTCTACGATCACATGCAACATTGACAAATTCTATCATAAGTCCAATGATGGTATCAAAACCCAAATCGAACTTACCAGGCTTAAATTCACTTGCACAACCTCTTGTTCCATAACTAATACTGATCATCTAAACAAATCAAATGTAACTAGCATAAATTCATCAATTACCTAGAACCAACTCACCTTTCTTAATCTCAATTACACAGCTTTTGGATCCCAAAATTGGAAGTGTCAAATTTGGAATAGTCAAACTTATTCAGTCACAACCCGTGCTCCGATTGCCCTTCTTACCTACAAATCAAAAATCCTCAGCTGACACCAAGCTTCCCATTAAGTCCACTAATCTAGAAATGGATCAAGCACTTACCTATCCTTCACTGGCCAGATCAGATCACGTCGATGTGGTTAACGACAAGGACGCTCCTTGTGGTAGCAGGACACAACAAGGCCTTCAACGGAGGCAATCCAAATTTGTCTTATGAGCGGAAGGAAACGACCAATCGAAGAAGGAGAAATCGATGCAACTCGCGATCGAAGCACAGAGAAAAAGGGTAAACTCATGGTGAGGTTACCAAATTCCCAGTGACGATGCTGGATCGACAGAACAGAGGGACGATGGCCTGAACAGAGTAGTAAAGGCTTCGGCGTCGGCGTTGGCCGCCGGGGCGGCGCTGAGGAGGTAGGGCACTTGATCAGGAAAAGAAAAGGGTCGACGCCAGTCGGAGACGACAGTCAACCGGGCGACGCGTGATCCGGAGAACAAGCGGTGGTCGACGATGATCGGCATGACGGCGCTGCGGTAGGGTGTGCGACGAACAGCTCGAGGAGGTGGTCATCAGTGGCGGTAATGGCTCGGGCGGAGATCGGTTGGCTCAGGAGAAGCTAGGGCAGAGATCAGGCGGAGCAGCAGCGATGGGGCGCATGGCGTGGCGACGGCGACAGATTGAGCTTGGGCTCGGGCGGCGACGGTGGAGAGAAGGTCAACGACGAGTTGTCTCGGTGGTCGCAAGGGGCAGCGACACCGGCGAGATCTAGCGCAGATGAAAACTAGGGCACGGGGCACGGCGATGGGGCACGACGACGGGGCGACAGTGACCGTCGTGGTCGGCGCGCGAGGGAGAGGCGGTGGTGGAGACGCTGTCGCGGTGATGGATCGCACGAGAGATGAAGGATCGAGATCCGGAGGGGAAGAGAAGAAGTCGCGCGATCGGGAAAATTAAAAGAAGAAACGCCGATTGGGGAAAATGGAAAGAAATCAGCAAGAGAAAATTAAACACTTAGCATTTAAACCTCTTAATAGCAGATAGTCTAAACAAGCTTTACTAAAGCCTATCTGCTTTATCCCCGTAAAATGTCCATAACACTTCCGTTTAAATCCAGAAAAATTTCTAAAAATTTTTGAAAAATTCCACAAGATATTTTATCAATTACCGAGGAATATATATATATTTTTTCGGTATTTTACATGAAGGATCTATTGTAGAGGGGTATATTCTAAATGAGGCCTTGACTTTCAGTTCGTTATATATGAGTCAGATTGAGACAAGTTTTTCTAGACCGGAACAGAATAAAGATGTCCAACCATCAAAATACAAATTAAGTGTTTTCTCATAGGAAACAAGAGTCTTTGGCAACCAACAAAGTCTAAAATTGACATTGTCATTGTTTAAGAAAGCACATTGGTACATTCTGAACAATTGTAAAGAAGTCGACCGATATCGAAAGTAAGTGTTTACATTAAGTTATTACTTTTATTCTATTGCATTCATAGATTTTAAATTTATTAAGTTTTATACAATGAGCATCTACAACTTGTGTCCCAAAAGGTTCTTGTTGATCAAGTGATGCAATATCACGAGCGAGATTTTCCACTGTGGTTTAGGGATAAAATTGTAGCGCTAAATTTTTTTACAAATTCAGAGATCACAAATGAGTTGTATTATTTAGCAATGGACTTGATGCTGAAGTTCAACTGTATGATGCATGCATAGTAAATGGAATTCGATATCATACGACGTCCCGTGATTCACGCAGAACTAATCAGAATAGTGGAGTCAGTGTATCATCCTCTGACGATGGAGACAATTTGGATTTTTTTGGTGTGTTGAAGGATGTGGTTCAAATATTTTACTCTTTCAGATATAAAGTTCAATTATTTTGGTGTGAATGGTTCTAATGTAATAAAAAAAAATCGTTGGTGGAAGAGTATAATCTCTTGTGTATTGACACTTCTAAAACATGGTATGATGATGACCCATTCATTTTGGCTAACCAAGCCAATCAAGTGTATTATTTGAATGATATCAAACGTGGAGGTCATTGGTGTAAAATCCCACAGAAAAAAAAAATTGGTTGGTGATGCCTGGTTAGGGATATACTTAGACCTAACCTAGATTTAAATGGTATGAGTTAATTAAATGGAGCTTAGGGTTAAATTAACATAGGGTTAATTGAATTTTTGGGTTAATAGCTTATAGGATTAAATCCAACCCACTAACCCTCAAAACCCGATCCACTTCCTCTCCCTTTAACGCACGCGATTCCTCCGTGCAAACGTTCAGTCACACCTCATTAACCCCCGACGGTGACTCTCTTCATTCGTCGACTCCACCGACTTCTCGCCGACTTCGCCGAGTGCTATTCCTAGTTGGAAAAATCCCTTCTTTTCTTCTCCACCGCGCACAACCTCCTCGCAATTTCCGTCTTCCCGACTCTTGATCTCCCTCGCCTCTCCCGCAATCTCTCTGTGCCATCGTCTCCACTGCATCTCAGGCACTGTCGATGCCTTTCCGGTGGGAGAACCGGCTGGAGGGAGGAGCGCTGACCAAGCATCAGTGGGTGTGGTCCGGGCGAGTGCTTAGTGGAGCCAAGGACCGACAGGGGCGTCGTTCTGCTTGAGTGTGAGTTGTTTTGGCCGATTGCCGCGGGAGCTAGGTAAGCTGTCGACCTCTCCTTAACTTGAACGAGAGTAGATGTTCTATGAATTTTCCGTGACCTAACCTGTGTTTGGGCAGAATCGGTGAACAAGAAGTAGGAGGGGTTGGCTGCCGAATTTGGAGGATTACTCGGCCGGTGAAATTCTAACTATCGGTAAGCCTAGTTCTCCTTAGGTTACTGTGATATTCTGTTCTTGGCTGACATCATTGCGAAATTTGGAGCAGGGGCTTCTATCGGTAGATTGAGGATTGGAAGGTTTGTGCTGTCGGTGAAAATCAAATTGTCGGTAAGCAAACTATTTTTCTTTCAATTCTGTCCGTGCAGATCAGTTCATTGTTGCCTTTGAGTTAGCTAATTAACAGTGGGAAGGGTTGATGGAGTTGGCAGGGAGCAGGGGTTTTGGCAGTTAGAAGCAGTGTGGAAGTGTTAGGTATTGAGAATGGAGTATCCTAGACTTGTTTGGGTTGTGGGATGGGATTACTTTGATGGAGTAAAATTTGTATGTGAACAAAGCTATGAGCAATTGTGATTGTTGTGCATGTACATGAATGGCGAGTACAGCGTGATTCGGTTTACATGATTGAAAGTAGGTTGTGGAATATCCGGTTAGTATGGAATTGAATGTATTGGTTAATTGGAAATTTTAATTATGATGTTGAAGGTTGGTTATAGTAAATCGACCTTGGATAATTTAGGAGATTTTCCTAAGTCGTAAGTTGATAAAGGGATGTGACTATAAGAACGATATAGTAATTAATTCGTATTTTGTAGTTTGCTTATACTAAAACGTAGTTGATGCTATTTGCAGGACGTGGATACGAGACAGGTCCACGGCCATGAGGACTTCATTACTACGAGCATTTACAGCAGGTAAGTAATTTCCTACTGGTCGGGTAGATGTAATGACTTTCAGATTTAGACATAGATATGAGCATGCTAGGTGTTCATATTATCTTGATCCTGCTCTGTTTATTGTATGCTTGAACTTATCGTTGATATATATGTGTGCTCGATTATTGATATCACATATTCCCTATCATGATCTAGGAGTTACAGATGTGATGTAAGTAGGTCTAACTGTTTAGTAGGGTGTAGATGTTAGAGTACGGAGGATGACCTAAATTGTAAATTTGGCAAAAAGGTCCTCTGTGGATAAGTATGACCCTAAATGTAGGACTCATTCCATACCTGTATGTTGCACATTTATTTACCAACCACGGGTTGTGTAAATGGTCAGGTGAGTCGTGGACAGTGTGTCGCTACAGACCGATGGTCCTAGCTTGTCATGATCGGATGAGTATGACTCTCTACGGGATAGAGAGTGTACTGATCAATTGGGTGTGACTCTCTGTTGAACAGAGAGTCTATGGTAAATGTCTGTATGTGAGACAGTACCCTCATGTCATTGCATGCATACTGACGACATTGTCTCCCCTTGGGGTTGAGAGAGAGTTGTCAGTCATCCTGCCTCCCAGGTTACTCCCAGAGGAGTAACTGGTGTGAGGGCATAACATTTGTTGTGTCGCACTCTACCATTATAGACGATGGTAGTTGGAGTTGCGTGCAGATGTCCTGGGTGCGTGGCACTCGACCACTCATTTGTAGTGTCAGTCAGAATAGCCAGCAACAGGGACCCCCGTTGTGTAGCGAGCTCTTTACGCTCATATGCTACTTGATCATACTGCCCACTCGGCCACTCTATATCAGTGGTTGGTGTGAGTTGGTACAGTTATCATGTCGTGCCACCTAAGCCACACTGGGGTCGTGGTAGCGAGTAGGGGTGAGCAGGCATGACCATGCATCTTTGCATTCATATATATACATACCTGCTTGTATATATATATACATTGATGATGGTGATTAGTATACATACAAATACAGTCTATATGTATACTCACTTTGTTGATGCATTTGTATGTACTATGCTTGTTGCATTTGTTTGTACATATTCATACATGCTACTGCATTTCCTGTATGGTAGTAGGCCGGTACTTGTATACATTTTGGTTATTCACGGTGATACCCTTGGATCATATTCAGGATATTGTGTGATTTAGTACTATTCTTTTATACCCTATGATGTGGTTATATGCCCAGGTTGGATCAGGATAGAGTAGTTGACTGTCAGATATGTCAACATCATTGTTGTTCAGTTTATTTAGTGTATGCATGAATATATACCTGTTATGTTGATGTATACCCGTTGTTCGAGTAGATTTAAACTGTTGAATGACATGTAATATTGATACATATATTTATATGTTTTCTCTGATTACCTGCTGAGTTTTACTCACCACCATCGACCCTGGGTTTTTACGCCTGCCGGTGTGTGAGATGCCTTTGTGACGACTTGGAGCTGCGTCGACCGATCCATCCCATCTCCATTTTCTGAGTCTCCCGAGGAGTTCATTTTTCTTATGGCTTGGACTTTGTTTATGTGTTATGGATTTTGGTCCTATGTCATGGACCCTAGTTTATTATGGACTTTATCGTGATGTCGGGGTCTTTATTTGGGTAGTCGTTGTTTTATTTACGATTTTATCACTGTGGACTTGTCAGGTGGTGTATACCTGTATGTTTTTGTTATGTATGTTGTGGGTATGTGGTTTTTCATTTCCACTGCTGTTATTATGTTATATTATGTTGTTGTTGTGGGCATACGGGCCTTGTATTAACCCGAAATGTTGCCACGTACAGGGGAGATGTCGTCCGTTTGATTTTTGGCACGGTATACTCTCGGGTCATGACAACTTTATTGGTATCAGAGCCGAAGGTTCTGCGATGCCATATTATGATTTTGTTTTTGAGTTTTGGATTCTCGGGAGTCGGTATATTTTTTTTCGGTTTTGGTTTTTATGAGATGGGATTGACAGCGACATCAGCTCCAGGCAGCATGAAGTGAGTATTCCTGATAACTCATATTTCAGATAGTTACTTATCTAAATTTGTTCAACAGGTGTATATCGTCAAGGGTTATGGCACCTATGCAGACTCGTAGTAGAGGTCGTCCATCAAGGCGATCTGTCGGAGCTGAGGGACAGGAGGCTGCTACTACTGAGCCCGTTATTCGGGAACAACCTCAGTTTTCCCCTATTGGTGATTCGGAGCCTCAGAATCCGGATGTACCACTGACTATGCCAGAGCCTACAGAGTCCAGTTGGCTTAATGATAAGGCACGAATACTCGTGTTGGCACGATCAGCCAAGGAAAAGTTCACCTTGTTCCGAGGGGAGTCCGACCCATGGATTGCCCGATCTTGGCTGGAAAATATGGAAGACACCTTCGAGTATATGAACTATACAGATGCGGAGAAAGTGGGCCTTGCTGCATATCATCTCAGAGATCAGGCTGTCACTTGGTGGAAATTGCAGAAGACTCTGTTCGGGGAGCATGGGATTTCTTGGGCCAGCTTTCGAGACAAGATTTTCCTTGGCGCAAAGACGTCATCAAGAATTTCTAAGCCTGAAGCAAGGTGATCGGTCTGTCATGGAGTACAACACAGAGTTTACCAGACTGTCAGAGTTCTATTCTCACCTAGTAGCACAGGATGCAGATTGGATGTACCAGTTCACTCAGGGTCTTGCTACCTATATACGGAGCCGGATGTCAGGATCTATCATTACCTCATACAGGGAGGCATTGGACCGCGCCCTCTTCATCGAGATGACTTCCCAGTAAATTTCTAGGGAGAAAGATATCGAGAAGCAAATGACTAAGGGCAAGCAGCAGAACCAGAGTTCAGCTCAGGGGACTCATAAGAAAGGGGAGCAAAAAGGAACTACGCGAGGTGTTGCAGAAGGATCAGCTAGATCGCAGAAGGGGAAGCGTCCAACATCAGAGTTTTCTGGAGGATCTCAGAGTAGTCGTAAAGGCCGAAGCAGGAATGGATGCTATAAATGTGGATCTGAAAGCCATAGAGTATTAGAGTGTCCTTTGGAGCAACCGGTTTGCTATTATTGCAAACAACCGGGTCATACTAGTCGTGATTGTACATCAAAGCACTGGAGTTTCGACAGCTCCAACAAGGGAAGAAGTCTACCCAAAGAATGGCAATGAGGACAACACCGCGGACTTGATATATGGACAGAGGTCACAAGACTCCACCACCACCAGTACTGCAGATGTGGGGTGCCCATACAATGATGCCGACAGCGATCCAAGATCCTCGCATCTCCTGATCTACTATCCGTATATCCGCACCAGCAGCCTACCACCTAACTCTCAGGATATCTTATGCCGGCACCTACTCACCTCCAGATCACAAAGTCGATCCAAATGAGTGGAGGCACACTACTACTTTGTCAGGGATGCATCCGATGAATATCGAGACTGAACGAGTTTTTGCCATCACTAGAGATGAGGCACAGCGGGCTAAAGGATCAGTCATACGTAGTATGATTTCAGTTTATTCTATATATGTTGATACGTTGATTGATATCGATAGTTCTCATTCATTCGTATCTAGAGTATTTCTGGGTAGAGTTGGAAGAATCCCAAGGGTTCGTTCTTGTGGGTCAGCAGTATCCTTGCCATCAAGAGAGGTGCTAACTAGCCACCAAGAAATCAAGGGTTACCCATTAGACTTTGACGGGCATATCCTTACAGTGGACCTTCAGGTGTTGGAAATGATAGAGTTCGATATTATTCTCGGTATGGATCGGGTCGCTTATCACGCTACAGTGGATTGTAGAGCAAGAGTGGTGACTTTCCGACCACCAGATCAACCAGCTTGGGAATTTGTTGGTACTAGAGATGATGGATTATCTATTATATCGGCTTTACAGGCTTAGAAGCTATTGGCTCAGGGTTGTCAAGGTTATCTGTTATCTCTAGTCAAAGTTGAGAACGAAGGACTACCACCTCTCTCTGATGTGCGAGTAGTCCGAGAGTATCCAGATGTATTTCTAGATGAACTTCCAGGCTTTCCACCTCCTAGGCAAGTGGAATTTGCGATAGAGGTGATTTCAGGAACCGCGCCTATATCGAAACCTCCTTATCGGATGGCGCCAAAGGAGCTGAATGAACTTAAAGTTAAACTGCAGGAGTTGGTAGATAATGGATTCATCCGCCCTAGTGTTTCACCATGGGGAGCACCGGTACTCTTTGTCAAAAAGAAGGATGGACCATTGCGGCTATGTATTAACTATCGACAATTGAATGCAGTCACAGTTAAGAACAAATATCCACTGCCGAGGATAGAAGATTTGTTCGATCAGCTCAAGGATACATGTGTGTATTCTAAAATTGATCTGCGCTCAGGATATCATCAGCTTCAGATAAGAGATGAGGATGTTCAGAAAATAGCTTTCCGCACCCGTTATGGGCATTACAAGTTTCTAATGATGTCGTTCGGTCTCACGAATGCCCCAGCTGTATTTATGGACTTAATGAACCAAGTATTCCTGAGGTATATAGACCAGTTTGTGATAGTGTTCATCGATGATATATTGATTTATTCTCGATCAGAGGAGGAGCATGAACAACATCTGTGGATAGTATTAGAGACGTTGCGATAGGAACAGCTGTATGCCAAATTCAGTAAGTGTGCATTCTGGTTATCCTCAGTGAGTTTTCTTGGACATGTGGTGTCCAACAGAGGTATTTCTGTAGATCCCCAGAAGATTGAGTCAATTACCAGTTGGGAGCAGCCAAAATCAGTGCAGGAGGTTCGTAGTTTCCTTGGTTTGGCTGGGTATTATCGGAGATTCGTGGAGGGATTCTCGAGTATCACCATGCCACTCACTCGCCTGACTCGGAAAGGGGTCAAGTTCACCTGGTCAGAGGCCTGTGAAACTAGCTTCCAGGAGCTTAAGCGACGGCTAGTTTCTGCACCTATCTTAGTGATTCCTTCTGGTGTTGATGGGATGGTTCTCTATACGGATGCTTCTATCCAAGGGTTGGGAGCAGTTCTGATGCAGTCCAACCGTGTGGTATCTTATGCCTCCCGTCAACTAAAAGATCACGAGAGAAATTACCCAGTGCACGATCTGGAGTTAGCCGCCATTATTTTCGCATTGAAGATATGGAGGCACTACTTGTATGGGATTACGTTTGAGATCTACACAGACCATAAAAGTCTGAAATATCTATTCACACAGAAAGAGTTGAATCTGAGACAGAGACGGTGGATGGAATATCTGAAGGATTACGACTGCACCATCCAGTATCATCCGGGAAAAGCTAATGTGGTAGCAGATGCGCTGAGCAGAAAGTCTCGGGGAGTTCTGGCCACATCCGGCGAAGCATCGATCTAGTTCAACGATCGAGTTGGGATTGTCTGAACATGGTCAAACATCCCGGGGAGTATTGGTATCTATGGTTGCCCAGTCCGCCATTGCTGAGAGGATTAAGGAAGCACAAGTTAGTGACCAGCATCTGCAGTTCTTGAGCAGCACGATAGACTCAGAGCGTCAGACGGATTTCTCGAGTGACGAGAGTGGTGTACTTCGTTTCCGAGGACGACTATGTGTTCCGGACACACACCCAGTTAAGGAAGAATTGCTACAGGAAGCACATCAGTCGAGATTTGCTATACATCCTGGTGGTACTCGGATGTACCGGGATTTGAAGCGCTTATACTGGTGGAACGGTATGAAACGAGATATTGCGGACTTTGTTGCACGATGTCTAGTATGCCAGCAAGTGAAGGCCGAACATCAGAAACCTGCTGGCTTACTTCAGGAAATTCCGATCCCGGAATGGAAATGGGAAAATATTACGATGGATTTTGTTACGGGATTACCCAGAACCCGTAAAGGACATACTGCGATTTGGGTGATCGTGGATCGATTAACCAAATCCGCTCACTTCCTTCCGATACGTGAGACGGACTCATTGGATCGTCTAGAGGAATTGTACTGCGAGAGATCATTAGATTACATGGTGTACCGTTGAGTATCATATTTGATAGAGATCCGCGATTTACTTCGCGATTCTGGCAAAGTCTGCAGCAGGCCATGGGCACCGAGCTTCGACTCAGTACAACCTTTCATCCGCTGACAGACGGACAGTCCGAACATACCATTCAGACTCTGGAGGATCTATTGAGATCATGCATCTTGAATTTCGATGGTAGTTGGGAGGATTACATTCCTTTAGTAGAGTTTGCCTACAACAACAACTACCACTCTTCTATTCAGATGGCTCCTTTCGAGGCATTATACGGTAGACCCTGCAGATCTCCTGTGTTATGGGAGGAAGTTGGGGAACGACAGATATTGGGGCCTCAGAGTATCCAGCGTGATGCAGAGTTGGTACAAGTGATCAGACGACGGTTATCTGAGGCACATAATCGACAGAAGAGTTATGCGGACCGGAGGCGAAGGCCTCTGGAATTCTTAGTTGGGGACCATGTATTCTTACGAGTGTCACCCACCAAAGGAGTCAAGAGATTTGGGCTAAAAGGGAAATTAGCTCCACGTTACATTGGTCCGTTTGAGATATTAGAGCGGATTGGAGGTGTAGCTTATCGGTTGGCTTTACCTTCGACACTTGCGGGTGTTCACAACGTATTCCATGTATCTATGCTGAGGAAATACGTGCCGCGATCTGACCATGTTCTGAAAGAAGTTCTGATTCCACTCTAGGCAAATGCGACTTATGAGGAGACTCCGGTGCGGATTGTTGGTCGCAAGGAGCGGCAGTTGCGGAACAAAACCATCCGACTCGTAAAGGTGGGATGGCAACATCATACGGATGAGGAGGCTACATGGGAGCTGAAGGATACTATCCGAGCTCGATACCCTCATCTATTTACCTGAGGTATGTGGTTATTTCGGAATATGCTTGAATTAATTTTTGCATTTAAGTACGAAATTTGGGGACCAAATTTTAATAAGTGGGGGAGAATGTAAAATACCACAGAAAAAAAAAATTGGTTGGTGATGCCTGGTTAGGGATATACTTAGACCTAACCTAGATTTAAATGGTATGAGTTAATTAAATGGAGCTTAGGGTTAAATTAACATAGGGTTAATTGAATTTTTGGGTTAATGGCTTATAGGATTAAATCCAACCCACTAACCCTCAAAACCCGATCCACTTCCTCTCCCTTTAACACACGCGATTCCTCCACACAAACGTTTAGCCGCACCTCATTAACCCCCGACAGTGACTCTCTTCATTCGTCGACTCCACCGACTTCTCGCCGACTTCACCGAGTGCTGTTCCCAGTCGGAAAAATCCCTTCTTTTCTTCTCCACCGTGCACAGCCTCCTCGCGATTTCCGTCTTCCCGACTCTTGATCTTCCTCGCCTCTCCCACAATCTCTCTGTGCCATCGTCTCCACTGCATCTCAGGCGCTATCGATGCCTTTCCGGTGGGAGAACCGGCTGGAGGGAGGAGCGCTGACCAAGCATCAGTGGGTGTGGTCCGGACGAGTGCTTAGTGGAGCCAAGGACCGGCAGGGGCGTCGTTCTGCTTGAGTGTGAGTTGTTTTGGCCGATCACCATGGGAGCTAGGTAAGCTGTCGACCTCTTTTTACCTTGAATGAGAGTAGATGTTCTGTGAATTTGCCGTGACCTAACCTGTGTTTGGGCAGAATCGGTGAACAAGAAGTAGGAGGGGTTGGCTGTCGAATTTGAAGGATTACTCGGTCGGTGAAATTCTAACTATCGGTAAGCCTAGTTCTCCTTAGGTTACTGTGATATTTTGTTCTTGGCTGACATCATTGCGAAATTTGGAGCAGGGGCTTCTATCGGTAGATTGAGGATTGGAAGGTTTGTGCTGTCGGTGAAAATCAAATTGTCGGTAAGCAAACTATTTTCCTTTTAATTCTGTCCGTGCATATCAGTTCATTGTTACCTTTGAGTTAGCTAATTAACAGTGGGAAGGGTTGATGGAGTTGGCTGGGAGCAGGGGTTTTGGTCAGTTAGGACGTCTGTGAGTGGAAGTGTTGGCTGACTGTGAGGAATGGGTCTGTCCTAGACTTGTTTGGGTTGTGGGATGGGATTCCTTTCAGTGGAGTAAGGCTGTGGGGCTGTGAACAAAGCTATGAACGGCTGTGATTGTTGTGCATGAGCTATGAATGGCGGTACAGAAGCTGTGATTGTTGGTTTACATGATTAGAGAGTCGTTCTGGGTTGTGGAATATCCGGTTAGTATGGAATTGAATGTATAGACTGGTGTAGTGGTTAATTGGAAATGGGGGGATTTTTAATTATGATGTTAACCGTACTAGTTGAGGGTTTAATGTGAAGGTTGGTTATAGTAAATCGACCTTGGATAATTTAGGAGATTTTCCTAAGTCGTAAGTCGATTAAGGGATGCGACTATAAGAACGATATAGTAATTAATTCGTATTTTGTAGTCTGCTTGTACTAAAATGTAATTGATGCTATTTGTAGGATGTGTATACGAGACAAGTCCGCAGCCGTGAGAACTTCATTACTACGAGCATTTACAGCAGGTAGGTAATTTCCTACCGGTCGGGTAGATATAATGACTTTCAGATTTAGACATAGATATGAGCATGCTAGGTGTTCATATTATCTTGATCCTACTCTGTTTATCGTATGCTTGAACTTATCGTTGATATATATGTGTGCTCGATTATTGATATAACATATTCCCTATCATGATCTAGGAGTTACAGATGTGATGTAAGTAGGTCTAACTGTTTAGTAGGGTGTAGATGTTAGAGTACGGAGGATGACCTAAATTGTAAATTTAGCAAAAAGGTCCTCTGTGGATAAGTATGACCCTAAATGTAGGACTCATTCCATACCTATATGTTGCACATTTATTTACCAACCATGGGTTATGTAAATGGTCAGGTGAGTCATGGACAGTGTGTCGCTATGGACCGATGGTCCTAGCTTGTCATGATCGGATGAGTATGACTCTCTACGGGATAGAGAGTGTACTGATCAATTGGGTGTGACTCTCTGTTGAACAGAGAGTCTATGGTAGATGTTTGTATGTGAGACAGTACCCTCATGTCATTGCATGCATACTGACGACATCGTCTCCCCTTGGGGTTGAGAGAGAGTTGTCAATATCCTTGCCTCCCGTGTTACTCCTGCGAGGAGTAATCTGTGTGAGGGCATAGCATTTGTTGTGCCGCACTCTACCATTATAGACGATGGTAGTTGGAGTTGCGTGCAGATGTCCTGGGTGCGTGGCACTCGACCACTCATTTGTAGTGTCAATCGGAGTAGCTAGCAGCAGGGACCCCCATTGCGTAGCGAGCTCTTTACGCTCATATGCTACTTGATCATACTGCCCACTCGGCCACTCTATAGCAGTGGTTGGTGTGAGTTGGGACAGTTGTCATGTTGTGCCACCTAGGCCACACTGGGGTCGTGGTAGCGAGTAGGGGTGAGCAGGCATGACCATGCATGCTGCATTGTCGTATCATACGGTGCTTTGCATATGGTTATATATATATACATACCTGCTTGTATATATATATACACATGGATGATGGTGATTAGTATACATACAGATACAGTCTATATGTATACTCACTTTGTTGATGCATTTGTATGTGTTATGCTTGTTGCATTTGTTTGTACATATTCATACATGCTAACTCATTTCAGATGGTAGTAGGCCGACTTGTATACCGTTGGTTATTCACGGTGATACCCTTGGATCATATTCGTGATATTGTGTGATTTAGTACTATTCTTTTATACCCTATGATGTGGTTATATGCCCGTGTTGGATCAGATAGAGTAGTGGATCATGTATGTATCATTGTTGTTCAGTTTATTTAGTGTATGCATGCATATATACCTGTTATGCTGATGTATACCCGTTGTTCGAGTAGATTTAAACTGTTGAATGACATGTAATATTGATACATATATTTATATGTTTTCTCTGATTACCTGCTGAGTTTTACTCACCACCACCAACCCTGGGTTTTTCTGTCACCCAGGTAATAGGTAGACGCCTTTGTGACGACTTGGAGCTGCGCCGACCGATCCTTCCCATCTCCATTTTCTGAGTCTCCCGAGGAGTTCGTTTTTCTTATGGCTTGGACTTTGTTTATGTGTTATGGATTTTGGTCCTATGTCATGGACCCTAGTTTATTATGGACTTTATCGTGATGTCGGAGACTTTATTTGGGTAGTCGTTGTTTTATTTACGATTTTATCACTGTGGACTTCTCAGGTGGTGTACACCTGTATGTTTTTGTTATGTATGTTATGGGTGTGTGGTTTTTCATTTCCGCTACTGTTATTATGTTATATTATGTTGTTGTTGTGGGCCTACGAGCCTTGTATTAACTCGAAATGTTGCCACGTACAGGGGAGATGTCGTCCGTTTGATTTTCGGCACGGTATACTCTCGGGGCGTGACAATTGGAATGTCGTGCAAAGGGTTCACCACCGAGATATATACGAAGTAACTAAAGTTGATGAAATATCTAAAGATTTTGAGGGTGGTAATATCTTGATAATGGAGCCAAACCAAGAAATTTCATCCAATGATTCATCTTCAGTAGTCGGTGAAGACTTAGCAATAACTCAATTTTGCCGATTAGATGTTGAGCACCACCAAATAAATATTACAAATACACAAGTCGATCTGGATATGGGCGCTCAAAGTAATCGTATTGTTGATGGTGAAGATAGTGAAAGTGACAGTGAGGCGGATGATTATTTATCCTTTTCAGATGATGATAGTGATTAGTTGTATTTACATGGTATTTATATTGTTCTTCATTTATATTTCATGTTTTTAATATAATCTTTTATTATACGTCGATCTGTATATAATGCTTATGTCACAGCTATGTTGCCTAAGAGAATTGAGCACCCCCAGTTGTGCCTACGGCTGACGATGACAGTGCTCCTGCTCCTACTAGTTAGTTATGTGGTTTAATTTTAAGTATGTATATTTTTTTCTATATATTTAACTTGTTAGTTGTTAACATTCTTTGATTTACAGTTCATCTGACACGTAGAGAGACATGAGGCACACACTCTGATTGGCTCCGACGACAAATTGAGGAATGGGGTAGATTGCCCATTACCTTTTGTAAGAGCAATGGTCGCCCTATCGGGACAAATGCAGCTGCTTTTATGACAGAGTTAGGTCTGTCAATTAAAAAGTTCGCTCCCCTACAAGCTAAGAGCTGGAAGCATATCCCCGCGGATAACAAACAGATGATCTATGACCGATTATCAGTAAGTACGAGTATTTTGATATTTATATAATCAACCATCATTTGTTAATAAATTTCAATATTGGTATTTTTTTTAGGCCACTTTCGATATCAGTTTTGCCGAGGAGGCAACGTCGGTAAGGAAGGAGACCGACAGGTTAATGAGTGCAAGGTACAAAGACAATTGAAATAAGATGCACACTCATTATAAGAGCCTACTGCATCTTCCCCCTACCGAGCGCCGACATCATATGCCGATCGAGTATTGTGAGACATAGGAAGATTGGAACTATATGTGCGATTTGTTTGAATCAGAGAAATTTCAGGTAACTAAATCTATACAAATTAAAATATTTGTTCTATAACTCATGTTTTACATTTTATCTTAACAAATTTTTATATTGTAGACACGATCGACAACAAATGCCCAAAATCGAGCACAACTACCATTTACCCATCGAGGTGGCTCTAAATCATTCATCCAATACAGTTATGACGATATAAGTAAAAACATTATAGTTACAATATATTATTTGATATTTTTAATATTAACACATTATAATATTTTTCAGATCGATCAGTCTTAGAGAAAAGATCGGATTACTGTCTTCAATACAACACACTGTAGCTCGTCAAAAGGGTGGAGTGGTGAGAGAGCTGAGGCGACATACGTAAGATATAATCGATAAAATTTAGCAAAGTTATTTTTAAATTTGCATAATTATTTGTAAATATATTAATAATATGTTTGTTATTCTTGGGGTGATATGGTGAGACTACGAGATGAACACATCCAATCACAAGAAACCGGAGATGACATCAATGTTGTTCATGTTGGGGATCTTGGAAGGCTAGAGGGGGGGGTGAATAGCCTCTTTTTGTTTCTACACAAATGGTTAGCGCAAGCAAAAACAAAAGTACTAGAGAAACAAAAATAAGCGCCAACAAAGACAATTTACGTGGTTCGGAGATTAAGGTCCTACTCCATGACAATCTGTAAGGTGGATCAACCCAAACCAATCTTCACTAAGAACTCCTTTGAGGTGGAGAAGCCTTCTTTACAAATGAACCTATCTTCTTACAAATGATGGAAATGAAATTAGAGAAGAAGAGGTTATAAATCACTTAGAAAGCTTTAGAACACTTGTGGAGCTTGAGAGTATGAGTATGAATGTGAGCACTAGCCTCATCAAGCACCTCATGACCTCTTTTTATAGAGAAGAAGATGTTTTTCTTATTGAGCCTCAATCAGTCGACTAATGGCCTCCATCAGTCGACTGCTACTATAGTCGATGCAATCCAATGGCTTTTGACGAGCCGGATTCGCAATCATCACTGTCCAACGGGAAGCTGATCAGTCGACTGATTGAGCAACCAGTCAAGTGCTCCAAGCGATCACTCGACTGATTGAGCAACCAGTCAAGTGCTCCAAGCGATCACTCGACTGATGACCTTTCTGTGTCGAAGTCCACTTATAGCAGTCGACTGCTGGGTATAGCAGTCGACTGATAGGTGGACTAGTCGACTACTAAACCCTAGCAGTCGACTATTGGCCACAGAACTTGGCGAACTTCAGTCGAGTGACTAAGCAGTCGACTGGGACGAAGCACCAGTCGAGTGATACTCTTCAAGTATGAATAAATCATACTTGAATTAACCCCCTAGACTTAGACTTAACCTTTTAGCTCTTCCTTCAGCCTTGCGCCTTTAGGATCCCTCAGAGTTTGCGACTCCTTCATCCTTGCGCTTGCTTCCAAGAGCTTCCATTGGTTTCATCATGTCTTGGGTTTCTCTTTTTCCAAAGGACCACTTGGACTTTACGCCACTAAGACTACATGATTGGTCTTATGCTACCAAGACCTTGCCTTTGGTCTTCCTTTGCCAAGGTCCACTTGGACTTTACGCCGCGAAGACTACATGCTTGGTCTTACGCTGCCAAGACCTTCCCTTGGACTTTCTTTGCCAAGATCATACTTGGACTTTCCTTTACCAAGTCTTCACACTTGGATTTCCTGTCACTTAACACGTTCACGGTTAGATCATAAAACATTGCCTAACTATAGATGATTATCCAAACATCAAAACATATAAATGCTTGGGGCATTATTGCACCAACAATCTCCCCCTTTTTGATGTTTGGCAATCATTTAAGTTAGGTTTTAATATATGCATAACATCATATTTCCAATATGAATTCTAACTTAAAGTTTCCTTCTCCCCCTTTGACATACATCAAAAAGAGAAGGATTCATACAATGACAAGTTTATGAAAGAATTAAATTGGTTATGTCTTGAACTAAGGTATAAGATAGATATGGGGCTCCCCCTTAATCCAAGACATCTTTCATGATGTGTAAACATGTTGATCAAAGCATAATATGAAAATATGTCATAACTTTGCACCAACAATATAAATTTAAGGAATGAAAAAATTTCACTATGAAGCTCCCCCTAAAACAATGCATAAGTCAGTCTTATACCCTTCTAATTACTTGAATTATCATACCATAGGGTTAGGATACTTAAGATTACACTTAAGTCAAGAAAGAAGGTTGATTTGCAGAAAAATCAAAGTGGCAATGATCGATATCGAATCGATCATTGCCAAACAACGCCAATTTCAAATTTCTTTTCAAATTTCAACTTCAAAAATGCACCAAAAATTCCAGAAACATCGAAAAATCGCGAAATTTTGTATACACATTTATGAAATCATTCTTTATCAAGGAAAAATATATGTTTCCATATTTCGAAAATGATATAAATGTGAAAACTAGCAAAAACTTTAAGGATTTTGTAAACTTTATATCACTTTTGCTTAGTATTTGAAAACTGTTTTTCAAAATAGAATAAACATAATTTAAAATATATTTTATTTGACATTTCCAATCATGTTCTTAGAACTATATGCACATCAATTGTACATAAGCCATCCCAATGATTGGTCTAATGAAGGATTAATATCTCTAGATGACATTTTAGTTCATAGTAATGCATCATAACAAGCATGATGAACCAAATGCATCTTTCTAACATCTCATATATTGTCTAAGTAGCTCAATACAAAGATCATGGTTTCTTAGGTCTTTTGTGAGATGCTTAGAGGTATAGGTCCTAAATTTTCTATAGGATCATGCAAACCTAGACCTCTATTCTACTAAGCAAATTCCAAGTTCTCTCCTAAGTGATGAATATTCCGCTTCGGGAAGAGCCTTGGTGAATATGTCAGCTAGGTTGGACTTGGATTCTATGTAATTGAGTTCAATGTCCCCCTTAGTCACATGATCTCTAATGAAGTGATACTTCACTTCAATGTGAGTAATGTACCGGATTTTTTGTCAAATTTATGGTACTCACATTATCACAATAAACCTTGACATTTGAGTAGTGTAGCTCATAGTCCTCTAGAGTATGTCTCATCCAAAGTAATTGAGCCAGACAACCACCCATAGCCACATATTCGGCTTCGGTGGTGGACAAAGCAACACAAGGTTGCTTTCTACTACTCCAACTAACTAGGGAGGATCCAAGAAATTTGCATCCACTACTAGTACTCTTCCTATCCAACTTGCAACCGACATAGTCGGAATCGGTGTACCCAACCAAATCAAAAGATTTTGTCCTAGGGTACCAAAGTCCTACATTTAATATGCCTTTGATATATCATAAAATTCTCTTAACGGCCACTAAATGGGACTCTTTGGCACAAGATTGGTATCTTGCACACATACCTATCGCAAATAAAATGTCGGGTCTACTAGCGGTTAAGTATAAAAGACTACCAATCATGCTCCTATAAAGCTTAAGGTCAATTGATTTTCCTTCATGATCATTATATATTTTTGTATTTGTTGCTATAGGAGTTGAAACTACCTTAGCATTTTTCAAACCAAATTTCTTGATCATTTCTTTGACATATTTGGTTTAGTATACATAGGTTCCTTCATTAGTTTATTTGACTTGTAATCCTAAGAAGAATTTTAATTCTCCAACTAGACTCATTTCAAATTTATTCTCCATATTTTTGATAAAGTCTTGTAGTAGTTCATCATTTATTGACCTAAAAATAATGTCATCTACATATACTTGGGCCACAAAGATATCCTTAGACTTTGATTTTATAAAGAGAGTTTGATCTACTTGACCTCTTCTAAACCCCTTAAATACTAAGAAAGATGACAATCTTTCATACCAAGCCCGGAAAGCTTGTTTTAACCCGTATAAAGCTTTTCTAAGCTTGTATACATGGTTTGGATAGTCTATACTCTCAAATCTGAGAGGTTGTTCTACATATACCTCTTCCTTAATGAATTCATTTAGGAATGCTGATTTTACATCAATTTGATGGAGTTTAAAGCCCATGTAAGAGGCATATCCTAATAGGATTCTAACCTAGCAACAGGGGTAAAGGTTTCATTATAATCAAGTCCTTCAACTTGATTGAAGCCCCTTGCAACTAACCTTGCCTTATTCCTAGTTATATTGTCTTGATCATCTAATTTGTTCCTAAAGACCCATCTAGTAGTAGTAATGGTTCTATCATTGGGTCTAGGAACTAGCTCCCATACTTGACTTCCTTCAAATTGAGCTAATTCATCTTGTATTGCTAAGATCCAATCCGGATCAAATAATGCATCATTGATTGATTTGGGATCAATTTGAGAGATAAAAGCTATTTGACTAGAGGGAGCTCTATGGAAGGACCTAGTTATGACCCCTTGAAATAATTCCCCTACAACTTGATCTAGAGGGTGATTTTGATGAACTCTTATTGTTCTAGGAGGTGTATCAACTTGATTTTGATCTTGGATATCCTCAATTCTTCTTTCATCATCCAAATCCCCTCTTGCTCCCCCTTGATTGTTACTCACTAATCCTCCCCCTTGATTATTACCCCCTAAAGTCATGTTTTACAATTTTTGGATAATATCTTGATTTTTGTCATTGATATCATTATCAATGGGGGATTTTCTAGGGTAAGTGATAGAGGTCTCATCAAATTGAACATTTGAAGAATCCTCAACTATTTGAGTCCTTTTGTTATAAACTCTATACCCTCTACTAGTAGATGAGTATCCAACAAGGATTCCTTCATCTACTTTATATTCAGATTTTCCTAAATTGTCCTTGGTATTTAGGATATAAGCTTTGCATCCAAAGACTTTAAAGTAATGAATTGTTGGAATTATGTCATTCCATAATTGAAATGGAGTTTTTCCTAAAAACCTATGGATTTGGACTCTATTTTGGATATAGCAAGCGGTATTAACTGCTTCCGCCTATAAGTAGCTAGGTAATGAATATGTATTAAGCATAGTTCTAGCGGCTTCTTGTAGGGCACGATTTCTGCTTTCCACCACCCCATTTTGTTGAGGTGTTTTAGGACAAGAGAACTCATACTTGTACCCTTGTTCTAAGCAAAATTTGGAGAAATTAGAATTCTCAAATTCTCCACCATGATCACTACGGATCTGGTTGATTTTGAGATTTCTTTCATTCTCTACTCTTTTGCTAAAACTTATGATTATTTCTAGGATATTGTCCTTATGTTTCATGAAATACACCCAAGTATATCTAGAAAAATCATCTACTATAACTAAGCAATATTTGTTACCATTTAAAGAAGGTGTACTATGATAATCAAATAAATCTACATGCAAAAGTTCTAATGGTAAGGAAGTACTAATTAAATTTTTACCCTTGTGTGATGACTTTGATTGTTTCCCTTCTTGGCATGCATCACACATCTTGTCCTTGAGATACTTGACGTTTTGCAACCCCTTGACTAGCTCCATCTTGGCTATCTTGGCAATATTTTTCATGTTGATATGCCTAAGCCTCCGATGTCATAACCAACTTTGTTCTTCTTTTGTCATAAGGCACTTAGGGGAAATGTTAGAGGCATATGATAAATCAACATAATAAATATTTGATTTCCTATATCCAACTAACATGCAATCATTTAATTTTTTATGTCTTATAAGGCATTTAGAAGAGTCAAATTGAACATCAAAGTTGACATCACATAATTGACTTACACTAAGCAAGTTGAATTTCATATTTTTAACTAACAATACTTTATGAATAGCAAGATTTGGGGATACCTCAATCGTGCCTTTTCCTAGAATTTTAAGTTTTCCACTATTTCCAAAAAACACTTTCCCCTTGCTAATGTGGTTGATTATGGAAAATTTACTCTCATCACCAGTCATGTGTTTTGAGCAACCACTATCAATAATCCACAAGCTTGGTCCTTCTACCTATACAACATGAAAAATGCAAGTCTTAGGCACCCAAATCTTAGGACCGGTAGCATTAACTACATAGCTCTTAGGAACCCATGTCTTTCTAACCTTGCTCCTAATGGTTGATTTCCTACTAACAAGGGAGGTAAAGGCTACTTCCTTCTCCTTAGGCCTATATCCTATTTCGGCCTTGTTGTAAATAGCCCTTTGATCCCTAAGTATCATATCTAGGTATTTGGAGCCATTTGTAAACTTTTCTAAGCATGCTCTTAGTTCACCTATTTCTTTTCTTAGTTCATCATTTTCATTCCTAAGTGAACATGCATCATCACAAGAAGTTTCTACATTCTTAATTTTCCTAATCTCTACTTTCAAATCCTTAATCCTAGATTTTGATTTATTTAGGGCATTTTGAAGACATGCAATACTTTCATAAAGTAAGTCTATACTAGGGGAGTCTTTTACCTCATCGTCACTAGAGGACAATTCGTCGCTTGAGGATGATGATGACTCTTCACTTGAGCTTCCGGCTTCATCCTCCATGGCCATAAGTGCAAAGTTGCGGGTGACGTGGCAAAGCTCATCCTCATCCGATGTATCTTCCAAGCTTTGTGTATCCCACATTTGGGCTACCATGGCCTCCTTCTTCTCCTTCTCCTTCTTGTCCTTCTTCTTCTTTTCCTTTTCCTCCTTCTTTAGCTCCGGACAATTTGGCTTGATGTGTCCCTTTTTGTTGCAACCATAACATTAGGAGTAGAAATTGAACTATTAGAAGTTTTACCTTTTGAGAATTGGAACATCCTCCTCACATCCTTCTTGGTGAGCTTCCTTGACCTCCCACCAAACTTCTTCACATAGTGAGCCACTTCACTTGCCGATAGCTCTTCATCACTACTAGATGACTCCTCCTCCGATTCGGATGAAGAAGAAACCTCCTTCTTCTCCTTCTTCTTCTTGTCCTTCTTTCCTACAACAAGAGCTATACCTTTTTCTTTCGAAGAAGTGTTAGCATACTCATGTAGCTCAAATTCACAAAAAAGTTCATCTATCTTAACTAAAGAAAGATCCCTAGAGTCCTTATAAGCATCTACCATTGATGCCCATAAAGTTGTTATAAAAAAAGCTTGAAGGACATACCTTACAAGGTCTCAGTTATCGACCTTCTCACCTATAACATGTAGTCCGTTGACTACCTCCTTGAAGCGATCGTGCATTTGGATCACAGTCTCATTGGTCTTCATGTTGAAATTTAGGAGTTGACCTATCAAAAGATCCCTCTTTGCCCTTCTTGTCTCCTTTGATCCTTCATTTAATTCGATGAGCTTCTCCCAAAGCTCTTTAGCGGAGTTGAAAGGCCTGACCTTGGATAATTTCTCCTTTGATAGACCACATTGGAGTATGGTCGTTGCTTTTGCATTTGCTTGCGCCTTCTTTGACATTTCCCTTGTCCAATCCTTGGTCGGTAGTGGCGCTCCAAACTCGTCGACCGGCTTCTCGAACCCATTTACAACACTAAACCAATTGTCAATATCATTCATAAGGTAGTATTCCATCCTACCTTTCCAATATCCAAAATCGTTGCCGTCGAAGAATGGAGGCTTTGCCGTGCTATACCCCTCTTGAAAAGTCATTGTGCTCCGGTTGATGGTTAGATCTTCTGACGCGATCTGGGCTCTAATACCACTTGTTGGGGATCTTGGAAGGCTAGAGGGGAGTGAATAGCCTCTTTTTGTTTCTACACAAATGGTTAGATGAAGCAAAAACAAAAGTACTAGAGAAACAAAAACAAGCGCTCATAAAGACAATTTACGTGGTTCTGAGATTAAGCTCCTACTCTATGACAATCCGTAAGGTGGATCAACCCAAACCAATCTTTACTAAGAACTCCTTTGAGGTGGAGAAGCCTTCTTTACAAATGAACCTCTCTTCTTACAAATGATGGAAATGAAATTAGAGAAGAAGAGGTTAGAAATTACTTAGAAAGCTTTAGAACACTTGGGGAGCTTGAGAGTATGAGTATGAATGTGAGCACTAGTCTTATCAAGCACCCCATGACCTCTTTTTATAGAGAAGAGGTTGTTTTTCTCATTAAGCCTTGATCAGTCGACTGATGGCCTCCATCAGTTGACTGATGTTGTAGCTGATGAAATCCAACGACTTTTGACGAGCCGGATTTGTAATCATCATTGTCCAACGGGAAGCTGATCAGTCGACTGATCAAACCATCACTCGACTGATTGAGCAACCAATCGAGTGCTCCAAGCGATCACTCAATTGATGACCTTTCTGTGCCGAAGTCCACTTATAGCGATCACGGGTATAGTAGTCGATCGACTAAACCCTAGCAATGACTATTGCCCTGTAACTCGATTAACTCTCGCCGAGTGATCGAGTAGTCGATCGACGGGCACCAGTCGAGTGATACTCTTCAAGTATGAATAAATCATACTTAAATTAACCCCCTAGACCTAGACTTAACCTTCTAGCTCTTCCTTCAACCTTACGCCTTCAGGATCCCTCTGAATCCGCGACTCCTTCATCCTTGCACTTCCTTCCAAGAGCTTCTATCGGTTTCGTCATGTCTTGGGTTTCTCTTTTGTCAAAGGACCGTTTGGACTTTACGCCACCAAGACTACATGCTTGGTCTTATGCTGTCAAGACCTTGGCTTTGGTCTTCCTTTGCCATGGTCCGCTTGGACTTTACGTCGCCAAGACTACATGCTTGGTCTTATGTTGTTAAGACCTTCCCTTGGACTTTCTTTGCCAAGATCATACTTGGACTTTCCTTTACCAAGTCTTCACACTTGGATTTTCTGTCACTTAACACGTTCACGGTTAGATCACAAAATATTGCCTAACTATAGATGATTATCCAAACATCAAAATATATAAATGCTTGGGGCATTATTGCACCAACAGTTCAGATTGCAGATTAGATTTGTGATCAAGTCCTTGGTGTTTGCTCTGGATATATTAGAGGACTTGGAAGTGGGCCAAAACTAGTTAGGTTCACTTCTTTATATGCCAGCTCCTCCTCTAGAACAACTAACGCAACACTGTGTGAAAACCTTCAATCCACGGAGCAAAGATTAGAAAACACTCAGGCTCAATTAGCTAACACCCAAGATGGGTTGACAACAATGAGATCAAGATAAGATATGTTTGGAGCAATTTTGAATCGGCTTGCACCTAAAGCATCACAATCATTGATGCATGAGTCATCTTTAGCTCCACCTCCTCCTCCATCTTAGAGTTTGTGAACATTTATATTTTAAGCTAGTGAATTTGAATGTGTTTGCATTTTAATACTATGAATTTGTGAAATTAGATATTTTTGGACTTTAAATTTGATGTTATGTATGTGTTTTAAATGTATATGTTGGTTTTATTATTTTAGTTGTATGTTATTGAGTAAAATTGCGTGGTTGATATTGTATTATAGGATTTCAAATACAAATAAAATGGATTTATGCAAATCTATATTTCCAAGGTTAGCGACGATTTTGAAAAATTTCATCGCTAACTGTCAATATACGACATCAGGATTTTGAGGTTTAGCGATGAAATTTAAAAATTGCGTCGCTATAGTTTGGCGTATCAGTCGAGTCGACAGTTGACGCGTTCGACTGTTGTAGGATGTTAGCGATGAAATTTATATATTTCATCACAAACGTGTCACCAGTCGAGGCGTCAGTCGAGGGTCTCTGGATTCTGTGGCTGACCAAAATTAGACAGTCGACTGCTTTCTTACGTCGGTCGAGTGATGTTAGCGACGAAATAAGTTATTTTCGTTGTTAACCTTACAGTCGAGGTGTTAGTCGAGTGTTTTCCGATTCTGTGGCGGGTCAAAAAATTAGACAGTCGACTGCTTTATTGTGTCACTCTACTGATAGTTAGCGACGAGTTTTGTATATTTCGTCACTAATATCGGTGATTTTTCTCTTTCTGTCATTCAAGATTTTGCGATAAAATGTTTTTTGTTAGCGACGTTTTTTTTCCATCGGTATTGTTAACGACGAAAATACTTTTAATTCGTCGCTAATGTTTCTTTGCGACAAGCTTATCACGACGACTCTAGCAATGAAATATTTTCGTCGTAAAAATAATTTTGCGGCGAATTATTTGTTTTAGCGACGAAAATAAGTCATCACTATTTTCTATTTTTCTTGTAGTGTAAGGACAGACTGAGGGACTGTTAATATGACATATCTATTTTTTTTTGTCAATAATTTAACTATTTGAATTTAACATTGCATCAATTGATATCAAAGTAAAAAATAATAATTCAATTTTGGTATTAGTTTTCCGATCCTTTCCTTTTTTATCATCCTTGACTTTTGATAATATACTCATCTACATTTAGTTCCCGATTATTTTTTTTAATTGGATTCTGATACTGTTGTTACCTCTTCTCTATGAACCAGATAGGAGGGTTCACATGTAAGGCGTTACCCGAACCAAATAATTGGTTCGGCGGAGAAAGAGGAGAGGAGCGGTTCGGGCGCAAGTGCCTGAAATAATTGGCATGGGAGAGCTAGTGAAGGTAATTGACACGACAAATCGGAGGCGGGGAGAGGCGCTTTGCTAAAAAATAAGCAAGAATCGGTTTGGCTAGATAGGCCTAGAAGCAGACGGGACGGATAAGAATCGACTCGGACTAGTTAGTCCGAAGGTAGTTCGACAGGGGAAGAAGGGAAGTTAGTTAGGGCTGGTGAGGAGCCCAAGGGCTATGCCACCCGTGAGTTATAGACCTAAGTTAGTTTCACCAAAAGCGGATGGTTGAAGGGGACAGACTAACCTAGTTTTTCGAAATGTAGATAAAGAGGTGTTATGTAACAGAAGGAGGGGTCCCCACATAATATTCTGAGGAACATTCGCTCCTCGTATCTGTAATAGAATTATTCCCCAGGTGGACATGGAGGCCACGTGTACGATGGAGATAGCCCACGAAGTAATGCTGGATCAGAGAAGGAGGATAAAAGGGAGAAGGAAGGCATAAGGCAGGGGGATCCGCATTATTCCAACTAGCAAGAAACGAAGACGCATCAGGAGAAGGAGAGCTACCACCACACTGGAGAAGGAGAGTAGCAATCTTTGCTTTCACCTTGCGTGTACTCTTTCTTGTATTGTGATTTAACTGTAAGAGGTTTTCTCCTCCACCTCCGGAAGTTTCCTTTCCGTAAAGGAGGGCATTCATAGTTGAAAGTTCTTGGGCACTGCATCCGGTGAGAGAGCTCACCTCCGTGGAATAGGAATACTTATTCCGAACCATGTTACATCTTGTGTCTTAGTTTTCATTGCCTGTGTTGGTCTGCGTTTCTCTGCTTCACTTTCTCATCTTTACTGTTGCGACCTATGAGAACCCTCTCAGAGCTCCCTTCGTGCTTCATCGCATCAAAAGGAGGTGAACAAATCTTCCTCGCCGCATCAGTTGGCGCCGTCTGTGGGAACATTTGAGCTAGACGTCGAGATGCAGCCAGAAGAGATACAACACCCAGGTGCCTCCGTAGTGGAGGAGAACCCCATTACCATACTGCCATCACAACTGAAGGCTCTAGTTGACGATGTTGTAACTGAGGCCCTCGCTAGAGAAAGAAGAAGGACAGGATACCTACATCCTCACTCTGGTGAGCCTTCTTCTCGAGGCCCACCCCCAGAAATGCCTCCCCCACCTCGTGCAACCATTAATATTGAAGTAGTTCTTGGAGAGGGGCCTGGAGGGTGAGCACCTTAGAATACTATACCCTTAACCTAGACTCGACGGGAAGAACAGGGTGAAAGTCGGTCGACCCGGGCTCCAGAGGTTTATGAGCCCAGTCCTTTTACCATGGACATCCTCTCTGAAATCCCCCCATCATACTTCCGGAATCCTCAAGTAGACAAGTACGATGGCTCAACGGATCTCGAAGAACATCTATCGCAGTTCGATGGAGCGGCCTCGCTCCACTGCTATACTGACACCCTCAAGTGCCGAGTCTTCCGGACCACCTTAACCGGTTCGGCACAAAAATGGTTTAATACCCTGCCGCCGGGGTCTATTTCCTCTTTTGCTGATTTTCAGGGGATGTTCAGTCGGGAGTTCACCAGCTGTAAGGCGTATAAGCATGACGCCTCTATCCTGATGCACATTACGCAGGAGCCCTCATAATCACTCAGAGGGTATCTTCACCGGTTCACCTCTGCAGCTAGGGGTATTCTTCCGCAAGATCGAAATCTTTCAGAGTCGCTATTCCGCACGGGCTGAAGGAGGGCCCCTTCCTCAGTTCCCTTTTGAGGAAGCCTGCTAACAGCTACGAGGAGCTGCTAAGCCACGCGGAAAAATTCATCCACGAGGAGGAAGGACTGAAAGTGCGGAGAGCCGAACGCCGTCGGCGGATCGAAAGAACTCGCCCTCGCCGCCTCGGCACCCCTCGCCGGGATATACGCGACCCCTTCTACTGGAGGCTCCTATGCCTCGGTTATTGTTACAGAGTGCTCGCCCTGCGCCGCCATTACAAATTATGGCCGCCGATGCACCTCCTCTCGCTAGGACTTGGAAGGAGCGGGAGATGGAATTCTATGATCAACAGGGTCTGCTACAGCGACCCTCAGGATATAGGGGGGGTACCATGTAACCCCTCCCGCCCCATTTTTCTGTCAATATCATATGGAGTACGGCCACACCAGTGGCCGATGTTTCAATTTTTTTTTTTTGATGAAGGTAAATATATATATCATCAAAATAGCACACCCATACATGATCCCAGGAGCCTACACATGTCATATCCAACGAAGTGTCCGATCTGTGTAGACATCCAGGGCGGTAAGTACATGTGCTCTCAAGTGTACCATCACTCTCAATGTACCAAACCTCTCCTGTACTGTGCGGTCAGTCCTCCCTCTCACGTCCTATGCTATGTCTAAGCGCACCTCCATCTGATGCACTCCCTGGTCCTGTGATCCGGTCCATACATCCTTCCTGCGTCACCTGACCTCCATCATCCTCCTCTCTAGTGTCGTGGACCCACTTTTAGCAAGTGGTCAGCTATCAACGGATTTGCGGTGTCTTTACCGCGAGCCGTTTGCTGCGGACTAGATAGGCCATTCAGGTGGGTCTATTCACCTATCTAGGCTTTTTGGCAAAGCCTCAGCCATCAACGGATTTGATGCGTCTCTACCACAGCCGTTATCTGTGGACTAGATAGGTCATCCTGGTGGACCTATTCACCATCAAAATACCAATCACAATACAAGGAACGCCCGTCCTCAAGAGCTCACAATCATTATCCACATATCCAAAAGAAGCTCACAAGCATTTCCAATCATTTAGGGTTTGAATTACCCTAACTCAAAATCTTTTTTTTTTAGCTGCCAAAATTTAGGTTTTGGATTAGGGTTTTGAAACCCTAAACCCCAAATCAGAATTTTTTTTTTTCGCTAACTGCCAAAATATAGGGTTTGAATTAGGGTTTTGAAACCCTAAACCCCAAATCTTTTTTTTTAGGGTTTGAATTAGGGTTTTGAGAGCCTAAACCCCAATCTGAATTTTTTCCACGCTAACTGCCAACATTTAGGGGGTTTTGAAACCCTAAACCCCAAATCTAAATTTTTTTTTTCTCCAAAATATTAGGTTTAGGGTTTGAAATAGGGTTTGGAAACCCTAAACCTCAAAAATGGGTTAAAACCCCAAAACACTAGGGTTAGGGTTTGGAAACCCTATCTTCTTTTTTTTCCCCAAAATATTAGGTTTAGGGTTTGAACTAGGGTTTGGAAACCCTAAACCTCAAAAACTGGTTAAAACCCCAAAACACTAGGGTTAGGGTTTGGAAACCTTTTTTTTTTTTTTTCCAGTAATCTACATACCCTCATTACATCATACCCTAAGTAATCCCTCCAATTCCACTCCATCTAATTGCCGTTTTTTTTTTTACATTACATGAGATACCTCGAGTGCTCTATATACATGTACCTGTATCCTCCTAAGTATCTTCTCCTCATCAAATCGAGAATCCTCAAACCTGATCTCATTTCTAGCCCTCCAAACATAGTGTACAGTCGCTCCAAGGGCTAGATGTTGTGCTCTCATACAGTCTGAGTTCCCTCAATAATGAAGTCTAAAGATCGTGCATGCGTGCTCATCTCTCGCATCTGCGACCATCTCCTCACCGTGCCCATATACGGCTGACCACATGGCATCTGAAGAATACATGGGCCTGTGTCTCCTCCTCCAGTCTACAAAATGCACATCTCCTGTCCTCCATGTAGCTCTGTCGATCTCTGGTAGGCAGCCTCCCGTTAGCCAACAACCACAGTGTGAACTGATGGCTTGGCTGAATGCCCCTCTGCCATACTGTCCTAACCCATGCTTTCCTTGGTCTGTGCTCTCTGAAGTGATCATATGCCCGCCGCACTCCCGCCTCTCTGCTGAACCATGCTGCTAGTGTGTGTGATGCTGCGGTGGAACTACCTGCAATGGCCAGAATACTGTCTCTGATGTGTAGTATCATCTTCATCAGCGGCGAGTCCGTGTGCCTCACTGTCTGCCCCCAGATACTGGACTGTCTGAGGTAATGCTGATGCACCCATCGTATCCATAGTGAGTCTGGCTTGTCCTGTATACGCCATAGAACCTTTGTCGAAGAGTCACGAGGTTCCAAGACTTCAAGTCCTCAAGCCTAGACCACCTTCCTTTTCGGCCCACATATATGACCATGCAATGGGGGTTCTTACTCCCACATGAAAGCCCGACTGAGACTATGAATGCGCTCAATAACTCCAATGATGTGGCAATATGGACATCCAGTAACACTCGACCCCCTGCAGAACTGATGCAATAAGCTGTGCTTTACCTGCATAAGAGAGGCTCTGTTTTGGCCATGCATTAATTCTCCTGGAGAGGCCATCTAGAAGTATCCCATAATCCGAAATTTTGAGCTTTTTTGAGGCTAATGGGATTCCCAAGTATCTGAAAGGCATCTCTCCCTCCTGGAAGTCGGTAATAGCACATATCTGGGCTTTGGTCTGCGCATCTATGCCCGCCATGTAGCAGCTAGATTTGTGTACATTTGCAGAGAGTCCTGCCATCTGTGAAAATTGTGCCAAGCAATCAACTAGTCTTCTAACTGATGGTATGTCTCCCCGTGATAAAAGTAATAGATCATCAGCATAGATCAGGTGGGAGATGCCCAATTGCTCACATTTGGGATGGAATTTGAAATCTGATCTGGTAGTTGCCCGTGCCAAAGATCTGGATAAATACTCCATACAAATGCCAAATAAGTAAGGTGAGAGTGGATCACCTTGCCTCAGTCCTCTGCCCCCTTGAAAGTGTCCATGTGTGTACCCATTGATCACTACAGAGAAAGACGTGGTGGTGATGCATTCTCTGATCCATGCGATGTAGATGGGTGGGAACTGTAGGGCGCTGAGGACATTGACTAAAAAGTCCCAATGTACGGAGTCAAAGGCCTTCTGTAGATCAACTTTCAGAGTGCACCGGGGGATATTCTCTTCCTAGTGTAGTGTCTCAGCAATTCCTGGGCTAACTGTATGCTATCTGTGATTGATCTTCCTTTAACAAAGTTAAAAGTTAGTATGGATTCAAATGTCTGTGACATCGATAGCTAGCAAGTATTTTGGAGATGACCTTATAGAACATCGTGCAATATGATATCGGCCTATAATCCTGCACTTTGCTAGCATGCTCACTCTTTGGAATTAGGCTAATGAGTGTATGATTCCATGACTTGAGAAGCTTCCCATTTTGAAAGAATTCCATAATGCCTTCGGTAAAGTCATGTTCGATTGTTTCCCATGCCTCTTTGTAGAATTTTGAGCTATATCCATCCGACCCCGGAGCTTTGAGTTCACCAATACTAAATAATGTCTTCTTGATTTCATCGGCCGTAGGCATGCGGGTAAGTTGTGATTTGTGCTCCATAGTAAGCATCTTCCCATATTGCATGCAATCATTCCGGAATGTAGTCCGGTCCTTTTTGTTAGTAATATATGAGAGATGTCCTAAGGCAATCGCCTTATGTATGAACCATTTATATGATAAATGAAGATTCACTATTTGAGTATACATATTTTATGTATTTGATTGGATCTTAAACTCATTTACTGAATGTCCACGATACGATTCACAGCATGAGAGAATTTGTGATTGGATCACAACTAGTGAGTATCTCTACATGTGTAATTGTGATGTATCGGAATTATCCCTAGTCAATGAATTGATGGATTTGGACACCATCAATTCTGTCGAGACTAGCACGAGGTATACTCCTTGGTGTATCCAAGCAGCTGATTCTCCTTTGGAGACATAGTGATGTCGGAGTTAATCGTGGATGCTAGTTATGGTAACTAGTTCATTGGAGTGACCAATAGTAAGACTTCATATGGTTCTTTGCATATATAGATATGTCAATGAAGTTCTTCTTGTGGCTTAAGTCACGATGTTCCTTTGACTTGCGGTATTCAAGTCATCTTGATCATAGAGACTTATGCTTTGACATCTTAAGCAAACATCTCTAAGGAGATGTGGACCCGGGATGATTGGGTATAAGTCGAAGTGATCGAAGGTGTTTGAATAGCCTATAAAGGATTCACCACTCCTTGCGAGGAGATGTATACCTATGGCCTCTCGTCGGATTGTTACTAAAGTCTTTGGCCAAAGCATTACATGTTTAGAGTAAGGTACTCTTCGATACATGTGGAGTAACTAGAATCCGTAGGACGAGGAAATGATACTTGGGCTAGGTGTGACGTAGTCAGCCTAGTGGGGACTGACACTATAGACCATGTCCTGAACCAAGTGGGTATAAGATGAGTGAAGGGAATGGGCACGATTCATTCGAGCTGCTGAAGGGTTTCAGAAATAGTTCTGGATCAACCGTTGATCTTTTCGGTTAATTGGGGATCATGATGTACTACTAGGTGCCACTCATGATCGTTCTATAATTAATGGTTAATTATAGGCGACCAACATAAACCGAGAACCTATTTGGTCACCGCTGTGAGTGTAATCAAAGGATTTAAAGCGAGCTTGAGAATGGGATTCTCAGACCGAGAGAAACTATGTTTGGTTGGACCAAACATAAAGCGAGCATGAAATTGTTTCAGTCGCAATGGAAGCGTGGATGGGCCGTGTCTTATGAAGACATAAGGGATGGACCAAAATGGTTTGGTTCTAATCCAATGGATGAGAATAAACCAAAGGGTTTGGTTTATATTAAACGAATGAACCAAAGGTTGGTTCGGTTCGTTTTAACTTAAAATAAACCATCATGGTTTGGTTTATTTTAACTTATCTTAATGGAGCGGGTTAACGGGCTTTATGGATATGATCCATTAACCACTAAGAGAAGTCGTTCTCTATAACATCGGGATTAAACCCTAACCTAAAATCAATCAAACTTGGCCGCCCAACCCTCCTCTCTCCTATTGGCGCCCAACTCCAAGTGCCGCCCGCCCCAAGGTCCTCCAACGTCGGGAAGGTTGCTTCCCTTCCTCGCTGCGGAAGAGTTCCGGTCATCCTCCTTAGGTTTGGCATCAAGGTGAGCACTTTGCTTCCTTGGTTTTGGCGGCGCCTACTCCTCCACCAAGCTGTCAGTTTTCTGGACAGCTTCTTCTCCTCGTCGGGCGTCGTTTGGGCGGCGGTTGAGTGCTCCGACAGCGGCTAACATACGGGGATTTGATCTCGGTAATCCTCTAAGTGGAGGGCGAAGGATTCGTCAATCGGTTGTGAATACCTCTCGGAGAAGCAAGTCTTGAGGACTTGTCTTTAGGTCCGAATTTGGATTCGGATCGTGATCATCTCTCGATCACGTCGTCTTCAACCCGAGGCTAGTAACCCGTACGAAGACGAAGCTCGTGACTTAGCGAAGTCATCCCGAGGAGCTCGGCGTGGATACGGATAGAGACGATTCTTACGAGGATCGTTCCGGTTGATGCCGTTCCGCTACCGTCATCATCTGAAGGTATAACGTAGTTTAATTTCCTTTTATTGCAATTTTAATTTACGGTTATGTCTACACTTGTTGTAATAGCATGCGTGTGTTGTGTGTGTTGTAATAAATAGGAGTATTTATTATTTTTATTGCTTCATTTGTGCATATGTTTCTGAAACATGATCGAACACACACGCCTTGTGATGTGGAAACCTTGATGGTATCGAGCCGGGTTGTGTTTCGACATAATCGTAAAATTGGTTTTGCGATAGTCATAATGTATTTCTGGAAATTTTCTAAATTTTGGAAATTTAGAAGTATTTATGGAAATTTTTCAATTTTGGAAAGTCTAGAAGTATTTATGGAAATCTTCCACTTTTGGAAAGTTGGAAGTATTTATGAAATTGATATTTTCCATAAATAAAATATTTGATTAGATTCTGGAAATTTGTTTCCTAATTTAATCTTGATTTGATTTGAAATCAAATCTTTAAAATATTTTATTTCCATAAGTAGTTTTGAAGATTTAGAAATTGGTTTCCTAAATAGATTTTCCTTAATCAAATAATTCCATGAATAAAATATGTGATTAGATTTGGAAATTTGTTTCCTAATTTAATTATGATTTGATTTGGAGAATCAAATCTTAAACATATTTTATTTCCATAAATAGTTATGACATATAAGAAATATTGTACATGACATAATTGTATGACATGTATGCATTAGATGCATAACATAATGCCATGCGTGTAAATGACATGTAGATGTATGCCATGTATACCATTAGATAATAGTTATTTGCATGCAAAGAGGATGAGACATAAAAACCTTTAAACAATATTAAAGCCTACACCTTCCATTAATATGGTTAGAACCAGAGTTCTGTTTCTTGTTTGGGTTGTTGGACTCTCTCCAAGCCCGCTCGAACAGAACATGAACCATGGAATAGTTTAATACTAATATGGTAAGAGTCAGAGGTCAATCGTTAGCTTTGGTTGTTGGACTCTCTCCAAGCTGGGCTAATTGGTTGAATGCGCTCTAACCATATTAAAACTATTCTTGATTAATGGGTTGGCTTTAACCTGGAGCATCGGCTTGTTGGACTCTCTCCAAGGTCGATGTTAAGGGAGGTGAAGTTGGGTGCTATGCATAAGATGCATACTTGTTAATGTGTTAACAACCCAATGTATGTGTGAACATTCAATTAGTTGATAGCACATTGTGATAGTTGCATATACGTGATATGCAATCGGTATAGATGATACCTACCGTCGTAGCTATGAATGGCTTGTTGGACTCTCTCCAAGGTTATTCATAACTATGATGGATATCAACCCATTCGGAGATGAACTTACAATCTCCCGAAGTGATTTTGAGGTTTTTGAAATTCGAAAAATGAATGGGATTTATAAATGTATATTGATGCATTTTAAATCGTTTTCTCATATATGCTCGTTTTGTATTTCTAGGTCAATAAATTGATCATGACGTCTTTGAATTTGCGCACTATTTTGGATTCGAACAAACTGACTGGGCCTAACTTCCTGGACTGGCTTAGAAACCTGAGAATTGTTCTCAAGGCGGAAAAGCTTGCATATGTCCTTGAAGAGCCTCTTCCTGACCGTCCTAAGGACAATGCAACTCCAGACCAAATGTTGGTCTATCAGAAACATGTGGCAGATTCTGAGCTGGCGAGTTGCATCATGCTAGCGGCGATGGTACCTGAGCTGCAGAAGCAGCATGAGCATATGGATGCTAACACTATGGTCTTCCATTATCAGAGCGTAGGTTCCGAGTTCTTTAGGGTCTTTGGGTTTATGGAGTTCGCCAAGTTTGGCAGGTTAACTGGGTATTTTCGGATTGGTACGGATTTCCGACGATTGTTATGTTTCGGAAATTCGAGGTATTATTGACGAGGTCAATATGGGGAATTTGGCGGCGACAGGACATCTCCAGACGGCTAACAGGTAAATAAATTCTAGAAAATTTTCTAGATTTAGTGCATATTTATCTTGGTTATATTTGGTTATGCGGTGATATCATGTTTTATCTAGTATTGTTTTAACATGATATCTGTTGGACTGTTAGATTTTTTTTAGGTTGCTGGTTTATAGATAGCATTTGGTTATAAATTGCTATTACTGCTATTGGTAGCTAGTTATCATTGTGATATAAATGATTAGATATTATTGGTAGATGTTTACCTATTCCTTTTTGGACTAGTATTAGGATTGGACTGGTATTGGGATTAGACTAGTTGAATGATATGACTAAGATGGATAAATTCGTAGAAGGCATGAGGACATGATTACATAGCTTATGTAGTTTAGAGTATATATAAGCATCTGATGCTTTATTTATATATTGCCTTGACTTTGTTCTGGCATGACCCTTTAGTAATACCCTAATTAATTTCAGCCATTGATTCCCATTAGTAGGACTATCTTTATGCGTTTATTGTTTATATGGTTATGTGTTTTGTGGTGGATACCATAATTAAGATCAGTAGAGATAGAATAACTTAGATGAGGTTATTCTGTAGGAGCGGATCTCAGGAATGAAACAACATTAGTGGAACCCTAGGCGTAATAACCGGATGTGCATATTGGTATGTGATTACCCATTTACTGTTTCAGTGATATAGTGATCGGAGGTCGAATGATTAGGATGCGATTAATCCTTACTATATCTCCCATTCTTGGTTGAGAGAGAGTCCGAGAGAGTCTCTCTAGGTAGGTGCTTTGTATACATGTGGTCTCTCATGCATGGTTGAGAAGACCCTCGCAAGATATATTCTTGCGTTATTCGTTCGGAGTTGGTGATAATCGGATTTGGATGACGTCTGTAGCTAGATAGCTACTTTACAGGTTAAGTAACCACGAGATCTGTTCGTGGTAGCATGTTGTAGCATGCATGATTGAGCTGGTAGGACGATATAATTTGGGATTAACCCTCTTGAAGGGCTTGATAGTAGACTCGTGGTCCTTATTGGCCTTGATAGGCATTTCCTGTTAGTTGGGACGAAACCTTATGATTAATCGTCTCGACGGGATTATTAGTGGACTGGATTTATGATTTTGATCGACCTTGATAACCGATCATGTTAGAAGGGTTGGAACGCTAGATTTAACCATCTCGACTTATTTATTTATAAGTCGATGATCTTTATCGACCTTGGTAAACATTTTATTTTAGAGGTGTTGAAACCCTCGCTTGACCGCCTCAATGGGTTTAATTGTAGATCGATGATCCTTATCGATTTTGATAGTCGTTTTATGTTGGATATATTGGATAACCCTAGGCTTAACAACCTAGGATAAATTGACTGCTCATGCAACCTATCAATGGTAGTATGTTAGTGCGTGCAGTCAATAACTAAATATTTTTATACTGCTTGTTTACCCACGAGTCTCATTCGTGGTAGCATGTGGTTGCACGTAGACAGTGCTGAGTTTATTGATTGTCGACCCATGAGTACCGTTCGCGGTAGCTCATAGACAGTTCCCTTTTTGTGCGAGAGCCACGAGGCTTTGTCGTGGTATCCCGATGTGCACTGCTTGTTGCAGTGGTTGGGTTTTACGGGTATATTTATTATACCCGACTGTGATGTGTAGACTTTAGTTTGTTCCCTGTGACTTCCATTGTGTGCATTATGATTATGCACTATTATCTATCCATCTACTGAGTGGTTGTACTCACTCCCTCCTCACTTATCCTCTAGGTTAACTGATGGAGGACGTGTCCGGTTGACCTACCTTGGTGTCGCTCAGAGAGTTCCTTGCCGTGCTTGTCTCCCTGCATCGTCGGGATGCTGCTTTGTTTACTTGATCGGTGTTGCATTTTGATTGTGCACTTTGGATTTTGTCGCAATTGGATTTGGGGTCATAAAACTATTTTACTTTGATTGATATATGTTTAGTCGTGCATGCATGCAGTTATTGAAATACTTATATTTCTATAATTATTTCGAGGTTTTTACCAGATCTGGTCCAGGTATTTCTGGATATTGTCACTAAGGGGCTCCTCCATCATTTGGATGACGGATATGCCCCCAGGACGTGACAATTTTATTGGTTTGTGGTTTTGGTTTGTGAGTTTTGGTGTATCGAGGATTTTCTTTTCCTTGGATTTTTGGGAGTTCTCGTGTTTTGAGACCAAGCAAGCTGAAGGATATCTCTGAGCTATAGGAAAAGTATTGTCTTTAGTAATTACGGTACTTTTGTGGCTAGGAAAACTATTGACTTAGTGAAATTGTCCCTACTCATGGTCGGGGACGAGGTCGATAACGTATTGATCTTGAGGAATATAATGATGATTTGATTTAGAGTTCTTTTTGAGGTGCCGACTGATGTCGAATTAGGAGGCTAGGGTTAGACCCGCTAGCCACCCATTAGGAGGACAAGGAGTAAACCCTCGGAGAATATCAGTCCATACTAATAGTGATTTGGTTATGGATTAGGCGTATATGCCTACACTTGTCAAGACGATGAAAGATCGTTTTATCTTATTATAGGAGGTGTTGTATGGGATATTTATCTGTCTCGATTTCTTCCAGAGAACATCCGGAACTCTTGGTTAAAAGAGAGATGGACCTTTGAGGTTATACAACGATTTTCGATGATGGAATGTGGTAGTGGTAGAAGGAAATGATTATCCTTCATGGTGGATTGATGATCTATTTAGATCAGCTATAGGACATTTGTATATACTCTAGGATTGATTTATGATTGGTGCGTTGATATTGTAGGGACAGGGTGTCATACAATTATCAAAGTCGTAGGGATGATTGATATATCATCAGCCTAGAGCAAAGAGGATGCAGGTGTATAGTGGTGACAATTTCATACTTGGTATGAATGGTATGAGCTTCTGGATATCATATTAAACTTATTGACGACTTTGTCGTCCAGGGATTTGGGAAATCGTGTATTCTGGACACAATTGGATCATTTGTGATGGTGGCAGTTGGAGTTAAGCACTCGGCCACCGTAAATGATGGTTTTCTGGTATTGATTTGATTATTACCATAGATATGGATAGGATGCTCTAGTGGTACTACACCGCTGATTGGTGATGGAATTTATTGGGTCTGAAGCTTGTGAACCTGGTTTCAGGGCTCAGACGATTGTTGACTTTTACACCAGTGTTGTGTGATCATTCTCGAGTGAAAGGAAGGTTAATTTATATGCGGATGCGATGTTTCAGAGAATAGAGCGTTTCTGATTTAGTTGATCGAGACATATCCTATGTTTACGTCAAATGAGGAACTACGGGATGGTTTGTCATATATATAATATGACGTGGACTTAGCAGATATTATGTTGTTTTGTAGAGGTGAGGAGCAGGAATGCTTATGAGGTTTTAGCTAGCTACTGAGTAGCTGCACAGAGTTGTTAGAACACGGATAGTTGCCACTGGGGAGACTGGTCAGTAAAGTTTTTCAGTCACCTTCCGTTCTGTGCGATAGAATGGATTTTAGACAGCAGATTGCTTTTGAGAGAAAATATTTCTCCATTTCTGAGGAGAATGGTGGGTTACATAGTTACATTCGAATTTAGGAAGAGTTACTATTGATTCAGGAACAATGTGATAGATTCCTGTTGGAATGATAGAGAGCATTTACCATAGATTTGTACTCTTGCTCTACCGGTTCGGAATTAGTGATAGTGGAATTTATATGTCGTAGGTGGCTAGATAGCTACCTGACATCTTGACTGGCTATGAGTCCCGGTCGTGGTAGCATGTCGTTGGCCGTAAGTAGTGCCTTTGGTATTACCTCGAGAGCCACGAGGCTTTATCATGATATTTTGATAAGTATTGCTGATGATCGCAAAAAGGTTCTGTATGTTGCAGATGTATAGGATTGTATCCGGAAAATATTAAGTATTGAAACGTTCTCCGTGGTGGGACGTCATGCGGAATTTAGTTGACTTGGAAGTCTGGTGTTCAGTGTGTCAACTAGTAAAGGTGGAATACTAATAATCAGCAAGGTTCTGTACCAAGAGGAAAGTGGAAGCCTAATATGATGGACAGTGTTGGGAGATTATTTGGAATTCGGAAAGGACTTAGTATGATTAGCTAAGTCCGCTCATTTTCATTCGATCCATACGGTGAGTTGTTGGATCGCTGGATAGGTTTATACTATGAAGATTTCCAGTCATTGGAGTATCGTATGCGATAGCGATTCAGATTTACCTTAGGATTATGGTAAAGTCTTTAACAGTCACGGATATAGAGCTCCACCTGCATGCTTAGATACTTATGATAGATGGTCGATATGAAGATACTATTCATACTCGGAAGAGCTACTAGAAGCAAGTGTGATTTGATTTTAAGGGATATCAAGAATCCCACTTAGTCACTTGAGGTGTGACTTGTCTCCGTGTGCTTGAGATGGTTGTTGGGACATCTCGTACTAATATATTTAGTAGGAAATTGGGGACCAAATTTTTATTAGTGGGAGAATGTTAAATACTGGGATTTAAAACATTTAAATTAAATGGCCAAATAATTAAGGAAATAATCCGAAATTTTTCGATTTTTCGAATTTTAGGAATTTTTCCGGAATTTTTCTGGAATTAAACGGACTCCGTACGAGATTTTTACGGGGATAAAGTAAATAGGCTTTATCTAAGGGGTATTAACCTAAATCGGAAACCCTAAGTTTTTACTTTTTCTATTTCCCTTTTTCCCCGCCACAGATTATTCTTCTAGCTCAAGATTTCGCTCGCGACGTCATGCCGCTCTTCTTGGCGACTCCTCGCTCTTCACGGCGATGCCTTCTTCTCCGCCCGAGTCGAGTAAGCCTTGTAGGCTTTTATCCGAGAGCCCGGCCGTCTCTCTGCAGCGGCAGAACGCGAGCGCCGACCGCGTTGCTCGCCGAGCACCCGGCGAGGCGCCGCATCCTCGATCGCCATACCGCGAGCACCGTTGGCCGGTCGGCGACGCGAGCTCGCTGGCCCACCGCCGCCTTCGGTGCTCGCCGTCGGTCCTTGCCTCCGAGCCGCCGTCCTCGCCGGCCGCCGCTCGCTTCCAGATCACCACTGCTAGCCCTTCTTCCTCCCGACGCCACCCACAAAGATCGCGCCGTCTCCTCAAGCTCCGAATCGCTTGCCTTTCACGGTGAGGGTGGAGCTTGTAAATACCTAGATTTCCCGGTTTTCTTGTGCATAAGGATTCTATGGGTGTGGTGGGGGGCAGTGATTAGGGCAGCAAGGAAGTGCCGGCTGTGAGAGGCTGTGAGGGTTTTGTTTGGAGGGTGTCGTGTGGTTTGGGTTGGAAGTGGTCGTGCAAGGTCGGATGTTAGTGGGCTGTATATGGAATTCCTAGGGCGGGTGAGCTTGATTGGTCGATTGGGTTGATTACGGTGTTATCCGTTTGATTGGCATGTTAGTGAGCGAGGAATGGTTCAAAAATGTGTTACTCGGAGGATATGAGATTTGGGCTAAATTAATTGTATGGATTGTTTGTGGACAAGGAAAATTGGAAATAGTTTGGGTTAATTGGGATATAAAGGAAATCGATTAATTATTCGATTTGTCGGCGAATTGCATATTGTGCTTAACAATAATTATGCTGTATGCAGGTTTCGGTCACGAGACAGGTCCACGGTCGTGACGGTTTCGTTGTTTTCACGATCATTATAGCAGGCGGGTACTTTGACTTATCTTTTAGATATAGTCAAGTTGATATGTTAGTTAGTATAGCATGCAATACTTTTCATGTTTATATGCCTAGTATGTTTTTGTGCCTACTAGATACATGCATTTGATCAGTATGTTTATATCTTCCTGTTTTACTTGGATCATTGTATTTGGATTATGGATATGTACATATTGATTGTACATATTATTCGGATAGGTATTTTGAGTAGGATTTACATGCTTTAGTATCATGCACCATCTTGCATGATTGCATCTTCGGACCAGGTTCCATTATTGTTGAGCCAGCTAGTTACATGGCTCCCGCCACTCATGGGTTAGTGGTACATCGAGGAGGTGTGTGCGATTTGCTCTGTCGAGCTCCGGGACCGCTCATGGGTAGCGACGAGGCGCGTATGGCGGCGAGATCCCTCCTCCGGCCTATGACACGAGAGAAGAGCTTAACTCCCCACTATGTTTGGGGCGGGAGGATAGGTGTACTCGGCGATCCCTGTCCACTCGGTCACTCAGGAGCAGTGATGGCAGAGTGCACAGTTGTCATAGCCCTACCCACTCGGCTTCACCATCGCGTGTGAGGCGGCTGACTGGCGTCAGGGGTGACCATGTCATTTGCACGGCATGCATTTTTGCATGGATCGCATTTGTATTGTGTTTGCTGCATTATTGTATTGATGCCTTGGATGTTGCATATGATTGACATGCATACAGGATTCATATTCTTATATGGTGATGACTTTATCTCTTATAGTAGGGCACATGCTCCTATATCAGGGTAGGAGACTCAGGTGAGTACAGTCCTTTTGCATTTATTTCTTGCTTACCATATATATGAGACTGTACTGGCATGATTAGTATTGTTAGCTATTTCTTGCTATTCATATCTACTATACCCGCAGAGTTCTTTGAACTCACCCCGTTGATTATATCTATTTCAGGATGAAGCTATCAGGAGAGTCCAGCTGCCAAACCCCCTCGTCGTGGAAGTGTATTTTGTTATTTGTGTTTACGGTTTTGGGTATTTTGATTAGAATATGTGTTTAGGACTGGAGTTGGATATTTGTACCTGTGGATGTTTTGGTATGTCCTTAGGGATCTTTGATCGGATTTTTATTTCGATTGGATTTCGGTTGAGTATTCCTGCCCAGATGGCAGAAGAGGTAGGTTTAGTTATGATATTCTTTTGGATATATCATTTGATTGAAGGCCTGAGGCCTAATTATACTCTGCATGGGTTGTTTGGATTCCGGTCGTGTTGACCGATGTATAGTGGCCGTGTAGGCCTTGTATAAAAATTGGTATTGTCACCCGTACAGGGGAGATGCTGCCGGATTTTCGTCTGGCGGAGACTCCCTCGGGGCGTGACATCCATCTTCATGAGTTGTTCGATGAGCAAGCGAGATCCGAAAGGTTCGAGGTCTCTAGGCTCCTCTTCACCACGAAGATGCAAGAAGGTTCGTCTGTAGTACAGTTTGTGCTAAAGATGAACGGGTACATCGAGCGGCTAGCTACCCTCGGTTTTGTGATGGATCATGAGTTAAGTATTGACTTAATTCTGCATTGTTTGCCCAAGAGTTTCTCGCAATTTGTGATGAACTATCGGATGAACAAATTGGAATCCACCATTCCCGAGCTCCTCAATAGGCTGAAGACTGTGGAGCCTTCTGTGAAGCATGAGGAGAAGGCGGTTCATTAGTTGATTCCTCAAAGAAAGGTTCTAAGAGGAAGGCAAAAGAACGAAGAAAGGAAAGAAAAGGCAAAGAAGGCGGAACGTAGCAAAGGGCACTTGCCATCAGTGGCAAGGAAGGCCACTTGGCGAAGAAATCGCAAGATTTATCTTGAGTCCATGAAGAAGAAGAAGGCATCCGATGCCCCATCCTCTTGAGTATCTTCGTTATTGATTGTCATTCTATTTCCTTAGACACTTGGGTATTGGATCTTTGGGTGTGGCTCACATATATGTAATGACATACAGGGGCTAAGGAATAGAAGAAGACTTGTCAGAGGGGAGTCAAATTTGCGAGTTGGCAATGGAGCAAAGGTTGCTGCGGTCGCCATCGGAACTTATTTGCTGAAGCTCCCTAGTGGACTAGTCTTGGAACTGGACAATTGCTATTATGTTCCTTCTCTAATAAAGAACATTGTTTCTATTTCCTGCTTAAATAGAAATGGTTTCCATTTAACGTTTAGTAACAATTGTTGTTATATAACTTTGAATGGCGTACTTTATGGAACTGGAACTTTGAGTAATGGCATTTATACGTTGGACGTATCCAGTGACATCTTCAATATCGAAGCGAGCAACACGCGTGCTCGAAAGGATAATCACATAGACTCCTATATGTGGCATTGTCGTCTTGGCCATATAAGCAAGAAACGCATGTCCGAATTACACCGATGTGGAATTCTGGAATCGTTTGAATTGGATTCATACGATACATGCGAATCATGCTTAAAAGGCAAGATGACTAAGTTACCTTTTACGGGAAAAGGTGAACGAGTGGGAGAGTTACTAGGTTTAGTACATACTGATGTATGTGGACCTATGTCAACTCAAGCATTAGGAGGCTATAGCTACTTCATTACCTTCACCGATGATCACTCACGGTTTGGGTATGTGTTCTTGATGAAACACAAGTCTGAAGCCTTTGAAAGGTTCAAAGAATTCAGAAATGAAGTAGAGAAACAACATGACAAAAGTATTAAAATACTTCGATCGGATCGAGGTGGTGAATACTTAAGTCAAGAGTTTCTTGATTATCTAAGAGACAATGGCATATTGTCTCAATGGACTCCACCCTATACACCACAGCATAATGGTGTATCTGAGAGGCGTAACCGGACCTTGTTGGACATGGTCAGGTCAATGATGAATCATGCGACTCTTCCCAAGTCCTTTTGGGGTTATGCACTTCAGACAGCTGTTTACTTGTTAAACAGAATGCCTACCAAGGTAGTCTCAACTACTCCATATGAGATATGGAATGGTAAGAAACCTCATGTATCTTACTTGAAGATATGGGGTTGTCCTGCTTATGTGAAGCGGACTGTATCAGACAAACTGGATGCTAAGTCTGATAAATGTCTATTTATTGGATACCCTAAGGAAACAAGGGGTTACCAATTCTATCATCCTGTGGAACAAAAGGTGTTTGTTTCAAGGCATGTTGTGTTTCTAGAGAAAGAGTTTCTCTTGCAAGAAAACAGTGGGAGTGTCGTCGAGCTTGAGGAAACTCGAGATACTCAAATAGACATTGATGAGATACCTGGTGAAGCACAACAGCCGACAACTCATAGTGATGAGCAATTGGCTGGACCTATTGTAACACCACATCTTCGTAGATCTGGTAGAACACGCAACATTCCTGAGAGATATGGATTTCTCATAAGTGAATCGAACGACGTGTTACTCATTGATGATGAGGAGCCTACCAGTTATGAAGAAGTGCTGACAAGTTCAGAAAGGGATAAATGGCTTGATGCCATGAAGTCGGAAATGGATTCCATGTATGAAAACCAAGTTTGGAACTTGGTTGACCCACCTGAAGGCATCAAGCCTATAGGGTGCAAGTGGGTTTTCAAGAGGAAAACCGACATGGATGGTAATGTGATTACCTATAAGGCTAGATTGGTGGCAAAAGGATATCGTCAAAAGCAAGGTGTTGATTATGACGAAACCTATTCGCCTGTAGCTATGCTTAAATCCATTCGGATGCTCCTGGCCATAGCGGCTCATTATGATTATGAGATATGGCAGATGGATGTGAAAACAGCTTTCCTTAATGGAAACCTGCTCGAGGACGTGTATATGATACAACCTGAGGGTTTCACATCGGTTGATAAAACCAAGGTATGCAAATTGCGACGATCCATTTATGGATTGAAGCAAGCATCCAGGAGCTGGAATATCCGTTTTGATGAGACGATCAAAAGGTTTGATTTCTCACAAAATCCAGACGAACCTTGTGTGTACAAGAAGGTTAGTGGGAGTGCAGTCGTATTCCTAGTATTGTATGTCGATGACATACTACTTATAGGAAACGATGTTTCAATCTTACAGTCAGTGAAGGTTTAGTTATCCAAGACATTCTCCATGAAAGACCTGGGAGAAGCAACCTACATCCTTGGGATTAAGATCTATAGAGATAGATCGAAACGGTTGCTTGGTCTTTCGCAGTCTACATATATAGACCGAGTGCTAAAGAGGTTTAGCATGTCGGAATCCAAGAAAGGTTATCGCCCATCGGGCATGGGGTACACCTTCAAGTCTATGTGTCCGCGCAGTAAGGCGAGAGGATTTGCATGAGTAAGATTCCCTATGCATCCGCAATAGGATCTATCATGTATGCTATGTTATGTACGAGGCCCGATGTATCGTATGCTCGAGTGTCACGGCGGATACGGTCCCGATCCAGAATGGATCATTGGGTGGTATTAGAGCGATCCTTAAGTACTTGAGAAGAACTAAGGATGTGTTCCTAATATATGGAGAAGGGTACATGGTGATACGTGGGCATACGGATGCTTAACTCGAGACGCATGCAAGGATGATTCCATGTCTTAGTCCGGGTATGTATTCACCTAGAATAGGCGCAATAAGTTGGAAAGGTTCCAAGCTTGACACTATAGCGGATTCGCCACTAAGACAGAATACATTGCGGCTTTGGAAGCGACAAAGGCGGTTTGGATCAAGAAGTTCATCTCACGAACTTGATGTGGTCTCATCAATGATCCAAACATGTGCTTCGCCGCTATCATCTTATCAGAGAGATCATAAGTAGGAACGAAATACAAATCGAGAAAATTCCCACTGAAAGGAACTTAGCGGATCCCTTGACTAAAGCATTACCTCAAAGCAAGTTTGAGGGTCATGTTAGAGACTATGGTATTGGATACTGTAGCGATTGGCATTAGGCCAAGTGGGAGTCTGTTAGTAATATATGAGAGATGTCCTAAGGCAATCGCCTTATGTATGAACCATTTATATGATAAATGAAGATTCACTATTTGAGTATACATATTTTATGTATTTGATTGGATCTTAAACTCATTTACTGAATGTCCACGATACGATTCACAGCATGAGAGAATTTGTGATTGGATCACAACTAGTGAGTATCTCTACATGTGTAATTGTGATGTATCGGAATTATCCCTAGTCAATGAATTGATGGATTTGGACACCATCAATTCTGTCGAGACTAGCACGAGGTATACTCCTTGGTGTATCCAAGCAGCTGATTCTCACTGGCTGGAGACATAGTGATGTCCGGAGTTAATCGTGGATGCTAGTTATGGTAACTAGTTCATTGGAGTGACCAACCGTAAGACTTCATATGGTTTTCTGCATATATAGATATGTCAATGAAGTTCTTACTGTGGCTTAAGTGCGATGTTCCTTTGACTTGCGGTATTCAAGTCATCTTGATCATAGAGACTTATGCTTTGACATCTTAAGCAAACATCTCTAAGGAGATGTGGACCCGGGATGATTGGGTATAAGTCGAAGTGATCGAAGGTGTTTGAATAGCCTATAAAGGATTCACCACTCCTTGCGAGGAGATGTATACCTATGGCCTCTCGTCGGATTGTTACTAAAGTCTTTGGCCAAAGCATTACATGTTTAGAGTAAGGTACTCTTCGATACATGTGGAGTAACTAGAATCCGTAGGACGAGGAAATGATACTTGGGCTAGGTGTGACGTAGTCAGCCTAGTGGGGACTGACACAATAGACCATGTCCTGAACCAAGTGGGTATAAGATGAGTGAAGTGAATGGGGCACGATTCATTCAAGCTACTGAAGGGTTTCAGAAATAGTTCTGGATCAACCGTTGATCTTTTCGGTTAATTGGGGATCATGATGTACTACTAGGTGCCACTCATGATCGTTCTATAATTAATGGTTAATTATAGACGGCCAACATAAACCGAGAACCTATTTGGTCACCACGCTGGAGTGTAATCCAAAGGATTTAAAGCGAGCTTGAGAATGGGATTCTCGGTCAGAGAAACTATGTTTGGTTGGACCAAAGCGAGCATGAAATTGTTTCAGTCGCAATGGAAGCGTGGATGGGCCGTGTCTTATGAAGACATAATGGATGGACCAAAATGGTTTGGTTCTAATCCAATGGATGAGAATAAACCAAAGGGTTTGGTTTATTTTAAACGAATGAACCAAAAGTTGGTTCGGTTCGTTTTAACTTAAAATAAACCAGCATGGTTTGGTTTATTTTAACTTATCTTAATGGAGCGGGTTAACGGGCTTTATGGATATGATCCATTAACCATTAAGAGAATTAGTTCTCTATAAAATAGGGATAAAACCCTAACCCTAAAACTAATCAAACTTGTCCGCCCAACCACTCCCTCACCTATTCGGCGACCAACTCCACGCTGCCGCCGACCAGCCCAAAGGTCCTACAACCGGCGTCCAAGGTTGCTTCCTTCCTCCTCGCCGGCGTCGAGCCGGTCATCCTCCTTAGGTTCGGCATCAAGGTGAGCTTTTGCCTCCTTGTTTGGGCCGGCGCCTACTCCCACACCAAGCTGTCCAGTTTTCTGGACAGCTTCTTCTCCGCTCGTCGGAGCGTCGTTTGGACGACGGTTAGTGCTCCGACAGCGGCTAACATACCGGGGATTTGATCTCCGGTAATCCTCTGAGGTGGAGGACGAAGGATTCGTCAATCGGTTGACGAATACCTCTCCGGAGAAGCAAGTCTTGAGGACTTGTCTTTAGGTCCGAATTTGGATTCGGACCGTGATCATCTCTCGATCACATCGTCTTCAACACGAGGCTAGTAACCCGTACGAAGACGAAGCTCGTGGCTTGGCGAAGTCATCCCGAGGAGCTCGGCATGGATACGGATAGAGACGATTCTTACGAGAATCGTTCCGGTTGATGCCGTTCCCGCTACACGTCATACGAAAGGTATAACGTAGTTTAATTTCCTTTTATTGCAATTTTAATTTACGGTTATGTCTACACTTGTTGTAATAGCATGCGTGTGTTGTGTGTGTTGTAATAAATAGGAGTATTTATTATTTTTGTTGCTTCCGCTGTGCACATGTTTACGAAACATGATCGAACACACACACGCCGCGGTGCCGGAAACCCAACACTTTTCCTCCCCTAGTTGTCTTTGGAAATGCTCCACGAATACTTGTGCTACCTCCCCGCCATCTATTGTGACCTCTCCATCCATTTTTTCCACCGCAACTATTTTCCTCCGCTTATTGTTCCTCTTGACTAACGAGTGGAAGAATGGGGTGTTACGATCTACTTCCTTGAAATATTTGTGCTTAGCCTTTTGAAGATAGAAAAGATATTCTTCTTTGGCCAATTTATCCGCTTGTTGCTTTGCCTCCTTGTAGTGGTCATCCATGATCCCAAGACCTAGACCACTACTTTGCAGATTTTGAAGTTGCTCTTGTGCCCTCTTTGATCGGCTTTGAATATGTTGAAAGTGTTGTTGGTTCAAGCGCTTCAATCCACTCTTTAGCATGGTGAGTTTCTTTTTTAACTTGAACTGAGCAGTCCCATGTGGGCACCATGTTGTCGCTAGGTTCCACTCCTCTTGCACAAGTTGGTGAAACTGTGGGTGTTGGGTCCACATGTTAAAGAATTTGAAAGGTTTGGCTTTATAAGTTTGTTTCTCCAAAACTGAAACCACACATGTCGCATGATCTGAATGGACTCCTGGTTCTTTAAATTCTGCAAAACTACTCTGGTCCATCTCTAGCCAAAACTTGTTAACCATGGCCCGGTCAAGTTTGCTCACAACTCTACCATTTGTCCATGTGTATTGGCATCCTAGGGAATGTAGGTCCTCCACCCCTGCTAACATTGTGAACTCCCGAAAATCCACAGTTGTATATGATGTGACATCCATGCCTCCTTTTTTATCAGATGGTCCCAAGGGAGAGTTGAAATCTCCCATTATAAGCCAAGGAAGCGACATTCCCTCCGCCAAGCATTGTAGCCCTGCCCACATCTCCTTACGAGAGGTAATAGATAGTTGCCCATACACAAATGTCAGTGCATATGTTCCTTTGGTGCCCTTGTCCAAAATTGTCGCATGAATAAATTGTTCTTCCCATTGTTGTATTGTGAGGGTAATGTATCTGGTGTCCCATATGAGTAGCATCCTGCTTCTTTCCGCTTCACCTAACTGCTGAATAGATTCCCATGGCTGTAGGAGGTTGGATTTGAAGTGTTGATAGGCAAGGTTGGTCAATTTTGATTCCATCAGACATAGTACATTTAACCTCTGCATTTTGAGGAGTCGGATGACTTCCCTCTGTTTGAGGCCAGTGTTAAGGCCTCGGATGTTCCACGCACCAATCTTCATATCAAACTTGCCGACGAATGTCGGCAATCATGCTTACTGTTTCCTCCCTTTTTCTTATTTTTTTCTTGCTGCTGTCTTGCTGCATATTGATCAACCAACCCTGCTGTGCCATTCTGTAATTTTTGATTCTGCCCAGAATTCTCAGTTTTAAATTCCTGTTCCTCCCAAAAATCTTTCCCTTTATAATTGTTCTTGAGCCATTCTGAATTTGGGAGCCCAAGTATGATAATTGGTTCCTTGGAGGTATTGCCAATCTGCTTTTGATCCCCCTGTTGTGCTGTCATTTGGACTGAATCTATGCAGTCTATTTCTGTAAGCACTTGTTGTTGGTTGCCCGTGACACTATCTGGGGGAATTTCACCCTCCTCCTGTTCAATAAGATCAGCCCACTTGATTTGTTTTTGAGGCAATTGCTGGGGAGAAGCACCTGCAGCAGTTTTATGTATTAGTATTGTTGTAGTCTGCCTTTGTTTGCCCAGTTTAGAGGTTTGCTGTTGGCCAAGTTCCTTTTGCCTCATTGCTGTATCCAACCTTGCTTTCTTTTTATGTGTACGAGATCGAGTTTGTATTTTCCAAGGACTCCCCTCATCTTCCTTGCACTCTAGCATTTGCACAGTAGGATCCCTTGTGTTCTGATTACCTTCCTGTTGTCCCTTTACAGTCTGATTCCCAGCTTCAGTTTCACCTACTTCAGTGCCATTTGTTGTACCTATTTCTCTTTGCATAGCTGCTGTCGTATCCTGTAAACTGCCTTCCTTTGGCTCCTTAATAGCATGATTTCCTTTACACTTTCCATGTGCCAATTGTTCTATCTGATTTCCAGAGTTACACTGACTTCTATTTTCACCTGGGGCTTTCTCCATTGCATCAGCTGGTGCTGTTGCCCCCGATATGCCTGTTGCTTGTTGCCCATCCAACACACAAGTAATCCCCACAGCTGGTACATCCTCTGATAGGACTACCTTCTGCATCTGAACTTTAGCCACTTGCTTTGTTGTTGATTTGCTTTGATTCTGCACTAACTGCCTATATTCAGCTGAGTTATCAGACCCCTTAATCCTCCTGTTTCCACTTTCTATGTTTGACATGCTACCCAATGATATGTTTACTCTAGGATTCTGAGGAGATTGCATGTTCCTGTGGTGCCCTAACTGCATAACCTGGTTTCCAGAATTTGAAACTGTTGGAATATTTTCAGGTATCAGTTTCCCTTTCCCTTTATTTTGTTTTTGAGTCCTAGCTTCCTGCTGTATACATTCCGTGATCTCCCCACCCTTTTCAGCCACATCCTTAGTGTGAGATTGAGGTTTGGAATTTGGGTTATTTGGTTTAGGTGAGCCCATGTAGCCTTTACCTGAAACTGAAACTGAAACTGCAAAACTGTCTTTTTGCAGTCCACTTGTTTGTGTTGTATCAACCTGTCCCTCTTGCCCATTCATCTCCTTAGCATGTTGGCCCCTTGCTTCTTCGTGTTTGCCCATTTGCATAGGTAGCTGACATGCCATATTTGAAGCTAACACTGCCTGTAACCTGATAGTATCAGATACTGATACTGAACCTGAATTTACAGAATTTGCAGCAGTATCAGTTGGAGTGGTTGAGTTCTGTTTCGATGTGCTTTCATGCTGTTCCTGTTGCATTCTCTCCTTAGCTCTATAAGCCTTCGGTCTATTAGCTATCCTCCCTGTTTCCTTCCTTGCTGATACTTGAATAGCATTATCAGTTAGGGCTTGATCAGATTGTCTCCTCCCATGCTGTAATTGCAGTTTAGACAGGCACTGTTGCGTGCCATTTCCTTCAACTGCAGCTGCAATACCTGTGTTTGACCCATTGGCAAGTTGTTTATCTGTTGGTTGATGTTCTCCTCTCATTGTTGACTTCACCGGTGGTTCACCGGCCATCTTCCGGCAGGCTACAGTGCAGCTATTTTGATAGTGACCTGTTTGTTTGCAATTCAAGCACAACTTCAATTTTGCTTCATGTTTTATTTCTAGCTTTACTTCTTGGCCATCTGGAAGAATTATTTCTAGGCTTGTTTGTGGTTGCTTTGTTATGTCGACTTCCACCAAGACACGTGCGTAGTTAACTCTTTCTCTATTCTTGGTGAAACGATCTGTAAATAGTGGCTTCCCAATTTGAGAGGAGATCTTACTAAGTGCCGAAATGGACCAACAATCTATTGGCAGCCCGTGTATTTGCATCCAAATGGGTAGCTGATTTTGAATGTCCTCTTGAAATGTGAAACATTGGGGCATGCTCTTTAGGTATAAGGGGCATCCATACGCTATATACGGCCCTCCTTTGAGCACATTGTCACATAACTCTTGCGAAGCAAATTTGAAGACTAGCGAAAGAGAATTATGGGTGAGCAGTTTATGTGGCGTTTTCCATCTTGTAGTAAGCTCCTTGACAGCCTTCCAACCAGGAAATCGACCCAGGAACCTTCCAATTAAACAAAATCCTATTGTTTTCTCTATGGGTTCCTGGTCATCTGCAGTGAGTCGAACTTTGTCATCATGTTTTGATAGCTCGTGTAGGGTTGTGTCTTCAGAGCATAACCTGTTCGTTTTAAAGAGGTCCACCCATCTCCTTGTACCTTGAACCGGTTCTTCCCTTTGCTCCAGCTCCCCAGCCTCCATCTCCTGCGGACACTGTTGTGTTCTTAAAGGGTTTTCTTGCTGCTGCACCAGGGGTTTCTTGCGATCCAACAGCTGTGTTTGTTCCCCTGTGTTCCTGCTCACTGTGTTCTGAATTTCCAATCTTTTCCATCCTCTTCTTGTCGGGCGATCAGGCACCATGGGACTCCGGCGGGTCAGTTGTTGTTAGCGGGCGGAAGCCCGTTAACCCATAACTTTTGAATTCAAATCAATCAGTTCCTTGCCCGTTGTGTTTGACTGAAGTCTTATCAGCGCTCCTTACTGGTCCAGCTCAGCTAGGTCACGCAAAGTCATCCCTTTTGCCAGGTCATCGTCGTCTTCCAGTTGTAGACGGGATACCAGCACACCCGGTGGAGTTTGCCGGCCAGATTCCGGCGATATGCTTCACCGGTACTTCTGTAGGCTTCCCAGGGCGTGACTTCCCCTTTGCGTATGCTTTGGATGTGGTAATTACCTGTTGAGCTTCAGCGACAGGCCTCTCAGTCTAACGGCGGCCTTGAGTGATTACTGTCTATGTATGAGCTTCTAGCCTCTTTTGCACTTGGGGACAAGTCGCCTAGGGTTACTTCACCTCCCTGAACCTCTTGCGCCCCCCTTCGTCGTTGCCAACCTCCGCACTGTTGTGCTGCTGCTCCCCCCAATCCTCTGTTTCGAGCAGAGGATTTGATGTCCCTCCTACCGTTGGCCTCCCTTTGTCCCTCCTACCTTCAAGCTCCTCCTATGAAGCCACTGTCCCAGTAGCTTCCCGCAAGCCCTGTTGGTCCCCTCCCCGCCGTTTTGTGCTACTTGTCTGTGCTTCCTTCGCGCGATTGTTGTTCCGCCCAATTAGGTCGTCGCTGAACTTCAACCTTGGAGCTTCACCGACACGCCAGCATCACCTCAAAACCTTACTCCCAGCTTTCCCTTCCTCGTGTTTCCCTTGCCAACGGATCCCAACCAGCGCTCAGCTATCGTACTCCAGCTGCCACAGCCTTCCCCGGCGCCCTCTCTAGAGAGAAGGGAGAGCACCACTCTCTAACCAGGATCGCTGGAGCTAGAGTGCCTCCGAGCCGCATACCCGCAATTACGGTTTCAGACGGGAGGACCAGCACGGTGAGAGCAACGACCCAATGTGGTTCGCCCAAGACCATATAACCAACCACCGCAAGTTATTTTCCCCCAAACGCCATCCCACGAGGTTGTTCCTCAAGAAGGCCCGTTAGGTGAGGGCCCCTCATCTAATACGAATAATGCTCCCATACGGGGGGTTATTCATGTCATTGTAGGAGGACCCACTGACGGGGACTCTAACTGAGCATGGAAGTCATACGCCCGCATCATGGAGAGTCTGGCCATCATCACCGACCAGACTGTTCAAACCACGCTACCCGTTTCATTCGGGCCGGAAGATCTCCAAGGTGTCTTGCTGCCCCACACGGACGCCTTAGTTATCCATATATCCCTGGCCAATTACAAAGTGGCCAAGGTGTTGGTCGACTCGGGAAGCTCTGTCAACATCCTCTTCCAGGAGGCCTTTGGGACGAGATCTGAAATGCCGGCTAGAAGATGTGGCCACACCCCTCTTCGGGTTCGCGAGGCATGTGGTCCACCCCATAGGGTATATTTCATTGCCCCTGACTCTGGGCGCAAAGGCCAGCCAAAAAACCAGTATAGTCTCTTTCCTCATCGTGGACGCTCCGTCCACTTATAATGCCATTCTTGGTCGCCCTTTCCTTGCCATTTTTCAGGCGGTGGCTTCCCCGTATCACCAGAAGGTGAAATTCCCAGTTGGACAGTTGGTGGGGGAAGTCCGAGGCGAACAGAGAGTCGCCAGGAGTTGTTATGTGCAGATGGTTCGGGATGACCAGAAGAAGGCCTGAACTGACGATCTTAAAGGAAAAGCCGTCATCATTTCTGATGTCTGCGTCCTAGAAGAATCTCCTCCCAGAGCAGACAAGATAGAGGAAGGGGAGCTGGTGGAAATAGCTCCGGGGAAGGCCACACGGGTGGCACAACAGCTGGAGGCCAAGGAGGAGCTGGTGGCCTGCTTGAAGAAGAATGAAGACATCTTTGCAGGAGATGTGCTTGATCTCATGGGGATTAACCCTCGTGTGGCTAAACACCATCTCAACATAACCAGAGGAGTCCGGCCCGTCCAACAGAACCGGTGACACTTTGGACCTGAGAAGGACAAGGTCATAGCCGAGGAAGTAGACAAATTGGTAAAAGTGGGTCATGTGAAGGAAATCCAATTTCCCGAGTGGGTCTCCAATGTAGTCCTGGTCCCCAAGCATTCTGGGCAGTAGAGAATGTGTATTGACTTTCGTGATTTGAATAAAGTGTGCCCTAAAGATTGCTACCCCTTGCCTCGTATTGATCAGTTGGTAGATTCTACTGTAGGATATGAAGTGGTGTCCTTAATGGATGCATACCAAGGATACCATCAAATACCCTTGGCTAAGGAAGATCAGAAGAGGGTTAGCTTTGTGACGGCAGGAGGGTTGTACACTTATGTGGTAATGCCCTTCGGCCTAAAAAACACAGGGACCACCTACCAACGACTCATGGATAAGATTTTCGCGGAGCAGAAAGGGAAAAATGTGGAAGTTTATGTGGACAATATCCTAGTCAAATCAAAAACCACTTGGGATTTGGTCAAGGATCTAAATGAAACCTTCACTACACTGAGACGGTATAATATGAAGCTAAACCCTAAAAAAATACCTGTTCGGGGTAAAAAGCGGCAAATTCTTGGGGTATATAGTGACTGAGAAAGGGTTGCAGGCTAACCCCGAGAAGGTGCAAGCACTGTGCAATATGAAGTCACCCACTAACTTGCGAGAGACTCAAAAGTTAGTGGGCAGGATTATTTTCTTATCCCGATTCATAGCCAGATCGGCGGACAAAGGGTTACCTTTCTTCAAGATTCTGCGTAAAGCTACCAAATTTCAATGGGACGATCAATGTGAGCAGGCTTTCCAAGAGTTGAAGAAATATTTAGCTGGGCTTCCACTGTTAGCCAAGCCAGTGGCCGGAGAACCATTGTGGATGTATTTGGCCGTCTCAGAGGGAGCTATCAGTTCAGTTTTGCTGAAACAAGAAGGTTCTCATCAGCAGCCTATTTATTATACCAGTCATATTCTGAAGGGGGTTGAATCCCGTTATACCGAGCTAGAAAAGCTGGCCTATATTTTGGTCCTGACCGCCCGCAAATTGAGACCGTACTTTCTGGCTCATCCTATCACTGTTTTAACTCACAGTGAATTGGGTAAGGTCGTCACTAAGCCCAACTTCTCCAGAAGATTGGCTAAATGGGTGGTAGAATTAAGTGAATATGACATTCACTACCAACCCCGAACCGTTATCAAGGCCCAGACGGTTGCTGGCTTTTTGGCGGAAGTACCTTTTGGCTCAGAAGACGACTCGTCAACAAAAGAGGAAGGATCAGATGCATGGAACATATTTGTTGACGGTTCTTCAGGATCTACGGGTAGCGACGTTGGTGTTTTGTTAATTTCCCCTGATAAAGAGGAGACTCGCATAGCCATACGCCTGGGATATCGGGCAACCAATAATGAGGCAGAGTATGAAACCATTCTAGCGGGATTGCAGCCTTCCAAAGCAGTAGGGGCTTCTTCAATTATAATCCACTCGGATTCCCAACTGGCGATATCACAACTTCAAGGTTCTTTCGCAGTTCGGGAAGAAAGGTTGCAAAAGTATTTGAAAGCTTTCGAGAAAGAAAAAGCTCAGTTTCAGCAAGTCCTCTTGAAGCAAATTCCAAGGGAGAATAACGAGAAGGCAGACGAATTGGCTCGGGTGGCTAGCGCTATGGAAGGAGTGAAATCATTGGAAACGGTCTATGTGGAAATCCCTACTTCCCTAGCGATATGCAATGTGGAGGAGGCGGCGCCCGAACCAGATCCAATCCTTGATTGGAGGACCGACATCATAGCTTATTTACAGCATGGAAAGGTCCCCGAAGAAAAAGGAGCGACATCTGCTTTAATGTGCAGAGCCAGATGATTCACCCTCTTAAACGGAGACTTATACAAGATATCTTTCGGACGACCCTTATTGAAGTGTTTAGGAAGTGAAGATGCTGAATGGGTACTCCGGGAGATTCATGAAGGTTGTTGCAGTAATCATCTGGGGGGAGAGCTTTAGCAAGGAAGGCCCTGTTAGCAGGATATTTTTGGCCTACCCTCCAACAAGATGCCGCTCGTATAGTGCAAACTTGCCCAGCTTGTCAAAAGCATAGCAATCGGTCCGAACGGCCGGCTGAATTAATGAAAGTTGTGGTCGCTTCATGCCCTTTTGATCAGTGGAGAATGGATATAGTTGGTCCGATGCCTGTGGCACCTTTGCAGAAGAAATTTTTATTGGTGGTCGTAGATTACTTCTCCAAGTGGGTGGAAGCAGAGCCTCTTACCAAAATTACTGAGAATGCTGTAATACAATTCCTATGGCAGAATATCGTTTGTCGATATGGTATTCCTCGGAGGATAGTTAGTGATAATGGATGACAATTCCTGGGCAAGAAAATTAAAGAATGGTGCCAAAGTCTCAATATCTAGCAAGCTTTTACTTCAGTAGCCCATCCTCAAGCCAACAGGCAAGTTGAAGTCACTAATAGAATTCTCATTCAAGGGTTGAAGACCAAATTGGGGGCTCAAAGGGGGAACTGGGTAGAAGAGCTGCCTGGAATCCTGTGGGCCTACTGAACCACACTAAAAACTACAACGGGAGAAACTCTGTTCAGTTTGGTATATGGCACGGAAGCCGTTATTCTGGTCGAAGCCCTCTTAGGTAGCGCCCGAATAGAAATGTATGAGCCGGAGCAGAACCAAATTATTCAAAGCACTGAGTTGGACTTGGTGGAAGAAAAGAGGGAGATGACGCGAAGACGAGCAGAGTTTTACAAGCGGAGAGTACAACAAGCCTTTAATAAGAAGGTGATGCCCCGAAGATTTCAGGAGGGAGATTGGGTTCTGCGTAAAGTTAATCCTGTGGGAGATCTAGGAAAGTTAGCTCCAAATTGGGAAGGGCCCTATGAAGTGACGCGTCATGTAGCGGGGTCGGCGTATTATCTAAAGGATGACCAAGGCAAGGAATTTCCGCGACCGTGGAATGCTATTCACTTGAAACCTTTCCACACTGTATAAGAAAAGATGGATAAGAGAAAAGGAGTTGAAGGGTCCTCGAGGAGATGTACATGATAATTTGTTGTATTAATTAGATATGAAGCGCATCTGAGTTTGATTGATTCACAATAATGCTGTAGTCCTTATAGCAAACTATGAAGAAGAAAAGAAGATAACAAAGGGATTATGTCTCGGAGCAATACATCATATTACAACTTAAACCGATCGGGGGGATAACGTCGGAAGCCGACCTCCCAATTTAAGGAAAAAGTAGGATGATTCACCGGGGGAAGCCCTTGATCGGCGTACTGTCGAACCGCCTCATTAAATCGTTCTTGATAAGTGGCGTGTAACAGGATGGCTAGTCGCTCCTGCCGGTTCGGGCGGTCAGGGCTCCGATCCCGATGAAGCCTATGACATTTCTCTTGTTGCTCTCGAAGGGTTCGGCGTATGTCACTATAACACCGGGATACTTCCATAATAGCATCTGCCAGGACAGAGATATCATCGGCTCGGGAAGTCTGATCTTGCTGGATAAGGTTATTCATGTCCATCATATTCTGTGTCACGCCCCGAGAGCATGCCGAGCCGAAAATCAAACAGACGACATCTCCCCTATACGTGGCAACATTTTGGGTTAATACAAGGCCCGTAGGCCCACAATAACAACACATATAAAAATATACAAAACCACCACGATATATATATATCAACACAACAACTACACACAGCGGAAACGATACAACAACAACACATCCTACACATGCATACCGGTATGACTAACACCATAACATAAAGAAAACCTCGACAAAACCCGCACCAACATGTGCGTACATCACATAATACATAACATCACGAAAACTCCGAATGCAAAACAAGACATATGGAAAATCCAAAACAGACACGGGAGCCACGGAGGTGAGATGAGACGATGTCAGCCGGCGGTGCTCCAAGCCGTCACGAAGTCTTCTACCTGTTACCTGGGCGACAGAAAACCCAGGGTCCGTGGGGGGTGGTGAGTAAAACTCAGCAGGTAATAGAAAAACATGTATATATGTCATATCACATGTATTTTCAACAACATACTCTAAAGGTACAACAGGTATATCAGCATAGTATATAAATACAAGCATATACCGTCTAACCAAATAAATAACATAAAAAAATACAGACATACCTGAAGTTTGCTACGTTACTATGATCCAACCTGAACATATATCAAACATATATATATATATAACAGGAAGAGTAGATCAACTCACAATATACTCTAGCTACAGGTCAAGGTATCTAATGGTCTGTCCAACCCATACCTGTATCCGACACAATCGTATAACCAATGCAAGAAATATGCATGAATATGATGTACACCCAAATGCAGCAAACATAATACAATCAAATGCAACATCACAATAAGCATATATATATAGACTGCATCTATATATGTATACTAATCACAATCATCCATATATATATATATACATGCATATATGTATATATATGGTAATATGCAAAAATGTCATAAGTCGGCAATGCAGCATGCATGGTCATGTCGGCTCACCCTAAAGCTACCACGACCCCAGTGTGGCCTCGGTGGTTCGAGCATGACAACTGTCCCAACACAACACCAACCACTACTCTCGAGTGGCCAAGTGGGCAGTATGATCGAGTAGCATATAAGCGTAAAGAGCAAGCTACACGATGGGGGTCCCTGCTGTTGGCCACTCCAACAGTCACTACCCATGAGTGGTTGAGTGCCACACACGTAGGACTACGACACGCAAATCCAACTACCACCGTCTATAGTGGTAGAGTGCGGCACCACAATGCTCTTCCCTCACACGGGTGACTCCTCCTATGAGTAACCGTGGAGGCAGGATGACTGGCGACACTCTCAACCACAAGGGAGACCTCGTCACCAGCTTGCATGCAAATGCATGAATGTAATGTTTCACATACAGACATCCACCATAGACTCTCTATTCTACAGAAAATCATACTAACCAGATCAACGCACTCTCTATCCTGCAGAGAGTCGTACTCAACTGATCATAATACTCTCTATCCTGTAGAGAGTTATACCGATCTAATCGACGCACTCTCTATCTTGTAAAGAGTCATACTCCACTGATGGACGCACTCTCTATATTGTAAAGAGTCGTACTCATCTGATTATAACAAGCTAGGACCACCGGTCCGTAGTGACACACTAAGTATCATTCCCCTGACCATTTACACAATATATGGTCGGTGGTAACATGCAACCTAAGGGTACTAGAACTAGCCCTAGGTTCAAGACATTATCTAAATACGGATGACCTTTTTGCCCAATGTACAATCAGGTTGTCATCCGGACTTTACTATTTTCACTTAACTTAAACAAATTCTAAGTTACTTACATCACCTATATGTATAACTCCTAATCATGGTAAAATAACATGATATCAACAATGGAGTTAATAGCCAACGGTAAAGGATCAAGCATACGATAAAAAGAGCAGGGTCAAGATAATATGAACACCTAACATGCTCATATCTATGACTAAATCTGAATGCAATACATCTACCCGGACCAGGTAGGAAGTTACCCACCTGATATATAGACACCAATTCTCTTCACGCCCGCGAACTCTGCCTCAAATCAAATCCCAGCTTAACTTCCTTTGCAAAGAATCTATAACGACCAGATGGATTCAACCATAGTTGCCACCTACTCCAAATTTCACCATTGTAGCCTCCTGATCCAAATAATAGAATATCAACTCAAACATTCAACCAAAGAATTAACCCCTTGTTCGTGGACCTTTAATAATCACATCCACAACAACTAACGGTAAGAATATTGCACAACCATATGATATCAAATATGAACTTACCGAGCTTGTATCATCCACAGCAGGTGTATAGCCAAAACTGATTACCAACTCATCAACCCAAGATTTCAAGCTCACAACTTATCAACAAGAAGAAATCCAATAAATCGAAGCTACAACCACAGATTTCCTCCTCGTCGCATCAACATTTAGACCATCGTAAGCTACAGTCGTGTCGTGCTTCCCGATCAAAATGGCAGCCCAGCTGCTCCTCCATAAATCGCATATCATAGCTCAAATAACCATTTGCAAATACATTCCATACCAATAGCCCATCACAGCTGAATCACAGCAACCTCTTGGTCCAAATCTCACAACAATCGAAGCAAACATCCAAGTCGGACTTACCTTGCACAAGGGAATCCGACGACGATTGTGTCATTACTCAGGGGCAGAGGTGTCGGTCGTCAAGCTGTTCAAGACGGTGGGCTAGGCACCGAAAGTAGCGGCTGAGGAAGAAGAATGACATCAGTAACGATCGAGCATAAGAACATCGTCGATCGGTCACACCGGAGAGTGAGATCTGGCTCGAGGAAAGCCGACGATAGATGGTTCTCACAGCGAGAGGGAACACGGCCAACGGCGATAAGGTTGCAGCAGAGAGGAAGGAGAGATGCCGACGAGTTGAGCTTCATGATCGAGAGAATCGGATCAGAATTGGGGGAAAAAGCAAGGCATCCCGGCGATAGGCGAGGAGAAGGCGGCAACGAGCGGCGCAGTTGCTCACGGCGAAGGCTGGCCGGTGGCGTGCAAGGCAGAGGCAATCGGCGGCTGCGCTGGGAGAAGACGGCTATGGACAGCGAGTGTGTGACGCACAGGGGCGGCGACGTAGTGGCGCAAGGAAGAAGGCAGTGGCCGGATCGAAAGAACTAGGGCACAGGAGATGGACAGCGATGAGTAGGCGGCAGCCGCGTGACGGCGAGGCTGCGGTGCGGCGACCCAGCGGTGGCGGTAGGGCTACGGCGAAGTTTGGGCAGCGATCAACGGCGCGAAGACGCAGCGGCGGCAATAGGGCTGGAGCGGCGAAGTGAGGAACCGAGAGGGAGGGCTCGGTGACGGTGAGCACGAGCATGAGGAAAGGAGACACTATCGCGGTGATGGATCGCACGAGTGATGAAGGATCGAGATCTGGAGGGGAAGAGAAGTAGTCGCGCGATCAGGAAAATGAAGAGAAGAAACGCCGATCAGGGAAAATGGAAAGAAATCGGCGAGTGAAAATTAAACACTTAGCATTTAAACCTCTTAATAGCAGATAGTCTAAACAGGCTTTACTAAAGCCTATCTGCTTTATCCCCATGAAATGTCCATAACACTTCCGTTTAAATCCAGAAAAATTTCTAAAAATTCCTGAAAAATTTCATAAGGTATTTTATCAATTACCGAGGAATATATATATATATATATATATATATATATATATATATATTCCTTCGGTATTTTACATTCTCCTCCACTTATAAAAATTTGGTCCCCAAATTCCGTACTAATATGCAAAAATTTACTTCAAATAAGTTTCCGAAAGGACCACATACCTTCCTCAAGTGACCAGATGAGACCATCGAGCTCGGATAATATCTTCCAGCTCCCACATAGCCTCCTCATCGGTATGATGCTGTCATCCAACCTTTACGAGTCGGATGATTTTCGTCCCACTACTGTCGCTTCTTGCGACTCAGGCTCCACCCTGGAATCACCTCGTAAGTCGCATTAGACTGAGGTAAAATTCGAAACCTCTTTCAGAGCATGATCAACATGTGACATGTATTTCCTCAGTATAAAAACAAGAAATACGTTGTGAGCACCCGTAAATGTCGAAGGTAAAGCTAACTGATAAGCTATACCTCCATAATCCACGACACAAGATCTGAATAGATCATCCAACATCTAAATGATACACTTAGACCGTTCATCTGTCTGCGGATGAAATGTTGCACTAAGCCGAAGCTCTGTGCCCATAGTCTGGTGCAGACTCTGCCAAAATCACGAGGCAAACCGCGGGTCGCTATCAGATCTAGTACTCAAAAGTACCCCCACGTAATCCGATAATCTTTCGGTAATACAACGCTGTCAAATGGTCCAACGAGTACGACCCACGAATAGGAAGGAAATGAGTTGATTTGGTCAGTCGATTCACAATCACCCAAATCGCATCATGTCCTTTACGGGTTCTAGGCAATCCCGTAACACAATCAATCTTGATATGCTCTCACTTCCATTCCGGAATTGAAATTTTCTAGAGCAATCCAACGAGTTTCTAATGTTCAGCCTTCACCTACTGGCATACTAAACATCGTGCAGCAAAATCTGCTATAACTCTCTTTATACCATTCCACCAATATAAATGTTTCAACTCTCGGTACATCTGAGTACCACCAAGGTATATAGCTCATCTCGAATGATGTGCTTTCTGTAGCAACTCTTCCTTAAACACTGTGACTCCGGAACCCACTATCCCTTTTCAGAGACAGGGAATTATCTTCTCAAAAGAGTCCAAAATCCACTCTACCACACACTCTGTAAGTACATAGAAGATTATAGCGATCAATCTCTCAAGTTGCAACTGTTCGCGTTCCAACAACTTTATAGTACCCCCAGTAGCTTGTTAAATTCAATGAGCACTTCTGCTCCATACAACTACAAATCCAGATAATAACTACTAAAGTCACGTCATGTATATGACAGACTATCTCGTAGTTTCTTAACTGACGTAGGCATAAGATATGCCTCATTCAACTGTATCGGAATCGCTCCGATCCCTGAAACGATGCATCCGCATACAACCTCCTTTTTATCCACTTCGGAAGGATTAACTAATACTGGCGTAAAAGTTAACCGCCACCAAGGTCTTGTAAACTGATTTCACCAGCTTCCGACTAAATGATTTACCACATCATCTTTGTCAAACAAGTCTGTGGTATAGTAATGCTAAGACATTCTATCGACATCTACAGTACTAACCAAAACATACAAGGAAAACCACCATCTACGGTGGTCAAGTGCGCAACTCCAACTACTACAATCAACAGTGGCCAGGTTACGCAACTCCAATAACCACAAACTGATCCAATCGTGTCCAGGATACACGATTCTCAAATCCAGTGGCGACTAAATCGTTAATTAGTCTAGCAACTTAATCAAAACTCATAACAATTCATACCAAGTATGAAATTGTCGTCTTTACACACCTGCATTCTCTTTACTCTAAGCTGATGATATACATTAATCATCACAACGACAATGATAATTGTATGACACCATGTCACTACAATATCAACACACCAGTCGTAAGCCAACCCTAGAGCATACACAGGTGTCCTTAGCTGATCTAAACAGATCATTTATCCTCAACGTAGGATATTTACTTTCAGCAATTATCGCATTCCATCATCGATAATCGATGCATAATTTCAAAGGTTTATCCCTCTTTTATCAAAGAGTTCCGGATCTTCTTAAGGAGAAATATTGGGATAGATAAATATCCCTTCCAACTTCTCCTATAATCGCAACACACAATCTTCCAATTTCTATTGTGTTAGCAACACTGATACCAACCAAACTATCACTCAATATGTGATCTTCGGTACCAGAACTATTTCCACAATCATTTCAATCGCCTACTCCACTTTCCTATACAACGACAAACCTTGGAGTTCATCCGAAACTACATCCGAAGGCTCTCGGATTATACGCACATCTGAGAGACATACCATACCATAATCTTAACAAATTGACCATCCGTAAGGATATGCCTACAGTAAAGATATGTCTATCAGAGTCTAAGAGTATCCCTTGACTTCTTAATTGTTGATCCTCATCTCACCTGACGGTAGAGATACCATCGACCCACAAGTCGATGTAAAGGACCCTTCTAATCCAACTGAGAATGTTCTAGTTACAGATACCTATAACTACAAGCATCTCTCAACATATTAACTGAGAGGGTAAACTAAAGTAACACCCTGAACGATCAATTATCTGTCGATCCGATCCCAAAGGCTCCATGCAGGTCTTGGCCTTTCTCCGAAGAGAATAAGATCAGATCCAACAGTCCGTGACAAAACAGTCGCATTTTTGCGATGAATGATCCAAGGATTTTTCCCAGATCATCTGATCCATCCCTAAATCCTACGAGTTACAACTGTAGAATACCGAATAGATACGACCTTCATCGTATACTCTCTCTTCTGCACTAAGCAAAACACATCTGGAGGTAACTGCTTGTTGTTGTCTGCTAAGTCTTCTACAATGTCTTCTGCTGATGCTGCTTCTGTGCTGATCTCTGCTGAAGGGGAATATCAAGGAACTCCAACCACGCCTGCGGTATTAGGTTGTTGCTAATAAGGTAACCCACATCTTCTGTGCTGATCTCTGTTGTCGAGATGATGCATCTTCCTCCCGGAACACCATCGATAGTCTTCCACTGAATCTTCAAGGTACACCTCCTCCACTATACTGGTTGCTCAACACTAGCAATAGTTGAACTGCTCCAAAAGATAATCTGGCTTCGCGTGTCTTCGTGATCTGTACTGCACGCCTACAATCCCTTCGGAGTCGTTGTTTTGATTTTGCTGATATCCACGAGAACATCCTGATGATCTGTGGCTGGTCTTCTATAATCGAAAAATAGCTCGACAACTATGACTCCGATCTTGCTCCTTTATCCAACAGTCGGAGACTTCTGACTTTATTAAGTTGACCTGCAATATTTTCTTACCGGTCTCCAACTCTTAAACCCTTGTACGAAGTCATTTCTAAACTCCTGTCTCAATCCAATGTCTTCCGGTAAGATCTGGTAGAAGATCCCATCATCTTAATCCAACATTAAGCCAACAATCGTAGGTGGCTTAAAATATCCATTCATCTTCTTGAGCTATTAGGTGGTCGTAACCTCTGCAAATCTCACGACTCTGCACAGTACACTATTACTAACTGATCACCCTTTCTTGAAGCTCAAGCATTCCTTACAATGTGTCACTAATAGTGACACCGGGAAATACACTCTTCCAATATCACTAAACCATGATCAAGTGATATATTATTTCCCGAAGATTATTTTCTGCATTTATCACCAAATACCGGCTTGACCTCGATAATGGTATGCAAATAACTCTACTTTCTCGGTATAACATGAGTTAAGTACTTAAAAGTACTCTCAAAGTTATACTACTCAGTACGAACAACTCAGGGATAAAATCCCTATGAAACACCCTAACCTAGCCTTCCGCTATCTGCATCAACAATAGACAATTTGTCCTGTCCATTACCCAACAGGTAATGATCTGACTAGTACAGTTAGTGGAAATATCTAAGACTGTAGTCTGTGATTTCCATAATAAATGTGATGACTTGGCCCCTGTTTTCCGACTCGGTATCAGTCGGCTCTCAGAGGTAAATCACCTCCTCGACACAGGTTCAAGACTCACAAACACAACAGGTCATTCCCGTGGTCAACTCATACCACGGTTACAAATAATAACCAACACACTACAGGTTATTCCTTGGTATAAGCATCTAAATGCATAGCCAACATAACCGGGAGTATAAACCCTAAAGGTCACTCCGGTTGGTCGCCTCGGTGGACGACCCCTACTACAAGTTTGCACAAGTGTCATAACTCTATTGTATACACCTACTTATCAAGTTTAGATAAATATCTACTAAACCATAAGTTATCAAGAATTCTTACCTCGTGTTGGTTGGATCTCAGGTCGCTGTCCATCTCATTTGAGAAAACCAAAACCGAATAAATAGACTCTCGAGAATCCAAGACTCGACACAAAAACAACCTTGTATGGCATTGCAGAACCTTGGGCTCTGATACCACTAAAGTTGTCACGCACCGAGAGCATGCCGAGCCGAAAATCAAACGGACGACATCTCCCCTGTACGTGACAACATTTCGGGTTAATACAAGGCTCGTAGGCTCACAATAACAACATATATAAAAATATACCAAACCACCACGATATATATATATCAACACAACAACTACACACAGTGGAAACGATACAACAACAACACATCCTACACATGCATACCGGTATGACTAACACCATAACATAAAGAAAACCTCGACAAAACCCGCACCAACATGTGCGTACATCACATAATACATAACATCACGAAAACTCCGAATGCAAAACAAGACATACAGAAAATCCAAAATAGACACAGGAGCCACGGAGGTGAGATGAGACGATGTCAACTGGCGGTGCTCCAAGCCATCACGAAGTCTTCTACCTGTTACCTGGGCGACAGAAAACTCAGGGTCCGTGGGGGGTGGTGAGTAAAACTCAGCAAGTAATAGAAAAACATGTATATATGCCATATCACATGTATTTTCAACAACATACTCTAAAGGTACAACAGGTATATCAGCATAGTATATAAAAACAAGCATATACCGTCTAACCAAATAAACAACATAAAAAAATACAGACATACCTGAAGTCTGCTACGCTACTCTTATCCAACCTGAACATATATCAAACATATATATATATATATATATAACAGGAAGAGTAGATCAACTCACAATATACTCTAGCTATAGGTCAAGGTATCTAATGGTCTGTCCAACCCATATCAGTATCCGACACAATCGTATAACCAATGCAAGAAACATACATGAATATGATGTACACCCAAATGCAGCAAACATAATACAATCAAATGCAACATCACAATAAGCATATATATATAGACTGCATCTATATATGTATACTAATCACAATCATCCATATATATATACACATGCATATATGTATATATATGGCAATATGCAAAAATGCCATAAGTCGGCAATGCAGCATGCATGGTCATGTCGGCTCACCCTAAAGCTACCACGACCCCAGTGTGGCCTCGGTGGCTCGAGCATGACAACTGTCCCAACTCAACACCAACCACTACTCTCGAGTGGCCGAGTGGGAAGTATGATCGAGTAGCATATAAGCGTAAAGAGCAAGCTACACGATGGGGGTCCCTGCTGTTGGCCACTCCGACAGTCACTACCCATGAGTGGTCGAGTGCCACACACGCAGGACTACGACACGTAAATCCAACTACCACCGTCTATAGTGGTAGAGTGCGGCACCACAATGCTCTGCCCTCACACGGGTGACTCCTCCTATGAGTAACCGTGGAGGCAGGATGACTGGCGACACTCTCAACCACAAGGGAGACCTCGTCGCCAGCGTGCATGCAAATGCATGAATGCAATGTCTCACATACAGACATCAACCATAGACTCTCTATTCTACAGAGAATCATACTAACCAGATAAACAGACTCTCTATCCTGCAGAGAGTCGTACTCAACTGATCATAATACTCTCTATCCTGTAGAGAGTCATACCGATCTAATCGACGCACTCTTTATCTTGTAGAGAGTCGTACTCCACTGATGGACGCACTCTCTATCTTGTAGAGAGTCGTACTCATCTGATTATAACAAGCTAGGACCACCAGTCCGTAGCGACACACTAAGTATCATTCCCCTGACCATTTACACAATATATGGTCGGTGGTAACATGCAACCTAAGGGTACTAGAACTAGCCCTAGATTCAAGACATTATCTAAATACGGATGACCTTTTTGCCCAATGTACAATCAGGTTGTCATCCGGACTTTACTATTTTCACTTAACTTAAACAAATTCTAAGTTACTTACATCACCTATATGTATATCTCCTAATCATGGTAAAATAACATGATATCAGCAATGGAGTTAATAGCCAACGATAAAGGATCAAGCATACGATAAAAAGAAAAGGGTCAAGATAATATGAACACCTAACATGCTCATATCTATGACTAAATCTGAATGCAATACATCTACCCGGACCAGGTAGGAAGTTACCCACCTGATATATCGACACCAATTCTCTTCACGCCCGCGAACTCTGCGTCAAATCAAATCCCAGCTTAACTTCCTTTGCAAAGAATCTATAACGACCAGATGGATTCAACCATAGTTGCCACCTACTCCAAATTTCACCATTGTAGCCTCCTGATCCAAATAACAGAATATCAACTCAAACATTCAACCAAATAATTAACCTCTTGTTCGTAGACCTTTAATAATCACATCCACAACAACTAACGGTAAGAATATTGCACAACCATATGATATCAAATATGAACTTACCGAGCTTGTATCATCCACAGCAGGTGTATAGCCAAAATTGATTACCAACTCATCAACCCAAGCTTTTAAGCTCGCAACTTATCAACAAGAAGAAATCCAATAAATCGGAGCTACAACCACAGATTTCCTCCTCGTCGCATCAACATTCAGACCATCGTAAGCTACAGTCATGTCGTGCTTCCCGATCAAAATGGCAGCCCAGCTGCTCCTCCATAAATCGCAGATCATATCTCAAATAACCATCTGCAAATACATTCCATACCAATAGCCCATCACAACTGAATCACAGCAACCTCTTGGTCCAAATCTCACAACAATCGAAGCAAACATCCAAGTCGGACTTACCTTGCACAAGGGAATCCGATGACAACTGTGTCATTACTCGGGGGCAGAGGTGTCGGCCGTCGAGCTGTTCAAGACGGTGGGCTAGGCACCGAAAGTAGCGGCTGAGGAAGAAGAATGACATCAGTAACGATCGAGCACAAGAACATCATCGATCGGTCACACCGGAGAGTGAGATCTGGCTCGAGGAAAGCTGACGGCAGATGGTTCTCACAACGAGAGGGAACACGGCCAACGACGATAAGGCTGCAGCAGAGAAGAAGGAGAGATGCCAACTAGTTGAGCTTCAAGATCGAGAGAACCGGATCGGAATTGGGGGTAAAAGCAAGGCATCCCGGCGGTAGGCGACGAGAAGGCGGCAACGAGCGGCGCAGTTGCTCACGGCGAAGGCTGGCCAGTGGCGTGCAAGGCAGAGGCAATCGGCGGCTGCGCTAGGAGAAGACGGCTATGGACGGTGAGCATGTGACCTGCAGGGGCGGCGACGCAGTGGCGCAAGGAAGAAGGCGGTGGCCAGATCGAGAGAACTAGGGCACAGAAGATGGACAGCGATGAGTAGGCGGTAGTCGCGTGATGGCGAGGCTGCGGTGCGGCGACCCAGTGGTGGCGGTAGGGCTACGACAAAGTTTGGGCAGCGATCAACGGCGCGAAGATGCAGCGGCGGCAGTAGGGCTGGAGCGGCGAAGTGAGGAATCGAGAGGGAGGGCTCGGCGACGGTGAGCACGAGTATGAGGAAAGGAGACACTGTCGCGGTGATGGATCGCATGAGTGATGAAGGATCGAGATCCGGAGGGGAAGAGAAGTAGTTGCACGATTGGGAAAATGAAGAGAAGAAACGCCGATCGAGGAAAATGGAAAGAAATCGGCGAGAGAAAATTTAACACTTAGCATTTAAACCTCTTAATAGCAGATAGTCTAAACAGGCTTCACTAAAGCATATCTGCTTTATCCCTGTAAAATGTCCATAACACTTCCGTTTAAATCCAGAAAAATTTCTAAAAATTCCTGGAAAATTTCATAAGGTATTTTATCAATTACTGAGGAATATATATATATATATATATATATATATATATATATATATATATATATATATATATATATATATATATATATTTCCTCCGGTATTTTACATTCTGGCACATTGAGGCTGAAATCCCCTCTACCGCCTCGGAGTAGGATCTGGTGCGGGTAAGCTCAGTGCCCAGCCTCTGGAGGGAGGTTTCTTTCCTGCATATACGGGCGTGAGCATGCGCCCTAGAAGTTATGAGGGAAGAGTTTTCTTGTACCTCCTTGCACAGGCGAGTGCGGAGGTCCCCTATTTTATCCTCTGCTTTCTGGTGCTGAACTCGCAGGCGGGCGATGATGTCCGAGTCTCGTTGCTTCCCTTGAAGGAGCTCTACTACCCGCTCTCGAAGACTTATTAATTCTTGAGAAGAGGAAGCCTCCCTATCAAGCTGTGCCGGCTAGACATCCTGTCGGAGTGAGGGTGATTCCATGCCAGCTTGCTGCTATTCTTGTAATGCCGTTATAGTTGCGGCATCTTTTTGAAGTCGATGGTGAGCTTTTGTCAGTCGCTCCTGACATTGATGCAATTGTTGTGATAGGAGGTGCTCCCGATTTAGAGCAGCCGCAAGATCCTCCCATTGCTACTGTTCTAACTTCAGAGATTGGGCTCGATATTGTTGGAGGGAGCGATCCAATTCTTGGTAGTTTGTCAGGGTCTGTAAGACATTTGTTGAAAGGAAGTTATTCAATAAGGGAAATTAGAGAAGCTGATTAAAAAAACATACCAATTCTAAAGCATGACGCATGCCTTCCATTATGGGAATCAACTCCTCCAAATTTAAGATTCGAAGGCCTCGGGGAGAGGAAGAAGAAGAGGGGATGGATGACACCCGAAGTGGAGGTTCACTCATAATAGGAAGAATAGGGGTGGTAGCCATAGGTTGCGACAGAGGTTCTAAGGGAAAAGAAGAAGGAGGAGCACTGGTCGGGAGGCTCAAGGGGGTAGAAGTTGGGGGTAAAGAATCGAGAGCCAGAGGGGGAAGGTGTATGATGGCTGGCTGTGAGGTGGGCACATCGGAAGTGGCAGAAGGGGATTGTTTCGGTGAAGAATCTGGAGAGGATGGTACAGAGAGCATTGGAATGGAAAGCTCTTCGTTGGGTAGGTGAGAAAAGGAGGGGCCGGGGCTAGTTCCCATAGAAGGTGAGGGACTCTCCAAGCGATGAGCAGAAGGGGAGATGAGCAGTGGAGGAATATCAATTACCATGGGTTCAGGGGCGGCGCCAGATTTTGGGGACAGAGAAGGCGTGGATGCAGAAGCATCCATAGTCGATGGGGGTGAACGCACTATTTTCCTAAATTCATCTTCAGGTTGTGATGAAAGAGAGGGCGACTTCCGAATGCCCAAGGCGGAGGGGGAGAAGATGGGAGAGTTAGGGTTGGTAAGTAACAGAGGAGATGAGGAGGGGCTGGTTACTCCGGTTTCCTCTGGTACGGATGTAACAAGGGTTTCAGATGGAGGCAAAGAAGAAGGGCGAGATGGGGCAGGTGTGGTGGCAGTAGGGGAAGGTGAAGGGGAAGATGAAGCTGGCGCCTGGCCATCACCCCGTTTTATGTGAGGGTAACGACTTGCTATTTCTTGGAAGAAAGAGGAATGCATCCTGCCCGTCAGAGAAAGAAGAAAAGTGCCGAGGTAGGGGATTGAGGCATCGGAGGATGGCGACGGAAAGAAGAATAGACGAAGAAGAAGGAGACGAAAAGGCGGAAGGAATGAAGGTAACAAAAGAAAGGAAGATGAAGCATCCCCTATAAAAGGAGAAAAGAATGGGCTTGTAACAACTATTGGGCTCCTAGTTTATAGAAAAGAAGACCCTAAGCGGAAGGGTAACGAGGATTTATTTCTTTGATGACCCATTATGTACTAAAACCCTCGCTTTCATAGGATGGAATGGATGGAGGTGATCCCCTTCGAGATGAAGGTAGGAAGAATAGTAGTGTGAAAGCATCGCAATCTTTATGTTGAAGGCCTTTGGACAAGATATATTATGTTATCCCCATGTGGTGGTGGAACGGAAGAACTGAGGTCTCCTCAGTTAGCTATTATTTTTATCCCCGCGAAGCGGAAGAGTTGAATTCATTCTTCAACTATATATCATTTTATCCCCGTGTGGTGGTGGAACGGAAGAATTGAGGTCTCCTCAGTTAGCTATCATTTTTATCCCCGCAAAGCGGAAGAGTTGAATTCATTCTTCAATGATATATTATTTTATCCCCGTGCGGTGGTGGAACGGAAGAGCTAAACATTTCTTCAGTTATACATTATTTTATCCCCGTGTGGTGGCGGAATGGAAGAACTGAGGTCTCCTCAGTTATCTATCATTTCTATCCCCGCGAAGCGGAAGAGTTGAATTCATTCTTCAACTATATATTATTTTATCCCCGTGCGGTGGTGGAATGGAAGAGCTGAAAATTTCTTTAGTTATATATTATTTTATCCCCGTGTGGTGGTGGAACGAAAGAACTGAGGTCTCTCGAAGCATTATCATTTTATCCTCGCAGAAGAGTCATATTCATTCTTCAACTATATATTATTTTATCCCCGTGCGATGGCGGAGTGGAAGTAAATGAAAAGCCGCTATATACTAAGCAATATGTAACTGAACGAGCGAAGAGTTGAGCTTATTTCTCAACTATATATATCATTTTATCCCCGTGTGGTGGCGGAACGGAAGAGTTGAGTTTATTTCTCAACTATATATATATCATTTTATCCCTGTGTGGTGGTGGAACGAAAAAACTGAGGTCTCCTCAGTTAGCTATCATTTTTATCCCCGCAAAGTGGAAGAGTTGAATTCATTCTTCAACGATATATTATTTTATCCCCGTGCGGTGGTGGAACGGAAGAGCTGAACATTTCTTTAGTTATATATTATTTTATCCCCATGTGGTAGCGGAACGGAAGAACTGAGGTCTCCTCAGTTATCTATCATTTCTATCCCCGCGAAGCAGAAGAGTTGAATTCATTCTTCAATTATATATTATGTTATCCCCGTGTGGTGGTGAAACGGAAGAACTGAGGTCTACTCAGTTATCTATCATTTTTATCCCCGTGAAGCGGAAGAGTTCAGCTTAATTCTCAACTATATGTTATTTTATCCTCGTGCGGTGGTGAAGCGGAAGAACTGAGGTCTCCTCAGTTATATATTATTTTATTCCCGTGTGATGGTGGAACGGAAGAACTGAGGTCTCCTCAGTTATATATCATTTTTATCCCCGTGAAACGGAAGAGTTGAGCTTACTTCTCGACTATATATTATTCTATCCCCGTGCGGCGGCAGAGCGAAAGAGCTGAGTATTCCCTCAGCTATATAGCATTTTATTTTTTCGTGTAAAGAATATATATGCATGGTCCCTGCGCACTGAAAGGGGAAAGAGGCGGTGCCTTTGTTTGAGTTCCATATGAAGAAGATGGGGTTTGACATAGCTCGAGAAATGTTAGAAGAAAAGATAAGCGAGGAAAATATAGGCGAAAGCCATTTTCACAGAAAGTTCCTTATTTCAAAAAGATTACATGTTACAACTCCTCCCTGGGGAGAGGATAGCAAAATAAACCCTTATGTATAGGGCATTACAGTTCTTTGTTGGGAGGAACTGATGGAGTTTCTTTGCGCGGCTGGGGTTGGCACAATAGTTGCCAAAGGTAAGATTGTTGCAGGAAGATTTGCTTGGATAGTTCCTTCTGTCACCCAGCCAATTGCTAACGCAAATAGTGGTTATTGGCGGAAGCTTCCCTCAATTGTTGCTGCAAGTATCTCACTTTTTCCTCCAAATTAGAAATATAACGTTGCTCGTCAACCTTTTCTTCAGCAGGAGGGGAACTGCTACCCTGGTCAGACACTTTATCCATGGCGAGGAGAAGAGAAAGAAAAAGATGGGTGTTATACGACAAGGGTTGGAGGTCCTTATAACGATGAAGGGGGAGGGTGCATTTATTTGCAGAGGAAATAAGGATAATAAATGCTAGTAAAGAAGGAGAAGCGTAAAGACAGTAGTTGAAAAGTCACTGGTACAGTAATTATGAGGGGAAGGGTCTGAATCCCATGGAAATGGTAAGAAAAAATACGTTCAGGCGAGATTGCAGTTTTTCCGATGACCGAAACTTTACATCAACAGGAAAATGACCAGAGTGGATACCAATTTCTTCCTTTCTTTTTTATTAACATACTTATGAATGATTACATTATTTAATTTAAGAAGACTTTTTATGATTACTCTTGATAGGAGAGTTGCTAGGAGGCTCCTCGGGGCGGGGGGGGGGGGGAGGTGCCAAGATGACTCGGTAGAGCTCGCCTTGAGCAGAAGGTATCACTGGTGGAGCTTCATCAAAAGGAGGCGGACGGATCCTCGCCGGGGAGACCGGAACGAAAGACAGGGCCGGTGGAAGTGGGGGAAGTTCAGCAGAGGCCCGGGGATCTCCCACTGTGTACTCCCATGTTAAGGGAGAGTTTCACACCTGATTTCGGAAGGAGGGGAAGGGTGCTTGAAAAGACCTCCCTGTCGGAGGGGAGGGAGTCGTGGTGTGAGGTGGAAAAGGAAGGGGCGAAAAGCCGAGGTAGCTGTTGAGCGGGTCTCAGAATCTTCAGTATCTCCGGTAAGCCAGTCCCACAGCTCGAAAGATTCAGAATCCGAAGAAATCTCAATAGGGTGTTCCGCCGAAGCCATGAGAGTGAGATGGAAGGACGAAGACATGGAGGGTAATAATTTATAGTTGAGGGGAAAGGAACTGCAGTAGTTCTTGGGAAGGGGAAGAAGATGAAGAGACTGATATCGTAAAGACAGCAGCATAGGTACTTATCAAGATATTGTTTCCGAAGCAGTAAGGTAGACAGAGAAGAACAACGGGCGGAAGTAATTTAATTTTTAGCCGAGTCAAAATTGGGTCGGATATGAATAAGATCATCCGAGACCTTCTGAGTGAGTTCCCGAACAAAGGAGGCGGTTGCGCCATGCGACACGGGAAAAGAAACGTAATTGTAAAAAGGAAAAAGCACAGAATTAGTTCAGAATTCTCGACTCACAATAAGGCGTACAAAAAGAACAATGAAAAGCTATGCTAATATAAGAATTCTTCAACATTAAGAAAGGGGTCATTACAGAGAGTAGGATATTCGAAGTTACAGTTCAAACAGTTCGCGGGGACACTTAGATAATGCATCTACAGGATTTAAGTAACTAGTGTCCGTACCGGGGGGTGGATATCCCCGTTCAGCATTTAGAGCTGAAGACCCGTCAAAGCCCAGTATAAACAGATCCACTCCTTTCTTGACGTATCACCCCTTTAGGTCAGCTTCCTGCTCCTTCAGCTGGGACTGGCAACTGGTTAGTTGAGCCTGACAATCGGCCAGCTGGGTTTGACTTTCGGTTAGCTGGGCTGCCAAGGCATCTTTCTCAGTTGCTGCTTTTATGGCTTGCTGACCCAGAGCCGAAAGGGCCTTGGAGTACTCTTGATGAAGGTCAGATTGTTGCCGAGCCGCTGCTGACAAGGCTTGAGGAAGAGCAGCCACCATGGAAGAGAGCTCTTGTCACTTCTCTATGCAAGATTTTTTAGTGGATTCCCACGCTTAGCGTTCTAGTCGAAGCCGTTGACGTTCTTGCTGAAGCTGTTGGATGGCGGTAGAAGAATCAACAGCTTTAATAATGGCGTCCCCAAGCTGTCCCTTATATTCTTTTAATTCACGGGTAAGGAGATCCACCTGCTGAAGTTCACTGGACTGGAGGAAGACTTGCTGTTCAAGGTCTTCATTTTTTCGTTGAAGCTCCTCCTTTTCACTTTGAACCAAGGCTAACTGTGTTATGACATCTTCACATTGGCCCTTCAAGTCGGATTCCTTCTGTTCTTTCTCACTTAATTGTCGAGCGAGTTATTTTTGCTGCGCTAAAGAGGCAAAGTGGCGCGCCTCTATGCTGGACTGAAATTGGGCTAAGTTAGTTACCATCTTGTTGTGCTTGGCCGAGGCATGAAGGAAAGAAAGCGCCATCATCAGACGTTGACATACAGTGGTATGCACATGTATGAATACATTGAAGATTGGAAGGGGACAGTAGTTACCTCCGCTAGCAATTTGTCCACCTGGTCGCAGGGGCCTTGTATGCCTGATTGATTGAAGAATTTCACCTCCGAAGGGTGACGGATCTGCAACAGTGACCCCAATGTAGCCCTGGAGGGGGTCGGGAGGGGAAGGTCTGTTGGAAATTTGACGCCGCTAGAGGGGGGGTGAATAGCGTTTGACCGTTCGTAGATGGAATTCGATCGCGTGTTCGTGTCTAAAAGTTTCGTTAGCACAGCGGAATATATATATATGATAACAATAACGAAACACAATCACAAACACAATAACACGAAGATTTAATGTGGTTCGGAACCACACGGTTCCTACTCCACGGATCGAGCTCTAACGAGCTCTAGCGACGCCAATGCAATCACTAATCAATAAACTCCTTCTCGATAACAAGTCAGAGGCGGAGAAACCTCGTACAAACGTTTACAACAATAAACGAAAGAAATACAAGCAAATACAAGTGAAAATGTAAAGAACACTTTACAAACTAGGGTTTTGAGCGCTTGCTTGTCGGTTGCTTGGATGAGCTTGAAGGACCCTGAAATGCACCTGCAAATCGCCTTCAAATAGCCTCACCAAAGCCCCCAAAGAACTGATGCTTGAGCCTTCCACGAACAGCTGCTTTTATCCTCCATCGGGCTAGATTTCCACCTAGCAGTCGACTACCATAAGTCCCCAGTCGACTACCAGCACTGTAGCTGTGAGACAACGGTTCAATCCACGTTGAAAAAGTTCCAACGGGACTCTTTGCAGTCGACTGCCAACATTGGCGATCGCTAACGCTCGTAGTCGATCGGTCGGGCCGGCTCCGCTCGCGGCTCGACAGAACTTAGCGATGATCGCCAACCCTTGGCGATCGTCAGAGACATCACGATCGCCAATGAGCGATCGCGCGAGCAATTCGGCTCTAAATTGGCAGTCGAACTCAAGTCGACTTACGACAATCAAACCGACCATATTGCCAGTCGACTGCCAACCTCAAACATGAGGTTTTAACCCAAGTATGGTGCCCCCATACTTGCTAGACTACCCTTAGCCTAGACCTAAGCCTTCTAGCCACCTCCATCAGCCTTACGCCTCTCGGATCCCTCCAAGTCATCCATGACTTGTTCATCCATCGCGCTAGCCTCTAGGTGCTTCCGTCGGCTATGTCATGCTAACGGTGTCTACACCGCCAAGGCACATTGGACTTACGCCGCCAAGACTCCGCTTGGACTTTACGCCGCCAACCATTGGACTTATGCTGCCAAGACTCCCGCTTGGACTTTACGCAGCCAATATCAAAACCCCTTGGACTTCTCATGCCAAGACTCATGCTTGGACTTTCCCTTGCCAACCCATGTTGGACTTTTACATTGCCAAGACCCAAGCTTGGACTTTCCCATGACAATTACATTGTCATATGTTTTTGTCGAAACATCAAAACATCACTCGAGTCAAACTCGAGTCCTGGTCAATCGTGACCTGGGCCGATTGCACCAACAATCTTCCCCTTCTTGATGTTTGACAAAAACCAAACAAATCATTTGAGTTAGACCACTAACTCAAATCCCTTACCAATTATCCCAAATTGGTAAACACTCTCCAAATGTTCTCCCCCAAACATTCTCCTCCTTTTTGACTAACATCAAAAAGGTTTTTTCTCCAAGGAGGTCAATGTCTCATGTCCCAATGAGATCTTACAATCTCCCCCTTGATCCAAAAATAAATACCTAGGATGCCTACCATCTTCCTAGTGATAATTCACATATCACTCAAGAGAGGCAATCCTATACTCTCTCCCAATTTTCAAATTGGGTATCAAAAACCCATCAATTTTCCCAATTGATGAAACTCTCCCAATAACTTCTCCTCTTCAAGTAGAAAAACACATCCATCATCCCAAGATGGATACCTCCCCCTAAAGGCTTGCTTCCCCTTGACCATTGCACCAACAATGTCCTTGGGAAGCCCCTAAGCCAATAGGAACTCTAAACCATCAAAATTAAGGTTCTAAGTTCAACATAGAACTTTCACTCACCCTAAATTTGATACTTTGACCTAACACAACTCCTAATCCATATCCAATGGATTTTCACCCTTTATAATGCTTCCTAAAGCATATCCTAGGGTTAGGAGTGATTAGGAACCTTTTCCATAGCTGAACACGGGCTAAACAAACTCGACTCATGCCACCCATATCGTTGCCACCAAGGCGATCGGTGATAGCTGAAATTTCCGAATTTCAGCTATCAGAATCGAGATTTGGAAAAGCATAAGTAATTCTACGTAATTTGAAAAATCATAAAATTTGATACGTATATTACTTATAGTCAATACAATGAGTGAAAAATATTTGAAAATTATTTTACCCATAAAATAGTTAGTTTGATACAAAACTCAAAACCATTGAAATTTTCAATGTTTTGGCCCTATTTTGTATCAACTTCATCAATGGTGATTGCTATCAAAAGATAGACTTCACCAAGGTTTTCTAAATTGATTTTAAAATGATTTCAAAACCATGTTTTGGATCATATTACTTGGGCTCTATGCACATGACTTGTACACAAGCTTTCCTAATGATCCACATTTGAAATTAGATGAGTTTTAGTTCATCTAGATGCAAAAACTATGCACCTTGAACTTAACTCATATCCTAGCATCTCACATGTATCTAGGGTGTATAAATACACATACATATCAATTGGATGTGAGATGTGGGTTTTGGTTCATTTAAAACTAGGGTTTCATGCATCTTCTAAGGCAACCCTACTTGATTCCCTTATGAATGAGACTCCAAGTCATGCCATAGTCCTTAAATCAATTTCAATCGAAATTTTTCTTAAATACATAAATGATTATGGCATTAATGATAATATAAATAAACATATGCTCATAATCATGATGTCATGACATAAGATGAAATCTAAAAACACATGATATTTAAAACCTTAATCTTAAAACATGAACATGACATATAAAATGATTAAAAGTAAGCATGATGTCATGACATGTTATATGACAAACAAAGCATGACATATAAAATATATAGGTATAATAATACCTATATATCAAAACTTGTGCCAATTTGATCATTTTATCAAAACTTCTCAATTAATATTGGCACATCCTAAAATCCTTTAGAATTCAAATCTAACCACATCCCAAGGTAACCAAAACCTTGAAAATGACCTAAAATGCCACCTTTGCCATGGTTGAGTTAACTACCCATCCAATCAAGGTTGGCACACCCTAAACCCATCTTAGCGTGAATCAATCACGCTCTTAGGAATCCAAAACCGATTTGAGCTCCTAGGGTTAATTAGGTATTCCTTAGGGATAACCTCCCTAGATACCTTCCTAATGACCCTCCTAGGCTTGTTAGCCTTGGTCATTTGGGTCTTACCTAGGTTGACTCTAGGGGTAACTCCCCTTGCAACCTTTTTAGCGGCCACCCTAGGTTTCCTAGAAACCCTAGCCACTAGGCACAACCTTTGGTCAACCTTAGGGATGACTTCCCTATTGACCTTGGTCTTCCTAGACCTAGTTTGTGTCCCATAATCAAATGGAACACTATGGTAAGCTACCTTAGGCTTAGGTTTGTGACTCAAACCTTGCCCTTGATTGACTTTTGTCTTTGAGCTCCTAGGTGTTGACTTTGAGTCCTAGACCTTTGACTTTGACTTTTCGACCCTTGATTTTGACCACTAGACCCTTGCATTTGATTTTGCATAATTTTGAGGGTCTTTTCTAATTTCTCAAGCCTTGATCTCAAGGCTTGGTTCTCTAATTCCAATTGCCCAATTGATTTTTGATTAAATTCTTGGGCATGGGACTTTCTAGGCATATGCCTAGTCCATTTAGGATTTAGACCTAGGTGCTCTTGCACCTTTCTAATTGTCTCCCTAGGTAAAATTGATCTTGAGTTATTTGACCTAGATTTGTCCTTAGGTAAATTGTTTTTAGGGATATTAGTCCCAAATTTCTCCCTATTATCTAAGTAGACACTCTTAGCACCTAAACAAATATATCTATTATTTCTAGCATGCTTTTCATGTACAATAGCAAGAGAATTAAAACTCCTAGCATGCTTTTGACTTTGAAATTTTGAAGGTGCAGGATTAGAGGTTACCCTAGGGTTTGCCTTGGAGGCTTCCCTTACATGTATAGCTCCTTCTTGGGTCTTCTTCCTCCCCCTAGGACATTGACTCCGGTAATGTCCCGGTTGTCGGCACTTGAAGCAAATTACTTGTTCTTTGCTCTTTTGCATTGAGGGACCGACATCCTTGACCTTTGGAGCCGGTGGAGCTTTCCTATTCTTCTTTGGGCACTTGCTTTTATAGTGCCCGGTTTCCCTACACTCAAAACATATTATATGTATTTTATTATTAACACATATATTTGAGTTACCTAGGTTAATGGAGACCGGAATTGGACTTTGGGCTTCTTCATCTTGACCGGATGTCGAAGCTTCTTCTTGATGTTCCGGTGTGGAAGTTATCTCCTCCCCCTCAATCCTTGAGGTGGATGCTTCTTCCACTTCCTCCACCTCCTTGGAGATTGATGGCCTCTCAACCTCCAATTCTTCACACTCTCCTCTTGCCCCGAATGTTGACTCTTCTTCAACTTCCGAATCCTCACTTGCTTGTGAGGAGGAGCTTGCTTCTTCGGCCTCTTCCGATTGAACCGATGAGCATTCTAGATCTTCTTCTTCTTCTTGGACCAGTTGAGGGTTTTCATGGAGCTTGGCCAAATCGCTCCATAGCTCCTTGGCATCCACATAGTCACCTAGACTACACAAGAGGTCATTAGGAATTAAATCAAAAATGAATTTGATTACCTTCTTGTTTTTCTCGAATTGTTGGAGTTGCTCCTCACTCCACTTCTTCTTCTTGAAAAACCCTCCCTTTGGTCCCTTAGGATATTCAAATCCTTCCATCAACGCGGACCACTCCTCAAGGTCTCTCATCATCAAAAAATCTTCAATTCTCGCCTTCCAAGAATTGAAACCTTCTCGTCCATAGAAGGAATAGGGAATTGGGGTGTTGATGTCCCATCCCAATGGTTCTTCCATCTTCACCCTCTAGCCTCTTTGTCTTAGCTCCCGGCGGTTAGTCCGTAGAAGAGCCCCGGGCTCTGATACCACTTGTTGGAAACTTGACGCCGCTAGAGGGGGGGTGAATAGCGTTTGACCGTTCGTAGATGGAATTCGATCGCGTGTTCGTGTCTACAAGTTTCGTTAGCACAGCGGAATATATATATGATAACAATAACGAAACACAATCACAAACACAATAACACGAAGATTTAATGTGGTTCGGAACCACACGGTTCCTACTCCACGGATCGAGCTCTAACGAGCTCTAGCGATGCCAATGCAATCACTAATCAATAAACTCCTTCTCGACAATAAGTCGGAGGCGGAGAAACCTCGTACAAACGTTTACAACAATAAACGAAAGAAATACAAGCAAATACAAGTGAAAATGTAAAGAACACTTTACAAACTAGGGTTTTGAGCGCTTGCTTGTCGGTTGCTTGGATGAGCTTGAAGGACCCTGAAATGCACCTGCAAATCGCCTTCAAATCGCCTCACCAAAGCCCCCAAAGAACTGATGCTTGAGCCTTCCACGAACAGCTGCTTTTATCCTCTGGCTCAATCCCGTTGGACAAGTTCCAGCGGGACTCTTGCGATCCGCGCCAACATTGGCGCCGATCGCTAACGCCGTAGTCAATCGGTCACGGCTTACGGCGTTCGCGTGCTCGACACGAGAACTTAGCGATCGGCCGGCCCTTGGCGATCGTCGTAGACATCACCGATCGCTTCCAATGAGCGGTGACGCTGAGAGCAATTCGGCTCTAAATTGGCAGTCGAACTCAAGTCGACTCACGGCAGTCGAACCGGCCATATTGCCAGTCGACTTCCAACCTCAAACATGAGGTTTTAACCCAAGTATGGTGCCCCCATACTTGCTAGACCACCCTTAGCCTATACCTAAGCCTTCTAGCCACCTCCATCAGCCTTACGCCTCTCGGATCCCTCCAAGTAATCCATGACTTGTTCATCAATCGCGCTAGCCTCTAGGTGCTTTCGTCGGCTATGTCATGCTAACGGTGTCTACACTGCCAAGGCACATTGGACTTACGCCGCCAAGACTCCGCTTGGACTTTACGCCGCCAACCATTGGACTTATGCTGCCAAGACTCCCGCTTGGACTTTACGCAGCCAATATCAAAACCCCTTGGACTTCTCATGCCAAGACTCATGCTTGGACTTTCCCTTGCCAACCCATGTTGGACTTTTACATTGCCAAGACCCAAGTTTGGACTTTCCCATGACAATTACATTGTCATATATTTTTATCGAAACATCAAAACATCACTCGAGTCAAACTCGAGTCCTGGTCAATCGTGACCTGGGCCGATTGCACCAACAAGGTCTTCTCCCCCAGACAGGGGATTGGGTCCGATACGTTGAATAGGGGTGGGAGAGGTAAGTGTGTCTGAAGGGATAAGGGCAGAGATGGATTCAATTCGGGAAGGCAAGGGAGAATCATGTGGAAGGGAGGATGAATCAAGAGAGTGGGAAGGGGAATCTCCTCCTTGGGGAGACGAGGATGGGACGGATAAGGTGGTGTCCTTTCTCCTCGGTTCATAGATGGTTAAAGATTGCGAACCATGCTGACCAGAAGGAGAAGGAGGAAGAGCTGATGAACTAGGAGCTCCTTTCTTAATGAGCCATAATTTCTTCTGAGGGGAAGAAGGGGCTGCCACTGACTTACCCCTCTTTGTTGAGGTCTTCTTCTTCTTGGAAGCCTCAACCTCTTCTCCTTTCACTAAATTGTCCTGCATTAGATTATCTGCAAAATGCGTTGATAAGAAAGATGGATGATGCAGATAAAAAGTTATATTGAAAGGTAAGTGTCATCCTACCTATGGCAGCTGAGGTCGTTGAAGGGAAGGGGGATAGCCCGAAGTGACTCAGGAGGGGAGTTTTCATTAGGTGGTCTGAACAATAATGTAACTCTCCCAGTATTCTATAAACTTTCGAGAAAGGGCATTGGGTCCTCATTTTCTGGAAGGAAGGTAGTTCAGGAAGTTTTAACTTCCAGGTGTCCAAGTGGGGTAAAGGTACCGGAAGCTGTACAAAGAAGTACAATTCTTTCCATCCTTTATGGGAAGTAGGCATATTCACTAGGAATTGACAGTTTGGACGGTTGGACAGGTAAAAAAGGCCTGCTTTGGAAGATTTTAATTGAAAGAAACAGTGGAATATTTGAGGAGATAGGGAAAGATTTAGGTGTTAGAACACTATAGAAGCCCCTGACAGAATGCGAAAGGAATTGGGGGTAAATTGGTTTAAAGGTAGTCCGTAAAAGTCTAAAATTTCTAGATAAATGGAGGGTGCTGGCAGAGACAAGCTATTGAGGAACTGTTCGAAAAAAAGCAAGTTAAACCAGGAGGAGGACGGTGTGGTCGGTGCATCTTGGTCGTAAAGCAGTATTTCAGGGAAGGGTCTATAAACCTATCTTTAAGGTTAAAGAAGTAATGGTTGCAGTCTAGTTGGGTTACGATGTGCTCATACCACGCAGGAGAAGGGGTGGTCCTAGGGGTCATAGGTATAACACAGGACAGAATACTTACTTGGGGGTTAGAGGAGAAGTGTGTAAGAAAGGAAGGGTTGGGTCGCTGAAACGCCGCCGGTGAAAATCGCTGGAGGGAAGAAGTGGAAGAGACGGGATTGTTAGGCACGCTAAATAATACCTAAAAGGAAAAGGTGAGGATTTATATAGGGTTTTTGTGACGGTTCGACTATATAAGAGAAAAGGAAATGCGGGGCCCATGGGCCCATTAGGCCACTTCAAGTATATAGGGGGGAGCTATAAGAGAAGAGTGCATTTGAATTAATGAGCCCAGGATGGAGTAGGAAACTTATATAGTTGGAAAGTCAAGCTTATAACTTCGCTTGACTATTTTTTGGGGATGACTAATGATACTGTTGTTACCTCTTCTCTATGAACCAGATAGGAGGGCTCACATGTAAGGCATTACCCGAACCAAATAATTGGTTCGGCGGAGAAAGAGGAGAGGAGCGGTTCGGGCGCAAGCGCCTGAAATAATTGGCACGGGAGAACTAGTGAAGGTAATCGACACGACAAAGCGGAGGCGGGGGGAGGCGCTTCGATAGGAAATAAGCAAGAATCGATTTGGCTAGATAGGCCTAGAAGCAGACGGGACGGATAAGAATCGACTCAGACTAGTTAGTTCGAAGGTAGTTCGGCGGGGGAAGAAGGGAAGTTAGTTAGGGCTGGTGAGGAGCCCAAGGGTTATGCCACCCGTGAGTTATAGACCTAAGTTAGTTTCACCAAAAGCGGATGGTTGAAGGGGACAGGCTAACCTAGTTTTTCGAAATGTAGATAAAGAAGTGTTATGTAACAGAAGGAGGGGTCCCCACATAATATTCTGAGGAGCCTTCGCTCCTCGTATCTGTAACAGAATTATTCCCCAGGTGGACGTGGTGGCCACGTGTACGATGGAGATAGCTTGCGAAGTAACGCTGGATCAGAGAAGGAGGATAAAAGGGAGAAGAAAGGCAGAAGGCAGGGGGATCCGCATTATTCCAACTAGCAAGAAACGAAGACGCATCAGAAGAAGGAGAGCTACCACCATGCCGGAGAAGGAGAGTAGCGATCTTTGCTTTCACCTTGCGTGTACTCTTTCTTGTATTGTGATTTAACTGTAAGAGATTTTCTCCTCCACCTCCGGAAGTTTCCTTTCCGTAAAAGAGGGTGTTCATAGTTGAAAGTGCTTGGGCACTGCATCCGGTGAGAGAGCTCGCCTCCATGGAGTAAGAATACTTATTCCGAACCACGTTACATCCTGTGTCTTAGTTTTCATTGCCTGTGTTGGTCTGCGTTTCTCTGCTTCACTTTCTCATATTTACTGTTGTGGCCTGTGAGAACCCTCTCAGAGCTCCCTTTGTGCTTCATTGCATCAAAAGGAGGTGAACAAATCTTCCTCGCCGTATCAGATTCAAATTTAATTTTTGTACTTCTAGCATCGTCAATCTCATTATTCCCTTCAAAAAAACAAAACTCATGGGATGCGTTTGGTTAAGTTTATCATGGATAACTTTAGTTATCCATTTATTGTTGTCCTAGTAACAAAAAAAAAATACGTGAAAAAAAAAGAGAGAAAGAGAGAGAAAAAAAAGGTGGAGAAAAAAAATAGAGAAGGAAAAAATTTGAGGGAATAGAAAAAAAAGAAGAAGAGAAAAATAGAGGGAAAATATTATAATTGTTTTAGTTGCATTACCATGATGAACACTTGTGATAATAATATTATCTTCATCTAATTGATTGTAGTTGCAAAGTCATCGACTAACTCATTATAACAATAATAACTAACATATATCAGTTTTTTCAATTCATCGCATTAACTTCTTTGCTTGCAAACAACACATAGATACAATCAAAGATCCAACAAATTTTCACATTTTAATTTGTAAGAAAATAATTGTCTTTTCTATATTTAACAAAAAAAAAAATCGATCCAATTTAGTTCAAAATTTAAGAAATTTTAATATTAACGAATCTCAAATTATCTGAATATAAAGATAGTACTTTTTCTATAAAATTGAATTTTATTTATTTTAATTAATGATTTTAAATTGTTTATATTTAGTTGCATATTAGCATCTTATTTATAATATCAAAATATTATCATATTTGTTGAATTTAGTTAAGACACCATTCATAAAAATTATTTTTCTTTTTAACTTAATCATCATCCATAAAAAATACTTTTTATTTAGGTTAGTTATCATTCAATAAATAAAATATTCTTATTTTATTTAATCATCATATTATATATTTTTTTATTTTTAATTATTCTACTTCATATCATATTCTCCTAAATCTTATTTAATTTATCATATTATTTTATTTTATAATCATCATTGTTTATCAATATTTGAATTAATTTATGAGTAAAAAAATATATTTTCTACCACCACATGATGTGTCTCATGTCTTGAATTTAAGGACTATAATAATTATTTTTTATTAATAGCTAGATTTAGAAATGACATCTATATAAGGTCATAATCACATCGTATTATGTCTAAAGAAGAACCTTATTGTTTTTTTTATCGTACATGTATTATGACAAATGCTCTTACATTTGATAGAACTATAAAACTTAATGTATTTTTTGTTTGATTAGATAAAATTAGAAATTATTTTGATCAATATAATTCTATCTTCCTTGAACAAAATAAGACTCATTAAATTTATTGGAGATGTGTTCAAAGTATTAGAGAGCAAGACGAATAAAAATTCATTACAAATTGACATGAAATGAAAAGATAATTAATGAAAAAAAATATTTTATCAAACTTTAATAGATTGTTGTCTAACAAATAAATAATAAAAAGGAATAAATTTTTGAAACCATTATCTAAAGAAGATAGTTCTTTTACAATCCATGAATATAAAGCTAAAATAAAAGAAATGTATTCAAATAAATATTTTCACAATCCAACCTTAGAAAATATTTTAAAAATATTTTAGAAGAGTCCTCCAATAATATTTAGATAAGTTCTTTAATAATATTATATTGAAAGAACCTTTTATATTATTAACTCGACTTATTTTGGAGTCTAATATGTTTGATATTCATCATGACTTTAAATCATATAATATAATATATTCATGTTATTTAGAGAAGCCAAAACAAATTAAACCCAATAAGCATCGTGATTTAACCGTGTAAGATGACTGTTTAAAAATATATAAATCACTTAGTATGATCCATCCCATATTTATTTATATCTTTGATATTTATCTACTAATTGAATTAAATGTATCTACCAAACCAAGAACTACACTTTGTATATTAGAAATACATTTTTTTAAACGATAATAAAAATTAAAAATTATACAGAGTAATGCTTTTTTAAAAATATTTAATGATATTGTATTACTAAATTAAATTTCTTCACCGTAGCTATATTACAATGTTTGTTTATTTAACTTTTTAACATATTCAGAAACAAATTTAGTTTTTAAATTGGGATGTGCTAATTTACTTAATAAATTTAATATCCATCTTTGTAAGTTGATTTTGTTACAAATTTGTAAAATCTTCATCATCATTGCTATATGATTTTCAATGAAGGCAACAATATTATTCTTATTATGCAACAGACTTATATATTTTCTTTTTTTATTGAAAAGGACAACAACAAAAAAAAGTAATATTTCAAAGCAAAAAGTATAAAAAAAATAAATATATGAGAAGAAGAAGGGACTACGAAAAGTATGGACAGTCTGATTATTATAGACTAGGCATCACACATTATCAGGTGGGCAAGTCCGAATTATTGATTCAGATGGACAAAGCACTGAAATGCAATTAAAGGAGGCACTACAATAACTATAGAAATGCAATAAAGTGAAAGTCGACATTCCAAAAGTTGAAAATCTATCCAACTAGCAGTCTCTGTCACCCGTTCTAGGGTTGTGGCGAGAGGGAGGTTAATCACGGAGGGGACTAAATCCCTGGATACGATGGCAAGGCAGAGGAGGGATCATTTGACGCCAGGGGAGATGTTAGACCCCTCATCCAGGATCGACCCCAGCCTGTTTCTAAAGCGACCACTCCGCCTTACCATCGCGCCATCGAAAGTCGACATTCGATCTGAGGATTGAGCGACAGATAGAGTTCAACAAGCTCTACAAATGCGAAGTCGATCGTGAGGACTGAGCAAACATCGACAGATAGAGTTCAACAAACCATACGAATGCGAAGCCGAATGAGACAAATGGAACACTTTTGGCACAACAGGTGTCACGCCACGAGAGTATGCCGAGTCTGAAAATCGGATAGTATTTTTTCTGTACGTGATACAATTTCTTATTGATACATAGCTTTTCGACCACAACCACACAACATACAGAAGTATATAACCAAAGTCACAGCGGAATACACCAACAATAATAAAAATACCAAGACTTAAATACATGTGTGTTAGGGCAATCAACCCATGAATGATGTATTTTGATGTGTGTGGCAAAGAATTTAAGTTAGGTTATTATGTTGATTTGATATGTGTGTTGAAATCATGCAGGACTTAGTAATTCATACATGGTTAGCTTGACAAAGCATTGACAAGATCACCATCTCATGAATCGATCCTTGAGTCGGTGAAGGACGATATTGCGAAGCCGTGCACTTGATGCATCCGAGGGACCACCGGACGAGGAGCATTGGAGTGAAGCCAATGAAGTAGACTTTAGGGCGAGACGCGAAGGATGACATTGCGAAGCCGTGCGCTTGGTGCATCCGAGGGACGTGGCCGGACGAAGAGAGCTTTAAGGCGAAGGACTCCAAGGGAAATGAGAGTGAGCGATTGTAACCCGGGACGGGATAGCTCATAGGTGAACTTGGCCGGATGGCTAAGTCAAGTGTTGGATGCTCAACCAAAGGTTAGTTTGAGGTTTTATCTGATACCAGCCGACTGTTATAGGTAGCAGTCAGCTGCTCTAGGTTGATTGGACTCGACCGGTGTTTGACTGAACCGTTTCTGGCCCAACAATCGACTGCTTGACTATCAGTCGACTGCCAAGGGACGACAGTCGACTGATCGAGGCAAGTTCAGGCACAGAAGGTTGATTATTCGAGTGATCGCTTTAGTCACTCGACTGATAGGAAGATCAGTCGACTGATGTAGGAGCCGTTGGTTGGAATCCAACGTGGATGAAGTCGTTGCGAGGCAACATTAAAATACTAGAAATAAATGGCTAAAGAGTGATAATAATAGGTGGTTGGGTCAATTTGGGCTAGCATGGATTTAACCTAGGTTAGTTTAACCACAAGTGAATGACTTATATTAGTCTTAAATCCGACCCGATTGTTTTCCAAACCCAACCCAATATGAAAGGAAACCCGATCCACTTCCTCCCCATTAACGCACGCCGTCCAACATTTACCTCACCGCCGAATACTTTATTTTCCCGAGTGTTACCCCATCACGGATCTCTCTTCTTCTTCACCGCGACTTCTCCTTTTCCTTCACTCGTGACAACTTCTTCTTCCTCACCGTGCGACCCCTGCCGATCGTTTTCGCTTCTGCCCCGAAGCAAACTGCGGCCAAAGCTCTCCCTCTCCTCCTCACTGTCTTTTTAGTGAGCCTTTCCTCTCACGACCTCTCTGATGCTAGGTCGTTCCCTTCTTTGCGAGCGCCGATCTTCTTCCTCGCGGCAGGCGGTGGCCGTCGGCTTGGACGACCTCCGTGGATGGGCTGGATGTTGGACCGTCGGTGGCCAGCTAGAGGGGGGGTGAATAGCCCTAAGTCGTCGTAGAATGGAATTCGATCGTTCGTTTGTCTACACGTTAGGGTTAGCACGACGGAAATAAAACTAAACAATAATAAAGATAAAACAAGATAAAACAATGCTAACAAGAGATATAACGTGGTTTACGGCCCTATGCCACTAATCCACGATTCAATTCGTCTCCGGTGAATCACTTCGAACCAATCCAATATAGTCTCTCCCTTTAGCTAAAGCAAGGTGGAGGTAAACCTTCTTACAACACAAAAACACTCTTTCTTACAATGGATTTGAAATAAGAGCAAGAGAAAGAGTTTAAAGCTTGTGGAGCACTTGGATGAGCAATTGGAGTATAAGCATTAGTCATCCAAAAGCCCACACCCTCTCTTTTTATAGAGAGGGTTGATTTCTTTCCGTTGGTCGCCCATCAGTCGACTGCTGCCTTTGGTAGTCGACTATCGCGGTTACAACAACTTCTGAACACATCAGATCTCGATCGTTGTAGTCCAACGGGAGACTTGGCAGTCGACTGATGTATCCATCAGTCGACTGATGCCTCCGTAGCCGACTGATCAGTCGGCTACGGGAGGTTCTGTGCCCGCGACTACCTTCATCAGTCGACTGCCATCCTTGGCAGTCGACTGATGGTCTGGCAGTCGACTGTCATTCCTTGGCAGTCGACTGCTGAACCAGAAACCCACTAGTTGAACACTAGTCGAACCTATTCGACTTGGAGCAGTCGACTGCCCATTCACAGCAGTCGACTGATGCCGGATAAACCTCAAACTTTACATCCGTTTGAGCATCCGACGGTCGGGTAAAACCTCAACCCTCACGGTTGAGCATCCGACACTCTACTTCGTCGGGTAAAACCACAACCCTTTGGTTGAGCATTTGACTCTTAGCTATTTCGGCCAAGTTCACCTAATGAGCTACTTACATTTCGCTCATTATCTCATCTCACTTGAAGTCTCTCGCCGAAGCTCTCTTCGTTCGCGGCCACGTCCCTCGGCAACCCCAAGCGCATGACTTCGCAATGCTCCTTCACGTCTCTTGCCCTCAAAGTCTGCTTCCTTGGCTTTTCTTCAAGTCATCTCGTCTGGCGGTCCCTCGGATGCATCAAGCGCACGACTTCGCAATGCTCCTTCACCGACTCAAGCACGAGGTTGTGAGTTGGTGATCTTGCCAATGCTATTCATCATATGTGGGAATTACTAAGTCCTACATGACTTCAACACACATATTAAATCCACAATAATATCCTAACTTAAACCTTTGCCACACACATCAAAACCATAATCCAAACCATAACTTGGGTCGATTGCCCTAACAATCTCTCCATTTTTGATGTGTGGCAACTACGTTTAAGTTAGGTAAATTATAAACAAAATATCATAAGCAAGGAAAGCATGTAAACAATTCATGAGCATCAAACTCCCCCTAAATACATGCAACTCCCCCTTAACCCATGCTAATCTCCTCCCTAGCATGATTAAACTTAAACATCCCTATTTCTCCCCCTTTAACACCATAAAAAACATTAACATAATATCATAATCCAAGTCATCAAAGTCTAAGGGTCGAAAAACCATCAAAACAGCCTTAAAACACTGAAATCAGGCTGTGAACAGTGCCACCAGTCGACTGAATCAGACATCAATCGACTGGCACGTTGGTTTCAGCAATTTTTTATTTTCGGACCGAAATTCAGAAATATACCAGAAATTCCAAAAAATTCGAAAAATTGTGAAATTTTGAAACACATTTCTTTTAAAGTCCTTTACTAGTGAAAAATGAGTTTTCATGAAAATTAATTATATTTTCAATGATTTGCCAAAAATCCAAAAGTTTCAAAAACAACTAATATTTGATCAAGTTTGTATCAATTTTAACACCTAATTTTGCTTTAGATTGTTTCAAAACATGAAAATACAGATTTTAAAGTAAGGAATGGTTTTGAAAACATATGAAATATCCAACCATGATCTTTGGGCAATATGTCTATGAATTAAACATAAGTCTTCCCCATGATTGATCTATTATTACTATTTTGATACTTTAAATGACCATCTAAATGCCATAGGCATTAGTGGACCATTAGTATCATCCTAACATCTCACTCATGTTAAGTTTTCAATCAAGGTTATCCTTATGGTGAGTGTGAGATGTTCCTAAAGGTATTTATATACTTAACCTTCAAATTCATGCAATTCCACACAAGGCTAAGTATCACACTAACATACCACATGATCATAAAGACATATATGCATTGATTTCACATTATGATCATGAAACAAGTGTATCAATCAATTTGTAATCATGTATTAGGTATAAAATCATGATAATAAGTCAAGTATCACCCAAAGCATGATTTAAGCTATTTATGGGTGCATTATCATCACCCAATACTATTTCAAAAATTAAGTCCCGATCATTCTAAGTCATAAGCATGTATCATTATTCAAATCAAGTACATGATTCTAACATTATAATCACTTCATCCATCATGCTTATAAATTAAATTTCACTACCTACATCATCCTAAGTCAACCATATAATATGATATAAGTGAAGTCCACTTATGGTTGACTATCCTAGGATTTTTCTAACCTTTAAGGATGGATTTAGGAACCCAATACAAGTTCTTTCCTATAGGGTTCACTAAAAATTCCTTAGGGATCCATTTCCTAGCTATTGTTTTATTTTTGGCTTGACCCCTAACAATTAAACAATGATAGACCTTTTCATTTTTGTTTCCCTTATATCGTAGGCCTTTCCTATTAAAGCTTGCCCTTTGGCTCCCTATTATTATGTTCAAAGTATTGGAGCCTATAGTGAATTTTTCTAGGGCCTTAGTTAAATGGTCTAGCTTTTCTCTTAAAACCCTATTTTCCTCCATACATGCATCACTAACATTAAAAGGCATGTAATTATCATGTGAGCATGCATCATTGATACTAGAAGAAACATTATCATTAATATTTAAACATGATTTTTCTAGCTTTTCTTCTAGGGCCTTAATTTCATCAAGCATGCTCTTATTTTTCTTTTTAGCCCTAAATAACTCCTTAGTTAATCTAGATATCATGGACATAATTTTCTTGGGAGGAAGATTTGTTACCTCACTTTACAAATCCCCTTCCGATGATGAGGATGAAGATGAGGACGGTCCCCCTTCACTCGAGCTCTCCTCCTCGCTAGTGCTTCTTCCTTCTTCCTCGGAGGAGGTGGAGTCTAAGTCATCTATCCCTATCAAGGCAAGATTTGTGAAGGCCTCTTCTTCTTCGGATGATGAGGATGAAGGATCATCCCATGTGACCTTGTGTGCCTTAGCTTTTCCCTTTTCCATGGCCTTCTTCTCTTCTTCCTTTTTCTTGCTCCCTTTCTTCTTTTCTTCTTTTCTTCTTTTCTTCTCCTTTCTTCTTTTCTCTTGTTCAAGAGGGGACAATCATCCCTTATGTGTCCCTCTCCTTGGCAATTGTAGCAAATTATCTTCCTCCTTGACCTTCTCCTTCTATCATTTGATTTGTTAAATTTAAAATTTTTCAAAGCACATCTTACCTTCCTTACCATGTATGCTTCTTCCGTGCTATCTATGGAGGAGGAGGAGGAGTCTTCATCGGATGAGGAGGGAGTCTCCTTCTTCTTCTTCCCCTTGTCGGCCATTAGTGCCACTCCCCTTGATAGCTTGATGCTTGGTTCTTCACTTATGCCTTCAAGCCTAGATTCAAGCAATTCCATAGTGGAGAAAAATTCATCTAGAGTACTTACCTCTAGATTCTTTGAGATATAGAATGAGTCAACCATTGAACTCCACTTGGATGATCGGGGAAAGACATCAATTGCCTTCATAATCATGTCCCTATTAGAGAGCTTCTCCCCTACACTAGATAAACCGTTTAGAATCTAGAATGTAGAGATGTTACCTTCTCCCCTTTATCGAGTTTAATATTGTTGAGTTGGGAGCGAAGGACATCTCTCCTTGCTAGCTTGGCCTCGGATGTGCCTTCATGAAGCTCCACTAGCTTCTCCCACATCTCTTTGGCGCTAGCACATTCTCCTATTCGGTTGACTTCTTGTTGGGGGAGTACGTTGAATAGATGATGCTTGACCTTTGAATTCGCCAAGTACTCCTCTCTTTGCCTCTTTGTCCATTTCGATTTTTCCAATGACTCCCCTTCCTCATCCCTAGGTATCTCAAAATCATTCTCCATTATTAGCATAATTTCAAAATCGATTTCAAAGAATACCTCCATACGCTTCTTCCACCACGCAAATTCTCCTTCAAACTTTGGTGGGTGAATGTTGGAGCTGGCCATCTCTTGATTGTGCTTGTTACGGCGGTTAGTTCTCGACAAGATCCTTGACTCTGATACCACTTGTTGGACCGTCGGTGGCCAGCTAGAGAGGGGTGAATAGCCCTAAGTCGTCGTAGAATGGAATTCGATTGTTTGTTTGTCTACACGTTAGGGATAGCATAGCGGAAATAAAACTAAACAACAATAAAGATAAAACAAGATAAAAAAAATGCTAACAAGAGATATAACGTGGTTCACAACCCTATGCCGCTAATGTAACGCTCGTAAAATTTTTAGCAATTTTACGAGAGTTTTTGGCTTTACAATAATGGGCTTGATGTGGGCTTTTTCGAAAAATAAAAGAAAATAGCCAAAAAGAGATGCAAGGCCTAGGAATTGAACCCCAAACCTCTAGAGATAGCCAAGCCCTATAGATGCACCCACTAACCAGAAGCCCAATAGGATTATATCATTAGAAGAAGAGGGGAAATTGTAGATAAGTGTGATGAGGGTAAATGAAGGGGCATGAAAAAGAGAAGAGAAACTTCTCTTCCTCCCTTTATAAAGAAGAAGGAAGTTTCCACTTGGCCACTTCTTCTTCCCTTCTTCTTCCTCACCGAAAACCCTCTCTCCCCCTCTCCATCTTCATCCTTTGGCCGAAACCCCCATTCAAGCAAGGAGAAAACTAGGTGGCTTCCATTAGGTCATCTCCCAAGCAAAGCGAAGGAAGTAAGATTCCCTCACCTGCAGTATATTAGTTTTGTAGGATAGGTTACATGAAAGAAATATGAAGTTGTAGCCCTCTATGTTTCGGCTAACTAAGTTTATGGGCTAGGATTCATGAAAATGCTACTAGGGAAAAATTTTATGGGTTGTATACTTCAAGAAGGAATCTTTAGGTGTCAAAAGTCCAAGGGTTTTAGCCCTTACATGTTTCGGCCAACCCAAGCTTTTGGGGTTAGGGTGGCATGAACTTGATTCTAAGGTTGTGTTCATAAATGGTATGCTTCAAGTAGGAATCTTTAGGTGTCAAAAGTCCAAGGATTTTAGCCTTACATGTTTCGGCCAACCCAAGCTTTTGGGGTTAGGGTTGCATGAACTTGATTCTAAGGTTGTGTTCATAAATGGTATGCTTCAAGTAGGAATATTTAGGTGTCCAAAGTCCAAGGATTTTATCCCTACATGTTTCGGCCAACCCAAGCTTTTGGGGTTAGGATTGCATGAACTTGATTCTAAGGTTATGTTCATAGAGTGTAGGCTTCAAGTAGGAATGTTTAGGTAATAAAAACCCAAGCTTGAGCCCTTACATGTTTCGGCCAACCAAGATATTTAGGGCTAGGGTTGCATGAAAAGGCTTCTAAGGGAAGTAGGAGATGTTATATGCCTCATGTAGAAGTTTTAAGTGACAAAAAAAAATATACAAGGTTTGATACCTTACATGTTTCGGCCAACATTGGTTCTAGGGTTAGGGTTTCATGAAACCACCCCCCCCCTTATGAAGTTATGTTATGTGTATGAGTTTAATATGTTAGGAAATGAAAATATGCCTATGAAATATGCTTAGGGTTCATGATGTAATATGCTATGAAATATGCTTAGGGGATGAACATGTTTTATGATTTAACATGCCATGAATATGCCTATGAAATATGCTTAGGTGATGAACATGTTTGTGATGTAATATGCCTAGGAAATATGCTCATGTGATGAACATGTTTATGATATAATATGCCATGAAATATGCCTAGGTGATGAACATGTTTTATGATTTAACATGCCATGAATATGCCTATGAAATATGCTTAGGTGATGAACATGTTTGTGATGTAATATGCCATGAATATGCCTAGGAAATATGCTCATGTGATGAACATGTTTATGATATAATATGCCATGAAATATGCCTATGTGATGAACATGTTTTATGATTTAACATGCCATGAATATGCCTATGAAATGTGCTTGTGTGATGAACATGTTTGTGTTTTAGGACCCCTTTATGTTATGAATGCATGTATGCTATGAAATGTCTAAGATGGAGATGCTTCCCTTTCAAGTAGGGATTAAGAGCTCTCCTTATGATAAGATAAGATGGAGATGCTTCCCTTTCAAGTAGGGATTAAGAGCTCTCCTTATGATAAGATAAGATGGAGATGCTTCCTTTTCAAGTAGGGATTAAGAGCTCTCCTTATGATAAGACAAGAAAGAAAGGAATTAAGTATTTTACTTTGTAAGAGGTTAAGTATCCGACCCGTCAGGTGGTCGTTAATCAAATCCATAGGGACATAAGAAGACGTAAGAGGTCTTGCCCTGGTAAGACGTAAGAGGTCTTGCTCTAGTAGGTCTGGTGGCTCGCTACCCCAGCCTATTAGGGAACGCGCATTATGTGGTACTTAACCTGGGGCCCCCCATGCAAGTTATGATTATGTTGAAGTATCTATATGTATATGTTTTGAAAAGAAAGGACTTTTATGAAATTATGAATGCTTATGGTTAAGTTTATGAATGCTTATGAACTTGTCCTTTATGCATGTTTAGATTTCATGATGCCATGAATGCTTATAGTTAAGTTTAAGAATATTTGTGACTATAGACTTTATCATGTTTAGATTTCATGATGCCATGAATGCTTATAGTTAAGTTTAAGAATATTTGTGACTATGGACTTTATGCATGTTTAGATTTCATGATGCCATGAATGCTTATAGTTAAGTTTAAGAATATTTGTGACTATGGACTTTATGCATGTTTAGATTTCATGATGCCATGAATGCTTATAGTTAAGTTTAAGAATATTTGTGACTATGGACTTTATGCATGTTTCAGATTTATGATGTTACGGATACTTATGTTATGAATGCTTATGGTTAAGTTTATGAATGCTTATGAACTTGTCCTTTATGCATGTTTAGATTTCATGATGCCATGAATGCTTATAGTTAAGTTTAAGAATAGTTGTGACTATGTACTTTATGCATGTTTCAGATTTATGATGTTACGGATACGTATGTTAGGAATGCTTATGGTTAAGTTTATGAATGCTTATGAACTTGTCCTTTATACATGTTAGATTTTATGAAGTTATGATGCTTATAGTTGAGTTAAGAATAATTGTGATTATGTACTCTATGCATGTCTAAGATTTATAATGTTATGGATTGCTGATGTCATGAATGCTTATGTTAAATTATGCCCTGCTTAGGTTTAATTATGCTTAGCATGCGGATGTAAACTCTATGCCATGCTTAGGTTTTATTACGTGGGTATGTTGATAATTAGTGTTGCTATCAAACACTTAGGCTATTTATGCTAGCATGCTCATGTTTCTAATTGCTTGATGAAGTTTGTGGCTTTTGTGAGTAGGCAAGAATCTTACTAAGCTATATGCTTATAGTTTATGTTGTTCATATACTGCAGATAAAGGAAACCTGAACTAGCAGGAAGGGCCGAGTGTGTGTGATAGTGGCATGGTGGAGAAAGACCCTGTTACTATCTGCTTATATTACATGCACAATGAACCACTTAAGACTTTGCTTCCGCTTATAAGACTTATGAATCATTAGTATCATGTTGGATGATGCTTATTTATGTTACTGTTCAAGTAATTAAGAACTCATGAATGACTCTTTATGTTATGCATGTTAGAAATGAGACAAGATATGTTAACATGCTGATTATGAATATGATATGTGACGCATGTGAAAAAGAAGGTTTAAGTTATGATAACATGTTAAAAAATAAAAAAAAAAAAATAGTAAAGTAGCGCCGCCCTGAGAGCAGATAAGGGCGGGCGTTACAGCTAATCCACGGTCTGATTCATCTCCGATGAATCACTTCGAAACCAATCCAATATGGTCTCTCCCTTTAGCCAAAGCAAGGTGGAGGTAAACCTTCTTACAACACAAAAACACTCTTTCTTACAATGGATTTGAAATAAGAGCAAGAGAAAGAGTTTAAAGCTTGTAGGGCACTTGGATGAGCAATTGGAGCATAAGCATTAGCCATCCAAAAGCCCACACCCTCTCTTTTTATAGAGAGGGCTGATTTCTTCCTGTTGGTCGCCCATCAGTCGACTGCTGCCTTTGGCAATCGACTGTCACTGTTACAACGACTTCTGAACACGTCAGATCCCAATCGTTGTAGTCCAACGGGAGACTTGGCAATCAACTGATGTATCCATCAGTCGACTGATGCCTCTGTAGCCGACTGATCAGTCGACTATGGGAAGTTTTGTGCCCGCGAGTGCCTTCATCAGTCGACTGCCATCCTTGGCAGTCGATTGATGGTCTGGAAGTGGACTGCCATTCCTTGGCAGTCGACTGCTGGGCCAGCAACCCACCAGTCAAACACCAGTCGAACCTATTCGACTTGGAGCAGTCGACTGCCCATTCACAGCAGTCGACTGATGTCGGGTAAACCTCAAACTTCACATCCATTTGAGCGTCCGACGGTCGGGTAAAACCTCAACCCTCACGGTTGAGCATCCGACACTCTACTTCGTCGGGTAAAACCTCAACCCTTAGGTTGAGCATCCGACTCTTAGCCATTTCCGCCAATTTCACCTAATGAGCTACTTACATTTCACTCATTCTCTCATCTCACTTGAAGTCCCTCGCTGAAGCTCTCTTCGTTCGCAGCCACATCCCTCGGCAACACCAAGCGCATGGCTTCGCAATGCTCCTTCGCGTCTCTTGCCCTCGAAGTCTGTTTCCTTGGCTTCGCTTCAAGTCATCTCGTCCGGCGGTCCCTCGGATGCATTAAGCGCACGACTTTGCAATGCTCCTTCGCCGACTCAAGCACAAGGTTGTGAGTTGGTGATCTTGCCAATGTTATTCATCATATGTGCGAATTACTAAGTCCTGCATGACTTCAACACACATATTAAATTCACAATAATATCCTAACTTAAACCTTTGCCACACACATCAAAACCATAATCCAAACAATAACTTGGGTCGATTGCCCTAACACTGGAAATCAGGAGGGTAGGAGTGGCTGGAAGCTAGGGCAGCATCGTTGTCGTTGAATTTTTTGGCGAACCAAGAAGATTAGGGGAAGGCTCCAACTGTCGGTAAGCTTGATCTCTCTTTTGTTTACTTTTCTATTCAGTTTCTTTAGTTGAGGTGATTTGCGATTTGGGCAGAAATTGTGAGCGTCGGTGGTGTCGGTGAACAGAGGTTAGGGGAGGAACACCGTCGGTGGATCCCAAGGGCAGGTATATCTTGAACTATACATTTTCTTTCATTTGCTATTTGGTTGATTCGGGTGATGGTCATGGAGTTGGATTTTTGTTGGTTGTCGTGTGTCCTGTGGGGCTATGAGTTGAAATTTTGGTCGGTTATGGGTTGTTGGTGGCTCTGTGAAGAGATGTATGGCTCGAATTGAGTTGTAAATGGGTTGTTGTGTTGTTGTAATGGTTGTGAGCGAGAGGAGAAGATGCGTGTGGCCTATTCCGGTGAATAGAATAGGTTGTGAAGGTTGTTCACGGGTTGTGTAGGTTGTGCAATGTTGTGCATGGTCTGTGGAGTTGGTGTGAGGCTTTGTTTGGGTGTTTGGTCGGCTGTGAAGTAATAGTTTTGTTTGAGCTACGAATAGAGATGTGTATTAGTGTGAATACGGATTAGATTTATACCTAATTTTGTTGGTGATACTGTTACATCAAATTAAGTGTAAAAGGGTGAAATCTTCACGAGATGGGCTTTGTTAAGATGGATATGGAATTGAATGTGTAGATTAACACTTTTGCTAATTGGAAACGATGGGTTTAAATCAAGTGGTTAAGTTGGCTATTTGGGTTTCGTTCGGTGAAGGTTGGTTATAGTGAATCGACTATGAATGATTGGGGAATTTCCTAAATCGTAATCGATAAAAAGGATGTGACTATAGGAACGATATAGTAGTAAATAATATGTTGTCATGTGTTTGAACTTAATGCATATTATGATTTATGCAGGACGTGGATACGAGACAGGACCGCGGTCGTGAAGACATATATTTCGAGCGTTATATCAGGTGGGTAATTTTCTACCCTAGTCAGGTAGTTGTTGATGCATGCAGATTTAGATATATGATCATGTTATATAATCATATTACTTTGACCCCACTCTTATTTATTCTTATGCTTGATACTTTGTCTTTGGCCTTATATGCTCTATTGTTGTTATCATATTTTCCTTCATCATGATTAGGAGTTACAGATGTGATGTAAGTAAACCTAGAATTGCTTAGTTATGTGCAAATAGTGGAGTACGGATGATGACATGATTTGTAAATTGGGAAAAAGGTCATCCGTGGGTAGGTAATGTCGTGAACGTAAGGTTGATTCCAATACCCTTAGGTTGCATATTCATTACCGATCATGTGTTGTATAAATGGTCATGTGAATCGTGAATAGTGTGTCACTACGGACCGGTGGTCCTAGCGTGTTATGATCAATTGAGTACGACTCTCTATAGGATAGAGAGTGCGTCGATCAGATTGGTATAACTCTCTGTTGTTAGGAATCGTTGGAATAGCTAGAGGGGGTGAATAGCGTTTTTCGGTTTCTACAAGAAGATTAGCGGAAGCAAACACAATAATATATGTAAAAATAAAATTAAACGCAAACAAGGGCTTTTACGTGGTTCGGAGATAACGCTCCTACTCCACGGCGATCCTTGAGGTGGATCAATCCAAGCAAATCCACTAATGAGCTTTCTTTACACCACAACTCCTCTTCTTTACAAAAGATGTTGATCTAAGCTTAGAGAGAAGAGGAGGAGATTTAAATCACTTAGAAAGCTAAAGAATTCGTGGAGGCTGTTGAGAAAGATTGGAGAATAAGCATTAACCCCAAAAACATCCACCATCCCTCTTTTTATAGAGAAGAGGCTGATTTTCCCGTTGGAGCCCGATCAGTCGATGATGATGCGACATCGATCGTGGTTAACGATCAATAGCGACCGAATGGCGGATTCACGGGATTGATCGTTTCATCCAACGACACTTCATCATCGATCGATCCCTCCATCGGATCGACTAATGGAGTGATCGGTCGAGTGATCACGCAGCGCGATCGAGTCGCGACTCCCGTTACATGCTCGTTTTCGTATCGATCGTCATCGCTGTTGGCGGTCGGATTCAACATCGATCGGCGCCTTGATCACGGCGATGACTGGCAGTCGAGTTTCATCCTCGACTCGGTCGAGACGATCGGTGATACATCGATTCCACACTTGATTTCACCCCTAGACCTAGACTTAACCTCCTAGCTCTTCCTTAAGCCTTGCGCCTTCGGATCCCTCAGTCCGTGACTTGTTTCGTCCTTTTCGCCTTGCTTCCAAGAGCTTTCTTTGGTTTTGTCATGTCTAGAGTTTTCCTTTGTCAAAGCGTGCATGGACTTTACGCCAAGTCTACATGCTTGGACTTACTGCCAAGACTTGCTTTTGGACTCCTTTGCCAAGATCCGTTTGGACTTAATCTTTGCCAAGACAACATGCTTGGTCTTATGCCGCCAAACCTTTACCTTGGACTCTTCTTTCACCAAGTCTTCATACTTGGATTTTCCTGTTACTTAAACATCATCACAATTTAGATCACAAATTGTTGCCTAACTTAGATGATTATCCAAACATCAAAACATAAAATGCTTGGGGCATTGTTGCACCAACAATCTCCCCGATGTTTGACAATCATTTAAGTTAGGTCTTTTAAAGATACGCATATTATCACATCATGTATTCAATTCCAATTCTAACTTAAACATTTCTTCTCCCCCTTTGACATACATCAAAAAGAGAAGAACGATAAAAACATATATATCATGAAAGAGTGTGTAACAATCTTGAACTAAGGCATAGATTTAAAGTGAACTCCCCCTTAATCCAAGATATAAAATACATGTGGAGCTAAAGTCATCAAACAATTTGAAAGTTTAAAACCTAACTTTGCACCAACAATGTAAATTTTTAGAGGAGAAAGATATATTTTGTGAAACTCCCTCTAAAACATGGCATTAAACAGTCATACACGTTGTTTAGACTCAATACTATCATGCTATTGCTTTAGGATATCAACACTACCCTAAACCTTAGAAAATGAGACTGATTTTCCGAAACCAGTGTCGATCATGGTGTCTGAACGATCATTGCTATACTATAACAATCGACCTTTTGAACCAAATTAATGCGTCAGAAATTCTAGAAACCTCGAAAAATCATGAAAATTTGTGTACACATTTCTGAAATCATACTTTATCAAAGAAAAATATTTTGAAAAATATATGTTTTCCAGATTTCAATATTGATACAAATTTGGAAACTAGCAAGAAGTTCTAAAATTTTGCAAACTTTGTATCACTTTTGTGTTTCACTTGAAAATAGTTTTTCAAAGTATGATAAACATAGTTTAAAATATGTTTTATTTGACATTTCCAATCATGTTCTTGGAGCTATATGCACATCAATTGTGTATAAGCCTTCTCAATGATTGGTCCAATTAAGGATTAATGTCTCTAGATGACACTTTGATCCATAGTAATGCATCATAACAAGCATGATGAACCAAGTGCATCTTCCTATCATCTCACATGTTGTCTAGGTGGCTCAATACAAAAATCATGGTTTCTTAGGTATTTTGTGAGATGGTTAAAGGTATAAAACCTAGTATTTCTATAGAATCATGCAAACCTACACCTTCACTCAACCAAGCACATTCCAAGTTCTCTCCTAAGTGATGAAAATTCTACTTCGGGGAGAGCCTTGGTAAATATATCGGCTAAGTTGGACTTGGATTCAATATAATTGAGCTCAATATCCCCCTTAGCCACATGGTCTCTAATGAAGTGATGCTTCACTTCAATGTGCTTAGTCTTAGAGTGATGCACCGGATTTTTGGTCAAGTTAATGGTGCTTACATTATCACAAAATACTTTCATGTTGGAGTAAGATAGCTCATAATCTTCTAGGGTATGTTTCATCCATAAGAGTTGAGCTACACAACCACCCATAGCCACATATTATCGGTGGTGGATAAAGCAACACAAGGTTGCTTCCTACTACTCCAACTCACTAGGGAAGACCCAAGGAATTGGCATCCACCACTAGTACTCTTCCGATCCAATTTGCAATCGGCATAATCGGAATCGGTGTACCCAATTAAATCAAAAGACCTAGTCCTAGGGTACCATAGACCTACATTTAGTGTGCCCTTGACATATCTTAAAATTCTTTTAACGGCAACTAAATGAGATTCCTTAGCACATGATTGATACCTAGCACACATACCAACCGCAAATAATATGTTGGGTCTACTAGCGGTTAAATACAAGAGGCTACCAATCATGCTCCTATAAAGGGTAAGATCTATTTGTTTTCCTTCACTATCACTATCTATTTTGGTATTGGTTGCCATTGGAGTTGACACTACCTTAGCATTTTCTAAACCAAATTTCTTAATCATTTCCTTAGCATATTTGGTTTGATAAATGTAAATTCCTTCACTAGTTTGTTTAACTTGCAAACCTAGGAAGAAATTTAATTCTCCAACTAGACTCATCTCAAACTCTTTTTCCATATTTTGAATAAAGTCTTGAAGAAGCTCATCATTTGTTGACCCAAAGATAATGTCATCAACATACACTTGGGCTACAAAGATGTCCTTAGATGTTGACTTTATAAAGAGAGTTTGATCTATACTACCCCTTTTGAAATCCTTAGAGATTAGGAAAGTTGACAATCTTTCATACCAAGCCCGGGGAGCTTGTTTCAAACCATATAAGGTTTTCCTAAGCTTGTAGACATGGTTTGGGTAGTCCATATTTTCAAACCCGGGAGGTTGTTCTACATACACCTCTTCCTTAATAAACCCATTTAGGAATGCCGATTTGACATCCATTTGATGGAGTTTGAAACCCATATAGGAGGCATATGCTAAAAGTATTCTAATGGACTCTAATCTAGCAACCGGGGCATATGTTTCATCATAATCAAGTCCTTCAACTTGATTAAAATCCCTTGCAACTAATCGTGCTTTATTTCTAGTGATATTCCCTTGGTCATCTAGTTTGTTCCTAAAAACCCATCTTGTAGTAATAATTGTGTTTTCACTTGGTCTAGGAACTAACTCCCACACTTGACTCCTATCAAATTGAGCCAATTCATCTTGCATTGCTAAGATCCAATCCGGATCAAGTAATGCATCTTTAATGTTTTTGGGCTCAATTTGAGAAATTAGAGCTATATGACTAGTGGGGTCCCTATGGAATGACCTAGTCCTAACTCCTTGAGATAATTCACCCACAATTTGATCTAATGGGTGACTTTGATGAACTCTTATGGTTCTAGGAGGTGTATCAAGTTGAGTTTGATCATGATTAACTTCAATCCTAAGTTCATCATCGGAGTCATCCCTTACTCCCCCTTGATCCAATCCTCCCCCTTGATTAATACCTCCTAAGTTTAAATCTTGAAATTGTTTGGTAATTTCTTGATTTTCATTATTTATGTCATCATCAATAGGGGATTTTCTAGGGTATGTATTTGAAGTTTCATCAAATTGAACATTTGAAGATTCTTCAATCTTTTGAGTCCTTTTATTGTAAACTCTATATCCTACACTAGTGGATGAGTATCCAACTAGGATTCCCTCATCCGCTTTGGACTCAAATTTACTTAGGTTATCTTTGGTATTTAAGATATAGACTTTACATCCAAAGACCTTAAAATAATGAATTGTTGGAATTGTACCATTCCACAATTCAAATGGAGTTTTTCCTAAAAACCTATGAATTAATACCCTATTTTGGATATAGCAAGCGGTATTAACCGCTTCCGCCCACAAGTAGCTAGGTAAGGAATATGCATTAAGCATTATCCTAGCCGCTTCTTGTAGGGCACGATTTTTTCTTTCCACAACCCCATTTTGTTAGGGTGTTCTAAGACAAGAAAATTCATGCTTGTACCCTTGTTCTAAGCAAAAAGTTGAAAAGTTAGAATTCTCAAACTCTCCACCATGATCACTACGGATCCGGTTGATTTTGAGTTTTCTTTCATTTTCTACTCTTTTGCTAAATCCTATGATTATTTCTAAGGTTTCATCCTTATTTTTCAAGAAAAACACCCAAGTAAACCTAGAAAAATCATCTACTATTACCAAGCAATATTTACTACCAATTATAGATGGGGACAATCAAATAAATCCATATGTAGTAATTCTAATGGTAAAGCGGTACTAAGTAAATTTTTACCTTTGTGTGATGTTTTTGATTGTTTCCCTTCTTGACAAGCATCACACATCTTGTCCTTGAGATATTTGACTCTAGGCAATCCTTTGACTAGCTTCAATTTTGCTATTTTGGCTATATTCTTCATGTTTATGTGACCTAGTCTCCTATGCCAAAGCCAACTTTCTTCCTCTTTTGCAATAAGACACTTAGTGGAAGGATTAGTAGCATAAGATAAATCAACATAATATATATTTGATTTTCTAAAGCCTACTAACATGCAATCATTTATAGTTTTGTGTCTTATAAAGCATTTTGATGAATCAAACTTAACATCAAAATTTGCATCACATAATTGGCTTACACTAAGTAAGTTAAATTTCATATTTTTAACTAATAGAACTTTATGAATAGCAAGATTGGGAGATACCTCAATGGTGCCCTTTCCTAAAATTTTAAGTTTGCCGCTATTACCAAAGACACTTTTCCTTGGCTAGTGTGGTTGATAGTGGAGAATTTTCTCTCATCCCGGTCATATGCTTTGAGCACCCACTATCAACTATCCACAAGCTTGGTTCTTCTACCTATGTCACATGAAAAACACAATCCTTAGGTACCCAAATCTTAGGACCACTAGCATTAATTATAAATTTCTTTGGTACCCATGCTTTTCTCCCTTTGCTTTTAATCATGGATTTTCTACTAACTAGGGATGCAAATGCTACCTCTTTCTCCTTAGGTCTATATCCTAAACCGGCCTTATTGTAAATTGCCCTTTGGTCCTTAATAATCATATCTAGATATTTGGAACCATTAGTGAACTTTTCTAGGCATGTTCTTAATTTACTTATTTCTTTTCTTAACTCATCATTTTCATCCCTAAGAGTACAATCATTATCACTAGATGATTTATCACATAATGCATCTATATTCTTAAATGATTTGATTTCTAATTTTAGATCCTTAATCCTAGTTTTTGATCTATTTAAAGCATTTTGTAAACATGCAATAGTCTTATAAAGTAAATCTACTTTGGGTGAGTCATTTACCTCATCATCATCACTTGATGATGATTCATCACTTGAAGAGGAAGAAGACTCCTCGCTTGAGCTTCCGGTTTCTTCCAATGCCATGAGGGCTAAGTTCCGGGTTGAATGGCAAACTTCTTCATCGTCGGTAGACTCCTCCATACTTAGAGTATCCCACGTTTGTGCCATCATCGCCTCCTTCTTCTTCTTTTCCTTCTTCTTCTTATCCTTCTCCTCCTTTTTCTTTAGTTCCGGGCAATTTGGCTTTATGCGCCCTTTCTTGTTGCAACCAAAACACGTCACGTTAGAAATAGAATTTAAATTGTTAGAAGATTTACCTCTTGAGGATTGAAACATCCTCTTCACATCTTTCTTGGTGAGCCTCCTTGACTTCCCACCAAATTTCTTGACGTAGTGTGCTACCTCACTTGCCGACAACTCATCCTTACTACTTGATGAGTCCTCCTCGGATTCGGATGAGGAAGACACCTCCTTCTTTTCCTTTTTCTTCTTCTCCTTCTTTCCTACAAAAAGAGCTATACCCTTCTCTTTGGATGAAGTGTTAGCTTGTTCATGCAATTGAAATTCACAAAATAACTCATCTAATTTAACTAATGAAAGATCCCTAGAAACCTTATAGGCATCTACCATTGAGGCCCATAAGGTGGTCCTAGGGAAGGCTTGTAGTACATACCTCACAAGGTCTCGGTTGTCGACCTTTTCACCTATAACGTATAGTCCGTTGACTACTTCCTTGAAGTGCCTGTGCATTTGGCTCACGGTTTCGTTTGTCTTCATAGTGAAGCTTTGGAGTTGGCTAATCAAAAGGTCCCTCTTGGCCCTTCTTGTCTCTTTGGATCCTTCATTGAGTTCGATGAGCTTCTCCCAAAGCTCTTTTGCAGAATTGAATGGCCCGACCTTAGAAAGTTGCTCCTTGGATAGACCACATTGAAGTGTGGTCGTTGCTTTTGCATTTGCTTGTGCTTTCTTGGCCATCTCTCTTGTCCAATCCTTTGTCGGTAGTGGTGCTCCGAATTCGTCGACCGGCTTCTCAAAACCATCTACAACACTAAACCAATTTTCAATATCGTTCATTAAATAATACTCCATCCTACCTTTCCAATATCCAAAATCGTTGCCGTCGAAGAACGGAGGCCTCGCCGTGCTATACCCCTCTTGAAATGCCATCTTTGCTCCGGTTGATTGCTAGATCTTCCGATGCGATCCGGGCTCTGATACCACTTGTTAGGAATCGTTGGAATAGCTAGAGGGGGGTGAATAGCGTTTTTCGGTTTCTACAAGAAGATTAGCGGAAGCAAACACAATAATATATGTAAAAACAAAATCAAACGCAAACAAGGCCTTTTACGTGGTTCGGAGATAACGCTCCTACTCCACGGCGATCCTTGAGGTGGATCAATCCAAGCAAATCCACTAATGAGCTTTCTTTACACCACAACTCCTCTTCTTTACAAAAGATGTTGATCTAAGCTTAGAGAGAAGAGGAGGAGATTTAAATCACTTAGAAAGCTAAAGAATTCGTGGAGGCTGTTGAGAAAGATTGGAGAATAAGCATTAACCCCAAAAACCTCCACCAGCCCTCTTTTTATAGAGAAGAGGCTGATTTTCCCGTTGAGCCGATCGGTCGGTGATGTCTGACATCGATCATTCCTGCGTGGTTAGCAGGCCTCGAATAGCCGGATTCGTGGGATTCAGAGTCGTTTCATCCAACGGCACTTTCATCGATCGTGATCCCTCCATCGGATCGGACTAATGGAGTGATCGATCCGAGTGATCACGGCGCGATCGAGTGCGACTCCATTCATGCTCGTTTTTCGTCTATCGATCGGTCATCGCTGTTGGCGGTCGGTGATTGCAACATCGATCGCCTTGATCGCGATCGGTGCTGGTCGAGTTTCATCGACTCGGTCGAGCACGACCGATCGGTGATACATCGTATCGATCGATACTTATCAAGTGTGAATATTCCACACTTAATTTCACCCCCTAGACCTAGACTTAACCTCCTAGCTCTTCCTTAAGCCTTGCGCCTTCAGGATCCCTCCGAGTCCGTGACTTGTTCGTCCTTTGTGCCTTGCTTCCAAGAGCTTTCTTTGGTTTTGTCATGTCTAGAGTTTTCCTTTGCCAAAGCATGCTTGGACTTTACGCCGCCAAGTCTGCATGCTTGGACTTACGCTGCCAAGACTTGCTTTTGGACTCCCTTTGCCAAGATCCGTTTGGACTTAATGCTGCCAAGACAACATGCTTGGTCTTATGCCGCCAAACCTTTACCTTGGACTCTTCTTTCACCAAGTCTTCATACTTGGATTTTCCTGTTACTTAAACATCATCACAATTTAGATCATAAATTGTTGCCTAACTTAGATGATTATCCAAACATCAAAACATAAAAAGCTTGGGGCATTGTTGCACCAACATCTGTAGTGTTGGTGCAACAATGCCACAAGCATTTATATGTTTTGATGTTTGGATAATCATCTAAGTTAGGCAATACTTTGTGATCTAATTGTGAACGTGTTTAAGTGACAGAAAAATTCAAGTATGAAGACTTGGTAAAGGCAAAGTCCAAGTGTGATTTTGGCAAAGGAAGTCCAAAAGCAAGTCTTGGCGCGTAAGTCCAAGAATGTAGTCTTGGCGGCGTAAAGTCCAAGCACGCTTTGGCAAAGGGAACCCAAGACATTACAAAACCGAAGGAAGCTCTTGGAAGCAAAGCGCAAAGGATGAACAAGTCGTGGACTCGGAGGGATCCTGGAGGTGCAAGGCTTAAGGAAGAGCTAGAAGGTTGAGTCTAGGTATAGTGGGTCAATTCAAGTATGAATTATTCATACTTGATGAGTATCAGTCGACTGACACGAGGTATCAGTCGACTGGTAGGGTACTCGACTAAGTTAGGCAGAAAGGCTGACGAACAGTTGACTGCCTGGCATTGGCATTCGACTGATGGTGACATCAGTTGACTGCCAATACCGACAGTCGACTGAAAAGGTCGACGATGGGCACAGAATGGAGTCTCACTCGACTCCGCGCGGTGATCACTCAACTGATCGCTTCATTAGTCGACTGATGAAGTGATCAGTCGACTGATCAGGCAGCCATTGGAAATGGCAGCTGTAAATCTCCGCGGATTTGCTTCGTCAGAAGCCGTTGGCTTCGGCGGCAGTCAACTGATGTTGTACATCAGTCGATTGATCATGGCCCAACGGGAAAAACAACTCTCTCTCTATAAAAAGAGGGCTTGTGGTGGTTGAGAGGGTTAATGCTTACATTCTAATCTTTCTCTCAAGCCCCCATAAGTTTTCTAAAGCTTTCAAGTGTTTAAATTCCCCTCCTCCTCTCTAATCTTCATCTACATCCTTTGTAAGAAGAGGAGGGTTTGTAAAAGAGAAAGCTTCTTAGTGGAATCGCTTGGGTTGATCCACCTTAAGGATCGTCATGGAGTAGGAGTGTTATCTCCGATCCACATAAAGCTTCCGTGTTAGCATTGCATTTTCGTTTTTATTATTATTGTTTTTGTTGTGTTTCTGCTAATCATTTTGTAGAAAACGAAAAGAGGCTATTCACCCTCCCCTCTAGACTTGTAAGGATCCCTAACAAGTGGTATCAGATCTTGGATCGCATCGGAAGATCTAACAATCAACCGGAGCAAGATGACTTTCCAAGAGGGGTATAGCACGGCGAGGCCTCCATTCTTCGACGACAACGACTTCGGCTATTGGAAAGGTAGGATGGAGTATTATCTTATGAATGATATTGAAAATTAGTTTAGTGTTGTAGATGGTTTCGAGAAGCCGGTCGATGAACATGGAGCGCCCATACCGACCAAGGATTGGACGAGGGACATGGCCAAGAAGGCTCAAGCCAACGCCAAGGCAACAACCACACTTCAATGTGGGTTGTCAAAAGAGCAACTAAGCAAGGTGGGGCCTTTTGAATCGGCAAAGGAGCTTTGGGAGAAGTTAATTGAGCTCAACGAGGGATCCAAGGAAACAAGAAGAGCCAAGAGAGATCTCTTAATAGGCCAACTTCAAAGCTTTGCCATGAAGACCAATGAGACTGTGGGCCAAATGCACGGTCGCTTCAAGTGTTAGTTATAGCCCTAGAACCAATCATGTGATGGTTGAATAGGGAACATTTTGTATCATATTCTATAAAGGCAAAGGATTGGTTATTATATATTTACGTCTTGCTTGTGCCAGCTAAATTAAATATATAATAATGCCCTAGAAAAGTAGGTTCTTATCTACAGCACATCAATTGGCAGAATTGATTATGAGAGGCTGTAGAGAACACTTTCCTAAATGTTCCTAGTCAAGTATTAATATGCAAGGGCAATATTAATACATAAAGACTAGCATGTAGGTCAATTGATGACTTGATCTCACAAGTCATGGATATATGATATCAAGTTGACACATGGGTATATATTAGAGAATATATACTGAACTGACCCGCCATGAGAAAGTTTCATGGATCGTCATATGAGTGTCATAAACTTTCTCATGTGACTATTGGTATGAATAGTCCTCAAACCTGAAGTCACTACGGTTCCCTACATAAGGAGTTATGTACTTTGGTATCGTCAAACGTCACCCGTAACAGGGTGTGTTAGGAATATTGGAACGACTAGAGGGGGGTGAATAGCGAAGATGTAATTCGATCTCGTTTGTGTCTACAATTTCGTTAGCGCAGCAGAATATATATAATGATAAAAGCAATAACGAAATAGACAACAAGCTAACACAATGATATAACGTGGTTCGGAACCGCACGGTTCCTACTCCACGGATCGAGCTCTAAAGAGCCCTAGTGATGCACACGCACTCACTAATGATATACACTCCTTCTCGATACAAGTCGGAGGCGGAGAAACCCCTTACAATAAATCTTACAACAATAAGAATGAAATACAAGCAATATACAATGTAAATATGAAATACAAGTAAAGAAAAGACTTTACAACACTTGTTTTGATTGCTTGAATGCTTGGTTGCTTGCTTGCACTTGGAGACCTGATTTGCACCAACAAATCGCCACAATAGCCCTCAAGAACCGATTGCTTTTTCCTCCACCACGAGCTCCATATATAGCTTCAACTGTCTTTGGAAAAAGTCTATCACCGATGATCGGGACCATCGATCGGTGATGTCATATTGTCGTGAGACAACGGCTAGATCCACGCTGGATAAGTCCAACGGATCTACCATCGATCGGCCCGATTGTGACCATCGATCGGCCGATGGAGTCCTCACTCGACGATCAGTCTCGACTCCATTCGTGGCGAATTCTCGAGCACCAATCGACCGATCACACGATCGATCGCTGAACCATCGATCGGCTAACCTATGGCGATCATTGCTAGGCCATAACCCGCAGTCAAACCCTAGTTGACTCGGTCCAGTCGACTGCCACATGGCACCAGTCGACTGGCACACCTCAAACATGAGGTTTTAACTCAAGTATGGTTCCCCCATACTTACTAGACCACCCTTAGCCTAGACCTAAGCCTTCTAGCCACCTCCATCAGCCTCACGCCTCTTGGATCCCTCCAAGTCATCCATGACTTGTTCATCCATCGCGCTAGCCTTCAGGTGCTTCCGTCGGCTATGTCATGCTAACGGTGTCTACACCGCCAAGGCACATTGGACTTACGCCGCCAAGACTCCGCTTGGACTTTACGCCGCCAACCATTGGACTTGTGCTGCCAAGACTACCGCTTGGACTTTACGCCGCCAATATTAAACCCCTTGGACTTCAAATGCTAACCCATGTTAGACTTTCCATGCCAAGACCATGCTTGGACTTTCCTTGCCAACTCATGTTGGACTTTCCATTTGCCAAGACCCATGCTTGGACTTTCCTTGACAATTATATTGTCACATGTTTTTGTCGAAACATCAAAACACATCAAAACTTCACTCGAGCCAAACTCGAGTCCTGGTCAATCGTGACCTGGGCCGATTGCACCAACAATCTCCCCCTTTTTGATGTTTGACAAAAACCAAACAAATAATTTGAGTTAGAATACTAACTCAAAACCTTTACCAATTATTCCAAATTGGTAAATACTCTCCAAATGTTTTTCCCAACATTCTCCCCCTTTTTGACTAACATCAAAAAGGTCTTCTCTCCAAGGAGGTCAAAGTCTCATGTCCCAATGAGATCTTACAATCTCCCCCTTGATCCAACAATACTTAGGATGCCTACCATCTTCCTAATGATAAGTCCCATATCACTCAAGAGAGGAAATCCTATACTCTCTCCCAATTTCCAAATTGGGTCTCTCAAAAACCCATCAATTCTCCAATTGATGATATATTCTCCCAATAACTTCTCCTATCCAAGGAGAAAAATACATTCATCATCCCAAGATGGATACCTCCCCCTAAAGGCTTGCTCCCCCTTGATCACTGCACCAACAATGTCCTTGGGAAGTCCCTAAGCCAATAGGAACTCTAAACCATCAAAATTAAGGTTAGAAATTCAACATTGAACTTTCCAACACCTTAAAATTGATACAAACCCCAAATACTTCTCCTAATCCATATCCAATGGATTTACACCCTTTATAATGCTTCCCAAAGCATATCATAGGGTTAAGAGTGGTTAGGGACCTTAACCGCAGCTAAAATCGGGTTAAACACCTTTGGTTACCCCGAAATCAGGCTATCAGTCGACTCTGTTACTACCGGTCGGTGATGTGTCCATCGATCGACCGCACGGCAACGATGAGTGATATAGCGCTACTGATCGAGTCAAACGCTGCCATCACGATGCACAGAAGCGGTCGATCGATAATCGAAAACTGATTTTGTAAATCAGACTCGACTTCTGGAAATGCATAAGTAATTCTACGTAAATCAAAAAATTACAAAACTTGATACGTATATTACTTAACACACATACAATCAGTGAAAAATTTTGGAAAAATATTTTTACCATTGAATTAGGAGATTGATACAAAATCCAAAAGTGACTAAAAACTTCAAAGTTGAAGCTCACTTTGTATCAATCTTATCAATGGTGATTGCTATCAAAAGATAGACTTCACCAAGGTTTTCTAAATTGATTTTAAAATGTTTTCAAAACCTTATCTTGGATCATATTCCTTGGGCTCTATGTACGTGACTTGTACACAAGCTCTCCCAATGATCCACAACTAAAATTAGATGAGTTTTAGTTCATCTAGATGCAAAAACTATGCACCTTGAACTTAACTCATATCCTAGCATCTCACATGTATCTATGGTGTATAAATACACATACATGTCAATTAGATGTGAGATGTGGGTTTTGTTCTCTCTAAACTAGGGTTTCATGCATTTTCTAAAGCAACTCTACTTGATTCCCTTATTACTGGGACTCCAAGTCATGTCATAGTCCTTAAATCAATTTTGATCAAGTTAATGCATGAATGTATGATCATGGAATAAATAATAGCATTATTAAAACATGGCCAATGATTATGATGTCATGACATATGATGAAATTTAAAAACACATGACATCTAAGGTAACCCTAAACAATGTCATGACATGGTATATGATAGCAATACAATTATATAAATATTCATTCATACACACAAGATTTTTCAGAAACAAAGATTTCATTTAACTTAAAATTTATCTTTTACATTCAAAATGGAGATTGGCTATGCTCAATCTCACTACAAAAATGACAACCACAAAAAAAAACTAATATCCTCTAATCGTCCGCAGGAGGTGGCGACGGAGGAGGCTGCTGACTCAGAGTCCAGGCCCGCATCATCTCTAGCATATCGAGCTAATGCTGCTCTATGCGGCCCTGGGACTCCTCCATCCTATCGAGACGTGCGCTGAAGGATGCGGCTGCCGATATCTCGATGCGACCTAGAGTCCACCGGCTGGCCGATAATCTGAAATTGGACTCGGTGGCCACGACGAGTGATGGACTGGCCGTGATGTCTGCCGGCATCTGGTCATCCTCATCGTGGTCTCTGCATCTCGTGGTCCTCTCGTCGCTCTCTGCGGGTGGCGGAGGAGGCTGTCTGTCTACAGGTGGTGGTCGTGGCGCCACTCCATCTGTCGGCGCCCGTCAGTAACCGCTAATGAGAAGTTACGATATCGATATACACCTCAGACACTGATAGCCGCCGCAGAGCCCTATGGATGTTGGCACGCACGAGTCGAGCCATGCCGTGATGATATGACCAAATGGCATATGCACTTTCCTTATGCGGGAGAAGAAGTGCATAATGCAGATGGAAAATATTCAATGCAAAGTTTATGTCTAATGATGACGCATGGCATATAGAAGAAAGAGATGGGGAGGCGAATCTTGGCGGACCAGTGACAATGGCGAACACCCAACAATGACCTTGTAGAGGACATTGTCAGTCTGAATAACTTCGGTGATAGGAAATAGATTACAGGCGGTGGGCGAGGATAACCAAAAATATGCTCATGCATGGACTCCGTAGATATGGGCAAAAGGCTGTAGAGGAAAGTCCATGGTAGGGTAAAAGATAAAGGTGTCATCTGAAGGCCTACACTCGAGAAACTCCTGCAGTATCGCAGGAGTGAACTCTAACTCGCGTTTTGCAACGCGAGTGGTGTATGTAGGGCCGTCATCCACCTTTTTAAGGTTTTGATAGAATTCCTTAATAAGGTCATCATTAATTGGATGCGTGCACAAGACGATTTTCATCAGATTGTAGTATGCAATTAATTCCATAACGTCACTACAATGCCTATCGAAAAAGTTCCTATCGATGTACCTAACCAACATAGGTTGGTACAATCGAGATTCACTCTCGGATGGATCATTCCTACGGGCTCTCCTATTATGAATGTAATGTGATGATATGCAATGCAATGGCAACAATACACGATTAGATAAACCTAAATTGTAATGAAAATGAAAATTAGGGCTCGGAAAGAAAAATCGTTACTTAGGCGCCATTTGAATGTGTGTGCCGGAGGGAAGACTCAAAAGTTGCTGAGGATCACCGGAAAAGTCGGAGAGCGTCAGACGCCGGAACCCTAATCGAATAGGAGAAATAAAGCCTAAATCACGAACTAGGGCTCCAAATAGGTAGAAAATGGAAGAGGAGAGACATGCTTATCAAACCTAGGACTTTGGTTGGCAGGAAGAGCCGGGTCGGAGAGGGAGCGGCGATCGAAGACCGAAGGAAGAAGAAAGAGTTCATCGCGTGAAACGCCGAACCCTAGCGGTTCGCGTTTTAAAAGATCGATCGTGATGTGGAGCATCATCGATAGCGTTATTATCGGGTTTACCGAGTGGCGTTGACCGATCCGGCTCGGCAGCCGATCCCGAACCTTCGTAACGTGCTACGAGCATCATCGATCGATGTTGCTAATCGATCGGCCCGATGTGCACATCACTCGACTCGTCGAGCACTTGACCGATGGCCTTCGGCCTCGGTGAATGCGATACCATCGATCGATCGATGGACCTCATCGATCGATGTTCGATCGATCGAGTCATGGAGCTAGCACTCGTGATGGCCATATCGTATCGCGCTATATATAGTGTTATCGATCGATCGATAATCGTATCGGCCGATCGATGTCGATTTCGATTAAAATTCAAAAAATCTCGATTTCGTTATCTTAATTATTCCATTTTATCATGTTAGATCTTGTATATCGAATGTATTGATGTTATACTTTTATTCATGTATTTGTTAATGTATTTTAATGTTTTATTTCATTTTTGCAAACATTAACATTCAATGATTTCCAAAACCTAACATCTCACCTTTTCTAAGTGTTTGAAATACACAATCAAGGTAAAAGACTTGTTTTGTGAGATGTAATCTATCCTAGACATTCCTTCCATGCAAACATATGGTAAAACATAGGAAGCATGGTGAATACAAGACATCAAGTTGTGTGGCACTTGAGTATCACTCTAGATGTTATTTTTACATCTTAACCACACATTTCTTGATACATGACCTTCCAAAGTGTGCCAATAATCAAAGGTACACACTATGACCTCTAAAACTAGATCGTGTCAATTTTATTGATTTTCATGTTTTCAAGATATATATTGACACAACCTAAAATTCTTTAACAATAAGACTCAAGGATATTTCCAAGGTAACCATAACCTTAAAAGTAACCTAAGGTGCCACCTTTATCATGGTTGAGTTAACTACCCATCCAATCAAGGTTGGCACACCCTAAACCCATCTTAGCGTGAATCAATCACGCTCTTAGGAACCCAAAACCGATTTGAGCTCCTAGGGTTAATTAGGTATTCCTTAGGGATAACCTCCCTAGATACCTTCCTAATGACCCTCCTAGGCTTATTAGCCTTGGTCATTTTGGTCTTGCCTAGGTTAACCTTAGGGATTGCCTCCCTAACAACCTTATTAGTGGCCATCCTAGGTTTCTTCGAAACCTTGGCCATTAGGCACAAACCTTGGTCAACTCTAGGAATGACTTTCCCATTGACCTTGGTCATCCTAGACCTAGTTAGTGTTCCATAGTCAAATGGAACACTATGGTAAGCCGCCTTAGGCTTAGGTTTTTGACCCAAACCCTTCTTGCCTTTGGTTGACTTTTGTCTTTTAGATCCTACTTGTTGACTTGGATTATTTGACCTAAAAGTTTGACCAATTGACCCTTGCATTTGATTTTGCATAATGTTGAGGGTCTTTTCAAGTTTTTCAAGCCTTGACCTCAAGGCTTGATTTTCCTTTTCTAGTATCTCAATTTTTGATTTTTCATTTTCTCTTGAGATATTTCTATTTCTAGGCATATGTCTAGATTCCTTAGCATTATAGCCTAGATGTTCTCCTATTTTCTTAATGCTTTCCTTAGGTAATATATTTTTAGGGACATTAGTCCCAAATTTCTCCTTATTCTTAAGGTGAACATTCTTAGCTCCTAAACAAATATGTTTGTTACTTCTAGCATGCTCTTTATAATACATAACAAAATTGCTAAAATTAGTTCTAGCATGCTTCTTAATATTTAAATTAGACGGAGCATTATTTAAATATACCTTAAGGTTTGCCTTAGTGGCTCCCCCTACTTGTGATGCTTCTTCTTGCCCTTTCTTCTTTCCCCTTGGGCATTGACTCCGGTAATGACCCGGTAGTCGGCATTTGAAGCAAATGATATGCTCCTTGCTCTTTGTCTTGGAGAACCTTGGAGCCGTCATTGACTTTGTTGACTTTTAGGCGGAGGAGGTTTCTTGATCCTCTTTGGACATTTGCTCTTGTAATGCCCATACTCCCTACACTCAAAGCACATAATATGATTTTTATTTGAAAATAAAGTGTTTGAGTTGAAAGCTCTTCTTGAGGTTGCTCGGTGTAGAGGATGGTCTCTCCTCCTCAATCCTAGAAGTAGATGCTTCTTCCACCTCTTCTACTTCTTCTTTCTCCGATTCGGAAGTTGACTCCATCTCAACTTCCGATTCCTCACTTTCACTTGAGGATGAACTCTCCTCATGGTATCTTGCCAATTTTCTCCATAGCTCCTTGGCATACATGTAATCCCCTAACTTGCACAAAACATCATTAGGGATTAAATCTTCCAAAAGTTTCGTTACCTTAACTTTGGTCTTGAGCTTTTGGCGTTGCTCTTGGGTCCACTTTTTCAATTTTAGGACATTCCCCTTCTTATCCCTAGGGGGTTCAAGACCTTCAATGAGGATGAACCAATCCTCTATGTTCATCATCAAGAATGTTTCCATTCTTGCTCTCCATGCCGGAAAATCTTCTGGATCATATGGAGGTGGAGTGTTGATTTCCCATCCAAGCTTGTCTTGGAATTCCATCTTCACCCTCTAGCCTTTCACCTTAGCTCCCGGTTGTTAATCCGTAGAAGAGCCCCGGGCTCTGATACCACTTGTTAGGAATATTAGAACGGCTAGAGGGGGTGAATAGCGAAGATGTAATTGATCTCGTTTGTGTCTACAATTTAGTTAGCGTGGAATATATATAATGATAAAAGAAATAGCGAAATAGACAACAAGCTAACACAATGATATAGCGTGGTTCGAACCATGCGGTTCCTACTCCACGGATCGAGCTCTAAAGAGCCCTAGTGATGCACACGCACTCACTAATGATAAACACTCCTTCTCGACACAAGTCGGAGGCGGAGAAACCCCTTACAATAAATCTTACAACAATAAGAATGAAATACAAGCAATATACAATGTAAATATGAAATACAAGTAAAAAAAAGACTTTACAACACTTGTTTTGATTGCTTGAATGCTTGGTTGCTTGCTTGCACTTGGAGACCTGATTTGCACCAACAAATCGCCCCAATAGCCCTCAAGAACCGGTTGCTTTTTCCTCCACCACGAGCTCCATATATAGCTTCAACCCGTGCTGGAAAAAGACTATCAGTCGACTGATCGGGACCATCAGTCGACTGATGTCACTGTTGTCGTGAGACAACGGCTAGTTCCACGTTGGATAAGTCCAACGGAACTACCATCAGTCGACTGATTGTGACCATCAGTCGACTGATGGAGTCCTCACTCGACGATCAGTCTTGACTCCGATGCGTGGCGAATTCTCGAGCACGCGGCGATCACGATCGATCATTTGCTCAGCTCATCGATCGGCCGCCAACCTATGGCGGTCATCGCTAGGCCATAACCCGCAGTCAAACCCTAGTTGACTCGGTCCAGTTGACTGCCACATGGCACCAGTCGACTCGCACACCTCAAACATGAGGTTTTAACTCAAGTATGGTTCCCCCATACTTACTAGACCACCCTTAGCCTAGACCTAAGCCTTCTAGCCACCTCCATCAGCCTCACGCCTCTTGGATCCCTCCAAGTCATCCATGACTTGTTCATCCATCGCGCTAGCCTTCAGGTGCTTCCGTCGGCTATGTCATGCTAACGGTGTCTACACCGCCAAGGCACATTGGACTTACGCCGCCAAGACTCCGCTTGGACTTTACGCCGCCAATATTAAACCCCTTGGACTTCAAATGCTAACCCATGTTAGACTTTCCATGCCAAGACCATGCTTGGACTTTCCTTGCCAACTCATGTTGGACTTTCCATTTGCCAAGACCCATGCTTGGACTTTCCTTGACAATTATATTGTCACATGTTTTTGTCGAAACATCAAAACACATCAAAACTTCACTCGAGCCAAACTCGAGTCCTGGTCAATCGTGACCTGGGCCGATTGCACCAACAGGGTGGACCATAAAGGCGATTACTGGGTATATAACAAATTATGCGGAGGGATGTGAGTGATGTAGATGGGATCTATCCCTCCCATATGATGGGAGTGATATCTGTGGGCCCCTTGATTGAGTAGAACTACTAAAACGCATGGCCATGCTCGAATGAGTCAATATGAAATATTGAGCTCATTTGTTTGAGTTAGTTTACTCAGGGATCAAGAAACACATAGATTGATCGAGGATGACACGGTCTATGCCTCATTGGTCAATCTGATATCAAGGATAGAAGGACACGGTCATACATTATAGTAGTCACGGAAAGGTTAGTCGGATCTTGACTTATTTCGTAACTTGGGTAGCAATGATGTATTACTAGATGCCGCTCATTGCTTGTGTATCTAAAAGAGTTTAGATCCACTGCCAACGTTATGAGAGCCTATAGGGTCACACACAAAGAGCATGATGATTAGAAGAATTAATGCATTCTAGTTTGACTAGAATAATTTGGGAATAAGCTTAAGTACAAAATGGTTTTTGGACTTTAAGCTTAATGAGAATTTTAGCTTATTGATTTAATGAGATTAATTCAATATGCTAAGCTTAATTGATTTAATAAGATTAACTCAATATGTTACCTTATTGATTTAATGAGATTAATTCAATATGATAACATAAGATTATTGAATTAATAAGATTAATTCAATATCCATGAATGCCACATAAGCATGCCACCTAAGCATGCCACATAAGCATGCCACCTAAGCTTGATGAGGTGGAAGGAGACAAAGGGTTTTGACCTTTGGATTTCCCCCACATGTGGCCGGCCAAACAAGGAGTGATTATATTTCAATGCAATTGATTGCATTAAATGTTATAGGAGGTGAAAGGTTTTTCAATCCTATAAAACACCCCATGGGGTGGCCGGCCAAGCTTGGTGGATTGGTTAAAGCTTGAGGCTTGGAGAGAGCTTGGTGGTGAGAGCATTTGGTTGTGTGGTTTTTGTGAGTGTAGCAAGAAGAGTAGTCTTCTTCTTCCTTTCTCTTTTTCCCTACTTTCCTCTCCTTTAGGGACTTCTCTAGCAAGAAGTAAAGGAGAGCTCTTCTAGTTTCTTTTGTGAGACAAGAGCTTGCTCGTGTGGATACATATAGAGGCACGGACATTTGAACGTGCTAAAAGATCCAACAAACCCAAGGAGAAGCGGGATTACAAAGGGCACGCAACAAAGGTAATATTCTCCTATAAGATAGGTTTTGAGAAATTTATTTTTGTACGAGGTTTTCTTCGAAGGATCACTTGGAAGGATCCTAATTTTCCGTTGCATATGCTATTTTCCATACGAGATCCCAGCATGGTATCGAGCCACTTGCGAAGATCATTATAAAAATAGGTTTTCTCTATTTTATATATGATATAGAAGTAGGATAAATTTTATTATGAGTTGATAATTGCATTAACAATTTTTCAAACATAATAAAATATCCGATGTCTTTTAAAAGTTAAAATTGACATGGTGCATGGTTATGGCCTAGTCCCAAAAAGTTTGTGAATGTGTGTGTTGTAATTCTTAATACGGCCTGCGTATTGTGCCTTTCTCCTAAAATTCTTGTTGTAAAATTAGTTTTAGACTTGAATGTAACTCGAGTATTTCTCCTTTTGTAATATACACAACAAAGATGGAGGGTCCATTGGAAGATGATGTTACAAGGAGGAAGTCAACAACACAAGACAACCAAAAGGAAGCACTTGGGAGAAGATGCTATCCCTAGGTTGACCAATCAATCTTTTCATTGGCTTGAGAAGATTGTAGAATAAGAGCCATAACCATGACACGCTTAGTTTAATATGTATGTGATGCATGTTAATTTAGCTTGTATGTGATGCATGTTAATTTAGCTTATATGTGATGTATGCTAATATGTATGTGATGCATGTTTAAGTTTATATCTTAATAAGTCAAAAATGATATGCCTACCAAAGTTTGGTACTCACTACTTCCTCGATCATTTGTTGTTGGGTTTGCCAAAGCAAAGCAATGCATTTTATCTTGGAAGAGTGCGAGTGGACAATCGTGATGTCCGCTATCAAACTTAGTTAAGACTTAATTAAGAAAGTAGAGGCATATATTAGCTTTGAACATAAGTTTTAAAAAATTAGTTTTGTGTGATTTCTGAACATCAGCTTTGTCTTAGAAGTGGTCGTTGCTCCGATATCAAAGAAGGCCTCTGTGCCTCGCCACGACACGAAGTGGTTTAGGAATAAGCACTAAACTAATCTAAACTTAACCAAAGCTATTAAAGAGTTACATTAGATGTAATTGGCAAAAGATTGCATACCTAATCATACTACGTCTTGGGCGATTAGCCAAAGCTAACTCAAGGCAGTATGATGTGGATCTTTATCCCATATAAATTTATAGCTAAATAGAAGCTAATGATGTAAGCAAAATGTGTTTGCCTACATCAATAATTAGCTCATCAAAGCTATGAGAATTTAGTAGAGCCTCATTTAATTAAAGGCCTAATTAAATGACTTAGATATGATACTTAATTTTGCATATTAATGTTGTAGATCACCATGTCATCTAACACGACACACCCCTCAACTTGCGATCTGCCCTTGAGAAAGACAAGCTCAATGGAGCTAACTTTCTAGGCGGTATAGGAACTTGAGGATTATCCTCAAGCAAGAACGTAAAGTATGTCCTAGAGCGGTCTATCCTGAAACACCGCCCTCTGTAATCGTCTTGAAAAGGATGCTTATAAGAAGCATCAAGATGGCGCATTAGATGTGTCATGTCTTATGTTTGCCACCATGAACTCGAGCTTGAAGCAACATGAGAACATGGATGCCTATGATATGGTTGAGCATTTGAAACAACTATATCAAGGACAAGGGCACGCAGCGTTTTGAAGTGTCTAAGGCTCTTTTTGCATGCAAGATGCAGAAGGAACACTGTAGGAACTCACGTACTTAAAATGATTGGGTACGTTGAGAACCTTGAAAGACTAGGTTTTCCATTGATCCAATAATTGGCAACCGATGTTATCCTGCAATCGTTGCCGGAAGCATATAATCAATTCGTCATGAATTATAACATGAATGAAATTGATAAACCTTTGCCTGAGATTCTCAGCATGTTAAGAACTGCTGAACCGAATCTCAAAAAGAAAGTTAGTAATGTACTAATGGTCAAGAAGGGCAAAGGTAAGCGCAAAGGCAAGGGTAAGACCCAAGCCAAAGGCAAGGCCAATTCATCCACTTCAAAGGCTAAAGGTAAAGTACCTAAGGAAGGGGATTGTTTCCATTGGTGAGATCTGGACCTGAGGCAGGCAAAGTCTACCTTGAGGAAGTAAAGAATAAAAGAAGTGGGACTTCTGCCTCAGGTATACATGTTATAGAAGTTAATCTATCTATTTCTTCTACATGGGTATTAGATACCGGATGTGCATCTCACATTTGTACTAATGTGCAGGGATTGAGAAATAGTAGACTAATGGCGAAGTGGACCTACGAGTAGGCAATGGCGCAAAAGTTGCTGCTGTAGCTGTAGGAACATATTCTTTGTCTTTGCCCACTGGGCTTATCTTAGAACTAGAGGAGTGCTTTTATGTACCTGCATTAACAAAGAACATAATTTCTGTATCTTGTTTAGACAAGAAAAACTTTTCTTTTATAATAAAGGACAAATGTTGTTCCATTTATTTAAATGAAATGTTCTATTGTAATGCACCACTTATGAATAGTCTCTATGTTCTAGATTTAGAAAACCCAATTTATAACGTAAATACCAAACGGTTTAAATCGAATGATTTGAACCAAACATATCTCTGGCACTGTCGCCTAGGTCACATAAATGAAAAACGCATATCCCAACTCCATAAAGATGGATTATTGGACTCATTTGATTTTGAATCATATGAGGTATGCGAATCTTGTCTTTTAGGAAAGATGACTAAAACTCCATTTAGTGGACATGGCGAGAGAGCTTGTTAGGACTCATACATACTGATGTATGTGGCCCTTTCAATGTCGAAGCCAGAGGAGGCTATAAGTACTTTATTACTTTCACTGATGATATGAGTAGATTTGGCTACTTATATTTGATGAGACATAAGTCAGAATCCTTTGAAAAGTTCAAAGAATTCAAGAATGAAGTACAAAACCAACTTGGTAAGCGTATTAAGCTACTTCGATCAGATCGAGGTGGTGAATACCTTAGTCAAGAGTTTCGTGATCACCTGGCTGAGTGTGGGATAATATCCCAACTCACTCCACCTGGAACACCACAATGGAATGGTGTATCTGAGAAAAGAAATCGTACTCTATTAGATATAGTACGATCAATGATGAGCCAGACTGATCTACCTACTTCCTTTTGGGGTTTAGCTCTAGAGACAGCCGCTTTCACACTTAATTGCGTCCCATCAAAAGCCATAGAAAAGACACCATATACGTTATGGACTGGGAATAGTCCCAAAATGACATTTATAAAGATTTGGGTTTTTGAATCTTATGTTATATGTCAAGTCTCAGATAAACTAGGACCCAAATCGGATAAGTGTTATTTTGTAGGATATCCCAAGGAAACTAAGGGATATTACTTTTACAATCCCACACTTGGCAAGGTGTTTGTTTTAAAATCTTTGTCTTTCTAGAAAGAGAATTTATTTCTAGAAAAACTAGTGGGAGTAAAATTCATCTTGAAGAAATTCAAGATGAAGATAACACTAAGGCTTCGATGGAAAATGAACAGGCACCACAAAGTGTTGTGGATGAGGAAATTGTTGCCCAAAGAGTTGTGGAGCAAACACCTGTTCATGTAGACCAACCTCTTCGTAGATCTGATAGGATCCGTCGTCAACCCGAGAGATATTCTTTTCTCTTGGTGACAACGGTGAAGTATTGCTTGTCGATCTTGACGAGCCTACATCCTATCAAGAAGCTATGATGAGCCCAGATTCCGAGAAATGGCTAGAGGCCATGAGATCCGAAATGGAATCCGTGTACACTAACCAAGTATGGACTTTGGTTGATCCACCTGAAGGGTTAAAACCCATTGGGTGTAAGTGAGTCTTTAAAGTAAAGACTGACATGGATGGTAATAAGCATACCTATAAAGGTAGATTGGTGGCTAAAGGATTCAAACAAATTCATGGTATTGACTATGATGAAACCTTTTCACCAGTTGCGATGCTTAAATCCATTCGGATCATACTTGCTATTGCAGCCTACCACGATTATGAGATCTGGCAGATGGATGTCAAAACCGCTTTTTTGAATGGAAAGCTACTCGAGGATGTGTACATGACACAGCCTGAGGGTTTTGAAGATCCAGAGCATCCTGGAAAGGTATGTAAACTGCAAAGGTCCATTTATGGACTAAAGCAAGCCTCTCGAAGCTGGAATCTTCGATTCGATGATGCAATCAAGGAGTTTGGTTTCATCAAGAATGAAGATGAACCTTGTGTCTACAAGAGAAATAGTGGGAGCACAGTTGTATTTCTTGTCTTGTATGTAGATGACATACTTCTCATCGGAAATGATATTCCCTCACTCCAGTCTGTGAAGATGTGGTTAGGGAATTGTTTCTCGATGAAAGACTTAGGTGAAGCTGCCTATATTTTAGGCATCAAGATCTATAGAGATAGATCTAAGAGATTACTTGGCCTAAGTCAGAGTACATACATTGATAAAGTGCTAGATCGTTTTGCTATGCAAAATTCCAAGAAAGGATTTTTGCCTTTATCACATGGTGTGAGTATTTCGAAGACTCAATGTCCCTCTTCTAAGGAGGAGAGAGATCGCATGGATAAGATCCCTTATACATCTGCTATAGGGTCTATCATGAACGCCATGCTTTGTACTCGTCCTGACGTCTCGTATGCTTTGAGCATGACGAGTAGATACCAGTCGGATCCAGGTGAAAGTTGTTGGTGCAACAATGCTCCAAGCATTTATATGTTTTGATGTTTGGCTAATCATCTAAGTTAGGTAATATCTTGTGATCTAATTACGAATGTGTTTAAGTGACAGGGAAATCCAAGGATGAAGACTTGGTAAAAGGAAGTCCAAGTATGATCTTGGCAAAGGAAGTCCAAGGGATGGACTTGGCGGCATAAGACCAAGCTTGTAGTCTTGGCAGCATAAAGTCCAAAGTGAACCTTGGCAAAGGAAGTCCAAAGTAAAGTCTTGGCAGCATAAGTCCAAGCTTGTAGTCTTGGCGGCGTAAAGTCCAAGCATTTGGCAACCCAAGACATAACGAAACCGAAGGAAGCTCTTGGAAGCAAAGCGCAAAGGATGAACAAGTCGCGGACTCGGAGGGATCCTGAAGGCGCAAGGCTTATTAAGGAGCTAGAAGGTTGAGTCTAGGTCTAGGGTATAAAATCAAGTATGAATTACTCATACTTGATGAGTATCGATCGGATCGATGTATCGATCGGCAGTCAGCGTTCGGAGTCGGTGAAACCACGACCATCGATCGCGCCTTGGTCGAAGCAATCGTGATCGCGATCGATCGCCGCCAAGGGCATCGATCGGTGATCGATCAAGGGAAATATCGCCCGCAGAATGCGGTCTCACTCATCGCCTTGATCACTCGGTCGATCACCCCATCGATCGTGATGGAGGGATCCGATCGTGATCACTGGCCGTTGGAGTGTAGCTCTGAATCTCGAGATCGCGTTTAAGTCGTTAGCCGATCGTGATGGCATGCATCGATCGTGATCGGCGCCAACGGGAAAAACAGCCCCTCTTCTATAAAAAGGGGTCATGGGGAGCTTGGTGAAGCTAGTGCTCTTGCTCCTAACTATACTCTCGTGCTCACCAAGCCTTCCAAGTGTTTTTAGTGATTTAAATCCTCCTCTTCTCTTGTTCTTGATCATCCATCATTGTAAAAAAGAGGAGAGCATTGTAAGAAAGGTTTCTCCACCTTGGTTCATCTAAAGGAGGTTCTAGTGAAGGTTGATTAGGGCTAATCCACCTTACGGATTGCCGTGGAGTAGGAGCGTCATCTCCGAACCACGTACATCGGGTGTTAGCTTTGTTCTTGCTTTGATTTGTGTTTATATTTTGTATTGCTTCCGCTAACATTTTTTGTAGAAAAGAAGAAAGGCTAATCACCCCCCCTCTAGCCATTCCAAGGGTCCTAACAAGTGGTATCAGAGCCAGGTTAGCTTGGAAGATCTCACCATCAACCAAGACATCAATGGCTCTTCAAGAGGGATATAGCATCGCCAAGCCACCGCTATTTGATGGGAGTCACTTTGCGTATTGGAAAGGTAGGATGAAGTACTATCTTATGAGTAATATTGAAATTTGGCATAGTGTTGTAGATGGCTTCGAGGAACCGGTGGATGAACATGGACATCCTATTCCAAGCAAGGATTGGACAAGAGAAATAAACAAGAAATTTGAATCAAATGCAAAGGCCGTCCTCACCATCCAATGCGGCGTCACAATGGAGCAACTCAACAAGGTGGGGCCTTTTGAATCCGCCAAGGAGCTATGGGAAAAGCTCATTGAGCTAAATGAAGGTTCCAAGGAATCAAAGAGGGCCAAGAAGGACCTATTAATTGGACAACTTCAAGCCTTCCAAATGAAGATGCATGAAACCGTAAGTCAAATGCATGGAAGGTTCAAGGAAATTGTAAACGGACTCCATATCATAGGTGAGCGAGTTGATAACCGGGATTTGGTAAGGTATATTTTACAAGCATTTCCTAGAAATTCTTTATGGACTTCAATAGTTGATGTCATTAAGGTAACTAGGGATTTATCTCAAATTAAAATTGATGAATTATTTTGTGAGTTTGAATTATATGAGCAAACTAACATGTCCTCTAAGGAAAAGGGTTTAACTCTATTTGTTGAAAAGAAGGACAAGAAAGAAAAGAAGAAGAAGGAAAGAAAAGAAGCATCATCATCATCCGAGTCGGAGGATGAGTCAAGTAGCGATGGGGACTCATCTAGTGAAATGGCAAATTTCGTCAAGAAGCTTTATAGAAAGTCAAGAGAGTTCAAGAATAGAGAAGCAAGGAAGGGGTCTCATTCCTCAAAAGGTAAATTTAATGGTAATTCAAGTTTTAGTAATAATGTGATTTGCCATGCTTGCAATAAGAAGGGGCATATAAAGCCAAATTGCCCGGAGCTAAAGAAGAAGGAGGAAAAGGAAAAGAAAAAGAAGGACAAGAAGGAAAAGAAGAAGGAGGCCATGATGGCTCAAACCACATGGGACACACCAAGTGTTGAAGACTCTTCATCCGATGATGAGCTTTGCCACATCACACGCCATGTGGCACTCATGGCATTAGAAGATGATTCCGGCACATCAAGTCAAGAAGACTCTTCAAGTGACGAATCGTCATCTAGTGACGATGAGGTAATGAATTCTCCCAAGGTTATGCTTCTCTATAAATCAATTGCTTATCTTAAAGAAGCTCTAGATAAGTCAAAATCTAAGGTTAAGAGCATGAAGGTAGAACTAAAGGCCATTAGGAATGAAAAGCCTTCACATATTGACTCTTGCATGCTTAGGGAAGAAAATGACAAACTTAAGGATGAGGTTAGTGACTTGAAAGCATGTTTAGAAAAATTTTCAAATGGCTCAAAGTGTCTTGATATGATTCTTAGTAGACAAAGAGGTTTATAACAAGGCGGGTTAGGATATAAGCCAAAAGAAAAAGAAGTTGCTTATATTTCATTAATTAATAGGAAAGCAACCATTAAGGGTAAGGTTAAGAAAGCTTGGGTACCTAAGAAGTTTTTACTTAATGTTACCGGTCCAAATATTTGGGTACCAAAAGCTTGTGTTTTTCATGTGATTTAGGTAGGAGAGTGAGGTATGTGGATTGTGGATAGCGGTTGCTCAACACATATGACCGGGGATGTGAGCAAGTTCTCCACAATTAAATATGTGAAGAAGGGAGCGGTGTCCTTTGGGAATAGTGGAAAACTCAAGATATTAGGTAGAGGTACAATTGAGGTATCCCTCAAAATTGTTATTCACAAAGTATTGCTAGTTGAAAATATGAAATTTAATTTATTAAGTGTTAGTCAACTTTGTGATGCAAACTATCATGTCTCTTTTGAATCCTCAAAATGCATGATTAGACACAAAGATTTAAATGATTGTATGTTAGTTGGATATAGGAAATCAAACATCTATTATGTTGATCTTTCATATGCTTCTAACATTTCTACTAAGTGTTTTGTTGCAAAAGAAGAGGAAAGTTGGCTATGGCATAGAAGATTGGGGCATATCAACATGAAAACATAGCCAAGGTAGCCAAGATGGAGTTGGTCAAAGGGCTACCAAAGATCAAGTATGTCAAGAACAAATTGTGTGATGCATGCCAAGAAGGAAAACAAACAAAGGCATCACACAAAGGTAAAACCCTAACCAATACTTCTTTACCATTAGAATTATTGCATCTTGACTTATTTGATTGCCATAGTACTCCATCTTTAAATGGTAATAAATATTGTTTGGTTATAGTAGATGATTTTTCTAGGTATACTTGGGTCTATTTTATGAAACATAAGGATGATACCTTAGAAATAATCATAGGATTTAGTAAAAGGGTTGAAAATGAAAAGAGTCTCAAAATCAACCGGATCCGTAGTGATCATGGTGGTGAATTTGAAAATCTAAAATTTTCACAATTTTGTTTAGAGCAAGGGTACAAGCATGAGTTCTCTTGTCCTAGAACACCCCAACAAAATGGGGTGGTGGAAAGGAGAAATCGTGCCCTACAAGAGGCGGCTAGGACTATGCTTAATGCATATTCTCTACCTAGCTACTTGTGGGCGGAAGCGGTTAATACCGCTTGCTATATCCAAAATAGGGTTCAAATCCATAGGTTTTTAGGAAAAACACCATTTGAATTATGGAATGGGACTATACCCACAATTCATTATTTCAAAGTCTTTGGGTGTAAAGTTTATATTCTAAACACCAAAGATAACTTAGGAAAATTTGAATCAAAAGCGGATGAGGGAATCCTAGTTGGATACTCATCCACAAGTAGAGGGTATAGAGTCTACAATAAGAGAACCAAAGGGATTGAGGAGTCTTCCAATGTTCAATTTGATGAAACTACTAGTACCTACCCTAGAAAGTCCTCCATTGATAAGGATATTAATGACAATAATCAAGACATTACCCAAAAACTTCAAAATTTGACCATTAGGGTAATGATCAAGGGAGGAAGAGGAGACTCGATGATGAAAGAAGGGTGGAAGATAACAATAATCAAATTGAAACCCCTTCTAGAAACCTAAGAATTCATCAAGATCATCCACTTGACCAAGTAATAGGAGATCTATCTCAAGGAGTAAGAACTAGGTCATTTCATAGACCTCCTACTAGTCAAGTGGCTCTTATCTCACAAATTGAGCCCAAGTCGATCAATGATGCATTACATGATCCGGATTGGATTTTGGCAATGCAAGATGAATTGGCTCAATTTGAGAGAAGTCAAGTGTGGGAATTAGTACCTAGACCCAATGATAGCACCATAATTACTACAAGGTGGGTCTTTAGGAATAAGCTAGATGATCAAGGAAATATCACTAGAAATAAAGCTAGGTTGGTTGCTAGGGGATTCAATCAAGTTGAGGGGCTTGACTATGATGAGACTTATGCCCCGGTTGCAAGGTTAGAATCTATTAGGATTCTCTTAGGGTATGCTTCCTACATGGGATTTAAACTTTACCAAATGGATGTTAAATCGGCATTCTTAAATGGTTTTATTAAGGAGGAAGTATATGTAGAGCAACCACCCGGATTTGAGAACATAGATTATCCAAATCATGTATGTAAGCTTAGGAAAGCATTATATGGGTTAAAACAAGCTCCCGGGGCATGGTATGAAAGATTGTCATCCTTCTTGATTTCTAAGGATTTTAGAAGAGGTCAAGTAGATCAAACTTTGTTTATAAAGTCAACATTAAAAGATATATTCATAGCCCAAGTATATGTTGATGATATCATCTTTGGGTCAACAAATGATGATCTTCTTCAAGACTTTATAAAAAATATGGAAAATGAATTTGAAATGAGTTTGGTTGGAGAGCTTACCTTTTTCCTAGGCTTACAAGTCAAACAAACCAATGAGGGTATTCATATTTATCAAACCAAATATGCAAATGAAATGATCAAGAAATTTGGTTTGGAAAATGCCAAAATTGTAACCACTCCTATGGCCACTAGCACTAGGATAGATAGTGATCATGAAGGTAAATCAATTGATCTTAAACTCTATAGGAGTATGATTGGTAGCTTACTATACCTAACCGCTAGTAGACCCGACATTTTATTTGCAGTAGGTATGTGTGAAAGATACCAATCTTGTGCCAAAGAATCACATTTGGTAGCCGTCAAAAGAATATTAAGGTATATTAAAGGCACCCTAAATGTAGGACTTTGGTATCCTAGGACTAGGTCATTTGAATTACTTGGTTATACCGATTCCGATTATGCCGGGTGCAAATTGGATAGGAAAAGTACTAGTGGTGGATGTCAATTTCTTGGGTCCTCCCTAGTCAGTTGGAGTAGTAGGAAGCAACATTGTGTTGCTTTATCAACCACCGAAGCCGAATATGTGGCTATGGGTGGTTGTGTAGCTCAATTACTTTGGATGAGGCATACTCTTGTGGACTATGAGCTACACTACTCTAACATTAAAGTTTATTGTGATAATGTGAGTACCATCAACTTGACCAAAAATCCGGTACATCACTCTAGGACCAAGCACATTGAAGTGAAGCATCACTTCATAAGAGATCATGTGGCAAGAGGGGACATTGAACTTAATTATGTAGAATCTAAGTCCAACCTTGCCGATATCTTCACCAAAGCTCTTCCCGAAAATGAATTTTCATCTTTAAGGAGAGAGCTTGGTATGTGCTTTGTAGAGTAACATTCTAGGTTTGCATGATCCCATGTTTATATGTTATCTTTATACCTTGATACATCTCACAAAAAGCCTTAAGAAACCTTGATTTCTGTATTGAAACACTTAGAACCATGTGAGATAATAGGGAAGGTGTACTTGGCTCATCATGCTTGTTATGATGCATTACTATGAGTCAATGACACACCTAGAGACATAAATACCTTATGGACCAACCATTGGGAAGGCTTGTATTCAAGTAATGAGTACATAGCTCTAAGAACATGGTTGGAAATTCCAAATCATATATATTTTAAACTATCTTCATTATATTTTGGAAAACAGTTTTCAAGTGAATCACAAAAGTGATACAAAGGTTGAAAATTCTTTAGAACTTTTGTAAGTTTCCAAATTTGTATCAATATTGAAATCTGGAAAACATATATTTTTCAAATTATTTTTCCTTAATAAAATATGATTTCAGAAATGTGCAAAATTTCGTGATTTTTCGAGATTTCTGAATTTCTACGATTAAATGAAAAGGTCGAATTTCGATTAGCGAGTGTTGATCCGGTTCAGTCAATCGATGATACATCGGGTTTTTTCTGATAATAAGCTCCATTTTCTGATATTTGGTGTATTTTTGATGTCCTAACACTCTAGTATGATAATATTGCGTATAAACGAGTTTTAGGACTGCTTAATACAGTTGTTTAGGAGGAGTTTCAATAAATTCTATCCTTTTATCCCCAAAACCATTGTTGGTGCAAAGTTAGGAGTTAACTTTTGAATTTTAGATTATGCTTTGCTTTAAATGTAATTTACATCCTATCTTGGATTAAGGGGGAGCTTAATTTCAATCTAATACCTTAGTCCAAGATCCAACATTCTTAATTCTTTCATCCTTCTCTTTTTGATGTATGTCAAAGGGGGAGAAGGAATGCTTAATTTAGATGATTATGTGTGTATCTTTAAAGACCTAACTTAAATGATTGTCAAACATCAAAAAGGGGGAGATTGTTGGTGCAACAATGCTCCAAGCATTTATATGTTTTGATGTTTGGCTAATCATCTAAGTTAGGCAATATCTTGTGATCTAATTACGAATGTGTTTAAGTGACAGGGAAATCCAAGGATGAAGACTTGGTAAAAGGAAGTCCAAGTATGATCTTGGCAAAGGAAGTCCAAGGGATGGACTTGCATAAAGACCAAGCTTGTAGTCTTGGCGATAAAGTCCAAAGTGAACCTTGGCAAAGGAAGTCCAAAGTAAAGTCTTGGCAAGATAAGTCCAAGCTTGTAGTCTTGGCGGCGTAAAGTCCAAGCATTTGGCAACCCAAGACATGACGAAACCGAAGGAAGCTCTTGGAAGCAAAGCGCAAAGGATGAACAAGTCGCGGACTCGGAGGGATCCTGAAGGCGCAAGGCTTATTAAGGAGCTAGAAGGTTGAGTCTAGGTCTAGGGTATAAAATCAAGTATGAATTACTCATACTTGATGAGTATCAGTCGACTAATACGATGTATCACCGACCGGTCAGCGTCGACCGAGTCGGTGAAACTCGACCATCGAGATCGCTTTGGTCGAAATCGATCGATCGCGATCACCGATCGCCAAGGCATCACCGACCGATTAAGGGAAATATCGCCATTGCACGCGCCTCACTCACTCATTGCGCTTGATCACTGATCGATCACCCCATCACCGATCGATGGAGGGATTAGTCGTGATCACTGGCCGTTGGAAATTGGCTCGAATCTTCGCGGAGATCGCTGTGTCGTTGCTGGCAGCGACGACCGATGGCATGCATCGACCGATCGACGCCAACGGAAAAACAACCACTCTTCTATAAAAAGGGGCCATGGGGAGCTTGGTGAAGCTAGTGCTCTTGCTCCTAACTATACTCTCGTGCTCACCAAGCCTTCCAAGTGTTTTTAGTGATTTAAATCCTCCTCTTCTCTTGTTCTTGATCATCCATCATTGTAAAGAAGAGGAGAGCATTGTAAGAAAGGTTTCTCCACCTTGGTTCATCCAAAGGAGGTTCTAGTGAAGGTTGATTAGGGCTAATCCACCTTACGGATTACCGTGGAGTAGGAGCGTCATCTCCGAACCACGTACATCGGGTGTTAGCTTTGTTCTTGCTTTGATTTGTGTTTATATTTTGTATTGCTTCCGCTAACATTTTTTGTAGAAAAGAAGAAAGGCTAATCACCCTCCCCTCTAGCCATTCCAAGGGTCCTAACAAAAGTCACTGGATAGCAGTCAAAAATATTCTTAAATACTTACGAAGAATGAAAGAATATTTCCTGATATTTTGAGGCAATGAGGAGCTAACTGTAAAGGGTTACAGTGATGCAAGCTTCCAAACAGACAAGGATGACTATAGATCGCAATCGGGGTACGTGTTTTGCCTGAATGGTGGAGCCGTGAGTCGGAAGAGTTCAAGCAGACACGCTTGTCGATTCTACAATGGCGAGTATATTGTCGCATGATGCAAAGAAAGGAGGTCGTTGGCTCCGCAAGTTCATCAGTGAACTTGGGGTAGTTCCTAGCATTGCAGATCCAATAGACCTCTATTGTGACAACAATGGGGCTATTGCATAGGCTAAGGAACCTCGATCACATTAGCGGACCAAACACATACTGCGGCGCTTCCATCTCATTCGAGAGATCATCGATAGAGGAGATGTGAGGATATGCAGAGTACGATGTAAGCCAACATCGCAGATCCATCGACCAAGGCTTTGCACAGAGGAAGCATGATGGTCACACTAGGTCACTAGGTATTAGATATCATAGTGATTGGTACTAGTGCTAGTGGGAGATTGTTAGTTATAGCCCTAGAACCAATCATGTGATGGTCGAATAGGAACATTTAGCAATACGTAACTGGAACGGCAAAGGATTGGTTATTATATATTTACGTCTTGCTTGTGCTAAATTAAATATATAATAATGCCCTAGAAAAGTAGGTTCTTATCTACACACATCAATTGGCGAGAATTGATTATGAGAGGTCAGAGAGAACACTTTCCTAAATGTTCCTAGTCAAGTATTAATATGCAAGGGCAATATTAATACATAAAGACTAGCATGTAGGTCAATTGATGACTTGATCTCACAAGTCATGGATATATGATATCAAGTTGACACATGGGTATATATTAGAGAATATATACTGAACTAACCCGCCATGAGAAAGTTTCATGGATCGTCATATGAGTGTCATAAACTTTCTCATGTGACTATTGGTATGAATAGTCCTCAAACCTGAAGTCACTACGGTTCCCTACATAAGGAGTTATGTACTTTGGTATCGTCAAACGTCACCCGTAACCGGGTGGACCATAAAGGCGATTACTGGGTATATAACAAATTATGCGGAGGGATGTGAGTGATGTAGATGGGATCTATCCCTCCCATATGACGGGAGTGATATCTGTGGGCCCCTTGATTGAGTAGAACTACTAAAACGCATGGTCATGCTCGAATGAGTCAATATGAGATATTGAGCTCATTTGTTTGAGTTAGTTTACTCAGGGATCAAGAAACACATAGATTGATTGAGGATGACACGGTCTATGCCTCATTGGTCAATCTGATATCAAGGATAGAAGGACACGGTCATTCATTATAGTAGTCACGGAAAGGTTAGTCGGATCTTGACTTATTTCGTAACTTGGGTAGCAATGATGTATTGCTAGATGCCTCTCATTGCTTGTGTATCTAAAAGAGTTTAGATCCACTGCCAACGTTATGAGAGCCTATAGGGTCACACACAAAGAGCATGATGATTAGAAGAATTAATGCATTCTAGTTTGACTAGAATAATTTGGGAATAAGCTTAAGTACAAAATGGTTTTTGGACTTTAAGCTTAATGAGAATTTTAGCTTATTGATTTAATGAGATTAATTCAATATGCTAAGCTTAATTGATTTAATAAGATTAACTCAATATGTTACCTTATTGATTTAATGAAATTAATTCAATATGATAACATAAGCTTATTGAATTAATAAGATTAATTCAATATCCATGAATGCCACATAAGCATGCCACCTAAGCATGCCACATAAGCATGCCACCTAAGCTTGATGAGGTGGAAGGAGACAAAGGGTTTTGACCTTTGGATTTCCCCCACATGTGGTCGGCCAAACAAGGAGTGTAACTCCTTGTTTGATTATATTTCAATGCAATTGATTGCATTAAATGTTATAGGAGGTGAAAGGTTTTTCAATCCTATAAAACACCCCATGGGGTGGCCGGCCAAGCTTGGTGGATTGGTTGAAGCTTGAGGCTTGGAGAGAGCTTGGTGGTGAGAGCATTTGGTTGTGTGGTTTTTGTGAGTGTAGCAAGAAGAGTAGTCTTCTTCTTCCTTTCTCTTTTTCCCTACTTTCCTCTCCTTTAGGGACTTCTCTAGCAAGAAGTAAAGGAGAGCTCTTCTAGTTTCTTTTGTGAGACAAGAGCTTGCTCGTGTGGATACATATAGAGGCATGGACATTTGAACGTGCTAAAAGATCCAACAAACCCAAGGAGAAGTGGGATTACAAAGGGCACGCAACAAAGGTAATATTCTCCTATAAGATAGGTTTTGAGAAATTTATTTTTGTACGAGGTTTTCTTTCGCAAGGATCACTTGGAAGGGATCCTAATTTTCCGTTGCGCATATGCTATTTTGCATACGAGATCCCAACATCAAGGAGGTAGTCAACGGACTACATGTGATAGGTGAGAAGGTCGACAACTGAGACCTCGTGAGGTATGTACTCCAAGCCTTCCCTAGAACTACCTTATGGGCTTCAATGGTAGATGCCTATAAGGTCTCTAGGGATCTTTCTTTGGTTAAATTAGATGAGTTATTTTGTGAATTTGAGTTGCACGAGCAAGCTAACATTTCATCCAAAGAGAAAGGTATATCTCTTTTGTAGGAAAGAAGGACAAGAAGAAGAAGGAGAAGAAAGAAGTGTCTTCCTCATCTGAATCCGAGGAAGATTCATCTAGTAGTGAAGATGAGCTATCGACAAGCGAGGTAGCTCATTATGTCAAAAAGTTTTGTGGGAGGTCAAGGAAACTCACCAAGAAGGATGTGAGGAGGATGTTCCAATCCTCCAAAGGTAAAACCTCAACTAGTTCAATTCCCTCATCTAATGTAACTTGTTATGGTTGCAACAAGAAAGGGCACATCAAGTCAAATTGCCCGGAACTAAAGAAGAAGGAGGAGAAAGAAAAGAAGCATAAGGAGAAGAAGGAAAAGAAGGAGAAAAAGAAGAAGAAGGCAATCGTGGCTTAAACATGGGACACATTAAGCATAGAGGACTCTTCCGATGATGAAGAAGTGTGTCATGCCACCCGGAACCCAGCTCTCATGACCTTGGAGGAGGAAGCCGGAAGCTCAAGTGAGGAGTCTTCATCCTCTTCTTCAAGCGACGAATCATCAAGTGATGATGAGGTAAGCAACTCCCCTAGGGTAGATTTACTTTACAAAACCATTGCTTTCCTTCAAAATTCTCTAAATAGATCAAAAACTAGGATTAAGGACTTAAAAGTAGAAATTAAGGCACTTAAGAATGTAGAATCTTTTTGTGATGATACATGTACACTTAGAGATGAAAATGATGAATTAAGAAAAGAAATAGGTGAACTAAGAGCATGCTTAGAAAAATTTACAAATGGCTCTAAGTACCTAGATATGCTAATTAAAGATCAAAGGGCTATTTACAACAAGGCCGGAATAGAATATAGGCCTAAAGAAAAGGAGGTAGCATTTACATCTCTTGTTAGTAGAAAATCCACCGTTAAGAACAAGGGTAGAAAGGCTTGGGTCCCTAAGAAGTTTTTGATTGATGCTAGTGGTCCCAAAATTTGGGTACCTAAGGCTTGCATTTTTCATGTTGTATAGGTAGAAGAACCAAGCTTATGGATTGTTGATAGTCGGTGCTCAAAACACATGACCGGTGATAAGAGAAAATTTTCCACAATCAATCACACTAGCAAGGGGAAGGTGTCTTTTGGAAATAGTGGCAAACTTAAGATTCTAGGAAAAGGCACAATTGAGGTATCTCCTAATCTTGCCATTCATAAAGTGTTGTTAGTTAAAAATATGAAATTTAATTTACTTAGTGTGAGTCAACTATGTGATGCAAATTTTGATGTTCAATTTGACTCTTCAAAATGTTTCATAAGACACAAAACTTTAAATGATTGCATGCTAGTAGGTTTTAGGAAATCAAATATATATTATGTTGATTTATCCTATGCTACTAATGCTTCTACTAAGTGTCTTGTTGCAAAAGAAGAAGAAAGTTGGCTTTGGCATAGGAGGCTAGGGCACACAAACATGAAGAACATAGCCAAAATGAAGTTAGTCAAAGGGTTGCCAAAAGTCAAGTTTCTCAAGGACAAAATGTGTGATGCATGCCAAGAAGGGAAACAATCAAAAATATCACACAAAAGTAAAACTTTACTTAGTACCGCTTTACCTTTAGAATTATTGCATATGGACTTATTTGATTGTCATAGTACCCCTTCCATGATTGGTAGTAAATATTGCTTAGTGTTAGGGCAATCAACCCGTGATATGGTTTTGATGTGTGTGGCAAAGGGTTTAAGTTAGGTTGTTATTGTGATTTGATATGTGCGTTGGAGTCTTGCAGGACTTAGTAATTCGCACATGGAGCCTTGGCGAGTTTCACATCTCATGACTCGGTCCTTGAGTCGGTGAAGGATGGCTTTGCGGAAGTCGTGCGCTTGGAGCATCTGAGGGACCGCCGGACGAGGAGCTTGGAGTGAAGCCGGAGGAAGTAAACTTCAGGGCAAGACGCGAAGGATGGCGCTGCAGAGCTGTGTGCTTGGCGCATCCGAGGGACGTGGCCAGACGAAGACAACTTCGAAGGCGAGGGACTCCGAGGGATGAGAGTGAGCGAATGTAACCCGAGAAGGGGTAGTGCTCTTAGGTGAAACTTGGCTATTTGGCTAAGTGTCAGATGAGATTTCCCGACATCAGTCGACTGCCATGGAATGACAATCATTGCTCTAATCGAGCGGGTTCGATTGGTATCTCGATGGGTTTTTGGCCCTGATCGCTATATATTGGCGGTCATTGCCAAGACCATCGATCGCTATATGGCGATGGTCGATTAGTCGAGAGGGTTTGAGCACAGAACCTCTGTGTAGCCGGTGAGCGGTCGACTACGAGGCATCATGATGGATACATCGATCGCCAAGGGCGATCGGTGGCGGCCAATGGGAAGAAATCAGCCCTCTCTATAAAAAGAGAGGGTGTGGGTTTTTGGATGGCTAATGCTTAAGTCCTAAACGATCATCCAAGTGCCCCCACAAGCTTTCAACTCCTTCTCCTAGTTTTCTTTCACATTTATTGTAAGAAGGAGTGTTTGGGTTGTAAGAAGGTTTACCTCCACCTTGCATTGGCTAAAGGGAGAGACCAATAGTGAATTGGTTGTGGAGTGATTCACCGTGGACAAATCAAACCGTGGATTAGCGGCGAGGTTGTGAATCACGTTATATTTCGGTGTTAGCATTGTTTAGTATCTTGCTTGTCTTTATTATTGTTCGTTTGTATTTTCCGTTGCGCTAATATTATTTGTAGACAAGAGAATTCCACCATCGAACGAAAGAGGGCTATTCACCCCCCTCTAGTCGGCCAACACATACACATCGATCGACCCTACAAGTGGTATCAGAGCCGAGGAAAGCTTGTCGAGGACTAACTGCCACAACAAGCACATTCAAGAATTGTCGGCTTGAACATTCATCCACCGAAGTTTGAAGGAGAATTCTCTTGGTGGGAAAAGAGAATGGAGGTATTTTTCGAAACCGATTTCGAAATTCTTTTAATTATGGAAAACGGTTTTGAAATGCCTAGGGATGAAGAAGGGGAGCCATTGGAAAAATCAATGTGGAGCAAGAGGCAAAGGGAAGAGTACTTGGCAAACTCAAAAGCCAAACATCACCTCTGCAATGTACTCCCCCAACAAGAAGTAAACCGGATAGGAGAGTGTGCTAGTGCCAAGGAGATGTGGGAGAAACTAATAGAGATTCATGAAGGCACATCCGAGGCGAAACTAGCAAGGAGAGATGTCCTTCGCTCCCAATTATCCAATATCAAACTCGAAAAGGGAGAGAAGGTAAAATCCCTACACTCTAGATTTAAAGAAATTCTAACCGGTTTGACAAGTGTAGGTGAAAAACTCTCCAACTGGGATATGGTAATGAAGGTCATAGATGTCTTTCCCCGGTCCTCAAGATGGAGTTCTATGGTGGACTCCTTCTACATCTCCAAGAATTTGGAAGTAAGCACCTTGGAGGAGTTCTTCTCAACTATGGAGCTCCACGAAACAAGGCTCGAAGGAATAGTAGAAGAGCCAAGGTTTCAACCTTCAAGAGGAGTAGCCTTGATGGCTAACAAAGGGAAGAAGAAGATGGAGAACCCCTCCTCCTCCGATGAAGCATCCTCATCCTCCTCCATGGATATCACGGAAGAAGCTTACATGGTAAGGAAGGTAAGACTTGCTTTAAAAAATTTTAAATTTAATAAATCTAATGATAGGAGGAGAAGACCAAGGGGGAAGGTGATTTGTTATAATTGCCAAGGAGAGGGACACATAAGGGACAATTGTCCCCTCTTGAACAAGAGCAAAGAGGAGAAGAAAACGAAAGAAGAAAAGAAGAAGAAGAAGGGGAGCAAGAAGAAGGAAGAAGAGAAGAAGGCCAAAGAAAAAGGGAAGGCCAAGGCACTAAAAGCAAGGACATGGGATGACCCCTCTTCATCATCTTCATCATCATCGGAAGAGGAGAATTCTTTTGTCACCAACTTAGCTTTGATGGCCTTTGACGATCTAGACTACTCCTCCACCGAAAATGAAGAATCAAGCATAAGTGAGGAGAGCTCTAGTGAAGGGGGAGCTTCTTCACCATCATCGGAATCGGAGGAAGATGACATGAAGACTATGGTAACGAACCTCTCACCAAGTAAAATAGTTTCCATGATTTCTAGTCTTACTAAGGATCTACTTAGGGCCAAAAAGAAAAATAAGAGCATGCTAGATCAAATTAAGGATTTAGAAAATAAGCTAGAAAAAGCATGCTTAATTAAATATTAATGATGATACTTCTTCTAGTCATGATAATGCATGCTCACATGAATATATGCCTTTCAATGTTAGTGATGCATGTATGGATGAAAATAGGGCTTTAAGGGAAAAGGTAGATCATTTGACCAAGTCCCTAGAAAAGTTTACAATATGCTCCAATACCCTTAACATGATAATTGGGAGCTAAAGAGCAAGCTTCAATAAGAAAGGCCTAGGATATAAAGAAAATAAAAATGAAAAGGCCTATAAATGTTTAATTGCTAGGGGTCAAGACAAAAAGAAGGTAATAGCTAGAAAATGGATCCCTAAGGAATTTTTAGTGAACCCCATAGGAAAGAATTTATTTTGGGTTCCTAAATCCATCCTTAAGGGTTAGGAAAACCCTAGGATAGTCAACCATATGGAATTTACCTATATCATATCTTTGGTTGACTTAGGATGGCGGGACAATATTTTTGAAATAGTGTTGGGTGATGATAATGCACCCATAAATAGATAAAGCAAGCTCTAGGTGATATTTTACTTCTTATCATGATGTAATACCTAATGCATGATCACAAATTGATGAATACAATTGTCTCATGATCATAATATGAAATTCATACATATATGTCTTTATGATCATGTGGGATGTTAGGATGATACTTAACCATGGGTAGAAATGCATGCAATTAAGGGTTAAGTATATACAAATACCTTTAGGATGCATCTCACACTCATCATAGGCTACCTTGATTGAAAACTTAGCATGAGTGAGATGTTAGGATGATACTCATGATCCACTAATGCCTATGGCATCTAGATGGTCATGTAAAGTGTCAAAATAGCAATAATAGACCAATCATGGGGAAGACTTATGTTTAATTCATAGACATATTATCCAAAGATCATGGTTGGATATTTCATATGTTTTCAAAATAATTTCTTACTTTAAAATCTGTGTGTTCATGTTTTGAAACAATTCAAACCAAAACTAGGTGTTAAATGTGATACTAACTTGATCAAAAACCTAGTTGTTTTTAAAGCTTTTAGATTTTTGGAAAATATTTGAAAATATAATGATTTTTCATGAAAAACTATTTTTTCTTGATAAATATACTTACAAAAAATGTGTTCCCCAAATTTCACTATTTTTTGAATTTTTTGGAATTTATAGTGCATTTCTGAATTTCGTCCAAAAAATCAGAAAAACTATCTTTACTTGTGCGATTAATTGCCATCTTGATAGCTTGATCGGTGATGATCTTGTCTGCGAGCATAGTAACCTGATTTTATCAGGATTTTAAGTGTTTTTGATTTTTGCTTCTCTCTAGACTTGATGTCATGCCATATAAACTTTGTTTAATCTTTTTGATGGTGTCAAAGGGGGAGAAAGATATATGTTTAAGTAAGGAGGAATGTATTTAGGGGGAGTTTCATGTATTAAGGGGGAGAATTACTAATCATGTTATTTACATGCTTTCTTTCCTTAATATTTTATCAAATATTTTTACCTAACTTAAACGGATTGCCACACATCAAAAAGGGGGAGATTGTTAGAGCAATCAACCCGTGATATGGTTTTGATGTGTGTGGCAAAGGGTTTAAGTTAGGTTGTTATTGTGATTTGATATGTGCACTGGAGTCTTACAGGACTTAGTAATTCGCACATGGAGCCTTGGCGAGTTTCACATCTCATGACTCGGTCCTTGAGTCGGTGAAGGATGGCTTTGCGGAAGTCGTGCGCTTGGAGCATCCAAGGGACCGTCGGACGAGGAGCTTGGAGTGAAGCCGGAGGAAGTAAACTTCAGGGTGAGACGCGAAGGATGGCACTGCAGAGCCGTGCGCAGCGCATCAGGGGCGTGGCGGACGAGACAACCAGCGAGGGACTCGAGGGATGAGTGGCCGAATGTAACCCGGGAAGGGGTAGTGCTCTTAGGTGAAACTTGGCCATTTGGCTAAGTGTCGGATGAGATTTCCGATATCGATCGATCGCCATGGAATGACGATGATCGCTCTGATCAAATGGGGTTCGATGTATCCGGTGATGGGTTTTGGCCCAAGCCGATCATTTATATATATTAGCGATCGCCAAGAACATCGATCGATCGTGCGTATGGCAGTAGTCGACTGGTCGAGAGGGTTTTGGGCACAGAACCTCTCGTAGTCGACTACGAGGCATCAGTCGACTGATGGATACATCAGTCGACTGACAAGGGTTCCATTGGACCACAACGGTCGGGATTTGACGTGTTCAGAGGCCGTTGTAGTGGCGGCAGTCGACTGCCAAGGGCAGCAGTCGACTGGTGGCGACGAACGGGAAGAAATCAGCCCTCGCTATAAAAAGAGAGGGTGTGGGCTTTTGGATGGCTAATGCTTAAGTCCTAAACGATGATCCAAGTGCCCCACAAGCTTTCAACTCCTTCTCCTAGTTTTCTTTCACATTTATTGTAAGAAGGAGTGTTTGGGTTGTAAGAAGGTTTATCTCCACCTTGCATTGGCTAAAGGGAGAGACCAATAGTGAATTGGTTGCGGAGTGATTCACCGTGGACGAATCAGACCATGGATTAGCGGTGAGGCCGTGAACTACATTATATTTCGGTGTTAGCATTGTTTAGTATCTTGCTTGTCTTTATTATTGTTCGTTTGTATTTTTCGTTGCACTAATATTATTTGTAGACAAGTGAATTCCACCATCGAACGAAAGAGGGCTATTCACCCCCCTCTTGCCGGCCAACACATACACATCGATCGACCCTACACTTAGTAATAGTAGATGATTTCTCTAGATTTACTTGGGTATTTTTCATGAAAAATAAGGATGAAACCCTAGGAATAATCATAGGATTTAGTAAGAGATTAGAGAATGAAAGAAAACTCAAAATCAACCGGATCCGTAGTGATCATGGTGGAGAATTTGAGAATTCTAATTTCTTAACTTTTTGTCTAGAACAAGGGTACAAGCATGAATTTTTTTATCCTAGAACAGCCCAACAAAATGGGGTTGTGGAAAGGAAAAATCATGCTCTACAAGAAGCGGCTAGGACTAAGCTAAATGCATATTCTTTACCTAGCTACTTGTGGGCGGAAGCGGTTAACACCGCTTGCTATATCCAAAATAGGATTTTAATTCATAGGTTTTTAGGAAAAACCCCATTTGAATTATGGAATGGTACAATTCACTATTTTAAGGTCATTGGATGCAAAGTTTATATTTTAAACACCAAAGACAACCTAGGCAAATTTGAGTCCAAGGCGGATGAGGGAATCCTAGTTGGATACTCATCCACTAGTGTAGGGTATATAGTTTATAATAAAAGAACTCAAAAGATTGAGGAGTCTTCAAATGTCCAATTTGATGAAACCTCTAATACATAGCCTAGGAAATCTCCCATTGATGATGATATCAATGACAAAAATCAAGAAATTATCCAACAATTTCAAGATTTAACTTTAGGGGGTAATGATTAAGGGGGAGAATTGAATCAAGAGGAAATAAGAGGTGATTTCGATGATGAAAGAAGAATTGAGGATAATCATGATCAAACTCAAATTAATACACCTCCTAGAACAATAAGAGTTCATCAAAATCATCCTCTAGATCAAATTGTAGGTGAATTATCTCAAGGAGTTAGGACTAGGTTATTTCATAGAGATCCCTCTAGTCATATAGCCTTAATTTCCCAATTTGAGTCCAAAACAATCAAAGATGCATTACTTGATCTGGATTGGATCTTAGCAATGCAAGATGAATTGGCTCAATTTGAAAGAAGTTAAGTATGAGAGTTAGTTCCTAGACCCAATGACAACACCATCATTACTACAAGATGGGTCTTTAGGAACAAACTAGATGACCAAGGTAATATTACTAGGAATAAGACAAGGTTAGTTGCAAGGGGTTTTAATCAAGTTGAAGGACTTGACTATGATAAAACATATGCCCCGGTTGCTAGATTAAAGTCTATTAGGATCCTATTAGGGTATGCCTCTTATATGGGTTTCAAACTCCACCAAATGGATATTAAATCGGCATTCCTAAATGGGTTCATTAAGGAAGAGATATATGTAGAACAACCTCCCAGGTTTGAGAGTATAGAATATCCAAACCATGTATACAAGCTTAGGAAAGCTTTATATGGTTTGAAACAAGCTCCCCGGGCTTGGTATGAAAGATTATCATCTTTTTTGATCTCTAAGGACTTTAAGAGGGGTAGTGTAGATCAAACTTTATTTATAAAGTCAACATCAAAAGAAATCTTTATAGCCTAAGTATATGTTGATGACATTATCTTTGGGTCAACAAATGATGATCTTCTTCAAGACTTTATCAAAAATATGGAAAATGAGTTTAAGATGAGTCTAGTTGGGGAACTAAATTTCTTCCTAGGACTACAAGTCAAACAAACAAGTGAAGGAATTTTATTTACCAAACCAAATATGCTAAGGAAATTATTAAGAAATTTGGTTTGGAAAATGCTAAAGTAGTGTCAACCCCTATGACAACTAATACAAAAATAGATAGTGATAATGAAGGAAAACAAATTGACCTTACACTCTATAGGAGTATGATTGATAGTCTCTTGTACTTAACCGCTAGTAGGCCCGATATATTATTTGCAGTTGGTATGTGTGCTAGGTACCAATCATGTGCCAAAGAATCTCATTTAGTTGTCGTTAAGAGAATTCTAAGATATATTAAAGGCACACTAAATGTAAAACTATGGTACCTTAGGACTAGGTCTTTTGATTTAGTTGGGTATACCGATTCCGATTATGCCGGTTGCAAATTAGATCGGAAGAATACTAGTGGTGGATGCCAATTCCTTGGGTCCTCCCTAGTTAGTTGGAGTAGTAGGAAGCAACCTTGTGTTGCCCTATCCACCACGGAGGCCGAGTATGTGGCTATGGGTGGTTGTGTAGCTCAACTACTATGGATGAAACATACTTTAGAGGACTATGAGCTATCTTACTCCAACATGAAAGTATTTTGTGATAATGTGAGCACCATAAATTTGACTAAAAATCCAGTGCATCACTCTAGGACCAAGCACATTGAAGTGAAACATCACTTCATTAGAGATCATGTGGCTAGGGGGGACATTGAGCTTAATTACATTAAATCCAAGTCCAACCTAGTTGACATCTTTACCAAGGCTCTCCCCAAAGTAGAATTTTCATCACTTAGGAGAGAACTTGGGATGTGCTTAGTTGAATAGAGGTGTAGGTTTGCATGATCCTATAGAAAATCTAGGTTTTATACCTCTATACATCTCACAAAAGACCTAAAAAACCATGATTTTTTGTATTTAGACACTTAGACATCATGTGAGATGATAGGAAGATGCACTTGGTTCATCATGCTTGTTATGATGCATTACTATGAACCAAAGTGTCATCTAGAGACATTAATCCTTTATTGGACCAATCATTGGGAAGACTTGTACACAATTAATGTGCATATATCTCCAAGAATATGATTTGAAATGTCAAATAAAATATAATTTAAACTATGTTTATCAAACTTTGGAAAACAGTTTTCAAGTGGAACACAAAAGTGATACAAAGTTTGCAAAAACATTAGAACTTTTATTAGTTTCCAAGATTGTATCAATCTTGAAATATGAAAAACATATATTTTTCAAATTATTTTTCTTTGATAAAGGATGATTTCAGAAATGTGTACACAAAATTTCGTGATTTTTCGAGGTCTCTAGAATTTTTAACGCATTTCTAAACTTAGGATGAAAAGGCTGCAATTCGGATTTCAGGAATGTCAGTCGACTGACTCAGAAATCAGTCGACAGATACTCTAATTTTTCTAAAAATTCAGCCCATTTCCTTGTTTTGGTTGTAATTCTTGAGTGTCCTAACCCCATGTATGATAATCTTCAACAAGAAGAAGGTTTAGGATTGATTGATGCAGTGTTTTAGGAGGAGAATCATAATCTATATATTTTCATTCCCTACACTCATATATTTAGCTAAGAGTCCATGGTTCAAAATAGATTTTCAAAAATATTTTAAAATCACTTTAGAAAACCTTCGTGAAGTCTATCTTTTGATAGCAATCACCGTTGAAAAAGTTGATACAAAGTAGATCAAAAACCTTAAAGTTTTAATGGTTTTTGAACTTTGTATCAATGTTCTATTTTAATGGTTAAAATATTTTTCCAAGATTTTTCACTGATTGTATGTGTTATAAGTATTATACATTTGAAATTTCTTCGATAATTGAAAATTGATTCAACAAAATCACCCTGGCAAAATTGCCCGGACGTCAAATTTGCCCTGGCAAAACCACCCTGGCGCACGACGACACTGCTCTGGCGAGAAACCGCTCTGGCGGAAAACCGCCCTGGCAGAAACCAGCCTGGCGGAAACCACCTTGGCGGAACTGCCTTGGCGCAGTATCAGTCGACTGTTGCTCAGTGCCAGTCGAATGATGGGCATTTCAGTCGATTGGTTTCTGAGGGACTCGACTGCTACGCTGGGTTTTCTGAAAAATATACTTCATTTCCTAGTATTTAATGTACTTTTGATGTCCTAAAACTATGACATGGTAATCTACATTATAGAAAAGTTTTAGGACTGTTTTATGAAATATTTTAGGGGAATTTTCCTCATATCAAAGTTGTTTTCATCCCTTTAACTTATATTGTTAGTGCAAAGTTAGATTTTAACCTCAAATTTTTTAGGCTTTGCTCCATATGTTTGTCATTCCTCGTGGACCATATCTTGGATTAAGGGGGAGCTTAATTTCAATTTTATGCCTTAATTCAAGATACACCAAATTTTACTCTTTCATGCAAATTTATGTATTTTCTCTTTTTGATGTATGTCAAAGGGGGAGAAGGAATGTTTAAGTTAGAATTCATATTGAAAATATGATGGAAATATGATTATGTGCATGAATGTCTAAAGATAGAATTCATATTGGAAATATGATTATGTTCATGTTTTAAAGACCTAACTTAAATGATTGCCAAACATCAAAAAGGGAGAGATTGTTGGTGCAACAATGCCCCAAGCATTTATATGTTTTGATGTTTGGATAATCATCTAAGTTAGACAATACTTTGTGATCTAATTGTGAACATATTTAAGTGACAGGAAAATCCAAGTATGAAGACTTGGTAAAGGCAAAGTCCAAGTGTGATTTTGGCAAAGGAAGTCCAAAAGCAAGTCTTGGTAGCGTAAGTCCAAGCATGTAGTCTTGGCGGCGTAAAGTCCAAGTATGCTTTGGCAAAGGGAACCCAAGACATTACAAAACTGAAGGAAGTTCTTGGAAACAAGGCGCAAAGGATGAATAAGTCGCGGACTCGGAGGGATCTTGGAGGCACAAGGCTTAAGGAAGAGCTAGAAGGTTGAGTCTAGGTCTAGGGGGTCAATTCAAGTATGAATTATTCATACTTGACGAGTATCAGTCGACTGACATGAGGTATCAGTCGACTAGTAGGGTACTCGACTAAGTCAGGCTGAAAGGATGACGAACAGTCGACTGCCAATACCGGCAGTCGACTGATCAGGTCGACGACGGGCACAAAATGGAGTCTTACTCGACTCTGCACGGTGATCACTCGACTGATCACTTCAACAGTCAATTGATGAAGTGATCAGTCGACTGATCAGGCAGCCGTTGGAAATGGCGGCTGCAAATCTCCACAGATTTGCTTCGTCAGAAGTCGTTGGCTTCGACGGCAGTCGACTAATGTTGTACATCAGTCGACTGATCATGGCCCAATGGGAAAAACAACCCTCCCTCTATAAAAAGAGGGCTTGTGGTGGTTGAGAGGATTAATGCTTACATTCTAATCTTTCTCTCAAGCCCCCATAAATTTTCTAAAGCTTTTAAGTGTTTAAATTCCCCTCCTCCTCTCTAATCTTCATCTACATCCTTTATAAGAAGAGGAGGGTTTGTAAAAGAGAAAGCTTCTTAGTGGAATTGCTTGGGTTGATCCACCTTAAGGATCGCCGTGGAGTAGGAGTGTTATCTCCGAACCACGTAAAGCTTCCATGTTAGCATTGCATTTTCATTTCTATTATTATTGTTTTTGTTGTGTTTCCGCTAATCATTTTGTAGAAAATGAAAAGAGGTTATTCACCCCCCTCTAGCCTTGTAAGGATCCCTAACATGTAGAATAGAGAGTCTGTGGTGGATGTCTATATGTGTGACCATGCATTCATGTCATTTACATGCATGCTGGCGATTAGGTCTCCCTTGTGGTTGAGAGGGTCGTCAGTCATCCTGCCACCATGGTTACTCATAGGAGGAGTAACTGGTGTGAGAACAGAACATTTGATGTGTCACACTCTACCACTATAGATAGTGGTAGTTGGATTTACGTGTCATTGTCCTGTGTGTGTAACACTCGACCACTCATGGGTAGTGACTATCGGAGTGCCCAACAACAGGGACCCCGTCAGGTAGCTTGCTCTTTACACTTATATGCTACTGATCATACTACCCACTCGGCCACTCGAGAGTAGTAGTTGATGTTGAGTTGGGGCACTATTAGTGGTAGCTTTAGGGTGGTATATGACCATTGTCATATATATGCATATATATATATTACATATCTTATGGCATAAGATTTGATATGAAATGCATATATGCATATATATATATATATATATATATATATATATATATATAATATATTTATATATATATATATATATATATATATATATATATATATATATATATATATATATATATATATGGATGATTGTGATTAATATATATATATATATAGATGCAGTCTATATGTATGCTTACTGTGATGTTGCATTTGCTTGTACTATGCTTGCTGCATTTGTTTATACATCATCATACATGCTACTGCATTTGCTATATGATAGTGTATGAGTTGGTTAGACTATTGCATATCTTAGACCAGATTTCTTGTTATATATTGTGGATATATGCTCAGGTTGGATAAGTGTAGCGTAGCAGACTTTCAGGTATGTCTGCATTTTATGATGTTCATTTGGTTAGAAGGTATATGCATGTATAGGTTTATTATGCTGGTGTTTACCTGATGTACATGAATATTGTTGAATTACATGTGATATTTGATATATACATGTTCTTTCCTATTACCGCTGAGTTATACTTATCATCACAGACCCTGAGTTTTTCTGTCGCCCAGGTAACAAGTAGAAGTCTTTGTGACGGCTTAGAGCATCGCCAGCGATCCATCCCATCTCATTTCCGAGGCTCCCATGGATTTTAGTTTCTTTTCGTGTACTTTAGTTTGTATTTGGAGTTTTATGTACTGTTTGGTATTGTGGACTTGTTCTATGGGTGTACACCCGTGTTTGTTCGGATTTTATGTCGGTATGGGTTGTTGAACGTCTGTTATTATGTTGTGATGTCTTCCGCTGTTGTTTTGATTTAGATATGTTTATTATGTTGTGATTGAGGGCCCAAGGGTCTTGTATTAACAGGTATGTTACCACATACATGGGAGATATCGTCCGTTTGCTTTTCGGCTCGGCATACTCTTAGGGCGTGACAACTTTAGTGGTATCAGAGCCGAAGGTTCTGAAATGTCATACAATGATTTTATTTTTGAGTCTTGGATTCTCGGAAATCGATTTATTTTTCGGTTTTGGTTTCCTGAGATGAGATGGACAACGACACAAGCTCCGGGCAGCACGAAGTAAGAATTCCTGATAACTTATATTTTAGTAGATACTTATCTGGACTTGTTCAACAGGTGTATACAGTCAGAGTTATGACACCTGTGCAGACTCGTAGTAGAGGTCGTCTATCAAGGCGATCAGCTAGATTTGAGGGACAGGAGGCTGCTACGACTGAGCCTGTTATTCGGGAACAACCTTATCATTCCCCTATTAGTGGTTCAGAACCACAAAATTTGAATATACCACCGACTAGGCTCGAACCTACGAAGTCCAGTTGGCTCAATGATAAAGCATGAATACTCATATTAGCACATTTGGCCAAGGATAAATTTACCTTATTTCGAGGGGAGTCCGATCCATGGATTGCCTGTGCTTGGATGGAAAATTTGGAGGTCACTTTTGAGTACATGGATTGTACGGACGAGGAGAAGGTGGGCCTTGCTGTGTACCACCTTAGAGATCAGGCTGTTACTTGGTGGAAAATGCAGAAGACCCTAATCGGGGAGCATGGGATTACTTGGGCAGTCTTTCGAGATGCTTTCTGGAGACAGTATTTCCCTTCCGCATTTGCTATGACACGTCGTCAGGAGTTCCTAATTAAGTCTGAAGCAAGGGACTGATCTGTTATGGAATATAACGCGGAGTTTACCAGACTTGTAGAGTTTTGCCCTCGTTTAGTAACTCAGGATGAAGACCGAATGTTCCAATTCACTCAGGGCCTAGCTACTTATATTCGAGTCATGATGTCAGGATCTTCTATTGCCTCTTACAAGGAGGCATTGGACTGGGCCATCTGCATTGAAATGACTTCCCAACAGATTTTCAAGGAAAAGGATATCGAGAAGCAGATGTCCCAGAGTAAGCAGCAAAAGCAAAATTCAGGGAATCAGACTCAGAAGAAGCAGGATCAGAAGGGAAATACTCGAGGTACTACAGAGGGATCGTCTAGGGCGCAAAAAGGGAAGCGCCCAGCTTCTGAACAGTCTGGAGGTTCTTAGAATAATTGTAAGAGTCAGAATAGAACTGGATGTTATAAATGTGGATCTGAAAGCCATAGAACCCCAGAGTGTCTCTTGGAGCAGCCTGTTTGCTATTATTGCAAGCAACCTGGGCATACCAGTCGGGAGTGTACTCTGAGAGCACAGTTAGAGTATTCAGATAATTCCAACAGGGGAAAGAACCCTAGCTAGAATCGACAGTAGAGGACAGCACCGTGAATGCAATCTTATGGTCAGAGGCAGCCAGTACCTCCACAGGCGTAGTTGTATCAGATACAGGGGGTGCCTCTTCAGTGATGTCGACGGCTATCCAGTATCCTACATCTTCAGTAATCTACTATCCAGGGGTATCTGCACCGCAGATGTTACCAGCCAACTCTCAGGGTTATCTTATGCCTGCACCAGCGACTCAGTCTTTAGTACCACAGAGTCAGACTCAGCCTGAGTGGAGGCACACTACTACTTCATCCGGGATGCAGCCGACAAATATGGAGACTGGATGTGTTTATTCCATCACCAGAGATGAGGCGCAGCGGGCTGAGGGATCAGTCATACGGGGTATGGTTTCAGTTTATTCTATATATGTTGATACTTTAATTGATACTGGTAGTTCACATTCATTCGTATCTAGAATATTTCTGGGTAGAGTTGGAAGGATCCTGATGGTTCATTCTTGTGAGTTAGCAGTATCCTTGCCATTAGGAGAGGTTCTGACTACCCACCAAGAAATCAAGACGGGCATATCCTTACGGTGGACCTCTAGGTGTTAGAGATGGTGGAATTTGACATCATCCTCGGTATGGACTGGTTGGCCACTTATTATGCCACAGTGGATTGTAGGGCGAGAATAGTGACTTTTCGACCACCGGATCAACCTGCATGGAAATTCGTTGGCACTAGAGACGATGGGCTATCCATTATATCGACTTTACAGGCTCAGAAGTTATTGGCCCAGGGTTGTCAGGGTTATTTACTATCTCTAGTCAAAGTTGAGAACGAAGGACTACCACCCCTCTCTGATGTGTGGGTAGTCCGAGAGTATCCAGATGTATTTCCAGATGAAGTTCCGGGCTTACCACCTCCTAGGCAAGTGGAATTTGTGATAGAGGTGATTCCAGGAACCGCTCTGATATCGAAAGCTCCTCATCAGATGGCACCAAAGGAGTTGAACGAACTTAAAGTTCAACTGCAAGAGTTGTTGGATAATGGATTCATTCACCCTAGTGTTTCACCATGGGGAGCTTCGGTACTTTTTGTCAAAAAGAAGGATGGATCGTTGCGGTTATGTATTGACTATCGACAACTGAATGCAGTCACAGTTAAGAACAAATATTCACTGTCAAGGATAGAGGATTTGTTTCATCAGCTTAAGGACACATGTGTGTATTCTAAAATTGATCTGTGTTCAGGATATCATCAGCTTTGGATAAGAGATGAGGATGTGCAGAAAACAACATTTTGCACTCGTTATGGGCATTACGAGTTTCTGGTGATGCCTTTCGGTCTCACGAATGCCCCAACTGCATTTATGGACTTAATGAACTGGGTATTCTTGAGGTGTATAGATCAGTTTGTGATAGTGTTCATTGATGATATTTTGCTATATTCCTGGTCTAAAGAGGAGCATGAACAACATCTTTGGATAGTGTTGGAGACGCTACGACGGGAGCAGTTGTTTGCCAAGTTTAGCAAGTGTGTGTTCTGGTTATCCTCAGTGGGTTTTCTTGGACATGTAGTGTCCAACAAAGGTATTTCTGTAGATCCCCAGAAAATCAAGGCAATTACTAGTTGGGAGCAGCTAAAGTCAGTTCAGGAAATCCGTAGTTTCCTTTGTCTGACTGGGTATTATTGGAGATTCGTGGAGGGATTCTCGAGTATTGCCATGCCACTCACTCGTCTGACTCGAAGAGGGGTCAAGTTCACCTGGTCAGAGGCTTATGAAACTAGCTTCTAGGAGCTTAAGCAACAGCTAGTTTCCGCACCAGTCTTAGTGATTCCTTCTGGTGTTGATGGGATGGTTCTATATACGGATGCTTCTATCCAAGGGTTGGGTGCAGTTCTGATGCAGTCCAACCATGTGGTATCTTATGCCTCCCATCAACTAAAAGATCACAAGAGAAATTATCCAGTGCACGATCTAGAGTTGCCAGCCATCATTTTCGCATTGAAGATATAGAGGAACTACTTGTATAAGATTACTTTTGAGATCTACATAGACTATAAAAGTCTGAAGTATCTGTTCACACAGTAAGAACTAAATCTGAGACAGAGACGGTGGATGGAATATCTGAAGGATTACGATTGCACAATCCATTATCATCCGAGAAAAGCTAATGTGGTAGCAGATAAGCATCTATATATACTTCTCACACTCACACATAAATATATGTATATGTATATATATACAAATTGTTGGGAGTATGGGGAATACAATCAAAGTCCCACATTGGTAAGACATGGAAAAGATCATGTGCTTATAAGAAAAAAGATATCTCCATTGGTATGAGGCCTTTTGGGTAAAGCCCAAAAACAAAACCATGAGGGCTTGGGCCCAAAGTGGACAATATCATACCATTGTGGAGATATGTGGAGCTTATAAGCACTAACAATTGGTATCAGAGCCATGGTCCATGTCAAGCCATGAACCTCGAACGAAGGAAGTTGAGCTCCCACGTCCGGATCAAGAGAACCAGACATCAGGAAGGAAGTCTAGTTGGGTCGGGGGGACCGAACAACTGACAGGAAGTCCTGGTGGGTTGAAGATCGAACATCAAGCAGAGAAAATCCTTCGAGGAGGGATAGGCTTGAGGGGGGGCCCAATGTGGTCCTTCGTTTGAGGGGGGGATTGTTGGGAGTATGGGGAATACAATCAAAGTCCCACATTGGTAAGACATGGAAAAGATCATGTGCTTATAAGAAAAAAGATATCTCCATTGGTATGAGGCCTTTTGGGTAAAGCCCAAAAACAAAACCATGAGGGCTTGGGCCCAAAGTGGACAATATCATACCATTGTGGAGATATGTGGAGCTTATAAGCACTAACACAAATGCCCTCACACATGACAATGCAAATGCATGGTCATGCCTACGCACCTCACTCGCTACCATGACCCCAGTGTGGCCTAGGTGGTACGACATGACAACTGTCCCAACTCAACAACAACCACTGCTCTCGAGTGGCTGAGTGGGCAGTATGAATAAGTAGCGATAAGCTAAAGAGCTATAAGCTACAAAACGGGGGTCCTTGCTGTTGGCCACTCCGACTGACACTACCCATGAGTGGTTGAGTGTCACACACCCAGGACAACTACACGTAACTCAAATTTCTACTATCAATAGTGGTCGAGTGCGGCACAACAGATGATCTGCCCTCACACTAGTTACTACTACCACGAGTAATCGTGGAGGTAGGATGATAGATGACCCTCTCAATCATAAGAGAGACCAAGTCGTTAGCATGCATGTAAATGAAATGAATGCACAACCAACATATACACACATACACAACACACTCTCCATCCAACAGAGAGTCGTACACAACTAACAATCGACCATGCTAGGACCTCCAGTCCATAGCGACACACTATCCATAACCCACACTACCATGTACAAACATATGATCCGTAATAGTTATACAATGAAAGGTAAGATGATACAACCACTAACTCTACATTAAGGACACCATCCACCTCCAGATGATTGTTCCTGATGACCCGAGCCAAATCAATATCCATACTCAGCTACATATACATGATTAAGCGTCTAAAGATCTACATACCATATATAGCATAGATAATTTATAGCAACGATAATCGAAATATGACAACAACAATATAACTCAAAGTGCAAAGACTAAGTATCAAGCACAAATTAACATGAGTGAAGTCAAGGTACAATATTAGCAAAACTCATGCACTAAGATTAATCAACTACCTGACCATGGTAGAATATTACCCATCTCATATACAGAACACCAATTGTATTTACGTCCGAGAACTCTGCCTCAAATCAAATCTTAGTTTAGTTTCCATTGCAAAGAATCTATAACAACCCGATGGATTCAACCAAAAGATTAACCCCTTGTTCATGGACTCTTAATAATCAAATCCACAACAAAGCTAACGGTAAGAATATTACACAACCATATGATATCAAATATGTACTTACCGAACTTGTATCATCCACACCACTTCCTTCATTAAGTATAGGGTATTAGATCTGCATTTTAATAGGAGGCAATCAATCCCAACTCCAATAATCCCACCACCAAAAATCGAAGGTGAAGACTGTAAGTGGTGGTGCATTCTTCTTCATCACGTTGTTTTAATTGCCACAACCTAACCGAAAGAATAACTTTACTGCCCATCACCATAAATCAATTAAACCTAGTGCAACTAATTGATCGTTGTATCAACTCATCGAATCATATAACAATTACATTAATTAATCCAAAGTTCACTTATAACTCCCCTTCTCCGCGTTGATCTGGCCACTGCGACAACAACTAATGGTGGCATCGGAGATATAGGCTGCCGACAATCTTGCTCACGGTGGAGAGGAAATGGGTCGGGGGTGGAAGAGGGGGCGACACAGAGATATCAGAAACAACTGAGATGGGGAGGGCAAGGCGAAGAGATGCGGCGATGACCGACCTAGCGGATCAAGCTATGGCGGCGATGCAAGGTGGCTCACGGTGAAGGAAGAAGGAAAACTGTCGATCGGTTTGTGATGGCCGAAGGTAGCTCGACTGGCGACGAGTGAGAGCTCCAATGGTAGAAAGCTTGAGTGACGACGTTTGCTGCTATCGAACCAACAGAAGAAGAAGGTGACAGAAGACTTGAGCGATGACAACTTGTTGGACGGTCGGAGGGTGACCGTGAATGGGCAGAACAAAGGCAAGCCGATCGGTGTGGCGAGCTGGCCTTGGGTACCGACGATCGAAGGGCAAGGAGAGCTCACGACGTGAGAAGAGAAGGGAAGGCCGATCGAGAGAAGGAATAAGCTGCAGTGAGAAATCGGGAGGGAGATATGGGACGAAATCGGGAAAACTAAACTTAGGTTTAGGTATTAAACATTAGGTTAATGCCACCTATTAACTCTCTTAAACAGGTTCTACCAAAGCCTATTTATTTTATCCCCATGAAGATCATAAAACTTCCTTTTAAATCCAAAAAAAATTCTAAAAATTCCTGGAAAATTATATAAGACAATTTCTTAATTAACAAGGGGTATTTTATTTTTCGATATCTTACATTCTCCCCTACTAATAAAAAATTGATCATCAAATTTCCTACTCAAGTACGATGGATAAGCAATGTCACACTACTCAACTCAAGTACTTGAAGAAAAATCACACACCTCAAGTAACTAAGTGGGGTGTTGAGCTTGAATATTATTTTTCAACTCTCACATAACCTCCAAAATCTATCACACATACTCTCAATAGACCTTCTAATGTATGAATAATACCTTCATATTATCCATCCCTCAACAGATAATTAATCGTACCAGAGTGGAGCTCTATATCCATGGCTTGTCGGAAACTTTACCAAAATCGTAAGGTGAATCCCGAATCACTATCTGATATGATACTTAAAGATACTCCATGAAACTGGAAATCTCCTCACAGTATAAATCTATCAAGTGATTCAACAAATTCATCTTACAACTCGGTAGAAAATGAGCGGACTTGGTTAATTGACCACCGATTACCCTAAATCGTATCATATCCTTTTCGAATTCAGATAATCTCCCAACAAAGTCCATCATACTAGGCTACCACTTCCATCTCGGTATATAACCTTGTTGATCGCTAGTATTCCTCCTTTACTAATTGACACACCAACACCAAGCTATGGAATCAACCATGTCCCATATATGTCATTCCACCAACAAGAACGTTTCAAAACTCACTCTTTCCGGGTACACTCCAAATAAGTCACCAAACTCCAATGACGAGCCTCCAGAATCAACTCGTCTTGAGACTGAAATAATTCTAAGTCATAGTCTTCTTCGAAGATGAAGAATCACCCTATCATCACAACAGAGATCTGTCTGCTATCCTGAATCAAAAGTAACTCTTCCTAAACCCAATACAACTCCGAAAATTACTATCCTCCTCAAAGACAGAGAATTATTCTCTCACAAGAAAATCAATCTACTATCCAAAATCCACTCTACCACACAGAACTAGAAGTGACTGAGAGAAGTGACTCAGAGACTATAATAATCAATCTCCCTAGTTGCAACTATCCATGTTCTAGCAACTCTATAGTAGCTACCCAGTAGCTTGCCAACACTCCATGAGCACTCCAGCTCCATACATCTACAACCCCTCAGCTGTCGTAAGCATAGGATACGTCCCATTCAACTGCATCGGAATCGCTCCGATCCCAGTAATAATGCATATGTGTACAATATTCTTCCATCAACCCTGGCAGGATTAACTAATACTCGTGCAAAAGTTAACCACCATCTAGGTCCTGAAACCTAGTTTCATCAGCTTTCGACCAAGTGAATTCCATCACCTTCTTGATCAAACAAGTTAGTGATATACTAAAGCTTAAAAGCATCCTATCTACCTCTACGATAATAACCAAATCCATACAAGGAAACCACCATCTACGATGATCGAGTGCGCAACTCCAACTACAACCATCAATAGTGGTCAAGTTACGCAACTCCAACAACTACAAACTCATCCAATCATGTCTAGAATACACGATTTCTCACATCCATGTATGACTAAATCGTTAACTAAGTCTAACAATATAATCAAAACTCATAAAATTTCATACTAAGTATGAAATGTCATCTTCTATACACCTGTATCCTCTTTACTCTAGGCTGATGATATATCAATCATCACAACGACAATGAAATTGTACGACACCATGTCACTACAATATCAACACATCAATCATAAATCAACCTTAGGATATACATAGGTGTCCTTAGCTGATCTAAATAGATCATCTATCTATAATGAAGGATATTTATTCTCAATAGCTACTGCACTCCATCATCGAGAATCAATGCATAATCTCAAAGGTTCATCTCTCTTTTAACAAAGAGTTTCGAATCTTCTCAAAAAGAAACACTAGGACAGATAAATCTCCCATCCAATACCTCTTATAAATCGCAACTTACATTCTTCTAATTTCCATAGTGTTTAGCCACACTGACACCAATAAGATTATCTCCTGGTATGAGGTCTTCAATATCGATACTATTTCTAAAATCACTTCGATTGTATACTCCACTTTCCTATGCAATGGCAAACTTGAGAGTTCATCCGAAACTACATCCGAATACTCTCGGATTATATGCACACCCGAGAGACATAGCATACCATTATTTCAACAATTTAACTATCTGTAAGGATATGTTCATAGTAAAAGTATGTCTATCAAAGTCTAAGGGCATCCCTTGATTTCTTGGTTATTGGTCGATATCTCACCTGACGGTAAAGATACTGTAGAGGAAATGTTGACCGCTAGAGGGGGGTGAATAGCTCATTTTCGTTGCGTGATGGAATTCGTTGCATGCTTGTCTGCAAATTGTGTTAGCGCAGCAGAAATAGAAATAATAAAACAAATACAACACAAACACAAGCACTACACAATCATATAATGTGGTTCGAAACCGAACGGTTCATACTCCACAGATCGAGCTCAAAAGAGCTCTAGCGATGCCACAAACACCACTAAGCAATAAACTCCTTCTCAACAATAAAAACGAGCTATTCACCCCCCCTCTAGCAGTCAACATTTCCTCTACAATTGGTATCAGAGCAAGGTGCTCTTCCCGGATTCACAACCGTAAGAGCAAGTTCTAATGGCGATGCAAGAAGGCTACAACACGAACATACCCCCCTTTTCGATGGAACCAATTTCCAATACTGGCGAAGCTGAATGGAGTACTATCTCATGACTGAGATAGATATGTGGTTCTCCGTGACCGAAGGCTTCACACCACCAATGGATGCAGAAGGTAGGACACTTGAATCTATAAAGTGGATTGCAGAGCAAAAATGCAAGGCGCAAGCAAATGCCAAGGCCACTGTAACACTTTAATGTGGTTTGGCAAAAGACCAGCTCAACAAGATTGGTCCGTTCTGCAATGCACAAGAGCTCTGGAACAAACTGATTGAACTAAATGAAGGTACAAGGGACTCCAGAATAGCGAAACGAGATCTCTACATGAACCAGATGCAGAACTTTGTTATGAGGGACGATGAGACTGTTAGTGAACTGCATGGAAGGTTCAAGGAGTTGTTAAATGGCCTGCATTCAGTTGGAGAGGAGTTAGAAAATCGGGACATGATCAGGTATGTTCTTAAATCGTTTCCCTGAAATGCTTTGCGATCATCTATGGTAGATGCCTACAAAGTTTCAAGGGATTTATCTACAGTAAAATTAGATGAACTATTTTGTGAAATGGAACTGCATGAGCAAACTAATAAGGGTCCAAAAGAGAAAGGTATTGCTTTTGTTGCAGGTGAGCAATACAAGGAGGACAAGGGCAAGGAGAACAAGAAAAAGGAGAAGAAGAGGGAGTCATCTTCATCCTCATTTGAGACAAGCAGTGATAGTGATGATGAGTCCTCATCCAGTGAGATAGCAAATTTCGTGAGGAGAATGATGAGGAGAAGTAGAAAATACAACAAGAAGGATGTGAAGAAAATTTTCATAGACAAGAAGAAGGGTAATACATCACATAAATACAGGGGGAAATCTGATGTCGTGTGTTTTGAATGTAATAGGAAGGGGCACATTAAAAGTGAGTGTCTTGACCTCACAAAGAAAGAGGACAAGCCTAGGGAAAAGAAGGAATTGAGGGCGACATGGGATGAGTCTTCTTCCAGCTCCTCAGAGGACGAAGTCAAGGAAAAAGGGACCAAGCACGCTGCACTAATGGCCTTTGACAACTCAGATTCAGAGGGAGATGAAAGTCAGACAGAAACCTTACCGGAAGTCACATCAACATCTGATGATGATGAGGTAACATCTCCTGAATTAGATAAGTTATATGAAACAATATCATGCTTAACTAATGCCTTGAGTAGATATAAAAATAAGGCTAAAGTGCTGAAATTTGAGGTAGAAGAACTTAGAAACCATACTTCAATTTCTGCAGAAAATAGGACTAATACCTCTCAAATTGAACGACTTAGAGAAGAGAACAATTCCTTGAGAGCACAAGTTGATGATCTCAAGTGCACACTTGAGAAATTCACAACAAGCTCTCAAACCCTTAACATGATATTAGATGCCCAAAGGGTAGTCTATAACAAAGCTGGAATAGGGTATAAACTGAAACAAAAGGAATTTAGTTTCATGTCCTTAGTTAATAGAACTTATTGTGTTAAAGCTAAAGTAACTAAAGCATGGGTTCCTAAACAATATGTTGTGAATGCTAATGGACCCAAAATCTGGGTTCCAAAAGATCTTGTATTTCGTGTTTGATTAGGTACCGATTGAGGGGGAGTGTCCAATGATATGGGTTGTGGATAGCGGATGCTCCAAGCACATGACCAGGGATTCTTCAAAGTTTGCAACAATTAAAAATAGGAGTAAAGGTACTGTTTCGTTTGATAATAGTGGTAAACTGAAAGTCATAGGAGTAGGAGATATTGTCATTTCTGAACAATTTAGGATTAAGAATGTCCTGCTAGTTAAAGGAATGACTTTCAATTTATTGAGTGTTAGTCAATTATGTGATGAAGGATATAGAGTAGAGTTTTATTCGACTCAATGCTTAATTAAACAAAATGAATCCAAAACTATCATGCTAGTAGGGACTAGGAAGGAAAATATCTATCAAGTTCAGTTTAGTAGTGCTACTAACATGCGTGTGAAGTGTTTGTTATCCAAAGAAGATAACTCATGGCTATGGCATCGAAGACTCGTACATGTCAACATGAAGAGTATTAAGAGGTTGGCCAAGAAAGAGCTTGTGTGAGGACTACCATTGCTCAAATATGAAAAGGACAAATTATGTGATGCGTGTTAAAAAGGTAAACAAATAAGAGATTCACACAAAAGAAAAACCGCTGTAAGTACGTCAAGTGCTTTAGATTTATTGCATATGGATTTGTTTGATAGTAGTTCAACTAAATCTTTGAATGGTAGTAGATATTGCTTGGTAGTAGTAGATGACTATACGAGATATACATGAACTTTCTTTCTCAAACATAAGGATCAAACGTTAGAGTTTTTTTATTTCTTTTTGTAGAAGAATTGAGAATGAGAAAAATGCAACAATTAAAACAATTAGAAGTGATCATGGAGGAGAATTTGAAAATATGAGGTTTAAGGATTTTTGTTTAGAGAAAGGGTATAAACATGAGTTTTCCACTCCTAGGACACCACAACAGAATGGTGTGGTAGAGAGGAAGAATAGAGTTTTACAAGAAGCTGCGAGGAGTATGCTAAATGAGTATGCTCTTCCCAGTTACTTGTGGGCTGAGGCGATTAATACTGCATGTTATGTTCAAAACCGAGTTTTGATACATAGATTCTTAGGAAAAATGCCTCATGAACTATGGTTTGGAAAACCACCAACAATCAAACATATTAGGGTATTTGGTCGCAAGGTTTTTATTTTAAACACTAAGGATCATCTAGAAAAATTCACCGCAAAAGCATATGAGGGTATACTTCTAGGATACTCTCTCTCACTAGTAAAGCTTATCGAGTTTATAACAAAAGAACAAATTTGATTGAGGAATCGTCAAATGTAGTTTTTGAAGAATGTAAAGAGCGAAGTGACTCTAAGGATAAGAGCGATGAAGTTGAGTTTGAACTCAAGAGATTGAGTTTGAATGAGAACACTAATGTGGGGAGAGTAAAATCTGATGCTGATAATGAAAAATCTAGGTCTGAAGGGTCATCACTTGAGCTTGTGCCAGATTGTGAGGCTCAAGAAACATCTCAAGTACCAAGACCCACCAGAATGGTCACTAGTCATCCCCTAGACCAAGTTGTTTGAGACATTCATCATGGGGTGAGGACAAGATCATACTTTAGGAATGAAGTGAATCAAGTAGCATTAATCTCTGAAATTGAACCAAAAGTAATTGATGAAGCTTTGTTTGATCCAGACTGGATTATAGCAATGCAAGATGAATTAGGGAAATTTGAGAGAAGTCAAGTTTGAGACTTAGTCCCAAGACCTGATCAAGCTACCATAATAGGAACCAAATGGGTATTCAAAAATAAAATGAATGATAAGGGAGAAAATAGTTAGAAATAAAGCTAGATTAGTTGACAAAGGGTACAATCAAGTTAAGGGACTTGATTATAGTGAGACTTATGCACTCGTGGCCAGATTAGAATCTATTAGAATTATGCTAGCATTTGCAGCATATAAAGGACTCAAATTATATCAAATGGATGTGAAGTCAGCGTTTTTGAACGGTTTCATAAAGGAGGAAGTCTATGTTGAACAACCACCGGGATTTAAAAATTCTACATTTCCAAATCACGTGTATAAGCTTAAGAAGGCTCTTTATGGGCTGAAACAAGCACCTCGTGCTTGGTACGAAAGGTTGCCAACTTTTCTAGTTGAGAGGGGTTTTAGAAGAGGTAAAATCGATCCCACACTATTTCTGAAAAGAAATGATGAAGATATATTTGTAGCTCAGATTTATGTTGATGACATAATTTGTGGTTCAAACAATAGGGATTACCTCAATGAATTCATGGAACACATGGAGAGTGAGTTTGAGATGAGTCTAGTAGGAGAATTGACATTTTTTCTTGGACTGCAAATCAAACAAACCAAAGAAGGAATTTATGTCTATCAATCAAAATATGCCATGGAGTTGCTGAAAAGATTCAACATGGAAAATGTTAAGGAGGTTTTCACTCCAATGGCACAAAACACTCATTTAGATAGTGATATAAATAGAAAACCTATTGATTTGAAGCTTTATAGGAGTGTCATCGGTAGTCTTTTATACCTTACAGCAAGTAGACCTGATATAGTATTTGTTGTAGGTATGTGTGCACGTTATCAATCGTGTGCGAAAGAGTCTCATTGGGTTGTTGTTAAAAGAATCATGAGATATCTTAAAGCAACCATATCAGTTGGATTGTGGTATCCCCGAACTGAGTCTTTTGATTTAGTAGGCTATACAGATTCAGATTATGCAGGATGCAAACTAGATTGGAAAAGTACTAGCGGAGGCTATCAATTCTTAGGTTCAGCATTAGTTAGTTGGTCAAGTCGAAAGCAACATTGTGTTGCTCTCTCCACCACTGAGGCTGAATACATAGGTATGGGAGAGAGTGTATCACAATTGTTATGGATGACTCACACATTGGAAGATTATGGTTTTTCTTATAAGAACATACAATTGCTTTGTGACAATATTAGCACTATAAATTTAACGAAAAACCCAGTCCATCATTCCAGAACAAAATACATTGAAGTGAGACATCACTTCATTAGGGATCATGTAGCAAGAGGAGATATTATACTCAATTATGTTGAGTCTAAGGCGAATCTTGCTGATATTTTTACAAAACCTCTTCCAGAAAATGAATTTATCCATTTAAGAAGAGAGTTAGGAATGTGTGTCGTTGAGTGAAAAACTCTCCTTGATCATAAGGACTAATTCTTCAGTATAAAAGAGATGGGAAAATAATTTATGGGATACTTTGGGGAAACATCTCACACAAACCATAGGATTAACTATGCTTGTGTATTGCTAGATAGGGGTGAGATGTTAGGAGCAACTAATTTACTCAAAATGCTTGTTATGATGCATGACTTGAGTAATGAGGTTGAAAATTGCATAAATCATTAAGTTGACCAATTATGGGGAAGACCAATACATAATTCATGTGTATATGGTTCTAATATCATAATTGGACATTTCAACCAAGTCAAATTGGTTGGACATCCTAAGCAATGATAAAACTCAACTAAAACATCAAAAATATGTTAGAAATTGTCTATTAAGTGTCCTGTTACTTGGAAAATGGTTTAGGGACTTAAATACAACAGATTTAGGACTTAAAATACCTAAGAAAATGAAATCTCAGATTAACAGTCGAGGCATTTCAGTATTTGTCTCGACTGCTAGCTTCTGCGAGCAAACAGAAGCGAGGCACACTCTACCAGTGCCTCGACTGCTAGCTGCTGCGAGCAAACAGAAGCGAGGCGCACTCGACCAGTGCCTCGACTGGCAACCCCGGTTGCAGCCACAAGCGAATAGAATCGAGACGCGCTCGACCAGCATCTCGACTGGACATTTTGACAGGCCTATAGAATATTCCAAATGTTCGAAATTGAGCGACTTTAGGAAATCCAGATCGATTTCGTGCAATTCCAGACAAGTTTTTCACAATTCCAGACAAGTTTTTTACAATTTCAGACAAGTTTTCACAATTCCAGGCCAGATTTTTGGAAATCCAGACTAGTTTTCGTTAATCCTAGGGTGGTTTAATGCCAGGACAGTTTAATTCCAGATTAGTTTAAATCCAGGCTACTTTAAAACTTCAGACTGGTTTAGATTTCAGAGTGGTTTGATTTCAGGACGGTATAGTGTTCGGGTCGGTTTAGATTTCAGAGCGGGTAGATTTCAGGATGGTTTTAAATTCAGGGCGATTTAAATTTCAGGGTGGTTTAGAAGTCAGGCCAGTTTAAGAAGTCAGGCACAGAATCGAGGTAAACTCGACCCATGCCTCGACTGTCCGTTCAGTTGAAAGCACAGTAGAGAGGCGCACTCGACTGCAGCTTGCTTCTGTTCGTGAGAAACAACCCCAGTCGAGGTGTCACTGATCTTCTCGGTGCTTTGCTGCCGGCGGTCGAGGTGGCGCTTGACCGACAGGTGGTAAATGCGGTCAGTCTTGCCTTGACCCGCCTTGACTCTTAACCGTTTCAACTTGTCTAGTGTTGAAACCATGCATAAGAAAGGTTCTATCCTGTACCCTTCACCTGATGCCTGTGAACTACTGTTGATAGGTCTTTTGTACCAAGAATTGCTTCCGGAACTTCGTGCCAAGACTCCTTGTCTGGGTCTTCATGACAGGACTCCTCGTCCGGGTCTTTATGCCAGGACTCCTCGTCCGGGTCTTCACTTGCCAGGACTCCTCGTCCGGGTCTTCACGCTAGGACTCCTCATCCGGGTCTTCACTTGCCAAGACTCCTCGTCCGGGTCTTCACTTGCCAGGACTCCTCGTCCTAAAAGAAACTTCCTGAAAATACATCTCAACCAAAATGCATGAGATAACACATAGTTATCACCTTGACTTAACCCCATGTCAAACATCAAAACATCATTTAGGCCTGATTGAACAGATGCAAGGGTCTGTCGACTATAGCTTTGGTTCAATGGCCGACCGCAAGCTCGACCGAGCTTTGGTTCAATTGAATGCATACAAGGGCTCACAACGCAAGCTCGACATTTTGTTCGGTTGAAACAGAAGCCTACCAGTCGAGGCGATGGACCAGCGCCTCGACTGGACCAATGTTTCAATGAATAAATCTGTCTAATTATGGTGAAAAACTTACCGTTGGAACCATCATTAAATGCGAGTTAATGCGCCAGTCGAGGCGCCAATCGAGGCGACTCAATTGCACGGGTCGGAAAAGCCCTAATCAGACTCGATTTAAAAGGTTTACACGACTATTTTTCAAGGAAGAAGGTGTGACTCCTTAATACAATTGGTGAAGCGATTACTTGAGAAAAAGTTCCTCGATTCTTCATATTCTGTAAGGCAATCAACGATTCTAAAAAGAAGAAGTGCCCTAGCTCTCACTGCAAGTTTGTAATCTGTTCTTCTTCTGTTCCTACTACTGTAAGTTGTGTATAAACACCTGAAAATCTGTATTAAGAGGCTTCTCCACCTCCAGTGTATCACTGAGAAGAAGAAGTATTATAGTGGTGGTGGGCATCATTAGAGCCAACTAGGGCTCAACCATGGAGTAGAAATTTGGATTCCGAACCACGTAAATCCTTTGTGTTGTGTTTGTATTCGTATTTGTACTTGTATTCTTGTTTCCGCTGCATACTAACAACTATAGACGAGCATAATGAATCGAAGAGTCGAGTGTCGCTATTCATCCCCCCCCATCTAGCGACGCCAACGGTCCTACAGATACCACCGATACACGAAGCCGATGTACATAAACTCTCCTAATCCTATCTCAGAATGTTCTAGACATAGATACTTGTAAACTACTAGTATCTCTCAATATATCAACCGAGAGGGTAAACTAAAGTAATATCCTCGAACGATCAATCCTTCGACCCTCTGTGTCTTCTCTCTAGTAATCATATAAACTCGTCCAACTTCTGCTCATGGCGGCTGAGCTTATGTAGGTGTAGAAGACTACCCTGGGGGAACTGACATCAACTGTTGTAGCTGAGATACAAACCAATCGACTGCAATGAAGGTGGCAAACACTATTGTACTGGTAACGAGTACACCAACTGTAAGGTACTGAAGAACTGTCAACATCGTAGCACGCTCCAACTCTGCAAATAGTATAGGTGCAACCGAAAAATACAGAATAGATACGACCATCGTCGTACTCTCTCTCCTCTATACAAAACAAATATGTGTCTGGGAAGGTAACAGTTGTTGTTGTCTGCATAAGTATTCTGAGATGTCTTCTGCTGATTTCGCGAATATGCACGAGAACATCCTGATGATCTGTGGTTGGTCTTGTAACACCCCAAAATTTTTCTCCAAAATTTTTGGTATAGAATTTAATTTTTTATGTCTAGTAGATTATATATGGGATCCTGGAAAATGATGATAAAAGAATAAAAAAAAGGTGGAGAGGTGAGGTTTGAACCTTAAACCTCTTGGTGAGAGTTAACTCTTACCATGCATGTGATGACCAAGTGCTCAGCAGTAGCTTACTGTTGGAGAAAGAGGAGAAATTGTAGATGAGTGTGAGGAGGGTGAATGAAGAGGCATGAAAAGAGAAGAGGCACTTCTCTTCCTCCCTTTATAAATAGGAGTGAAAGTTCCATTTGGCCACTTCTTCTTCCCTCTTCTCTTCTTCTTCCTCACCGAAACCTACCTTCTCCCTTTCCATTTTCTGAAATTCATCCAAGCAAGAAGAAGGCTAGGTTTGGCTTCCATTAGGTCATCTTCCAACTAAAAGCAAAGCGAAGGATGTAAGATTCCCTCACCTGCAGTATATTTGTTCTTGTAGGACATGATACATGAAAGAAATATGATGCTTGATACCTTACAAGTTTCGGCCAACCAAGGTTGTTGGGCTAGGGTTGCATGAAAATGCTTCTAAGAAAATTATGATATGTTGTATGCTTCATGTAGGAATTTTAGGTGACAAAAATACAAGTCTTGGTGCCCTTACAAGTTTCGGCCAACCAAGGTTTTTGGGCTAGGGTTGCATGAAAATGCTTCTAAGGAAATTATGATATGTTGTATACTTCATGTAGGAATTTTAGGTGACAAAAATACAAGTCTTGGTGCCCTTACAAGTTTCGGCCAACCAAGGTTTTTGGGCTAGGGTTGCATGAAAATGCTTCTAAGGAAATTATGATATGTTGTATGCTTCATGTAGGAATTTTAGGTGACAAAAATCCAAGCTTTGTGCCCCTACATGTTTCGGCCAACTAGGGTTTTAGGGCTAGGGTTTCATGAAAACACCTCTTATGAAGTTATATTATGTTGTATGCCTTCATGTATGAACCTTATGTGACAAAAATAAAATTTTGGTGCCCTACAAGTTTCGGCCAACTAGGGTTTTAGGGCTAGGGTTGCATGAAAACACCCTTAGGAAATTATGATATGTTGTATGCCTTCATGTATTAATTATATGTGACAAAATGAACTTTTGTGCCCCTACAAGTTTCGGCCAACAATGGTTTTAGGGCTAGGGTTGCATGAAAACACCCCTTAGGAAATTATGATATGTTGTATGCCTTCATGTATAAATTCTATGTGACAAAAATGAACTTTTTGTGCCCCTAATGTTTCGGCCAACAATGGTTTTAGGGCTAGGGTTTGCATGAAAACACTCCTTAGGAAATTATTATATGAATTATGCCTATGTGATGAACATGTTTATGATTTTAATATGCCATGAAATATGCCTATGTGATGAACATGTTTATGATTTTAATATGTCATGAATTATGCCTATGTGATGAACATGTTTATGATTTTAATATGCCATGAAATATGCCTATGTGAGGAACATGTTTATGATTTTAATATGCCACGAAATATGTCTATGTGATGAACATGTTTATGATTTTAATATGCCATGAAATATGCATATGTGATGAATATGTTTATGATTTAATATGTCATGAAATATGCCTATGTGATGAACAAGTTGATGGTTTTTTTTAATATGCCATGAAATATGCTTATGTGATGAACATGATTATGCTTTAAGACCCCTTTAGGGTATTCTTAAGTTATGAATGCATATATGCTATGACATGTCTAAGAAGATGCTTCCCCTTTTTATGTTGGGATTAAGAGCTCTCCTTATGATAAGATAAGATGGAGATGCTTCCCTTTTCAATTAGGGATTAAGAGCTCTCCTTATGATAAGATAAGACGGAGATGCTTCCCTTTTTATGTTGGGGATTAAGAGCATTCTTTATGATATGATAAGAAAGAAAAGAATGAAAATTAAGTATTTTACTTTGTAAGAGGTTAAGTACCCGACCCGTTAGGTGGTCGTTAATCAAATCCAAGGGACATAAGAAGACGTAAGAGGTCTTGCCCTGGTAAGACGTAAGAGGTCTTGCTCTAGTAGGTCTGGTGGCTAGCTACTGACCTATTAGGGAACGCACTTTATGTGGTACTTAGCCTGGGGCCCCCCCTTCATGTTATGATTATGTTGAAGTATCTATATGTATATGTTTTGAAAAGAAAGGACTTGTATGTAATTATGCATGCTTATGTTCAAGTTTAAGAGTGCTTATGATTATGTCCTTTATGCATGTTTAGGATTTTATGATATTATGAATGCTTATGTTCAAGTTTACGAATGCTTATGATTATGTCCTTTATGCATGTTTAGGATTTTATGATATTATGAATGCTTATGTTCAAGTTTAAGAATGCTTATGATTATGTCCTTTATGCATGTTTAGGATTTTATGATATTATGAATGCTTATGTTCAAGTTTAAGAATGCTTATGATTATGTCATTTATGCATGTTTAGGATTTTATGATATTATGAATGCTTATGTTCAAGTTTAAGAATGCTTATGATTATGTCCTTTATGCATGTTTAGGATTTTATGATATTATGAATGCTCATGTTCAAGTTTAAGAATGCTTATGATTATGTCCTTTATGCATGTTTAGGATTTTATGATATTATGAATGCTTATGTTCAAGTTTAAGAATGCTTATGATTATGTCCTTTATGCATGTTTAGGATTTATGAAATTATGAATGCTTATGTTCAAGTTTAAGAATGCTTATGATTATGTCCTTTATGCATGTTTAGGATTGATGATGTCATGAATGCTTATGTTTAATTTATGTCATGCTTAGATTTAATTATGTTTAGCATGCTTATGTAAATTTTATGTCATGCTTAGATTTAATTATGTTTAGCATGCTTATGTAAATTTTATGCCATGCTTATGTTTCATTACGTAGGTATGTTGATGATTAGTGTGGTTATGAAATACTTATGCTATTTATTCTAGTATGCTCATGTTTTCTAATTGTTTGATGAAGTTGTAGCTTTTGTGAGTAGGCAAGAATCTTACTAAGCTATATGCTTATAGTTTATGTTGTCCATATACTACAGATAAAGGAAACATGAACTAGAGGAAGTAGCAGGAGGGGCTGAGTGTGTGTGATAGTGGCATGGTGGAAAAAGACCCTATGACTCTCTGCTTTTATTTATATGCTCTATGAATAACTTAAGACATTTGCTTCCGCTTTTATGAATTGTGATTTATTAGTACCATGTTGGATGTTGCTTAGTTATGTTACTGTTCAATTACTTATGAAAGTTTGATATGATAGGACTCATGAATGGATCTTTATGTTATGCATGTTATAAAAGAAGTTATGATATGTTAACGTGCTAATTATGATTATGATATGTGATGCACGTTATAAAGAAGATATGACATGTTAACATGCTAATTAGTTCTATGATATGTGATGCATGTTATAAAAGAGGATTATGTCATGTTAACATGCTTGATTAGGTAGATTGTGAAATGATCCATATATGTTATGTTATAAAAAAAAAAAAAAGTAGCGCCGCCCTGAGAGCAGATAAGGGCGGGCGTTACAGGTCTTCTCTGATCGGAACATAGCTCATGACCCATGACCCCAATCTTACTACTTTTGTCCAACATTCGGAGAATTTTAATTCCAATAATTTGACTTACAATGTTTGTTAATCGATCGTCAACTTCTAAAGCACTTACTAGGAGTCATTTCCATACATATGACTCGGTCTAATGCTTCCCGGTAAGATCTAATAGAAGGTCCATATATCCTAATCCAAATGTAAGCCAATAAACCATGGGTGGCTTAAAACATTCATTCTCATTCTTGAGCTATTAGGTGGGCATAAATCTTGCAAGTATAGCAACTCTGCATAGTACTCCATTACCAAACGATCACCCTACTTGATGCTCAAGAATTCCCTGACAATGATGTAGGGACCTTCGTGACCGCTAGAGGGGGGGGGGGGTGAATAGCATCGTTGCTTGTCGATGGAATTGATTCGTGTTTGATCATCTACACTCTTGTTAGCATAGCGGAATAGTAATGACAAATAGAAATAACAAGAAACACAATCACAACGCAAGATATAACGTGGTTCGGAACCGAATGATTCATACTCTACAGATTGAGCTCAAATGAGTCCTAGCGATGCCAATCACACACCACTATAATAATAACTCCTTCTCGGAACAATCCGGAGGTGGAGAAACCTCGTACAATAGTTCTTACAACAATAAGAATGAAAATACAAGCAAAATACACTAAATGCAAGTAAAGAAAACTTTATAAAGAGCTTTTGGATGCTTGCTTAAGTTGCACTTGGAGACCCTGATTTGCAGTAACAAATCGCCCCAAACACGTCCAAGAACCGATGCCAAATCCTTCCTCCACGAGCTCCCTTTAAAGCTACTCCTTGGGTTGGATTTCGCCTAGCAGTCGACTGATCGGGACCATCAGTCGACTGCCCCTATAGTCGTTGTCTCACAATGGCATGAAATGTAGGCTCGATATGGTGTGGATGTGGCCGGCTAAAGGGGGGTGAATAGCCCTCTTTCGTTGGATGACGGAATTCGCTTGTCTACAAATATAATTAGTGCAACGGAAAACAAAACTAAACAAGCAAATCAAAGCAACAAGAATAAAACCAATGCTAACACCAAGTCGTAACATGGTTCACGGCTACGCCGCTAATCCACGATCCCGATTCGTCCAAGGTGAATCACTCCTTTGCCAAACCACTAGATCTCTCCTTTGTACAAAACTAGGTGGAGGTAACCTCTTTTACACAAGGATCACTCTTCTACAATAGAATGAAGATTAGAACAAGTAGAAGAGTGGAAAAACGTTTATGGCACTTTGGGAGCTATTAGGAGTTCAAGCATTAGACCCCCAAAGCCCCACACCCTTCCTCTTTATAGAGGAAGAGGGTTTCTTTCCGTTGACACAGGAGCAGTCGACTGATGTCCCTATCAGTCGACTGGTCCTGTAGTCGTTGCCCAATAACGGCTGCTTTCCACGTTGGATTTCATGCAACGGCACATATCGCTGATCGATATTGCCATCACGATCCGATGTTCGATCACGAGTGCCGGGCGAAGCTCGACTCCATTCTCAGGCTTCGAAACACTTATGACTACCGACCGATGCCTTCATCACCGATCGGTGGTCTCGAGTCAATCCCAATCCATGGCAATGATCGCTGGCACTTGAACCGAACTCGAACACTAGTCGAGTCACAGTCGACTTAGAGTAGTCGACTACCATAACATGGTAGTCAACTGATGTCAGGAAATCTCATCCGACACTTAGCTAAATGGCCAAGTTTCACCTAAGAGCGCTACCCCTTTTTCGGGTTACATTCGCTCACTCTCATCCCTCGGAGTCCCTCGCCTTTCATAGTCACATCCTTCGCTGCTCGCCTCAAGTCTACTTCCTCCGGCTTCACTCCATGCTCCTCGTCCGGCGGTCCCTCGGATGCTCCAAGCGCACGGCTTCCGCAAAGCCATCCTTCACCGACTCAAGGACCGAGTCGTGAGAGGTGAAACTCGCCAAGGCTCCATGTGCGAATTACTAAGCCCTGCAAGACTCCAACGCACATATCAAATTACAATAACAATCTAACTAAAACCCTTTGCCACACACATCAAAACCTTATCATGGCAAGAGATTGCCTTAACAATCTCCCCCTTTTTGATGTGTGACAATCCATTTAAGTTAGGTAAAACATTTGATAAACTATTAAGGAAAGAAAGCATGTAAATAACATGATTATCAACTCTCCCCCTTAATACATGAAACTCCCCCTAAATATATTCCCCCTTACTTAAACATATATATTTCTCCCCCTTTGACACCATCAAAAATACTTAACAAAGTTTATACAGCATGACATCAAGTCTAGAGAGAAATAAAAACCAAAACATGCCTTAAAAGTGGATAAAAGAAATTACTGGGCATGTTATCAGGCTACCAGTCGACTGGTTCAGACTAGCAGTCGACTAGCACAAGCATTTCGGGTTTTTCAGGTTTTTAGGGTGGATTTCAGAAATGCATTAGAAAATCTATAAAATTCGAAAAATCATGAAATTTGGGGAACATATTTCTTGTAAGTATATTTATCAATGAAAAATAGTTGTCCATGAAAATTCATTATATTTTCAAAAATTTTCTAAAAATCCAAAAGCTTTAAAAGTAACTAGGTTTTTAATCAAGTTAGTATCAAGTTTAACACCTAGTTTTGCTTTAAATTGTTTCAAAACATGAACACATAGATTTTAAAGTAAGAAATTGTTTTGAAAACATATGAAATATCCAACCATGATCTTTGGGCAATATGTCTATGAATTAAACATAAGTCTTCCCCATGATTGGTCTATTATTGCTATTTTGATACTTTAAATGACCATCTAAATGCCATAGGCATTAGTGGACCATTAGTATCATCCTATCATCTCACCCATGCTATGTTTTCAATCAAGGTAGCCTATGGTGAGTGTGAGATGTATCCTAAGGGTATTTGTATATACTTAACCATTATTTTCATGCAATTCTATACAAGGTTAAGTATCATCCTAACATCCAACATGATCATAAAGACATATATGAATTAATTTTATATTATGACCATGAAACAAGTGTATTCATCAAATTGTGATCATGCATTAGGTATTACATCATGATAATAAGGTAAACATCACCTAAAGCATGATTTATCTATTTATAGGTGCATTATCATCACCTAACACTATTTCAAAAATATTGTTCCGCCATCCTAAGTCAACCAAAAATATGATATAGGTGAATTCCATATGGTTGACTATCCTAGGGTTTTCCTAACCCTTTAAGATGGATTTAGGAACCCAATATAAATTCTTGCCTATGGGGTTCAATAAAAATTCTTTAGGGATCCATTTTCTAGCTATTACCTTCTTTTTATCTTGACCCCTAGCAATTAAACATTTATAGGCCTTTTCATTTTTATTTTCTTTATATCCTAGGTCTTTTTTGTTGAAACTTGCTCTTTGGCTCCCAATTATCAAGTTAAGGGTATTGGAGCCTATAGTGAATTTTTCTAGGGCTTTGGTCAAGTGATCTACCTTTTCCCTTAGAGCCCTATTTTCATCCATACATGCATCACTAATATTGAATGACATATATTCATGTGAGCATGCATCATTTAAGCTAGAAGAAATATTATCATTTACATTTAAGCATGCTTCTTCTAATTTTTTTTCTAAGTACTTAATTTGATCTAGCATGCATTTATTTTTCTTTTTAGCTCTAAATAAGTCCTTAGTAAGACTAGAAATCATGGAAACTATTTTACTTGGTGAAAGGTTCGTTACCATAGTTTCCATGTCCTCTTCTTCGGATTCGGAGGATGGTGAAGAAGCTCCCCCTTCGCTAGAGCTCTCCTCACTTGTGCTTGATCCTTCATTTTCGGAGGAGGAGCAATCTAAGTCGTCAAAGGCCATCAATGCCAAATTTGTGACAAAGACATTTTCTTCCTTGGATGATGATGAGGAGGAGGAGGAGGAAGGGTCATCCCAAGTCCTTGCTTTTAATGCCTTTGCCTTCCCTTTTTCCTTGGCCTTCTTTTCTTCTTCCTTTTTCTTTTTGCTCCCCTTCTTCTTCTTCTTTTCTTCCTTCTTTCTCTTCTCCTCCTTGCTCTTGTTCAAAAGGGGACAATTATCCCTTATGTGTCCCTCTCCTTGGCAATTGTAGCAAATAATCTTCCCCCTTGGTCTTCTTCTCCTATCATTAGAGTTATTGAATTTAAAACCTTTTAATGCACGCCTTACCCTCCTTACCATATAGGCTTCTTCCGTGCTATCCATGGAGGAGGAGGAGGAGGAGGAGGAGGATGCTTCATCGGAGGAGGAGGAAGTCTCTATCTTCTTCTTCTTCCCCTTATTTGCTACTAGGGCTACTCCTCTTGATGGCTTGATACTTGATTCTTCATTTATTCCTTCAAGCCTCGTTTCATGGAGCTCCATGGTTGAAAAGAACTCCTCCAAGGTGCTCACTTCTATGTTCTTTGACATGTAGAAGGAGTCCACCATTGAGCTCCATTTTGATGACCAGGGAAAAGCGTCGATTGCTTTCATAAGCATATCCCGATTCGAAAGTTTTTCTCCTACACTTGTTAGCCCAATTAAAATTTCTTTAAACTTAGAATGTAATGAAGTTACCTTTTCTCCCTTTTCTAATTTGATGTTGCTTAATTGAGAGAGGAAGAGGTCTCTCCTTGCAAGCTTGGCTTCCGAAGTGCCTTCATGAAGTTCAACCAATCTCTCCCACATCTCCTTGGCACTTGAGCACTCCCCAATCCGGTTGATCTCTTGTTGGGGGAGCACATTGAAGAGATGGTGCTTGGCTTTTGAGTTTGCAAGGTGCTCTTCCCTTTGCTTTTTCGTCCACCTTGATTTCTCTATTGGTTCACCCTCTTCGTCCCTAGGCATCTAAAAACCATTTTCCATTATAAGCATAATATCAAAATTGGTTTCAAAGAATACCTCCATTCTCTTTTTCCACCAAGAGAATTTGCCTTCAAATTTCAGAGGGTGAATGTTTGAGCCGGCCATCCTTAATTGTGCTTGTTGTGGCGGTTAGTCCTCGACAAGCTTTCCTCGGCTCTGATACCACTTGTAGGATCGATATGGTGTGGATGTGGCCGGCTAGAGGGGGGTGAATAGCCCTCTTTCGTTGGATGACGGAATTTGCTTGTCTACAAATATAATTAGCGCAACGGAAAACAAAACTAAACAAGAAAATCAAAGCAACAAGAATAAAACCAATGCAACACCAAGTCGTAACATGGTTCACGGCTACGCCGCTAATCCACGATCCCGATTCATCCAAGGTGAATCACTCCTTTGCCAAATCCACTAGATCTCTCCTTTGCACAAAGCTAGGTGGAGGTAACCTCTTTTACACAAGGATCACTCTTCTACAATAGAATGAAGATTAGAACAAGTAAAATAGTGGAAAAATGTTTATGACACTTTGGGAGCTGTTAGGAGTTCAAGCATTAGGCCCCCAAAGCCCCACACCCTTCCTCTTTATAGAGGAAGAGGGTTTCTTTCCGTTGACACAGGAGCAGTCGACTGATGTCCCTATCAGTCGACTGGTCTTGTAGTCGTTGCCCAATAACGGCTGCTTTCCATGTTGGATTTCATCCAACGGCACCGGCATCGATCGGTGATATTGCCATCGATTGGTGATGCTCAATCGATCGAGTCTTTGGCGAGTTCGACTTCCATTTTGTACCCGAAACACTTGCAACCGATGATGCCTTCATCGATCATTGGTGGTCTGATCATTGCCAATCCATGGCAATCGATGCTGGCACGAACTCGAACACTAGTCGAGTCACAGTCGACTTAGAGTAGTCGACTACCATAACATGGTAGTCAACTGATGTCGGGAAATCCCATCCGACACTTAGTCAAATGGCCAAGTTTCACCTAAGAGCGCTACCCCTTTCCCGGGTTACATTCGCTCACTCTCATCCCTCAGAGTTCCTCGCCTTTGAAGTTATCTTCGTCTGGCCATGTCCCTCGGATGCGCCAAGCGCACGGCTCTGTAGCGCCATCCTTCGCATCTTGCCCTGAAGTTTACTTCCTCTATCTTCACTCCATGCTCCTCGTCGGCGGTCCCTCGGATGCTCTAAGCGCACGGCTTCCGCAAAGTCATCCTTCACCGACTCAAGGACCGAGTCATGAGAGGTGAAACTCGCCAAGGCTCCATGTGCGAATTACTAAGCCCTACAAGACTCCAACGCACATATCAAATCACAATAACAATCTAACTTAAACCCTTTGCCACACACATCAAAACCTTATCATGGCAAGAGATTTCCCTAACATGAAACACGTCAGATAAGTCCAACGGATACACCATTAGTCGACTGATATCTCAATTAGTCGAGTGCTCACGTCGATCACTCAATTGAAGAGCATTCTGTGCTCGACATCCCGATGAGCAGTCGACTGATCTCCAGATCAGTCCACTGCTAAGGCCATCAGTCGACTATCCAATGTTGGTAGTCGACTGCTAGGCCATCTTTCCGCAGTCAAACCCTAGTTGACTCACATCAGTCGACTGACCATAGTCCCAGTCAACTGATACACCTACAACATGAGGTTTTAACCCAAGTATGGTGTCCCCATACTTGCTAGACCACCCTTAGCCTAGACCTAAGCCTTCTAGCCACCTCCATCAGCCTCACACCTATCAGATTCCTCCAAGTCATCCATGACTTGTTCATCCATACACTAGCCTTCAGGTGCTTCTATCGGCTATTATCATGCTAACAGTGTCTACACTGCCAAGGCACATTGGACTTACGCTGCCAAGACTCTGCTTGGACTTTACGCCGTCAACCATTGGACATATACTGCCAAGACTTCACCCTTGGACTTTACGCTGCCAATATTCCCATTGGACTTCTCAAATGCCAAGACTCAAGCTTGGACTTTCCCTTGCTAACCCATGTTGGACTTTCCATGCCAAGACCCATGCTTGGACTTTCCTTGCCAACCCATGTTGGACTTTCCATGCCAAGACCCATGCTTGGACTTTTCATGCCAAGTACACAAGACTTGGACATCTCTCATGACAATGGTCAAACCTGATAGTAATATATGAGAGTTGTCTTAAGGCAATCACCTTATGTTTGAACCATTTATATGATAAATGAAGATTTACTATTGGAGTATATATGTTTTTATGTATTTGATTAGATCTTAAACTCATTTACTGAATATCCACGATACGATTCACAACATGAGAGAATTTGTGATTGGATCACAACTAGTGAGTATCTCTACATGTGTAATTGTGATGAATCAGAATTATCCCTAGTCGATGAATTGATGGATTTGGACACCATCAATTCTGTCGAGACTAGCACGAGGTATACTTCTTGGTGTATCCAAGCAGCTAATTCTCACTAGTTGGAGACATTGTGATGTCCGGAGTTAATCGTGGATGCTAGTTATGGTAACTAGTTCATTAGAGTGACTAGCTGTAAAACTTCATATGGTTCTCTGCATATATAGATATGTCAGTGAAGTTCTTACTGTAGCTTAAGTGCGATGTTCCTTTGACTTGCAGTGTTCAAGTCATCTTGGTCATGAAGACTTATGCTTTGACATCTTAAGCAAGCATCTCTGAGGAGATGTGGACCCGGGATGATTGGGCATAAGTCGAAGTGATCGAAGGTGTTTGAATAGCCTATAAAGGATTCACCACTCTTTGTGAGGAGATGTATACCCATGACCTCTCGTCGGATTGTTACTAAAGTCTTTGGCCAAAGCATTACATGTTTAGAGTAAGGTACTCTTGGATATATGTACAGTAACTAGAATCCGCAGGACGAGGAAATGATACTTGGGCTAGGTGTGACGTAGTCAACCAAGTGGGGACTGACATAATAGACCATGTCCTAAACCAAGTGGGTATAAGAAGCGTGAAGGGAATGGGGCACGAATCATTGTAGCTGCTGAAGGGTTTTAGAAATAGTTCTGGATCAAACGTTAATCTTTTCGATTAATTGGGGATCATGATGTACTACTAGGTGCCACTCATGATTGTTCTATAATTAATGGTTAATTATAGACGACCAACATAAACCGAGAACCTATTTGGTCACACGCACAATGAGCGTAATTCGAAGGATTTAAAAAGAGCTTGAGAATGAGATTCTCAGACCGAGAGAAACTAGGTTTGGTTGGACCAAACAAGGATCGAGCATGAAATCGTTTCAGTCGCAATGGAAGCGTGGATGGGTCGTGTCTTATGAAGACATAATGGATGAACCAAATTGGTTTGGTTCTAATCCAATGGTGAAGAATGAACCAAAGGGGTTTGGTTTGTTTTAAACTAATGAACCAATGTTGGTTCGATTCGTTTTAACTTAAAATAGACCAACGCGGTTTGGTTTATTTTAACTTAAGTTATTGGAGCGGGTTAACGGGTTTTGGTTATGATCCAATAACTACTAGGAGATAGTTTCTTAATGGGTAAGAAACATGCGCTCTATAAAAACACGATTAGAGGTTGGAGAGCCCTAAGGGTTTTGGTATTTTTGGAAAATATTTTCCTCTCCTCCTCTTCTCCTCTTCTTGCCGGCACCCAACTTCTTGCCGCCGCCCACCACCGCCCAAGCTCCACTAGTTGGCGTCCAGCAGCTGCCGTCCTCCCCACTTGCCGGCGTCTAGCTGCTGCCGGAGGAGTTTCGATGATCTTCCTTGGCTCCGGCTGAAGGTGTTTTGCCCCGAAAGCTCTCATACCAATTTAATGGTTTTAGCTTATCGAGTCCGTGAGGGGAAACTTCGCTTCCCACTTCACCTCGGTAGCTTCCTTCATGGTGATCCTTTCTATGTCCCTGGATTAAAAAATTTAATCCTAGACAAAAGGGATTTCCAAAGCAACCAAGTCATCGTCGTGCTATTCATTTAGAGAGGTCACTTGAACAAACTAGTTGTTCAAGCGACCATCCTCTATTCTACGAGTAGCCGCGGAATAGACGATGTCTGGATCGCCGATTTTTGTGTTTATGCTCGGGATCCAAGTATTATTTAGCAATATACAGATTTATATCATGCTCATAGTTAAAAAACAAATACAAATATGTAACATATAAAGATTAGAGAATCGATATACCTCTCGATCTTCTAATGTATGACCTTCCTCCTTTCGGATGTCGTGTGGGCGATGCTCTACCAAAAGTCGAAGCTCTTAGATCGCAAATCTTCCTTCCTTACTCATCCAAAGCAAGAGGAAGAATAGAAACAAGGCTCATCTCCTTCCTATAGCCAACCAACAAGCAACAAAAAAAATACTTACCACCGGCCAACAAGGAGAAGGAGATAATGGTGGAAACCGGCCAAGACACCAAGGGAAAGCCCTATATCTTGTTTCCACCACCTAAGGAGAAGAAGAGGGGGTCTTTAGATGCCACCCAAGGGCTGGGATAGGGCTGTGGGCACCGGCTACCAAAGGATGAAGAAGAAAGAAACCTTCCTTATTTGGTGCCACCCAAGCCTCCTAAACCCTAAGCCTCCAAACCCTAATCCTAGCTCTCCTTATGGCCGTCCATGGAAGAGGGGAAGAAGATTAGGATGAGCTTAAGCCAAGGTAGAGAGGAGAAGAATAGTGGCCGGCCAACCTTAGGAAGAAGAAGGAAACCCTCATCCACTTGTGGCCGCCCACCCTTAGCTCCCAAAACCCTAGCCACCCAAACCTAATCCTAAACCAACTAGGATTCCTAGCCTCCAAAGGAAGCAAACCCTAATCCCCTTAAGCCATGCTTCTTCTTGCCGCCCACTTCATGACTCTATTTATAGAGTTGGGCTTAAGCCATGATTTAATCTCCTCCATTGGTTCTAGGGATTTAATCTCAACCGTCGGATCTAAAGATTTAATCTCAACCGTCGGATCTAGAGATTTAATCTCTACCTTTGGATCCAGAGTTTTGTTTTCATCTATTGGATCTAAGCTTCATGAGGTGTTAATAGGATACATTAGGGACCATGAGGAGGAGTTGGGTCTTGGCCACCCATGGATCAAGCCCACATAAAGTCCGATCCACTAATGATGATCCAATCCACTAAAGGTTCATCATTGATCTACCTCACCAACCCCCATATGATAATATGGGCTCCATATATTATTTGTACATTTTCTCCCCGTGTTTAAGATCTCGAATGTCCGTCGATTAATTAATTTACTTACCATTAATTAATCAACATCTAACTCCTTGAGTAGTACCACTCAACCTTTTCATCATGCCGGACCAAGTCCACCTGCAGGGTTTATATGATGAACCTTATGAGCTCCTCAAGGGGACATTATCATCCTAATATATAGGACACAGTTTCCTCCTATAATCAACGACACACCATATAAATAATATCATCTCCCAACTTACCAAGTCTATCGATTTAATCTATAAATCTCGCTCATTGGTAAATCAAAGAGATGAGTACTAAGTATATGTGCCCGTTATTATATCGGGATTAAGAGCATGTACTAAATAATATCTGAGGTTCGATTCGATTATGTAGTCAGCAATAAATCGAATCACATCTAAGTCGGTCTTGCTCAATACACACAAAGTGCACTAGTGTGATTCTATGGTCAAGACAAACCAACACCAAATCACACTACAACCATTCCGATGGTTTGTCCAAAGTCATCTCGGTTGTGAGCCTTTACTTATACTTTACAAGGAGCCGATAACATGATCTCCCGTGTGACACCACACACCATGTTATCTACAATGTAATGTATTAGACAATATTGCATAACCATATAAATATGCAAACAATGATCATGTGATTCTTATTTCAAAAATAAAGATGTTCATACTAAAGATAGACTTTTCAGTATACATCCCTACACCGGTGACAAGGTGAGCACCTAGCTTTCCTTATTTGGTCGGCACAAGTTCTCCACCAAAGCTGTCCATTTTTTTGGACAGCTTATTTCCTTCGTGTCGGAGCATCATTTGGGCGGTGTTTGGAGCTCCGATAGCGGCTACCTTGCCAGGGATTCAATCTCCGGTAATCCTCATAGGTGGAGGATGAAGGATTCGTCAAACGATTGACAAATACCTCTCCGGAGAAGCGAGTTTTGGAGACTCATTTTTGAATCTGAATTTTGATTCGGATTGTGATCTTCTCTCGATCACATCATCTTCGACACGAGGCTAGTGACTCGTAAGAAGACGAGGCTTGTGTCTTTGTGAAGTCATCCCGATGATACTCGACGTGGATACGGATAGAGGCGATTCTAGCGAGAGTCGCCCCGGTTGATGCCTTTCTCGCTACACGTGATATGTCAGGTATACCTAGAATAAATACCTTTTATTGCAAAATTTGAAACTACGATTATGTCTACACATGTTGTACTATGCATGCGTGTGGTGTGTGTATTGTAATAAATTAGATTTATTGCCTTTTATTTCTTCCGTTGTGCACATGTTTACAAACATGTTCGAACACACACTCGCCGCAGTACCGGAAACCCAACAAAACCATCATCATACATCAAGTATAACCTGGGTCAATTGCACCAATAATCTCCCCAACACATGTCAGACATCAATGTCAAACATCAAAACACTACTCGAGTCAAACTCGAGTCTGATCAATCGTGACTTGGGTCGATTGCACCAACAATCTCTCCCTTTTTGATGTTTGACAAAAACACCCTTGAATTAGGCCCCTAACTCAAATTCCCTTACCAATTTTCCCAAATTGGTAATTCTACCTTTCTCCCCCTTTTTGACATACATCAAAAAGGTTATCCCAAGGAGGTCAATGTCTCATATCCCAATGAGATCTTACAATCTTCCCCTTGGTCCAAAAATATCTAGGATGCTTACAATCTTCCTAGTGATAAGTCTCATATCACTCAAGAGAGGCAATCTTACAAACTCTCTCAATTTCTAAATTGGGTATCTCAAATTCCCATTTTTCCCCCTCATGAGAAAAAATACATCCATCATCCCATGATGGATACCTCCCCCTAAAGGCTTGCTCCCCCTTTACCATTGCACCAAGAATGTCCTTGGGAAGTCCCTAAGCCAATAGGAACTCTAAACCATCAAAAATAAGGTTAAAAGTTCAACATTGAACTTTCACATACCTTAAAATTGGTATATTACCCTAACAACTCTCCTAATCCATATTCAATGGATTTTCACCCTTTCTAATGTTTTCCAAAGTATATCCTAGGGTTAGGAGTGGTTAGGGAACCCTAACATAGCTGAAACATGGGCTAAACATCCTTGTTTACCCGAAATCAGCCTATCAGTCGACTCTTCCATAGAACAGTAGACTGAAATCACTATCAGTCGACTGATAAACTATAACAGTTGACTGATCTCTGATTTTCAGAAATCAGGTTTTCAAAAATGAAGTTTGAAAATTTGTAAGTAAATATATGTATTTAGAAAAAATTTGAAATTTCATACGCACATTACTTACATGGAGTATAATGGGTGAAAAATAGTTTGAAAATAAAATACCCATTAAAATAGGAGATTGATACAAAGTTCAAAAACCATTAAAACTTTAATGTTTTGATATATTTTGTATCAACTTCTTCAATGGTGATTGCTATTAAAAGATAGACTTCACCAAGGTTTTCTAAAAAGATTTTAAAATGATTTTGAAAACCTATTTTGAACCATGGACTATTGGCTAGATGTACATGACTTGTACATTAGCTTTCCTCATGATCCATATTTATGATTAAAATAAGTTTAAGTCCATCTAGATGCAACATCTATGCATCTTGAACTTAACTTATTTTCCTAACATCTCACATGTATCTAGGGTGTATAAAATACACACAAGTCAATATGATTGTGATACATGGAATTAAAGTTACTATGACTTCATGCATTTGCTAGGCAACTCTATTTGACTCCCTTATACATGGGACTTCAAATCATGTCATTGTCCTTAAATTAATTTTATTAATGCATGAATGATCATGACATAAATGATAACATAAATAAGCATGACCAATGATCATGATGTCATGACATATAAATAGGCTCTAAACATGAACATGACATAGAAAGTAACCCTAAGCAATATCATGACATTTTATATAATTAAAAGTAGATATGATGTCATGATATAGCAAAATAGAGTATATAAAAACATTAACACCCACACAATCAGACAAAGACACATGATTTTTCATAAACAAAATATTTCATTCAAATATAAATTCAATTTTTACAAGCAAAATAGATGTCTAAAAAGCTCTCAACCTCACTACAAAAATAAAACAAGATCCCTAATCTGCGCCTAGCTATCATCCCTGGAGCCATCTCCTGGAGGTGGTGGAGGCTGCTAACCCAGGGTCCAGGTCCACATCATCTCATATATATCAATCTGGCGCTGCTCCATTCAGTTCTGGCGCTGCTCTATCCGGCTAAGCTGCTGACCCAACTCCTGACCCATGGAGGACTGCTCCAATCTAATCTTCACCAGTCGTGAGTCAACAATCTGTTGGTAGTCCTCAAATATGACCTCCAGATGTGCAACATGCTCTGAGAGACCTGCTGTTGGTACATCTGCTGTCATAGGGTCATCCTCCTCAGCAGCGGGCCCCTCATGCTCAGTCGCGGGCTCTCCAACCTCTATAGCTGGCTCCTCATGCTCCATGGGCTGAGGCCGAGCCACCCACTCCATCTGTCCAGGGCCAATCCGCATCCCAGCCAGTGTAAAGTTCCGCACCGTGATGCGGTCGTATGCGTCTGAGAGCGGCCTCAGTGATCCCCTGGATATGTTAATGCCAATGGACTCTAACCATGCTGTAATGACATGTCCAAATGGCATATAAACTTTCCCCTGTACAGGGGTCACAAAGTGGACAATGCAATGAAATATATTCAATGCAATGTTTATGTCCAATTGATGACGCATGACATACATAAGAAAAAGATGATGAGGCCAGATCTTGGCCTGACCCCGAGTCACAATTGGAAGGATGCACCCAACAATGACTTTGTAAAGGACATTGTCAGGTGTAGATAATTCATTGATAGAGAATAGATTTTGAGTTGATGGACGAGGACGACGAAAGAAATGTTGATGCATGGACTCTAATGATATATGGTTAAATGGAGCAGGAAGAGGTGCATCAAAGGAAGGGTAAAACACGAAAAGTGTCATCCGATGCCCGACACTCCAGAAACCCCTGCAAACTCACAGGAGTGAACTCCAGGTCACGTTTTGCAACGCGAGTGGTGTAGGTCGGGCTATCGTCGACCTTCCTCAATTTTGGTAAAACTCCTTGAGAAGATCATCGTTTACGGCATGTGTACAAAAGATGACCTTCATCAACTGATAATGCTATACATATAATCTGAAGGACATCGCCACAGTAGACTCTAAAGAATCACTCGTCCAAGTACCTAACTGACATCAGTTGGTACACGAGCCACTCAACCTCACTAGACTCACCCCTATGTTGTTTTCTACATGAATGCAATGTAATGCAATGCAGTGTGATGACACAAATAACATGGTTAGATCAAAATATGGTATATGAAAAAAATGGGGTTTAAGGTTTAGAGGTATACTTTGGTGTCATTGTTGGGTTGAGGGCTGTGAGGGATGAGCTGAGCAACCAACTTGCTGGAGAGGACGTCAGAGGAATGCCGGAAAGAAGGTCTCACTGGATCCCTAACTCCAGTGGAGGAAAAACGGAAGTAGGCGCCATTAGCATGATAGAAGGACCCAAAACACAAGAAATAGAGTTAGGTTTCAAACCTAAAGGCTTTGAGTCACCGGCGTGGATGCAAGATGGACGGTCGGAGGGGTTTTGGGATGATCGAAGAAGAAATTGCACAAGCAAAAGACATGAAGAAGCCAAACCCTAGCGGTTCGGCCTTATAAAATGGCCTAATCGATCGATATATGTCATATCGACCGTTAACGATCCAATGAACGCAGTTCACAAAATCGGCAATGACCGAACTAGTTCAGACTCATTCGCCGAAGCTTCGTGCTGAAGCTACTGAGAATCGATCGTATTGTGGGTCATCGATCGGTGATGTGACAAGCACTCATTGTTGGATCGCCACTGATCGTTAGCTCTTTCTCGTCGAACAACGTAGCCGATGTGGATCTTGATCGATTGATGGACAATCACCGAGTGTTAAGCGACACTCATCGCGATCTTACGTGTGTCGATGCTGTTGTTATCAGTCGACTGATATCTGATTTTCAGTTCTGAAATTAAGTGAATTTCGATTTCTTTACTCAATTTGTTTCATTTTAACGTGTTTATGCATGTATATCGAATATATTAGTGTTATGCTTGTGTTTACGTATTTGTTAATGTATTTTGCTATTTTATTTCATTTTCACAAGCATTAACATCTAATAGTTTCAAATCCTAGCATCTCACCCTTTCTAAGTGTTGAAGTACACAATCAAGGTGAATGGTATATTTTGTGAGATGCAATACACCATAAACATACCTTCCATGCAAACATATGGTAAAACACATGAAGCATGGTAAGTATGTGACATCAAGATGTATAGTACTTGAGTATTAATCTTAAATGTAATTTCTAAGCCTTAAGACAATTTTCTTGATACATTAATTCCCAAAGTGTACCAAAACCCCAAATTGCACATCAATACCTCTAAGTCTAAATGTGCCAAGTTTAATCAATTTTTCACAATTCTCAAGGCTTATTAGCACATCCTAAAATCTTTTAGGATTAATATTCAATCTTATTTCCAAGGTATCACATAACCTTGAAAATGCTATAAAGTGTTAACTTTACTATGGTTAGGTTAACTACCCACCAATTCAAGTTAACACCCCCAACCCATCACACTCTTAGGAACCCAATACTTGTTTGAGCTCCTTGGGTTAACTAGGTATTCTTTAGGGATAACTTCCCTAGATACCTTCCTAATGACCCTCCTAGGCTTAGGAGCCTTGGTCATTTGGGTCTTATCATGGTTAACCTTAGGGATTGCCTCCCTAGTAACCTTCTTAGTGGTATTCCTAGGTTTCATAGAAACCTTGGCCACTAGACACTTGCTTTGGTTAACCTTAGGGATTGCCTCCCTAGTAACCATAGCCTTCCTAGACCTAGATTGTGTTCCATAATCGAATGGAACACTATGGTAGGTCTCTTTGGGCTTAGATTTGTGATCCAAATCTTTCTTGCCCTTAGGTGGACCTTGCTTCTTAGACCCTAGGTTTTGACTCCTAGACCCTAGATTATGACAATTTGACCCTTTAATTTGATTTTGCATCTTTTTAAGGATCTTCTCTATTTTCTCAAGTTTTGACCTCAAAACTTGATTTTCTAGCTCTAATTGCCCAAATTTTGAATTTTGATCTAATCTTTGGGCTTTGTTCCATTTCTTAGGTGTTGGTGCAGGGGCACCAGATAATCAAACCTATGTTTTGATTATGGAAAAGACACAAAGTCAAGATTATTTTGTTATCTCACGAGCTAAAATAAGTGTGCAGAATTGCTAAGCTAAGCCGAAGGTCAGCGACACCCAGAGGGAACCGTGGTGGTTGGGCGACACCGAGAGGACTTCGGAGGGAGCCGAAGAACTCAGGTGAAGACCAGAAGTGAAGCTTCAAAGGTAAAGGCTGAGGTAAGCTCGTGTGAGTGAGCGTAAGTAAGATCGTGTCCTTCGTACGGGGACATCCTTAGGCGATGATCTGACTCAAGACTTCCCATGGATAGTCTAAGTCAAGATCAGATGGTAAATGACCATCAAGTTCACTTATATTAATTGTATTTTCGAGCTAACTCTTCATTGCAACTGGAAACCCTGCCATCAGTCGACTGATTCATCTAGCAGTCGACTGGTAAGGGTAGCAATCGACTATTGGTCAAGGATCAACCTCGAGGAGAGTCAAAGCTTATCTCCATTTCTCAAGGGCTAGGAGGCTTGTTCTCATTGGTTGAGGATCTGAACGTCTAGGGCTTCCAAGGCTATAAAAGTAGGGGTTCTCCACCCCATTTATATCGTCAAAATCTCTCCATAGTCTCCGCAATGCCTCGACTCTCTGACAACTTTACGACAGTGAAGCTCTACTACTCTGACGATCAAGCTTAAGTTTCATTCTTTTCTTCGTCGATATAAGTTTTATTCAAGTCTTCTATTATACTTCATTTTCTCGGAGCTTTATATCGTAATAAGGAGAGGGGGAGTGTCCCTCTACCTTAATCTTTCAAGCTTTTTATATTCCATTGTCTCCTACCTCCAACGAGGAGGAGATTGTTTTAGTGTATTATCCTCCGTACGTGGTCTCAGACCACTAGGGCCTTGGACTAGCAACCGAAGGCTGTGAACCAAGTAAAAACAAATCTTGTCTTTTATATTTCTGCTACGTTCTCTCTCTTTTAATTGTTTCATATCGAAAGAATGAACAAAATTTATTTTGCGCTATTCACCCCCCCCCCTCTAGCGCTCAAATCGATCCAACAATTGATATCAAAGCCGGGGGCGCTAAGATTTGGTGAAACCACCAATATAGCCTTTTTACATATTTATTTTGAATTTTATGAGTCTTTTTTCATTCGTTTAAATTTTCTCCCGCACTACTAATCCAAGACGAAGTCTTGGTACTCTTCTTTTGGTTGTGTTTTGCAAGTATTCACTTTTGGAGTAGTCGATGGTAAAACGGGCATAACTTTTCGTATAAATTGACCCACAAAATGTGCTACCTACCAAAACAAATCTCTCTTAGAGATCTACACTTTTTACCAGGGTTTACCCTCGTAACAAGTTGTCTTCATCCCCAAAAATTAAAGTGTAGTACCCTTTCGGGGACATCGAAGGTTGTAAGTACTCATTTTTTTATTTTAGTTGGTTATTTCTTGTTTATTCCTTTTATTTCTTTTCATTTCCTACATTATTAATCCAAGGCAAAGTCTTGGAACCTTTTTTGTGTTTTTTTTTATTTTGTGTGCAAGGTTTTCCTTCCATGGCCCACATTGAGGGGTACAACACCACCCGACCTCTGTTCTTTAACGGAGATGATTTTCATTATTGGAAAGGTTGGATGAAGTGTTTTCTAAAAACACAAGTCGAGACTTGGATAATCATCCAAATCGGCTTTGCTCTACCCACCAATGATCAAGGCAAGCCCTAGACTTCGACAGGTGGACCAATGCAACCAAGAAGCAAATTGAAGCCGATGCAAAGGCAACCCAAATATTGTAGTGCGGTCCGTCCAAAGTGGAGCTCAACCGCATCGGACCCTTCATCAGCGCAAAGGACCTGTGGAACAAATTAATCAAGCTACATGAAGGAACGTCCGATGCTAAGGTATGTAAAAGGGATTTGTTTTTAAATAAACTATACAATCTAAAGATGCAGGATCGCGAGACCGCCACCCAACTACATAGAGGATCCAAGACATTGTCAACGGTCTTCACTTGATCGGGCAAGCCATAGAGAACCGGGACGTTATAAGGTATGATTTAAATGCTTTCCCTAGGACTACCTTGTGGGTATCCATGGTTGATGCCTACAAGGTTTCTAAGGACCTTTCAAAACTTAGACTAGAAAAAATATTTTCGGAATTCAAACTTCATGAATAAACTAACATGGTCCGGGTCGAGAGAGGTGTTGCTTTACTTACAGGACGAAGAAGAAAGGAGAAGAACAAGCCACCTTCCGAGCAAGAAGACAGATCCAAACCCGACGATGAATCCGAATCTGAAGAGGAGGCCGCAATAGTCAACATGGTGTGAAGAATAGTTCAAAAAGAAAGAGAGAAATTGAGGAACGAGAAAAAGGGAGCAAAGAAGGCTCTTCATGCAACTTGGGAGAATGAAGAAGAAGAAGGCATCGGTATAGCATACATGGCAAGACCAGAAGAGTTCGAGTCAGAGTCCGAAGCCGAGTATGAGTCCAACTCTGACTCCGACTCCGACTCTGACCCCGAAGCTGACTTCTAGAAAAGACTCAAAGTCGGGCCGAAAGAGAAAGTCAAGGTTATCCATTCTTTAATTAGTATGCTTTATTATACAAATAAAATGCTAACTAGGAAATTAGCTAAGTCCGAGACTAGGGTCGAGTTGTTGCTTAAGGAGTTTGAAACCCTCAAGCAAGAGGCCACTCTGACCTCTTCGACTAGTTGAATTCGAGAGGAGGACTCAACTCGAGTTGAGAAACTCGAAGAAGAGAACTCCCTCTTGAAAGGACAAGTCCAAGAGCTCGAGGCTCGGTTGGACAAGTTCTTAATGGGATCCAAGAATCTTAACCGACTACTTAGAACTCAGAGAGCTGTGTACAACAGAGTTGGACTCGAGTTTAATCCAAAGACTACGAATAGATCATATATGTCTATCGTAAATCATAGTCATCAACAAGTCCAAGCTTGGGTCCCTAAAACTCTATTAAACTCACATATAAGGACCAACAAGTATTGGATTCCCTAGGATCAAGTTCATTATTTGAATAAACCATATTGGTTCAATGGTCCAGGGGGAGCTAATACCAAAATAGTATACCCGATAACTTAGCATGATCAAACTTTTATTTTATTTTTTTATAACGGCTAGATAGGACAAGTAGTTAGTCAACTCTTGACAACATAGTATCAGGGCGCGGTGAGATGATAGTACGTTAGGGAAACAAAGTCTCATGTATTCGAGCTAGATAAGGCGTATCTAGCTTGGTGTACTTGACCGAGTGGAACTAGCTAAAGCTACCTCGCCGTATCCTAAACTAGTTAGACCAGAAAGTAGTCTTAAGTGACTCAAGTTATCATTTTCCTGAACTTGGTTTTGTCTAAGGAAGTGGTCGTCGTTCCGATCAAAGAAGGCCCTTGTGCCTCGCCACGACCTGGAAGCCAATTTCTCGAAAAGGTGACTTGACGAGCTTAGGGTTAAATCTGAATCTAACCTAAGATTGACTAACTTTAATTAAGATCAAATCATCTCACAAAACATATAAGACGAACAAATCCTGAGACACATAGAATGGGTGAGATGATTAAGGAACAATTTTAATATACAAAACCTTTTCAAAATGCTATCTATTTTTTAACTATTGAGCTTAGACAAATAATTATAATTGGCCAATTTTAACTATAAAACTCTCTAGGTCAAAGTTTAGCGCCCCCTACCTCTCTTATATCTTATATATGTGACTAAGGGGGAGAGCAAACTAACTCTAAGAGTTATAAATCTTTAAAGTTTTTCTTGAAACTAAACTTATAAGTATTTTGAAATTCAAAACTATCTTTCAAATCTTTTATTGTTGGTGCAGAGGGATATACCTCGAACCGATGAACTTAACCAATTTAAGATGCATGCTTGGACTCATACTCATTTTTTTAATGCCTGCTATAATATTACGTTTTTAAAACCCCCAACCTTCTTTTTTGATTCATGGCAAAAGGGAGAGAAAAGTGTAAGTTAAGGGGGAGTAAAAAAATTTATATTTGAAAAATTAAATTATTTCTTCTAAAACTCACCTAAGGTTAAGGGGGAATTCATTTATTTATTGTCTTGCTTTAAATTTCCCTTAACTTTGCGTCAGTTTGCCATAGGATCAAAAAGGGGAAGATTGTTAGTGCAGGGGCACCAGATAATCGAACTTATGTTTTGATTATGGCAAAGACACAAAGTCAAGGTTATTTTGTTATCTCATGAGCTAAAATAAGTGTGCAGAATTATTAAGCTAAGCCGAAGGTCAGTGACACCCGGAGGGAACCGTGGTGGTCGGGTGACACCAGGAGGACTTCGGAGGGAGCCGAAGAACTCAGGTGAAGACCGGAAGCGAAGCTTCAAAAGTAAAGGCTGAGGTAAGCTCGTGTGAGTGAGCATAAGTAAGGTCGTGTCCTCCATACGGAGATGTCCTTAGGCGATGATCCGACTCAAGACTTCCCATGGATAGTCTAAGTCAAGATCAAATGGTAAATGGCCATCAAGTTCACTTATATTAATTATATTTTCGAGCTAACTCTTCATTGCAACTGGAAACCCTGCCATCAGTCGACTGAGAGCTTGCATCAGTCAACTGATTCATCTAGTAGTCGATTGGTAAGGGTAGCAGTCGACTATTGGTCAAGGATCAACCTCAAGGAGAGTCAAAGCTTATCTCCATTTCTCAAGGGCTAGGAGGTTTGTTCTCATTGGTTGAAGATCTGAACGTCTAGGGTTTCCAAGGCTATAAAAGTAGGGGTTCTCCACCCCATTTATATCGTCAAAAGCTCTACATATCCTCCACAACACCTGGACTCTTCGACAACTTTACGACAGCGAAGCTCTACTACTCCGATGATCAAGCTTAAGTTTCATTCTTTTCTTCGTCGGTATAAGTTTTATTCAAGTCTTCTATTATACTTCATTTTCTCGGAGCTTTATATCGTAATAAGGAGAGGGGGAGTGTCCCTCTACCTTAATCTTTCGAGCTTTTTGTATTCCATTGTCTCCTACCTCCAACGAGGAGGAGATTGTTTTAGTGTATTGCCCTCCGTACGCGGTCTCAGACCATTAGGGCCTTGGACTAGCAGCCGAAGGCTGTGAACCAAGTAAAAACAAATCTTGTCTTTTATATTTTCGCTACATTCTAGCTCTTTTAATTGTTTCATATCGAAAGAATGAACGAAATTTATTTTGCGCTATTCACCCCCCTCTAGCACTCAAATTGATCCAACATTAGGCATATGCCTACCCTTCTTAGGGTTAATGCCTACATGATCCTCTACCTTCTTAATGGTTTCACTAGATAGGATTCTTCTAGGGACATTAGTCCCAAATTTCTCTTTATTTTTAACATTGTAACTCTTAGCCCCTAAACAATAAAATTTATGATTTTTAGCATGCTCTTTTATGAAACATAGAAAGATTACTTCTAGCATGCTTTTTCTTATTACTTAAAGAAAGAGCATTATTTAAATTTACCTTAGGGTTTGCCTTAGAGGCTCCCCCTACATTTGATGCTCCTTCCTTTCTCCTAGGGCATTGGCTTCTATAGTGCCCTCTTTAGTGACACTTGAAGCATACCACGTGCTCCTTGCTCTTAATGGTGGCAACTCCGGCATCCTTGGTCTTTTCTTGAGATTTCGGTGCCGGTTGATTTTTCTTGACTTTCTTAGGGCACTTGCTCTTATAGTGCTCATATTTCCTATACTCAAAACACATAATATGATTTTTATTTTGAATTGATGTGCTTGAGTTACCTAAGTTAATGGTGGTGGAATTTTGGACTTCTTCATCTCTTCCGGATATTGATGGTTCTTCTTGATTTTGCTCTTGTTATGGAGTGGATGTACTCTCCTCCCCCTCAATCCTAGAGGTGGAGACTTCTTGTGCTTCTTCCTCCTTTACTGACCCGGATGTTGATTCTCTATCATCCTCCGGATCCTCAAGCTCTTGTGATGAAGAGGTGCTTACTTCTTCTTGAGCTTGAGAGGATGAGCACTCCTCCTCTCCTTCATGGAACTTCGCCAATTTGCTCCAAAGCTCTTTGACATCTTGATATTCACCTAGTCTAGACAAAATATCATTAGGTATCAAATCTTCTAAAAGCTTTGTTACCTTGACTTCGGTCTTGAACTTGAGACGTTGCTCTTGTGTCCATTTCTTCAACTTTAGAACATTTCCCTTCTTATCCCTAGGGGGTTCAAAGCCTTCCATGATGATGAACCAATCTTCTATGTCCATCATCAGGAATGTCTCCATTCTCACCCTCCATGCCGGAAAATCCTCTTGGTCGTATGGTAGCGGTGTGTTGATGTCCCATCCTAATTTACCTTCAAATTCCATCTTGTTCCCTCTAGCGTCTTTGCTTCCGGTTGTTAATCCGTAGAAGAGCCTCGGGTTGTGATACCAATTGTAGGGACCTTCGTGACCGCTAGAGGGGGGATGAATAACGTCATCGCTTGTCGATGGAATTTATTCGCGTTTGATCGTCTACACTCTTGTTAGTATAGCAGAATAGTAATAACAAATAGAAATAACAAAAAACACAATCACAACACAAGATATAACGTGGTTCGGAACCAAATGATTCATACTCCACGGATTGGGCTCGAATGAGCCCTAGCGATGCCAATCACACACCACTATAACAATAACTCATTCTCGGAACAATCCGGAGGTGGAGAAACCTCGTACAATAGTTCTTACAACAATAAGAATGAAAATACAAGCAAAATATACTAAATGTAAGTAAAGAAAACTTTACAAAGAGCTTTTGGATGCTTGCTTGTTTGGTTGCTTGAGTTGCACTTGGAGACCCTGATTTGCAGCAACAAATCGCCCCAAACACGTCCAAGAACCGATGTCAAATCCTTCCTCCACGAGCTCCCTTTAAAGTTGCTCTTTAGGCTGGATTTCGCCTAGCAGTCGACTGATCGGGACCATTAGTCGACCGCCCCTGTAGCCATTATCTTACAACGGCATGAAACACGTCGGATAAGTCCAATGGATACACTATCAGTCGACTGATGTCTCAATCAGTCGAGTGCTCGTGCCAATCACTCGACTGAAGAGCATTCTATGCTCGACATCTCGACGAGCAGTCGAATGATCTCCAGATTAGTCTACTATTCATGCCATTAGTCGATTGCCTAATGCTGACAGTTGATTGTTAGGTCATCTTCCCGCAGTTAAACCCTAGTTGACTCACATCAGTCGACTGACCATAGTCCCAGTCGACTAATACACCTCAAACATGAGATTTTAACTCAAGTATTGTGCCCCCATACTTGCTAGACTACCCTTAGCCTAGACATAAGCCTTCTAGCCACCTCCATCAGCCTCACGTCTATCGGATCCCTCCAAGTCATCCATGACTTGTTCATCCATACACTAGCCTTTAGGTGCTTCCATCGGCTATTGTCATGCTAACGGTGTCTACACCGCCAAGGCACATTGGACTTACGTTGCCAAGACTCTGCTTGTATTTTACATCGTCAACCATTGGACTTATGCTGCCAAGACTTCACCCTTGGACTTTACGCCACCAATATTCCTCTTGGACTTCTCAAATGCTAAGACTCAAGCTTGGACTTTCCCTTGCCAACCCATGTTGGACTTTCCTTGCCAAGACCCATGCTTGGACTTTCCTTGTCAACCCATGTTGGACTTTCCATGCCAAGACCCATGCTTGGACTTTTCATACCAAGTACATAAGATTTGGACTTCTCTCATGACAATGGTCAAACCATCGTCAAACATCAAGTATAACCTGGGTCAATTGCACCAGCAATCTCCCCAACACATGTCAGACATCAATGTCAAACATCAAAACACTACTTGAGTCAAACTCGAGTCTGGTCAATCGTGACTTGGGCTGATTGCACCAACAAATGAGTCAAAAAAAATGACATGGGGAAATACTCTCTCACAACATCACTATACCATGACCAAGTGATGTGTTATTCCTCGAAGGTTATTTCCTACATCTTCCACCATGTACCGGTTTGATCCCGATAATGGTATGCAACTAATTCTACTTTCTCTGTATAACACAAGTTAAGTACTCAAAAGTACATTCAAAGTTATACAACCTAGCACAATCAACTCAAGGATCCAAATCCCTATGCAACATCATAAACTAATCCTCCACGATTTGTGCCAACAATAGCATACATGCCTTATCCATTACCCAACAGGTAATGATCTGACTAGCATAGTTAATAAAAAAAATCCTTAAGACTATAATCTTTGATCTCCATAAGTAATGTGACTATCTGACCCTGCTTTTCGACTCGGTATCAGTCGGCTCTCAAAGGTAATTCGCCTTTTCAAAAGTAGGTACATGTCTATTAGACTTAACATGTCGTTCCCGTGGTCAACTCAAACTATGGTTATGAATAATGACTAACACACTACATGTCATGCACTGTTATAAGCAACTAAATGCATAGCCAACAAAAGATATGTGATTACAATTAACATACCTTAAACCTTGTAGCCCAGAGATGTCCTGCAACAGCTAGATCCCATAACTCACAAAACTAAAACCGAGTAGAACAAAACTCGATGTCCAAACGAAATAAAATCCGAAAGTGGACTTCGTAACCTAGGGCTCTAATACCAATAAAATTGTCACGCCCCGAGTGTATGCCCAGCCCGAAAATCAGACATCATCTCCCCTGTAAGTGATACAATTCACTGTTGATACATAGCCTTCCGGCCACAACCACACGACATACAGAAGTATATAACCAAAATCACAGCAGAATACACCAACAATAATAAAAAAACCAAAACTCAAATACATGCATACCGGTACGATTTTGACACAACAAGAAAACATGATCGAAACCAAATACATAATAACATAATCGATTACCAAACAACGGAAACAATGTAGGATAAAAATCCAAAACATACAATCCAAAATATACAACACTAATATGGATTACAATCCAAATACACGAGGTGAGACGGGATCAGCTAGCGGAGCTCCGAGCATCCAAGGAATCTTCTACCTGTTACCTGGGCGACAAGAAAACTCAGGGTCTATGGTAGTGAGTATAAAACTCAGTGGTAATATGCAAGATAGTGCATGATCAACAAATAAGATATAAAGGGCAACAAATATACAAATGAAGATGAACATATATATATATATATATATATATATATATATATATATATATATATATACGGTATACAGTCGTAGAGGTGATAACAAACAACTATCAGTATAAATCTAAACAGAGCATAAACCACTAACTGATCAACTGTACATAATGTAATATACTGGCATACCTGAATGGTCCACAATGACAACCTGAACAAATATACAACAATATAGCACGTATGACGGGATAGAGTAAAACTACCTCTGTATTTAATACACGATCTTGTGAACATAGTAACAACAATATACTTGATCCAACCTACTCAACATCAAGGTACTGGTTAAATGCATACAACCGTCCGATCCAAGTCATATACTGGTATCCCACACACAACAGTATAGATCATGCAAATAACATGCAAGATGATGGATAATCAAATGTAGCAAACATAGCACAAACAAATGCAACTATATATATATATATATATATATATATATATATAATGCTCACACTCACACACATATATATATGTATATGTATATATATACAAATGCCCTCACACATGCCAATGCAAATGCATGATCATGCATGCCTGCGCACCCCACTCACTACCACGACCCCAGTGTGGCCTAGTGGCACGACATGACAACTGTCTCAACTCAATAACAACCACTGCTCTCGAGTAGCCGAGTGGACAGTATGAATAAGTAGCGATGAGCTAAAGAGCTATAAGTTACACAAAGGGGGTCCCTATTGCTGGCCACTCCGACTGACACTACCCATGAGTGGTTGAGTGCCACACACCCAGGACAACCACATGTAACTCCAACTACTACTATTAATAGTGGTCGAGTGCGGCACAACAGATGATTTGCCCTCACACCAGTTACTACTACCATAAGCAACCATGGAGGCAGGATAACTGACGACCCTCTCAACCACAAGGGAGACCAAGTCGTCATCATACATGTAAATGAAATGAATGCACAACCAACATATACACACATACACAACACACTCTATATCCAACTTAGAGTCATACACAACTAACAATCGACCATGCTAGGACCTCCAATCCATAGCGACACACTGTCGACAACCCACACTACCATGTACAAACATATGATCCGTAATAGTTATATAACGAAAGGTAAGATGATACAACCACTAACTCTACATTAAGGACACCATCCACCCCCAGATGATTGTTCCTGATGACCCAAGTCAAATCAACATTCATACTCAGCTACATATACATGGTTAAGCATATAAAAATCTACATACCATAACATAGATAATTTATAGTAACGATGATCGAAATATGACAACAATAGTATAACTCAAAGCGCAAAGACTAAGTATCAAGCACATATTAACATGAGTGGAGTCAAGGTACAATATTAACAAAACTCATGCACTAAGATTAATCAACTACCTGACCATGGTAGAATATTACCCATCTAATATGCAGAACACCAATTGTCTTCACGTCCGAGAACTCTGCCTCAAATCAAATCCTAGCTTAGCTTCCATTGCAAAGAATCTATAACAACCCAATGGATTCAACCAAAAGATTAACCCCTTGTTCATGGACTCTTAATAATCAAATCCACAACAAAGCTAACGGTAAGAATATTACACAACCATATGATATCAAATATGTACTTACTGAGCTTGTATCATCCACACCACTTCCTACATCAAGTATAGGGTATTAGATCTACATTTGAATAGGAGGCAATCGATCCCAACTCAAATAATCTCGTCACTAAAAATCGAAGGTGAAGACTGTAAGTGGTGGTGCATTCTTCTTCATCGCGCTGTTTCAATTGCCACAACCTAACCGAAAGAATAACTTTACTGCCCATCACCAAAAATCAATTAAACCTAGTGCAACTAATTGATCGTTGTATCAACTCATCGAATCATATAACAATTACATTAATTAATCCAAAGTTCACTTATACCTCCCCTTCTCCACGTTGATCTGGCCACCGCGATAAAAACTGATGGTGGCATCGGAGATACAGGCTACCAACAATCCTGCTTGCGGTGGAGAGGAAATTGGTCGGGGGGTGGAAGAGGGGGCGACACTGAGATCTTAGAAACAATCGAGATGGGGAGGGCAAGGCGAAGAGATGCGACGATGACTGACCTAGCGAATAAAGTTGTGCCAGTGACGTAAGGTGGCTCACGATGAAGGAAGAAGGAAAACTACTGATCGGTTCGTGATGGCCGGAGGCAGCCCGACTGGCGGCGAGTGAGAGCTCCGACAACAAAAAGCTTAAGCGATGACGTTTGTTGTCGTCGAACCAGCAAAAGAAGAAGGCGATGGAAGACTTGAGCGATGGCAGCTTGTTGCGACGGTCAGAGGGCAATCGTGAATGGGCGGAGAGAAGGCAAGCGACTGGTGCGGTGAGCTGGCTTGGGGCGTCGACGATCGAAGGGTAAGGAGAGCTCGCGACATGAGAAGAGAAGGGAAGGCCGATCGGGAGAAGGAATAAGCGACGGTGAGAAATCAGGAGGGAGATATGGGAAGGAATCGGGAAAACTAAACTTAGGTTTAAATATTAAACATTAGGTTAATCACACCTATTAACTCCCTTAAATAGGTTCTACCAAAACCTATTTATTTTATCCCCATGAAAGATCATAAAATTTCCTTTTAAATCCAGAAAAATTTCTAAAAAACTCTGAAAAATTATATAAGATAATTTCTTAATTAATAAGGGGTATTTTATTTTATAATATCTTACTGTTTGTGCAATCGGCCCAGGTCACGATTGATCGGACTCGAGTTTTGACTCGAGTGATATTTTGAAGTTTGACATCGATGTTTGACATTGATGTCTGATAATATTTTGGAGAGATTGTTGGCACAATCAACCCGGGTCATGACTGACCGGACTCGAGTTTGACTCGAGGGGAATTTTGATGGTTGACTAGAGTTGACCATGTCATGGGAAGTCCAAGTCTTGAGTACTTGGCATGAAAAGTCCAACATGGGTTGGCAAAGAAAAGGCCAAGCATGGGTCTTGGCATGGAAAGTCCAACATGGGTTGGCAAGGGAAAGTCCAAGCTTGAGTCTTGGCATTTGAGAAGTCCAAGCGGGAGTCTTGGCAGCATAAGTCCAATGGTTGGCGGCGTAAAGTCCAAGCGGAGTCTTAGCAGCGTAAGTCCAATGTGCCTTGGCGGTATAGACACCGTTAGCATGACATAGCCAATGGAAGCACCTGAAGGCTAGCACAATGGATGAAGAAGTCATGGATGACTTGGAGGGATCCGAGAGGCGCGAGGCTGACGGAGGTGGCTAGAAGGCTTAGGTCTAGGCTAAGGGTGGTCTAGCAAGTATGGGGGCACCATACTTGGGTTAAATCTCATGTTTGAGGTTAAAACCTCATGTTTATTGGTGTCATATAATGATCGGTGTGAGTCAACTAGGGTTTCTTGTGGAAGTGTCGGCCAGCCTCGGCAGGTGGCCAGTCAACTGTTGGCTCGAGTAGTCGACTAATCGTGTGATCAGTCGACTGGTGCTCGAGAATTTCGGCATAGAATCGAGTCGAGACTCGACTGCTGGGGGTAGCAATTGAGTGAAGACTCCATTAGTCGACTGATGGACACGATCAGTCGACTGATATCCTATCCATTGAATTTTTTCAGCGTGAATTACACCGTTGTCTCACAGCAACAGTGTCATCAGTCGACTGATGGTCCCGACCAGTCGACTGATCGGCAATTTTTAGCCCAGGCAGAAGCTTTAAATGGAGCTCGTGGAGGAGGAAATCAACAGCGGTTCTTGAGAGCTTTTGGGGCGATTTGTTGCTACAAATCAGGGTCTCCAAGTGCAAGTCAAGCAACCAAGCATTCAAGCAATCAAAAGCAAAGTGTTGTAAAGTTTTCTTTACTTGTCTTTCGTATTTGTATTGTATCGTGCTTGTATTTGTTTCTTACTATTGTAAGATCATTTGTACGAGGTTTCTCCACCTCCGACTTGTGTCGAGAAGGAGTTATTATTGATTAGTGGTGTGTGATCGCATCGCTATAGCTCGATCCGTGGAGTAGTAACCATTTGATTCTGAATCACGTTATATTGTTGTGTTCTTGTGTGTTTATCTATTTTATTATCTGTATATTTCGCTGCGTACTAACGTGTTGTAGACAAGCGCACGATCGAATTCCATCACGCAACGAATCAACGCTATTCACCCCCCCTCTAGCGGTCAACATTTCCTCTACAATTGGTATCAGAGCCCGGGGCTCTTCTACGGACTAACTGCCGGGAGCAAAGACGCTAGAGGGTGAAGATGGAGTTGGAAGAACAACTAGGTTGGGACATCAACACATCGGTCTCGTACTCATTATATGGACGAGAAGGCTTCAATTCTTGGAAGAGAAGAATTGAAGATTTTATCATGATGAGAGACTTTAAGGAGTGGTTCATCTTAATGGAAGGATTTGAATATCCAAGAGGACCAAAAGGTGGCTTCCTAAAAAAGAAGAGATGGAGTGAGGAGCAACTCAAACAATTCGAGAAAAATAAGAAGGTAGTCAAATTTATTTTTGATTTAATTCCTAATGACTTCTTGTGTAGCCTAGGTGATTGCATAGATGCCAAGGAGCTTTGGAGGGAATTGGCCAAGCTCCATGAAGACCCATCACCAGCTCAAGAAGAGGAGGCCGAAGATGAATCCTCATCCTCACAAGCGAGTGAGGATTCAGAAGTTGATAGGAAGTCAACCTCCGAATCAGTGGAAGAGGAAGAAAAAGTGGAAGAAGCCTCCACTTCAAGGATTGAGGGGGAGGAGAGACCATCCACACCGGAGAAATCTCAAGAGGAGCCATCTACATCCGGTAGAGAGGAAGAGCAAGCTCAAGAGAACCTCACCACCACCCTAGGTAACTCGAGCAATTTGGTTTTAAATAAAAATCATATAATTTACTTTGAGTGTAGGGAATCCGGGCACTACAAGAGTAAGTGCCCAAAAAGAGTCAAGAAGGCTCCACCCGTGCCAAAGGTCAAGGAGACCGGTGCCACAACGCAAAAGAGCAAGGAATAAGTGATTTGCTTCAAATGCCGGTTACCGGGGCATTATAAGAATCAATGCCCTAGGGGGAGCAAAAAGACCCAAAATGGAGCATCACATGTAGGGGGAGCTAAGGCTAACCCTAAGGTATATTTTAGTAATGCTCCTTCTAATTTAAATGTCAAAAAGCATGCAAGGAATTTTAATTCTCTTGCAATTTATCATGAAAAGCATACTAAGAATAACAAATATTTTTGTTTAGGAGCTAAAAATATTCACTTAGGAAATAAGAAAAAATTTGGGATTAATGTCCCTAATACAAATATATTTAAAGACAAATCTAGGTCAAATAATTCTAGACCAATTCTACCTAGGGAGATAATTAGAAAGGTACAAGAATACCTAGGTTTTAACTCCAAATGGACTAGACATATGCCTAGGAAGAACCATGCCCAAGGATTAAATCAAAATTCTAAAATTGGGCAATTAGAGGTTGAAAATCAAGACTTGAGAAACTTGAGAAGGCCCTTAAGATTATGCAAAACCAAATAAAAGGGTCAAATGGTCAAAGTCTAGAGTCTAAAAGTCAAAGTCAACACCTAGGGCCTAAGAGACAAAAGTCGACCAAGGGCAAGAAAGGTTTGGGTCACAAACCTAAGCCTAAGGTGGCTTATCATAGTGTTCCATTTGATTATGAAACACAAACTAGGTCTAGGAAGACCAAGGTCAATAGGGAAGTCATCCCTAAGATTGACCAAGGTAGATGCCTAGTGGCTAGGGTTTCTAAGAAACCTAGGGTGACTACTAAGAAGGTTACAAGGGGAGTTACCCCTAGAGTTAACCATGACAAGACCCAAATGACCAAGACTGACAAGCCTAGAAGGGTCATTAGGAAGGTATCTAGGGAGGTTATCCCTAAGGAATACCTAATAAATCCTAGAAGCTCAAATAGGTTTTGGGTTCCTAAGAGCGTGATCGATTCACGCTAGATGGGTTTAGGGTGTGCCAACTTTAAATGGAGAGGTAGTTAACCTAACCATGGTAAAGGTGACACTTTAGGTAATTTTTAAGGTTATGGATACCTTGGAAATATGATTGATTTTTAATTCTAAAAGATTTTAGGATGTGCCAATACATTCTTGGAATTATGAAAAATCAACCAAATTAGAAAATATTGGAATTATAAGGGAATCAAGTAGGGTTGCCTTAGAAAATGCATGAAACTCTAAATTAGGATGAACAAAACCCACATCTCACATCACATTGACATGTATGTGTATTTATACACTCTAGATACATGTAAGATGCTAGGATATGAGTTAAGTTCAAGGTGCATAATTTTTGCATCTAGATGAACTAAAACTCATCTTTAACTAAAGGTGGATCATTGGAAAAGTTTGTGTACAAGTCATGTACATTAAGTCCAAACAATATGATCCAATATAGGTTTTCAAAAACATTTTAAAATCTATTTAGAAAACCTTGGTGAAGTCTATCTTTTGATAACAATCACCATTGATGAAGTTGATACAAAGTGAGCTAAAACATTGAAGTTTTTCTTCACTTTTGAATTTTGTATCAATTTCGATATTTTATTGGTAAAATATTTTTCTATCATTTTTTACCCATTATATTGGTTATAAGTAATGTACGTATGAAGTTTCACGATTTTTCGATATACGTAGAATTACTTATGCTTTTTCGAATCTCATTTCTGATAATTAAAAATCGAGATTTTCAGTTATCAGACGACTGTCCTTGGTGGCAGTTGACTGATGGACATGGCAATCGACTATCAGGCTGATTTCGGGAAAAACAAGGTTGTTTAGCCTATTTTCAGCTATGGTAAAGTTTCCTAACCACTCCTAACCCTAGGATATGCTTTGGGAAGCATTATAAAAGGTGAAAATTCATTGGATATGAATTAGGAGAGGTGTTAGGATGATGTATCAAATTTAAGGTGTGGAGAGTTCATGTTTACACTTTTAATCTTATTTTTTGATGGTTTAGAGTTCCTATTGGCTTAGGGACTTTCTAAAGACATTGTTGGTGCAATGGTCAAGGGGGAGGTATCCATCATGGGATAATGAATGATATTTTTCCTCATGAGGAGGAGAAATGGGATTTTGAGATACCCAATTTGGAAAATTGGGAGAGTGTATAGGATTGTCTCTCTTGAGTGATATGGGACTTATCACTAGGAAAATGGTAGACATCCTAGGTATTTTTGGACCAAGGGGGAGATTATAAGATCTCATTGGGACATGAGACATTGACCTCCTTGGAGAGAACCTTTTTGAAATTAGTCAAAAAGGGGGAGAATGTTTTGGGAGAGAATGTTATGGAGAGTGTTATTAATTGATGTTATCAATTGTCAATTCGGAGAATTGGGGAGAAAGTGAAATTATCAATTTGGGATAATTGGTAAGGAGATTTAAGTTAGTGTTCTAACTCAAAGGTATGTGTTTTTGTCAAACATAAAAAAGGGAGAGATTGTTGGTGCAATCGGCCCAGGTCACGATTGACCGGACTCGAGTTTTGACTCGAGTGATGTTTTGATGTTTGACATGGAAGTTTAACATCGATGTTTGACATTGATGTCTGATAATGTTTTGGGGAGATTGTTGGCACAATCGACCCAGGTCATAACTGACCGGACTTGAGGGGGATGGTTGACTGGAGTTGACCATGTCATGGGAAGTCCAAGTCTTGAGTACTTGGCATGAAAAGTCCAACATGGGTTGGCAAGGAAAAGTCCAAGCATGAGTCTTGGCATGGAAAGTCTAACATGGGTTGACAAGGGAAAGTCCAAGCTTGAGTCTTGGCATTTGAGAAGTCCGAGGGGTTTGATATTGGCGGCGTAAAGTCCAAGCGAGAGTCTTGGCAGCATAAGTCCAATGGTTGGCGGCGTAAAGTCCAAACAGAGTCTTGGCAGCGTAAGTCCAATGTGCCTTGGCGGTGTAGACACCATTAGCATGACATAGCCAATGGAAGCACCTGAAGGCTAGCACAATGGATGAACAAGTCATGGATGACTTGGAGGGATATGAGAGGCACGAGGCTGACGGAGGTGGCTAGAAGGCTTAGGTCTAGGCTAAGGGTGGTCTAGCAAGTATGGGGGCACCATACTTGGGTTAAATCTCATGTTTAAGGTTAAAACCTCATGTTTGAGGTGTGCGGTCGGCCCAGTGTCATATAATGATCGGTAGGTGTGAATCAACTAAGTTTATTGCGGAAAGTATCAATGATTGGTGCGGAGAGGTGGGCGATCATTCTGGCAAGCGATCGTGATCGTGTGATCGGTCGGTGGTGCTCGAGAATTTTAGCGCGAGATCAGTCGAGACTTCGGCTGGGGAATGCGATCAGTGAAGGCTCGATCAGTCGACTGATGGACACGATCAGTCGATTGATGTCCTATTCGTTGAATTTTTCAGCGTGGATTACACCGTTGTCTCACAGCAACAGTGTCATCAGTCGACTGATGGTCCCGATCAGTCGACTGATCGGCGATTTTCAGCCCAGATAGAAGCTTTAAATGGAGCTCGTGGAGAAGGAAATCAACAATGGTTCTTGAGAGCTTTTGGGGTGATTTGTTACTGCAAATTAAGATATCCAAGTGCAAGTCAAGCAACCAAACATTCAAACAATCAAAAACAAAGTGTTGTAAAGTTTTCTTTACTTGTCTTTTGTATTTGTATTGTATCGTGCTTGTATTTGTTTCTTACTGTTGTAAGATCATTTGTACGAGGTTTCTCTACCTCCGACTTGTATCGAGAAGGAGTTATTATTGATTAGTGGTGTGTGGTCACATCGCTAGAGCTCGTTCGAGCTCGATCCGTAGAGTAGAAATCATTTGGTTCTGAACCACGTTATATTGTTGTGTTCTTGTGTGTTTGTCTATTTTATTATCTGTATATTCCGCTGCGTACTAACGTGTTGTAGACAAGCGCATGATCGAATTCCATCACGCAACGAATCAATGCTATTCACCCCCCTCTAGCGGTCAACATTTCCTCTACACTTACAGCAGACCTCCCACTCGAAGGCCCACGCGACGGACTATTAGCTCAACGATAAATCTTCCTATTTATATTGTGAATCTTTTAGATCAATCTCTTAAAGAATTAGAAGGCCTGGTATACTGTGATGTGTGATTCGATCAAAATTTACATTTTACATATTCAGAATGAGAAACTATCATTCCGCTCAATATGATTATGTCTCTGTTCTGATATATATTTTTTGAGAAATAGAAGTAACATGAAACTCAGAATTAAATTATAGATGTATACAATACTTTCAATGAGTGCATCAATTTCTTTCTCATTATAAATATCGTTTAAAAAAGAAAAATAATAAAGAAACATTGCTAACACAACGTTACCGAAATAATTAGTCCTTACGTTTGAAAATAAGGAACATGAAACTCAGAATCAAAGAAGATAAGTTGACAACTAGTCAAGAGTTATTTTTTTAATGGGGAAGAATAATGCAGATAAAGAAATGAATCGTGTAAAAAAGAAAATGATTTTAAAGAAACTAAATTCAAAATAAATTTCAAAATGGTCCATTCACAAATATATAAGATTTGGCATATAAAATAATGGAAATAAATTGAAAAATATTCAAAATTGATGCATATCTAATAAAAGAAAATAAATTAAAAAATATTCAAAATTGATGCATATCTAATAAAAGAAAATAAATTGAAAAATATTCAAGATGAACCTGAAATAAATTAGAGATATAATTTATTAGTTATTTAGTAATTAGTATTTTCTGTTTAGATAATAAATAAAAAATAATTATAAATTCCGTTAGATTGGTTTATTTCATTTATTTAAAATATTTATTTTGAGTTTTTTTATTTTAATCACGTTCAAATTAATATAATTTTCAATTTGAATTTGATTTTTTTTTTGTGAAATTATTTTCTTATCTATTTCATTAATTTAGTTTCTAGTTTTTGGATGGAATACATCAATCATATGATAAAAATTAAATATTTTAGCATCAATTTTAATTTTAAAAAGTTTGTATTTTTTTTTCATTTATCACGGATAAACTAATTTGAAATTTATTTGTATCATGAATTTATTTCAAACTAATTTAATCAGAAAAATTTAATTCTATTAAACTGGCAAATAGAATGGGTATTACTTTTCCTAGACGGGTTCGGCCCGGAACAGCCCATTGATGGTTAAGGAAGAATGCCTTTTCACCGAAATAATTAGCGAATGAGGAAAAATAGAAAACAAAATCATATTTCCGAAGCAAGATTGTGCGCTCTCTTCCAAATCAAAAGAAAAATCGAGTGGGAACAGAGAAGGTGACGGCTACGATCTCTCGTCCTTCTCGCCGGATCCCTTAGTCTCTGCTCCTCTCCTGGCGGCCACCGTAACCCTCGCTTCTTCTCCGTCGCTCTCTATCTCGTATGGGGACTGGCGAGAATAGCAGCGAGGCCACCGACGATCTCGACGACATGCCCCTAGCGGAGCGGCGCAGCTTGATACGCCTCAGGAAGGCGGCATCGCCTTTGTCTCGTGTTCCTGAACCTCCTAAGTGCTTTCGCTCTCCTTTTTTCCGCTCATGCTTTGTTCTGTTATTTTCTTGGGAGGGTAACAACATTTGTTATGACCTGCAGGTGTTCGATTGGCGAGCCTGCCGCGCGCGTATCTTCTGAAATTTCCAAGGTGAGTTCTGACACGAGATTTTGTTTGACCTTAAATACTATGCATGATGGGAGCTTGAAACTAGACTTGGTTGAAGAGTGATAATCCTTGACCTAGATGATGGCCTGTTTTATTTTTGAAATGGTATTCTTTGAAAAAAAAGGCCTAAAAGTTTGGTGCAAAAGCTACGATAAGCTGGATATTTAGTATTATGACGTTTTCTTGTGATCGTGCAGCTTAAAAAGTGTGTTTGCTTTCGTACAACAATAAAAAAATCTAACCTTTATATAGATCCTTCAGCGCCATTGACTCTATCCTTTATTATATCATCATTTATACTTAAATAAATTTTATTTTGTTTTATTATTGTTAACTAAATCTTTTTTGGTCTTTCTTTTTCTTGTTTGATATGTGTATTTGTCATAGTTTTACATTATCTAACTAGAGCATTTATTAGTCGTCCAAGTATATGTCCGTATCACCTTAAATATTTCTCAAAATTTTTTCTCAATAGATGCAACTCTGACTTTCTCTATAATGTTGTCATTTCTTATTATGTCAATCATCGTGTGTCCACACATCCATTTTAGCATCCATTTTTGCAACTCTCATCTTCTGCTCATGTGCTTGAACCATAACCAACATTCAACGCCATATAACTCAGTAGGTCTCACTGATATTTTGTAAGACTTATCTTTAAATTTTAGAGGTACTTTACGATCAAATAAAACACCCGACACTCTTATCCATTTCAACCATTCAACTTGTATTCTATGTAAGACATCTCTTTCAATCCCTCAATTGTCTTGCAAAAATGAATCTAAATATTTAAAACCCTCAGTTTTAGACAACTCGTCATCTCTTATTTTAACACTTGTCTCATTACATCTAATATTGCTAAACTTAAATTCCATATATACTCTCAATCCCTTCATCGTCTTGCAAAAATGATTCTAAATACTTAAAACTCTCAGTTTTAGATAACTCGTCATCTCTTATCTTAACATTTGTCTCATTACGTCTAATATTATTAAACTTAAATTTCATATATTCTATTTTTACTCTACTAAACGACGATTAGACCGGCTATGTTATATGACGCTGAATGTTGGGCTATGACTCGAGCACATGAGCAAAAGATGAGAGCTGCAGAGATGAGGATGTTAAAGTGGATGTGCGGACATATGAGGATGAACAAAATAAGAAATGAGAAAATTAGAGAAAAAGTCGGTGTTCCATTTATTGAAGGAAAGCTCCGAGAGATATGTTTAAGGTGGTACGGACATGTACTTAGAAGGCCGATAAATGCTCCAGTTAGGCGATGTGAAACGATGACAAATATACACATCAAACGAGGAAGAGGAAGACAAAAAAAGACTTGGTTAGCAACAATAAAACAAGATAAAATTTATTTAAATATAGATGATGATATAGTAGGGGATAGATTCCAATGACATAGAAGGATCCATATAGCCGATCCCACTTAGTGGGATAAGGCTTTGTTATTGTTGTTATACTCTACCAAGTCTAAAACTTTCACTTCTAGTGTTTTCTGTTAAAATTTTAGTTTAACATTTACTTCTTCACGTGTCTTATCTATCAAAATAATATCATTTGTAAACTACATGGACTGCGGTACTATGTCTTGAATGTGTCCAGTAAGTTCGTTCATGATTAATATAAAAAGATAGGGACTTAGAGTTTATCTTTGATGTAATCCTATCTTTATTGGAAATGCTTTAGTTAATACATCTTAAGTCTTCACTTTGGTTGTTATTTTCTCATATATATCCTTAATTAGTTCACAGAGTCGACCCTGGGAAGGGGCAGCTGGGCCCCCCCGCCCAGGGCCAAAAGATTTTTTTTTTAAATGTATAAGGGAAGGAGCCTAATTTTTATTGAAAAATATTTTTTTTATCTATAAAAGGGTCCATTTTTATTATTTCGCCCAGGGCCCTAAAATACTGAGGACCGACTCTGTTAGTTCAATATATGTTACGTTAACACCTCTCTTTTCTAGAAATCTCCATATAATTTCTCTTGGGACTCTATCATAAGTTTTTTCTAAGTCAATGAATACCATGTGTATATCTTGCTTTTGCTCCTGATACTTTTCAATTAGTTGTTTGATAAAATGTATAACTTCTATTGTCGACCTTCTAAGTATGAACCCAAATTGATTTTCGATAACCGTGGTCTTTTTTTTTAATTTTTTTTTATTATTCTTTTTCAAAATTTTATAGTATGACTTATTAGTTTAATACTCTTGTAGTTTACACAATTTTGTACATCTCCTTATTCTTATATAAGAGAATTAGAGTACTTATCCTCCATTGATCAAATATTTTTTTATTTTCAATATTATATTAAATAATTTTGTAAGCTATTCATACCTTGTTTCCCTTGACACTTTCATACCTTGTTTCCCTAAACACTTTCATACCTCTATCGGAATATCATTTAATCCAATGACTTTTTTATTTTGCATTCTATTTAAAGCTTATTCTACTTTTGAAATTGGAATTCTATAATAAAAATTTAAATTTATATACTCATTTGATCTACTTAAATTACCTAAGTTAAGTTCGTCATCTAAACCTTCATTAAAAAGTTGATAAAAATATTTCTTCCACTGCTCTTTTATTTCTCCATCATTTATTAATATCCTATTTCATTCATCTTTTTTACATTTTATTTGGATAAGATCTTTTGGTTTTCTTTCTCTCGCTATAGCTATTCTATAATTATCTCTTTCCCCTTATTTTATATTCAATTTTCGATATAACTGTTCAAAAGTTTCGTTTTTAGCTTCATTTATTGCTTTCTTAGCCTCTTTCTTGACTATTATATATTTTTTTAAGTTTTCCTCGTTCTTATAAATATATAATTCCTTATAGACTATTCGTTTTCCCTTTACTTTCTTCAGTACCTTCTCATTCCACCACCAAGATTCCTTACTTGGTGGTGCATGTCTCTTTGTCTCACCGAGTATACTTTTGGCTATTATTTTTAACTTTGATATCATCTTATCTCATGTCATATTAGAGTCACCGGATATTTCACCTTATATTTGTACTTCTATCTTTTCGTTAAATATGTTCTATTTTCCATCCTCTAACTTCCATCACTTAATTCTAGAGTCATGTATATTTTTCTTCTATTGATACTATGCCTGAGACGTACATCCAACACTGCTAATCTATGTGAGATGGTTAAATTTTCTTCCAAGATGACCTTGCAATCATTACAAGTTTTTCTATTTCTTTTTCTAACCATAAGAAAGTCTATTTGATATTTATTATTTCTACTTTTGAACGTGATCAATTGTTCTTTTCTTTTCTTAAAAAATGTATTAGCTAGTATAAGGTTATATGCCAAAATCCGATATAATTTTATCTTTTTCATTTCTTATTTCAAACTCATAACCCATGCACTCTCTCATATTCTTTATTTTTCATTCCGACATGTCCATTTAGATCGCCTCGTATTAAAATTATTTCATTTGGTGGAATATTTTATAATACTTCATCTTGATTGTCCCTTGATTTGCTATCTTCATTTAATCCTGCTTAAGGTGCATATACGCTAATTACGTTTATATTTTCTTTCTCCACTATTATCTTGAGAGCTATAATTCTATCCCTTTTTCTAACTACTCCTACAACTTCATCATTTAACAAACTATTTACAACAATATCCACTCCATTTTTTGTTTTACTCTTTTTCTATATACCATAACTAAAAATTTGAGTTTTCTATCATTTTTGTTTTCTCGCCTACCCATTTTGTCTCTTATACACATAAAATACTAATTCTTCTCTTAATCATCGTATCCGCTACTTCCATTGCTTTACCAGTGGGTGTTCCTATGTTCTATGTTCTAAATCTTAGACTATTAGTTTTCCTGTCATATTTGTTCTTACTCAACTTATAGTGTGAGAACTTTTGTCTATTTAACAATATATCCAAGTTCTCATGGAGATGTAGCAGTCCTTGTCGATACATTAGAGTCAGATCCTGCAATGCGAACTCTTGCATATTTATCACTATATTCGAGTTTTAGAGATGTACCGGTACTTGTCGAGACGTTACAGTCGAATCCTGCAACGTGTTTTTTCCGGAGAACAACCTAGTATTAACACAATAATTTAATGGATCAAATGCATTAAATATTTGCCTTAGTTCAACGTTATCTGACAGCCTAACACAATCCTCCTCTTTTATCTGGGCTTAGGACTGATACTGCTGTTACCTCTTTTCTGTGAACTGGGTAAGAAGGCTTGCGTGTAAGACACTATCCGAACTAAATAATCGGTTCGGCAAGGGAAGCAAGGTAGAATAGTTCGGGCGCGATCGTCTGAGGCAATTGGAACGAGAGGACAGTTTGAGGTAGTTGGCATGGCGGGGCGATGGCGGAGATCATTTTGGTACGAGGCAGATAAGAATCGGTTCGGTCTAGCAGGCTCGGAAATGGTTCGGCGCGGGGAAAAAGAGAAATTGGTTCGGGCTACTGGGAAGAGCCTAAGAGCTACGCCACACGTGAGCAATAGGTTTAGGTTAGTTTCGTCAAAGGCAAATGGTTGAAAGGGACATGCTAGCATATTTCCCGAAATGTAGATAAGAAGTTGTTACACAACAGAAGGGGGGTCCCACATAATATTCCAAGGAGCCTTCGCTCCTCGTGTCTGTAATAGAATGATTCTCCAGATGGGCAAGGTGGCCACATGTACGACGAGGAAGGTTTGCGATGCAACAATTGGCTAGAGGAAGAGAATAAAAGGAAGAAGCAAGGCAGAAGAGAGGGGAATCCGCATTATTCCAACCAGTAAGAGACGAAGGCACATTCGAAAGAGGAGAGCAACCACTTCGTTGGAGAAGGAGAGAAGGAGAGTAGTGAGCTCCATCTTTCTTGTACTGTTTCCTATATCTTGACCTAATTGTAAGAGGTTTTCTCCTCCACCTCCGGAAGTTCTTTCCATGAAGGAGGACGTTCATAGTGAAAGTGCTTTGACACAGTAGCTGGTGGGAGAGCTCACCTCCGTGGAGTAGAAATTCTTATTCCGAACCACGTTATATCCTGTGTCTCTGTTTGTTACTTGTGTTGACTTTCGTTTCTCTGTTTCACGTTTCATTTTACTGTTGCGGCCGGAGAGAACCCCCTAAGCTTTCTTCGCGCCCCATTACGTCGAAATGAAGTGAGCAGACCTTCTTCCCCGTCACCGCTTCAGTTGACACCGTCTGTGGGAACAATTTGAGCAAGACGTAGAGATACAGCCGGAAGAGATACAACACCCAGTAGCCTCCGCTGCGGAGGAAAACCCCATTACGATACTACCGTCACAACTGAGAGCCATGGTGGACAACGCTGTGGTTGAGGCCCTTGCCAGAGAAAGAAGAAGGACGGGGTACCTTCATCCTCATTCCGGAGAACCTTCCTCTCGTGGACCGCCACCAGAGATGCTCCCTCCACCTCACACAACCACTAACATTGAAGCATTGCCTAGAGAGGGGCTAAGGGGGCGAGTTCATCAGACCACTTTGCCATTAACCCAGAATCGATGAGAAGAGCAGGGCGAAAGTCGGTCAACTAGGGCTCCAGAGATTTACGAGCCCAACCCTTTCACCATGGACATCCTTTCCGAAGTCCCGCCGTCATACTTCAGGAACCCCCAAGTAGACAAGTACGACGACACAACGGATCCGGAAGAACACCTATCACAATTTGCTGGAGCGGCCTCGCTCCACTGCTATACCGACGCCCTCAAGTGCCGGGTCTTCCGGACCACCTTAACCGACTCGGCACAGAAATGGTTTAACACCCTGCCCCCGGAGTCTATTATTTGTTTTACTGATTTCCAGGGGATGTTCCGTCAAGAGTTCGCCAGCTGCAAGGCGTACAAGTACGATGCTTCCATCCTGCTGCACATTACGCAGGCCCTCGACCGCTGAGGGTATCTTCATCTGCTCACTTCCACGCCGAAGCATCCTTCAAAGAAGGTCGGATGCTTCAGAGTGGTCATTCCGACGGCCGAGGAGGGTCCTTCCTCACTCACTGAGGAAGCCCGCCACAGCCTACGAGTCGTGCCGTGACGGAGAAATATATCAACGAGGAAGAATGACTGAAAGTGCGGAGAGCCGAACGAGCCTCCGCGATGGTCCCTGCCGAAAGAAACTGCCCCACAGCCCCTTGAGCACCTCCCATACGGGAATATGCATGACCTTTTCTACTGGAGGCTCCCAGGCCTCGGTTATTGCTACAGGGCGCTCACCCTGCCCAACCGTTGCAGATCATGGCTGTCGATGCAATCCCTCCTCCGAGGACTTGGAAGGAGCGGGAGATGGAATTCTACGACCAGCAAGGTCTCTTACAACGACCCACGGGATACAGGGGAGTGCCTCACAACCCTCCCACCCCGTTCTTTTGCTAGTACCATATGGAGTACGGCCACGCTAGTGGGCGATGTTTCAAATTGCAGGAGGAATTGGAGTGCCTCCGAGCCGCTTATCCACAGTTGTGGCTTCAGACTGGAGGACCGGCACGGCGAGGCCAACGATCCAATATGGCTCGTTCGGGGCCATATAACTAGCGGCCGCAAGTTACTTTTCCTCCGGACCCCCAGACCCCGACCCAGGAGGTTATCTCAAAGGGGGCCCATCAAGTGAGGGCCCATCATCTGATATGAATAACGCCCCCACACGGGGGGTTATTCACGTTATTGCAGGAGGACCCACTGATGGGGATTCCAACTGGGTGCGGAAATCATACGCCCGTCTCATGGAGAGCTTGGCTATAATCACTGATCAGGCTGTCCATACCGCGCCATCGGTTTCGTTCGGGCCGGAAGATCTCCGAGGCGTTCTGCTGTCTCACACAGATGCTTTGGTAATCCGTATTTCCCTAGCCAACTATGAAGTGATCAGGGTACTATTTGATTCGGGGAGTTCTGTCAACATCCTCTTCTAGGAGGCTTTCGACGCAGCTTGGGAAACGCCACTAGAAGACGTGCTACACCTCTTGGTTTCTCATGGGACGTGGTCCACCCCACAGGCGATTTCATCGCTCGACTGGGCACAAACCCACAAAAACCAATATAGTCCCTTTTCTCATTGTGGACGCTCCGTTCACCTATAATGCAATTTTGGGTCGCCCCTTCCTTTCCATTTTTCAGGCGGTGGCTTTTCCGTATCACCAAAAGGTGAAATTTTCAATGGACACCGATCGGAGAGGTCGAGGCGAGCGTAAGGTCGTCGAGAGTCGCATGCAAATGGTCGGGATGACCAAAAGAAGGCACCCGACGAGTGACTTCAAGGGAAAGTCATCGTGATTTCTGAGACGTCTGCGTCTTGGAAGAATTTCCCAAGGCGATAAAATAGAGGAAGGAGAGTCGGTAGAGATAGCTCCGGAAAGGCCACTCGTGTGGCAGGAGGCCAAGAAGGAGTTGTGGCCTGTCAAGAAGAATGAAGACATCTTCACGGAGATGTGCATGACCTTATGGAATCGACCTCGGCGTTGCGAGAACATCACCTCAACATTACGAGGAATCCCGTCACCCAATGTAGGCGACATTTTGGACCCGAAAAAGACAAAGTGATAGCTGAAGAAGTAGATAAATTGTTAAAAGCGGGTCATGTGAAAGAAATTCAATTCCCCGAGTGGATCTCCAATGTAGTCTTGGTCCCCAAGCCTTCTGGGCAGTGGAGGATGTGTATTGACTTCCGCGATTTAAATAAAGCGTGCTCTAAAGACTGCTACCCCTTGCCTCGTATTGATCAGTCGGTGGATTCTACGGTAGGATATGAGGTGGTGTCCTTAATGGATGCTTACCAGAGATATCATCAGATACCATTGGCCAAAGAAGATCAGAAGAGGATGTGGGAAGGGATGAAGAACTGGGAGCTCCTTCCTTGACAGGACGCAATCTCTTCCGAGGTGAAGAGGGGGGCAACCACAGATTTACCTCGTTTTGTTGAGGTCTTCTTCTTCTTGGCTGCATCAATCTCTTCGCCTTTTACCAAAGCGTCCTGCATTAGGTTACCTGCGAAATCCATTGGTAAGAAAGATAGGTTGATTCAGATAATAAGCTATATCAAAATGCGAATATCGTCCTACCTATGGCGGCCGGGGCCGTTAGAGGAAAAGGGGATAGCCTGAAGTGACTGAGGAGAGAGGGTTTCATTAGATGGTTTGAGCAGTAGTGGGATTCTCCCAATACTTTATAAACCTCCGAGAAAGGACATTGGGTCCTCATTTCGCGAAAGGGAGGTAGCTCGGGAAGATCTAGCTTCCAGGTATCTGAGTGGGGTAGGGGTGTTGGAAGCTGAGCAAAGAAATATAACTCTTCCCATCTTTTGTGGGAAGAAGGCATATTCACTAAGAATTGGCAGTCCGTGCGGCTGGAGAGGTAAAAAAGGTCTGCCTTAGAAGATTTTAGTTGGAAGAAGCAGTGGAATATTTGGGGGCACAAAGGGAGGTTTAGGTGTCGAAATACTATAATGGCCCTCGATAAGAGGCGGAAGGAATTGGGGGTAAATTGATTTAGGGGCAGACCGTAAAAGTCTAGGATTTCCAAGTAGGGAGAGGGCACGGGTAAAAACAAGCCATTAAAGAATTGTTCAGAAAAGAAGCAAGTCAGGCCGGGGGGAGGACGATGTGGTCGGTAAGTTTTAGTATTGAAACGACATTGTATGGAAGGGTCTATGAATTGATCCTTAAGGTTAAAGAAATAATGTTCGCTGTTTAGTTGGGTGACGGTGTGCTTGTACCAAGGAGATGGGAGCAAGGTCTTAGGGGCCATAGGTACAGAACAGGGAAGAGCACTTACTTGAAGGTTGAAGGAGGAACGTTTGCAAAAGGAGTTAGGTTGCTGGAACGTTGCCGGAGAAAATCGCTGGAAAGGAGAAGTGGAAAGGACTGGATTGTTAGGCACGCTAAGTTATGCATAAAAGGAAAGGGCGAAGATTTATATAGGGTTTTGTGTGAGTTTTCGACTATCTAAGAGAAAAAGAAAAGTGGGGCCCATGGTCCCATTAAGCTGCTTCGAACATATGGAGTAGGGCCACGAGAAAAGAGTGAGTTTGAATTGGTGAGCAAAGGGTGAATTAGAGACTTCATACATTTAGAAAGTTAAGCTTATGACTTCGTTTGACTAATTTTGGGGGTTGGCTAATGATACTGCTGTTATCTCTTTTCTGTGAACTGGGTAAGAAGGCTCGCGTGTAAGACACTATCCGAACCAAATAATCGGTTCGGCAAGGGAAGCAAGGTAGAATGGTTTGGGCATGATCGTCTGAGGCAATTGGAACGGGAGGACAGTTTGAGGTAGTTGGTATGGCGGGGCGATGGCGGAGATCATTTGGTACGAGGCAGATAAGAATCGGTTCGGTCTAGCAGGCTCGGAAATGGTTCGGCGTAGGGGAAAAAGAAAAGTTGGTTCGGGCTACTGGGAAGAGCCTAAGGGCTACGCCACACGTGAGCAATATGTTTAAGTTAGTTTTGTCGAAGGCAAATGATTGAAAGGGACAGGCTAGCATATTTCCCAAAATGTAGATAAGAGGTTGTTACACAACAGAAGGGGGGCCTCCACATAATATTCCAAGGAGCCTTCGCTCATCGTGTCTGTAACAAAATGATTCTCCAGATGGGCAAGGTGACCACGTGTACGACGAGGAAGGTTTGCGATGCAACAATTGGCCAGAGGAAGAGAATAAAAGGAAGAAGCAGGGCAGAAGAGAGGGGGATTCGCATTATTTCAACCAGCAAGAGACGAAGGCACATTCGAAAGAGGAGAGCAACCACTTCGCCGGAGAAGGAGAGAAGGAGAGTAGTGAGCTCTATCTTTCTTATATTATTTCCTGTATCTTGACCTAATTGTAAGAGGTTTTCTCCTCCACCTCCGGAAGTTCTTTCCGTGAAGGAGGACGTTCATAGTGAAAGTGCTTTGGCACAGTAGCTGGTGGGAGAGCTCACCTCCGTGGAGTAGGAATCCTTATTCCGAACCACGTTACATCCTGTGTTTCTGTTTGTTACTTGTGTTGGCTTGCGTTTCTCTGCTTCACGTTTTATTTTACTGTTGCGGTCGGAGAGAACCCCCTAAGCTTCCTTCGCGCCCCATTACGTCGAAAGGAAGTGAGCAGACCTTCTTCCCCGTCACCGCATCAGGGATCAATCATGACTGAGTTAACTCGTCATGGGCGGAGTTTTAGATGCACAACTGCTTTACCAATAAGTGTGTTTGCTTTCATATCTTAGGGAAAATGACATAAGAAAGAAATTTTAATTACCATCTTTGTTTATATTATTTTTTTACCTTTGTGCTGCAATTCTGAAGAGCTTAATTGATTTTTTTTCTTTTAGATTTTTTTATGCTTAGTTTCTTTCTCATTGTATTGAGCTTCTTTATGCAAAAAATAGTTTTTCAAGCTAAAGTTGGATAATCTAGCTGCAACGTTGATGACATGGTTGAAATCATCAGGAAAGTAAATCTAAGCATGACCTTGTCTGCTAATGATTAATATGGAACTAACAGATTTTGTACTTTTGGACCAGCGCAAGTATCCAAAGTGATGAAGCATGCAACTCAATTTACCACTTCATTTGTACTTAAATCATTAAGAAACTATGTTATTTAAAATAAACTGTTTACCTTAAGCTATAGTTAACATGGAATTGCTTTATTGGATGAGGGATTTTCCTGTTGAAAGGTTGTTAATTTTCTCTATAATGTTTGTGGTAATTTCTGTTTATATCGAAATGAATTTTGATCTGTACCATCATTCAATTTTGGAGGATTTTTTTTTTTTTTTTGCATATCAGAATTGAGCATTTTAATTGTTTTTATTATGTAAGTTCTTCTATTGTTGCATAAATTGTTATCTGCAGGAGTGGCCGGGGTTACCAAGAGGTGTAAAATTTAAACCTTCTGATACTGATCTACTCTGGCACTTGCTTGCAAAAGTAGGCAAGGCTACCACTGATCCACATCCATTCATACATGAGTTCATTACTTGCCTAGATGATTTTGATAGATTTGGTCATACCCACCCTCAGAATCTTCCTGGTAACTGAGAATAACGCTTTCACTCATGATGCCTATATTTGTATATCTAAAAAGATTATTTGACAGGTATAAAAGATGGGACTACTACTTATTTCTTCCACAAATCTTTTAAGACTCATAATACTGAGGCTGAACAGCATGATGATTGTGGGGACGTGTGTTGGAAGAAGAATGGCAACATCGAGCCTTTGATCATTGATAATAAACACCGAGGATACAAGTCAATAATGACTCTTCATGGTCGCATGAACAGATCTGAGAATCGCAGTTGGATAATGCATCAGTTTCACCTTGGCTCTGACAATGATGATGTAGGGGAGCTTGTTGTTTCCAAGATATTCTCCCGAAGGACGACTCAAACCAATGAAATTTCAAAAGAGAAAATAATGAATGAAGTCATAGCTATTCCTAGTAATGCAGAATTAGCAATATGTTCCAAGTCACATAAACCTGAAGTCTATCAAGTGGATCAACATCTTGATGTCACTGCGGAAGACTCAACTTCACAGGTTTTCAGAATTCATTACTGAACTTTGTATTCTGGCTGCAATATTCAATCATAATGTTTAAGAGGATATCACACTAACAAAGTCACAGGGAAGTAGTAACAGAAAATCCTAAAGTTTGAATAGTTTAGAAGATCTGTTTGTTGTTGTTAACATATATTGAATACTTCACTATCTTGTGGGGTTTCTATTATTAAATAGCACAAAGGATGCTTGGTATCATCTACAACTATTTCTTTCTTGTGCATCATGCACAGTATATTCTGTGCAGGGATACCCTGGGTTTCTGTTCTGTCCTTCGACATAGGGTTTGCTCACCTGTGTTCTTGTTTGTGTTCTTGTGTATAAGTTAATGATTTTGTTGTAAGAATAATTTTCCCCCTTAGTGACAGACCCAGATGGAAACACAAGTTCCTAGATGGAAACACGAGTCATGGAGACTAAATTAACTGAAGCTAGTTTTATCCTTTTAATTCTTTATTTCTTCCATCTTTAAACTGCTCGGTTATTCTTGTAATGAGGTAGCAAATGATTTGAAACTTAAAATCTAGTTTGGTCCTCCGTTCTTTTAATTATGGTTACTTGTGCTTTGATGTGCCTTTTTCTTGCATGTTGGACTTATTCAACATTGTTGAAACTATTGTACTTACCTCATACCTCATTTTTCTTGCTAAATGCAATTGTTACACAGGAAATTTTGAGGGAGGATCATTACATGAAGGAATTAGTGCCTTTGAAAGGTTGTTGAATTTTCCTTTTAAGCGTTCAATATAACAAGTTTTTTGTTATGAAGTTAAAGCAATTCTGCATCGAACTTTTTTGATACCTTGACAGATTTTGAAGTTAAAAGTTCTATTGCTTATATAAGCAAATATTGATCACCTTTGACTGTAACACAGGTCCAAATATCAAGTGTTTGGATGGTATCTCTGCATCTGATGCGGGAATCTCTTCTACAATTGATGAGCTTGATCAGCTTATGATGCATGAATATTCGTCCATGTTATTGGCTAACACAAGTTCTGGATATGTTAATTCCAATTGTCCTATTGGTCAAAGCAAATGTGATTTAAATTGCACTTCAGACAATCTATTAGATGCTGAAAATGATGGTTCTATTCCACTAAATGATGTGATGTATGCTCCAGTTCTGAAGTTTCCTTTGCACTTTTGTATATCCAAGGCTACCTAATGCTGCTGTTTGTTTGAAAATAACTCCAGGAGTAACAGGGAATCGGTTTCTAGAAAACGATTTTTTGACACTGCAAAGGTATTCAACCTTATTTCTTTTGAAGTATTTCATTAGATTTGAGTGACATTCTTTTAAACTTTATCTGTGCTGATCATGTCTTAAAAATCATAGCAGAAGTTTATTTGTTTATTTAATCTCATCACTCATCTGACCTTGCATGAAGAATTTTGTTAGTGGAATGTTATCGTACTTGTATGAATTATTTACCTCAAATTGGATCTTCGGTCATGTACTAGAGCACACTGTTGGGGGCACAATAGTGTTTCATAAAAAAATATAACAATTAAATTATCAAACTCTACATAAAAGTATTATTTTAAGAATCTAGGCCACTATAAATTTGATAAAGAGGTTTCAGCTTACTAAGTTGGTAAAGGCTTTGCAAGTTATTGACCTCCTAGGGTTTGAAATATGCCTTTTTCAAAATGTTTTTTTTTGTATATACATTATCAAAAAATAGAGGGGAGCCTTGGCGCAATGGTAAGATTACTGTCTTGTGACCAAGAGGTCACGGGCTCAAATCCTGGAAACAGTCTTTTGCAAAAAGCAAGATAAAACTGCGTACAATAGATCCTTCTCTGGGACCCCACATGGTGGGAGCTTCATGCACCGGGTTGCATATACATTATCAAAAAAAAAATTTGATTGAAAAATCTGAAAATTACATTCCAATTCCACCCACAGATCCAATTTGAAGAAACTAGGATTACACCATCATTTTTCTCATTTTTTGTATATTTAATATTAGTTATAAAACTCAAATAAGTAAACTGAAGAACATTGGATTCTCCATTTTCAGTTTCCCCACAAATTAGAGTTCTAAAAGAAAAAAAAAAAGATTAGGACGACCTAATTATTATTTTCTTTTTTGGTCCAAACTCATTAATGATGAACACATCTGATTATCAAGATGATTGACTTTAATATATATGTGCATAGATTTTTTTTTGTAAAAAAATTGTTATATTTTAATTTTCTGTTTTTCAGTTGGTTTCAACTACGGATTATCGGCACTCAAGTCTTTTTTTCCCCTAGAAGTTTTATTTTTTTGATGATGCCAAATGATCTCAAAAGGGGTAACAAGAACAATGTATATTATATTTATTATGTATGTGTGACATTAATACATTTCTGATTTTTGGTTGGCTTTACTTGCTTTGAGGTGAAATGCAATGAACTTTGTTAATTGACATGAATGTGATCTTGACTGTATTAGTTTGCATTGGGTCCTTGATTTCTGGATTTTTGTCCTTTTCCTCATCTGCTGTATTTTCTTTTCTTCCGGCCTTTCATATTTGTTAGTTTTGAAAAAACATGCTTGCTAATCTTCTTTATGTTTCATTTTAGATTGCAAATATCTCATGTGATGATAGTCCTAAAACTGGTTCAAACATTGCGGGAAATGTAATTTCTGAGTCTTCCAGAAGTATCGCTGAAAAAAATTGTTGCACAATTTGTCAGTGTTCAGCATCAGTGCCTATCTTTCAAAACAATGATTCACTTATAGCTACCTCATTTAGAGTTAATGATGGTAACAATTGCCCATCCTCATATATCTTGTTTGAAACTTGTAACCTGCTTCAGGAGAACTTGTTAATAATTTATGCCTCTCTTTTAGGTGTATCTGCCCGGTTGGATTACATGAAAATGGAACCTACAGAAGAAGGCCATTTTGAGACTACTGCAACTCTAAATTCATCAGTATCATGGAGTCATGAGTTCAAAATGAAGGAAACTAGCAATCCTCAAGAACAAATGACATCCAACTGCACACGAGAGGCAGCACAGTCTAAAGTCACAGGTCATCTATCAGTTCTCTCTTGTCAATATATTTAGTTCCAATACATCTTGAATCTGTTTATGGTGATTTTTCTCATGCAAGAATCATGTTCATCTTTCAGAGCCTCATGCCTTAAAAGAAAAACTGAAGGAGGAACCTATTGATGATATCTTCAGGAATATGCTAAACAATATAACATCTGTAGAACAAGATATGGTCGTCTCTGAATCTGTTTCTAACTCAAATCTTTCTGAAAAAGCAAATTTTTCCAAACAACTTTTCCCAAAGAATCAACATTTTGAACGAGACAACACTGCAAGTGTTGTATCTGTTCGTAGGAAAAGAAAACAGACTGCAACGTAAATGTTGATCCCTTATCCTATTTGCTTATATAGTTATATATGATTGTTAATGACGTCTCGGTGAAATTTAATCCTGTAAACATAGGAGTTCAGTAAAGCAAGCACTTGAAGAAGATGCACCTGGGCTTCTGCAGGTAAATTCTGAATGAACAACTTTAAATTTTTCATGTTTTCATCTCACATTGTATGCCAATTGTTTGTTTGTTTGATAGATTTTGCTGGACAGAGGTATATCAATGGCGGATATCAAGCTTTATGAGACTATGGAAGATGATGAAGCTCTAGAGGTCTCTGAAGAAGATGATTTCAAAGAGCTTGAAACTGTGATCAATAAGGTTTGTCATATTAATGAACATGTAAGATGCATGGCTTAAATTAAGTTTTCCAAGAGTATCTGCTGGCGTTATGTAATCCATCCACTACAGAATGCATGTGGTTAATAGTGAAAATTTTTTAGTAGAATAAATTATGATAACAGGTGATTTGTATTCAAGATTGAGTCATAGTTGGTCTGTTGTTGAATAATCTTCTCATTAATGAAAATTTGATTTTCTATGAGATTCACCCGCCAAGGAACATGGATTTATGATCTTCCCATTTATTCTACATTAGTAGGTTAGAATTTTAAGTCAATATGATTTAAATAAACCAATACAAGTTATTTAATGCACATGCCAATTGCATATGTTATATCCGATCTTATAAAACTATTATGTGGGTTTTTTCAATATTCACATGCTTAGGCAAATGCATATAGACTTTATATTACCTTTACTGATATTGTGCCTGATTGAAGTATCATGTTAGAGTTCCAAATCTGGCCAGACAATGTAGTTTGGACACCATGCTGTGTCAACATTTGACACTTAGGCACACGTAAAAGTGTGCTGAGATAAATTTGGTTTCTTTTACTTCTTTAATATTGTTTAATATAGTTTATTTATTTTAAAAAATAAGATTAATTAGCAATTGGATAGTCAACGAAACTAATTTTTTTTTACTATATTGTTTCCATACTTTACATGCTTCAATATATGCTAAAGTTGACTAAGATGAATTTAGATGGCTTTTACTATTTAATCCTTGTTCACTTATTTATTAATTGGTTAGGTCAAATAAAAATGATTTTGTTTCACTGCAGGCAAGATGTATTTATGTAACTTTTGCTCCTACAATTTTCTTTACTTCTTCGCTTGTTTACTTTTAAAAATAAGGCTGAAATTTAAAATAATCAAATAAATTAGTATTTTTGGTGAAGCAAATTACGGAATAATAATAAATGTTACTTAAATTCATCATGATGGGAAGCATGCCTAATCCGTACTATTTGTATGGTGGCACTCTAAGTATGGGTGGTACTGGAGAGATTATATCAATTCATATAAGGTTTTGGCAAATATCAGAATGGTACAGGATGTACTTTTCAACATGTACTCTTTGATTTGGTTGCATAATCATGTCAGAATATCTGTAATAAAAAGTAATTATTTCCCAAGTGTGGTCTTTCCCACCTGGTATTTCGAGTAATAATGTAAAATCCTTTTTTGTTCTTTTGATCATATTCAAGTATTTTTTGTGAGACAATCAGGCAAATGAAGCCTTTTCCTTTGTTGCTGCTTTGGAGTTGTATTTCAGCAATAACTGATAGTTAGGCCTTTTGCATCAGTTATTTTCTGCACGAGCTTCCATGTTCAAGTTTTCAGTAGCACGCCACATGAAGGGGTCAAAACCTTATTATGTAACTTGTTTAATTTCCCTGATTAACCAGGTTCAAAGCTTCTCCTCGATCACTAGTTTAGCATTTTTACATCACAATATTTTTCCTTAAATTTTCTTCCATTTCCTATTTAATTTGAACTATAATTTTCATCCTCAGGCTCAATATCTGCAGTTTCGAAAAAATTCAGTCCAATGGGGATGGTGCAGGGATCTTCAATCATTCATTTTCATATTTTATTTTCATAACAGGCAAATGACTTTCTTGTTCAAGTGTGGCGTATTTTGAAATAACTTATTTTGCTAGCTCATCAACTGCAATCAAGTATTACCTCTAAAGCATATCCCTTACAGAATAGTGTTGGAACGGCCGGAATATGGTTATGCCACCTATTTCTTTGAGCTTGTGCATGACTTGCCAATTGACTGGCAGATCAAGAGGTTGGCAACTGCAATGAAGCTCACGAGCTGTGGCCGGACCACTCTTATTGAGAACAAACCTTTAGCGGTATGTTATCTTTTTTTTTTTTTTTTGCTGACCATGTTCTATTGAGCTTTACCAATTGTTCGGTCTAATGTTCAAGTTCCAAAAGCCCATATTTTTGCACGGAAGCATCTGGGTTCAGTTTTTTTTTAAAGTTTTTTTCCCTTTGCAATAAGAGATGGATTTTGAGTTATGCACGAATGCCATACACAATACAAGTATTGGCAGTGTCTTGTGACCTTATTAATTATGATGCTTCAAGTAGCGGCCCCACTTTGTCCCTTTAGAACTCCGAAGAACAAGGAATCTGAAGATATGGTATTTACATCGACCATTGAGTTTTGACTACCAATTATTGTGTTGGATATTGAAGGCCTAAGATTTAACTTTCTAAAAGCATCGTGTTGTATCTGTGGTTGACGGTGTCAAGTCAGATCCCTTTTTTATATTGTAACATGAGATCAATAGCATTGTTTGTGTTCAGATCGGTGAGGATTTGACAGAGGGGGAAGCGCGCGTCTTGGAAGAGTATGGCTGGACTTCCAACTGTGGGCTGGGGTCAATGCTGAACTATTGCGATAGGGTTGTGCATGACACAAGAACTGAAAGAAGTAGCAATGAATGGTGGACGAAAATTGGGAAAATGCTGATGGCTGGCTATGAATCAGGGCGTGTTGTCCTAGACCATCTTCCGAAGAAGGCCCAAAAGTACGCCAGGAACAAGAATTTGGCAGGCAAGAATGAGAACTGATTTTATATATATTATTTCTTTATGTTTTCGTGTGTGCGCTGGGAAACTGTTGAATTGATCTAAACAAATGTCACCGTTTGTTTTGTAGCAGCCGTTTAGGGTCCAGTTCCTCAACATCCATTTTTCTCTTTTTGTAGTGGAAAAATGTAAATTACTGATTCTAGCTCTCATGTATGTTCTATATCTTTCGCTTTCGCAACTCATGGGATTATTGCCCTCACTGAATATTTAGTCTACATTGGGAAATAATCCTCTTTATTTAGTGAGAAGTAAATAAACCTTAAGAAAATGAGCAGGAAACTTTGAACATTGGGAGGAAATGTACATGTGTTTTTCAAATTATTCACCCTCTTATTTCATTCCTTGAAAGAAAAAGTAATTAAACTCCATTTCTCTTTATTTGTCAGTCAAAGTAGAAAAACGTTCCTTCTTTTTCTCTCCATTTCAATTGAACATTAAAACTTTAGAATTTGAGTGTAAACAAGTTTATATTGGGAAGTGCACGGACGGTTCTCCTTCCTTTTCTCTACATTTCAATTGCACATTAAAAATTTTAGAATTTGAGTGTAAACAAGTTTATATTGGGAGGTGCTTTCAGTTTTCTAAAATTCAAAATTTTATTTGGAGGAAATTTTTGTAGATTTTGTTGGTGCAAGAATGTCCTAAGTATTATTTTTGATATTTGGATAATCAAATTTAAGTTAGGTAAGGGTGGTGATCTAATGTGGATGTCATAAAGAAAGTCTTAGAGTGAAAATTTGACAAGAAAAGTTCAAGAGCGAAGATTTGGCGAGGAAAGTCCAAAGATAAAGACTTGATGGCGTAAGTCCAAGTAAATTTTGGCAAAGAAAATCCAAGTGTATAGTCTTAGTGACATAAGTCCAAGTGAGCCTTGACAAAGGAAAATCCTAAAGTATGACAAAGTCGAAGGAAGCTTTTGAAGGCAAGCGCAAAGAGTCGTAAACTCGGAGGGATCCTGAAGGCGTGAGTCTTATAGAAGAGCTTGAAGGCGTTTAGTCTAAGTTTAGGGTTTGGTTTCAAGTATGAAATAGTTATACTTGAGGTGTACTAGTCGATTGATGTTTGAATCAGTCGTCTGGTGAGGTAAAAACAATCAAACAGATTGTTTAACAGTCGACTAACTCTTTGACCAGTCGACTAGTCTCGGGTGCTCGACACTCGGGAAGTCCGAGCAATGACTCGACACTTAGACTTGTTGCTTGGGCAGTCGACTACCATGACATGACAATCGACTGACTTTGACGGTTGATTCTTGAAGTGCTCGATCATTGTGGTACTCGAAAGCAACTATCTTTGTGTGACAGTCGATTGGTGGTTTGTGTTGGTGTAATCGACCCAGGTCACGATTGATTGGACTCGAGTTTGACTAGAGTAGTTTTTTGATGTTTGACAAAGGAGTGATCATTGTTTGACAATGGTTTGGGGAGATGATTGACAAGGGATTTACTATATGATGGAGAAGTCCAAGTGGGACACTTGACATTTGGAAAGTCCAACATGGAGTTGGCAAGGAAAGTCCAAGGATGTAGTCTTGGTCACGTAAGTCCAAGTGCGTAGTCTTGGCGGTGAAAGTCTAAGTCATGGGTACTTGGCAATTGAGAAGGCTAAGGGTATAATATTGGCAGTGTAAAGTCCAAGCGGTAGTCTTGACAGCGTAAGCCCAAATGTACCTTGGCGGTGTAGAACCGGTTAGCATGACAATAGCCAATAGAAGCACCTGAAGGCTAGCGTATGAATGACTTGGAGGGATCCAATAGGCGTGAGACTGATGAAGGTGACTAAAAGACTTAAGTCTAGGCTAAGGGTGGTCTAGCAAGTATGAGGGGATCATACTTGGGGTTAAATTTTATATTTGAGGTTTGTCAGTCGACTGAGGTTAGGGACCAATCGACTCATCAAGTGTTTTGACACTTGGCAGTCGAGTCGACATTGGTTAATCTACTGGGATTATGACCAGTCGACTGGCGTTCGACTACGATAAGTGGTCTTGGCGGTTATTGCCGGAATAATCGATCATGCCCTTGAGCAATCGGCGCCATGGAGTCTGATCATTGTTGGTTTTGGTCACAGGCACAAAACCTTTGGTAGACGACTAGTCAGTCAGCTACCGAAGTAGCAGTCGACTGCTGGTAAGGGCAGTCGATTGCTGGGGTATTCGTTGGAGTTCTTCCAGCATGGATCAAGTCGTTGTGAGACAACGACTACAGGAGTAGTCGACTACTAGGTGAAAATCAACCCGAGTTGCAGCTTTATAAGAAGCACGAATGAGAGGTTTTTGACCATGGTCCTTGAGGTGATTTGAAGGGAAATTGCTGCTGCAATCCAGACCTTCAAGGCACTTCGCAAGCAATTAAAGATCAAGCATTCAAAGTATTCTTGTAAAGTGTTTTTCTTTATTTATATTTTCTTTTATTTTTGTAATCGCTTGTATCTTTCGTATTACTGTTGTAATCTTTTGTACGAGATTTCTCCACCTCCGGTGTGTCATCGAGAAGGAGATTTAGTAGTGGTGTGTGCATCACTAGAGCTTGTTGAGCTCGCCCCGTGGAGTAGGAACTCTAAGATTCCTAACCACGTATATTCTTGTGTTTTGATTGTGCTTGTGGGTTTGTATTTGTATTCGTATTGTATTTTCTATTTCCGCTGCGTACTAACCCAATTGTAGCAAACACACAATTGAATTACGTCAAGTGACGATTTCGCTATTCACCCCCCTCTAGCGATGTACGATCCCCTACAAGTGGTATCAGAGCAAGACCACTCTTCAAGGTTTAACAACTAAGGGAGCATGCTAGAGGAAAGAAAATGATGGTTGAAGAAAGATTGGGTGATGACATCAATATGTCGCCTCTATATGAACTCTATGGAGCCAAGGATTTTGAGCAATGGGTGGTAATAATGAAATATTTTCTTATGTGTGATTACGATAATTGGATTAGTGTGATGGGTTCAATGCTCCAAAGGACGAAGAAGGAAAAATACTCAAGAAGAAGAAGTGGAGTAAAGAACAACTCAAATACTTCAACATAAACAATAAGGTAATGAGTATATTACTTAGTGCAATTCCTAATGATGTATTGTGTAGATTAGGAGATTGTAAGGATACCAAAGAGATGTGGATCAAGCTAGCTAAGCTCCATGAAGAACCCTCAACGACTCAAGAAATAGAGGAGCCCAAAGAACAAGACCCATCATCGGCTCAATTGGATAAGGAGACCGAAGAAGCAAGCTCATCCTCACAAGAAAGTGAAGATTCGAAAGTTGAGGAGTCATCATCCGAATTGGTAGAAGAGGTGGAAGAATTAGAGGAAGCCTCCACCTCTAGGATTGAGGGGGAGGATATTAGATCACCAGAGTCGGAGCAAAATCAAGAAGTAACTTCAACCTCTGGGAGAGATGAAGAACCAATTCCGGCCACCATCGACCTAGGTAACTCAAGCATTCCAATTAAAAATAAAAATCACATTGTATACTTTGAGTGTAGGGAATCCGAGCACTATAAGAGCAAGTGTCCAAAGCCAGTCAAGAAGACTCAACCGACGCCAAAAGTTCAAGAAAAGACCAATGAAGCCGGAGCCCCAATTATTAAGAGCAAGGAGCACGTGTTGTACTTTAAATGTCATCAAAGGGGATATTATAGAAGCCAATATCCTAGGAGGAGGAAGCAAACCAAGGGCAAAGAAGGAGCATCAAATGTAGGGGGAGCTTCTAAAGCAAACCTTAAAGTATATTTTAGTAATGCACCTTCGAATGTTTATGATAAAAAGCATACTTTTAATACTCTTGCAATTTTGCATAATCATGCAAAGCATGTTAGGAATAGAGCTTATTGCTTAGGTGTCAAATATTGTAATTTTAGAGTTAAGGACAAATCTAGAAATAATAACCCTAAAATAATTCTACCTATGGAAGCAATTAGGAAGGTAGAAGATCACTTAGGCATTAACCCTAAGAAGAATAGACATATGCCCAAGAGAAAGAACAATGCCCAAAGATTAAATGAAAATTTAAAAATTGGGCAATTAAAATTAGAAACAAAGCCTTGAGGTTAAGATTTGAGAAATTAGAGAAGACCCTTAGGAAGATGCAAAATCAAATTCAAGGGTCAAATGATAAAAAATTAGGGTTTAGAAGACAAGAACCATCAAGGGACAAAAACCATCAAGGGGAAAGAAAGGTTTGGGTCACAAACCTAAGCCCAAGGAGACCTACCACAATGTTCCATTTGATTATGGAACTAAATCTAGGTCTAGGAAAACCAAGGTTACTAGAAAAGTTATCCCTAAGGTTAACCATGATATGTGTCTAGTGGCCAAGGTTTCTATGAAACCTAGGAAAGCTACTAAGAAGGTCACAAGGGAAGTTGTTCCTAGAGTTGACCAGGACAAGACCCAATTGACCAAGGCTTTCAAGCCAAAAAGGGTCATTAGGAGGGTATCTAGGAAAGTTATCCCTAGTGAATACTTAGTTAACCCAAGGAGCTCCAATAGGTATTGAGTTCCTAGGAGCGTGATTCCATCACGCTATATGGGTTAGGGTGTGTCAACCCTAAATGGATGGGTAGTTAACCTAACCATGATAGAGTTGATACTGTTGGTGCAGTAGGCACCTAAGTCGAACCTGAGTTTTGATTATAGCAAACGATACAAAGTTAAGCTCATGTCGTTATCTCACGAGCTGAATCGAGTGTGCAGAAGATTGCTATAGCTAGAGTTGAAGGCTAACGACACCCGGAGGAAGCCGCGGTGGTCGGGCGACACTCGAGTGACTTCGGAGGGAGTCGAAGGAATCGAGTGGAAGGCCAGAAGCAAAAGCGACATGGTAAGTATCGAGGTAAGCTCGTGTGTACGAGCGTAAGTGAGGTCGTATCCTCCTTACGGGGATAGTCTTAAGCGTAGATCCGATCAAAGACATTCCATCGATGGTCTAGGTTGAGATCGGACGGTCGAAGGCCATTGAAATAATGTTTTCTTTGAGCTAACTTTGACTTGCAGCAAGCATCATCATTGCCCGGCTTGGAGGACTCATGCCGTCAATCGGTCATTGCCGGTCGACTCGATCGATGTTGCGCCATCGATCGATCGATGATGGCCATCAGTCGACTGATGGTCAATGATCAGCTTCGAGGAGTCAAGGCTTATCACCCCATTTCAAGGAGATTGGTGCTCAATTGTGATTGGCTAGGGTTCCTCTCGAAAAGGGGCTCAAAGGCTATAAAAGGAGGGCCAATCTTAGGGTTTCTTCATCAATTCCAAGCTTCCAAAAGCCTCCGCAAAGCTACCGACAACGAAGTGCTTCTTCTCCGACGTCTAGGTTTCATTTCCTTTATTTTTGTACGTCGGTTTTAGTTTTAGAATTCGTTGTTCATTTACATTTGTCGAAGCTCTTTTTTCTATCGTAACGAGGAGAGGGGGAGTGCCCCTCTACCTCAAGTTTTTGTTCTTGTATCGATTAACTCCTACCTCTAACGAGGAGGAGTTCGTTTAGTGTTTTGCCCTCCGTACGTGGTCAAGGACCACTAGGGCCTTGGAGTAGTAGCCGAAGGCTACGAACCAAGTAAAAAGAATTGTCTCTTTTATTTATTGCTTATCTTTTCCGCTGCAAATTAATTATCTACTCGGTTTTTAAACGAACGAACGAAAAGAAAGTTTTAACGCTATTCACCCCCCCCTCTAGCGTTTCAAATCGATCCAACAGATACTTTAGGTCATTTTAAAGGTAATGAGATACTTTGGAAATAAGTTTGAATTTATATTCTAAAGGATTTTAAGATGTGCCAATTAAATTTGAGAAGGTTGGAAAATTGATCAAATTGGCACAATTAGGTCTAGAGGTCATAGTGTGCCATTTTAGATTTTTAGCACACTTGAGAGATGAGTACTATTATGGCAAATATGGACTTAATTCTAGAAATGAAAATTTCGGATTAACACTTAGGTATTATATACCTTTGTATTTTAAAGTTGTCATACTTTGTTTGCCATGCCATGTCATGACATCATATTTCATTTTATCATTTTATATGTCATGATAATGCCTAGGTTTAATTTTTATGTCATGTTCATGCTTAGATTGTTTTCATATGCCATGACATCATGATTATTGGCACTTTCTTTTATCTATGCTATCATTTATTCCATAATCATCATTCATGCATTTGAGTTAATTAAAATTGATTCAAGGACAATAACATGATTTGAAGTCTCATGTATAAGAGAATCAAATAGAGTTGTCTAGAAAATGCATGAACACTAAATAACCAAAACCCACATCTCACAAGAACACTTGACTTGTATGTGTTTTCATACACCCTAGATACAAGTGAGATGTTAAGAAAATGAGCTAAGTTTAAGGTGCATAGATGTTGTATCTAGATGAACTCAAACTCATCATATATCATGGACAAATCATGAGGAAATCTAGTATACAAGTCATGTATACTTAGTCTATAGACCATGATTGAAATTAAGGTTTTAAAATCTAATGGGGTCGGGATTTCAGGGAAGCTTAAGTAAGGCCAGTGAAGTTCCAGGGCAGATTGGATGGGTTTACAATATTATGTGCAGTTCTAGGGAGGTATAAATAATTCCAGGGCAGTCTAAGTAAGGCCAGTGAAGTTCCAGGGCAGTTTGGACAGGTTTACAGCATTATGTATAGTTCCAGTATGGTTCCAGGGTAGTATGTGGAGTTCTAGACCAGTAAGTGTGTTTCCAAGGCAGTTTGGATAGGTTCAGGATATTATGCGTAGTTCTAGGACAGTTTGGACAGGTTTACAATATTATGTACAGTTCCAATATAGTTCCAGGGTAGTATGTGGGGTTCCAGACCAGTGTGAGTAGTTCCATGACAGTTTGGATAGGTTTACAGCATTATATACAATTCCAGTATGATTTCAGGGTAGTATGTGGGGTTCCAGACTAGTGTGAGTAGTTCCAGGGCAGTTTGGACAGGTTTACAATGTTATGTACAGTTCCAGTATGGTTCCAGGATAGTATGTGGAGTTCCAGACCAGTGTGAGTAGTTCCAGGGTAGTTTGGATAGGTTTACAACGTTATGTACGGTTCCAGTATGGTTCCAGGGCAATATGTGGGGTTCCAGACCAGTGTGAGTAGTTCCAAGGCAGTTTGGACAGGTTTACAGCATTATGTATAGTTCTAGTATGGTTCCAGGGCAGTATGTGGGGTTCCAGACCAGTGTGAGTAGTTCCAGGGCAGTTTGGACATGTTTACAGCGTTATGTACAGTTCTAGTATGGTTCCAGGATAGTATGTGGGGTTCCAGACCAGTGGGAGTAGTTCCAGGGCAGTTTGGACAGGTTTATAGCATTTTGTATAGTTCCAGTATGGTTCCAGGATAGTATATGGAGTTCCGGACCAGTATGTGTGTTTCTAGGATAGTTTAGACAGATTCAGACCAGTATGTGCCGTTCCAGAGTCTTGTAGGTAATTCCAAGGCAGTATAAGTAATTCTAGTACAGTATAAGTGAGGCCAAGGCAGTATAAACAGGTCCAGTATGGTTCCTAGGCCGTATGGGAAATTCCCAGAGCAGTAGGTATATATATATATATATATATATATATATATATATTATATTCAAGACAGTAAGTACAGAGCCAGAGCAGTCTGAGGATTTCCAAGGGCCGTATAAATAAGGCTAGGGTAGTATTGTGATTCATGGGCTGTTGTTAATCCCAGAGTAGTTAGAGTAGGTCTAAGGGGTTTGAATGAGTCCAGGGTGGTCAGTGCATCAGCTACAGGGAAAAAGGGATGTGTTGAAGGGTGAAAGTGTTGGTGCAATCGACCCAGGTCACCATTGACCGGACTCGAGTTTGACTCGAGCGATGTTTTGATGTTTGACATGGAGATTTGACATTGATATTTGACATTGATGTCTGATATTGTTTTGGGGAGATTGTTGGCACAATCGACCTAGGTCATGATTGATCGGTCTCGAGTTTGACTCGAGGGGGATTTTGATGGTTGACTAGGGTTGACCATGTCATAGAAAGTCCAAGTCTTGAGTACTTGGCATGTAAAGTCCAAGCATGGGTCTTGGCAAGGAAAAGTCCAAGCATGGGTCTTGGCATGGAAAGTCCAACATGGGCTGGCAAGGGAAAGTCCAAACTTGGGTCTTGGCATTTGAGAAGTCCAAGGGGTTTGATATTAGCGGCGTAAAGTCCAAGCGGGAGTCTTGGCAGCATAAGTCCAATGGTTAGCGGCGTAAAGTCCAAGCGAAGTCTTGGTAGCGTAAGTCCAATGTGCCTTAGCGGTGTAGACACCGTTAGCATGACATAACCGATGGAAGCACCTGAAGGCTAGCATATGGATGAACAAGTCATGGATGACTTGGAGGGATCCGATAGGCGCGAGGCTGACGGAGATGGCTAGAAGGCTTAGGTCTAGGCTACAGGTGGTCTAGCAAGTATGAGGGCACCATACTTGGGTTAAACATCATATTTGAGGTTAAAACCTCATGTTTGAGGTGTATCAATCGACTGAGACCATGTGGAAGTCGACTGGTGTGAGTCAACTAGGGTTTGATTGCGAGGAGTGCCCTAGCAGTCGACTGCCAGAGGTGGGCAGTCGACTGATTGGTCGAACAGTCGACTGATCGTGTGATCAGTTGACTAGTGCTCGGAATCTCGAGTGCAGAATCGAGTCGAGACTCGATTGCTGGGGTTAGCAGTCGAGTGAAGGCTCGATCAGTCGACTTATGGACATGATCAGTCGACTGATGTCCTATCCGTTGAATTTTTCCAGCGTGGATTACACCGTTGTCTCACAGCAACAGTGTCATCAGTCGACTGATGGTCCCGAGCAGTCGACTGATCGACGATTTCCAGCCCAGGCAGCAGCTTTAAAGGGAGCTCGTGGAGGAGGAAATCAATAGCGGTTTTTGAAGGTTTTTGGGGCGATTTGTTGTTGCAAATCAGGGTCTCCAAGTGCAATTCAAGCAACCACAAAGCAAACAATCAAAAGAGCATTTGTAAAAATTTTCTTTGCATAGATTGTTGTATTCCTTTTGTATTTGCTTGTTTTACCTTGTATTACTTTTGTAATCTGTTGTAAGAGGTTTCTCTACCTCCAGACTGTTCCGAGAAGGAGTTATTTGTGATTAGTGATTGCGTGTGCATCACTAGAGCTCTTTAGAGCTCGATCCGTGGAGTAGAAAACCATTCGATTCCGAACCACATTATATGCTTGTGTTATGAATTGTGTTTGTCGTATTTTATTATTGCTATATATTCTGCTGCGCTAACACGACTTGTAGAGACAACGCAACGAATTCCATCACGCAACGAATCGACGCTATTCACCCCCCTTTAGCGGTCAACATTTCCTCTACAGAAAGGTAATGATGAAAGGCTGAAGGAGGTTAGTTTAAAATAATTATACATTGTTAGGATCTTTGTAATGGCTAGAAGGGGGGGTGTGTGAATAGCGAGTGTTCGTTCGTTGATGGAATTTGATCGTGATCGTCTCTACAATTTCGTTAGTACGTAGTGGAAATAGAAATAATACAATAACGAAATAAACAATCACACACGAACACAATTGTTTAACGTGGTTCGGAACCGCACGGTTCCTACTCCACGGATCAGGTTTGTACGAACCCTAGCGATGCCAATCACACACCACTATAAAAACACTCCTTCTCGGAACAATCTGGAGGCGGAGAAACCTCGTACAAGATGATTACAACAATAATCAAAAGCTACAAGCAAATACAATGAAATACAAAGCAAGACTAGTAAAGAAAAACACTTTACAAATGCTCTTGAATGCTTGATCGCTAGGTTGATCGAGTAGCACTTGGAGACCCTGAATTGCAGCAGCAACTCGCCCCAAATCGCCTCAAAGAACCATCCAAATTTTTCCATCACGAGCTCCTTATAAAGCTTCAACCTGTGCTGGAAAAAGTCGATCAGTTGACTTCTTGGGACCATCAGTCGACTGATGCCACTGTTGTCGTGAGACAACGACTAGATCCACGTTGGATAAGTCCAACAGATCTACCATCAGTCGACTAATCAAACCCATCAGTCGACTGATGGTGTCCTCACTCATTCGGTCCTAGCGGTCGAGTGCGAGGACTACACTGGCCGAATTCGAGCACCGCCGACCGATCATGCAATCGGCCGATCGCTGAGCCATCACCGACCGCCATCCTCCGGGCAATGATCATTGCTAGGCCACTTTCCGCAGTCAAACCCTAGTTGACTCAGTCCAGTCGACTGCCACATGGCACCAGTCGACTGGCACACCTCAAACATGAGGTTTTAGCCCAAGTATGATGCCCCCATACTTGCTAGACCACCCTTAGCCTAGACCTAAGCCTTCTAGCCACCTCCATCAGCCTCACGCCTCTCGGATCCCTCCAAGTCATCCATGACTTGTTCATCCATCGCGCTAGCCTTCAAGTGATTCCATCGGCTATGTCATGCTAACGGTGTCTACACCGCCAAGGCACATTGGACTTACGCCGCCAAGACTCCGCTTGGACTTTACGCCGCCAACCATTGGACTTATGCTGCCAAGGCTCCCGCTTGGACTTTACGCAGCCAATATCAAACCCCTTGGACTTCTCATGCCAAGACTCAAGCTTGGACTTTCCCTTGCCAACCCATGTTGGACTTCTCAAATGCCAAGACCATGCTTGGACTTTCCCTTGCCAACCCATGTTGGACTTTTACATTGCCAAGACCCATGCTTGGACTTTTCATGTGCCAAGTGTCCCACTTGGACTTTCCATGCCAAGTACTCAAGACTTGGACTTTACCAAATGACAATTACATTGTCATATATTTTTGTCGAACATCAAAACATTACTCGAGTCAAATTCGAGTCCTGGTCAATCGTGACCTGGGCCGATTGCACCAACATACATATCTTTCTATTTAACACATGGCAGGAGATATTTTTGAATCAGAAGTAGGAAAAGAGGTTAGGAGGACAGCTTGACAAAGGGGCATTTACGTACATTCACTACTAGGAGAAGGCGGGGGGCTCCGTCTATAAAAAGGGTAGAAGACGACGGGATCAGGGATGATGGTTTTTTGTTCTCCATTTTGTATCTCTGAGATCTCTTTTCTTTTCCAGTTCATTACTTTTCTTCTCATACTCATACTGACTTGATCGTCGTAGTGGCCGTGCTGGACAGCCAGCCAACCCTTAACGTTCTTCCTTGAGATGGCAGATTCGACTTAATCCCGAAGATCACGAGTACCACTTCATGATAGTCTCTTTCCCCCAACTCTTGTTCTTGGTGTTAGATCTAGCAGCTCACAAGGAAAGGGAGGGGGATTTTTGGGAATCCAAAGGAGCAAGTACCATCAAAATCATTTCAAAAATATTTTGAAAAATCTTGGTGATGTCTATCTTTTGATAGCAATCACCATTGATAGAGTTGATACAAAGTAGGGTCAAAACTTTAAACTTTTCAATAGTTTTGAACTTTGTGTCAATCTCATTATTTTATAGGTATTTTATTTTCCAAATATTTTTCACTCATAATGATTGACATAAGCATTATACATATGAAGTTTTATGATTTTTCGTATTATGTATAATTACTTATGAATTACCAAAATTCATTTCTAAACTTTGATTTCTACATAGTGTAGAAATTACCATGGATGATGATCATTATGGATGATAATGATCAGTGACCTTAGGGTAGTCGTGATATGTAACGAGTTATTTGCCAATCTTGATTTGGGTAAAAACAAGATTGTTTAACCCATGTTTCAGTTATGTTAGGCTACCTTAACTGCTCATAACCTTGAGATATGCTTTGGAAAGCATTGGAAGGGTGAAAATTCATTGAAAATGGATTAAAAGAGTTGTTTAGGGTGTGTATCAATTTTAAGGTGTGTGAGAGTTCAAGGTTGAACTTTTTACCCATAATTTTGATAGTTTAGTGTTCCTATAGGCTTAGGTGTTAGGACCTCGGTGGCCGCTAGAGGGGGTGAATAACGATTCGATGTTGCTTGATTGAATTTGATCGCTTTTGCTACAAAATATGTTATATGCAGTGGAATATATATATAACAAAAATAAATACACACAAGCACAATCACAATACCAAATATAATGTGGTTCGAAATCGAATGGTTCATACTCCACAGATTGGGCTCGAACGAGCCCTAGCGATGCCAATCACACACCACTAATCAATAACTATTTCTCGGAACAATCCGGAGGTGGAGAAACCTCGTACAATGTATTACAACAGTAATAAAGACAAATACAAGCTAATACAAGTAAACTACACAAATACAAGTAAAGAAACACTTTACAATTGTGAACTTGGATGCTTTCTTTGTGATTGCTTGAGTTGTACTTGGAGACCCTGAATTGTAGCAGCAAATCACACCAAAGATGCTGAAGAAACCTTTCCAAAAATCCTCCCCACGAACTGCTTTTATAACCTGCATTCAGACTGATTTTTTGCCTAGCAGTCGACTGATAGAGACCATCCGTCGACTGCCCCTGTAGCCGTTGTGAGACAACGACATGAGCCACGTTAGATAAGTTCCAATGGATAGACCATCAATCGACTGATCATGCCCATTAGTCGATTGATCGAGCCTTCACTCGACTGTCAAACCCTAAGACTCAGAACATCAAGTGACCGATCTCCGATTAGTCGATCATTATGCAATCACGACGCCTAATGCCGGGCAAATGGTGATCGCTAGGCCAATTCTAACAGTCGAACTCTAGTCGACTTCTATCAGTTGACTGACCATAGTCCCAGTCGACTGATACACCTCAAACATGAGATTTTAACCCAAGTATGGCGCTCCCATACTTGCTAGACCACCCTTAGCCTAGACCTAAGCCTTCTAGTCACCTCCGTCAGCCTCACGCCTATCGAATCCCTCCAAGTCATCCATGACTTGTTCATCCATATGCTAGCCTTCATGTGCTTCCATCAGCTATTGTCATGCTAATGTGGTTTACACCACCAAGGCACATTGGGCTTACGCTGCCAAGACTCCGCTTGGATTTTACGCCGCCAAACATTGGACTTATGTTTCCAAGACTCCACCCTTGGACTTTACACCGCCAATATTCCCCTTGGACTTTCCAATTGCCAACCCATGTTGGACTTTTATGCCAAGACCCATGCTTGGACTTTTCCTTGCCAAGACCCATGCTTGGACTTCCCTTGCCAACCCATGTTGGACTTTCCATGCCAAGACTTATGCTTGGACTTTCCATGCCAAGACCCATGCTTGGACTTCTCCCATGACAATGGTCAAACCATCGTCAAACATCAAGTATGACCTGAGTCGATTGTATCAACAATCTCTCCAACACATTGTCAGACATCAATGTTAGACATCAAAATACTACTCGAGTCAAACTCGAGTCTGGTCAATCGTGACCTGGGCCGATTGCACCAACAATCTTCCCCCTTTTGATGTTTGATAAAAACCACCCTTGAGTTAAGCCCCTAACTCAAATTCCCTTATCAATTATCCCAAATTGGTAATTTTAACATTCTCCCCCTTTTTGACATACATCAAAAAGGTTCTCCCAAGGAGGTCAATGTCTCATATCCCAATGAGATCTTACAATCTCCCCCTTGGTCCAAAAACATCTAGGATGCCTACAATCTTCCTAGTGATAAGTCCCGTATCACTCAAGAGAGACACTCCTATGAAGTCTCCCAATTTTCAAATTGGGTATCTCAAATTCCCATTTCTTCCCCTCATGAGAAAAAATAATATCCATCATCCCATGATGGATACCTCCCCCTAAAGGCTTGCTCCCCCTTGACCATTACACCAACAATGTCCTTGGGAAGTCCCTAAGCCTATAGGAACACTAAACCATCAAAATTAAGGTTAAAAGTTCAACATTGAACTTTCCCACACCTTAAAATTGATACATCGCCCTAACAACTCTCCTAATCCATATCCAATGGATTTTCATCCTTTCCAATACTTTCCAAAGCATATCCTAGGGTTATGAGCAATTAGGGAACCCTAACATAGCTGAAACATGGGCTAAACAATCTTGTTTACTCGAAATCAGCTATGGCAGTAGACTCTATCAGTCAACAATCAACTGACCTACCCATCAGTTGACTGCCATTAAGAGGCAGTCGACTGATAACTGAAAATACCGATTTTCAGTTATCAGAAATGAATTTCAAAAATACATAAGTAATTATACGTAACTTGATAAATCATGAAACTTCATACGTATAATACTTATTACCAATACAATGGGTGAAAAATATTTGAAAAATAATTTACTCATAAAATAGTGAAATTGACACAAAGTTCAAAAGTGAAGAAAAACTTCAATGTTTTAGCTCACTTTGTATCAACATCATCAATGGTGATTGCTATCAAAAGATAGATTTCACCAAGGTTTTTCAAAATATTTTTAAAACCTTATATTGGATCATATTCTTTGGGCTTAATATACATGACTTGAACATAAGCTTTCCCAATGATCCACAAATAATATAAGATGAGTTTTAGTTCATCTAGATGCAAAAACTATGTACCTTGAACTTAACTCATTTCCTAACATCTCACATGTATCTAGAGTGTATCAATACACATACATGTGAATGTGATGTGAGATGTGAGTTTTGTTCTCCTAAACTAGGGTTTCATGCATTTTCTAAGGCAACACTACTTGATTCCCTTATACATGAGACTTCAAGTCATACCAATTGTCCTTAACTCAATTTTTATTAATGCATGAATGATTATGACATTAATGATGATATAAATAAATATGTGCTCATAATCATGATGTCATGGCATAAAATGGAATCTAAGCATACATGACATTTAACCTTAATCCTAAGCATGATCATGACATATTATATAATCAAATGTAGATATGATGTCATGACATGATATATGACAAATCAAGCATGACAAATAAAAAGTAAATGTATATAATACCTAAATTTTATCATTAATTGTCATTTGTTATTATTAAACCCATTTTGACATATTACTACTAAGCTCTCAAGTGTGCCAAAAATCCAAATGACACACCTCAACCTCTAAACCTAAATTGTGCCAATTTGATTGATTTTTCAACTTCCATAAATTATATTGACACATCGTAAAATCTTTTAGGATTGTAATCAAAACACATTTCTAAGGTATCCATAACCTTGAAAATGACCTAAAGTGTCACCTTTACTATGGTTAGGTTAACTACCCATCCATTCAAGGTTGATACACCTAAACCCATCTAGCGTGAATCGATCACGCTCCTAGGAACCCAATACCTATTGGAGCTCCTTGGGTGAACTAGGTATTCCTTAGGGATGACCTCCCTAGATACCCTCCTAATGACCCTCCTAGGCTTAGAAGCCTTGGTCATTGTGGTCTTAACTAGGTTAACTCTAGGGGTAGCTCCCCTTGTAACCTTCTTAGTGGCCTCCCTAGGTTTCCTTGAAACCCTAGCCACTAGGCATCTACCTTGGTCAACCTTAGGGATGACTTCCCTATTGACCTTGGTTTTCCTAGACCTAACTTGAGTTCCATAATCGAATGGAATATTATGATAGGCCTCCTTGGGCTTAGGTTTGTGACCCAAACCTTTCTTGCCCTTGGTTGACTCTTGTCTCCTAGGCCCTTGACTTTGATCATTTGACTCCTTAATTTGATTTTGTATATTCCTAAGGGTTTTTTCCATTTTCTCAAGCCTTGACCTCAAGACTTGATTTTCCTTTTCTAATATCTCATTTTTTGATTTTTCATTAACTCTTGACATATTCTTATTTCTAGGCATATGTCTAATCCATTTAGGGTTGATGCCTAGGTGATCTTCTATCTTCCTAATGGTCTCCCTAGGAAGGATAGGTCTAGAATTGTTTGATCTAGGTTTGTCCTTAGGTAAAATTATTTTAGGGACATTAGTCCTAAATTTCTCCTTATTCCTAAGGTTGACACTCTTAGCACCTAAACAATAAAACCTATTGTTTCTACTAGCATGCTTTTCATGATGAATATCAAGTGTATTAAGATTATCTCTAGCATGCTTTTTACTATAAAATTTAGAAGGTGCATTATTAAATTTTACTTTAGGCATTACTTTAGAAGCTCTCCCTACTTGTGATGCTCCTTCTTGACTCTTCTTCTTCCCCCTAGGGCATTGACTTCTATAGTGACCCCATTGTTGGCACTTGAAACACACCACATGCTCCTTGCTTTTCCTAATCGGGGTTCCGACTTCATTTGACTTCTCTTGGCTTTTAGTCACTAGTGGAGTCTTCTTAACTCTTTTTGGACACTTACTCTTGTAGTGTTCTTGCTCCCTATACTCAAAGCATATAATGTGAATTTTTATTCTTAATCGAAATGCTTGAGTTACCTTCCATGGTAGGGGAATCCCAAGCTTCCTCTTCTTCTCGATCGGAGGTAGATGGTTCTTCTTGTTGCTCCGGTATTGAGGATTCCCTAATCTCCTCCCCCTCAATCCTAGAGGTGGAGGTCTCCTCCAATTCTTCCTCTTCCTTTAACCCGGATGTTCACTCCTCTTCAACTTCCGAATCCTCACTTGCTTGTGAGGATGATGTGCTTGTTTCCTCGGTCTCCTCCGATTGAGCCGATGAGCACTCTTCGGCTTCTTGTGATTGTCCTTCACTTGAAGCCGGTGATGGTCCTTCTTCTTGGACCGGTGATGAACCTTCATGGAGCTTTGCCAATTTGCTCCAAAGCTCCTTGGCATATTGATATTCACCTATTCTAGACAAAATCATTAGGTATTAAATCTTCTAGAAGTTTTGTTACCTTGACTTCGGTCTTGAACTTAAGACGTTGCTCTTGGGTCCACTTCTTCAACTTCAAGACCTCTCCCATCTTGTTCCTAGGTGGTTCAAAACCTTCCATGATGATGAACCAATCTTCTATGTCCATCATCAAGAATATCTCCATTCTAGCCCTCCATGCCGGAAAATCTTCTTGATCGTATGGTGGTGGTGTGTCGATGTCCCATCCTAGTTTTTCTTGAAAATCCATCTTCTTGCCCTCTAGCGGTGCTCTCTTGGTTGTTAATTCGTAGAAGAGCCTCGGGCTCTGATACCAATTGTTAGGACCTCGGTGGCCGCTAGAGGGGGGTGAATAGCGATTCGGCATTGCTTGATTGAATTTGATCGCGTTTGCTACAAAATGTGTTATATGCAGCGAAATATATATATATAACAAAAATAAATACACACAAGCACAATCACAACACTAAATATTACATGGTTTGGAACCGAATGTTCATACTCCACGGATTGGGCTCGAACAAGCCCTAGCGATGCCAATCACACACCACTACTCAATAACTCCTTCTCGGAATAATCCGGAGGTGGAGAAACCTCGTACAATGTATTACAACAGTAATAAAGACAAATACAAGCTAATACAAGTAAACTACACAAATATAAGTAAAGAAACACTTTACAATTGTGAACTTAGATGCTTGCTTTGTGATTGCTTGAGTTGAACTTGGAGACCCCGAATTACAACAGCAAATCGCCCCAAAGATGTTGAAGAAACCTTTCCAAAAATCCTCCCCATGAACTTCTTTTATAACCTGCAATCGGGCTGATTTTTTGCCTAACAGTCAACTGATCGGGACCATTAGTCGACTGTCCCTGTAGCCGTTGTGAGACAACGACATGAGCCACGTTGGATAAGTTCCAATGGATAGACCATCAGTCGACTGATCATGTCCATCAGTCAACTGATCAAGCCTTCACTCGACTGTCAAACCCTAACAGTTGACTCGGGAATATTCTGTGCCCGAATTCCTGACCAGCAGTCGACTGATCTCCAGATCAGTCGACTGCTCATGCCATCAGTCGATTGCCCAATATTGGTAGTCGACTGCTAGGCTAATTCTAGCAGTTGAACTCTAGTCAACTTCCATCAGTCGACTGACCATAGTCCCAATCGATTAATACACCTTAAACATGAGGTTTTATTCAAGTATGATGCCCTCATACTTGCTAGTGTTAGTAATATATGAGAGATGTCCTAAGGCAATCGCCTTATGTATGAACCATTTATATGATAAATGAAGATTCACTATTTGAGTATACATGTTTAATGTATTTGATTGGATCTTAAACTCATTTACTGAATGTCCACGATACGATTCACAGCATGAGAGAATTTGTGATTGGATCACAACTAGTGAGTATCTCTACATGTGTAATTGTGATGTATCGGAATTATCCCTAGTCGATGACTTGATTGATTTGGACACCATCAATTTCGTCGAGACTAGCACGAGGTATACTCCTTGGTGTATCCAAGCAGCTGATTCTCACTGGCTGGAGACATAGTGATGTCCGGAGTTAATCGTGGATGCTAGTTATGGGCACTAGTTCATTGGAGTGACCAGCCGTAAGACTTCATATGGTTCTCTGCATATATAGATATGTCAATGAAGTTCTTCGTGGCTTAAGTGCGATGTTCCTTTGACTTGTGGTATTCAAGTCATCTTGATCATGGAGACTTATGCTTTGACATCTTAAGCAAACATCTCCGAGGAGATGTGGACCCGGATGATTGGGTATAAGTCAGTGATCGAAGGTGTTTGAATAACCTATAAAGGATTCACCACTCCTTGCGAGGAGATGTATACCCATGGCCTCTCTTCTTAATTTAACAAAAGACTTTGTCAAAAGCATTACATGTTAAGAGTAAGTAACTCTTCGATAAATGTGGAGTAAATATAAACCTTAGGACTAGTAAATGATACTTGAGCTAGGTGTGACGTAGTCGACTAGTGGGGAACACAATAGACCATGTCCAACCAAGTGGGTATAAGATGAGTGAAGGGAATGGGGCACGATTCATTCGAAGCTCTTGAAGGGTTTCGTAAATAGTTCTTGATCAACCGTTGATCTTTTCGGTTAATTGGGGATCATGATGTACTACTATGTGCCACTCATGATCGTTCTATAATTAATGGTTAATTATAGACGGCCAACATAAACCGAGAACCTATTTGGTCACACGCTCAACGAGTGTAATCCAAAGGATTTAAAACGAGCTTGAGAATGGGATTCTCAGACCGAGAGAAACTATGTTTGGTTGGACCAAACATAAAGCGAGCATGAAATTGTTTCAGTCGCAATGGAAGCGTAGATGGGCAGTGTCTTATGAAGACATAATGGATGGACCAAAATGGTTTGGTTCTAATCCAATGGATGAGAATAAACCAAAGGGTTTGGTTTATATTAAACGAATGAACCAAAGGTTGGTTCGGTTCGTTTTAACTTAAAATAAACCATCATGGTTTGGTTTATTTTAACTTATCCTAATGGAGCGGGTTAACGGGCTTTATGGATATGATCCATTAACCATTAAGAGAATTAGTTCTCTATAAAAGAGGGCTTAAGGGATTGTTAAACCCTAATCATCCAAAACCCTAGCTTGAAGTTGCCGCCAACCCCTTGGAGGAATTTTCGCGCCTAACTACTAGTCGCCGCCAGCTTTGTGCCGCCGTCCAAGACCCTTGCCGGCGTCCAAGCTCCAGCCGGTGAACCTCCGGCGACCCTCCGGTGATCTCCTATAGGTTCGGCATCAAGGTGAGCTTTTTCTCTCCTTGTTTTGGCCGGCGCCTACTCCTCCACCAAGCTGTCCAGTTTTCTGGACAGCTTCTCCTCCTCTCGTCGGAGCGTCGTTTGGACGACGGTTAGTGCTCCGACAGCGGCTAACTTACCGGGGATTTGATCTCCGGTAATCCTCTGAGGTGGAGGATTTAATGATTCGCCAAACGGTTGACGAATACCTCTCCGGAGAAGCGAGTTTTGAGAACTCGTTTTGGATCCGAATTTGGATTCGGATCGTGATCATCTCTCGATCACGTCGTCTTCAACACGAGGCTAGTAACCCGTACGAAGACGAAGCTCGTGACTTAGCGAAGTCATCCCGAGGAGCTCGGCGTGGATACGAATAGAGACGATTCTTACGAGGATCGTTCCGGTTGATGCCGTTCCCGCTACACGTCATACGGAAGGTATAACGTAGTTTAATTTCCTTTTATTGCAAATTTTAATTTACGGTTATGTCTACACTTGTTGTAATAGCATACGTGTGTTGTGTGTGTTGTAATAAATATAGATTTATTAATTTTAATTGCTTCCGCATCTCATGTTTACGAAACATGATCGAACACACACACGCCGCGGTGCCGGAAACCCAACAGCTAGACCACCCTTAGCCTAGACCTAAGCCTTCTAGCCACCTCCGTCAGCCTCACGCTTATTAGATCCCTCCAAGTCATCCATGACTTGTTCATCCATACGCTATCCTTCAGGTGCTTCCATCAGTTATTGTCATGCTAATGTGGTCTACACCGCTAATGCACATTGGGCTTACGCTGCCAAGACTCCACTTGGACTTTACGCCGCCAAACATTGGACTTATGCTGCCAAGACTCTACCCTTGGACTTTACACCGCCAATATTCTCCTTAGACTTTCCAATTGCCAACCCATGTTGGACTTTTATGCCAAGACCCATGCTTGGACTTTTCTTTGCCAAGACCCATGCTTGGACTTCCCTTGCCAACCCATGTTGGACTTTCCATGCCAAGACTCATGCTTGGACTTTTCATGCCAAGACCCATGCTTGGACTTCTCCCATGACAATGGTCAAACCATCGTCAAACATCAAATATGACCTAAGTCGATTATACTAATAATTTCCCCAACACATTGTCAGACATCAATGTCAAACATCAAAATACTACTCGAGTCAAACTCGAGTCTGGTCAATCGTGATCTGGGCCGATTGCACCAACATTAGAGAGTCTCCAAAGACATTATTGGTGCAATTGTCAAGGGAGAGCAAACCTTTAGGGGGAGAATTTGAAGAATTGGGAGACAATTTGGAGAATGAGGATGCCCTCTCATTTAGTGATATGAGACTTATCACTAGGATGAGTGAAGACATCCAAAATGTTTTTTTGACCAAGGGGGAGATTGTAAGATCTCATTGGATATGAGACATTGATACCCTTGGGGATAGCTTTTTTGATGTATGTCAAAAAGGAAGAGAATTTGAGTGAGAAGTTGGAAATTCCCAATTTGGAGAATTGGGAGGATTGGATTGAGTTAGGTGGCCTAACTCAAAGGTGATGGTTTTTGTCAAACATCAAAAAGGGGGAGATTGTTGGTGCAATCGACTTAGGTCACGATTGACCGGACTCGAGTAGTGTTTTGATGTTTGACAAAGGAGTGATCATTGTTTGACAATGGTTTGGGGAGATGGTTGACAAGGGGTTGACCATTGATGAACATTATTTGTGTCGTGGTACCATTACAAATTAATTACTAAACCCTCTCTATGCTAATATAACATAGTGAACGACCCAGATCATTTTCCAACGAGTGTAATTGATAGAACAGTAGTCTTAGGATTGCTAATTATTGCTTTGGATTTTCTATTATAAATGAGGTTTGGAATATAAAAGTCTATGTAGAGGATTCGTTGATCGCTAGAGGGGGGGGGTGAATAGCGTCATAGGATGCGTCGATGTAATTCGTTCCATGTTCGTCTACAAATCTCATTAGCGCAGCGGAAATAGAAATAATAGCAATAACGAAAGTGAAGACAAACACAAATACACCAATACACAAGTATGTAACGTGGTTCGGAACCGAATGGTTCCTACTCCACGGATCGGGCTCTAAAAGCCCTAGTAATGCAAACACGCACTACTAATCATAATAACTCCTTCTCGACATAAGTCGGAGGTGGAGAAACCTCGTACAAATGATCTTACAATAGTAAGAAATAAATACAAGAAATTACAATAAGAAAATGCACTACAAGTAAAGGAAAAATACTTTACAATTGCCTTTGGATTGCTTGCTTTTGGTTGCTTGAAGAATAGCCTTGGAGACCTTGATTTGCAGCAACAAATCGCCCTAAAGTAGCTCAAGAACTGGTTGTGATTTCCTCCTCCATGAGCTCCATTTAAAGCTGCTGTCTGGGTTGGAAATCGCCTATCAGTCGACTGCTTGGGACCATCAGTTGACTGATGACATTGTTGTTGTGAGACAACGGTGTGATCCACGCTGAAAAAATCCAACGGATAGGACATCAGTCGACTGATAATGTCCATCAGTCGAATGATTGAGCCTTCACTCGACTGCTAACCCTAGCGATGAAGTTCAATCACGATTCTCGCTCGAAATACCAAGCACTACCGATCGATCACACGATCACGATCGACGGTTCAATCATTGCCCACCTCCGCAATGATCGCTAGGTACTTCCCCGATCAAACCCTAGTTGACTCACACCAATCGACTACTACATGGTTCCAGTCGACTGATACACCTCAAACATGAGGTTTTAACCTCAAACATGAGGTTTAACTCAAGTATGGTGCCCCCATACTTGCTAGACCACCCGTAGCCTAGACCTAAGCCTTCTAGCCACCTCCGTCAGCCTCGCACCTATCAGATCCCTCCAAGTCATCCATGACTTGTTCATCCATATGCTAGCCTTCAGGTGCTTCCATCGGTTATGTCATGTTAACGGTGTCTACACCACCAAGGCACATTAGACTTACGCTGCCAAGACTCTCGCTTGGACTTTACGCCGCCAATCATTGGACTTATGCTGCCAAGACTCCCGCTTGGACTTTACGCCACCAATATCAAACCCCTTGGACTTCTCAAATGCCAAGTACCCATGACTTGGACTTTCACCACCAAGACTATACCCTTGGACTTTCCTTGCCAAGACATTCTAAGTACTCAAGACTTGGACTTTCCATGACATGGTTAACCCTAGTCAACCATCAAAATCCCCCTCGAGTCAAACTCGAGTCCGGTCAATCATGACCCAGGTCGATTACACCAACAATCTCCCCAAAACTTTATCAGACATCAATGTCAAATCTCCATGTCAAACATCAAAACATCGCTCGAGTCAAACTCGAGTCTGGTCAATCGTGACCTGGGCCGATTGCACCAACAGTCTAATTCTACTGAATGAATGACAATGTACGTAATTAAAAATCTAATCTAACTAAACTATGATTACAATGAAATTAAGCTAATGAATAATTAAGCTACGGAACAATTAAACTAAGGAACAACTAAGCTAAGGAACCATTAACCTAATGAACAATTAAGAAAAATTGAAAGCTAACTAACACTAATTCATAACCTACAAAATAAACTACAGCTAAGTTCCAAGTTAACCTCAGGATAAACAACCGAATTAAACACTAAAATTAAACATCACAATTAAGCATCAAAGTAAACATCAAGATAAACATCCAATTCAATGGACAAACTCCAAACATAAACCACCGATAGCTCCACAATAGTGACAATGCCCCGAACAACTCCCTCTGGCAAATGGGATGACTGGATTCCTTGCCGAAAAATCCTCCGACTAGTGTTGAACTAGAAGGATGAAGCTAGCCTTCTGCTCCGACGATGGATGGCAGAGCTGCAAAATCCCGACAGCCACTGGATGGATCTGGCAAGGTGGAGCAATCGAATCCTGACCGCGAGAAGGAGTGGAACCGGAACACTAGCTATAGAGCTCTGTTGGTTTTCCCCGACACCACGGTGAGTGTGTGTTCGAACATGTTTCGTAAACATACACACAGTGGAAGCAATAAAAGTAATAAATCTAATTTATTATAACACACACATCACACGCATGTAGGATACAACATGTGTAGACATAATCGTTATTTAAAATTTTGCAATAAAAGGAAACTTATACTAGTTATACCTGACATATTATGTGTAGCGGGAATGATATCAACCGAAACAACCCTCGCTAGAATTGCCTCTATTCGTATCCATGCCGAGTATCGTCGGGATAACTTCATCAAGCTATGAGCCTCATCTTCGTAGGAGTTACTAGTCTCGTGTCGAAGACGATGTGATCTGAGAGAAGATCATAATCCGAATAAAATTCGGATCCAAAAATTGAGTTTCACAAACTCGCTTCTCGGAAGTGGTTTTCGTCAACCGATTGACGAAAACTCAACCCTCCACCTATGAGGATTGCTGGAGAACTAATCCTCGGCAAATAGGTCACTGTCGGAGCACAAAACGCTGACCAAATGACCTCTCCACAAAGAGGAGAACAAGCTGTCCAGAATCTGGATAGTTTGTTTGGTGGAAGATATGGCCGACCAATCAATGGCCGGTTGCTCCTTGGTCGCCGGCGGCCAAGAAAGGATGGCTGGAGGAGTCAGTGGCGTCTGGTGGGTGGCCGGTGGTGAGGTGGAGGAGCTGCAATAGGTTTGGGCAACGGCACAAGAGATGGGCGGCAACCCTAGAGGAGGAAGAGGAGAGGAGGCTAGGGTTTCCAAAACCCTTGAACCAATTAATTCTCCACGAAAAACCCTTAAGCCATGTTTTTATAGAGAACACATTCTCCTAAAGGTTATTGGTTCATAACCAAAACCCGTTAACCCACTCCAATAAATTAAGTTGAAATAAACCAAACCGCGTTGACCAATTTTAAGTTAAAATGAACCGAATCAACTTTGGTTCATTCGTTTAAAACAAATCAAATCACTTTCGTTTATTTTCCACCATTGGATTAGAACCAAACCGATTTGGCTCATCCATCATGTCTTCATAAGACTCGGCCCATCCATGCTTCCGATGCGACTGAAACAATTTCATACTCGCTCTTTGTTTGGTCCAACCAAACCAAGTCTCTCTCGATTTGAGAATCCTATTCTCAAGCTCGTTTTAAATCCTTCGGATTACTCTCATTGTGCATGTGACCAAATAGGTTCCCGATTTATGTTGGCCGTCTATAATTAACCATTAATTATAGAATGATCATGAGTGACACCTAGTAGTATATCATGATCCCCAATTAACCGAAAAATCAACGGTTGATCCCAGAATCTTTTCTGAAACCCTTCAGCAGCTACAATGAATCGTGCCCCATTCCTTTCACTCATCTTATACTCACTTGGTTCAGGACATGGTCTATTGTGTCAGTCCCTACTAGGTTGACTAAGTCACACCTACCCTAAGTATTACTTCCTCGTCCTCCAGATTCTAGTTACTTCACATGCATCCAAGAGTACTATAGCTAGGCGGACATTGGAGGATATACATTGCACTGGATGACACAAGGCATACACAGGAGGAGTTAAGTACACACGGATGATACGCAGGAGCGTAATGAGACATGGATAGTACACATGAGCTGGTGGCAAGATTTGGACGTGAGAAGGAGAGGAATGAAAGAATAAAGTGAGAGTGTTAGTTCCCATGAGAGCACATGTACGCCGCACCTTGGATACATCTCAGATCTGACACTTCGTCAGACATGACATGAGCATGAATCCTAGGCTATTGTATGATTGTGCTTTTCTTTGATGATATTGTTGGGAATCGTTTGGAACGGCTAGAGGGGGGGGGTGAATAGTGTCAATGGAATTCTTTGGCGTTCGTGTCTACAATTTCGTTAGCGCAGCGGAATATAGATAATGAAAGCAATAACGAAATATACAATCACACACGAACACGATGATATAACGTGGTTCGGAACCGCACGGTTCTTACTCCACGGATCGAGCTCTACGAGCTCTAGTGATGCACACACACTCACTAATGACAAATACTCCTTCTCGACACAAGTCGGAGGTGGAGAAACCCCTTACAAGTAATCTTACAACAATAAGATATAAATACAAGCAATATACAATAATACAATGCAAAACTAGTAAAGAAAACAACTTTACAAATGCCTTTGGATTGCTTGCTTGTTGATCGCTTGAATCGTGGTTGAAGACCCTGATTTGCAACAGCAAATCGCCTTAAGACGTCCAAGAAATCGATAGGTTTTTCCTCCATCACGAGCTCCATATATAGCTTCAACCTGTGCTGGAAAAAGTCGATCAGTCGACTGATCGGGACCATCAGTCGACTGATGCCACTATTGTCATGAGACAACGGCTAGATCCACGCTGGATAAGTCCAACGGAACCTTCATCAGTCGACTGATTGTGACCATCAGTCGACTAATGGAGTCCTCACTCGACCAGTCGAGTCTCGACTCCATTCTGTGGCCGATTTCTCGAGCACCAGTCGACTGATCACACGATCGCCGATCGCTGAGCCATCACGACCGCCCACCTCGGCAATGTCGCTAGGCCATAACCCGCAGTCAAACCCTAGTTGACTCGGTCCAGTCGACTGCCACATGGCACCAGTCGACTGGCACACCTCAAACATGAGGTTTTAACCCAAGTATGGTTCCCCCATACTTGCTAGACCACCCTTAGCCTAGACCTAATCCTTCTAGCCACCTCCATCAGCCTCACGCCTCTCGGATCCCTCCAAGTCATCCATGACTTGTTCATCCATCGCACTAGCCTTCAGGTGCTTCCATCGGCTATGTCATGCTAACGGTGTCTACACCGCCAAGGCACTTTGGACTTACGCCGCCAAGACTCCGCTTGGACTTTACGCCGCCAACCATTGGACTTATGCTGCCAAGACTCCCGCTTGGACTTTACGCCGCCAATATTAATCCCCTTGGACTTTATCTTGCCAACCCATGTTGAACTTTCCATGCCAAGACCATGCTTGGACTTTCCTTGCCAACCCATGTTGGACTTTCCATGCCTAGTACTCAAGACTTGGACTTTACCTTGCCAAGACCCATGCTTGGACTTTCCCAAATGCCAAGTGTCCCACTTGGACTTTCCATGCCAAGTACTCAAGACTTGGACTTCCCTATGACAATTACATTGTCATATATTTTTGTCGAACATCAAAACATCACTCGAGTCAAACTCGAGTCCTAGTCAATCGTGACCTGGGCCGATTGAACCGACAATCTCCCCCTTTTTGATGTTTGACAAAAACCAAACACAAGATTGAGTTAGAACACTAACTCAAATCCTTTACCAATTATCCCAAATTGGTAAATACTCTCCAAATATTCTCCCCCTTTTTGACTAACATCAAAAAGGTTTTCTCCCCAAGAGGGTCAATGTCTCATGTCCCAATGAGATCTTACAATCTCTCCCTTGGTCCAAAAATACTTAGGATGCCTACCATCTTCCTAGTGATAAGTCCAATATCACTCAAGAGAGAAAATTCCATTTACTTTCCCAATTTCCAAATTGGGTCTCTCAAAAGTCCCATCAATTTCCCAATTGATGTCATATTCTCCCAATAACTTCTCCTTTTCAAGGAGAAAAACACATCCATCATCCCAAGATGGATACCTCCTTCTAAAAGGCTTGCTCCCCCTTGACCATTGCACCAACAATGTCCTTGAGAAGTCCCTAAGCCAATAGGAACTTTAAACCATCAAAATTAATGTTAGAAATTCAATATTGAACTTTCCAACACCTTAACATTGATACAAACCCTAAACACCTCTCCTAATCCATATCCAATGGATTTTCACCCTTCATCATGCTTCCCAAAGCATATCCTAGGGTTAGGAGTGGTTAGGGACCTTAACCGCAGCTGAAATCGGGTTAAACAACCTTGTTTACCCCGAAATCACACTTAAGTTGCAGTAAGAACTTCATTGACATATTCATATATGCAGAGAACCATATGAAGTCTTACAGCTAGTCACTCCAATGAACTAGTTACCATAACTAGCATCCACGTTCAACTCCGGACATCCCAATGTCACCAGCCAGTGAGAAACAACTGCTTGGATAAACGAAAGAGTATACCTCGTGCTAGTCTCAACAGAATCGATGGCGTTCGAATGCATCAATTCATCGGCTAGGGATAATTCCAATACATCACAATTACACATGTAGAGATACTCACTAGTTGTGATCCAATCATAAATTCTCTCAAGCTGTGAATCGTATTGCGGATATTCAGTAAATGAGTTTAAGATCCAATTAAATACATGAAAACATGTATACTCAAATAATGAATCTTTATTTATCAAATAAATGGTACAACCATAAGGCGATTGCCTTAGAACACCTCTCATATATTACTAACAAGCTCTTCACCGGCGATGGAAGGAAGGTGTTGTCGCTGGAATTGGAGGTCAAACTCACTGCCGGAGCTGGAAAATGGGTACTGTCGAATTTAGGCCGCCAATAGTTACCTCAGCCTTCCGAATCCCTTCCAGCTGAGGCGTCTCAGCTTTGGCCGTAGGTGCTGTAAAGTTCACCGGAGAAGAGTGCCAGAATCCCTACATCTCCTCGCTACCGACCAAGCTGCCTGAATCTCAGCATCTCGATTTGCCGTCGGATGGGAGGAGATTGTCGCCAACTGGATGGGGAGAAGGGTCACTGGAAGGAGTGCCCGCAGCTGTCACCACCATGTGGATAAAATCGCCTGCTGCTGCTTGCGCGAGGAGGAAGAAGAAAATTGCGGCTTCTATTGCTGCTTTTGCGAGAGTGAGGAAAAGTTGATTTTTAAGCTGTATTTCCTCGGTCGTCCGATCAAATGGCCCTCTGATCTCAGCCGCCCATTAGAGCTAGGGTTTAATTGAAATGATTAATCCTGCCCCTAAGTAGGCTGATCCATTAAGATCCAACGACTGCGATTGATTTGGATCCAGATCGACGACTGTGATTCCTCCAATTAGACCCTCTTTTCATGTTTTCTACAAAATCACATTCAATTCATGAAAAATACTGGAATTATAAGAATTAACATAATTAATTGCAAATAGATTCAATATGTAAAAAATATACCGAATAACAATAATTATCCCATCAAAGAGGCTAAAATGTCTAATCCATAAATCAAAAAAGCGCAATAAAAATGAAGCTCTCAAATTCCCTCACACTTATTCTTGCGCATCTCGAGCAAGTAAAGAAAATTAAAAGTAAACTGAAAAAAATATTTTCTTAGCAATTCCCAATCATACATAGAACATCATGAAAGAAAGTTACTTAGGATTGTCAAATCTTAAAGACTCAAGCAATCATGGACTCAAATCTTACACAGGTTAACAAACATCATGACTTCAATCCATCCTGAATAGACTAAGAATAATTAAGCCTCACAAGATAAGTGGTGATTTCTCTCACTCTCATAAGCATGTAATAGTGGATTTCACTCAAGCTACTCATGGTTTATGCACTACTATATGCTTTCTTTTCTTCTACCTTCACCACTATATATACATAAGAATGCACAATCATTGAAGGCTTATTAGAAATGTAAGGGAAACATGAATACAGGAAAAATGACAATATGTCTGAAAGGAAAGAAAGGTAAGAAATGAAATAGCTATAGAAATGCAAGAAGATATGGAAATACTGGAATGCTATATAGAGGAGTACAAGAAAGCAATACCCCAAAAGTTTTCATCCAAGCTAGCTACTAAACATGTAAACAACCCCTATCACTTCCACAATACAAATCCATATATGATATACAATAAATCTCTCAATAGTTGCAATAAGGAATGTCTATCACAAAGATACTATCATACACATAAAAAATTGCACAACATGCCAAAGATTTTTTTTATTGCCTTTATTGTTTTGGCCAAATGTTTTTTTCTCAACTTCTTTTTTTTTCAATTTTTTTTTGACATACAGTGAACTTCCCTATGCTCTAAAAAAAAATCAAGCTCAGCTATAAAAATAAAAACATAGCTTGTCTATGGTGATCAAGCACGATATGCCTATGCTTACATTGAATTCTCCTGAGCTATTCTCTCCCCCACACTTAAACTTTTATCTATCCCGAGCAAAAGCTCATCATGGAACATCCAATATTCCACATCCAAAAATAGAAATAAAGAAGAAATGACATGATGTAGGAATAAAAAGGCAATAGAATGAATAATAAAAAAAGGCATGGCGTATGATAAGAAAATTATTTGAGTAGCATGTGACAACAAAAGTAGTAATGGGAAACCAGTGAGATTGCCTTCATAGTAATCATGCAAACCTATGGTTGTGTGATCTCAAAAGAATCAAAGCAAGTTCTAGAGTTACAATAGCCATAAGTGCACCACACACAAGCAATAAAAACATGCACAATCCTCACTAGGAATGAAAAAAAATCATCTCAATCTATCAACACAGAATCCATCACCAAGTAGTAACTATATGCAATCAAATAATCCATTCATGACAATAAATCCCCGAAACTTGACAATTAAATTTAACTAACTTTCATGACTTCTAAGATGATATAAAGGAATGCATAGGAAATTTATTTGAAAAAAAAACCGACTAAAAAAAACTCAACTAAGAAAACTTAACAACTAAAATAAAAACAAATAAAGTAAAAGAAATGTATATATAATGAAAAGAAAATAAAATGAGATGGAGCAAACTTCTCTGAGGTTAGGCGGTTGAAGAATATTCAGTAGAAGAAGCCACACAGGTTGTGGAATGCTTCGAAAGAAATCCCTTCCCGGTGGTTGAAGAAGATTCAGCTTTAACATCCATGCTGGGAGTGGGATGGATTGAATGGAGGTGAGTGCTTTCTTGATGTGATCAGGGTAGTTCCATGCTGCTCCCTTCGAAATGATCACCTCATCATATGTAATCTTTGGTGGTCGGAGGCGATTCATCAGAAGTTTCCATCTTGGAGGCTGGACTATTGCATGATATGTCAGGGCCTTCATCAGTAAAATTTTTGGAGACTCGATCTCAGGTGGGAGTATCCAGTCTGGGGGTGTCCAACTATCCACCACTCTTGTGAGAATTGACTTCTAATCATGCATAACAGGTGGTTGCATAGCTAAATATGATAATTTTGTAGGCATTGTCTCCTCTGCAACTAGAAAATAAATAGAATGAGCTAACAACACACCCATGTCATCATCCTCAACATCTGACATAGCAGCAACTTCATCCATAATTACACATTCATCATCATCAACAATAAGATCTGCAATAGTAATACTCTCATATAGTGTTTTGCATGCATCAACATTATCTTCAAAGTTCCCAACATCAACATTCACATCAATATTTGGAGCATCAGAAATTACATCATCACCATGTAAAGTAGAAGAGGAGTCCTGTAGAGCTGTAGAAGTAGAGCCAAGCATATCCCCAACCCTGTAATCCATCTCCTCAAGCACATTAGTCTGGCTCGGCATAAAGCAACGAGGAATACCCTCTAACGAAGGCTGAATGACTTCTTGTATCTACTGGATGGATGATCTAAGCGGATCTAACTGACTTTCCATTTCATGCTCTGATGCTTCGATTTCTTGTTGGGAATATAGACCACTGGCCATTTCCATTCGCTTTGTAGCTAGCTACTGGATAAACTTTCTCAAATCTTGCATTGAATTTTCTTGTTGGCTAGGGCTAAAAGTTGTTGGTGCAATCAACCCAGGTCACGATTAATCAGACTTGAGTTTGACTCAAGCAGTATTTTGATGTTCGACAAAATGTATGACAATGTGATTGTCATGGGAAAGTCCAATTCATGGGTACTTGGCATGGAAAGTCTAAGTGGGACATTTGGCAATGGGAAAGTCCAAGTCATGAGTACTTGGCATGGAAAGTCCAAGTATGGGTCTTGGCAAGGGAAAGTCCAAGCTTGAGTCTTGGCAAATGGAAAGTCCAACATGGATTAGCAAGGGAAGTCCAAGGGTTGATATTGGCAGCGTAAAGTCCAAGGGTGGAGTCTTGGCAGCATAAGTCCAATGGTTGGCGGCGTAAAGTCCAAGCGGTAGTCTTGCAGTGTAAGCCCAATATGCCTTGGTGGTATAGACCAACTTAGCATGACAATAGCCGATGGAAGCACCTGAAAGCTAGCGTATGGATGAACAAGTCAAGGATGACTTGGAGGGATCCGATAGGCATGAGGCTGACAGAGGTGGCTAGAAGGCTCAGGTCTAGGCTAAGGGTGGTCTAGCAAGTATGAGGTCATCATACTTAGGGTTAAATCTCATGGTTGAGGTTATCAGTCGACTGGGGCTTTGAACCAGTCGATTGGTCAAGTGTTTTGACACTTGGTAGTCGAGTTAACTCTTGGCAGTCGACTGAGATTTTGGCTAGTCGAACCGCCGAGTCGACCGCGTGTTCGATCGCAGAAATGGTTTAGCATCGACGCCATGGATGTCACCAATTGTCGGGTCGAGGTTGTGGGGGAGCAATGCTCGATAGCCGATCGTCGCGAAGCTATGACCTGGCAATGATCGTCGGGCTTGATATGGCCTCGATACCACCTTGGGTAATGGCAATGATGCAAAGTGTATCCGTTGGTTTGAATGCCGAAGTGGATTAAGTCCATTGTGAGACAACGGTATTGTTGGCCATCGACTCGGGCCTTATGATAGTCGACTGCTAGGCTGAAATCCAGGTCATGAGGAGGCTTAAAAGGATCTCGATGGGAGGGATTTCAGCAGAGATTTTGAAGCGATTTCTTGGGTGATTTTGAGGGATTTGCTGGTGCAAATCAAGGTCTTCAAGCTTGGTTCAAGCAATCAACAAGCAAGCTTCCAGAAGATCTTTTGTAAAGTGTTCTTTACATTCTTTTGTGTATTTTAGTTGTATTTACTTGTTTATTTCTTATATTACTTTTGTAATCGTTGTAAGAGGTTTCTCTGCCTCCGACTTGTTTTCGAGGAGTGTTTATGATTAGTGGTGATATTTGCATCGCTAGAGCTCTTTCGAGCTCAATCCGTGGAGTAGGAACCCTAAGGTTCCTAACCACTTTATATCTTGCGTATTGTGCTTGTGCTTGTGTATTTGTTTTTGTTATTATATATTCCGCTGCGTACACTAACTCTTGTAGCAAGCACGCGAACGATTTCCATTTTCGACGAACTACTTGCTATTCACCCCCTCTAACGGTTACAAACGTTCCTACAATTGGTATCAAAGCGAGTCCACTCTTCAAGGTTTAACAACTAAGGGAGCACGCTAGAGGGAAGAAGAAGTATGGAATTTGAAGAAAAATTGGGATGGGACATCAACACCCTAATTCCATACACCTTCTATGGACAAGAAGGGTTTGAGCAATAGAGGGCATGAATGAAGAACTTCTTCATGATGGACTTTGAAGATTGGATGATCCTAGTGAAGGGGTTTGAAATTCCAAGAGGTTTAAAAGGTGGATACCTCAAGAAGAAAAGATGGACCGAAGAGCAAGTCCATGATTTCGAATAAATGATAAGGTAACACAATTACTATTAAATTCAATACCTAACGATATTGTGTCTAGGTTAGGTGAATTTCAAGATGACAAGGAGTTATGGGATAGATTAGCCAAGCTCCATGAAGAACCATCCATGTCTCAAGTAGAAAGGGAGCCCGAAGAGGAGTGTTCATCCTCACAAGGAAGTGAGGATTTAGAAGTTGAGAAGGAATCAACATCTGAATCAGTGGAAGAAGAAGAAGTGGAAGAAGTCTCCACCTCTAGGATTGAGGGAGAGGAGAGATTGTTTGTGTCAGCCCTTAATGCCAATCATGAGATGATTGATTAGGGATCATATGTATTATATTTCACTAATAACAGGCAAGGTTTGCTTATTATGTTATTTCTTATCTATGCTATATGAATAATATAATAGTATCCTTGAATAGTAAGTTCAGGTTTACAACATATCAATTGGTTGAATTGATAGTATGTATATATATATATATATATATATATATATATATATATATATATATATATATATATATATATATATAATACTACTCTTAACTATTCCTAGTCGAGTATTAATATGTAAAGACAATATTAATGCATAGAGACTAGCATGTAGGTCAATTGATGACTTAATCTCACAAGTCATGGATATGTGATATCAAGTTGACACATGAGTATATATTAGAGACTATGTACTGAATTGACCCATCATGAGAATGTTTCATGGATCATTATATGAGTGTCATAAACATTCTCATGTGACTATTGGTATGAATAATCCCTAGACCTGAAGTCACTACGATTTCCTACATAATGAGTTGTATACTTTGACTTCGTCAAACGTCACCTATAACAGGGTGACTATAAAGGCGATCATTGGGTATACAATAAGTTATACAGAGGGATGTATGTGATATAGATGGGATCTATCCCTTCCATATAATGAAAGTGATATTTATGGGCCCCTTGATAGAGTAGGACTGCTAAAATGCATGGTCATGCTCAAATAAATCAATATGAAATATTGAGCTTATTTGGATGAGTAGTCTACTTGGAGATCAAGAAACTCATGATTGATAAGAGGATGACACAGTCTATGCCATATTGATCAATCTAGATATCAAGGATAGAAGGACTGAGTCATACAAGATAGTAGTCACGGAAAGGTTATGTCGGATCTCAACATTCTCATCACTTGGGTAGCAATGATGTATTGCTAGATGCCGCTCATTGCTTATGTCTCTAAAAGGGTTTTAGAAACATTGCCAACATTACGAGAACCTATTGGGTCACATACTTAGGACATGTGAGTTGGAGATGGCTCATGTGATGAGCCATTGGGCCATCGGATTGAGTCTAATATAGATTAGATTCATTGAGTGGGACTCGAGGTATACCCAATGAATTTGACCCGAGTTAGATTCAAGTCAAATTTGGATTGAGTAGGACTCAAGGTATACTCAATGAATTTGACCCGAGTTAGACTCAAGTCAAATTCGGATTGAGTGAGACTCACCATTAAGAAGGGTTGCATGATCATTAAGATGAGATTAATGAGTTATTAATTCCATGGAAACCAAGAGTCACAAACTCTTCATATTCAATGGTTGAATATAAAAGGGATTAGATGAGACTTAGTGTTTTTCGTGGTTGTTTTTGTAGACTCTTGAGTGTGATCTTCTTCTCCTTCTTATTCTACCTCCTTGGTCGAACCAACATCTTGTGGCTAGCACCACAGTTTGGTTCCTCTTCATCTCACGGTTCATGTGGATACAGTGGAGGTGCAGACATCCTGACCATGCTGAGATCCGGACACCTTGCACGCAAGTGTTGCTGACGGGATTGCGAAGGGCTCGCATCGAAGGTAACTACAAATCTCATAGGATAGAATTGATCAAACGAGTATGGTTTCTGCATGGATCTCTGGAGGGATCCTACTTTTCCGTTGCTTATGTGCTTGTAAAATATTTTTGAGCGTGCATGGATCCCTACAGAGACCATCCACTCTGGAACAAGAGCAAAATCAAGAAGAACAATCAACATCCGGGAGAGATGAACAAGCTCAAGAGACCCTCACCACCACCCTAGGTAACTCAAACACATGTGTCAATAATAAAAATCATATTATGTGTTTTCAGTGTAGGGAATATGAGCACTATAAAAGCAAGTGCCCTAAGAAGGTCAAGATGACTAACCGGCGCCAAAAGTTCAAGAAAAGACCAATGAAGCCGGAGCCCCAATTAGGAAGAACAAGGAGCATGTGGTGTGCTTCAAATGCAACCAAAAAGGGCACTATAGAAGTCAATGCCCTAGGAGGAAGCTAACCAAGTGTCAAGAAGGAGTCAAAAATATAGGGGGAGCTTCTAAAGCAAACCCTAAGGTATACTTTAATGCGCCTTCTAGTTCTAGGTTTAAAAAAAATGCTAGGAATTATTTTAGTACTCTTGCAATTGTTAATAATCATGAAAAGCATGCTAGTAAAAACAAATACTATTGCTTAGGTGCCAAGCATGCAGATTTAACTAAGAACAAACCTAGGAACAATAACTCTAGACCCATTCTACCTAGGGAGTCCATTAGGAAGGTAGAAAACCACCTAGGCATTAACCCCAAGAAATCTAGACATATGCCTAGGAAGTGTCATTCCCAAAAAGATTAATAAAAAATCAAAATTGAGAAAATTAGAATTGGAAAACCAAGCCTTGAGGTCAAAGCTTGAAAAGTTTGAAAAGACCCTTGCAAGGATGCAAAATTCAATTAAAGGATCAAATTGTCAAAGTCTAGGGTGTAAGAGGCAAGAACCATCTAGGAGGCAAGGTTTGGGTCACAAGCCTATGTCCAAGAAGATAATGTCTACTTATCATAATGTTCCATTTGACTATGGAACTAAACCTAGATTTAGGAATACCAAGGTCACAAGGGAAGTCATCCCTAAAGCTGACCATGGAGTGTGCCTAGTGGCTAAGGTTTCGAAGAAACCTAGGGAGGCCACTAAGAAGGTTTACAAGGGGAGTCACCCCTAGAGTTAACCTAGGCAAGACCAAAATGACCAAGGCTACCAAGCCTAAAAGGATCATTAGAAGGGTATCTAAGGAGGTCATCCCTAAGGAATACCTAGTAAACCCAAGGAGCTCCAATAGGTATTGGGTTCCTAGGAGCGTGATCGATTCACACTAAATGGGTTAGGTTGTGCCAACTTTAAATGGATGGATAATTAACCTAACCATGGTAAAGGTGACATTCTAGGACATTTTCAAGGTTTTGGGATACCTTGGAAATAATTTTTGATTTTTATAATCCTAAAGAATTTTAGGATGTGTCAATATTATTTAAGAAGTTTGAAAAACTAATCAAATTGGCACAAGTTAGGTCTTAGAGTCATGGTGTGCCATTTTGGATTTTTTTTGCACACTTAGGGGATAAGTGATTGTATGGAAAAATGAACCTAATCCCAACAAATGACAACTAATATTAAAATTTAGGTATTTTTATACCTTATATCTTATTTGCCATGCCTTGATTGCCATATATCATGTCATGACATCATATTTTTTTTTAAACATATAAAATGTCATGATTATGCTTAGGACTATTTTTGTCATGTGTTATTTAAGTTGTCTTCATATGCCATGACATCAGGATTATTGACAATGCTTATTTATGTTATCATATATGACATAATCATCATTCATGTATTTAGGTTTAATGAAAATTGATTTAAGGACTATGATATGACTTGAAGTCCCATGTATAAGGGAATCAAGTAGTGTTGCCTTAGAAAAATACATGAGACCTTAGGTTAGGATGAACAAAGCCTACATCACACATCACATTGACTTGTGTGTGTTTTCATACACCCTAGACACATGTGAGATGCTAAGAAATGAATTAAGTTCAAGGTGAATAGTTCTTGCATCTAGATGAACTCAAACTCATCTTATACCATGATGAATCTGTTAGTAATATATGAGAGATGTCCTAAGGCAATCGCCTTATGTATGAACCATTTATATGATAAATGAAGATTCACTATTTGAGTATACATGTTTTATGTATTTGATTGGATCTTAAACTCATTTACTGAATGTCCACGATACGATTCACAGCATGAGAGAATTTGTGATTGGATCACAACTAGTGAGTATCTCTACATGTGTAATTGTGATGTATCGGAATTATCCCTAGTCGATGAATTGATGGATTTGGATACCATCAATTCTGTCGAGACTAGCACGAGGTATACTCCTTGGTGTATCCAAGCAGCTGATTCTCACTGGCTGGAGACATAGTGATGTCCGGAGTTAATCGTGGATGCTAGTTATGGTAACTAGTTCATTGGAGTGACCAGCCGTAAGACTTTATATGGTTCTCTGCATATATAGATATGTCAATGAAGTTCTTACTGTGGCTTAAGTGCGATGTTCCTTTGACTTGCGGTATTCAAGTCATCTTGATCATAGAGACTTATGCTTTGACATCTTAAGCAAGCATCTCTAAGGAGATGTGGACCCGGGATGATTGGGTATAAGTCGAAGTGATCGAAGGTGTTTGAATAGCCTATAAAGGATTCACCACTCCTTGCGAGGAGATGTATACCCATGGCCTCTCGTCGGATTGTTACTAAAGTCTTTGGCCAAAGCATTACATGTTTAGAGTAAGGTACTCTTGATACATGTGGAGTAACTAGAATCCGTGGGGCGAGAAATGATACTTGGGCTAGGTGTGACGTAGTCAGCCTAGTGGGGACTGACACAATAGACCATGTCCTGAACCAAGTGGGTATAAGATGAGTGAAGGGAATGGGGCGCGATTAATTCGAGCTACTGAAGGGTTTCAAATAGTTACGGATCAACCGTTGATCTTTTGGTTAATTGGGGATCATGATGTACTACTAGGTGCCACTCATGATCGTTCTATAATTAATGGTTAATTATAGGCGGCCAACATAAACCGAGAACCTATTTGGTCACACGCACAACGAGCGTAATCCAAAGGATTTAAAACGAGCTTGAGAATGGGATTCTCAGACCGAGAGAAACTAGGTTTGGTTGGACCAAACATAAAGCGAGCATGAAATCGTTTCAGTCGCAATGGAAGCGTGGATGGACTGAGTCTTATGAAGACGTAATGGATAAACCAAAATGGTTTAGTTCTAATCCAATGGAGGAGAATAAACTAAAGGGTTTGGTTTATTTTAAACGAATGAACTAAAAGTTGGTTCGGTTCGTTTTAACTTAAAATAAACCATCATGGTTTGGTTTATTTTAACTTATCTTAATGGAGCGGGTTAACGGGCCTAATGGTTATGATTCAATAAACATTAAGAGAATTAGTTCTCTATAAAAGAGGTCTTAATGGATAATTAAGCCCTAATCCAAGCCCTAGCAAGGAGTTGCCGCCCAACCCTCATTGCCGCCCAACTCCATTGCCGCCCAGCTTCTTATGCCGCCGTCCAAGTCCTTGCCGACGTCCAAGCTTCAGCCGGTGATCCTCCGGCGACCCTCCGGTGATCTTCCTAGGCCTCGGTGAAAAGGTGAGCACTTGACTTCCTTGTTTTGGCCGGCGCCTACTCCTCCACCAAGCTGTCCAGTTTTCTGGACAGCTTCTTCTCCTCTCGTCGGAGCGTCGTTTGGACGACGGTTTGAGCTCCGACAGCGGCTAAACTACCGGGGATTCGATCTCCGGTAATCCTCTGAGGTGGAGGACGAAGGATTCGTCAATTGGTTGACGAATACCTCTCCGGAGAAGCGAGTTTTGAGAACTCGTATTAGGATCCGAATTTGGATTCGGATCGTGATCATCTCTCGATCACGTCGTCTTCAACACGAGGCTAGTAACCCGTACGAAGACGAAGCTCATGGCTTAGCGAAGTCATCCCGAGGAACTCGGCATGGATACGGATAGAGACGATTCTAGCGAGGATCGTTCCGGTTGATGCCATTCTCGCTACACGTCATACGAAAGGTATAACGTAGATAAATTTCCTTTTATTGCAAATTTAAATTTACGGTTATGTCTACACTTGTTGTAATATGCATGCGTGTTTTGTAATAAATGTAGATTTATTATTTTTTGCTTCCGCTGTGTTCATGTTTACGAAACGTGATCGAACACACACATCTTGTGATGATCGAAACCTTGATGGTATCGAGCCAGGTTGTGTTTCGACATAATCGTAAAAATGGTTTTGTGATAGTCATAATGTATTTCTGGAAATTTTCTAATTTTGGAAATTTAGAAGTATTTATGGAAATTTTTCAATTTTGGAAAGTCTAGAAGTATTTATGGAAATCTTCCACTTTTGAAAAGTTGGAAGTATTTATGGAAATTGATATTTTCCATAAATAAAATATTTGATTAGATTCTGGAAATTTTTTTCCTAATTTAATCATGATTTGATTTGGGAAATCAAATCTTAAAATATTTTATTTCCATAAGTAGTTTTAATGATTTAGGAAATTGATTTCCTAAATAGATTTTCCTTAATCAAATAATTCCATGAATAAAATATGTGATTAGATTTGGAAATTTGTTTCCTAATTTAATTATGATTTGATTTGGAGAATCAAATCTTAAATATATTTTATTTCCATAAATAGTTATGACATATAAGGAAACATATACATGACATAATTGTATGCCATGTAATTGCATTAGATGCATAACATTATGCCATGCGTGTCGTGACATGTAGATGTATGCCATGTATGTCATGCCATGTAGATAATAGTTATTTGCATGCAAAGAGGATGAGACATAAAAACCCTTAAACAATATTAAAGCCTACACCTTCCATTAATATGGTTAGAACCAGAGTTCCGTTTCTTGTTTGGGTTGTTGGACTCTCTCCAAGCCCGGCTCGAACCCGAACATGTTCAAACCATAGAATAGTTTAATACTAATATGGTAAGAGTCAGAGGTCAATCATTAGCTTTGGTTGTTAGACTCTCTCCAAGCTGGGCTAATTGGTTGAATGCGCTCTAACCATATTAAAACTATTTCCCGATTAATGGGTTGGCTTTAACCTGGAGCATCGGCTTGTTGGACTCTCTCCAAGGTCGATGTAATGGGAGGTGAAGTTGGGTGCTATGCATATGATGCATACTTGTTAATATGTTAACAACCCGATGTATGTGTGAACATTCAATTAGTTGATAGCACATTGTGATAGTTGCATATACGTGATATGCAATCGGTATAGATGATACCTACCGTCGTAGTTATGAATGACTTGTTGGACTCTCTCCAAGGTTGTTCATAACTATGATGGATATCAACCCATTCGGAGATGGACCTACGATCTCCCGAAGTGAATTTGGGGTTTTTGAAATTCGAAAAATGAATGGGATTTATAAATGTATATTGATGCATTTTAAAATCATTTTCTCATATATGCTCGTTTTGTATTTCTAGGTCAATAAATTGATCATGACGTCTTTGAATTTGCACACTATTTTGGATTCGAACAAAGTGAGGCTAACTTCTGGGTGGCTTAGAAACACGAGAATTGTTCTCAAGGCGGAAAAGCTTGCATATGTCCTTGAAGAGCCTCTTCTGGCCGTCTAAGGGCGATGCAACTCAGACCAAATGTTGGTCTATCGAAGCATGTGGCGGTTACGGTGGCGAGTTGCATCATGCTAGCGGTGATGGTACACAGTACCAAAGCGACATGAATGGATGCTAATACTATGGTCTTCCATCTTCATGAGTTGTTCGATGAGCAAGCGAGATCCGAAAGGTTCGAGGTCTCTAGGCTCCTCTTCACCACGAAGATGCAAGAAGGTTCATCTGTAGTGCAGTTTGTGCTAAAGATGAACGGGTACATCGAGCGGCTAGCTACCCTCGATTTTGTGATGGATCATGAGTTAAGTATTGACTTAATTCTGCATTGTTTGCCCAAGAGTTTCTCGCAATTTGTGATGAACTATCGGATGAACAAATTGAAATCCACCATTCTCGAGCTCCTCGATATCTTTGAAGACTATGGAGCCTTACATGAAGCATGAGGAGAAAGGCGGTTCATTAGTTGATTCCTCGAAAGGTTCTAAGAGGAAGGCAAAAGAAGAAGAAAGGAAAGAACAAAAAGGCAAAGAAGGCGGAACCCGGTATGAGGGCACTTGCCATCACTGTGAGGAAGGCCACTTGGCGAAGAAAGCTGCAAGATTTATCTTGAGTCCATGAAGAAGAAGAAGGCATCGATGCCCCATCCTCTTGAGTATCTTCGTTATTGATTGTCATTCTATTTCCTTGGACACTTGGGTATTGGATCTGGGTGTAGCTCACATATATGTAATGACATACATGGCTAAGGAATAGAAGAAGACTTGTCGGAGGAGTCAAATTTGCGAGTTGGCAATGGAGCAAAGGTTCTTTGCGATCGCCATTGAAACTTATTTCTTTGAAGCTCCTAGTGGACTAGTCTTAGCTGGACAATTGCTATTATGTTCCTTCTCTAATAAAGAACATTGTTTCTATTTCTGTTTAAATAGAAATGGTTTCCATTTGACGTTTAGTAACAATTGTTGTTATATAACTTTAAATGGCGTACTTTATGGAAGCTGGAACCTTGAGTAATGGCATTTATCGTTGGGCGTATCGGTGACATTTTCAATATCGAAGCGAGCAACAGCGTGCTCGAAAGGATAATCAAATAGACTCTATATGTGGCATTGTCGTCTTGGCCATATAAGCAAGAAAGCGCATGTCGAATTACACCAATGTGGAATTCGGAATCGTTGAATTGGATTCATACGATACATGCGAATCATGCTTAAAGGCAAGATGACTAAGTTACCTTTCTTGGAAAAGGTGAACGAGTGGGAGAGTTACTAGGTCTAATACATACTGATGTATGTGGACCTATGTCAACTCAAGCATTAGGAGGCTATAGCTACTTCATTACCTTCACCGATGATTACTCACAGTTTGGGTATGTGTTCTTGATGAAACACAAGTCTGAAGCCTTTGAAAGGTTCAAAGAGTTCAGAAATGAAGTAGAGAAACAACATGACAAAAGTATTAAAATACTTCGATCGGATCGAGGTGGTGAATACTTGAGTCAGGAGTTTCTTGATTACCTAAGAGACAATGGTATATTGTCTCAATGGACTCCGCCCTATACACCATAGCATAATGGTGTATCTGAGAGGCGTAACCGGACCTTGTTGGACATGGTTAGGTCAATGATGAATCATGCAACTCTTCCCAAGTCCTTTTGGGGCTATGCACTTCAGACAGCTGTTTACTTGTTAAACAGAATGCCTACCAAGGTAGTCTCAACTACTCCATATGAGATATGGAATAGTAAGAAACCCCATGTATCTTACTTGAAGATATGGGGTTGTCCTGCTTATGTGAAGCGGACTGTGTCAGACAAATTGGATGCTAAGTCTGATAAATGTCTATTTATTGGATACCCTAAGGAAACAAGGGTTACCAATTCTATCATCTGTGGAACAAAGGTGTTTGTTTAGGCATCTTTGTGTTTCTAGAGAAAGAGTTTCTCTTGCAAGAAAATAGTGGGAGTGTCGTCGAGCTTGAGGAGGCTCGAGAGACTCAAATAGACATTGATGAGATACGGTGAAGCCTGACGGTAAACAACTCATAGTGATGAGCAATCAATTTGGACCTATTAACACCACATCTTCGTAGATCTGGTAGAACCATGCAATATTCTGAGAGATATGGATTTCTCGTAAGTGAATCGAGCGACGTGTTACTCATTGATGATGAGAGCCTACAGTTATGAAGAAGTGATGACAAGTTGAGAAATGGATAAGTGGCTTGGTGCCATGAAGTCGGAAATGGATTCCATGTATGAAAACCAAGTTTGGAACTTGGTTGACCCACCTGAAGGCATAAAGCCTATAGGGTGCAAGTGGGTTTTCAAGAAGAAAACCGACATGGATGGTAATGTGATTACCTATAAGGCTAGATTGGTGGCGAAGGATATCGTCAAAAGCAAGGTGTTGATTATGGCGAAACCTATTACTTTGTAACTATCTTAAATCCATTCGGATGCTCTGGCCATAGCGGCTCATTATGATTATGAGATATATGGCGGATGGATGTGAAAACGGCTTTCCTTAATGGAAACACCTTTCGAGGGCGTGTATATGATCTGACTGAGGTTTCACATCGGTTGATAAAACCAAGGTATGCAAATTGCGGCGGTCCATTTATGGATTGAAGCAAGCATCGAGAGCTGGAATATCCGTTTTGATGAGACAATCAAAGTTTGATTTCTCACAAAATCGAGGAACCTTGTGTGTACAAGAAGGTTAGTGGGAGTGCGATCGTGTTCCTAGTATTGTATGTCGATGACATACTACTTATAGGAAGCGATGTTTCAATCTTCTGATCGATTAAGGTTTGGTTATCAAGACATTCTCCATGAAAGACACAGGAGAAGCAACCTACATCCTCGGGATTAAGATCTATAGAGATAGATCGAAGCGGTTGCTTGGTCTTTTCGATCTACATATATAGGCCGAGTGCTAAAGAGGTTTAGCATGTGGAATCAAGAAAGGTTTCTTACCCATCGGGCATGGGTACACCTTTCGAAGTCTATGTAATGTCCGCGCCGAGAAGGCGAGAGGATTTGCATGAGTAAGATTCCTATGCATCATGATAGGATCTATCATGTATGCTATGTTATGTAAGAGGCCCGATGTATCGTATGCTCACGAGTGTCACGGCGGATACATCCCGATCGAGGAATGGATCATTGGGTGGCTATTAAGGCGATCCTTAAGTACTTGAGAAGAACTAAGGATGTGTTCTAATATATGGAGAAGGGTACATGGTGATACGTGGGTATCGGATGCGGCTTCGAACGGACAAGGATGATTCCATGTCTCGATGCGGTATGTATTCACACTAGAATGGGCGATAAGTTGGAAAGGTTCCAAGCTTGACACTATAGCGGATTACGCCCTAAAGCGAGAATACATTGCGACTTTGGAAGCGACAAAAGGCGGTTTGGATCAAAGTTCATCTACGAACTTGATGTGGTCTCATCGATGATCAAACATGTAGCCGCCGCTATCATCTTATCGGAGAGATCATCGGTAGGAGCGAAATACAAATCGAGAAAATTCCCTTTGAAAGGAACTTAGCGGATCCTTTGACTAAGGCATTACCTCAAAATAAGTTTGAGGTCATGTTGAGCTTATGGTATTGGATACCGTAGCGATTGGCATTAGGCCAAGTGGGTCATTAGTAATATATATGAGAGAGATGTCTAAAGCAATCGCCTTATGTATGAACCATTTATATGATAAATGAAGATTCACTATTTGAGTATACATGTTTTATGTATTTGATTGGATCTTAAACTCATTTACTGAATGTCCACGATACGATTCACAGCATGAGAGAATTTGTGATTGGATCACAACTAGTGAGTATCTCTACATGTGTAATTGTGATGTATCGGAATTATCCCTAGTCGATGAATTGATGGATTTGGATACCATCAATTTCTGAGACTAGCACGAGGTATACTCCTTGGTGTATCCAAGCAGCTGATTCTCACTGGCTGGAGACATAGTGATGTCCGGAGTTAATCGTGGATGCTAGTTATGGTAACTAGTTCATTGGAGTGACCAGCCGTAAAACTTTATATGGTTCTCTGCATATATAGATATGTCAATGAAGTTCTTACTGTGGCTTAAGTGCGATGTTCCTTTGACTTGCGGTATTCAAGTCATCTTGATCTTAGAGACTTATGCTTTGACATCTTAAGCAAGCATCTCTAAGGAGATGTGGACCCGGGATGATTGGGTATAAGTCGAAGTGATCGAAGGTGTTTGAATAGCCTATAAAGGATTCACCACTCCTTGCGAGGAGATGTATACCCATGACCTCTCGTCGGATTGTTACTAAAGTCTTTGGCCAAAGCATTACATGTTTAGAGTAAGGTACTCTTCGATACATGTGGAGTAACTAGAATCCGTAGGACGAGGAAATGATACTTGGGCTAGGTGTGACGTAGTCGACCTAGTGAGGCCCGACACAATAGACCATGTCACGAACCAAGTGGGTATAAGATGAGTGAAGGGAATGGGGCCGCGAATCATTCGAAGCTCTTGAAGGGTTTGAAATAGTTACGGATCAACCGTTGATCTTTTGGTTAATTGGGGATCATGATGTACTACTAGGTGCCACTCATGATCGTTCTATAATTAATGGTTAATTATAGGCGGCCAACATAAACCGAGAACCTATTTGGTCACCGCTGGCGTAATCCAAAGGATTTAAAAGCGAGCTTGAGAATGGGATTCTCGGGCAGAGAAACTAGGTTTGGTTGGACCAAACATAAGCGAGCATGAAATCGTTTGATGCAATGGAAGCGTGGATGGGCCGAGTCTTATGAAGACGTAATGGATAAACCAAAATGGTTTAGTTCTAATCCAATGGAGGAGAATAAACCAAAGGGTTTGGTTTATTTTAAACGAATGAACCAAAAGTTGGTTCGGTTCGTTTTAACTTAAAATAAACCATCATGGTTTGGTTTATTTTAACTTATCTTAATGGAGCGGGTTAACGGGCCTAATGGTTATGATTCAATAACCATTAAGAGAATTAGTTCTCTATAAAAGAGGGCTTAATGGATAATTAAGCCCTAATCCAAGCCCTAGCAAGGAGTTGCCGCCCAACCCTCATTGCCGCCCAACTCCATTGCCCGGCTTCTTGTGCCGCGTCCAAGTCCTTGCGGCGTCAAGCTTCAGCCGGTGATCCTCCGGCGACCCTCCGGTGATCTTCCTAGGCCTCGGTGTAAAGGTGAGCACTTGGCTTCCTTGTTTTGGCGGCGCCTACTCCTCCACCAAGCTGTCCAGTTTTCTGGAGAGCTTCTTCTCTCGTCGGGCATCGTTTGGGCGGCGTTTTGAGCTCCGACAGCGGCTAAACTACGGGGATTGATCTCCGGTAATCCTCTGAGTGGAGGGCGAAGGATTCGTCAATTGGTTGGCGAATACCTCTCGGAGAAGCGAGTTTTGAGAACTTCGTATTAGGATCCGAATTTGGATTCGGATCGTGATCATCTCGATCACGCGTCGTCTTCAACACGAGGCTAGTAACCCGTCACGAAGAGCGAAGCTCGTGGCTTAAGCGAAGTCATCCCGAGGAACTCGGCGTGGATACGGATAGAGACGATTCTAGCGAGGATCGTTCCGGTTGATGCCGTTCCCGCTACACGTCATACGAAAGGTATAACGTAGATAAATTTCCTTTTATTGTAAATTTAAATTTACGGTTATGTCTACACTTGTTGTAATATGCATGCGTGTGTTGTAATAAATGTAGATTTATTATTTTTTGCTTCCGCTGTGTTCATGTTTACGAAACGTGATCGAACACACACACGCCGCGGTGCCGGAAACCCAACAGAATCATGGGCAAAGCTAATGTACAAGTCATGTGCATTGAGCCCATTGATCATGATCCAATATAGGTTTTTAAAAACATTTTAAAATCATTTTAGAAAACCTTGGTGAAGTCTATCTTTTGATAAAAATCACCATTGATGGAGTTGATACAGAGTAGGGCCAAAACATTGAACTTTTCAATGGTTTTGAACTTTGTGTCAATCTCATTATTTTATGGGTATTTTATTTTTCAAATATTTTTCACCCATAATATTTGACATAAGTATTATACATATGAATTTTCGTGATTTTTCAATTTATATATAATTACTCATGATTTTCGAAAATCTCATTTCTAAAATTGAATTTCTGCATTTGCAGAAATTAGTCGACTGCCTCTTATGGTAGTCGACTGGCATCAAGGGCAGTCAACTGCTGGATGATAGAGTCGACTGCTAGACCTGATTTCGGGTAAACAAGATTTGTTTAGCCTGATTTCAGCTATGTTAGTCTACCCTAACGTCTCATAATCCTAGGATATGCTTTGGAAAGCATTAGAAAGAGTGAAAATCCATTGGATATGGATTAGGAGAGTTGTTTAGGGTGTGTATCAATTTTAAGGTGTGTGAAAGTTCAAGGTTGAACTTTTGCCTATAGGCTTAGGGACTCTCTAAAGACATTGTTGGTGCAATGGTCAAGGGGGAGTAAGCCTTTAGGGGGAGGTTATCCATCATGGGATGATCGATGTGTTCTTCCTCATGTGGGGGAGAATTTTGGAAAATAGGAGAATGTGAGATGCCCAATTTGAAAATTTAGAGAGTTTGAAGGAATGTCTCTCTTTAGTGATATGTGACTTATCACTAGGAAGAGTGAAGACATCCTAGATGTTTTTGGACCAAGAGGGAGATTGTAAGATCTTATTAGGATATGAGACATTGACACCTTTGGGGAGAACCTTTTTGATGTATGTCAAAAAGGGGAAGAATTAATTGGAGAATTTGAAATTACCAATTTGGGAGAATTGGTAAGGAGATTTGAGTTAGGTGGCCTAACTCAAAGGTGTTTGTGGTTTTTGTCAAACATAAAAATGGGGGAGATTGTTGGTGCAATCGACCCAGGTCATGATTGACCAGACTCGAGTTTGACTCAAGCAGTATTTTGATGTTCGACAAAATATATGACAATGTGATTGTCATGGAAAAGTCCAAGTCATGGGTACTTGGCATGGAAAGTCCAAGTCATGGGTACTTGGCATGGAAAGTCCAAGCATGAGTCTTGGCAAGGGAAAGTCCAAGCTTGAGTCTTGACAAATGGAAAGTCCAACATGGATTGGCAAGGGAAGTCCAAGGGTTGATATTGGCGGCGTAAATTCCAAGGGTGGAGTCTTGGCAGCATAAGTCCGATGGTTGACGACATAAAGTTTAAGCGATAGTCTTGGTAGCGTAAGCCCAATGTGCCTTGGCGGTATAGACCAGCTTAGCATGACAATAGCCGATGGAAGCACCTGAAGGCTAGCGTATGGATGAACAAGTCATGGATGACTTGGAGGGATCCGATAGGCATGAGGCTGACGAAGGTGGCTAGAAGGCTTAGGTCTAGGCTAAGGGTGGTCTAGAAAGTATGAGGACATCATACTTGAGGTTAAACCTCATGGTTGAGGTTATCAGTCGACTGAGGCTTTGGACCAGCCGATTGGTCAAGTGTTTTGACACTTGACAGCCGAGTTGAGTTTTGGAAGTTGACTGAGATTATAGCCATTTGAACTTCTTAGAGTCGGCTGGTGTTCGACTGTAGGAAATGGCTTTGGCGATCATTTGCGCCAACATTAGGCGATCGTGATAAGAGCGATCAGCCCATGGATGATGATCATTCTTTGGTCGAGGTTCTTGAGGCGAGAATGCTCGATGGCGATTGGTTAGTCGGCTATGACCTTGACAATCGACTACTAGATAATGACAGTCGACTGCTAGTGTATCCATTGGCTTGAATGCCGACGTGGATTAAGTCCATTGTGAGACAACGGTACTGTTGGCAGTCGACTGTGGCCTTATGGAAGTCGATTTCCAGGTGGAAATTTAGGTCACGAGGAGGTTTAAAAGGAGCTCGACGGGAGGGATTTCAACAGAAATTTTGAAGCGATTTCTTGGGTGATTTTGAGGCGATTTTCTGGTGCAAATCAAGGTCTTCAAGCTCGGTTCAAGCAATCAACAAGCAAGCTTCCAGAAGATCTTTTGTAAAGTGTTCTTTACATTCTTTTGTGTATTTTAGTTGTATTTTCTTGTTTATTTCTTGTATTCCTTTTGTAATTGTTGTAAGAGGTTTCTCCGCCTCCGACTTATTATCGAGAAGAAGTGTTTGTGATTAGTTGTGATATTTGCATCGCTAGAGCTCATTTGAGCTCAATCCGTGGAGTAGGGACCCTAAGATTTAGAACCACGTTATATCTTGTGTATTGTTCTTGTGTTGTGTATTTGTTTTTGTTATTATATATTCCTCTGCGTACACTAACACTTATAGCAAGCACGCGAATGATTTCCATCTTCGACGAACTACACACTATTCACCCCCCTCTAGCGATCACCAACGTTCCTATAGAAACTTGTTCACTGTAATTCTGAAATCCCAATGGAGTTTGATATGTAGAAGAGTTATGAGCATCTGGATGTTATGATATCCCATATGTGTAACGTGATTGATCTCCCCAACTAGGCATGTAAGAACTGGTAGATGGGGGAGGTGGATAGCACTGAGGTTGCTCAATAACATACTGCTGCGTGTGCCCATATCTGAAATTTGAATTGAAATTATATGTACTAGAAAATGAAGTATACTTATCCTGCTGATACGACTGATGATACCGAGAATACTGAGGATCAGATTGATGATATTGAGGCTGGTACTGACACTGCTAATGTTCAGGCGGATAATACTCATATTGCCCAGTGCCTGAATAGTAAGGAACACTAAGATTTCTAAATGACCGATAATATGAATTCATGTTGCAAGAGATTTCTTGTCTTTCCTGAAACACTGACAAACACAATCAAAAGATACAGAAAATAAACATGTCCAAGTACATAGACATACAAGAAATAAAAGAATGCAACCCTAAATAATTTTTTTTTAGAAAAATAGACAAACAATTCTAAGTCTACTAAGCACCATTACAGTCCCCGACAATAGCGCCAAAATTTGATGAATAGTATTTGTGTCATGGTACCATTACAAATTAATTATCAAATCCTCTCTACGCTAATATAACATAGTGAATGGCTCAGATTGTTTCCCAATAAGTGTAATTGATAGAACAGTAGTCTTAGGATCGCTAATTATTGCTTTGGGTTTTCTATTATAAATGGGGTTTGGAATGTAAAAGTCTAATCCTACTGAATGAACGATAATGTACGTAATTAAAAATCTAATCTAACTAAACTATTATTACGATGAAATTAAGCTAATGAACAATTAAGCTACGAAACAATTAAACTAAGGAACAACTAAGCTAAGGAACCATTAACCTAATGAACAACTAAGCAAAATTGAAAGCTAACTAACACTAATTCATATCCTACAAAATAAACTACAGCTAAGTTCCATGTTAACTGCAGGATAAACAACCAAATTAAACACTAAAATTAAACATCACAATTAAGTATCAAAGTAAACATCAAGATAAACATCCAATTCAATGGACAAACTCCAAACATAAACCACCGATAACTCCACAACAGTGACAACGCCCTGAACAGCTCCCTCCGACAGTTGGGATGACTTGATTCCTTGCTAGAAAATCCTCCGGCAAGTGCTGAACTGGAAGGATGAAGCTAGCCTTCTGCTCCGATGATGGATGGTGGAGCTTCTGAATCCTGGCATCCACTGGATGGATTTGGCAAGGTGGAGCAGTCGAATCCCGACCGCGGGAAGGAGTGGAACCGGAACACTAGCTATAGAGCTCTTCATCGACAATGGAAGGAAGGTGCTGCTGTCAGAATTAGAGGTCAAACTCACTGTCGAAGCTGGAAAATGGGTGATGTCGAATCCCGACCGCCAATAGTTACCTCAGCTTCCGAATCCCTTCCAGCTGAGGCGTCTCAGCTCCGACCGTAGGCACTGTAAAGTTCACTAGAGAAGAGTGCCGGAATCCCTGCATCTCCTCGCTGCTGATTGATAACTACCATTTTATCATATTATTTTGGTCCTTAATATCAATATTTTTTATCTTCTCGAGTGATTTATTGTTGATTATTAACATGTTTTATAAGTTTGGATTCATTTTGGACCTTATTATAAATTCTCTTAAATTTTGGACTTATATGCAAATTTTGTCTTTATTTGTAGGAGATCGAGATGAACCAATGGATTAGACTCAAGTTGGATCAAATATGACTTCATCTAGGGCCATAATGAGTGTTTCAAGTTGATTTAATCTGAACCCTTCATCAAGATCGAAGGCAATCCAATCAAGAGATCATATCTGAGCGATATGGACCGTCCGATGAAAGATGCTTGATTCTGAGCCATCTATTCAGATCTGGAGAGATCCAGTCCATACATTTAGATCTGGACATCTTAGCCCTTCATCTAGATTTGACCGATCGTGATCGTCCCTTCAGATTGATCAGATCCGACCATCCAGAGTTGGATCGATCACCACCGTTGGATGGAGCAGCCTAATTAAGCAAATATTGATTCATCAAAACCTAGCTTTAATGGACGGCTGAGATTGGTGGGATAAGATGATCGGACAACCATGAAAATTCACTTTAAAAAACCCAACATCTTCCCAATCACGCAGATCGCGACACAGAAGCGATGCCGCACTTCTTCTTCCTCGCGCACGAGAAGAAGTGGCGATCGGTGACTCCACACGGCGGCAACAACTCTGGGCAACTCTTTCCGGTGATCCTTCCCTCCATCATCCGGCAGTAATCCCTTCTCATCCTCGTGGCAGATTGGGATGCTAGGATTTGAACAGCTTGGTCGCGCGAGCCGATGAAGGCGATTCTGACGCTTTTCACTGGCGAAGCTTCCAATGCCTACTACCGGAGCTGAGATGCCTCAGCTGGAAGGGATTCGGAAGGCTAAGGTAACTTCTACTGTCGGGAATCGACAGAACTTTTTACCATCTCGTTGGCAGTGAGTTCCTTCTCCAATTCCAGCGACAACCCTTTCATTTTATCACCGGTGAAGAGGTCTTGTAGTGTGGTTCCGGTTCCACTTTTTCTTGCGGCCGGGATTCGGCCGCTCCATCTCTAGAACCATCCACCGGCTGTCGGAATTCGATAGCTCTTCCCACCATCGCCGGAGCAGAGGGCTAGCTTCATCCTACATTTCAGCACTTGCCGGAGGATTTTTCATCAAGGAATCCACCCAATTCATCTGTCAGAGGGGGTTGTTTGAGTTATTGTCACCGTCGTGGGGTTATCGGTTATTTCTATTTAGAGTTTATCCATTGAATTGGATAGTTTGTTTATTTTATAATTGGATCGTTTGTTGAATTGAATTTGTTATCACCCCTTGATTGTTAGTGTTGTAGTCACATTCGTAACTTAAGTTATTGACTTGTAGTTTAATTTGTAGTTTGACTTGTAATTTAATTTGTAGTTAATTCGTAGTTTGTCTTAGAGTTTAATTAGTAGTTTCATTTGGATGTTTATCTTGTTGTTTCCTTTAATGCTTAATTGTGATGCTTGATTCTAGGTTTTAATTCGATTGTTTATCCTGATGTTAATTGTTGATGCAGTGAGCATCACTCCTTAGTTTTGATGTATGAACCACAGTTAAATGTTAGAATTCACTTGTGTTCTAATATCAGTGTTAAGTGTGCAGACTTAATAGGAAGTCCTAGTAGGTCGTGTTGACCGGATACTAGACACATATCTTGATAGATCAGGAGGATCGGACACCAGGTATGAAGTCCAGATCCTAGGCATATGCCTACTTTTATTTGGATTATTGCCTAGATTATTATCCTTAGATGAGCTAGGTCTTGAGGTAATTTGTCTAGATTTATCCTTAGACCTAAATTCATAACTTTTAGCATATAAACAAATGTATTTATTATTTTTAGCATGCCTTTTATCATGAACGATTGCAAGTAAATTTCTAGCATGCTTCCTATCATTACTAAAAGAAGAAGCATTATTAAATAATACCTTGGGGATTGCCTTAGCTCCCCCTACTTGTGAAGCTCCTCCTTTGTCCTTCTTAGAGCGACTCCCCCTCAGACATTGGCTTCTATAGTGCCCTTTTTGATTGCATTTGAAGCATACAATATACTCCCTGCTTTTGCATGATGGGGCTCTGACATCCTTGGCCTTCTCCTTCACATATGGTGTCGCTTGAATCTTCTTGATTCTTTTTGGCATTTGCTCTTATAATGCCCTTGTTCTCTACACTCAAAACATATTATATGATTTTTATTTTTAATATATGCACTTCAATTACCTAGCTTGGTAGGGGAATTTTGGATTTATTCTTCATTTCTTCCAGAGGTAGAGGGTTCGTCTTCTTGCTCTAGCTCCGGCATCGAGGATGATCTCTCCTTCCCCTCAATCCTAGAAGTGAAGGCTTCTTCAACCTCCTCTTCCTCAGATGTTGAGCATCCCTCAACTTTTGATTCCTCAAGCTCTTGAGATGATAAGCTTGATTCTTTGGATTCCTTCTGTACTTAAGCCGGTGAGGATTCTTCATGGAGCTTAGCTAGCTTACTCCATAATTCCTCAGCATCCCTAAACTCACCTAATTTTGCCAAAATATCATTAGGTAACAAATTAACTAACATTTTCGTTACCTTATTATTTATTTCAAAATATCAGATTTGCTCCTTGGACCACTTCTTCTTCTTGAGTATTCTCCAATTCTTATCCTTCGGAGCATCGAACCCTACTATAATGCTAATCCAATTATCAAAATCACACATAAGGAAATACATCATTCTACCTTTCTAATATGTGAAATTTCCACGGTAGAAGGAAGTGGAATTGTGACGTCATCCCCCAGTCTATCTTGAAACTCCATTTCTTCTAATGCATGTGCTCTCTTGGCGATGAGTCCGTAGAAGAGCAACCTTGCTCTAATATCAATTATAGGGTCTATGATGTTACGCTAGAGGGGAGGTGAATAATGATTTTTGCTTCGCTTTGATGGATTGCGTGTTCGTCTATAAAACTTGTTAATGTGCAGCGGAATATACAATAATAAAAATGCACAACAAGATAAAGACAAGCACACACACAACAAGAGTATTTAATGTGGTTTGGAACCTATGGTTCCTACTCCATGGTCAAACTCTAGAGTGATCTCTAGTGATGCACACCACCACTAACAAACTTCTCCTTCTTAGAAAACACTCCAGAGGTGGAGAAACCTCTTACAACAAGATTACAATAGTAATACATGAAATACAACCAGATATAACAAGTATTCTAAGAAATAAACAAATACAAGTAAAGTAAACTTTACTCAAAGAGCTTTTGATTGCTTGATAGTTGGTTGCTTTGGATTACTCTTGAAGGTCTGGAATGCAACAACACTTCCCTTTCAAAATCGCCCCAAAAATCGACTGTAAAATCCTCCCAAGACTGCTCCTTTTATAATCTACATTGGGCTGATTTTGTGCCTAGCAGTCGACTGCCAAAAGACCCTAGTCAACTTCCCACAGTGTTGTTATCTCATAACACACTTAATCCACATTGGGCTCGTCCAATGGATACCTCAGTAGTCGATTGTTGGTCTGTAGTCAACTCCCAAAGCTTTTGTTCTCTGGCCACTCATAATCAGTCGACTGTCACCCATGGCAGTTGATTGCTGCCACTAACACACAGTAGTAGTTGAGCTACAGTCGATTACTTGCCAGTCGACTGGTCATAATCTCAGTCGACTACTGCAAGTCAACTAAGCTCCCAAGTGTTGAACACTCAGCCAATTGACTGATCCATAACTACACTCGACTGGTAAATCTCATACATGAGGTTTAACCCAAGTATGATCCCCTCACACTTCTAGCCACCTTCATCAGCCTCACACTCTTAGGATCCATCCGAGTCCTTCACGACTCATTCATCCTTTGCACTAGCTTTTAGGTACTTCCATCGGCTCTGTCATGCTAACCGGGCCCTTTGCTTAGCTTCATTTGGACTTATGCTGCTAAGACCACATGCTTGGACTTTACACTGCCAAAACCTCACCCTTGGACTTCCTTGCCAAGATTCATTTGGACTTACACCACTAAGACTACATGCTTGGACTTTACGTTACCAAAACCACACTCTTGGACTTCCTTGCCAAGATCCTTTGGACTTACGCCACCAAGACTACATGCTTAGACTTTACGCTGCCAAAACTACATCCTTATACTTTTCCATTGCCGAGACCATGCTTGGACTTTCCCATTGCCAAGACCATGCTTGGACTTTCCATGCTAACTCCATGTTGGACTTTCCAATTGCCAAAGTTCACTTGGACTTTACGCCGCCAAGACTACACACTTGGACTTATGTTGTCAAGACTTTACCTTTGGACTTTCCTTGCCAAATATCCATATTTGGACTTTCCTTGCTAAATATCCATATTTGGACTTTTCTTGCCAAGTATCTAAACTTAGACTTCCGAGGTTGATTGCTCTAATAATCTCTCCCAAATAATCTCCCCCATATGACTTTGGATATTACAATCATCTATTAGTCATATGGTCAACATATGGTCAAACCTATATAGTCAAACAATGGTCAAACGCATTATCAAACATCAAAATCCTAGTCGAGTCCCACTCAAGTTTGGTCAACATTGACTTGGGGCTTATTGCACCAACATAAATTAAAACAATTAGAAATGAAGAATCTATATCTAGTGAATCATGCATGGTTAGGGAAGAAAATGAAAATCTTAAGAATCAAGTACTTGAATTAAGGACATGCTTAGAGAAAGTTTACCAATGGCTCAAAGTACCTTAATATGATCCTTATAGACCAAAGAGCCATTTACAACAAGGCTGGTATAGGATATAAGCCTAAGAATAAGAAAGTTGTTTATATTTTTCTCATAAATAGAAAGACAACCTTTAAGGGTAAGGTGAAGAAAGCATGGGTACCAAAGAAATTTTTAAATGATGTTTCCAGTCAAAATATTTGGGTATAAAAAAATATTATTTTTCGTGTTATTTAGATAGGAGAACTAAGTATGTGGATTGTGGATAGTGGTTGCTCAAGACACATGACCGGAGATGTATGCAAATTCTCCACAATTGACTATGTTAAGAAGGGAATGATATCATTTGAGAATAGTGGAAAGCTCAAGATTTTAGATAGAGGTATAATTGAGGTATCACTTAAAATTATCATTCATAAAGTTTTATTAGTTAAGAGCATGAAATTAAACATGCTTTGTGTGAGTCAACTATGTGATGTGAGTTACAATGTAGAGTTTAAATCCACTAAATGTTTGAATAGACACAAGAATCTAGAAGATTGCATGTTAGTTGGATATAGCTAGGAAAATAAATATTTATTATGTTGATCTTTCCTATGTTTCAAAATTTTTTATTAAGTGTCTTATATCAAAAGAAGAAGGTTGACTATGACTTAGGTGACTTGGACACATCAATATGAAGAACATAACCAAAGTAGCAAAATTGGAGCTTGTAAAGAGGGTACCAAAAATCAAGTATATCAAAGACAAAAATGTGTAATGCATGTCAAGAAGGAAAACAATCAAAGTCATCGCATAAGGATAACACTCTAACTAGTACTTCTTACCTTTAGAACTATTGCATTTAGATCTTTTTGATTGTCATAATACCCCTTCATTGGATTGTAATAAATATTGCTTAGTGATAATGAATGATTTTTCTAGGTATACTTGGGTTTACTTTATGAAGCATAAGGATGATACCCTAGAAATAATTATAGGATTTAATAAAAGGGTAGAAAATGAAAAGAATCTCAAAATCAACTGGATTTGAAGTGATAATGGTGGAGAATTTGAGAATTCTAACTTTTCAAAATTTTACTTAGAATAAGGGTATAAGCATGAATTCTCTTATCCTAGAACCCCAATAAAATGAGATGGTTGAAAGGAAAAATCGTGCCCTATAAGAAACGACTAAGACTATGCTTAATGCATATTCTTTACCTAACTACTTGTGGGCAGAAGTAGTTAACACCATTTGTTATATCTAAAATCATGTCTTAATCCATAAGGTTTTAGGCAAGACACCTTTTGAATTATGGAATGGTACAATTCTTACAATTCACTATTTTAAGGTCTTTGATTGCAAAGTTTATATAAAATACAAAGATAATTTAGGAAAATTTGAGTCTAAAGCGGATGAAGGAATCCTAATTGGATATTCATCTACTAGTAAGGATATAGAGTATACAACAAAAGGACTCAAAAGGTTAAGGAATCCTCTAATTTTGAATTTGATGAATCTACTAGCACCTATCCTAGGAAATCTTCCATTGATAAGGATAACAATGCAAGAAATCAAAACATTATCCAAAGAATTCAAAATCTAAATTTAGGGGGTAATGATCAAATTGAATGTGATTCACCTCCTAGGACTTTAAGAATTCATCAAAATCATTCTCTAGACCAAGTAGTAGGAGAACTTTTATAAGGAGTAAGAATTAGATCCTTCTATAGAAATCCTACTAGTCAAGTTGCCATAATCTTTCAAATTGAGAAAAATCAATCAATGATGCCTTCTTGATCCGGAATGGATATTAGTGTTGAGAGTATTGGGAATACAATCAAAGTCTCACATTTGTAAGACATGGAAAAGATCATGTGCTTATAAGATGAAAAGATATCTCTATTGGTACGAGATCTTTTGAGTAAAGCTCAAAAATAAAACCATGAGGGCTTAGGCCCAAAGTGGACAATATCATACCATTATGGAGATATGCCAATCTTATAGGCACTAATATTTGGTATCAGAGCCATGGTCTATGTCAAGCAATGAACCTTGAATGAAGGAAGTAGATCTCCCATGTCCAGATCAAGAGAACCAAACACCAGGCAGGAAGTCTAGTTGGGTCGGGAGGACTGAACAATTAGCAGGAAGTCCAGCTGGGTCAGGAGGACCAGACAGTTAGCAGGAAGTCCTAGTGGGTTGAAGATCGAACATTAAGCAGACAAAGTCCTTTGAGGAGGGATAGACTTGAGGGGGGCCCAATGTGGTCCTTCGTTTGAGGGGGAGGTATTGTTGAGAGTATTGGGAATACAATCAAAGTCCCACATTTGTAAGATATGAAAAAGATCATGTGTTTACAAGATGAAGTATATGTGAGCCACACCCGGTATCCAATACCCAAGTGTTAGAAGAAACAATATGACATTCAATAACAAATATACCTGAAGTAGATTGGGCATCAGATGCCTTTTTCTGCTTCAGTGACTCTTGATACTGCTTGCAATTTCTCTTCTAATGCCCATCCTTGCCACAATGATTTCAGGTGCCCTTGGGAGTTAATTCTTCCTTCTTTGCCTTTTTCTTCCCTTTGGCTTTGGTTTTAACTTCCTCTTAGAACCTTTCTTTGAGGAGTCAACCAGGATCACCGCCTTCTATTCTTTAGCAACAGATGACTCCACTATTTTGATCATATTGATCAATTCAGGAATTATGGACTCAATCTTATTCATTCGATAGTTCATCACAAATTGTGAATAGCTACCAGTCAGATTGTGAATAATTAAGTCAATACTTAATTCATGGTCCATGAAAAACCCTAATGACCCCAATCGCTCAATATAGATATTCATCCTCAATGCAAATTGCACTGTAGATGAACCCTCCTGCATCTTCGAGCGAAAGAGGAGCTGGGTGACCTCGAACCTTTCAGATCGCGTCTGCTCATCGAACAACTCTCGAAGATGGAAGACAATTATATTAACATCCATATGCTCATGTTGCTTCTGCAAATCAGGAGACATCGACGCTAGCATAATGCAACTTGCCATCTCAGAGTCAGTAACATGTTTCTGGTAAGCCAACTTTTGGTCATCAGATGCATTGTTGAGGTTGGGGAAGAACCTCTTCAAGGACATAAGCTAGCTTTTCAGCTTTGAGAATAATTCTCAAGTTGCGAAGTCAGTCCAAGAAGTTTGGCCCAGTCAATTTGTTGTTATCCAAAATATAACGTAAGTTAATAGAGGTCGACATGTTGTTCTAATTAGTACCTAGACATACAAAAAGAGGTGTATAAGAGAGATGAATTTATAGTAATGTAAACAATTTACATTAACAAGAAACTCCCACTATTTTTATCAAATTCAATAACCCTCACTTTGAATTCGAGAGATGGTAGGTTATCTCCTAGTGGGTTGATATCTATTATGACTAAGAACTACCTTGGGGAGAGTCCAACAAATCATTCATAGTCATAATGTTAGATATCAACAACACCTATTATATATCAAATATATAACTATCACTTTATGCTATCAACTGATTGAATGTTTTTTTTATTTACATCAGGTATTAGGTATGATTTCTCTTCCCTACTAGTCCAATTCTTTTCCCTGTTGGGAGTATGGGAAATACAATCAAAGTCTCACATTGGTAAGACATGGAAAAGATCATGTGCTTATAAGATAAAAAGATATCTCCATTGGTATGAGACCTTTTGGATAAAGCTCAAAAATAAAACCATGAGAGCTTAGGCCCAAAGTGGACAATATCATACCATTGTGGAGATATGTGAATCTTATAGGCATTAACAATTGGTATCAGAGTCATGATCCATGTCAAGAAATGAACCTCGAACGAAGGAAGTGAAGCTTCCGTGTTCGGATCAAGAGAACCAGACACCGGCAGGAAGTCCAGTTGGGTCGAGAGGATCAAACAATTGGCAGAAAGTTTAGTTGGGCCAGAAGGGTCGGACAACTGGCAGGAAGTCCAGCTGGGCCAAAAGGGTCGGACAGTTGGCAGGAAGTCCTGGTGGGTTGAGGATTAGGCATCAAGCAGAGGAAGTCCTTCTAGGATGGATAGACTTGAGGGGGGCTCAATGTGGTCTTTCGTTTGAGGGGGGGGGGATTATTGAGAGTATGGGGAATACAATCAAAGTCCCACATTGGTAAGACATGGAAAAGATCATGTGCTTATAAGATAAAAAGATATCTCCATTGGTATGAGACCTTTTGGATAAAGTCCAAAAATAAAACCATGAGGGCTTAGGCCCAAAGTGGACAATATCATATCATTGTGGAGATATGTGAATCTTATAGGCACTAACATTCCCTATTAGTCCAACTAATTGAATGTTCACGTATACATTAGGTTGTTAAATCATTAACATATATACATCCAATGCATATCACCTAATTGCACCTCTGTCCATATTGATCTTGGAGAGAGTACAACAAATCAATGCTTTCAATTAGGGCCGACCCATTAATCGTGAGATCAAATTTAAATGGTTTGAACACGTCCAATTTACAAGCTAAACTTGGAGAGAGTCCAACAACCCAAACTTAAAATTGACCTCTGGTCCTTATCATTTAAAATAAATATCAAAACTCATATGAATTGAACATTCTCAATGTCATGCTAGGCTTGGAGAGAGTCCAACAACCCAAGCACGAAAAAGAACTCTAGTTCAACCATATTAATGGAAGGTGTTAGCCTTAATTTTTTTTGCACGAGGGATTTCAAGTTATTATGGGTCTCATCTATAACAGGAAATAAACCTAAATATGGAAAAACCAAGGTCACATTAGGAAATAAATTTCCCCATGTGAATGTAAGTCTATGCTTAGGCTCTAACGATGCAGCCAACACTTTCGGTGTTTCCAGGCGCATCCTCGGTATTTTCTTTTAGGTTACAAACATATCATATATAAAGAATCATGTATACTCTAATCTATCATATAGAAAAACATGACACAATTATATTAAAACATCAAACATACTTTAAATATTCTCCTACAACATTCAATCTATGCCAACCAAACAAGGTGGCTCTGATACCATTTGTTGGAGATTCTGGGATAATGCGTAGCAGAATAAAGTGAATTAAATAATTTTTATGACATCCCATACATCCCCTGAGAGGCAGGAAAACTTGCTTTGGCATAATCACATGAAAACACACAAAAGAGAAGGAGAAGTTATACTTTCGAGATTCTTTTGAATCCGTCGAAACCACAAGTAAGACCAACGGGCCTTACCTTTATCAGTATCCACGTCGGGATCACCTGATACAACTCCTAGAGTAGCAAGCCTTTGTCTCCGATTGGTGCTAGCTAACCAACAGAGACAAGAGAAGAAGAGAGAGGAAGATAGCTACTAAGGAAGGAAACATAAGGAAAAACTCTTATGTCCAAAGTTTATCAAGGGATCTATTTATAGATCTCTTGATTAGGTCATCTTAGGAGGCTTAAACGGAACATATCTTACCATAATTATCCCATTATTGAGGTAAGAACAATCCAGGAAATTTCTATAAAAGAAATCTCCAAAAATGGCGGAATTGCGACACAACCGTGTGTCTTACAAACGGGCGGGCATGCCAGGACACATGACCAGCCATGTATCATTCTGGGCACAACCTAGGTTTTGTCCATTTTTTGCCAGAGCCAGGAACGACCTGTGCCTGATTAGGCACGACCGTGTGAGGTTCTGTATGGTCCATTTGAGTTCGTTTAGGTGTAATATGGTCGTGCTAAGTCTGACAAGGCTATAAGAGGTTCCATAGCCTCTGTTTCGCACCCCCTTGGCCTAGTCCAACCAGATATATACTCTCTCTCATCGAGAATCTTATTCTTAGACTTGTTTTATATCTCGAGATCATCCATAATGTGTGTGATCCTATAGATTCCTGGTTATGTTGGTCATTCATAATTAACCCCTTAATTATAAATAGATTATGAGTGACACCTAGCAGTGCATCATGATCTCTAATTGACCAGAAAGTCTAAATCGACTCCAGAATGTTTCTGAACCCTTCAACAGCTACAGTTGTTCGTGACTTGTTCCTTTCACTCATCTTATACCCATTTGGTTTAGGACATGATCTATGTGTTCGTCCCCACTAGTCTGACTACGTCACACCTAGCCCAAGTTAGTTTCCTTATCCTGTGGATTCAAGTTTCTCCTACATGTTCCCAAAAAGACCATCTTCTTAACATATTTGCTCTGGCCAGAGACTTCTAAGTAACAATCTTGACAAGAGGCCTAGGGTATACATCTCTTTTATCAGAAGTGGTGAATCCTCTGTGAGCTATTCAAACACCTTCGATCACTTTGGCTCATACCCAATCATCCCGGAGTTACACCTACTATATAGATGGTTGTAAAAAAGTCAAAGTATAAGACGCTATGATCAAGGTGACTTGAATACCTCAAGTCTAAGGAAGTTCGTACTTGAGCTGCAATGAGATTTTCAACGACATATAAAATCATATGAAGTCTCATAGCAGGTCACTCTAATGAACTAATTATCATAACTAACATCTACATATTCACTCTCAACATTCCTATGCTTCCATTTAGTGAGTACAAAATGTTTGGATAAACTAATGAGCATAACATTTGCTAGTCTCATAGAATTGATGTTGTCCCATCTCATCAATTCATCGACTCGGGATAATTTCAATACTTACATGATTATATATGATAAGACATCCACTAATTGTGATCCAATCATAATTTCTTTTATGCTATGCATCGTATTATGAACTTCAGTACATGAGTTTAAGATCCAATCAAATACATAGATAATGTATACTCAAATAGTGAATTTTATCAATAACTTCTAAGGCGATTGTCTTAGGATACTTCTCAATTACATCAACTTCCACCATCATTGTAAGAAGAAGAGATTATCTTGTAAAGAAGGTTTCTCCACCTTGGTGTGCTCATCAAAAGGAGAAGTTTAGTAAAGGCTTACCAAATGTGATCCACCTCAAGAATTGCTATAGATAGGAGTGGATTTTCGAATTATATATATTGATTGTGTTAGCGCTTGTTCTTATTAATTTCCATTTTAGTTATTGTATTTGTATTTACGTTCACTAACGAATTGTAGAGACAAGTTGAAGAAAGACTATTCATCCTCCTCTAATCTAACACAAGATTCCCAACAAATTTGAATTACATATGCCTGAAAAATTATATGGCATTCAGTCATTGCATTGTAGTTATGTGGGCAAAAAATTTTAATGAAAGAAACATAAATAGGTGCAATAGGAGGACTTCGAGTCATCCATTCTCCATTCTAGTATTGCTATCTTTCAAGCACATTTAAATTAAGTTTTGATCGAATTCAATGCATTATATTTCAGATTTATTCCATAGTAAACTAAGGAGGAAATAATCTATTTTTAAATTAGTCTATTTTCAAAATTAATCAATTGAAAAAAAGGTTACTGTTCTTTTCCAATTTAATAAGGCAGTTTGACCCCTACAAATAAAAAACAACACAATGAATTATTACACGATGTAAATACAAGTAAAAAAGTTAATAATTATTACTTTTCGAAATTTTCATTTCTCAATTAAACCATGCCTTTTTTTCTTCGTCGCCATATTTAAAAAAACCTTGCAATCCATTGGTTCCATTTTGGGTGATATTTAAATGGTTTTAACCAGGAACATTTCGCAAAAGTATAAATAAATATTTTGCGGTGGAATAAAATTTCTCGACTTTAGCCAACTAATTGATAATGGAAGAGCGTTAAGCTTTAATTCCCTGCCTTAGAATGTGCACTCTGTCCCAACCTTGCAGTGGGCAAGACAGGTAGGACCGCCTCTCCACGATTGGCACGGAACGGTGGGGCCAATATTCCCAACCAGTCACAGACTGGCCACTTTGATATATGAGGCTCCATTGCACTGTCATATCTTCTGAGAAAGGAAGGAAAAAGAGACAGAGGAGCCATGGAAGAACAGCAAGATGTTCTTGGCTGGGCAGCAAGGGACACCTCCGGCGTCCTCTTCCCCTTCACCTTCCCCAAAAGGTACCAACCGAGTCTCCATTCCCAGACACATGAAGTTGAAATGCTTAAGTTTTGTTCACAAATTAAAATAGCTTGTGCCACAATACTCTCCAGAGCCATGAAAAGTGATGAGATAACCCTCAAGGTTCTCTACTGTGGAATTTGCCACACCGATCTTTCGACAATCAAGAACGAGTGGGGAAATGCAAGATACCCAGTTGTCCCGGGGTGAGAATTCCTCATTTAATTTGCTCCAATGAATCTACTCTGAAACAAACACACACACACACACACAAAAAGGTCACAGTTAGAGTTTGTCTTACCTGTTTCCTCTGCCAGGCATGAGGTGGTAGGGGTCATAACTGAAGTAGGCCCTGCTGCTCACAAGTTCAAGGCCGGCGACAAGGTCGGCGTCGGCTACTTAGCCGGCGCCTGCTTCTCCTGCGACAGCTGCGGGCTCGGCAACGAGAACTACTGCCCGGAGTTTGTCTGCAGCTTCAACAGCGCCCACCCCGATGGCACCAAGACCTTCGGAGGATTTGCCGGCAGCATGGTGATCAGCGAGCACTTCGCAGTCAAGATCCCTGAGACGATGCCCCTGGACAAGGCTGCGCCGTTGATGTGCGCAGGCATCACGGTGTATGTGCCGATGAAGCACCATGGCCTGGACCAGCCAGGGCTGCACCTGGGGGTCTTGGGGCTCGGAGGACTTGGCCACCTCGCCGTCAAGTTCGGTAAGTCCTTCGGAATGAGAGTTACTGTCATCAGCTCGAGTCCTGACAAGGAAAAGGAAGCCATTGAAACCTTAGGAGCTGACTCATTTCTAGTCAGCAGCAATGAAGAGCAAATGAAGGCAGTGCACCACTCTCTCTTTGTACAAGAAGAATTCTTAATTTTGATGTCATGTTTAAGGCATTTAATTTTTCAGGCTGCTAGGGGCACTATGGATGGCATCCTCAGCACAAGCTCTGGTGCTCTCTCTTTGAGAACTTTGGTTGCTTTGCTGAAAGTCTATGGCAAGCTGATTTTGGTTGGCTCGCCAAACAAGCCGCCAGAGCTGCCGACATTCGACTTGGTTTCAGGTGACTAAGTCACTTTGCCGTTTGCTAGCTCTTGTGTTTCATCAGGTCAGGTGAAGTGTTTGAAAGTAGGTCAGAATTTGGGGTTGTCTATTGCAGGAGGCAAGAGTATAGCTGGGAGCATGATTGGGGGTTTGAAGGAAACACAGGAGATGATAGATTTCGCTGCCGAACACGACATAGTTCCGATGGTCGAGATCGTCAGAATGAACGATGTGAACAATGCGATGCAGCGGCTCGCAAGAGGGGATGTGAGATACAGGTTTGTCATCGATGTGGCGAACACCATTTGTGCAACTTAAGCATGCCAACGGATTGTTCATGTGATGACAGTTCTGAATAAAGTTTCATCAGTTCTAAATGAAATTCTGAGATTGGTGAAACAAATAACAACGTGTCTCGTAAAACTTGTAAGTTTCATCATAAATCAACGCTCGAATTGAGTTTTAATATTTGAGTAATATATATCGATGATCGAATGTTATTCTTAAGAAGGAGATTATTGGTTAAAGATGACCAAGTTAAGTTTGTTGGAAAGATTATTGATCAAGGAGAACGAGATACTTGGTATGAGAGATAAAGACTAAGTCATAAAAGATCGGACACTTAGTACGAGAGAAGTGAAATTAAAGTGTATTATGAAGGATCATATTGTCGGTGCAATCGGTCCAGGTCACGATTGACCGGACTCGAGTTTGACTCGAGCGATGTTTTGATATTTGACATGAAGGTTTGACATTGATGTTTGACATTGCTCTCTGATAATGTTTTGGAGAGATTGTTGGTGCAATCGACTCGGGTCATGATTGACCGGACTCGAGTTTGACTCGAGGGGGATTTTGATGGTTGACTGGGGTTGACCATGTCATGGAAAGTCCAAGTCTTGAGTACTTGGCATGTAAAGTCCAAGCATGGGTCTTGGTAAGGAAAAGTCCAAGCATGAGTCTTGACATGTAAAGTCCAACATGAGTTGGCAAGGGAAAGTCCAAGCTTGAGTCTTGTCATTTGGAAAGTCCAAGGGTGTAATCTTGGCCACGTAAGTCCAAGAGTGTAGTCTTGGCGGTGAAAGTCCAAGTCATGAGTACTTGACATTTGGAAAGTCCAAGGGGTTTGATATTGGCGGCATAAAGTCCAAGGGTGAAGTCTTGGCAGCATAAGTCAAATGGTTGGCGACGTAAAGTCCAAGCGGAGTTTTGGCAGCGTAAGTCCAATGTGCTTTGGCGGTGTAGACACCGTTAGCATGACATAGCTGATGGAAGCACCTGAAGGTTAGCGTATGGATGAACAAGTCATGGATGACTTGGAGGGATCCGATAGGCGCGAGGCTGATGGAGGTGGCTAGAAGGCTTAAGTCTAGGCTACGGGTGGTCTAGCAAGTATGGGGGCACCATACTTGGGTTAAACCTCATGTTTGAGGTTAAAATCTCATGTTTGAGGTGTATCAGTTGACTGATACCATGTGTCAGTCGACTGGTGTGAGTCAACTAAGGTTTGACTGCGAGAAGTGTCCTAGCAATCGACTGCCAGAGGTGGGCAGTTGACTATTGGCCAGAGCAGTCGACTGATCAAGGTGATCAGTCGATTGATGGCCGGAATTTCGAGCACAGAATGTTCTCCAGTCGAGTGATCGGCCCGACCACTCGACTGGTTGAGACATCAGTCGACTGATGGTGTATCAGTTGGATTTTTTCAATGTGGATGTAGCCGTTATCTCAAGGCAACAGTGGCATCAGTCGACTGATGGTCCCGAGCAGTCGACTGATAGGTGAAAATCCAGCCCGATTACAGGTTATAAAAGCAGCTCGGAAGAGGGATTTTAGCAGCGATTTCTTGGGCGTTTTGAGGCGATTTACTGGTGCAAACCAGGGTCTTCAAGCACGGTTCAAGCGATCAACAAGCAAACAATCCTAAAGCTCTTGTAAAGTTGTTTTCTTTACTTATAATTGCATTTTATTGTTGTATCTTGCTTGTATTTATTTCTTACTGTTATAAGAGTTATTGTACGAGGTTTCTCCGCCTCCGATGTGTTGTCGAGAAGGAGTTTATTGTTTAGTGGTGTTTGTGGCATCGCTAGAGCTCTTTAGAGCTCGATTTGTGGAGTAGGAACCGTTCAGTTCCGAACCACGTTATATCTTGTGTAGTGTTTGTGATTGTGTCTCGTGTATTGTTTTTATTATTATTATTCCGTTGCGCACTAACACGATTTATAGACGCAATCGCGAATGAATTCCATCGACGCATCCAAAACGCTATTCACCCCCCTCTAGCGGTCACCGAATCCTCAACACATATACTTGGAACAAAAAAAGTGAAGTCAAAGCGGTCATGCATGTTGGTGCAATCGACCTCGAGTTAAAATTTACTAAGCTTGAGTGAGACTCGAGTAAAGTTTTGATGTTTGATAATGAGTTTGACAATCTGCATTTTTATACGTATGATCATATGACTAGTGAATGATTTGGGACATCCAAGGTCATATGAGGGAGATTGTTATGAGGGTGATTGTTGGAGCAATCAAAGAAGTCCTGTACAAAACTAGTATGCCTAGTCTGAAGCATCCAATCATGAAAAAAGAAGATGTGACGATGGGGCCTCCAAGAGCACCCGACATCTCTTCCCCTCACTTATTTAAGGACCATCCTCATGTCAAGGTTGACCAAGCTCGAGTAAGACTCGAATGGGAAAGTCCAAGTTTGGAGACTTGACAATGGGAAGTCCAAGAATGAATTCTTGGCAAGGAGAAGTCCAAGTTTGGAGATTTGGCAAAGGAAGTCCAAGAATAGATTCTTGGAAAGGGAAAGTCTAAGTATGAATACTTGGTAATGGAGAAGTCCAAGTTTGAAGACTTGACAAATTGAAAAGTCCAAGGGTGTAATCTTGACCGTGTAAGTCCGAGTGTATAGTCTTGATGGTAAAAGTCCAAGTATAGATACTTGGCAAAGAAAAGTCCAAGGGTATAGTCTTGGTTGTGTAAGCCCAAGGGTGGAGTCTTGCTAGTGTAGTCGTTAATATGACAAAGCTGATGGAAGCACTTGAAGGCTAGCGTGAAGGGTAAAGGAGTTGTAGAGGACCCGGATGGATCATGAGGGCATGAGATTGATGGAAGTGACTTGAAGGTTTAGGTATAGGCTAAGGGTGAGTGTCAAGTATAAGGAGATCATACTTGGGTTAAATTTCAGTTCTGAGATTTATCAATCGACTAGTGGGTTAAAATAATCAAACAGATTATTTGACAGTCGACTGAGATTATGGACCAGTTGATTAGTCGAGTGTTAGACATTCGGGAGCTCAGATTGACTTGGGCAGTCGACTGAGGTTATAACCCAGTCGACTAGTCATGTAGTCAACTGCGGCTTGACTGTTGATTGTGCTCTGGCAGTCGACTGCTAGGGTTGAGTAGTCGATTGTCCTTAAGTGGACATGACACATAATGTTTGACAGTCGACTGCTGACTTATTGCAGTTGACTGATAGCTATGATAGTTGATTGCTGGGTCAGGATAGTCGACTGATCGGTCAAAAACTGACGTGGATCATCCGTTGTGAGATAACGGTACAGTGACCAGTCGACTGCTGGGTAAGAGAAATCGATTGGACGGTGGAAAATTAGCTTGACGAAAGCTTTAAAAGGAGGTTACGGGGAGGATTTGTAGTTGCCAATTCTTGGAGTTCTTGGAGGGGAAACGCTATTGGAGGATCGTGGCCCGACTAGAGGGGGGGATGAATAGCCCGATTCGATGCTTGATGGAAATCGATCGTTCTTGTGTGCTCGTCTACAATGATCGTTAATATGCGTAGTGGAATAATGATAAAAATGAAATAAAGATACAACACACAAACACAAGAACAATCGATATACGTGGTTCAGAACCTTAGGGTTCCTACTCCACGGGGCGAGCTCAACGAGATCTAGTGATGAACACACCACTACTCAAACTTTTTCTCGACAACAAGTCGGAGGTGGAGAAATCTCTTACAAACAATTACAACAGTAATAAACAATATACAAGCAAGAACAAAGACACTAAGAAACACTTTACAACACTTTGTTTTGAATGCTTTCTTATTGCTTACTTTGGTTTGCTCTTGAAGGTCTGGAATGCAGTAGCAATTCCCCTCCAAAATCTCACCAAAAATCGCTGTGGAAATCCTCCATAAGCTCCTCTTTTTATGCTTATCTCGGGCTGATTCTGCGCCTAGCAATCGACTGCTCATGACCATCAGTCGACTGCTCCTGTAGCCGTTGTCTCACAATGGCTTGATCCACGCTGAAAAAATTCCAATGGATCATTCATCAGTCGACTGCCAAACCCTAGCAGTCGACTGCTCCCTCAACAGTCGACTTCCCAATCGACTACGAGAGCTTCTGTGCCCACGTCCTCGACCAGCAGTCGACTGCCATCCATGACAGTCAATTGCTCAAGCCATCAATTGACTGCCCAATGCTGGCAGTCGACTATCATGGCATACGACGCAGTCGACTGGAACATACCACCAGTCGACTATTGTTGGGTAAAACCTCAAACACAAGTTGTTTGAGCATCCGACCGCCAGGTAAAACCTTAAACAATATGTTTGAGCATCCGACATTTGACCTCCGACACTTGGCCAAGTTCACCTCATCCATGAGGTTTAACCCAAGACACCCTTAGCCTAGACCTAAGCCTTCTAGCCACATCTACTAGCTTCGCGCCTATCGGATTCCTCCAAATCGTCTATGACTTGTTCATCTATGCGCGGATCCCTCCAAGTCATCCATGACTTGTTCATCTATACGCTAGCCTCCAGGTGCTACCTTCGGCTATTGTCATGCTCTCGGTGTCTACACCTCCAAGGTACATATGGACTTATGCTCCCAAGACTACCACTTGACCTTACATTGCCAAACCATCCCTTGGACTTCCCAAATGTCAAGTACCCATAACTTGGACTTTCACCGCCAAGGCTACACACTTGGACTTACGTGGCCAAGGCTATACACTTGGTCTTCCCTTGCCAACTCCATGTTGTACTTCCAATGCCAAGCCCCATGCTTGGACTTTCACCGCCAAGGCTACACACTTGGACTTACGTGATGAAGGCTACACACTTGGTCTTCCCATGATAATCACATGTCATATGTTTTGTCTAACATCAAAATACTGCTCGAGTCAAACTCGAGTTCGGTCAATCATGAACTGGGTCGATTGCACCAACAATCTTCCCCTTTTTGATATTTGACAAAACCCCAAACACTTTTGAGTTAGGTAACCTAACTCAAGTTTACCAATTATCCCCAATTGACAATTCTCACACCTTGTGAGAATTCCAACTAACCCCAATTAGTCATTTCTCTCCTTTTTGACATACATAAAAAAAGGTCCTCCCCAAGGGTGTCAATGTGTCATATCCCAATGAGATCTTACAATCTCTCCCTTGGTCCAAAAACACATCTATGATGCCTTCACTCTTCCTAGTGATAAGTCCCATATCACTTAGGAGAGGCAATCCCCTAATTCTCCCCTCATGGGGAGAAATACATCCATCATCCCAAGATGGATAACCTCCCCCTAAAGGCATGCTCCCCCTTGACCATTGCACCAACAATGTCCTTAGAGAGTCCATAAGCCTATAGGAACATTAATAATCGAAATTAAGGGCAAAGATTCAACATTGAATTTTCACCTCCCTTAAAATTCGATACAAACCCTAAACAATTCTCCTAATCCATTTCTAATGGATTTTCACCCTTCCAATGCTTTCCATAGCATATCCTAGGGTTAGGAGCAGTTAGGAAACCTAGATATAGTTGAACATGGGCCTAACAAACCTTGTTTACTCGAAATCAGCTATGGCAGTCGGCTCTGATAGTCCCCAATCGACTTCCCTTGATGCCAATTGACTACCATCCATGGTAGTCGACTGATTTCTGCACTGTGCAGAAATCATACTTCAGAATCCAAATTAAAAAATTCATAAGTAAAAATATGTATTTTAAAAAATCTTGAAAAGTAATACTTACATTACTTATAACAAATATTATGAGTGAAAAATATTTGCAAAATAAAATACCCATAAACTAGCGAGATTGACACAAAGTTCAAAACCATTGAAATTTTCAATGTTTAACCCTACTTTATATCACCTCATTCAATAGTGATTGCTATCAAAAGATAGATTTCAGCAATGTTTTTCAAAATGGTTTTGAAATGTTTTTAAAAATCTTAATTCCTTTTCTTAACATCTCACTTGTATCTAAGTGTATGAAATACATACAAGTTAAGTGTTCTTGTGAGATATGAGTTTTGTTCATTTAGGGTCTCATATATTTTTCTAAGCAACACTATTTGATTCCCTTATACATGAGACTCGAAATCATGCCATAGTCCTTAAATCAATTTTAATTAATCCATGAATGATGATCATGACATAAATGATAACATAAATAAGACATGTGCCAATAATCATGATGTCATGGCATGCGATTCTAACTTAAGCATAACATGACATTCCTGTTAGTGATATATGAGAGGTGTCCTAAGGTAATCGCCTTATGTTTAAACCATTTATATGATAAATGAAGATTCACTATTTGAGTATATATGTTTTCATGTATTTGATTAGATCTTAAACTCATTTACTGAATGCCCATAATACGATTCATAGTATGAGAGAATTTGTGATTGGATCACAACTAGTGAGTATCTCTACATGTGTAATTGTGATGTATTAGAATTATCCCTAGTCGATGAATTGATGGATTTGGACACCATCAATTCTGTCGAGACTAGAATGAGGTATACTCTTTGGTGTATCTAAGTAGCTGATTCTCACTGGCTGGAGACATTGTGATGTCCAGAGTTAATCATGGATGCTAGTTATGATAACTAGTTCATTGGAGTGACTAGCTGTAAGACTTCATATGGTTCTCTGCATATATGGATATGCCAATGAAGTTCTTACTGCAGTTTAAGTGCGATGTTCCTTTGACTTGCGGTATTCAAGTCATCTTGGTCATGGAGACTTATGCTTTGATATCTTAAGCAAGCATCTCCAAGGATATGTGGACCCGGGATGATTGGGTAAAAGTTGAAATGCCCGAAGTTGTTTGAATAGCCTATAAAGGATTCACCACTCCTTGCGAGGAGATGTATACGCATGACCTCTCGTTGGATTGTTACTAAAGTCTTTGGCCAAAGCATTACATGTTTAGAACTCTTGAATACATGTGCAGTAACTAGAATCCGTAGGACGAGGAAATGATACTTGGGCTAGGTCGGATGTAGTTAGCCTAGTAGGGACTGACACTATAGATCATGTCCTGAACCAAGTGGGTATAAGATGTGTGAAGGGAATGGGGCATGATTCATTGTAGCTGTTGAAGGGTTTCAAAAATGGTTCTAGAATCAACCATTGTTTTTCCGATTAATTGGGGATCATGATATACTACTAGGTGCCACTCATGATCGTTCTATAATTAATGGTTAAATATAGATGGCCAACATAAATTGGGAACCTATTTGGTCACACGCACAACGAGCGTAATCCGAAGGATTTAAAACGAGCTTGAGAATGAGATTCTCAGATCGAGAGAAACTAGGTTTGGTTGGACCAAACAAGGAGCGAGCATGAAATTGTTTCAATCACAATGGAAGCATGGATGGGCCGAATCTTATGAAGACATGATGGATGAACCAAATTGGTTTGGTTCTAGTCAAATGGTGGAAAATAATCCAAAGTGGTTTGGTTTGTTTTAAACGAATGAACCAAAGTTGGTTCGGTTCGTTTTAACTTAAAATAGACCAATGCGTTTTGGTTTATTTTAACTTAAGTTATTGGAGCGGGTTAACGGATTTTGGTTATGAATCAATAACCGTTAGGAGAATGTGTTCTCTATAAAAACATGGCTTAAGGGTTTTTCGTGGATAACTTGTGTGTTGGAAACCCTAGCCACCCAAGCCCTTCTCGCTCTCCTTGCCGCCCAACAAGGTTGCCACCCAACCTTGCTGCCGCCCTCCTTGGCTGGATGTCGCCACCTGCTGCCACCAGGCTCCAGCTATTGCTGGCCATCCTCCGGCGACCCTCCTTGGCTCCGGTGACCAAGGACTAGTTGACCCTCTCCCTTTGCCCAGCGCCAAGTCCTCCACCAAGCTGTCCATTTTTTAGACAACTTGTTTCCTTCTTGTCGGATCATCATTTGGACAACATTTGGAGCTCTGACAGCGACTTCCTTATTGAGGATTGGATCCCCAGTAATCCTCATAGGTGGAGGACCAAGGATTCGTCAATCGGTTGACGAATACCTCTCCGGAGAAATGAGTTTTGGGGACTTGTATTTGCATTCGAATTTTGATTCGGATTGTGATCTTCTCTCGATCATATCGTCTTCGACATGAGGCTAGTGACTCCTACGAAGACGAGGCTCGTAGCTTGGCGAAGCTACCCCGACGGTACTCGGCGTGGATATGGATAGAGGCAATTCTAGCAAGAGTTGCTCCGGTTGATGCCATTATCGCTGCACGTGATACGTCAGGTATAACTAGCGTAATTTTCTTTTATTGCAAAATTTAAAACTGCGATTATATCTACACATATTTTACTTTGCATGCGTGTGATGTGTGTGTTGTAATAAATTATATTTATTGCCTTTTAATTCTTCCGTTGTGCACATGTTTACGAAACATGTTTAAACACACACTCGCTGCAGTGCCATAACCCAACAGTGGTATCAGAGCCCAGGTTGTGTTTCGACATAATCGTAAAATTATTTTGTGATAGTCATAATTGTATTTATGAAAATTTTCTACTTTTGGAAAGTTTAGAAGTATTTATGGAAATTTTCTAATTTTCGAAAGTTTAGAGGTGTTTATGGAAATCTTCTACTTTTGGAAAGTTTTGAATTATTTATGGAAATTAACAATTTCCATAAATAAAAAATGTGATTAGATTTGGAAATTTATTTCCTAATTTAATCATGATTTGATTTGGGAATCAAATATAAAATATTTTTTATTTTCATAAATAGTTTTGACAATTTAGGAAATTTGTTTCCTAAATTAAATTTGACTTTCATTAATTAAGACTTTCTATAAATAAAATATGTGATTAGATTTGGAAATTTGTTTCCTAATTTAATCATGATTTGATTTGGGGAATCAAATCTCAAATATATTTTATTTTTATAAATAGTTATGTCATATAAGGAAATTTTATACATGCCATAATTGTATGTCATGTAATTGCGTTAGATGCATATCATTATGCCATGCGTGTCGAGACATGTAGATATATGTCATATATGTCATGCCATGTAGATAATAGTTATTTGTATGCAAAGAGGATGAGATATTAAAACCCTTACACAATATTAAAGCCTACACCTTCCATTAATATGGTTGGAACCAGAGTTCTGTTTCTTGTTTGGGTTGTTGGACTCTCTCTAAGCCCGACTCAAACCTAAACATGTTCAAACCATGGAATAGTTTAATACTAATATGGTAAGAGTGAAAGGTCAATCGTTAGCTTTGGTTGTTGGACTCTCTCCAAGCTGAGCTAATTGGTTGAATGCGCTCTGACCATATTAAAAATATTTCTTGATTAATGGGTTGGCTTTATCCTGGAGCATCGGCTTGTTGGACTCTCTCCAAGGTCGATGTGAAGGGAGGTGAAGTTGGGTGCTATGCATATGATGCATACTTGTTAATGAGTTAACAACCCGATGTATGTGTGAACATTCAATTAGTTGATACCACATTGTGATAGTTGCATATATGTGATATGCAATCGGTATACTTGATACCTACCATTGTAGCTATGAATGACTTGTTGGACTCTCTCCAAGGTTGTTCATATCTATGTTGGATATCAACCCATTCGGAGATGGACCTACGATCTCCTGAAGTGATTTTGGGGTTTTAAAATTTAAAAAATGAATGAGATTTATAAATGTATGTTGATGTATTTTTCCATCTTTCTCGTATATTCTCGATTTTATATTTCTAGGTTAATCGATTGATCATGACGTCTTTGAATTTGCACACTATTTTAGATTCAAATAAATTGATTGGGCCTAACTTCTTGGATTGGTTTAGAAACTTGAGAATTATTCTCAAGGCAGAAAAGCTCGCGTATGTCCTTGAAGAGCCTCTTCCCAACCGTCCTAAAGACGATGCAACTCTAGACCAATTGTTGGCCTATCAGAAACATGTGGCTGATTCTGAACTGACGAGTTGCATCATGCTAGCCACGATGGTACCCGAGCTGCAAAAGCAGCATAAGCATATGGATGCTAATACCAAAGTCTTCCATCTTCGTAAGTTGTTTGATGAGCAAGCAAGGTCCGAAAGGTTCGAAGTCTCCAAGCTCCTCTTCACCTCTAAGATGAAAGAAGGTTCATTTATAGTACAGTTTGTGCTAAAGATGAATGGGTACATCGAGCGGCTGGCTACCCTCGGGTTTGTGATGGATCATGAATTAAGTATTGACTTAATTCTGCATTGTTTGCCCAAGAGTTTCTTACAATTTATGATGAACTACCGGATGAACAAACTTGAATCCACTATTCCTGAGCTCCTCAATATGCTGAAGATTGTGGAGCCTTCTGTGAAGCATGAGGAGAAGGCGGTTCTGTTAGTTGATTCCTTAAAGAAAGGTTCTAAGAGGAACTCAAAGGAAAAGAAGAAAGGGAAGAACAAAAAGGCTAAGAAGGTAGAACCAACACAAAAGGGCACTTGCCATCATTGTGGCAAGGAGGGCCACTGGCGAAGAAACTGCAAGATTTATCTTGAGTTCGTGAAGAAGAAGAAGGCATCCGGTGCCCCATCCTCTTCAGGTATCTTCGTTATTGATTGTCATTCTATTTCCTTAGACACTTGGGTATTGGATACTGGGTGTGGCTCACATATATGTAATGACATACAGGGGCTAAGGAATAGAAGAAGACTCGTCAGAGGGGAGTCAAATTTGTGAGTTGGCAATAGAGCAAAGGTTGCTGCGGTCGCCATCGAAACTTATTTACTGAAGCTCCCTAGTGGACTAGTCTTAGAACTGGACAATTGCTATTATGTTCCTTCTCTAATAAAGAACATTATTTCTATTTCTTTCTTAAATAGAAATGGTTGTTGGAACGTATGTGGCCGGCTAGAGGGGGGTGAATAGCCCTAAGTCATCGTAGAATGGAATTCAATTGTTCGTTCGTCTACACGTTAGGGTTAGCACAGCGGAAATAAAACTAAATAACAATAAAGGCAAAACAAGATAAAAACAAAGCTAACAAGGAGATATAATGTGGTTCACGACCCTATGCTGTTAATCCACAGTCCGATTCGTCTTCGGTGAATCACTCCGAAACCAATCCAATATGGTCTCTCCCTTTAGCCAAAGCAAGGTGGAGGTAAACCTTCTTACAACACAAAAACACTCTTTCTTACAATGGATTTGAAAAAAGAATAAGAGAAAGAGTTTAAAGCTTGTGGGCCACTTGGATGATCAATTGGAGCATAAGCATTAGCCATCCAAAAGCCCACACCCTCTCTTTTTATAGAGAGGGCTGATTTCTTCCCGTTGGTCGCCCATCAGTCGATCACGCTTTAGCGATGACTACTCATTACAATGACTTCGAACAAGTCGATCTCGTGTAGTCCAACGGAGACTTGGCGATCGACGATATATCCATCGATCGGATGCCTCCGTGAGCCGATCGATCACCGACTATGGGAGGTTCTACTGCGCCTTCATCACCGATCATTGCCATCCTTGGTAGTCGATCGATGGTCGATCGGCCATTCCTTAGCGATCATTGCTGGGCGAAACCCACCGATCGAAACACTGAACCCAAGTCGACTTGGAGTAGTCGATTGCCCATTCACAGCAGTCGACTGATTCCGGGTAAACCTCAAACTTTACATCCGTTTGAGCATCCGACGGTCGGGTAAAACCCTAACCAAGTTGGTTGAGCATCCTACTTAACTAAACATGTCGAGTATAACCTCAACCAACTCGGTCAAGCCTCCGACACTTAGCCATTTCAGCCAAGTTCACCTAATGAGCTACTTACATTTCACTCATTCTCTCATCTCACTTGAAGTCCCTCGCCGAAGCTCTCTTCGTTCGCGACCACGTCCCTCGGCAGCACCAAGCACACGACTTCGCAATGCTCCTTCGCGTCTCTTGCCCTCGAAGTCTACTTCCTTGGCTTCACTTTAAGTCATCTCGTCCGGCGGTCCCTCGGATGCATCAAGCGCACGACTTCGCAATGCTCCTTCGCCGACTCAAGCACGAGGTTGTGAGTTGGTGATCTTACCAATGCTATTCATCATATGTGCGAATTACTAAGTCCTGCATGACTTCAACACACATATTAAATCCACAATAACTTGGGTCGATTGCCCTAACAATCTCCCCCTTTTTGATGTGTGACAACTACGTTTAAGTTAGGTAAACAAAATAACATAAGCAAGGAAAGCATGTAAACAATTCATGAGCATCAAACTCCCCCTAAATACATGCAACTCCCCCTTAAACCATGCTAATCTCCTTTCTAGCATGATTAAACTTAAACATCCCTATTTCTCCCCCTTTGACACCATCAAAAACATTAACATAATATCATAATCCAAGGCATCCAAGTCTAATGGAAGAAAATACCAGAATCAGACTTAAAACTTGTCAAAATAGGTTACAGTGCTCGTAGATGATCCAGAATGATCGCATCAAGCATGGCATGATCGCACAAGTAAAATCAATTTTTTTGATTTTTGGACGAAATTCAGAAATGCACTAGAAATTTCAGAAAATTCAAAAAATTGTGAAATTTTGAAAACATATTTATTTTAAAGTCTTTTATTAGTGAAAACTGAGTTTTCATGAAAATTACTTATATTTTTAATAATTTTCTAAAAATCCAAAAGTTTCAAAAATAACTAGTATTTGATCAAGTTTGTATCAATTTTAACACCTAGTTTTGCTTTAGATTGTTTCAAAACATGAAAACACAGATTTTAAAGTAAGGAATGGTTTTGAAAACATATGAAATATCCAACCATGATATTTGGGCAATATGTCTATGAATTAAACATAAGTATTCCCTATGATTGGTCTATTATTACTATTTTGATACTTTAAATGACCATCTAAATGCCATAGGCATTAGTGGACCATTAGTATCATCCTAACATCTCACCCATGCTAAGTTTTAAATCAAGGTTATCCTTATGGTGAGTGTGAGATGTTCCTAAAGGTATTTATATACTTAACCTTCAAATTTATGCAGTTCTACACAAGGTTAAGTATCACTCTAACATACCACATGATCATAAAGATATATATGCATTGATTTCACATTATGATCATGAAACAAGTGTATCAATCAATTTGTAATCATGCATTAGGTATAAAATCATGATAATGAGTCAAGTATCACCCAAACCATGATTTAAGCTATTTATGGGTGCATTATCATCACCTAACACTATTTTAAAAATTTATGACCCACACCATCCTAAGTCAACCATTAAATATGATATAAGTAAAATCCTCATGGTTGACTATCCTAGGGTTTTCCTAACCCTTAAGGATGGATTTAGGAACCCAATACAAGTTCTTTCCTATAGGGTTTACTAAAAATTCCTTAGGGATCTATTTCCTAGCTATTGTTTTGTTTTTGTCTTGACCCCTAGCAATTAAACAATGATAGACCTTTTCATTTTTGTTTCCCTTATATCCTAGGACTTTCCTATTAAAGCTTGCTCTTTGGCTCCCTATGATCATGTTCAATGTATTGGAGCCTATTGTGAATTTCTCTAGGGCCTTAGTTAAATGGTCTACCTTTTCCCTTAAGACTCTATTCTCCTCAATGCATGTATCATTCACATCAAAAGACATGTACTTATCATGTGAGCATGCATCATCATTAATATTTAAGCATGCTTTTTCTAGTTTTTCTTCTAGGACCTTAATTTGATTAAGAAAACTCTTATTTTTCTTTTTAGCACTAAACAAATCCCTAGTTAAGCTAGAAATCATGGCAACTACTTCTTGAGTGGGAAGGTGTTTTACCATAGTCACCATGTCTTCTTCTTCGGATGATGAGGATGATGATGAGCCTCCCCCTTCACTTTAGCTCTCCTCACTTGAGCTTGTTTCTTCTTTTTCGGAGGAAGTGGTGTCCACATCTTCTATTGCCATTAGAGCTAGATTTGTGACAAAGGCATTTTCTTCCTCCGATGATGATGATGAAGGATCATCCCATGTCCTTGCTTTGACCTTCTTCTCCTTTTCTTTTTCCTTGGACTTCTTCTCTTTTTCCTTTTTCTTGCTCCCCTTCTTCTTTTCTTCTTTTCCTCTTCTTTGTTCCTTGCTCTTGTTCAAGAGGGGACAATCGTCCCTCATGTGTCCCTCTTGTTGGCAATTATAGCAAATGAACTTCCTCTTCTGCCTTCTCCTATCATAAGATTTGTTAAATTTTAAATTTCTTAAAGCACGCCTTACCTTCCTTACCATATAAGCATCTTCATTTCTATTCATGGAGGATGAAGAGGATGCTTCATCGGAGGAGGAAGGTGGTGTCTCCTTCTTCTTCTTCCCCTTTTCGGCTATCAAGGCTACTCCACTTGATGATTGAATTCTTGGCTCTTCTACTACTCCTTCAAGCCTTGTTTTGTGGAGCTCCATGGTTGAGAAGAACTCCTCGAAGGTGCTAACTTCTAGGTTCTTTGAGATGTAGAAGGAGTCTACCATTGAGTTCCATTTCGATGACCGGAGAAAGGCGTCGATTGCTTTCATAATCATATCCCAGTTCGAAAGTTTTCTCCTACACTCGTTAGTCCATTTAAATTTTTTTTAAAACTAGAGTGTAATGAGGTTACCTTTTCTCCCTTTTCAAGTTTGATATTAGTTAGTTGGGAGCAGAGGAGGTCTCTTCTTGCAAGCTTGGCCTCCGAGGTGCCTTCATGAAGCTCTATCAATCTCTCCCACATCTCTTTGGTGCTCGCACACTCCCCTATTTGATTAATTTATTGTTGAGGAAGTACATTGTAGAGATGATGTTTGACTTTTGAGTTTGCCAAGTACTCCTCCCGTTGCTTTTTGGTCCATCTTGTCTTCTCTATTGGCTCCCCATCTTCATCCCTAGGTATCTCGAAACCATTTTCCATTACCAATAAAATTTCGAAGTCGGTTTCAAAAAATACCTCCATTCGCTTTTTCCACCAAGCGAATTCCCCCTCGAACTTTGGCGGATGAATATTTGAGTCGGCCATCCTTAATGTAGTGCTTGTTGCGGCAGTGAGTCCATTGACAAGCGACCTTGCTCTGATACCACTTGTTGGAATGTATGTGGCCAGCTAGAGGGGGGTGAATAGCCCTAAGTCATCGTAGAATGGAATTCAATCGTTCGTTCGTCTACACGTTAGGGTTAGCACAGCGGAAATAAAACTAAACAACAATAAAGACAAAACAAGATAAAAACAATGCTAACAAGGAGATATAACGTGGTTCACGACCCTATGCCGCTAATCCACGGTCCGATTCATCTCCGATGAATCACTCCGAAACCAATCCAATATGGTCTCTCCCTTTAGCCAAAGCAAGGTAGAGGTAAACCTTCTTACAACACAAAAATACTCTTTCTTACAATGGATTTGAAATAAGAACAAGAGAAAGAGTTTAAAGCTTATGGGGCACTTGGATGATCAATTGGAGCATAAACATTAGCCATCCAAAAGCCCACACCCTCTCTTTTTATAGAGAGGGTTGATTTCTTCCCGTTGGTCACCCATCAGTCGACTACTGCCTTTAGCAGTCGACTGCTGCCGTTACAACGACTTCTAAACATGTCAGATCCCGACCGTTGTAGTCTAACAGGAGACTTGGCAGTCGACTGATGTATCCATCAGTCGACTGATGCCTTCGTAGTTTATTGATTAGTTGGCTACGGAGGTTGCGATCGCTTTCATCACCAATCGCCATCCTTGGCGAATGATCGATAGTCTGGCATGATCGCTGGGCTGTAAACTCACCAGTCGAACACTAGTGGAACTCAAGTCGACTTGGAGCAGTCGACTGCCCATTCATAGCAGTCGACTGATTCCTGGTAAATCTCAAACTTTACATCTGTTTGAGCGTCCGACGGTCGGGTAAAACCCCAACTAAGTTGGTTGAGCATCCGACTTAACTAAACATGTTGGGTATAACCTCAACCAACTCGGTCAAGCCTCCGATACTTAGCCATTTCAACCAAGTTCACCTAATGAGCTACTTACATTTCACTCATTCTCTCATCTCACTTGAAGTCCCTCGTCGAAGCTCTCTTCATTCGAGGCCACGTCCCTCAGCAACACCAAACGCATGGCTTTGCAATGCTCCTTCGCGTCTCTTGCCCTTGAAGTCTGCTTCCTTGGCTTCACTTCAAGTCATCTCGTCCGACTGTCCCTCAGATGCATCAAGCGCACGACTTCTCAATGCTCCTTCGCCGACTCAAGCATGAGGTTGTAAGTTGGTGATCTTACCAATGCTATTCATCATATGTGCAAATTACTAAGTCTAGTATGACTTCAACACACATATTAAATCCACAATAATATCCTAACTTAAACCTTTGCCACACAAATCAAAACCATAATCCAAACCATAACTTGGGTCGATTGCCCTAACAATGGTTACCATTTGATGTTTAGTAACAATTGTTGTTATATAACTTTGAATGGCATACTTTATGGGATTGGAACTTTGAGAAATGATATTTATATGTTGGCCGTATCCAGTGACATTTTTAATATCGAAGCGAGCAACAAGCGTGCTCGAAAGGATAATCAATTAGACTCCTACATGTGGCATTGTTGTCTTGGCCATGCAAGCAAGAAACACATGTCCGAATTACACCGATGTGGAATTCTGGAATCGTTTGAATTGGATCCATACGATACATGCGAATCATGCTTAAAAGGCAAGATGACCAAGTTACCTTTTATTGAAAAAGGTGAACGGTTGGAAGAGTTGCTAGGTCTAATACATACTGATGTATGTGGACCTATGTCAACTCAAGCTTTAGGAGACTATAGCTACTTCATTACCTTCACCGATGATCACTCACAATTTGGGTATGTGTTCTTGATGAAACACAAGTCTGAAGCCTTTGAAAGGTTCAAAGAATTCAGAAATGAAGTAGAAAAACAACATGACAAGAGTATTAAAATACTTCGATCGGATCGAGGTGGTGAATACTTGAGACAAGAGTTTCTAGATTATCTAAGGGACAATGGTATATTGTCTCAATGGACTCCGCCATATACACCGCAACATAATGGTGTATCTGAGAGATGTAATCGAACCTTGTTGGACATGGTCAAGTCGATGATGAATCATGCAAATCTTCCCAAGTCCTTTTGGGGCTATGCACTTCAGACAACTGTTTACTTGCTAAATAGAATGCCAACCAAGGTAGTCTCAACTACTCTATATGAGATATGGAATAGTAAGAAACCTCATTTATCTTACTTGAAGATATGGGGTTGTCCTGCTTATGTGAAGCGGACTGTATAAGACAAATTGGATGCTAAGTCTGATAAATGTCTATTTATTGGATACCCTAAAGAAACAAGGGGTTATCAATTCTATCATCCTGTGGAACAAAAGGTGTTTGTTTCAAGGCATGTTGTGTTTCTAGAGAAAGAGTTTCTCTTGCAAGAAAACAGTGGCAGTGTCGTTGAGCTTGAGGAGGCTCGAGAGACTCCAATAGACATTGATGAGATACCTGGTGAAGCACCACAATCGATAACTCATAGTGATGAGCCATCGACTGGACCTATTGTGACACCACATCTTCGTAGATCTGGTAGAACACGTAAAATTCCTGAGAGATATGGATTTCTCGTAAGTGAATCGAACGACATGTTACTCATTGATGATGAGGAGCCTACCAGTTATGAAGAAGTTCTGAAAAGTTGAGAAAGGGATAAATGACTTGACGCCATGAAGTCGGAAATGGATTCCATGTATAAAAATCAAGTTTGGAACTTGGTTGACCCACCTGAAGGCATAAAGCCTATAGGGTGCAAGTGGGTTTTCAAGAAGAAAAATCAACATGGATGGTAATGTGATTACCTATAAGGCTAGACTGGTGGCGAAAGGGTATCGTCAAAAGCAAGGTGTTGATTATGATGAGACCTATTCACTTGTTGCTATGCTTAAATCCATTCGGATGCTCCTGGCTATAGCGGCTCATTATGATTATGAGATATGACAGATGGATGTGAAAATAGCTTTCCTTAATGGAAACCTACTCGAGGACGTGTATATGATACAACCTGAGGTTTTCACATCGATTGATAAAACCAAGGTATGCAAACTGTGACTGTCCATATATGGACTGAAGCAAGCATCCAGGATCTGGAATATCCATTTTGATGAGACAATCAAAAAGTTTGATTTCTCATAAAATCCAGACGAACCTTGTGTATACAAGAAGTTTAGTGGGAGTGCAGTCGTGTTCCTAGTATTGTATGTCGATGACATTACTTTTAGGAAACGATGTTTCTGTCTTATAGTCAGTTAAAATTTGGTTGTCCAAGACATTCTCCATGAAAGACCTAGGAGAAGAAACCTACATCCTCGAGATTAAGATCTATAGGGATAGATCGAAATAGTTGCTTGGTCTTTCACAGTCTACATTTATAGACCGAGTGCTAAAGAGATTTAGCATATCAGAATCCAAGAAAGGTTTCTTACCCATCAGGCATGGGATACACCTTTCGAAGTCTATGTGTCCGTGCACAGAAGACGAGAGGATTTGTATGAGTAAGATTCCCTATGCATCCGGAATAGGATCTATCATGTATGCTATGTTATGTACGAGGCCCGATGTATCGTATGCTCTGAGTGTCACGAGCAGATACCAGTCTGATCTAGGAATGGATCATTGGGCAACTGTTAAGACGATCCTTAAGTACTTAAGAAGAACTAAGGATGTGTTCCTAATATATGGAGAAGGGGACATGGTGATACACGGGTATACGAATGCCAGCTTCCAGACAGACAAGGATGATTCCAGGTCTCAGTCTGGATATGTGTTAACCTTGAATGGGGGCGCAGTGAGTTGGAAAAGTTCCAAACAAGACACTTTAGCAGATTCTACCACAGAGACAGAATACATTGCAACTTCGAAAGCAGCAAAGGAAGCGGTTTGGATCAAGAAGTTCATTTATGAACTTGTTGTGGTTCCAGCCATTGTTGAAGCAATACCGATTTACTGCGACAACAATGGAGCAATTGCATAGGCAAAAGAGCCAAGGTCTCATCAACGATCCAAACATGTGCTTCGCCACTATCATCTGATCAGAGAGCTCATTAGTTGGAAGGAAATACAAATCGAAAAGATTCCCATTGAAAGGAACTTAGCGGATCCTTTTACTAAGACTTTACACCAAAGTAAGTTTGAGGGCCATGTTAGAGCCTATGGTATTGGATACCGTGGCAATTGACATTAGGCCAAGTGGGAGTTTGTTAGTGATATATGAGAGGTGCCCTAAGACAACCGCCTTATGTTTAAATCATTTAAATGATAAATGAAGATTCACTATTTGAGTATACATATTTTCATGTATTTGATTAGATCTTAAACTAATTTACTGAATGTCCACAATACGATTCACAGCATGAGAGAATTTTTGATTGGATCACAACTAGTGAGTATCTCTACATGTGTAATTGTGATGTATTGGAATTATCCCTAGTCAATGAATTGATGGATTTGGACACCATCAATTCTGTCGACACTAGCACGAGGTATACTCTTTAGTGTATCCAAGCAGCTGATTCTCACTGGCTGGAGATATTGTGATGTCCAGAGTTAATCATGGATGCTAGTTATAGTAACTAGTTCATTGGAGTGACCAGCTGTAAGACTTCATATGGTTCTCTTCATATATGGATATGTCAATGAAGTTCTTACTACAGCTTAAGTGTGATGTTCCTTTGACTTGCGGTATTCAAGTCATCTTGGTCATGGAGACTTATGCTTTGACATCTTAAGCAAGCATCTCTAAGGAGATGTGGACCCGGAATGATTGGGTATAAGTAGAAATGCCCGAAGGTGTTTGAATAGCCTATAAAGGATTCACCACTCCTTGCGAGGAGATGTATACCCATGACCTCTCGTCGGATTGTTACTAAAGTCTTTGGCTAAAACATTACATGTTTAGAGTAAGGTACTCTTGGATACATGTGCAGTAACTAGAATCCGTAGGATGAGGAAATGATACTTAGGCTAGGTGTGACGTAGTCAGCCTAGTGGGGACTGCCACTATAGACTATGTCCTGAACCAAGTGGGTATAAGATGCGTGAAGGGAATGGGGCACGATTCATTGTAGCTGCTGAAGGGTTTCAGAAATGGTTCTGGAATCAATTGTTGATTTTTTGATTAATTGGGGATCATGATGTACTACTAGGTGTCACTCATAATCGTTCTATAATTAATGGTTAATTATAGACGGGTAACATAAATCTGGAACCTATTTGGTCACACGCACAACTAGCGTAATTCGAAGGATTTAAAACAAGCTTGAGAATGAGATTCTCAGATCGAGAGAAACTAGGTTTGGTTGGACCAAACAAGGAGTGAGCATGAAATCGTTTCAGTCGCAACGGAAGCATGGATGAGCCAAATCTTATGAAGACATGATGGATGAACCAAATTGGTTTGGTTCTAGTCCAATGGTGGAAAATAAACCAAAGTGGTTTGGTTTGTTTTAAACGAATGAACCAAAGTTGGTTCGGTTCGTTTTAACTTAAAATAGACCAATGTGGTTTGGTTTATTTTAACTTAAGTTATTGGAGCGGGTTAACGGGTTTTGGTTATTAACCAATAATCGTTAGGAGAATGTGTTCTCTATAAAAACATGGCTTAAGGGTTTTTCGTGGATAACTTGTGTGTTGGAAACCCTAGCCACCCAAGCCCTTCTCCTCTCCTTGCCGCCCAACCTTGCTACTGTCCTCCTTGGATGGACGCTGCCACCTGCTGTCGTCGCCTCTAGCTGCTGTCGTTCATCCTCTGGCGACCCTCCTTGGCTCCGGTGACCAAAGACCAGTCGACCCTCTCCCTTTGGCCGGCGCCAAGTCCTCCACCAAGTTGTCAAGTTTTTGAACAGCTTGTTTCCTTCTTGTCGGAGCATCATTTGGACGGCATTTAGAGCTCCGACAGCGACTTCCTTATCGGGGATTAGATCTCCAGTAATCCTTATAGGTGGAGGACCAAGGATTAGTCAATCGATTGACGAATACCTCTTCGGAGAAGCGAGTTTTGGGGACTTGTATTTGCATCCGAATTTTGATTCGGATTGTGATCTTCTCTCGATCACATCGTCTTCGACGTGAGGCTAGTGACTCCTACAAAGACGAGGCTCGTAGCTTAGCAAAGCTATCCCGATGGTACTCGGCATGGATATGGATAGAGACAATTCTAGCGAGAGTTGCTTCGGTTGATGCCATTCCCGTTGCACGTGATACGTCAAGTATAACTAGCGTAATTTCCTTTTATTGCAAAATTTGAAACTGCGATTATGTCTACACATGTTGTACTCTGTATGCGTGTGATGTGTGTGTTGTAATAAATTAGATTTATTGCCTTTTAATTCTTCTGCTGTGCACATGTTTGTGAAACATGTTCGAACACACACTCGCTGAGGTGCCATAAGCCAACAATTCCTAAGCATAAATCATGATATTTTTATGATTAAAAATAAATATGATGTCATGACATGGTAAATGGAAATCAAAGCATGACAAATAAAAAGGTAAACGTATAGGAATACCTAGATTTTAATATTAGTTGTCATTTGATAGAATTAAGTTAATTTTGCCATATTTACCAACTCTACAAAGTGTGCCAAAACTCAAAATGACACACCAAGACCTCTAACCCTAATTGTACCAATTTGATTAATATTCAAACTTCTCAAAATACATTGGCACATCCTAAAGTGTCAACTCTACCATGATTAGGTTAACTACCCATCAACTTAGGGTTGACACGCCCTAACCCATCTAGCGTGAATCGATCACGTTCCTAGGAACCCAAAACCTATTGGAGATTCTTGGGTTAATAAGGCATTCACTAGGGATAACTTCCCTAGATACCTTCCTAATGACCTTTTTTTGTCTTTGAATCATTAGCCATTTGGGTCTTTCCTAGGTTAACTCTAGGGGTAACCTCCCTAGTAACCTTCTTAGTGGTCTTCAAAGGTTTTATAGAACCTTTGGCCACTAGACACACACCATGGTTAACCTTAGGGATGACTTCCCTATTAACCTTGGTTTTCCAAGACCTAGATATTGTTCCATAATCAAATGGAACATTGTGGTAGGTCTTCTTGGGATTAGGTTTGTGACCTAAACCTTTCTTGCCCCTTGATGGTTCTTGCCCCCTAGAACCTAGATTTTGACCATTTGACCCCTTAAATGAGTTTGTCATTTTTGCTAGGGTCTTTTCCAATTTTTCAAGCCTTGACCTCAAGGCCTGGTTTTCTAGTTCTAATTTTCCTAATTTTGATTTTTCATCGATCTTTTGGGAATGAATCTTCTTCTTAGGCATGTGCTTACCCTTCTTAGGGTTAATTCTTAAATTTTCTTCTATCCTTATAATACTCTCCCTAGGTAAAATAGTTCTAGTGTTATTGGTTCTAGATTTGTCCTTAGGTAGATCAACATGCTTAGCACTTAAATAATAAAATCTATTATTTCTACTAGCATACTTTTCATTAACAATTGCAAGAGTACTAAAAATATGCTTTTTAACCCTAGAACTAGAAGGTGCATTAAAGTATACCTTAGAGTTTGCTTTAGAAGCTCCCCCTACTTGTGTATCTCCTTTTTACCCCTTCTTCTTCCCCCTAGGGCATTGGCTTCGGTAGTATCCCCGTTGATTGCACTTGAAGCACACAATGTGCTCTTTACTTTTCCTAGCAAGGACTCTGGCATCCTTAGATTTTTGTAGAACTTTTGGCACCGACGCTTTCTCCTTAGCCAATCTTGGGCATTTGCTCTTGTAATGCCCTTTCTCCCTACACTCAAAGCATATAATATGATCTTTATTTTTGACAAAAATGCATGAGTTACCTAGGGAATTTTCTTCTTGTTCTTCACTTCTCCCGGATATAGATGCTTCTTCTTCTTTTTGCTCCGGGATGGAAGATCTCTCCTCCCCCTCAATGCTAGAGGTGGAGGTTTCCTCCAATTCATCCACATTCTCGGATGTTGATGACAATTCTTCCTCGACTCCCTTTTCTACTTGTGCCGGTTCAGGATTTTCGTGGAATTTTACCAACTTATTCCACAAGTCCTTGGCATCTCGATATTCACCTAGCTTGCACAAAATATCATAAGGTATCAATTTTATTAACGAATTTGTTATCTTAACGTTTGTTTTAAATTGTTGTCGTTGCTCCTCGGTCCATCTTGATTTTACTAACGATTTGTTGTCTTCACCCCTAGGCACTTCAAAACCATTTTCAATTATTAGCATAGTATTAAAATCGGTTTTGAAGTATACCTCCATCCTTCTTCTCCACCATGAGAATTCTTCCTCAAACTTAGATGGATGGATGTTGATGTCGACCATTTGTTTGTTGTCATGGTAGTGAGTTTGATGACAACCTCCTCGCTCTGATACCACTTGTTGGAGGATCGTGGCTTGACTAGATGGGGGGATGAATAGCCTGATTCGATGCTTGACGGAAATCGATCATTTATGCGTGCTTGTCTACAATGATCGTTAATATGCGCAGCGGAATAATGATAAAAATGAAATAAAGATACAACACACAAGCACAAGAACAACCCATATACGTGGTTCGGAACCTTAGGGTTCCTACTCCACAGGGCGAGCTCAACAAACTCTAGTGATGAATATACAACTACTCAAACTCCTTCTCGACAACAAGTCGGAGGTGGAGAAACCTCTTACAAGCAATTACAACAGTAATAAACAAGATAAAAGTAAGAATAAAGACACTAAGAAATACAAGTAAAGAAACACTTTACTTTGAATTCTTTCTTGTTGCTTGCTTTGATTTTCTCTTGAAGGTCTGGAATGCAGCATCAATTCCCCTCCAAAATCTCACCAAAAATTATCGTGGAAATCCTCCATAAGCTCCTCCTTTTATGCTTGTCTCAGGTTGATTCCACGCCTAGCAGTCGACTGCTCATGACCATCAGTCGACTGCTCCTGTAGCCATTGTCTCACAATGACTTAATCCACGATGGAAAAATTCCAACGGATCACTCATCAGTCAACTGCCAAACCCTAGCAATCGATTGCTCTCTCGATAGTCGACTTCCCAGTCAGCTACGGGAGCTTCTGTGCCCACGTCCTCAACCAGCAGTCGACTGCCATCCATGTCAGTCGATTGCTTAAGCCATCAGTTGACTTCCCAATGCTGGCAGTCGACTACCATGACATACGATGCAGTCGAACAATAGTCGACTGGGATATACCACCAGTTGATTGTTGTCGGGTAAAACCTCAAACACAAGTTGTTTGAGCATCCAACCATCGGGTAAAACCTCAAACAATATGTTTGAGCATTCGACACTTGACCTCAGTCACTTGGCTAAGTTCACCTCATCCATGAGGTTTAACCCAAGACACTTTTATCCTAGACCTAAGCCTTCTAGTCACCTCTACTAGCTTCGCGCCTATCGGATCCCTCCAAGTCGTCCATGACTTGTTCATCCATGCGCGGATCCCTCCAAGTCATCCATGACTTTTTCATCCATACGCTAGCCTTCAGATGCTTCCTTCGGCTATTATCATTCTCTCGGTGTCTACACCGCTAAGGTACATATGGACTTACGCTCCCAAGACTATTGCTTGGCCTTATGCCACTAAACAACCCCTTGGCCTTCCCAAATGCCAAGTACCCATAACTTGGACTTTCACCGCCAAGGCTACACACCTAGACTTATGTGGCCAAGGCTACACACTTGGTCTTCCCTTGCCAACTCCATGTTGGACTTCCAATGCCAAGCCCCTGTAGGGATGTATACTGAAAAGTCTATCTTTTGTATGAACATCTTTATTTTGAAATAAGAATCACATGATTATTGTTTGCATATTTTTATGGTTATGCAATATTGTCTAATACTTTATATTGTATATAACATGGTGTGTGGTGTCACACAGAAGATCATGTTATCGACCCCTTGAAAAGTATAAGTAAAGCCTCACAACCGAGATGACTTTGGACAAACCATCGGAATGGTTGTAGTGTGATTTGGTGTTGGTTTGTCTTGACCATAGAATCACACTAGTGCACTTTGTGTGTATTGAGTAGGACCGACTTAGAGGTGATTCGATTTATTGCCGACTACATAATCGAATTGGACCTTAGATGTTATTTAGTACATGCTCTTAATCCCGATATAATAACGGACACATATACTTAGTACTCATCTCTTTGATTTATCAATGGGCGAGATTTATAGATTAAATCGATAGGCTCGGTAAGTTGGGAGATGATATTATTTATATGGTGTGACGTTGATTATAGGAGGAAACCGTGTCCTATATATTAGGATGATGATGTCCCCTTGAGGAGCTCATAAGGTTCATCATGTAAACCCTGCAGGTGGACTTGGTCTGACATGATGAAAAGGTTGAGTGGTACTACTCAAGGAGTTAGATGTTGATTAATTAATGGTCAGTAAATTAATTAATCGACGGACATTCGAGATCTTAAACATGGGGAGAAAATGTACAAATAATATATGGAGCCCATATTATCATATGGGGGTTGGTGAGGTAGATCAATGATAAACCTTTAGTGGATTGGATCATCATTAGTTGATCGGACTTTATGTGGGCTTGATCCATGGGTGGCCAAGACCCAACTCCTCCTCATGGTCCCTAATGTAGCCTATTAACACCTCATGATGCTTAGATCCAATGGATAGAAACAAAAGTATAAGATCCATTGGTAGAGATTAAATCTCTAAGATCCGACGGTTGAGATTAAATCTCTAGATCTGACGGTTGAGATTAAATCCCTAGAACCAATGGAGGGGATTAATTCATGACTTATCCCTAACTCTATAAAAGGATGTCAAAGGGGTTGGTGTGAACTACATTGAAGGAGAGCTAGGGTTTGGGCGGCAAGAAGGAATCCTAGTTGAGATAGGATTAGGGTTAGGGTTTGGAGGCTAGGGCGGCACCAAATAAGGAAGGTGATTGCTTCTTCTTCATCCTTCTTGTGGACGGCATCCAGTAAGTTTCCAGGCGCTTCCCAACCCTTGGATGGTGCCCAAAAGCTCCCTTCTCCCTCTCCTTAGATGGTGGAAACAAGATATAGGGTTTCCCTTGGTGTCTTGATTGTTTTCCATCATCTTCTCCACCTTCTAGTTGGCCGGCGGCAAGGAGATTGTATGCTCCTTGTTGGTTGGTTTTAGGGAGGAGAAAAAGCTTGTTTCTACTCTTCCTCTTGCTTTGGAAGAGCAAGGAAGGAAGATTTGTGATCTAGGAGCTTTGACTTTTCGTAGATCGTCGCCCACACTACGTCCAAAAGGAGGAAGGTCATACATTAGAAGATCGAAAGGTATACCTATTCTACTTTATTCTTTTGTTTGTTGCTTGTTTTTGTTTTTCAATTATAAGCATGTTATAAATCTGTAAATGGATAAATAATACTTGGATCCCGAGCATAAACACAAAAACCGGCGATCCGGACATCGTCTATTCCGCGGCTACTCGTAGAATAGAGGATGGTCGCTTGAACAACTAGTTTGTTCAAGTGACCTCTCTAAACGAATAGCACGACGATGACTTGGTTGCTTTGGCAATCCCTTTTGTGTAGGATTATTTTTTTTAATCCAGGGACATCGAAGGGATCGCCATGGATAAGCTACCGAGGTGAAGTGGGAAGCGATGTTTCCCCTCACGGACTCGATAAGCAAAACCCTTCAATTGGTATCAGAGCAAAGGTTTCCGGTTTTGTGTGTTTAGGATTTGGTTAATTTTTATGCACTTTTTCATATATTATATGTGCCGGATAATAGTAGGATATGCGTAGTTTAACTCTTTGGTTGCAGGCATAAGATCCGACTATTATGGCCATATGTGTGTATGTGATTGTATGTGTGTAAATATTTATTTTGTTGAATCCTCGGGGTTGACGAGGCTAGTATTTAGTTTTTGGTAAATTAAATACGGTATTGTTTAGCCGCTCTTTATTTTATTTTACTTTTGATCTAGATTTCATGTACACTCCCTCGTGGAGTATAGGATCGATGGATGTAAATTAAAATAGGTTTTAGTCTCGGCTAGGGTCTCCGGATGGCTCGTACATGGCATAGGAGGAGCGGACGAGATGGCGATACGACGGGAGACATATTGAAGACAAAAGCCATAATAGTTGGAAAATAATTTTATTTTTCATATTTATTGCTTTTTGTTTGATATGTATGTCGTAGGCTAGGAAAATTCTTCAATTTCAAATTACTAAGTGGGAGAGGGAATTTTTAAAATTCCCACAGCCTCCATTATGATTTGACAAGTGATGCAAACAAACTTGCGCGTCGACTTTGAGTGCCTTCCTCCATATCGGATGGATTTGTTTGCGGATCACTAGGTCGAATATGGTTATAGGAAATTATTAAGGAGCGTGTGTACTTGCCCATCGTAAGGCACATAACCTGAGATAATTACCTTGGTACCGAGTAATGGTGAACACTTAGATACAAATATAAGTATCCTCCCCATCAGAGTCACTGCTTTTATTTGTAGGGCCAAAGAGGAACCAACTATTAATTTTATTTGACAAAAAGTTAGGTTGACAAGATAGTAAAATTAATGGGTAAAACCTCCTCTTACAAATGTAGAATTTGTATACGTCCACACTATCGTGGCATACGATATTCTCGGTGTTTTGAGGTGTTGGTTGATTTTAAAATTTTATTGTTTAAGGAATCAATAATTTTTTGAAATCTAATATTTTGATTTATGTGATTCTTAGGTTTTCTTTCAAAATGACTTTCAACCCACTAGCTGTGATACTGAAAGAGAACAAACTTACTAGACCCAACTATGTAGATTGGAAGAGGAATCTAGACATTGTCTTGACTGCTGAGGAATACAAATATGTACTCCTCGAAGAGTGCCCTCCCAAGCCTACAGATAATTCTGGGGAAAAGGAGAGAGAGAGCTATAAGAAGTGGATCAAGGCCGATGAGATGGCGCGGTGTTACATTTTGGCATCTATGTCAAATGTACTGCAACATCAGCATCAAGCCATGTCCACTGCTTATGATATGATGCTCAATCTCAAGGAGCTTTTCGGACACCAGAATCGGGCTGCGAGGCAAGAGGTCATGAGAAACTTGATGACGACCACCATGGTCGAGGGAACACCCGTGAGGGATCATGTTCTCAAGATGATGGCTCATTTGAATGAGCTTGGAGGTCCTAGGAGCTGAGATCGATGGGGAAACCCAGGTCGATATCATACTCCAGTCTCTACCTAGGAGTTTTGAGCAGTTTTGCCTCAACTACAACATGAACAAGAGGTTGTATTCGTTGGCGGAACTTCCGTGTAACTCAGGTGGCAGAGGACTATTTCATCGAGAGTGCTCAAAGATGCGCAGGACTGTGAAGGTTTCTACTTCTAAGCCGAAAGGCAAGAAGAAGAAGAAACAAACCGGGGCGAAGGCGGTGGGAGGTACTCAGGGAGGAGTGAAGAAGCCGAAAGGCAAGTGCTTCACTTATAAGCAGACTGGACACTGGAAGAAGGACTGCCCCAACCGCAAGAACAAAGGTATATCTTTTGGTCTAGTCGTTGAAATATATTTAGCGGTGTTATCTACCGGCACCTGGTGTGTAGATAAGGGAGCCACTGATCATGTCTGCAATACTTTGCAGGGGTTCCAGGAAACTAGACGACTGGCTGAGGGGGAGATTACCGTGTACTTGGGCGATGCCATGAAGGTGGCGGCTGTTGCAATGGGAGATGTTCATTTATCTTTTGAGAAAAATAAACTTTTGGTTCTTAAGAATTGCCTTTATGTACCCTTATTTAGAAAGAATTTAATTTCGGTTTCTAAATTATTTATGGATGGATATTCTATTTCTTTTAATGACAGAGTTGTTATAAGAAGAAATAGGGACATTATCTGTTCGGGTGCATTGATAGGAAATTTGTACACACTTGAACCAAAACCTCCTACGATGCAAATTGAAGTTAATAACTCATCTTCTAATTCCAATAAGAGAAAAGAACCTTCGAAGATGAACCAAACATATCTTTGGCATCTTTAGCTTGGTCACATTAACCTAAGCAGAATTCAAAGGTTGATAGCTGATGGACCTTTGGGTACATTAGTGGTGGAGGATCTCCCAACCTGTGAATCTTGCTTGGAGGGTAAGATGACCAAGAGGCCTTTTAAGGTCAAGGGGTATAGAGCCAAAGATGTGTTAGAATTGGTTCATTCTGATTTATGTGGTCCTATGTCTATCCAGGCTATAGGTGGTTTTAAGTATTTCGTCTCTTTTATAGACGATTACTCAAGATATGGATACATTTACCTGATGCGCCGCAAGTCTGAATGCTTTGACAGGTTCAAAGAATTCAAGGCTAATGTGGAGAAACGTCAAGGTAAAAGTATCAAGACACTACGATCTGATCGTGTTGGTGAGTACCTCTTGGGAGAGTTTAGGAACTACTTATCAGAGGCTGGGATTCAATCCCAATTAACTGCACCTGGCACACCCCAGTAGAACGGTGTAGCAGAGCGAAGGAATAGGACTCTTATGGATATGGTTAGATCGATGATGAGTTATTCTGAATTGCCAGATTCGTTCTGGGGATATGCTCTAGAAACGACGGTGTACATTCTGAACTTGATTCCATCTAAATCAGTGTCTTCTACTCCCACAGAGTTGGTGACTGGGCGAAAGCCTAGTCTAAGACATATTCGGATATGGGGGAGTCCAGCACATATGCTAAAGGCAGATGCTGGTAAGTTGGAACCTCGTACAGAAGTACGCTTGTTCGTTTGCTATCCCAAGGGAACGAAGGGTGGATTGTTTTATAGTCCTAAAGATCAGAGGGTGATCGTTAGCACGAACGCCAGATTTCTAGAGGAAGACTATGTGATGAGCTAAAAGCCCAAGAGTAAAATTATTCTAGAGGAGTTAAAAGAGGAAGTCACTTCTTTAGTACCACCGGTACAAGAGAATATACCACATATCACTGCACCGCGTGTCACAGAGGATACACAGGTGATACCTCATCGTAGTGGGAGGGTTGTGAGACAGCCTGATAGATTCATGTTCTTGGGAGAATCTTCTGATTTGGTCCTTGGCGAACTTGAACCTGATCCCTGGACATATGACGAGGCAATCCAAGATAAAGATGCAGTATCTTGGCAAAGTGCAATGAATGTTGAGATTGAATCTATGGATTCAAATCAGGTCTGGGAGCTAGTAGAACCACACGATGGTGTAAAAACCATTGGATGCAAGTGAATCTACAAGAGAAAGAGAGGAATAGATGGGAAGGTTGAGACCTTCAAAGCGAGGCTTGTTGCGAAGGGGTATACTCAGAAAGAGGGTATCGATTATGAGGAGACCTTTTCACCGGTAGCCATGCTTAAGTCTATCCGGATTCTCTTATGCATAGCAGCTCATATGGATTATGAGGTGTGGCAGATGGATGTCAAGATAGCTTTCCTTAATGGAAGTCTTGAGGAAAACATCTACATGAAGCAACCAGAGGGATTAATTGCTAAGGGCAAAGAGCATCTTGTGTGTAAGCTTAATCGGTCAATTTATGGATTGAAGCAAGCTACGAGGTCTTGGAACATCCGCTTTGATGAGGTGATCCAGTCTTATGGATTTATTCAAAGTTCAGATTAGTCTTGTGTATACAAGAGATGTGACGGAAACGTAGTGGTATTTCTTGTACTATACGTAGATGACATTTTGTTGATTGGCAACAAAATCAAGGTGTTATCGGACGTAAGGGTATGGTTGTCCAAACAGTTTGATATGAAGGACTTGGGAGAGATGGGACACATCCTTGGGATCGAGGTTATTAGGGATCGCAGGAAAAGGATGTTGTGCTTATCCCAAGCTTCATACATAGACACGATTATGGAGCGTTTTAGCATGCAGAACTCCAAGAAGGGTTTTCTACCTTTCAGGCATGGAGTTCCTTTATCTAAGGAGATGTGTCATAGATCATCTGAGGAGATAGAGGAGATGAAGGCGGTTCCTTATGCTTCGGCAGTAGGAAGCCTCATGTATGCGATGCTCTGTACGAGACCAGATATCTGCTTTACTGTGGGCATGGTCAGACATCGAGTAATCCAGATGTGACATTGGACTACGTAAAGCATATATCAAGTACCTGAGAAGGACTAGGGATTATATGCTGGTTTACCGGGCAGACCAATTACTCCCTGTGGGTTACACGGATTCCGACTTCCAATCTGATAGGGATAACAATAAGTCTACCTCAGGTTTTGTGTTTACTTTGGGAGGTGGACCCATTGTATGGAGGAGTGTCAAGCAGAAGTGCGTGGCGGACTCCACCATGGAAGCTGAGTATGTGGCGGCCTCTGAGGCGGCCAAAGAAGTTGTATGGCTCCGGAACTTCCTGATGGACTTGGATGTGATTCCTGATTTGCTCAGAACTATCACAATTTATTGTGATAATAGTGGTGTAGTTGTAAACTCGAAGGAACCACGAGCCCATAAGGCTAGTAAACACATAGAACACAAGTACCACCTGATACAAGAAATCGTAAAGAGAGGAGAAGTTGCTGTGGCCAAGATTGCATCAGAGGATAACCTGGCAGATCCTTTCACTAAGGCCCTTCCGGCGAGAGCTTTTGATAGGCATGTGAAGGGAATGGGGATCATATGTATGACACTTTGAGGACAACATAGTCTTTTAGTATAAGTGGGAGATTGTAGGGATGTATACTGAAAAGTCTATCTTTTGTATGAACATCTTTATTTTGAAATAAGAATCACATGATCATTGTTTGTATATTTTTATGGTTATGCAATATTGTCTAATACTTTACATTGTAGATAACATGGTGTGTGGTGTCACACAGAAGATCATGTTATCGACCCCTTGAAAAGTATAAGTAAAGCCTCACAACCGAGATGACTTTGGACAAACCATCGGAATGGTTGTAGTGTGATTTGGTGTTGGTTTGTCTTGACCATAGAATCACACTAGTGCACTTTGTATGTATTGAGCAGGACCGACTTAGAGGTGATTCGATTTATTGCTGACTACATAATCGAATCAGACCACAGATATTATTTAGTACATACTCTTAATCCCGATATAATAATGGACACATATACTTAGTACTCATCTCTTTGATTTACCAATGGGAGATATTTATAGATTAAATCGATAGGCTCGGTAAGTTGGGAGATTATATTATTTATATGGTGTGTCGTTGATTATAGGAGGAAACCGTGTCCTATATATTAGGATGATGATGTCCCCTTGAGGAGCTCATAAGGTTCATCATGTAAACCCTGCAGGTGGACTTGGTCCGATATGATGAAAAGGTTGAGTGGTACTACTCAAGGAGTTAAATGTTGATTAATTAATGGTCAATAAATTAATTAATCGACGAACATTCGAGATCTTAAATACAGGGAGAAAATGTACAAATAATATATGGAGCCCATATTATCATATGGGGGTTGGTGAGGTAGATCAATGATGAACCTTTAGTGGATTGGATCTTCATTAGTGGATCAGACTTTATGTGGGCTTGATCCATGGGTGGCCAAGACCCAACTCCTCCTCATGGTCCCTAATGTATCATATTAACACCTCATGATGCTTAGATCCAATGGATAGAAACAAAAGTCTAAGATCCATTGGTAGAGATTAAATCTCTAAGATCCGACGGTTGAGATTAAATCTCTAGATCCGACGGTTGAGATTAAATCCCTAGAACCAATGGAGGGGATTAATTCATGACTTATCCCTAACTCTATAAAAGGATGTCAAAAAGGTTGGCGTGAACTACATTGAAGGAGAGCTAGGGTTTGGGCGGCAAGAAGGAATCCTAGTTGAGATAGGATTAGGGTTAGGGTTTGGAGGCTAGGGCGGCACCAAATAAGGAAGGTGATTGCTTCTTCTTCATCCTTCTTGTGCCCAGTGTCCAGCAAGTTTCCAGGCCCTTCCCAGCCCTTGGCCAGCGCCCAAAAGCTCCCTTCTCCCTCTCCTTAGGTGTTGGAAATAAGATATAGGGTTTCCCTTGGTGTCTTGATTGTTTTCCATCATCTTCTCCACCTTCTAGTTGGCCGGCGGCAAGGAGATTGTATGCTCCTTGTTGGTTGGTTTTAGGGAGGAGAAAAAGCTTGTTTCTACTCTTCCTCTTGCTTTAGAAGAGCAAGGAAGGAAGATTTGTGATCTAGGAGCTTTGACTTTTGGTAGATCGTCGCCCACACGACGTCCAAAAGGAGGAAGGTCATACATTAGAAGATCGAGAGGTATACCTATTCTACTTTCTTCTTTCGTTTGTTGCTTGTTTTTGTTTTTCAATTATAAGCATGTTATAAATCTGTAAATGGCTAAATAATACTTGGATCCCGAGCATAAATACAAAAATGGGCGATCCAGACATCGTCTATTCCGCGGCTACTCGTAGAATAGAGGATGGTTGCTTGAACAACTAGTTTGTTCAAGTGACATCTCTAAATGAATAGCACGACGATGACTTGGTTGCTTTGGCAATCCCTTTTGTCTAGGATTATTTTTTTTTAATTCGGGGACATCGAAGGGATTGCCATGGACAAGCTACCGAGGTGAAGTGGGAAGCGAAGTTTCCCCTCACGGACTCGATAAGCAAAACCCTTCAGCCCCATGCTTAGACTTTCACCGCCATGACTACACACTTGGACTTACATGACCAAGGCTACACACTTGGTCTTCCCATGATAATCACATGTCATATGTTTTGTCTAACATCAAATACTGTTCAAGTCAAACTCGAGTCCGATCAATCGTGACCTAGGCCAATTGCACCAACAAACGCTGCTGCTTTCTAGACCTTCAAAGCATCTCAATGTAACCAAATCATCAATCGATCAAAAGCCCATCTTGTAAAGTGTTTTCGCTTGTTTTTCTTCATTTGCTTTTGTATTTTATTTTTGGTTGTAATTCTTCTTGTAAACTCCATTGTAAGAGGTTTCTCCACCTCTAGATTGTTTCCAAGAAGGAGAAGATTTAGTGGTTGTGTATCACTAGAGCTCACTCTAGATCTCGACCATAGAGTAGGAACTAGGGTTCCAAACCACGTAAAATATTGATGTAGTGCTTGTGTTTATTGTTTTCATTTATATTTGTATTTTTTCTGTGCTAACAATGATTGTAGGCAAGCACGACGTGAATTGAGTTGAAGAAATCACAAAATACTATTCACCCCCTCTAGCGATGCCAAAGGCCCTAACAATGCATGACTAGGCACTTAACATGAGATGGATGAAGTTCAAGTGGATCATGGTGAAATAAACATTTGATAAATGACAGAAGTCTTAATAGGTCACTGAGGACCGAATGTTAGACATGTGGATAAAAATCCTAACATGTCAAGAAGGAACATATGTTAGAAGTAAGACAAGAAGTCCAAGAGGTCAATAAGGATTCAATACTTGACAATGGTGAAGTATTGATAGATCAAGATTGATGCTTTTCTCGGTAATTTGTTGACAAATTTCGATTTAAGGCATTTGTAATGTTAGCAATACGTAACTGAACGTAGTCAAGGTTGATCGGATGCTAGATGAGTGAAGTCTTTGTAGGTCAAAGATGACCTGATGCTAAGCGAAAGAAGTTCTGATAAATTGTGGTCAATCGAAACTCGGCAAAGTGAGGTTTTAGGTTTGAAAATACTAAAATAGGAGTACCAGTTGACTGATGTAGAGTAACAATTGACTAATAAATCATAAATCCCGAGATTGGGGGAGGGTTTACTAGAGTTTTGAGCATGAGCAATTGACTGCTAGATATTAGTAGTTAACTGCTTCATCAATCAAGTACATCGACTGCTGAATATTAGAAATTAATTGCTTTGTAAATCGAAAGATGCACTCAACTGATATTACTATTTGAGTGAATAAAGAATTTGGAACTTGATTTTCCCGATTGATTGCCATTAGTCAATTGTTAGAGAATAGCAGTTGACTGATGTTATTATTCAAGCTAATAGAAAGTTTATAATATGATTGCGAGACTCGACTATTTAGGCATCAATCAACTAATGATAATGAGCAGTCAACTGAGGTGGTCAAAGCTGAGTTGGATAGAGCCATTCTACAGGTATAATATTTTGATCTACAGTGGAGTAATCGACTGATGGACACTAGCATCGACTGTTAGGCAAAAATTAGCCACAATTTAAAGCCTATAAAAGAGGATTTCATGATATAGTTTAATGCCAATTCTTATAGATTTTGGAAGAGAATACCACTATATTTATAGATCTTAGGAAACAATCTAAAGCAATAAAAAAAATACTCAAATCAAAGATTCATCATTGTAAAGTATTTTATTTATAATATATTTTTAATCTTCTATTGTATTTACATCTTGTTTATATTGTTTGCAAAAGAATATAATATAAGAGGTTTCTTTATTTTCAGAAGGTATTCAAAAAAGATAAATGATAGTGGAGCATTGGTAGGATTACGTCATGGAGTAAGAACTAGAGGTTTTGAACCACGTAAATTGGTTTATTGTGTATGTGATACTTTATATTTTGTTTCTATTGCATTTTTAACTTTTGCAGATGAGCATGAACACACATGAATGACAAATAATAATAAATCAATATTTACTCTCATCTAACGATGCCAACGATCCTAATAAGTGGTATAAGAGTAAGGTCACTCTTCACTAAACTAATCGATGAGGAAGCACAATGCTAGAAGAAGAAAGGAGAGCTACGATAATGGAGTTAAATGAAGTTCAAAAATAGACTTGGTTTTGACACTCAATTTCCATTTCCTTATGAATTAGGAGGATTTACTCAATGGAAGATAAAAATTAAGATATTTTTCAAAATGAACATATAAGAGTGGTCTGCCCTAATGGAGGGATTCTAAATTCTAAAGGATAAAAAGGAAAAACATCTTCGAAAGAGTAAATGGACTAAGGAGCAACTCAAGAGATTCAAAATACATGATAAAGTAATAAATTTTTTAACTAATTTAGTGTCTAATAATATTTTATGTAAATTAGGTAAATATAAGTATGCATTCAATCTATGAAGCGAATTGGTAAAACTCCATGAAAGTTCTATAATATTTGAGAGGCGTCCTAAGACATCATCGATTTTGAGAGACTAGCACATGTTATACTCCTTGGTTTATCCAAACAATTGTTCCTCACTGGTTGAAGATATTGGGATGTCGAGAGTTAAACGTGGATGCTAGTTATGGTAACTAGTTCATTAGAGTGACCTGCTGTAAGACTTCATATGGTTCCCTACATATATGGATATGTCTATGAAGTTTTTATTGTAGTTTAAGTGCGAGTTTAGTTCGACTTGAGGTATCTAAGTCATCTTGATCATGAAGACTTATACTTTGACATCTTAAGAAGACATCTCCTTTGAGGTGTGGACTCAAGATGATTGGATATAAGTTGAAGTGCCCGAAGATATTTGAATAGTCAACAGAGAATTCATCGGTCCTTATAAAGGAGAAGTATACCCTATGTCCACTCGTCAAGATTGTTGCTCAAATTCTTTGGCCAAAACATTTACATATTAAGAGTACTGTACTCTTGGACACATATAGGAGTAATTTGAATCCACAGGACGAGGAAGTATGACTTGGGCTAGGTGTGACATAGTCAGCCTAGTGGTGATAGACACATAGACCATGTCCTGAACCAAGTGGGTATAAGATGAGTGAAAGAAAAGAGACATGACTCACTGTATCTGCTGAAAGATTCAGAAGCTATTTTGAGATCAACCATTGATTTTTTAGTTAATTGGGGATCATGATGTATTACTAGGTGCCACTCATGATTGTTCCATAATTAATAGTTAATTATGGATGACCAATATAAACTGAGAACCTATAAGATCACACGCACTATGAGTTATTTTTTGAAGGACTTAAAATAAGTTTGAGAATTGAATTCTCAGATTGAGAGAGATTGAGTTTGGTTAGACCAGATGAAGGGCAAGGATGAAAAGAGTTTCATTGGAATGAAAATTTGGATAAGCCATGTCTTATGAAGATGGATTGAACCCATGATGATTTAGTTTGGTTTGAATTAAGGGTGGTTTTCTTTAATGTACCAAATGGTTTATTTTTGAATCAAGAGACTATTGGTCTGGGCTATTGCGCTAATGAATTTAGGTTTGGAACTTGATCCATTAATCCAATAGGAGACACATATATAAAGGATATGTGAGGATGAAACCATAAGAGAGCAAGCTCCTCTCCTCTTCTCTAGCCACCCAACCAACCAAGCTGCTGTCCACTCCATTCCATCGCCCAAAACAAGCTGTCGTCGGCCATCTCAGCTACCAACAACCCTTCTCCGGCCTCCTCACTTCCGGTGGAATCTCCTCCGTTGATTTCTATGCTGGAAGAAACAGTTTCCGTCGGCTAAAGCCATCAAAAAGTGAGAAAAATTAGGGGGACAGATTCTATCCCAGGCATCCTCTGTCTTCGTTTATGTCGTCTGATTATGTACACCGTTGAGCACAAAGGATGTCATCGCATGCAAGGCTGGTAACTTTCGTGAGGATGAAACTCGAGCTTTAGAAGCCGTTCAGAGGGAGCTCAGCATGGACACGAGTAAAGGCAAACTCTGATGAGTTTGCGGTTGATGCCATTCCAACTTTGCATCATCTGACAGGTATAACTAAAATAAATGTTATTCTTAGTTTAATTTTTTTATAAAATTTTTGTTTTCAGTTATGTCTGCACGTGTTGTATTCTGCATGCATGGATGTGTGTGTTGTAATAAATTAAAAATTTATTATGCATTTTTTTGCTACACGCATTTATGAAATGCAATCGAGCACACATCTGTGGGTTGGATAACTGATAGACCAGTTATTTTGTCATGATACTATTCCAAAATTATTTACCGAACCCCCTAACTACACTAATGCAGTATAGGACTGACTCGGATCGTCTCCCAACGAACCTAATGGTTGGATGTTTGTTTTTAAACAGAAGCAAACACTGGGGTTTTTTTACAATTTATTAAAACAATTATTCAAAGCCAACCTAATGCAAGAACGATTCAACCTTGCACCGCACTGTCACTATACGATGCAATGGCCAAACAATTCTGGTAAACAGACATGGAAATAAAATCTGCAGGAAGTAAATCTAACTACCAAATAACAATTAACAAGTAACTATCCTAATGTGCAAAAGTAAGTAATCACGCACCGCACTGTCACTATACGGTAAAATGATCACGAAACAAAGGTGAACAATTCAACCAAGTACCTTTGTCACTATCGACCACAAAGGATCAAACAATACTAAAAGCTATACTATGCATAAAATAGCTCAACCAAGCACCGCACTGTCACTATACGGCACAGTGGTCAAGAAATAAAGGTGAACAATTTAACCAAGTACCGCACTGTCACTATACGACACAGTGATCAAACAGTCACTGAAAAGCTAAACTAAATGCAAGGAAAGTAAGCAATTCAACCAGGCACCGCACTGTCACTATACGACACACTGGTCGAATGTCAAGGAAATCTAACCTAATAATGAAAGCACTCCAACCAAACACCATACTGTCACTATACGATGCATTGATTGGACAATTTTAATTGATGGGGTTAGTACATCAGCAACAAGAAATTAAACTAACCTACAACTAAATAATGAACAAAATTAAACAACTAAGAAACAACCAAACCTATAGAAATAACATTGCACGTAAACAAACAAACACTTAACAGAAACAAACCTAATCAACTACTAACAAATGCATAATCTAACAGGAATAATTAACAGAACGTAACTAACACAAAATCCCAACTAATTAGGTGTTCAACACATAAACAAACACGCATATTGATCCAAATAAAATAACGATCAGTAACCACACGGCGGTCACAACAAACCGAACAGCCACTCCGGCGGTGAATGCGAAGCTGCCCCGATCGGTGCAACAGGGAGGACGGACAGACTAAGGAATGCGATCATGGTTCCGACAGCTGTGGAGTCACCAGACAGTGAAATGGACCTTCACTGGTGGAGATGGCGATGTCCTAAACTGGCACAGCGTGTGGGTGGCTCCGGCGAGATGGAAAGGCCTATCCCAGCCGCCGGAATAGAGTGAACGCCGGTGAAGGTTGTACTCGCCGAAATCCCGCGCTCGCCCCTCTTCCGATTAGCTGTCCGAATCACGACATCTAATCATCCACCGAGGCTCGCCTGGGATCATCGTCGGCTGTCGGAGGGAAGGTCGCCGGAGTGGAGTGCCGGACTGTCGTCGATCGCTCATGTAGTCGCCGGTCGCCGCGCTCGTGAGAGGAAGAAGACGCCGCTCGATTTTTCTGCGCGTTACTCTCTGTTTGCTTTAGTGAGGTTTAATTAAGTGTTTTTTTTAGCCGTCCAAACAAGCTAGGGTTTGATGGATATATTAACTGCTTAATTAGGCTGCTCCATCCAACGGCTGAAATCAGTCTGATTTGCAATGGACGAATCTGATCCGTCTGAAGGTATAATCACGATCCAACGGTCCAGATGAACGACCAAGACATGTAGATCTTAATGTATGGGCCGGATCGCTCCAGATCCAGATGGATGACTCAGAATCAATCACTTTCCTCGGACAGTCCATAATGCTCAGATCAGAACCCTTGATTTAATTTGCCTTCTGATCTGGATGAAGGGCTCAGATTAAATCATTTTGAAATGTCCATTATGACCCCAGATGAAGCCATATTTGATCCAACTTGAGTCTAGTTCAGTGACTCATCTCGATCTCCTACAAACAAAGATAAAATTTACATATAAGTCCAAAAATTAGGAGAATTTACAATAAGGTCCAAAAATATATCCAACTCATAAAACATGATAATAATCAATAATAAATCACTCGAGAGGATAAAAAATAGTGATATTAAGGACCAAAATAATACAACAAAATGACAGTTATCACTTCCCCCACACTTATTTTTGTGCATCCTGAGCAATAATGAAAATAAAGAAACACTAACTCCCTAACTCATTCCCCTAGCAATACCTAGATCAATAATTCAGAGACAGAAACAATAAGTTACTCAGGATCACCAAATTCATCAGGATCTAGGGTATTCAAAAGATCCGACTCCTACAACAGTCAACATGTATGATGATTTACAGTCAAATCAAATAGACTAAGCCTAATACAAAACCTCCCAAAATGGATAAATGCACTGATGCTCACATAATAACGTAGGAGTGGGGTACCCTCAAAACACCATGTAATCTTGTCCTACCATATGCTTGCTTATCATCTACTTCTCTACTGCTATCAATACATCTCATACATGAATCAAAAGGATTTATCATGAATCAGAATAAGATCAAAAGTAGAGTGCAGATAAAGTATGCAAAGATAAGTACAAAACAAAGGTACAAATGAATAGGTAACAAGAGAAGAATTGGAGAAATAAACCTGATGAGTTGCTCTATGAAATACTCAGTAACCAGCAATATGGGAAGAGGCTAGGACAATTGGAAACTTTAGAATTGGATTCAGGATCAAATGACTCTATCCAACACATTACAATTCCATTTGCCTGCATTACAATTGCACATTTTTTTTCTTTTTTTTTTTCAACAAAAGAAACATCAATGGCGCCATTTTTTTTTCACGCAAAACATCAAGTACTAATCACAGGCAAATATATCTTAGGACCAATGACCTCTGAAACTATTCCTTCCATATCATGTTTCCAACAAAAATAATATAGCTCACTATACGGTACAATGATCACAAAACAAAGGTGAATAATTCAACCAAGTACCGCACTGTCACTATACGACACAGTGATCAAACAGTCACTAAAAAGCTACACTAACAGACAGAGAATAGCTCAACCAAGCACTGCACTGTCACTATACGGCACAGTGGTTAAGAAACAAAGGTGAACAATTTAACCAAGTACCGCACTGTCACTATAGGGCATAGTGATCAAACAGTCACTGAAAAGCTAAACTAAATGCAAGAAAAGTAAGCAATTCAACCAGGCACCGCACTGTCACTATACGACACACTGGTCGAATGCCAAGGAAATCTAACCTAATAATGAAAGCACTCCAACCAAATACCATACTGTCACTATACGATGCATTGATTGGACAATTTTAATTGATGGGGTTAGTACATCAGCAACAAGAAATTAAACTAATCTACAACTAAATAACGAACAAAATTAAACAACTAAGCAACAACCAAACCTATAGAAATAACATTGCACGTAAATAAACAAACACTTAACAGAAACAAACCTAATCAACTACTAACAAATGCATAATCTAACAGGAATAATTAACAGAACGTAACTAACACAAAATCCCAACTAATTAGGTGTTCAACACACAAACAAACACGCATATTGATCCAAATAAAATAACGATCGGTAACCACACGGCAGTCACAACAAACCGAACAGCCACTCCGGCGGTGAATGCGAAGCTTCCTCGATTGGCGTAACAGGGAGGACGGACAGACGAAGGAATGCGATCACCGTTCCAGCAGCTGTGGAGTCACTGAACAGTGAAATGGACCTTCACCGGTGGAGATGGCGCTGTCCTAAACTGGCGCAGTGTGTGGGTGGCTCCGGCGAGATGGAAAGGCCTATCCCAGCCGCCGAAATGGAGTGAACTCCGGTGAAGGTTGTACTCGCTGGAATCCCGTGCTCGCCCCTCTTCCGATTAGCTATCCGAATCACAACATCTAATCATCCGCCGAGGCTCGCCTGGGATCATCGCCGACTGTCGGAGGGAAGGTCGTCGGAGTGGAGTGCCAGACTATTGCCGATCGCTCGTGTAGTTGTCGGTAGCTGCACTCGCGAGAGGAAGAGGACGCCGCTCAATTTTTCTGCACGTTACTCTCTGTTCGCTCAAGTGAGGCTTAATTAAGTGTTTTTTTTCTTAGCCCTCCGATGGGAGCCTCCTCTGATCCCAGCTGTCCAAACAAGCTAGGGTTTGATGGATATATTAACTGCTTAATTAGGCTGCTCCATCCAACGGTTGAAATCAGTCTGATTTGCAATGGACAAATCTGATCCGTCTGAAGGTATAATCACGATCCAACGATCCGGATGAACGACCAAGACGTGTAGATCTTAATGTACGGGCAGGATCGCTCCAGATCCAGATGGATGGCTCAGAATCAATCACTTTCCTCGGACGGTCCATAATGCTCGGTCAGACCCTTGATTTAATTGATGAAGGGCTCAGATTAAATCATTTTGAAATGTCCATTATGACCTCAGATGAAGCCATATTTGATCCAACTTGAGTCTAGTTCAGTGGCTCATCTCGATCTCCTACAAACAAAGATAAAATTTACATATAAGTCCAAAAATTAGGAGAATTTACAATAAGGTCCAAAAATATATATTCAACTCATAAAACATGATAATAATCAATAATAAATCACTCGAGAGGATAAAAAACAATGATATTAAGGACCAAAATAATACAACAAAATGGTAGTTATCAATAACCCAACAATGGTATCAAACTCAACCGTGCTTTGGCATAATCATAAAAAAGATTTTACGAGTTATAGTTAGTCATCAATATTAATTTCTTGAATTTTTCTATTTTGTAAAGAATTTCCAATTTTAGAAAAATTCTAAAATGATTTGGAAAATTTCAGTTTGGAAATATTTTATAAAATAGTTTAGAAAATTTCATTTTGGAAAGATTTTGAATTTATTAAGAAAAACCCATTTTATAAAGTTTCCTAATCAGTTAGGAAATTTCAATCTTGGATAGTTTCTTAAATATTTTCACAAATTTTAAGTTTAAAAAAATTCTGAATTAATTGAGAAATTATAAATAATTGTTTCATAATTAGTTAGGAAATTAAAATTTGGGAAACTATTTCCTAATAATTATATTTTCTTAATCGAAATAGTTTATAGATAATATTATGACAATTATAAATACCATATCATATGATGCCATATAGATAATTTACATGCATGTCATCATTTATGCCATGTGTGTGTGATGTCATTTGCATGATAATGATGTGACCTAAATCTTTTAGGTTGAATATTAAAGGATATACCTTCTGTTAATATGGTTAGAACCAAAGTCTTAGTTATTGTTTGAGTTGTTGGACTCACTTCATCTCAATCTGAAATTAGATATATTCGAACCATTGAGATATGATCTAACGATTAATGATTTGGCTTTAACTTAAAGCATTAGCTTATTGGACTCACTCCAAGGTTAATGTGGATAGAGGTGAAGTTGGACAATATACATAGATGTATACTTGTTAATGAGTTAATAACCCGATGTTTATGCGAACATTCAAATAGTTGATAGCATAATATGATAGTTATGTATAAGTGATACATAATTGGTATATGTGATACCTACCATTGTAGCTAAGGATGACTTGTTGGACTCACTCCAATGTTATTTTTATTTATGGTGGATATCAACCTATTCGAAGATAAACCTACGTTCTCCCAAATTCAAAGTAAGGGCTCTTGAATTAAAAAATGAATGTAAATTATTTACATTACATTGAAAAATCATCTATATCATATTATCTCAATTTTGTATTTCTTTGTTAATCATCTGATATGACGTCTTTAAATTTACTTTTGATTATGGACTTGAACAAACTAACTGAGTCTAACTTATTGGATTGGCTAAGGAATTTGAGAATTATTCTCAAATATGAAAAGCTATCCTATGTCCTCGAAGATCTTCTTCTTGATGCTCTTGCAGACAGTGGTACTGATGACCAAAGGTTGGTCTACAAGAAGCACTTGGCTGATTCTGAGCTTGCTAGTTGCATCATGTTAGTCTTAATGACTCCTGAGCTTCAAAAGCAGCATGAGCATATTGATGCTTATACTATCATCTTTCATCTTCGTGAGCTTTTCGATGAGTAATCTAGATCTGATGAGTAAGCTAGATTTGAAAACTTCAGGTCACAAAAATTCTCTTTAGCTCAAAGATGCAGGATGGTTTATATGCGGTGCAGTTTGTACTAAAGATGAATGAATATATTGAGCGACTAGGATCACTAGATTTTGTGATGGATTATAAATTAAGTATTGACTTAATTCTACACAGTTTGTCTGATAGTTATTCACAGTTTATGATGAACTATGGATGAACAACATTGAATCCACCAATCATGAGTTGATCAACATGCTCAAGACGGTAGAGCCTTATGTTAAGAAAGATCAAAAGACGGTGCTATTGGTTGATTCCTCAAAGGAAGGTTCTAAAAGGAAATTAAAGCGTCGACCCAAAAAGAAGAAAAAGGACAAAAAATAAGAACCTATTCCAAAGGGTTCTTGCCATCATTGTGGCAAAAAAGGACATTGGTGAAGAAACTGCAAGATCTATCTTGAGTCTTTGAAGAAGAAAAAGGCATCAGATGCCCCATCCTCTTCAAGTATCTTCATTATTGACTGTCATACTATTTCCTCAGACACTTGCATATTTGATACTAGGTGTAGGTCACATATATGTAATGACATATAGGGGCTAAGGAATAGTAGAAGACTCGTCAAGGGAGAATCAAATTTGCGAGTTGGCAATGGAGCAAAGGTTTTTGTTGTGTCCATTGACACATATTTGTTGAAACTCCCTAGTGGACTTGTCTTAGAACTGGATTTGTTTCTGCATTGATAATAAACATCGTTTCTATTTCTTTTCTAAATAGAAAAGGTTTCCATTTGACTTTTAGTAACAATTGTTGTTATTGTTAGGAGTATGGGGAATACAATCAAAGTCCCACATTAGTAAGACATGGAAAAGATCATGTGCTTATAAGATAAAAAGATATCTCCATTGGTATGAGACCTTTTGGGTAAAGCCCAAAAATAAAACCATGAGGGCTTAGGCCCAAAGTGGCCAATATCATGCCATTGTGGAGATATATGAATCTTATAGGCCTAACAATTGGTATCAGAGTCATGCTCCATGTCAAGCCATGAACCTTGAACGAAGGAAGTGGAGCTCCCATGTCTGGATCAAGAGAACCATACACTAGGCAGGAAGTCCAGTTGGACCAAAGGGATGGACAACTGGCAAGAAGTCCAACTAGGTCAGAAGGACCAGATAGTTGGCGGGAAGTCTTGGTGGGTTGAAGATCGGACATCAAGTAGAGAAAGTCCTTCGAGAAGGGATAGGCTTGAAGGGGGGGGGGGGGACCAATGTAGTCCTTCGTTTGAGGGGGGGGGGAGGATTGTTAGGAGTATGGGGAATACAATCAAAGTCTCACATTGGTAAGATATGAAAAAGATCATGTGCTTATAAGAGAAAAAGATATCTCCATTGGTACGAGACCTTTTGGTAAAGCCCAAAAATAAAACCATGAGGGCTTAGGCCCAAAGTAGACAATATCATGCAATTTTGGAGATATATGAATCTTATAGGCCTAATAGTTACATAACTTTGAATGATGTTCTTTATGATATTGGAACTTTATGCAATAGGATCTACACATTAGATATATCCAGTGACGTACTTAATATTGAAGCGAAAACAAAAGTGCTTGGTTAGATGATCAGCTATCCTCTTATCCGTGGCATTGTCACCTTGGCCTTATAAGTAAGAAACGCATGTCTGAGTTACATAAGTGTGGAATTCTGGAATCATTTGACTTGGATTCATTTGATGCATGCGACTCATGCTTAAAAGACAAGATGGCAAAGTTGCCTTTTATTAGAAAAGGTGAATTGGTGGAAGAGTTGCTTGGCCTTGTTGGTGCAGTAGGCACCTAAGTCGAACCTGAGTTTTGATTATAGCAAACGATACAAAGTTAAGCTCATGTCGTTATCTCACGAGCTGAATCGAGTGTGCAGAAGATTGCTATAGCTGGAGCTGAAGGCTAGCGACACCTGGAGGAAGCCGCGGTGGTTGGGCGACACTCGAGTGACTTCGGAGGGAGCCGAAGGAATCGAGTGGAAGGCCGGAAGCAAAAGCAACACGTAAGTATCGAGGTAAGCTCGTGTGTGCGAGCGTAAGTGAGGTCGTATCCTCTTTACGGGGATGACCTTAAGCGTAGATCCGACCAAAGACATCCTATAGATGGTCTAGGTCGAGATCGGACGGTTGGAGGCCGTCAAAATAATGTTTTTGTTAAGCTAACTTTGCCTTGCAGCTAGCATCGATCATTGCACTTAGAGGACTCGATCCGCCAATCACCGATCACCTTTGGAGGTTAGCACTGATCGATGTCGCCATCACGATCGATGATGGCCATCACGATCGATGATGGTCAAAGGATCACCCGAGGAGTCAAGGTTTATCACCAAAATTCAAGGGGAGTGATGCTTAAATATGATTGGCTAGGGTTCCTCTCAAAAAGGGGCTCAAAGGCTATAAAAGGAGGTCCTAACCTAGGGTTTTCTCATCAATTCTAAGTGCTCAAAAGACTTCACAACACTATGACTCTCCGACAACTCTACGACAACGAAGTGCTGCCAACAACCCTAGTTTAAGTCCTATCTTCGAGTTGTTGGTATAATCTTGTTTTGTCATTTCTTTTAATCTTGCAATTCGTTTGTTAATCGAGACTTTCTACCGTTGCATTTCATTTTAATAGAAGAGAGGGTTTGTCTCTCTATCTTGTGCTTCGAAGGTTTTTGTAATCGTAAAACTCCTACCTCCAACGAGGAGGAGTGTTTTAGTGAATTGCCCTCCGTACACGGTCTAGGACCGTTAGGGCCTTGGAGTAGTAGCCGAAGGCTACGAACCAAGTAAAAAAACTATTTGTCTCATTTAGTTTTTATTTACATTTCCGCTGCGTTTAATTGTCTACCGAACGATTTAAAAGAAAAAGTTTTTATCGCTATTCACCCCCCCCTCTAGCGATCCGCTCGATCCAACAGGCCTTATACATATTGATGTATGAGGACCAATGTCAACTCATGCACTAGGAGGATATAGGTACTTCACTATAAAAAAACTGATTTTTGGCGATGAATTTTGCAACGAAATTTGCAAAATAATTTGCTGCAAATTTTTTTTGCAACGAAATTTGCAACGCAAAATTTTTCGTTGCAAATAATTCGCCACTAAATTCTGCAACGAAAAAAATAAAATTCGTCGCCAAATTGCAACGAATAATTATTTCGTTGCAAAATTCATCGCCAAATTTGGCGACGAATAAATGTTTCGTCGCCAATTTGGCGACGAAAAGAAGATTCGTCGTAATTTTTTACGATAAATAATACTTTTCGTCACCAAATTCGGTGATGAATAATTATTATCGTCGCCGAATTTGGTGACGAATAATTATTTTCGTCGCCGAATTCAGCGACGAATTATACTTTCGACGCCAAATTAGCGACGAATAAATTTTTTCGTCGCCAAATTTGCGACGAAATATTTATTCGTTGCAAAACTCTTGCATGCATCTCCACCCCAATACAATGAAATTTAGCGACGAATATATTTTTCGTCGTAAATTTGGCGACGAAATATTTTTTTTGTCATAGAATTTACAATGAAAATAATATTCGTCACCAAAATCTGATGAACGGGATTAACAAATAAAGTTAAATTTGGCGACGATTTTTTTTTTGTTGCAAATTTGGCGATGAAAAGAAAAATTCGTTGCAAAAAATTTCACTATCAGTCGACTAATCGTGCGACCAGTCGGACTGATTGGTCGGCTACCAAATATTTTGTGAATTGCTATAGTATGGCAGTTGACTGATCATATCCATTAGTCGACTGCCAAGTGAGTAGTCGATCGGCTTTACGAGCGTTTTGTAATCATATAGTACATCGATTGGTGATAATGTTTACGATGATCGATGCCCAAAATAATTTTGGATTTCGCAGTTTCTCAAGTATCAATCGATTGAATGTTTACATCAGTCGACTGATACATATAATTTTACAATGAAAAATGTATTTTCGTTGCAAATCTGGAGAAAAATGAAAAAAATATATTTTAAATTAATCTTTTTTTCCTGTTTTACAACAAACACACAACAATATTAACACAATTATACAACAAACAATAATATGGACATCAAACAAATTTATACATATAACAAATACATCCAAAGGTCTACCGTACCATTATCATCAGGTAACATTTAAATACAACAAACTTATAAAAATATAAATATCGTATATGTCATAAGTCAAGTAGCTAACAATTAAACATTCACAAATACAGTCAAAGATAACCACCATCATCACCATCGTCATCAAAAAAATACATCATCATTGTCTCCATGATAGGGATCAGGAGGAGGAGGAGCAGAGCCAGAAGGAGGAAGTTGATTTGAGCTAGACGTTAACTGAAGATGTTGCATAATAAACATTTGTTGCCTTTAAAATTCGTTCATCTTTTCATTTAAGTCTTGAACTTTCTGAGCATTCTCTCTTGATTCAGTTTCCTTCTGCGCTAGTAACTCTCTCAAATGATTAACCTCTTCGGTTAATTGAATAACTTGGGCTTTTGATGCTGGAGAGGATGAAGAAGAAGCACCAGGGACTCTATAGGATCGGCTCAAAGAGCCGAGTCCAAGTATTCCTTCACTTTTCGGTCCTCTAGATGCTTTGAGCCATAAATTTATATTGCTAACAGATTGCTCTGATTCGACTCCATCACTTGCTCCCAAATTTATTTGTGAGAGTTCATCGTATTTCTCCTATTGTTAAAGAAAAAAAAAAATTAAATAGTAACATAAGAAATTAAATTTTTACAATTACACACCTTTATTGTTCTAGCTCTTTCCCCACTCCTTGTTTTATCCTTTATTTGGAATGTACGGGTGAAAGTGTCAATAAATAATGGCTTAGTTCCCGTCTCCTTGGCCTAAACAAATTAAACAATTAATATTTATAAATTAGTGAGTATTAGATTACAAAACCATAAATTGAAAAGACTCACCAATCGATGTCTATGCTCATCGATATTTATGGATCCTCCCGCATACGTGGCAAACATAACGCCGAAGTTACAATTCTGATTTTACTTATTCTCTTCACTCCTCCATTTACTTTCATCAGATCCCCAATACGCAATAATTTTATTCCAATTCTCCTCGGTTATATAGTGCGGTTTCTTATTTCTAGTTTTGGCATGATTTAGTATGTTTCTAATATGATCACCACACTTTTTCTTAAAAATCCTCCTAATCTCTAGTGTTTCACTCTCCTCCCAAATAAATACCCGCTCCAGTAGAGGAAAATAAAAATTGATTATATTAACTGCAATTTCATATACTAAATGATTGAAATAAGTTACCTTGAACTCATTCCACCACAGAACTTTAATTTCTTCCGGCATGCTTGTATAAGTCAAAGAAGCGTCGATGTAAAATATCAGAAAAAAATATATTAATAATAAAATAATACTTGTTAAATAGGAAATTACCCTATGGAAATTTTCATATTTTTTTTAGAGATTTTCCTAGACTTAAATGGAAATTTCTAAGGTATTTTTGGAGAAAGATTTAATAGGCGTATAGGATTGGACCCGACCCGATCTGTTGGACCCGATTCGTTTCACTTGTGTAACGCCCAGCCAACGTCGACTTAAATCCCGACTTTTCTTTTTCTTTCCCAGTCGCGATTTCATCGCTTCACCGCGAGCTCTCTCCCTCTGTCGATCGCGACTCCTCCTCTCCGTGCTTACTGCCGCCGATGAGCCAGCTTGTCGTGCCTCACTCGTGCTCTCACTATCGCCGATCGCCGTACCCACGTTGCTGCCACCACGAGTTGGATCAGCCACTATCGCCGGTGTCGATCCAGCCCAATCATCGCACGATGCATTCGATCGGCTTCCCTTTGTCTCCGAATCGACCAGAGGCTGAGCTCCTTTTCTCGGTGGGAGATCTGGTCGGAGGGTAGGCCGATCCCTTTTCCCCAAGCTCTCGACAACACCTTTATGGGAGCCGATCAATGGCGTGATCGCCGCGACAGAGCTGCCGCCACGGGTCACACGGTGGTCGTCGGAGTAAGGTTAGGGCACATTTCTTGGTTGGTTTCCAGTCGATCCTTTCCATCTCAGCTTATGCTTTTTTTCACGCGAATAGCCCAACGACATCACTATGGGTGGTCGTTCTGGCCGGAGGAGAAGTTTCGATGAACTGAGCAAGTCAGGAGATGCCAATCACAGGTATATCTTGAACTATCTTCTCCTTTTTCATAGATGTTGTTTTGGTTCGGTTAATTGCCGTGTGATGTGGATTTCTACCGGTGGGGGGCTGTGAGTTGGAGGTTAGACGGCTGAGAGCAGAGGAAATTGCCGACTGTGAGGGCTGTTTCGGTGAACAGAGCAAGATGTGATTGGAGAAATCCAGATTTGGGTAGGCGATGAGAGGTAAATTCTGATTTGGATGTTTGTGAAGGGGAGGAATATTTCAAATGGGACTGTGGGAGCTGTGATCAAGGTAAGCTTTGATCTGGTAATGATATGCTTGGAGAATTAATGAATGGTTGGTGATTTGGTTAATCAATCGTTTATTAAGATCGGGTTAGATCCTTATTCCTCCGAATTGATTATGTTAGTGTTTGGTTATATGATGTGTTTTGGTCACAGGTAGTTGAATTGAGAAAGAGTTTTCGGACATGATGATTTTTAGCATGATCTACATCAGATGGGTTGTTGCCTCTGGGCATTTGAATCGTATAGATCGGTGTTTCCTATGGTGCAACAAGAAGTTGTGGAGTGAGTCTAAGCAAGGTGAGTTGAGTTTGGATAATTTATGAATGTATATCACTATCGTTGTGATTAAACTGATCTTGTGATGGATTTGTTGTTAATAGAAGATTAATTGTATGAATGTATACTACGTTATAGTTGAACTAGTATTGACTCGATGATTAATAGTTATGGATGAGTTGTTCATGTTTAGAGTGTTGATTTGGATTATTGTGAATTGTTAATTGGATCTAGTGGGTATACTTACGGTGATATAGCCGAAGTGATGTTGGAGGTGTGATCGAGACTTTAATTAGTATCGAGACAATTGAATTGAATATAATCATCGATTTAGGATTCAATTCAATCATTCGATGTCCGATAGAACTTAATTATGTTCTATGTTGTGTGCAGGATGTTGAATAGAGATCAATTCTTGGACGTGAAGGAAAATTATATTTTGAGATACGCTACATCATCAGGTGGGTAATTCCTACCCTGGTCAGGTAGTTTTAATGCATACAGATTTAGATGCATGATCATCTTATATGATCATGTTACCTTGACCCTGCTCTTATTATCTTATGCTTGAACTTGTCGTTGGCTATATTTACTCAAAGGTTGATATCACATTCTCTTTATTTTGATTTAGGGTTATAGATGTGATGTAAATAGGCCTAGATGTTTAGTAGGGTGTGGATGTTAGAGTACGGGTGATGACCAAATTTATAAATTGGCAAAAAGGTCATCCATGGATAGGTAATGCCCTAAATATAGGAGTTATACCAATACTCTGATGTTGTACACTTATTTACCAACCACGTGTTGTGTAAATGGTCAGGTGAGTCGTAAATAGTGTGTCGCTATGGACCGGTGGTCCTAGCTTGCCATGATCAGTTGAGTACGACTCTCTATATGATAGAGAGTGTACTGATCAAAGGGATGTGACTCTCTGTTGAACAGAGAGTCTGTGGTAGATGTCTGTATGTGAGATAGTACCTTCATGACATTGCATGCATACTGACGACATAGTCTCCCTTGGGGTTAAGAGAGTCGTCAGTCATCTTGCCTCCCAGGTTACTCCCCGAGGAGTAACTGGTGTGAGGGCAGAGCATTTGTTGTGTTGCACTCTACCACTATAGATGGTGGTAGTTAGAGTTGCATGCAGTTGTCCTGGGTGTGTGACACTCGACCACTCATTGGTAGTGTAAGTCGGAGTGGCCAACAGCAGGGACTCCTATTGTGTAGTGAGCTCTTTACGCTCATATGCTTCTTGATCATACTGCCCACTCGGCCACTCTAGAGTGGTGGTTGGTGTTGAGTTGGGACAGTTGTCATGTCGTGCCACCTAGGCCACACTGGGGTCGTGGTAGCGAGTAGGGGTGCGCAGGCATGACCATGCATGCTGCGTTGTCGTATCATACGGTGTTTTGCATATGGTTATATATATATACATACATGTTTGTATATATATATACATGGATGATGGTGATCAGTATACATACAGATATAGTCTATATGTATACTCACTTTGATGATGCATTTGTATGTACTATACTTGTTGCATTTGTTTGTACATATTCATACATGGTATTGCATTTTCTGTATGGTAGTAGGCCGATACTTGTATACCTGTTGGTTATTCACTGTGATACCCTCGACCCATACCAGGATGTAGTGTGAGTTAGTATTATTCTTTATATCTTATGTTGTGGATATATGCCCAGGTTGGATGAGGATAGAGTAGCTGACTGTCAGGTATATCAACATCATTGGTTGTTCAGTTTATTTAGTGTATGCATGCATGTATACTTGTTATGCTGATGTATACCTGTTGTACGAGAAGATTAAACTGTTGAATGACATGTAATATTTATATATATATTTACATGTTCTATCTTGTTACTTGCTGATAGGGCTATAAACGAGCCAAGCCAAATCAAGCTTTGTAGTGTTCAGACTTGTTTAATAAGATAACCAAGTCAAGCCGAGCCAAGCCTAAAATTAACCAAGCTACTGAAAAACCTGTTCAAGCTTGGCTTGGTATTTTTTTTTTTTTGAGCTTGAGCTTGGCTTGAGCTTGACTTGTTTAATAGGTATCAAGCTTCTAATCAAGCTCGATTCAAGCTTGATTAATACTTGTTTAAGCTTGGCTTGTTTAAATATTATCAAGCTCGTTTGTTTGTTTATTTAAAGTTTTAATATTTTGTTTGATTGGTTAGTGAGCTTGTTTGTTTATTTTGAAAGTTTGTTTGTTTATTTAAAAAATATTTATAGGTGTGATAAAAGCTTATTTGTTTATTTATAAGTTTAATAAGGCTTGTCACAAGCTTGTTCACTCGGAATCTATAATATAAATATATTTTAATACATCATAATAATCATTTCATGAATAAACAAATATCATAAAATCTTAAAAAATCACATTAAGTAGTATCTTAATTCAAATAGATGAATCACACATAGATATAACTTTAAGCTAAAACAATAATAATTATATAGAGTATCCAACTTTAGAATATAACTTTATGCCAAAACAACAACAATTATATAGAGTATTCAACTTATAATTCATAACTTAATAATAAGAAGTCATTCTTCATCACAAAAATATTACTAAATTGCAATGTTTATGAAACTTATAGATATCTATGGGTCTTCAAAATGTAACTTCCTCATCTCAAGGTCTCATCTTAGCCATTCTCATCCTAAAAAAAACAAAAATCAACAATTAGGATTACAATAAATTACAAATATCTTAGGACATGCAATATGGTTGTATAAGCTAAAATCTTGCAAATAAAAAAAATATAGAAAGACTAAACAACCACTAGCTACACTATCCTTGTAAATTATGAAGCTTAATCAAATTTTTTTATTTATTTCATCTCTTTTATGAACCTTTTTCTACAACTTTTTTGATATATCTACCTACTTCAAAAATATTAAATGTTTATAAATGACATTTTAGACCCTAGCATAAGAACAATTTAATCAATAAAAAGAAAGATTTTTTAAAAAGAAATTTTACTATATGCACAATAAAAAAAGGAGTTAAATAGGATTTAGTTTGATAGAAAAAGATCATTTACAAAAAGTCAACAAAAAAAAATAACATTAAAGAATTAATAATTTAATAAAAAATATATCATCTAAAGAACTATTACCTACGACAGATTAGCAAATAAAAATGGCTAAGATAAATTGTACTCTTTCACATCTTCCTTGTGATCCTATTCAAAATAAAAATAACATAAGTTTAATATTAAATTATAAACGAAAATAATAAAACCAAATAATGAATTACCTTTTTTTTCCTTTTGATATTATAAAGATGACGAAACCAATCCTCACCACAAAGTAGAACTTGAACTGTTTCAACTCCTAATGAAGCACGATAATTATCAATCACTCTACCACCGGCACTAAAAGCTGATTCTGAAGCCACAGTCGTAATGGGAATAGATAATATGTCACAAGCCATCTTTGATAAAATTTGAAACTTGAGATTGTTTGCTTTCCACCATTCTAATGCATCAAAGTGAGTTTCATCATTTTGACAAATGTAAACACCATCATCCAAATAGATGTCTAACTCAGATTTGATATGTTGAACATTATCAATATTTCTAATAAAATTATCAAACTTAGCTCACCCCGTCGCAATAGTTTTTCCTTTCTCATTATTTGCATTTGAAATGGTGTTAGACCCATCACCATTTGAATTACCATTGAGATTATTGCTGAATTTTTCTTCTGTATGTGCAATGACATATTCATTGTATAACTCGTACAAACTATTCTTCACTAAAACAATTTGATGGGCACTAACTTCATCCTCGGGGTAAATTATAGGAAAACAAAACTCAATAAGCTTCATTTTATTCCTAGGATCTAAAACAGCAGCTATAGAGATTACCAAATTGCATTGACCCCAATACTTATCAAATTTAGTCTTCATTTTTATAGTCATTGCTTTCATGAATGAATTCCCAATTAAAATTTGTTGATCTAATACCTCTTTCACTTGCCAAAGTTCAGGAAGAAATAAATTTGAAGTAGGATATTCACTGCCTGTAATACATATGAAATTGAAAAGGTTTAGTATCAAATAAATAAGTAAAACAATTTTATAACATCAAATTTTACTTCCAAATATAAGAAAAGATGAATCTGACCTATTTTATCTATTTAGCATTTTCCCCTTGTACATTTAGTGTTAAAAAGAAGGAGAATATCAATTAAGTGTTAATATTAGAAAACAAAAATAATACTAACTAAATAAACTAAAATTAATAATAAAAGAGCAAATAATTAAATAAGTACACTCACACTATCAAAATATTTATTGGCATGATTTAAATATTATAAATGAAGTAACAAAAGATAATGTAAAAAAATATTTAACTAATTGAAACTAGTACCTGAGACGATTTTCGTGAGCTCATTAAAAAGCTCCAAAAATGAACAAACTTCTTGAACACGAATCCAATCCTCTTCACTTGGTAAATATTGATAATCAAGATCTCTTTGTTGATAACGAGGAAATACATCTTTGAACTCCAAAGCCGAGGCAAGCATGGCATAAGTAGAATTCCACCGAGTGCAACAATCCAGAATCAATTTTTTAGATGGCAACCTCAATTGTTTGGTTATGTCAGAAAAGATATGAAGGCATGCCTCAGAAGATGAAATGTACTTTACACTTTCTCGAACATTTTCAATTATACTCTGAATTTCAGATAATCCATCTTGAACTAAAATATTTAAAATATGAGCACAACATCTAACATGAAACAGTTGTCCATTTAAAGGAAGCTTCTTTTGGAACAATAGATTTTCTCTTAAAATTCTTACAGCATAATCATTATTAGAGGCATTGTCAACAGTGATTGTCCACACTTTACTTTCTATACCCCATTCTTGCAAACATTTATATAAAGCATCATGCAAGACAACTCGAGGAGGTGGAACATCATAAAAATTTAAGATTCTCTTCTGTAATTTCCAATCAGAATCTATGAAATGACATGTCAAAACCATATATTTGACTTTCTGCCCTGATCTCCATAAATCCGTTGTGATACTAACTCTATTTGTATCTTTCAATAAGGTCTTAATCCTTTTTTTCTCCATCTCATAACTAGTTATGCAATCACTTTTAGCTGTTGCACGTGAAATACATTGATAGTTTGGAGTAGCAGTTCTCATTAAGATATTGAACAAATCATACTCAACAAATTTAAATGGTAATTCATGCACCATAATCATGTGAGACATAACTTCTCTAATTCTCCCTTGATCATATCTAAAGGTTGATAATTCACCAATACTTATAGAAGCTGGAGCAAGATGAAGTTGTTTTTGACTCTTATTCAAAAAAATTTGACGTTTTATACAATTTTTTAGATGTCTAAACAATTGTGTTGTGGCACCATCTTTATTCATTGCAAATAATTGGAAACAGTGATTGAATTTGGCTTTTCTTGTGCCACAAACAAGAGTAACTTCACTGAAATCTTCCCAAACCTTTGAAGGCTTTTTTCTTTTCCTTTTATCAAATGGACTGTTCTCATTTTCTTCGACTTTTATATCAATATTTGGATCGACAATAGAAACATTTGTGTCCTCCATTGATGACTGGAAATAATAAAAATATTAAGTAAAATCAAACAAATGATGTAAAAAAATCCCTAATTATACTAAAGTGTAATTTGATATTTATAAAATAAGAATAATAATACAACAAAGTACAATGATTCGTAAAATATATCATACTTAATTAAATAAATCAATGAGTAACCACTGACAAAAAGGAGAAAAAAATAAAATTACTAACCTTTTATAGAAAAATCTATTGATAATCAAGATCCGAGAGTTTGAGGGTTCAAAATCTTGATTGGTGATGATGATTTGGTGAACCAAGACTCCAGAGGATGGAGAAAAGCAATGTGCAGTGAAGTTGTGGGAGAGCAGGCGAGGAGAAAGAAAGAGATAGAAACGAGAAGGGAAAAAATGAGGATGTTAAAAGCATTTTCATTGGAAGATGAAGAGACTGGTGGAGTTGTGGAGCATGAAATTGAATTATGGAAGCACGCTTCGCCTTTGGAAATTGATAAAGAAAAAGGTAGATTTGATGGATAAGATAGGGAGTAATTAGGATTTAGGAAGGATTTTAAAAATAAAAATAAAGAAAAGAGTTGGCACGTTACCCATTTAGAAATTGATAAAAAAAAAGGTAAATTTAATGATAAGATAGAGAGTAATTAAGAAGGATTTTAAAAAATAAAAATTGACAAAAAAATTGATAACAAATTTAAAAAATAAAAAAATAACATTTAAAATGTTTTATTAAGAATTTGGAATATATTTAATATTATAAATAAAATATTTTTCTATCATTTAATATTCAAAAATTAGAATAAATTAATTGAAATTGACTATTATTAATACATATATACATTAAAAAGAATTAATGAATCTATTTATAAGATAAAACTTATTTTGATCCTAAATTAAATTTTAAAATAATTTTTAATTAATTACACTTTCAAGACTATTATAAATTGTTAAACATTCTAAATAGAATATTTATCCTTTTGTTTAATAATAATAATTTGACCAAAAATCATTTAATAAATTAGTATGAAATTATTGTGTCAATTTTTTTTTAATGTAAACTGATTTATAAATTTCTTATGTATTCAAAATAAAAAAATTAACCAATTGTCTTGAATATCAAATTTTGAGTTAAAAAAGATATTTTTATTTAAATATATTGGTAACTTATTTTTATAAATCAATTAGTGTTAATTTATTTTTATTTTTAAAATACAATCTAATTTATTAATTAACATGCAAATTACTCCTTCAACGAATAATTTTTTTATCATTATAAACTACGATCATATTAAGTAATATTTTTTAAAATCCAATTGAATTTTTTTATAAAAGGATTAACTCTCTCCAATATAATTATTTATAAATTATAACATATTTTATACCCTGTAAATTGTAACTTAAAAAGATAATATTTAATAAAAAAAATCATTAGAATCATAAAATTATATTTTTGATAAATTAGTCTATATGTATAAAATTTATTTGTTAGATAATTTAATTAATTATTTAGATTTTAATATCTCCATAAGATTATAAACTTGTAATTTATATATAACTTTTATTGTTCTTTATTAAAGTTGACAATTATATATTATCATAACATATTAATATTATAGCAAATTCAAAATTCAAACGAAATAAATATAACCAAGCACGTTAAGTTCATAAATAAGTTTGATCATGAATATGAATATGTTATGCAGTTCACAAGTTTTGTTCATAAACATAATTTACAAGTTATATTTATGAAAATGTTATATTGTTTATAAATTTTATTCATGACGAATACTTCACGAACACTGTTCACGAACACGGTTCCCGAACACTGTTCACGAACACGGTTCACGAACACTGTTCAAGATCACTGGTCGAGAACACTGTTCATGAACATTAACAAGCTGAACACATATGTGTTCAAGCTTGTTTATTTAATTTACAAGTCAAGCTTGTTTATTTAATTAACTTCGATGTTATTAAACAAACATAAACGAGCTCTTATCAGAACACGCTTGTTCACGAACGCTGGTTCGTTTACACCCTACTTGCCGAGTTTTACTCACCACCACGGACACTCGGTTTTTTGTCGCCTGCAATGTAGAAGTCTTCGTGACGACTTGGAGCATTGGTGACATCTCATCTCATCTCTGAGACTCTGGTGGTCGTTTTGGGCTTTCCGTATGGGTGTATTGTATTTTTGTAGTTTTTGTGATGTACTATTGTTGTTGTATCTTTCTTCTCGGTTTTATTACTGGTGGTTCTTAGTTTTGGTGTTAGTCATACCGGTATGCATGTGTGTGGGATTGTATTGTCATCGTGTTGTTTCCGCTGTGTATTAGTTGTATTTAGTTTGTTATGTTGTTGTGGTTTGGTTACATTTTTATATGTGTTATTGTTATTGTGGGCTTATGGGCCTTGTATTAACCCGAAATGTTGCCACATACAGGGGAGACGCCGTCCGTTTGCTTTTCGGTATGGCATGCTCTCGGGGCGTGACAACTTTAGTGGTATCAAAGCCCTAGGTTCTGCGATGCCATACAATGTTATTTTGTGTCGAGTCTTGGATTCTTAGGAGTCGATTTGTTTCGGTTTTGGTTTTCTGAGATGAGATGGACAGCGGCCTGAGCTCAAAGAAGCACGAAGTAAGTATTTCTGATGACTTATTTTCTAGTTGTATACTTATCTGGACTTGATTAACAAGTGTATACAGTTAGAGTTATGACACCTGTGCAGACTTGTAGTAGAAGTCGCCCACCGTGGCGACCAACCGGAGTTACCTTTAGTGTTTATACTCTCGGTTATGTTGACTATGTATTTAGATGCTTATACCAGGAATAACCGTAGCGTGTTGGTTATGATTCATAACCGTGGTATGAGTTGACCATGGGAACGACCTGTTGAGTCCGTGAGTCTTGAACCTGTGTCGAAAAGGTGATTTAACTTTGAGAGCCGACTGATACCGAGTCGAAAAACAGGGTCAAGTCGTCACATTTCTTGTGAAAAATCAGAGACTATTGTCTTAGAGATTTTGACTAATTATGCTAATCAGATCATTACCTGTTGGGTAATGGACAAGACAAATTGGCTATTGTTGATGCAGATAGCGGAAGGCTAGTTTATGGTGTTGTATAGGGATTTTATCCCTGAGTTGTTCATGCTAGGTTGTATAATGTTGAGGGTACTTTAGAGTACTTAACTTGGGTTATAAAAATGAAATAGAGTTATTTGCATGCCATTATCGGGATCAAGATGGTACTTGGTGGTAAATGAAGAAAATAATCTTCGGGAAATAAAACATCACTTGATCATGGTTAGTGATGTTGAGAGAGAGTATTTTCCCGCGTCACTTTCAGTGACACATTGTAAGGAATTCTTGAGCTTCAAGTAGGGTGATCGTTGGTAACGAGAATATCATACAAAGTCATTAGACTTGCAGAGTTCTTGCTCACCTAATAGCTCAAGAAGATGAATGGATGTTTTAAGCCACCCATGGTTGTTGGCTTACTGTTGGATTAAGATAACTGGATCTTCTATCAGATCCTGCCGGAAGACGTGGGTTGAGCCAAGAGTTTAGAAATGACTCTGTATAGGTGTTTAAGAGTTGGAGACCGATAAGCAGATAGTGCAGGTCAACTTATTTGGGTTAAAAGTCTCCGACTGTTGGATAAAAGGAGCAAGATTGGAGTCATAGGCCTTGAGCTATGTTTTGATTATAGAAGACCAACTGCAGATCATCAGAATGTTCTCGTGCATATCAGCAAAAATCAGAACAAAGACTCCGGAGGGATTAATTACGTGTAGTGCGGATCACGAAGACACGCGAAGTTAGATTATCCGTTCGATCAGTTCAGCTGTTGCTATTGTGAGCAACAAGTATAGTGGAGGAGGTGTACTTTGAAGACTCAGTTGAAGACTATCGATGGTATTCCGGGAGGATGTTGCACCATCTCGGCAGCAGTATCAGCAGAAGACATAATAGAAGACTCAGATGTGGATTTTCTTTGTACAAAGGAGAGAGTATACGGCAATGGTCGTATCTATTTTGTATTCTATAGTTGTAGGTTGTAGGATTTAGGGATGGGATCAGATGATCTAGGAAAAATCCCCAAGGCATTCATCGCAGAAATGCGACCGCTTTGTCGCGGATGGTTGGATCTGATTTTTTTTCTCTTCGGAGAAAGGCCGAGACTTGCATGGAGCCTTTTGGATCGGATCGACAGATATTTGATCGTTCAGGGTATTACTCTAGTTTTACCCTCTGGGTTAATATATTGAAAGATACTTGTAGTTTACAGGTATCTTTGTCTAGAACATTCTTAGTTTGATTAGAAGAGTTCTTTACATCGACTTGTGGGTCGGCGGTATCTCTACCGTTAGGTGAGATGGGGATCAACAGTTAAGAAGTCAAGGGATACCCTTAGACTTGGATAGATATATCTTTACTGTAGACATATCCTTACGGATGGTCAAGTTGTTGAGATTATAATATGATTATGTCTCTCGGATGTGCATATAATTCGAGAGCATTCGGATGTAGTTTCGGATGAACTCCTAGTCTTTCCGTTGCATAGGCAAGTGTAGTAGGCGATCAAAATGATTGCAGAAATAGTTCCGGTGTCGAAGATCCCATACCGGATGTTAAATTGACTGGTATAAGTGTTACTAAACACTATGAGAATTGGAAGAACATAAGTTGTGATTATAGGAGAAGTTGGAGGGGATATTTATCTATCCCAGTATTCCTCCTTGAGAAGATCCGGAACTCTTTGTTGAAAGAGACATGGACCTTCGAGATTATGCATCGATTATCGATGATGGAATGAGATTATTGTTGAAAGAAAACATCCTTCGTTGTGGATAGATGATCTGTCTAGATCGGTTAAGGACACCTGTGTATACTCTAGGATCGATTTACGACTGGAGCATTGATATTGTAGTGACATGGTGTCATACAATTATCATTGTCATTGTGATAATTAATATATATTATCAGCTTAGAGTAATGAGGATGCAGGTGTGTAAGGATGACATTTCATACTTAGTATGAATTTACGAGCTGTTGTTAATGATATTAGACATATTTAACGATTTAGTCGTCCATCGATTTGAGAAATCGTGTATTTTGGACACGATTGGATCAATTTGTGGTTGTTGGAGTTGTGTAACCTAGCCACTATTGATTGTGGTAGTTGGAGTTGCGCACTCGACCACCGTAGATGGTGGTTTGCCATGTATGTTTTGGGTTAGTTCTGTAGATGTGGATAGAATGTTTGGCATTACTATACCACGGACTTGTTTGACAAAGGTGATGATGGAAATCATTTAGTCGGAAGCTGGTGAAACCAATTACAAGACCTAGATGACGGTTAACTTTTACATGAGTATTAGTTAATCCTTCTGGGGTGGATAAAAGGATGTACGCAAATGCATCGTTTCAAAGATTGAAGCGATTCCGATGCAGTTGAATAAGGCATATCTTATGCTTACGACAGAAAAGAAACACGAGATAGGTTGTTATATACATGACGTGACTTTAGTAGTTATTATCTAGATTTATGGATATATGGAGCAGGAATGCTCATGGGATTTTAACTACCTACTAGGTAGCTACTATAGAGTTGCTGGAACGCGAACAGTTGCAACTTGTGAGATTGGTCGCTATAGTCTCCCATGCACTTACAGAGTGTGTGGTGGAGTGGAATTATTGGACGGCAGATGGACTTCTCTTTTGAGAAGATAATTCCCTGTCTCTGATAAGGATAGTGTGTTCCGGACACGCATCCAGTCAAGGAAGAGTCACTACAGGAAGCATATCATTGGAGATTTACTATTCACCCTGATGGTACCCAGATGTACTGAGAGTTGAAACGTTTATACTGGTGGAATGGTATAAAGAGAGTTATAGCAGATTTTGTTGCTCGATGTTTAGTATGCCAGTAGAACCCGCTGGCATCAGAAACTCGCTGGATTGCTCTAGAAAATTTCGATTCTGGAATGGAAGTGGGAGCATATCACGATTGATTGCGTTACGCGATTGCCTAGAACCCGTAAAGGACGTGATGTGATTTGGGTGATTGTGGATCAATTGACCAAATCATCTCATTTCCTTCCTATTCGTGGGTCGTACCCATTGGATCGTCCGACAGAGTTGTATTGCCGAAAGATTATCAGATTACGTGGGGTACTTTTAAGTACCATATCGGATAGAGATCCGCGATTTACCTTGCGATTTTGGTAGAGTCTGCATCAGAATATGGGCACAGAGCTTCGGCTTAGTGCAACATTTCATCTGCGGACTGATGGACTGTCTGAGCATGACATTCAGACTCTGGAGGATCTATTAAGATCTTGTGTCATGAATTATGAGAGTAGTTGGGAGGATCATATTCCTTTAGTGGAATTTAACTATGAGGACAGTTATCACTCCTCCATTCAGATGAATCCTTCTGAGACCCTATACATTAGACTCTAAAAATCTCCCGTGTTGTGGGAGGAAGTTGGGGAAATGAAGCTATTGGGGGCCACAGAGTATCCAACATGATGTAGAGTTAGTGCGCGTCATGGGATGATGGTTATAAGAGACACAGGGTCGACAGAAGAGTTATCCAGACCGGAGGCGAAGGCCTTTAGAAATTCTCAATTGGGGAATAAGTATTTCTGCATGTTTCACCTTCGAAAGGGGTGAAACGATTTGGGTCACAAGGAGCGACAGTAGCGGAACAAGACCATCCGACTCGTAAAGGTTGGATGATAGTATCCGACTAATGAGGAGGCTACATGGGAGCTGGAAGATACTATCCGAGCTCGATATCCTCATTTGTTCACTTGAGGCATGTAGTAGTTCAAGAAATCTCTTGAGTTGGTTATCGTATGTTAGTACGAAATTTGGGGACCAAATTTTTATTAGTGGGGGAGAATGTAAAATATCAGAAAAAAAATATATTAATAATAAAATAATGATTGTTAATACGGAAAATACCCTATGGAATTTTTCAAATTTTTTTTAGAAATTTTCTTGGACTTAAATGGAAATTTCTATGGTATTTTTGGAGAAAGATTTAATAGGCGTATAGGATTGGACCCGACTCGATCTGTTGGACCCGATCCGTTTCACTCGTGTAATGCTCAGCTGACGTCGACTTAAATCCTGACTTTTCTTTTTCTTTCCCAGTCGCGATTTCATCGCTTCACCGCGAGCTCTCTCCCTCTCCCGATCATGACTCCTCCTCTCCGTGCTCACCACCGCCGATGAGCCAGCTTGTCGTGCCTCACTCGTTGTCGCTCGTGCTCTCACTACCTCCGGTCGTCGTCCCCACGTCGCTGCCACCACGAGTTGGATCAGCCGCTGCCGCCGGTGTTGATCCAGCCCGATCACCGCGCGATGCAGCCGATCGCCTCCCCTTTGTCTCCGAATTGACCAGAGGATGAGCTCCTTCTCTCGGTGGGAGATCCGGTCGGAGGGTAGGCCGATCCCTTTTCCCCAAGCTCTCGACAACACCTTTGTGGGAGCCGATCGACAGCGTGATCGCCGCGATAGATCTACCACCGCGGGTCACACGGTGGTTGCCAGAGTAAGGTTAGGGCACATTTCTTGGTTGGTTTCCAGTCGATCCTTTCCATCTCATCTTATGGTTTTTTTTTCACGCGAATAGCCCAACGACGTCACTGCGGGTGGTCATTCCGGCCGGAGGAGCGGTTTCGATGAACTAAGCAAGTCAGGAGATGCCAATCACAGGTATATCTCGAACTATCTTCTCCTTTTTCATAGATGTTGTTTTGGTTCGGTTAATTGCTGTGTGATGTGGATTTCTACCGGTGAAATGTGAGTTGGAGGTTGACGGCCGAGAGCAGGGAAGTTGCGATCGTGAGGGCATTCGGTGAACAGAGCAAGCTGTGATTGGAGAAATCCGGATTTGGGTAGGCGGTGAGAGGTAAATGTTGATTTGGATGTTTGTGAAGGGGAGGAATATTTCGAATGGGACTGTGGGAGCTGTGATCAAGGTAAGCTTTGATCTGGTAATGATATGGTTGGTGATTTGGTTAATCAATCATTTATTAAGATTGGGTTAGATCCTTATTCCTCCGAATTGATTATGTTAGTGTTTGGTTATATGATGTGTTTTGGTCACAGGTAGTTGAATTGAGAAAGAGTTTTTGGACATGATGATTTTCAGCACGATCTACATCAGATGGGTTGTTGCCTCCGGGCATTTGAATCGTATAGATCGGTGTTTCCTATGGTGCAACAAGAAGCTGTGGAGTGAGTCTAGGCAAGGTGAGTTGAGTTTGGATAATTTATGAATGTATATCACTATCGTTGTGATTAAACTGATCTTGTGATGGATTTGTTGTTAATAGAAGATTAATTGTATGAATGTATACTACGTTATAGTTGAACTAGTATTGACTCGATGATTAATAGTTATGGATGAGTTGTTCATGTTTACAGTGTTGATTTTGATTATTGTGAATTGTTAATTGGATCTAGTGGGTATACTTATGGTGATATAGCCGAATTGATGTTGGAGGTGTGATCGAGACTTTAATTAGTATCGAGACAGTTGAATTGTATATAATGATTGATTTAGGATTCAATTCAATCATTCGATGTACGATAGAACTTAATTATGTTCTATGTTGTGTGCAGGATGTTGAACTGAGATCAATTCTTGGACGTGAAGGCAAATTATATTTCGAGATACGCTACATCAACAGGTGGGTAATTCCTACCCTGGTCAAGTAGTTTTAATGCATACAGATTTAGATGCATGATCATCTTATATGATCAAGTTACCTTGATCCTGCTCTTATTATCTTATGCTTGAACTTGTCGTTGGCTATATTTACTCAAAGGTTGATATCACATTCCCTTTATTATGATTTAGGGTTATAGATGTGATGTAAATAGGCCTAGATGTTTAGTAGGGTGTGGATGTTAGAGTACGGGTGATGACAAAATTTATAAATTGACCAAAAGGTCATCCGTGGATAGGTAATGCCCTAAATATAGGAGTTATACCAATACTCTGATGTTGTACACTTATTTCCAACCACGTGTTGTGTAAATGGTCAGGTGAGTCGTAAATAGTGTGTCGCTATGGACTGGTGGTCCTAGCTTGCCATGATTAGTTGATTACGACTCTCTATATGATAGAGAGTGTACTGATCAAAGGGATGTGACTCTCTGTTGAACAGAGAGTTTGTGGTAGATGTCTGTATGTGAGATAGTACCTTCATGACATTGCATGCATACTGACGACATAGTCTCCCTTGGGGTTAAGAGAGTCGTCAGTTATCTTGCCTCCCAGGTTACTCCCCGAGGAGTAACTGGTGTGAGGGCAGAGCATTTGTTGTGTCACACTCTACCACTATAGACGGTGGAAGTTGGAGTTGCATGCAGTTGTCATGGGTGCATGACACTCGACCACTCGTTGGTAGTGTCAATCGGAGTGGCCAACAGCAGGGACCTCCATTGTGTAGCAAGCTCTTTACGCTCATATGCTACTTGATCATACTGCCCACTCGGCCACTCTAGAGCGGTGGTTTGTGTTGAGTTGGGACAGTTATCATGTCGTGCCACCTAGGCCACACTGGGGTCATGGTAGCGAGTAGGGTGTGAGCATGACCATGCATCTGCGCATATGGTTATATATATATATACATACATGCTTGTGTATATATATATATATATACATGGATGATAGTGATCAATATACATACAGATACAATCTATATGTATACTCACTTTGATGATGCATTTGTATGTACTATGCTTGTTGCATTTGTTTGTACATATTCATACATGCTATTGCATTTTCTGTATGGTAGTAGGCCGGTACTTGTATCCTTGTTAGTTATTCACTGTGATACCCTCGACCCATACCAGGATGTAGTGTTAGTTAGTATTATTCTTTATATCTTATGTTGTGGATATATTCCCAAGTTGGATGAGGATAGAGTAGTGTAGTATGTCACCAGAATAATTGTAAATTTCTAGCAATTTTACAAGAATTGTTGGCTTGATGATAATGGGCTTTATGTGGGCTTTTTCAAAAATAAAAGAAAATAAGCCAAAAGGGATGCAAGGCCTAGGAATTGAACCCCAAACCTCTAGAGATAGCCAAGCCCTATAGATGCATCCACTAACCAGAAGCCCAATAAGATTTTATCATTAGAGGAATAGGGGAAATTATGGTTAAGTGTAAGGGAGATCAAGGGACTCTTCAAGTGAATAAATAGGGGGAATGAGGGGGCATGAGTTACAAAATTTATTTTCTCCTCTTCTTCCTCTTCCTCACCAATCCTAGAGCTTCTCTCCATCCTTGGCCAACCCCATCCAAGCAAGAAGCAAGGCTAGGTTGCTTCCTTTAGGTTATTTTTCCAACCAAAAGAAACGCCGAAGGATGTAAGTATCCTCACCGCATACGAGTAGCTTTTTGCTGATTGTTTTGTGTAGAAATCCCTATGATATATTCGGCCAAGCTTAGTTTTGATGTTCCAAGGAAGTTCTATATCATGTTTTGTAAGAATAAGATGATGTTAGGATGTAAAATGAATTAGGTTAAAAGATAACCCTAGAAACCCCTATGGACTATTCGGCCAACACATGTTTTTGGGTGTTTTATTGAAGTTCTATACCTTGTTTTACATGCATATGATGATGTTAGGATGTAGAATGAATTAGGTTAAAGGTTAACCCTAGGAACCTCTATGAACCATTCGGCCAACATGGGTTTCTTGGTGTTTTATTGAAGTTCTATATCTTGTTTTACATGCATATGATGATGTTGGGTTGTAGAATGAATTAGGTTAAAAGACTAGCCCTAAAAGCCTTCATGAACCATTCGGCCACCCCCCTTGTATTGATGTTCCAATGAAGTTTTAATCCATGTTTTGTATGCATATGATGTTGTTAGTATGTTAATTGAATTAGGTTAAATGTCTAGCCCTAAAAGCCTTCATGAACCATTCGGCCACCCCCCTTGTATTGATGTTCCAATGAAGTTTTAATCCATGTTTTGTATGCATATGATGTTGTTAGTATGTTAATTGAATTAGGTTAAATGTCTAACCCTAAAAGCCCGTGAACCATTTGGCCACCCCCTTTATTTGATGATTCAATGAAGTTTTAATCCATGTTTTGTATGCATATGATGTTGTTAGTATGTTAATTGAATTAGGTTAAAAGTCTAACCCTAAAAGCCCCTTGAACCATTCGTCCACCCCTTTATTTTGAGGATTCAATGAAGTTTTAATTCATGTTTTGTATGCATATGATGTTGTTAGTATGTTAATTGGATTAGGTTAAAAGACTAGCCCTAAAAACCCACATGAACCATTCGGCCAACCATTGTCCTTTAACATGCTCTAGGTTAGGTTAACATGTGTTTTATGTTTGGGTGAATTCATGTTGACTTGTGATATTAAATGATGCTAGATGAAGATAACATGCTTTAGGTTAGTGTTTACTTACTCTTGATGTTTATGCCTTATGCCATGCCCTATGTGTATGTGATATTTAAGATATGTTATGAAATGAAATACGATATGATTATGAAATGAAAAATAATATGTTCATGAAATGAATATGATATGATTATGAAATGAAGTATGATGTGTTTATGAAATGAAATATGATATGTTCATGAAGTGAAATATGACATGTTATGAAATGAAGTATGATGTGTTTATGAAATGAAAGATGATATGTTCATGAAGTGAAATATGATATGTTATGAAATGAAGTATGCTATGTTTGCAAAATGAAATAAGCTATGTTATAATAAAAGCATATAAGTATTTTACCTTCTGCATGACTTGTACCAAGACCTTAACAAGGTCCAAAGGGATGGGCTCCTAAGATGCCCTAGGTCGATGGAGTAAGACTCGGGCCTAGGATGGGCCTCTATGTATGATTGCCCTTAGGTCGACAGACTAAGATCGGGCCTAGTACGGGATGGGCTCCAAGATGCCCTAGGTCGATGGAGTAAGACTTGGGCCTAGGATGGGCTTCTACGCTATGACGATTGCCCTAGGTCGACGGACTAAGATTGGGCCTAGTAACCTAGTAGGTGTTGGTGCAATCGGCCCAGGTTGACTCGAGTTTGACTCGAGCAGTACCTTGATGATATTTTGATGATAGACAAAACTCATGACATGGGATTGTCATGGGAAAGTCCAACATGGGGTTGGCATGGAAAATCCAAGCATGGAGCTTGGTGTGGAAGTCCAAGGGGGAAGCCTTGGCATGGGAAAGTCCAAAGCATTGCGAAGCCGTGCACTTGGTGCTTGGCATGGGAAATCCAAAGCATTGCGAAGCCGTGCGCTTGGTGCTTGGTGAGAAATGCATTGCGAAGCCGTGCGCTTGGTGCATTTGGGAAGTCTTGAGGACTTGGTAAGTTCACTAGGCTCGGGGTCCTTGAGTCGGTGAAGGATGGCATTGCGCCGTGCGCTTGAGTGCATCAGAGGCCGCCGGACGGGAAGCGAATGGAGTGAGCCCAAAGGAAGCATACTTCTAGGGCATGAGGCGAAGGATGGCGTTGCGGCCGTGCGCTTAGCGCGTCAGGGGGGCGTAGGCGAGGAAGAAGAGCCGGTGGGAACTCCATGAGGATAAGGTGGACTTGGCCAAGTGGCTAAGGCGAGTGTCGGAGGCTCAAACATCGTTATGTTTGAGGTTTTAGCCGACATCGGTCGGTAGCATAGGTGCCCGATCATTGCTCTAGGGTTCGACGGTGTTCATTGAACCAAGTCTGGTGATCGATCATTGACTAGGGAGGCGGTCATTGTTGGGAAGATCGGTCGGCTAGGATAGGATGGCAATGATCGATGACACCGCGCACGGGCAGAATGGAGTCGAGCTCGCCGACTCGATCGATGATGGTTGATCGGTCGGATGGGTGCCATCACGATCGATGTGTGATCCGTTGGAACTTAACCAAGCGTGGATCCGCCGTTGTGAGACAACGGCGGATCGATCGATGGTGACGATCAGTCGACTGATGGGCACGAAAACAACTTGATGCAGGTTATAAATGGAGCACGAGTTGGAGGATTTCGCCAAGCCTTTTGTGGAGCTATTGGAGGGGAATTGCTACTGCATTCCAGTCCTTCAAGAGCTATCTAAAGCAAGCAACAAGCAAAGTGATCAAAGCAATCGGTGAAAGTTTTCTTGTGTATTGTATTTGTGTATTTGCTTGTATTTCTATATTACTGTTGTAATTGCTTGTGAGAGGTTTCTTCACCTCCGACGTGTAGTCGAGAAGGAGTTTGAGTATTGTCGTGTGCATCTCTAGAGCTCGAGGAGCTCGCCCGTGGAGTAGGAACCGTTCGGTTCCGAACCACGTATATCGTGTGTGTTTGCGTGTGCTTATTTGTTGTTAGTATTATTATTGTTTTATTGTTTCTGCTGCGCTAATGACAATCGTAGACAAGCAACGCAAGAAGAATGAACGAATTACGACATCCATCGTACGAGGGCTATTCACCCCCCTCTAGCCGGCCAATCGAGATCCGTCCCAACAAGTGGTATCAGAGCCGAGGTCGCTCTTCAAGGACTAACCGCCGCGAGAGCACTACAAGATGGCCGACTTCATCCATCCACCGAAATTCGATGGAGATTTTTCTTGGTGGAGGAAACGGATGGAGGTATACCTAGAAACCGATTTTGATTTTATGATTATTATAGAAAACGGTTTTGAAATGCCTAGGGACAAACACAACAAGCCCATTGAGAAGTCAAAATGGACCCAAGACCAAATCAAAGACTTCAAGACAAATCTCAAGGTAATCAAGTTGATTAGTGACTTGTTACCTAACACTATTTGGTCTAGATTGGGTGACTATAGGGATGCAAGGGAATTATGGAATAAGGTAATGAAATTCCAAGAAAATTCCCAATCGGCACAAGAAGAGGAGAATGCCGAAGAAGAACCCACAACATTTGAAGATGTTGATGACTTGGTGGAGACCTCCACCTCTAGCATTGAGGGGGAGGAGAGGCAATCTTTCATCCCGGAGCAAGAACAAGAAGCATCCACATCCGGGAGAAGTGAAGATCATGAAGAGGCCTCCACCACCTCCCTAGGTAACTCAAGTGTTATTATTTTAAATAAAAATCACATAATATGCTTTGAGTGTAGGGAGAAAGGGCATTACAAGAGAAAATGCCCTAAATTGGCTAAGAAGAAGGCATCGACACCAAAAGTCAACCCAAAGTCAAACGATGTTGGTGTTCCCAAAATCAAGAGCAAAGAGCACATTGTGTGCTTCAAATGCAATCAAAAGGGACACTACCGAAGCCAATTCCCTAGGGGGAGGAAGAAAGGGCAAGAAGGTGCAACTCATGTAGGGGGAGCTCCTAAAGCTAACCCTAAGGTACATTTAGTTAATGCACCTTTAATTTCTAGAGTCAAAAAGCATGCCAAAAATTATTTTAGCTCTCTTGCAATTATAAATGAAAAGCATGCTAGGAGAAATGATAAGATTTATTGCTTAGGTGCCAAGCATGTTAGTTTCTCTAAGGACAAACCTAGGACTCAAAACACTAGATCTATTTTACCTAGGGAGTCAATTAGGAGAATTGAAGAAAACTTGGGTGTTAATCCCAAGAAATCTAGGCATATGCCTAAGAAGAAAAACATTTCCCAAAAGATAAATGAAAATTCAAAATTGAGGAAATTAGAGGTGGAGAATCAAGCCTTGAGGTCAAGGCTAGAAAAATTGGAGAAGACCCTAGCAATAATATCAAACTCGGTAAAGGGGTCTAATGCACAAAAGTCAAGACCTAGGAAACAAGAAACATCTAAGGGCAAGAAGGGTTTGGGTCACAAACCTATGTCCTACCATAATGTTCCATTTAATTATGGAACCACATCTAGGTCTAGGAAAACCAAGGCAAATAGGGAAGTCATCCCTAAGTCTAGCCATGGTATGTGTTTAGTGGCTAACACCTCAAAGAAATCAAATGTAGCCACTAAGAAGGTCAATGGAGGAGTCACCTCTAGAGTTGACCTAGGAAAGACCCAAAAGACTATGGCTTCAAAGCCTAAAAGGGTCATTAGGAAGGTATCTAGGGAAGTTATCCCTAGAGAATACCTTGTTAACCCAAGGAGCTCCAATAGATATTGGGTTCCTAAAAGCGTGATCGATTCACGCTAAATGGGTTAGGGTGTGTCAACCCTAAGTGGATGGGTGGTTAACCTAGCCATTGTGAGTTGACACATTAGGGTGTGCCAATATGGTTTGAGAAGTTAAAAATGATTTAAATTGGCACAATTAGGTCATAGAGGTCGTGGTGTGCTATTTTGGATTTTTGGCACACTAAAGAAATAATGGCATTAAGGCAAAATGAATTTAATCCCTAGAAATGGCAAATTGATTTTAACACTTAGGTATTTTATACCTTAGTATATTTCTCTTGCCATGCTTTATTTGCCTTGCCATGTCATGACATCATTTTCATTTTCATCTATAAAAATGTCATGATCATGTTTAGATTTATGTTTAGATGTCATGTATGCTTAAGTTTCATTCACATGCCATGACATCATGATATTGGCATATGTTTTTATCTATATCATATCTATGCCATAATCATATCATGCATGAATTAAAATGGAGTTAAGGACTATGGCATAATTTGATAGGAATCAAATAATATTGCCTTAGCAATATGCATGAGAATTTAAAAGAACAAAAACCCACATCTCACTAGATTAATTGCCTTGAATGTGTTTTACACATCTAGATATTTGTGAGATGTTTAGGAAAATGAACATAAAGGTTTTGAAAACATTTTGAAAACATTTTGAAAAACCTTGGTGAAGCCTATCTTTTGATAGATATCACCATTGAATGGGATGATACAAAGATGGCTTTTTATTGAAGCTTTTCTTAAATTTTGAACTTTGTATCAATCTCTTAATTTAATGGGTAAAATAATTTTTCAATATTTTTCACCCATAGTGTTTAGGATAAGTATTATACGTATGCATTTTCAAGATTTTTAGAATTACGTATATTTACTTATGGATTTCGAAAATCCATTTTCTGAAACTGAAAACTGCAGAATGCAGTTATCAGTCGACTGCCTGTAATGGCAATGATCGATGGTGACTCCAATGATCGGTATCTAACTGAGTCGGACCGCACAGGCTGATTTCGGGTAAACTTGATAGTTAGGCCCATGTTTAGCCATGTTTTGGTCCCCTAACCACTCCTAACCCTAGGATATGCTTGGGAGAGCATTAGAGAGGGTGGAAATCCATTGGATATGGATTAGGAGTTGGGTTGAGGGTGAGTATCAATTTTAAGGTAGATGAGAGTTCATTGTTGAACTTTGCCTTAATTTTGATTTGGTTAATGTTCCTATTGGCTTAGGGACTCTCCAAGGACATTGTTGGTGTAATGGTCAAGGGGGAGCAAGCCTCAGGGGGAGGTATCCATCATGGGAAGATGGATGTGTATTTCCTCATGGGAGGAAAATTGGGTTGCCTCTCTTTAAGTGATATGGGATCACTAGAAAGATGGTAGGCATGTGTTCCTCCAAGGGAGAGATTGTAAGATCTCATTGGGATATGAGACATTCATACCCTTGAGGAGGACCTTTTTGATGTAATGTTAAAAAGGGGGAGAAGTTACCAAGTTACCAATTAGGGTTCGTTGGAATTCTCATTGGGATATGAGAATTGCCAATATGGGAGAATTGGTAGACTTGAGATGGTAGTTTTGTCAATCATCAAAAAGGGGGAGATTGTTGGTGCAATCGGCCCAGGTTGACTCGAGTTTGACTCGAGCAGTACCTTGATGATATTTTGATGATAGACAAAACTCATGACATGGGATTGTCATGGGAAAGTCCAACATGGGGTTGGCATGGAAAATCCAAGCATGGAGCTTGGTGTGGAAGTCCAAGGGGGAAGCCTTGACATGGGAAAGTCCAAAGCATTGCGAAGCCGTGCGCTTGGTGCTTGGCATGGGAAATCCAAAGCATTGCGAAGCCGTGCGCTTGGTGCTTGGTGAGAAATGCATTGCGAAGCCGTGCGCTTGGTGCATTTGGGAAGTCTTGAGGACTTGGTAAGTTCACTAGGCTCGGGGTCCTTGAGTCGGTGAAGGATGACATTGCGAAGCCGTGCGCTTAGTGCATCCGAGGGACCGCCGTGTTGGGATGTATACTGAAAGCCTAGCTCTTTTGTATGGACATCTTTATTTTGAAATAAGAATCACATGATCATTGTTTGCACGTTATATTTATATGTGTGCATATTGTCTAATATTTTACATTGTAGATAACATGGTGCCTGGGTGCGGCACAGAAGATCATGTTATCAGTCCCTTGTAGAATATAAGTAGAGGCTCACAACCAAGATGGTTTTGGACAAACCATTGGCATGGTTGTAGTGTAGCTTGGTATTGTTTTATCTTGAACATAGAGTTACACTAGTACACCTCGGTGTATTGAGCAGGACCGACATAGAGGTGATTCCATTTATTGCTGACTACATAATTGAATCGGACCTCGGATATTATGTTGTACATGCTCTTAATCCCGATATAATAACGGGCACATGTACTTAGTATTTATTTCTTTGATTTACCAGAGGGTGAGATTTCTATGGATTAAATCAATATGCCCGGTAAGTTGGGAAGTGATATTATTTACATGGTGTGCCGTTGATTATAGGAGGAATCCGTGTCCTATATATTAGGTTGATGATGTCCCCTTGAGGAGCTCATAAGGTTCATCATGTAAACCCTGCAGGTTGACTTAGTCAACATGATGATAAGGTTGAGTGGTACTACTCGAGGAGTTAGATGTTAATTAATTGATGGTCAGAAATCAATTAATTGTGAGACATCGATATCTTAAACAGAGATGGATGTACAAATAATATATGGAGCCCATATTAATTTATGGGGTTGGTGAGGCGACGATGATGATCCTCTAGTGGAATGGAACATCATTGATGGATCAAGTTTGTGTGGTTCCGATCCATCGGGTGGCCAAGACCCAACTCCTCCTCATGGTCCCTATCGTAGCCTTATATAAACCTCATGAAGTCTAGATCAAATGATGGAAAACAAATCTCTAGATCCGACGGTTGGGATTAAATTCCTAGAACCGACGGTTGAGATTAAATCTCTAGATCCGACGGTTGGGATTAAATTCCTAGAACCAACGGTTGAGATTAAATCTCTAGATCCGATGGTTGGGATTATTTCCTAGAACTGACGGTTGAGATTAAATCTCTAAATCTGACGGTTGAGATTAAAACCCTAGAACCGACGGTGGAGATTAAACCAAGGCCTAAACCTAACTCTATATAAAAGGGAGAGGAAAGGTTGGATAAGGTGGGCGGCAAGAAAATTGGGAATTAGTTCCTATATTTTTGGCTACCTCATCAATAACCAATTTTCTCCTAAGTTCTATATAAAGGAGCATGGGTTGGGCGGCAACTAAGTTTTTTGGATGGTTCATGATGGATGCTAAGGAAATTAGGGTTTTGCCTAGCATTACTTGGGCGGCAAGCAACCTCAAGGAAAAAACCCTAATTAGGGTTTTGGTTCCTTAGGTTGGGCGGCCAAGGTGGTGGAGCTAGAGGGGGCGGCAACCTATGGATGAGCTTGTCTTCTTCCTTGGAGGTGGCTAGCTCCTAGATCTCTCCTCTCCACCATGCTTAGGCGGCAAGACACCTATGGAGGAAACCCTAATTAGATTAGGGTTTGGCTCTTTGGATTAGGCTAGGTTTGGAAGTTATGGTTGGGCGGCAACTATAGGGAAGGGCTCATCTTCTTCCTTCTAAGGGTTGGCGGCCACTACCTTCTCTTCCTCTACCTTAGTGACAAGAAATCCAAAGGAAGCTTGGTTAGGGCTAGGGTTTGGAAGGTAAGGTAGGTGGCAACTATAGGGAAGTGTTCTTCTTCTTCCTAGGGTGTTGGCGGTTCTATCCTTTTCCTATACCTTTGGTGGTGCCCAACCTATTCATCTTTTCCCTTTGTTTTCCTCTTGGCCGTGCACTAGGAGCTAGGGTTTGTCCCTAGTCGGCTTGTAGTTGTTTCCATTATGTTCTCTCTATTCTTGGGGCCGGCGGCATCAATCCTTTGTGGATTGGTGGTTGGCTCAAGCAAGAAGGGAAAGAGAGTTCTTCATTCTTTGGATTGAAGAAGATCTAAGAAGCTTCAACTTGTGGAGGATCTTCGCCCACACGAAGTCTACAAGGAGGTTAGGACATACGATAGAAGATCAAGAGGTATAAAAGTTTTATAACTTTAATTTCAGATCTGAGCATGTTCTTATATATGATGATTATACATGTGTGTATATGAATATATATTGTATAATCATGGACCCCGAAGACAAACACAAAAACCGGCGATCCGTCCGTCGTCTCTTCCGCGGCTAACCGACTAGAAGAGTTGTGTTGCTTGAACAACTAGTTTGTTCAAGCGATCGCTCGAGTCGTTAGCACGACGACGAATTGGTTGTGCTTAGGAAACTCATCCCATCCGGATTAGTTTTCATTAGTGAAAATTTTAATCCGGGGACATGGGAGCCTATGAGCATTCCGAGAAATAGCACGGTTGCCAACATGCCGGACGAGGAGCGAATGGAGTGAGCCCAAAGGGAAGCATACTTCTAGGGCATGAGACGTGAAGGATGGCATTGCGAAGCCGTGCGCTTGGCGCATCCGAGGGACGTAGGCCGAGGGAAGAGAGCTTCGGTGGGGAACTCCATGAGGGATAAGGTGGACTTGGCCAAGTGGCTAAGACTGAGTGTCGGAGGCTCAAACATCGTTATGTTTGAGGTTTTAGCCGACATCGATCGACCGCATAGGTGCCGATCGACCGCTTCTAGGTTGTATGGGTTTGACCAGTGTTCGACTGAACCAAGTCTTGCTGATCAATCGACTACCGAGGGAGGGCAATTGGGAAGATCCGATCGTTGGGAAGATTAGTCGGCCGAGGGATGGCAATGATCGATGACACCGCACGACGAGAATGGAGTCGAGCTTCGCCCGGCCTCGGATCGATGGTTGATCGACCGATCGATGGGTGCCATCAGTCGACTGATGTGTGATCCGTTGGAACTTAACCAACGTGGATCTGGCCGTTGTGAGACAACGGCTACGGGATCAGTCGACTGATGGTGACGATCAGTCGACTGATGGGTGCAAAAATAGCTTGATGCAGGTTATAAATGGAGCACGAGTTGGAGGATTTCACCAAGCCTTTTGTGGAGCTATTGGAGGGGAATTGCTGCTGCATTCCAGTCCTTCAAGATCTATCTAAAGCAAGCAACAAGCAAAGTGATCAAAGCAATCGGTGAAAGTTTTCTTGTGTATTGTATTTGTGTATTTGCTTGTATTTCTATATTACTGTTGTAATTGCTTGTGAGAGGTTTCTCTACCTCCGACGTGTAGTCGAGAAGGAGTTTGAGTATTGCCGTGTGCATCTCTAGAGCTCGAGGAGCTCGCCCATGGAGTAGGAACCGTTCGGTTCCGAACCACGTATATCGTGTGTGTTTGCGTGTGCTTATTTGTTGTTAGTATTATTATTGTTTTATTGTTTCCGCTGCGCTAATGACAATCGTAGACAAGCAACGCAAGAAGAACGAACGAATTACGACATCCATCGTACGAGGGCTATTCACCCCCCTCTAGTCGGCCAATCGATTCGACCCAATAGTAGGTTTGAGACTTGCTACCTCGGGTCTATTTAGGGATGCGCGCTATTATGAAAAAGAAGTGGTACAATGCCGGGCACAAATATGTTGAGATTATGTTTACGTACCTATAATATATGTTTTCAAAAGCATCATGCATAGGTTACACGATTTGATTGCCATGTTCACATGCTATGTTGATATGTCATATATGTGTTGCATGTTATGTCATGTTTATGTTGCTATGTTACATATGTTGTATGTTATGTTTGATTAAGTCATATATTTACATGATATGCTGCTATGTTATAGATGATACATGTTATGCTGCTATGTTATGGATGATACATGTTATGTTTACTTATGTTACTTATGCTACATGTTAAGTTGCTTACGTCATGTATGTTACATGTTATGTTGCTTATATGTTATGAATGTTACATGCCATGATTAATGTCGATGTATGGTTTTTGTGAGTAGGACAGGATCTTACTAAGCCTATGTGCTTATAGTTTACTTTTCTCTCGTACTGCAGATAAGGGTAAGGGATGAATAAACTAAAGGGAGCAACAGGAGGGGCCAAATGTGTGTGGTAGTGGCATGGTGGAGAAGATCCGTTATGTCCTTATATATATGTTTCCCTATGATGATGACGTTTATGGATGTCCTTATTTATGTCTCCTTATGATGATGATGTTTATGAACTTTAACTAAGCACTAAGTATCTATATATGTTATGATGCATGCTCTATGTTAATAAGAAGAAGTAAGGAAGAAGTAAGAAGAAGTATATATATATGTCAATGCATGTATATGTTTTAAAAGAAAAAAAAATGTGTCTAAAGTCTTCCGCTGTAAGTAGTAAGAAGTGTATGTATGTACGGTCGCGTCACGCGCCGCCCCTCCGGACCCTTGGAAAGGGTGGGCGTGACAGGTTGGTATCAGAGTGGATCTGCCTTTCCACTACACACACATCAAGCTCCAAATCCTGCCGCTCCAAGTAAGAATTCTATGTCTACTCTAATTTTGTTAATTTTGTTCATGTATGATATGAGATGCCCTTAGCTTATTTTGTTCATGTATGATATGAAATGTGTTAGCTTATTTTGTTTATGAAATGCCTTTAGCTTATTTTGTTCATGAATGATAAGAAATGTTTTTTTTAGCTTAAATATGCATGAATTCATGTAGGATAATCTTATGCTAGCCTAGCCTTTAGTTTAAGTAATGCATGAATATACCAATGATAACTTTATGCTAGCTTTAGTTTAATTATGCGTAGATAAACGATCGAAAAACTTATACTAGCTTCACAAGAAATACTTGTGATTTGGTCAAAGGTAGACAAGTTAGGTAAATCAAAATTGATCAGCAAAAAAAAAATTGACGATGGTCAATTTAAATAATAACCCAAGTGTCGAATAGTTGTTAGTACAACTTGAATTCGGAATAAAAACTAGGGGAGTCGATTGTTTAGTTGAACTCATCAACCAAAAACTCCTAAATTTACGAAGAATTGATTTTCGTAATTAATTGTGTAAGGTCTATGCTCATATAAATTGAATTAAGCCGGTTTCGTACTGGTTAGTCGGTTTTGTACTGACTTAATTTATTTCAATTTCAGATGGCACGGATGATCACTACAATGACTCATCGTGATGTGTTACGAAACCAATTGAGGGAAGCTATTGAAGAGATAGTTTATAAACCTGATGGTGGGGTCATCGGACACATAAGAAGGCTCGATGGTCTTTTTAGGAGACTCGAGCAACAGGAGTTTCCGTTACTGGACAATTATCGGATATGGGCCTATGTACGCTCTTTGCCAAATGATTTCATGGTAGTTGCGCATCACGTATGGGGCCGCTATGAAGGGCGAATAACATATGCTGAGTTGTGCTGGGAACTACTGGAGCACAAGGTTCAAGAGAATCCTGTAGTAGCTGGCCTCGAAAAGAATGAAGAGAGTTCTATAAACGGTCAACTTATTGGCCAGCCTGAGACTACCCTAGTGAGGCCAAGGAAGATAGGACTAAAAATAATTACAACTGCGCTAGGGTTTGTCCTAGTGGGAGTCGTAATGAACTATCTTCTCAAGTAGTTTTGTTTAGATTAGAAATAAGGAATGTTATATGTTAACATTTTTTTTTCTTTCTTTTCTGAAAGTATGAATAAGAAATGATAAGTTCGTTTCTTTTGAAACTAATGATTAGTTCATTGCATGGGATGTATATGGTATAGTTGATCAATGTCGGTTAGATTGGAACATACGAATGATGAGTGGAAACAAAGTTGCCACTTGATTTTGTAAACCAATTCAAATTTACATTGAGTCAATCGACGATGTGACTCTATCGTGGGTGAAGAGATTCAACCGACGCACATGCCTATGCAGTTGGTCGACGGAAGAGAAAGGGTCAGACTCATGCTGAAGATGCTCCGACCAGAAATAACTCTGAATGTGGCCGGCGGAGTTCATAGACTGCAGAGGAGCTGTTCAGTAGTGCCCAGATTACCGAGCATTACCTGAACATGAGACAACGCAGATGGCTCGAGCTCGTCAAGGATTATGACTGCGAGATCTTCTACCATCCGGGGAAAGCAAACAAGGTGGCTGATGCACTCAGCAGGAAGTCCTGCGCCACCTTGATGTCTCTATCAGTGTTATCTCAGCCCTTAGAAAAGGAGATTATGCGTTACGGGGTTGAAATCATTTCCGGACAGCTCTCGACCATGACGATAGCACCGACGCTGTTCGATGATATACTGGAAAAAAAAGCCCGTGACCCAAGCATTCAGAGGATCAAGCAAGAGGTCTTAGAAGGAAAGGACGATAGGTTTCGTATCTCTGATAGTGGAGTACTCTACCTCAGGGATCGCCTGTGTATTCCCGATGATCCAGAATTACGGAAGAAGATATTTGAGGAAGCTCACGGAACTCCTTATGTGATGCATCCTGGAACCACCAAGATGTACCAAGACCTGAAAAGAAAATTTTGGTGGTTCGGAATGAAAAGAGATGTCAAGACTTGCCTGACCTGCCAGAGGGTTAAAGCAGAACACCAGAGACCTGGAGGAACACTACAGCCGATCCAGATTCCAGAATGGAAATGGGAAGACATTTCTATGGATTTCATCTCAGGATTGCCCAAGACAACAAATGGTTATGATGCTATATGGGTAATTGTGGACAGATTGACGAAGTCCGCCCACTTCCTAGCAATCAAGATGACCTATTCGACGGAGCAACTGGCTCAGTTATATGCTAGGGAAATTATCAGACTACATGGAATTCCTAAGACCATCATTTCTGACAGAGATGGTCGCTTTATTTCCCATTTCTGGGAATGTGTTCAGAAGGCCCTAGGCACGAAGCTATTGTTCAGTACTGCCTTCCATCCCCAGACGGACGGACAGACCGAAAGAGTAAATCAAGTACTGGAGGATATGTTACGAGCTTGCGCCCTGGATTTCAAAGGTAGCTGGTGCCGATACTTATGTTTGGCAGAATTCGCCTACAACAATAGCTACCAAGCTACTATTGGGATGACACCCTACGAGGCTCTATACGGGAGGAAATGTAGATCTCCCATATGCTGGTACGAGGGTGGTGAAAAGAAGAGGATGGGACTCCAGACGGACTTCATCGACGACACCACCCGAGCTATACAGAACATCCGTCAGAGAATTGAAACTGCTCAGAGCCGACAAAAGAGCTATGCGGATATGCGGCGTAGACCGTTAGAATTCGAAGTCGGGGACCTGGTATTCCTCAAAGTGGCCCCTATGAAGGGAGTGATGAGATTCGGAAGGAAGGGTAAACTGAGTCCACGCTACGTGGGACCGTATCCGATATTGCAGAGGGTTGGCAAGGTAGCTTACAAGCTGGAGCTGCCTCAAGAGATGTCGGCTATACACAACGTGTTCCATGTTTCTGTGCTCAAGAAATGCATTTCCAGTGCGGACCAAGTGATTGAGCCACAAACAGTACAAGTTCAAGAGGACCTGAGTATTGAAAGTCGGCCTATCCAGATACTAGACCGAGAAGTGAAGAGACTAAGGAACAAAGAGGTGCCCTTAGTAAAGGTCCTGTGGCAGAATCAACGGTACGAAGAAGCTACCTGGGAACGCGAGGAGGACATGAAGCAGAAGTACCCAGAATTGTTCTAAGTTTCGAGGATGAAACTTTTAAAAGGTATGAAGGATTGTAACGCCCATAAAATTTCTAGCAATTTTACAAGAATTGTTGGCTTGATGATAATGGGCTTTATGTGAGCTTTTTCAAAAATAAAAGAAAATAAGCCAAAAGGGATGCAAGGCCTAGGAATTGAACCCCAAACCTCTAGAGATAGCCAAGCCCTATAGATGCATCCACTAACCAGAAGCCCAATAAGATTTTATCATTAGAGGAATAGGGGAAATTATGGTTAAGTGTAAGGGAGATCAAGGGACTCTTCAAGTGAATAAATAGGGGGAATGAGGGGGCATGAGTTACAAAATTTATTTTCTCCTCTTCTTCCTCTTCCTCACCGAATCCTAGAGCTTCCCCCTCTCCATCCTTGGCCGAACCCCATCCAAGCAAGAAGCAAGGCTAGGTTGCTTCCTTTAGGTTATTTTTCCAACCAAAAAGAAACGCGAAGGATGTAAGTATCCCTCACCTGCATACGAGTAGCTTTCGGTTGATTGTTTTGTGTAGAAATCCCTATGATATATTTGGTCAAGCTTAGTTTTGATGTTCCAAGGAAGTTCTATATCATGTTTTGTAAGAAGAAGATGATGTTAGGATGTAAAATGAATTAGGTTAAAAGATAACCCTAGAAACCCCTATGGACTATTCGGCCAACACATGTTTTTGGGTGTTTTATTGAAGTTCTATACCTTGTTTTACATGCATATGATGATGTTAGGATGTAGAATGAATTAGGTTAAAGGTTAACCCTAGGAACCTCTATGAACCATTCGGCCAACATGGGTTTCTTGGTGTTTTATTGAAGTTCTATATCTTGTTTTACATGCATATGATGATGTTGGGTTGTAGAATGAATTAGGTTAAAGACTAGCCCTAAAAGCCTTCATGAACCATTCGGCCACCCCCCTTGTATTGATGTTCCAATGAAGTTTTAATCCATGTTTTGTATGCATATGATGTTGTTAGTATGTTAATTGAATTAGGTTAAATGTCTAGCCCTAAAAGCCTTCATGAACCATTCGGCCACCCCCCTTGTATTGATGTTCCAATGAAGTTTTAATCCATGTTTTGTATGCATATGATGCTGTTAGTATGTTAATTGAATTAGGTTAAATGTCTAACCCTAAAAGCCCGTGAACCATTCGGCCACCCCCTTTATTTGATGATTCAATGAAGTTTTAATCCATGTTTTGTATGCATATGATGTTGTTAGTATGTTAATTGAATTAGGTTAAATGTCTAACCCTAAAAGCCCCTTGAACCATTCGGCCACCCCCTTTATTTTGATGATTCAATGAAGTTTTAATCCATGTTTTGTATGCATATGATGTTGTTAGTATGTTAATTGAATTAGGTTAAAAGTCTAACCCTAAAAGCCCCTTGAACCATTCGGCCACCCCTTTATTTTGAGGATTCAATGAAGTTTTAATTCATGTTTTGTATGCATATGATGTTGTTAGTATGTTAATTGGATTAGGTTTAAAGACTAACCCTAAAAACCCACATGAACCATTAGGCCAACCATTGTCCTTTAACATGCTCTAGGTTAGGTTAACATGTGTTTTATGTTTGGGTGAATTCATGTTGACTTGTGATATTAAATGATGCTAGATGAAGATAACATGCTTTAGGTTAGTGTTTACTTACTCTTGATGTTTATGCCTTATGCCATGCCCTATGTGTATGTGATATTTAAGATATGTTATGAAATGAAATACGATATGATTATGAAATGAAAAATGATATGTTCATGAAATGAATATGATATGATTATGAAATGAAGTATGATGTGTTTATGAAATGAAATATGATATTTTCATGAAGTGAAATATGACATGTTATGAAATGAAGTATGATGTGTTTATGAAAGGAAAGATGATATGTTCATGAAGTGAAATATGATATGTTATGAAATGAAGTATGCTATGTTTGCAAAATGAAATAAGCTATGTTATAATAAAAGCATATAAGTATTTTACCTTCTGCATGACTTGTACCAAGACCTTAACAAGGTCCAAAGGGATGGGCTCCTAAGATGCCCTAGGTCGATGGAGTAAGACTCGGGCCTAGGATGGACCTCTATGTATGATTGCCCCTAGGTCGATGGACTAAGATTGGGCCTAGTACGGGATGGGCTCCAAGATGCCCTAGGTCGATGGAGTAAGACTCGGGCCTAGGATGGGCTTGTACGCTATGACGGTTGCCCTAGGTCGACGGACTAAGATCGGGCCTAGTAACCTAGTAGGTTCGAGACTTGCTACCTCGGGTCTATTTAGGGATGCGTGCTATTATGAAAAAGAAGTGGTACAATGCCGGGCCCAAATACGTTGAGATTATGTTTACGTACCTATAATATATGTTTTCAAAAGCATCCTGCATAGGTTACACGATTTGATTGCCATGTTCACATGCTATGTTGATATGTCATATATGTGTTGCATGTTATGTCATGTTTATGTTGCTATGTTACATATGTTGTATGTTATGTTTGATTAAGTCATATATTTACATGATATGCTGCTATGTTATAGATGATACATGTTATGCTGCTATGTTATGGATGATACATGTTATGTTTACTTATGTTACTTATGCTACATGTTAAGTTGCTTACGTCATGTATGTTACATGTTATGTTGCTTATATGTTATGAATGTTACATGCCATGATTAATGTCGATGTATGGTTTTTGTGAGTATGACAGGATCTTACTAAGCCTATGTGCTTATAGTTTACTTTTCCCTCATACTGCAGATAAGGGTAAGGGATGGATAAACTAAAGGGAGCAGTAGGAGGGGCCAAATGTGTGTGGTAGTGGCATGGTGGAGAAGATCCGTTATGTCCTTATATATATGTTTCCCTATGATGATGACGTTTATGGATGTCCTTATTTATGTCTCCTTATGATGATGATGTTTATGAACTTTAACTAAGCACTAAGTATCTATATATGTTATGATGCATGCTCTATGTTAATAAGAAGAAGTAAGGAAGAAGTAACAAGAAGTACATATATATGTCAATGCATGTATATGTTTTAAAATAAAAAAAAAATGTGTCTAAATTCTTCCGCTGTAAGTAGTAAGAAGTGTATGTATGTACGGTCGCGTCACACGCCGCCCCTCCGGACCCTTGGAAAGGGCGGGCGTGACATCATCATCGTTTGTTGTTCAGTTTATTTAGTGTATGCATGCATGTATACTTGTTATGCTGATATATACCTGTTGTACGAGTAGATTAAACTGTTGAATGATATGTAATATTGATACATATATTTACATGTTCTATCTTATTACCTGCTGAGTTTTACTCACCACCACAGACCCTAGGTTTTTTTGTCGCCCAGGTAACAGGTAGAAGTCTTCGTGATGACTTAGAGCACTGCTGGCTGACATCTCATCTCATCTCTGAGACTCTGGTGGTCGTTTTGGGCTTTCTGCATGGGTGTAGTGTATTTGGAGTTTTCGTGATGTACTATTGTTGTTGTATCTTTCTTTCTGGTTTTGTTACGGTGGTTCTTAGTTTTAGTGTTAGTCATACTGGTATGCATGTGTGTGGGATTGTATTGTCATTGTGTTGTTTCCGCCGTGTATTAGTTGTATTTAGTTTGTTATGTTGTTGTGGTTTAGTTACATTTTTATATGTGTTATTGTTATTGTGGGCCTACGGGCCTTGTATTAACCCGAAATATTGCCACGTACAGGGGAGATGTCGTCCATTTGCTTTTCGGCACGACATGCTCTCGGGGCGTGATAGCCGACCCAATGGTTATTCACTATTTTATTCACCCCGTGAATAACATGTACAGAATTTGTAAATATAATATAAACCAAAAACAAACCCCGTTATATACTTTTAAAAAACATATTGTATTAAAATTTAAATATAGATATTCTAAAACTTGAATACTTACGAATCTCCACGCGGAGATATAAACTCTCTCGTATCTTCCCTCTCCACGAGTGATTGTTGTACCGGGGAAGATACATTAGCAGGTATATGTTGAGAATCAGAGGATCCTATAACTGGGGAAGAGGTGGAGGGCACATTTCCTGCAAGAGCATCAGAATGTGCGGGTGCTGAAGCAGAGGAAGACTGTGATCTTCCATCACTACTATGTTTATGATCGCCACGTCGAAACTAACAATCATGATTATTAGAAGAATATTACAGGAAAAAAAATACAGTTGCATATCGAATTATTAATAGAAAAAATATGAAAATATTACCATATTCATAGAAACTGGATGACCCTAAATTAAAAAAAGTTCATTAACATATCAAATATATGGAATTTAGAATAACACAGTCAATTAAAACATAATTGGTATTCAATAAATTAAAAGGTAAATTACCAATAATTAGAAATCGAAGTCTGCAATAAAATTTTCGGCCTAGTTATGCATCTAATCATCATCGTCATCGTCATCGTCATCGTCATCGTCATCATGATCGTCATCATCATCGTCATCGTCATCCTCATCCTCATCCTCATCCTCATCCTCATCATTGAAATCTTCATCTTTATACTCATTCAGTTCACTTGCATCAACATCTATTACTATGCCACTGAGATCTCGTAACGTTGAAATATTATACTCTTCGATATTAAATGTATTGACAACTTTATCTTGTTGATATGCTATGTCCTCCCAATGTTCCTCAATTTTATTACGTGCTTTTGTTTTACAAACTGCCCACTAATCACTTTTGTCTTGTCTCAGACTAGGATATGAAGCATAAAATACTTGAATCACTTGCTTGCTAATACAAATGGTTCGTACCTCTTGTATATTTTTTTGTAGTTAATTTCAACCAAATTAAACTGTGGATGCACCCTCATGCCTTTTATAGGGTCAAACCAATGACACATAAATAAAATAACTCGCAAATATGAGCTTGGATACGCTACCTCTAAAATTTCATCTAGTAAACCATAAAATTCATTCCTTGCACCCCCATCAATAGATGACTGAACACAAACTCCGCTATTCATTGTAGTTTTCCCAGTTCCATAAGCTTGAGTATGAAAATTATATCCGTTTATGAAATATGCGGGCCAAGTTTTAACCATTGAATTTGGACCCCATGACAGATTGTTTATTAGGTCTTGCTCAATGTGACCGTGATTATCAAGGACCTAAAGTAAAATAAATATGTGTCATCAGACAAGATTTATCAAATTTACTATCATATACTACTTACATAATTTTTGAACTATTGTGCAAACTCTTCATCACAGAAATTATTAAACTCATGCTTCGAAAGCTCCGAATATAGAGTTTGAAAAATCCTACAATACAATTAAATAAAACATGAACAATATTTTATGATATACAAAATGTTTAATATAACTATTATATAATTACTCAAAATACGATGTTACTTCTGGAAAGTTCAATAAAATATATGTATGGGCTGCTCGCCACTCCGGACCAGTTAAGTATCTACTTGTACAAGATCCACTTGGTCGACCAAGGTAATTAAAAATTGAGAATGCCCTCAAATTTGGATCAACGGGACCCTCATTGTTTCTTCCTGCTTTCCGACTCTTGCATTGAACGTGAGGTTCAAAGTAATATGATGCAAAAGTTGTAACTTCCTCCACAATATATGCATTAACAATAGAAGCTTCAACATGAGGCTTATTTTTCACTTTTTTTCAAGTGATAGAGGAATCTAAGAGTAATACAATAAAATTTATTAGCAAATAAATTAGACTAGATTTGACCAAATGAAATAACAATGAGAAAAAAGTCAAAAAAATTCACCTTTTAAACGGATACATCCATCGAAATTGAACAGGACCTCCAACTTTAGTCTCATATGACAAGTGAACCAAAAGATGTTCCATTGAATCAAAAAATACCGGTGGAAATATCCTTTCTAAGTTACACATAATAATCGGAATGTCTCTGTCTAATGTCTCCATGTGTGAATGACTCAGTACCGTCGAGCAAATATCATGAAAGAAAATGCTTAATTCCGTAATTGCACCCCAGACAAAATTTGGTAACAGTTCCTTCAAAGCAATAGGAATTAATCTTTCCATGAATATATGACAGTCATGACTTTTAAAACCCATAAATTTGCATTCCTTCAAATCAACGCATCTACCAAGATTTGAGACATAACCATCAGTAAATCTCAATGATTTCAACCATTCATAAACAATCCATTTCTGATCCTTATTCAATGTATAAACTGCTTTCGGTTTTAGTCCCCTACTATTTGCATCAACATCAAAGGTGGCTCGTTTACATATGAGACGCAAATCTTTTCTTGCATTCAGATTGTCTTTTATTTTTCCAGTTATATCCATCAGTGTATTTATCAGATTTTCAAAAAAATTCTTCTCAATATGCATCAAATCAAGATTGTGACGAATCAAATGTAGGGATGTATACTGAAAAGTCTATCTTTTGTATGAACATCTTTATTTTGAAATAAGAATCACATGATTATTGTTTGCATTTTTATGGTTATGCAATATTGTCTAATACATTACATTGTAGATAACATGGTGTGTGGTGTCACATGGGAGATCATGTTATCGGCTCCTTGTAAAGTATAAGTAAAGGCTCATAACCGAGATGACTTTGGACAAACCATCGGAATGGTTGTAGTGTGATTTGGTATTGGTTTGTCTTGACCATAGAATCACACTAGTGCACTTTGTGTGTATTGAGTAGGACCGACTTAGAGGTGATTCGATTTATTGCTCACTACATAATCGAATCGGACCTCAGATATTATTTTGTACATGCTCTTAATCCCGATATAATAACGGGCACATATACTTAGTATTCATCTCTTTGATTTACCAATAGGCGAGATTTATAGATTAAATCGATAGGCTCAGTAAGTTGGGAAATGATATTATTTATATGGTATGTCATTGATTATAGGAGGAAACCGTGTCCTATATATTAGGATGATGATGTCTCCTTGAGGAGCTCATAAGGTTCATCATGTAAACCCTGCAGGTGGACTTGGTCTGACATGATGAAAAGGTTGAGTGGTACTACTCATAGAGTTAGATGTTGATTAATTAATGGTCAATAAATTAATTAATCAATGGACATTCGAGATCTTAAACACGGGAAGAAAATGTACAAATAATATATGGAGCCCATATTATCTTATGGGGGTTGGTGAGGTAGATCAATGATAATCCTTTAGTGGATTGGATTATCATTAGTGGATCGGACTTTATGTGGGCTTGATCCATGGGTGGCCAAGATCTAACTCCTCCTCATGGTCCCTAATGTAGCCTATTAACACCTCATGAAGCTTATATCCAATGGATAGAAACAAAACTCTAGATCCAAAGGTAGAGATTAAATCTCTAAGATCCGATGGTTGAGATTAAATCTCTAGATCCGACGGTTGAGATTAAAACCCTAGAACCAATGGTGGAGATTAAAAGGAGTTCTATCCCTAACTCTATAAAAGGAGGACAAGGGGTTTTCATGGAGTTTAAATGAAGGGAAGTTAGGGTTTTGGAGGTTGGCGGCAAGAGATAGGAGCTAGGGTTTGGGCTTGGGCGGCACCTAATAAGGAAAGATTTCCTTGCCTTCTTCTCCTTCCTCAAGCTGTCGGCACCCCTCCAACCCTTTCCAGCCATTGGTCGGTGGCCAAAGACCCTCTTCTCCTTCTCCTTAGGTGGTGGAAACAAGATATAGGGCTTTCCCTTGGTGTCTTGGCCGGTTTCCACCATAATCTCCTCCTCCTTCTTGGCCGGCGGCAAGTTCCTTCCTTGGAGGATTTTGGTTGGTTGAAAGAAGGAATAGAGCTTTGTTTCTATTCTTACTCTTGCTCGGAATGAGCAAGGAAGGAAGATTGGTGATCTAGGAGCTTCAACGTTTGGAAGATCGTCGCCCACACGACGTCCAAAAGGAGGAAGGTCATACATTAGAAGATCAAGAGGTATACCTATTCTCTATTCTCTTTTGTTACTTGCTTGTATTTGTTTTTTCCAATTATGAGCATGATAAATTCTGTTTGTGGCTAAATAATACTTGGATCCCGAACATAAATACAAAAACCGGCGATCCATACATCGTCTATTCCGCGGCTACTCGTAGAATAGAGGTTGGTTGCTTGAACAATGAGTTTGTTCAAGTGACCTCTCTAAACGAATAGCACAACGATGACTTGATTGTTTGGGCAATCCCTTTTGTCTAGGATTATTTTTTTTTTAATCCGGGGACATTGATAGGATCACCATGAACAAACAACCAAGGTGAAGTGGGAAGCGAAGTTTCCCCTCACGGACTCGATAAGCAAAACCCTACAAGTTGTATCAAAGCCAAGGTTTATGGTTTTGTGTGTTTAGGATTCGGTTAATTTTTATGCACTTTTCATATATTATATGTGCCAGATAATAGTAGGATATGCGTAGTTTAACTCTTTGGTTGCAGGCATAAGATCCGACTATTATGGTCATATGTGTGTATGTGATTGTATGTGTATATTTTGTTGAATCCTCGGGGTTGACGAGGCTAGTATTTGATTTTTTGTAAATTAGATACGACATTGTTTAGCCACTCTTTATTTTAGTTTAATTTTGATCTAGATTTCATGTACACTCCCTCGTGGAGTATAGGATCGATGGATGTAAATTAAAATAGGTTACAGTCTCGGCTCGGATCTCTGGATGGCTTGTACATGGTGTAGGAGGAGCGGTCGAGAAGGCGTTGCGACGGGAGACATATTGAAGACAAAAGCCATAATAATTGGAAAATAATTTATTTTTCATATTTATTGCTTTTTGTTTGATATGCATGTCGTAGGCTAGGAAAATTCCTCAATTTTAAATTACTAAGTGGGAGAGGGAAATTTTTATAAATTCCCACGACCTCCATTACGATTTGACAAGTGATACAAACAAACTTGTGCGTCGGTTCTGAGTGCCTTCCTCCCCATCGGATGAGTTTGTTTGCGGATCACAAGGTCAAATATGGTTATAGGAAATTATTAAGGAGTGTGTGCACTTCCCCATCGAAAGGCACATAACCCGAGATAATTTCCTTGGTACCGAGTAATGGTGAACACTTAGATACAAATATAAGTATCCTCCCCATCGGAGTCACTGCTTTTATTTGTAGGGCCAAAGATGAACCAACTATTAATTTTACTTGTCAAAAAGTTATGTTGACAAGATAGTAAAATTAATGGGTAAAACCTCCTCTTACAAATGTAGAATTCGTATACGTCCACACTATCATGGCATACGATATTCTCGGTGTTTTGAGGTGTTGGTTTATTTTAAAATTTTATTGTTTGAGGAATCAATAATTTTTTGAAATCTAATGTTTTGATTTATGTGATTCTTAGGTTTTCTTTCAAAATGACTTTCAACCCACTTGCTGTGATACTGGACCCAACTATGTTGATTGGAAGAGGAATCTAGACATTGTCTTGACTGCTGAGGAATACAAATATGTACTCCTCGAAGAGTGCCCTCCTAAGCCTGCAGAAGATTCTGGGGAAAAGGAGAGAGAGAGTTATAAGAAGTGGGTAAAGGCCGATGAGATGACGCGGTGTTACATTTTGGCATCTATGTCAAATGTACTGCAACATCAACATCAAGCCATGCCCATAGCTTATGACATGATGCTCAATCTCAAAGAGCTTTTCAGACACCAGAATCGGGCTGCGAGGCAAGAAGCCATGAGAAACTTGATGACGACCACTATGATTAAGGGAACACCCGTGAGGGATCATGTTCTCAAGATGATGACTCATTTGAATGAGTTGGAAGTCCTCGGAGTTGAGATCGATGGGGAAACCCAGGTCGATATCATTCTCCAGTCTCTACCTAGGAGTTTTGAGCAGTTTCGTCTGAACTACAACATGAACAAGAGGTTGTATTCGTTGGCAGAACTTCTGATAGAACTCCAGGCAGCAGAGGGGATATTTCGTCAGAGTGCTCAGGCACATGCCATGGTGACCCAAAAGGTTTCTACTTCTAAGCCGAAAGGCAAGAAGAAGAAGAAACAAACTGGGGCAAAGGCGGTGGGAGGTACTCAGGGAGGAGTGACGAAGCCGAAAGGCAAGTGCTTCACTTGTAAGCAGACTGGACACTGGAAGAAGGACTGCCCCAACCGCAAAAACAAAGGTATATCTTTTGGTCTAGTCGTTGAAACATGTTTAGCGGTGTTATCTACCAGGACCTGGTGTGTAGATACGGGAGCCACTGATCATGTCTGCAATACTTTGCAGGGGTTCTAGGAAACCAGACGACTGGCTGAGGGGGAGATTACCGTGTACTTGGGCGATGCCACGAAGGTGGCGGCTGTTGCAGTGGAATATGTTCATTTATCTTTTGAGAAAAATAAACTTTTGGTTCTTAAGAATTGCCTTTATGTACCCTTATTTAGAAAGAATTTAATTTCGGTTTCTAAATTGTTTATGGATGGATATTCTATTTCTTTTAATGACAGAGTTGTTATAAGAAGGAATAGGGACATTATCTGTTCGGGTGCATTGATAGGAAATTTGTACACACTTGAACCAAAAGCTCCCATGAAGCATATTAAAATTAATAACTCATCTTCTAATTCCAATAAGAGAAAAGAACCTTCGAAGATGAACCAAACATATCTTTGGCATCTTAGGCTTGGTCACATTAACCTAAGCAGAATTCAAAGGTTGATAGCTGATGGACCTTTGGGTTCATTAGTGGTGGAGGATCTCCCAACCTGCGAATCTTGCTTAGAAGGAAAGATGACCAAGAGGCCTTTTAAGGCCAAGGGGTATAGAGCCAAAGATGTGTTAGAATTGGTTCATTCTGATTTGTGTGGTCCTATGTCTATCTAGGCTGTTAGTAATATATGAGAGATGTCCTAAGGCAATCGCCTTATGTTTGAACCATTTATATAATAAATGAAGATTCACTATTTGAGTATACATGTTTTCATGTATTTGATTAGATCTTAAACTCATTTACTGAATGTCCATGATACGATTCACAGCATGAGAGAACTTGTGATTGGATCACAACTAGTGAGTATCTCTACATGTGTAATTGTGATGTATCGGAATTATCCTTAGTCGATGAATTGATGGATTTGGACACCATTGATTCTGTCGAGACTAGCACGAGGTATACTCCTTGGTGTATCCAAGCAAATGATTCTCACTGGCTGGAGACATTGTGATGTCCGGAGTTAATCGTGGATGCTAGTTATGGTAACTAGTTCATTGGAGTGACCAACCGTAAGACTTCATATGGTTCTCTGCATATATAGATATGTCAATGAAGTTCTTACTGCAGCTTAAGTGCGATGTTCCTTTGACTTGCGATATTCAAGTTATCTTGATCATAAAGACTTATGCTTTGACATCTTAAGCAAGCATCTCTGAGGAGATGTGGACCCGGGATGATTGGGTATAAGTCGAAGTGATCGAAGGTGTTTTAATAACCTATAAAGGATTCACCACTCCTTGCGAGGAGATGTATACCCATGGCCTCTCGTCGGATTGTTACTAAAGTCTTTGGCCAAAGCATTACATGTTTAGAGTAAGGTACTCTTCGATACATGTGTAGTAACTAGAATCCGTAGGACGAGGAAATGATATTTGGGCTAGGTGTGACGTAGTCAGCCTAGTGGAGACTGACACTATAGACCATGTCCTGAACCAAGTGGGTACAAGATGAGTGAAGGGAATGAGGCACGATTCATTCGAGCTGCTGAAGGGTTTCAGAAATAGTTCTGGATCAACCGTTGATCTTTTCGGTTAATTGGGGATCATGATGTACTACTAGGTGCTACTCATGATCGTTCTATAATTAATGGTTAATTATAGATGACCAACATAAACCAAGAACCTATTTGGTTACACGCACAATGAGCGTAATCCGAAGGATTTAAAACGAGCTTGAGAATGAGATTCTCAGACCGAGAGAAACTAGGTTTGGTTGGACCAAACATGGAGTGAGCATGAAATCGTTTCAGTTGCAATGGAAGCGTGGATGGGCCATGTCTTATGAAGACATGATGGATGAACCAAATTGGTTTGGTTCTAATCCAATGGAGAAGAATAAACCAAAGGGGTTTGGTTTGTTTTAAACGAATGAACCAAAGTTGGTTCGGTTCGTTTTAACTTAAAATAAACCATCATGGTTTGGTTTATTTTAACTTAAATTAATGGAGTGGGTTAACGGGCTTTTGGTTATGATCCGATAACCATTAAGAGAATTTGTTCTCTATATAATAGGGCTTAAGGGTTTTTGTTAAGCCCTAATCCAAAGCCTTAACAAAGTTGCCGCCCACCTCTCTCTTCTCCAAGTGGTCGGCGCCAACTTCTTGCCGCCGCCCACCGCCTAGCTCCTTTGCGTGGTCGTCCTCTCCTTGCTCGATCGAGCTCTGAGGAGCTCGGTGATCTCCTTTGGGTCTCGGCGACAAGGTGAGCTTCTTCCTTATTTGGCGGCCCTATTCCTCCACAAAAGCTGTCCAGTTTTCTAGACAGCTTGTTTCCTTCTTGTCGGAGCATCATTTGGACGACGTTTGGAGCTCCGACAGCGGTAGCCTTGCCAGAGATTCGATCTCCGGTAATCCTCATAGGTGGAGGACAAAGGATTCGTCAAACGGTTGACGAATACCTCTCCGGAGAAGCGAGTTTTTGAGGACTCATTTTGGATCCGAATTTTGATTCGGATCATGATCTTCTCTCGCTCACATCGTCTTCAACACGAGGCTAGTAACCCGTACGAAGACGAGGCTCGTGACTTTGTGAAGTCATCCCGAATATACTAGGCGTGGATACGGATAGAGGCAATTCTAGCGAGGATCGCTCCGGTTGATGCCTTTCCCGCTGCACGTGATACGTCAGGTATACATAGTATAAATTTCCTTTTATTGTAAAATTTGAATTTACGGTTATGTCTACACATATTGTACTATGCATGTGTGTGGTGTGTGTGTTGTAATAAATTAGATTTATTATTTTATTCCTTCCGCTGTGCACATGTTTACAAAACATGTCCGAATACACACATACATGGCGAAACCCAACAAAGGGTATCGAGCCTGTGTTGTGTTACGACATAATCGTAAAATTATTTTGCGATAGTCATAATGGTATTTCTGAAAATTTTCTACTTTTGGAAAGTCTAGAAGTATTTATGGAAATCTTCTACTTTTGGAAAGTTGGAAGTATTTATGGAAATTGATATTTTTCATAAATAAAATATTTGATTAGATTTGGAAATTTATTTCCTAATTTAATCTGGATTTGATTTGGGAAATCAAATCTTAAAAATATTTTATTTCCATAAGTAGTTTTAATGATTTAGGAAATTGGTTTCCTAAATTGACTTTCCTTAATCAACTATTTCCACAAATAAAATATGTGATTAGATTTGGAAATTTATTTCCTAATTTAATCATGATTTGATTTGGAGAATCAAATCTTAAACATATTTTATTTCCATAAATAGTTATGACATATAAGAAAATTTTGTACATGACATAATTGTATGCCATGTAATTGCATTAGATGCGTATCATTATGCCATGCGTGTCGCGACATGTAGATGTATGTCATGTATGTCATGCCATATAAATAATAGTTGTTTGCATGCAAAGAGGATGAGACATAAAAACCCTTACTCAATATTAAAGCCTACACCTTCCATTAATATGGTTAGAACCAGAGTTCCGTTTCTTGTTTGGGTTGTTGGACTCTCTCCAAGCCCAGCTCGAACCCGAATATGTTCAAACCATGGAATAGTTTAATACTAATATGGTAAGAGTCAGAGGTCAATCGTTAGCTTTGGTTGTTGGACTCTCTCCAAGCCTGGCTAATTGGTTGAATGCGCTCTAACCATATTAAAACTATTTCTCGATTAATGGGTTGTCTTTAACCTGGAGCATCGGCTTGTTGGACTCTCTCCAAGGTCGATGTTAAGGGAGGTGAAGTTGGGTGCTATGCATATGATGCATACTTGTTAATGTGTTAACAACCCGATGTATGTGTGAACATTCAAATAGTTGATAGCACATTGTGATAGTTGCATATACGTGATATACAATCGATATATTTGATACCTATCATCGTAGTTATGAATTGTTTGTTGGACTCTCTCCAAGGTTGTTCATATCTATGATGGATATCAGCCCATTCGGAGATGGACCTACGATCTCCCGAAGTGATTTTTGGGTTTTTAAAATTTGAAAAATATATGAGATTTATAAATGTATGTTGATGCATTTTAAAATTATTTTCTCATATATGCTCGTTTTGTATTTCTAAGTTAATCTATTGATCATGTTGTCTTTGAATTTGCGTTCCATTTTGGATTCGAATAAATTGACTCGGCTGAACTTCTTGGACTGGCTTAGAAACTTGAGAATTGTTCTCAAGGCTGAAAAGCTTGCAAACGTCCTCGAAGCGCCTCTTCCCGCCCGTCCTAGTGACAATGCAACTCTGGACCAATTGTTGGCCTATCAGAAACATGTGACTGATTCTGAAATGGCGAGTTGCATCATGCTAGCCACGATGGTACCTGAGAAGCAGCATGAGCATATGGATGCTCATACCATAGTCCTTCATCTTTATGAGTTGTTTGATGAGCAAGTGAGATTCGAAAGGTTCGAAGTCTCTAAGATCCTCTTCACCTCTGAGATGCAAGAAGGTTAACATGTGGTACTGCTCAACATGCTGAAGACTGTGGAGCCTTCTGAGAAGCATGAGCAGGGGACGGTGCTGTTAGTTGATTCATCGAAGAAAGGTTCTAAGAGGGAGTCAAAGGAATAGTAGAAGGGGAAGAAGAAAAAGGCTAAAAAGGCAGAACCAGCTCAAAAGGGCACTTGCCATCATTATGGTAAGAAGGGCCATTGGCGAAGAAATTGCAAGATTTATCTTGAGTCGTGAAGAAGAATAAGGCATTGGATGCCCCATCTTCTTCGTATCTTCTTATTGATTGTCATTCTATTTCCTCAAATACACTTGGGTATTGGATACGGGTGTGGCTCACATATATGTAATGACATACATGGGCTAAGGAATAGAAGAAGACTCGCCAAGGAGAGTCAAATTTACGTGTTGGGAATGGAGCAAAGGTTGCCGCTTCGCCATCTAATGTATTTGAAACTCCCTAGACTAGTCTTAGAATCGACAATTGCTTTTATGTTTCTTCGTTGATAAAGAACATCATTTCTATTTCTTGTTTAAATAGAAATGATTACCATTTGACGTTTAGTAATAATTGTTGTTATATAACTTTGAATGACATACTTTATGGAATCGAAACTTTGAGCAATGGTATTTATACGCTGGACGATATCCAAAGGACATTTTCAATATCGGGCGAGCAACAAGCGTGCTTAAAAGGATAATCAATTAGACTTCTACATGTGGCATTGTCGTCTTAGCCATGGAAGCAAGAAATGCATGTTCGAATTACACTGATGTGGAATTCTGGAATCGTTTGAATTGGATTCATACGATACATGCAATCATGCTTAAAAGGCAAGATGACTAAGTTACCTTTACGGAAAAGGTGAACGAGTGGGAGAGTTGCTAGGTCTAATACATAATCGATGTATGTGGACCTATGTCAACTCAAGCTTTAGGAGGCTATAGCTACTTCATTACCTTCACCGATGATCACTCATGATTTGGGTATGTGTTCTTGATGAAACACAAGTCCAAGCCTTTGAAAGGTTCAAAGAATTCAGAATGAAGTAGAGAAACAACATGACAAGAGTATTAAAATACTGATCGGATCGAGGTGGTGAATACTTAAGTCAAGAGTTTCTTGATTATCTAAGAGACAATGGTATATTGTCTCAATGGACTCCGCCATATACACCACAAAGATAATGGTGTATCCGAGAGGCGAATCGACCTTGTTGGACATGGTCAGTCAATGATGAATCATGCAAATCTTCCCAAGTCCTTTTGGGGCTATGCACTTCGTGATTGTTTTACTTGTTAAATGTAATGCCAACCAAGGTAGTCTCTACTACTCATGAGATATGGAATAGTAAGAAACCTCATGTATCTTACTTGAAGATATGGGGTTGTCCCGCTTATGTGAAGTGGATCAGACGTATAAATTGGATGCTAAGTCCGATAAATGTCTATTTATTGATACCCTAAGGAAACAAGGTTACCAATTCTATCATCCTGTGGAACAAAAGGTGTTTGTTTCAAGGCATGTGGTTTCTAGAGAAAGAGTTTCTCTTGCAAGAAAACAGTGGGAGTGTCGTCGAGCTTGAGGAGGCTCGAGAGACTCAAATAGACATTGATGAGATACCTGGTGAAGCACAACAGACGACAACTCATAGTGATGAGCAATCGGCTGGACCTATTGTAACACCACATCTTCGTAGATCTGGTAGAACACGCAATATTCCTGAGAGATATGGATTTCGTAAGTGAATCGAACGACGTGTTACTCATTGATGATGAGGAGCCTACCAGCTTATGAAGAAGTGCCGACAAGTTCGAGAAAGGATAAGTGGCTTGATGCCATGAAGTCGAAATGGATTCCATGTATGAAAACCAAGTTTGGAACTTGGTCGACCCACCAAGGCATCAAGCCTATAGGGTACAAGTGGGTTTTCAAGAAGAAAACCGACATGGATGGTAATGTGATTACCTATAAGGCTAGATTAGTGGTGAAAGGATATCGTCAAAAACAAGGTGTTGATTATGACGAAACCTATTCACCTATAGCTATGCTTAAATCCATTCGGATGCTCCTGGCCATAGCGGCTCATTATGATTATGAGATATGGCAGATGGATGTGAAAACAACTTTCCTTAATGGAAACCTGCTCGAGGACGTGTATATGATACAACCGAGGGTTTCACATCCTGATAAAACCAAGGTATGCAAATTGCGACGGTCCATATATGGATTGAAGCAAGCATCCAGAGCGGAATATCCGCTTTGATGAGACAATCAAAAGTTTGATTTCTCACAAAATCCGACGAACCTTGTGTGTACAAGAAGGTTAGTGGGAGTGCAGTCGTGTTCCTAGTATTGTATGTCGATGACATATTACTTATAGGAGATAATGTTTCAATCTTACAGTTAGTTAAGATTTGGTTATCCAAGACATTCTCCATGAAAGACCTGGGAGAAGCAACCTACATCCTCGGGATTAAGATCTATAGAGATAGATCGAAACGGTTACTTGGTCTTCGCAGCTACATATATAGACCGAGTGCTAAAGAGGTTTAGCATGTCGAAATCCAAAAAAGGTTTTCTACCCATCAGGCATGGATACACCTTTCGAAGTCTATGTGTCCGCGTAAGACGAGAGGATTTGCATGAGTAAGATTCCCTATGCATCCGCAAATAGGATCTATCATGTATGCTATATTATGTACAAGGCCCGATGTATCGTATGCCCGAGTGTCACAAGTAGATATCACCGATCCAGAATGGATCATTGGGTGGTCATAAGACAATCCTAAGTACTTAAGAAGAACTAAGGATGTGTTCCTAATATATGGAGAAGGGAACATGGTGATACGCGTATACGGATGTCACCTTCCAGCATAAGGATGATTCCTGTGTCTCACCGATACGTGTTCACCTTGAATGAGGGCGCAGTGAGTTGGAAAAGTTCCAAACAAGACACTGTAGCGGATTCTACCACTGAGGCAGAATACATTGCAGCTTCGGAAGCAGCAAAGGAAGCGGTTTGGATCAAGAAGTTCATTTATTAACTTGGTGTGGTTCCAGCCATTATTGAAGCAATACCCGGCCCATCATGACAATAATGGAGCAATTACACAGGCAAAAGAGCAAAGGTCTCATCAACGATCCAAACATGTGCTTCGCCGCTATCATCTAATCAAAGAGATCATTAGTAGGAAGGAAATACAAATTGAGAAAATCCCCACTGAAAGGAACTTAGCGGATCCTTTGACTAAGGCATTACCTCAAAGTAAGTTTGAGGGTCATGTTAGAGCTTATGGTATTGGATGCTATCGTGACTACAAGTCGGTAGTGTTCTAATCATGTTTCGTGAACATGAGCCCAATGGGATTGTACTATGTCTATATTTAGCAATACGTCACACACAACACACGCATGCTATTACAACAAGTGTAGACATAACCGTAAATTAAAATTTGCAATAAAAGGAAATTAAACTACGTTATACCTTCCGTATGACGTGTAGCGGGAACGGCATCAACCGGAACGATCCTCGTAAGAATCGTCTCTCTCCGTATCCACGCCGAGCTCCTCGGGATGACTTCGCTAAGTCACGAGCTTCGTCTTCGTACGGGTTACTAGCCTCGTGTTGAAGACGACGTGATCGAGAGATGATCACGATCCGAATCCAAATTCGGATCCAAAGCGAGTTCTCAAAACTCGCTTCTCCGGAGAGGTGTTCGTCAACCGTTTGACGAATCCTTCGTCCTCCACCTCAGAGGATTACCGGAGATCAAATCCCCGGTAAGTTAGCCGCTGTCGGGCACTAACCGTCGTCCAAGCGGCGCTCAGGCGAGAGGAGAAGCTGTCCAGAAAACTGGACAGCTTGGTGGAGAGTAGGCGCCGGCCAAAACAAGGAGAGAAAAAGCTCACCTTGATGCCGAACCTATAGGAGATCACGGAGGTCGCGGAGGTTCATCGGCTGAGCTTGGCGCCGGCAAGGGTCTTGGGCGCGACACAAAGCTGGCGGCGGCACTTTAGGGTTGGCGGGCGGCAACTTTTGGATTAGTTAGGGTTTAACAATCCCTTAAGCCCTCTTTTATAGAGAACTAATTCTCTTAATGGTTAATGGATCATATCCATAAAGCCCGTTAACCCGCTCCATTAAGATAAGTTAAAATAAACCAAACCATGATGGTTTATTTTAAGTTAAAACGAACGAACCAACCTTTGGTTCATTCGTTTAATATAAACCAAACCCTTTGGTTTATTCTCATCCATTGGATTAGAACCAAACCATTTTGGTCCATCCATTATGTCTTCATAAGACACGGCCCATCCACGCTTCCATTGCGTGAAACAATTTCATGCTCGCTTTATGTTTGAGTCGACCAAACATAGTTTCTCTCGATGCGAGAATCCCATTCTCAAGCTCGTTTAAATCCTTTGGATTACACTCGTTGTGCGTGTGACCAAATAGGTTCTCGGTTTATGTTGGCCGTCTATAATTAACCATTAATTATAGAGCGATCATGAGTGGCACCTAGTAGTACATCATGATCCCCAATTAAGAAAGATCAGCGGTTGATCGAACTATTTACGAAACCCTTGATGCTCGAATGAATCGTGCCCCATTCCCTTCACTCATCTTATACCCACTTGGTTCGGGACATGGTCTATTGTGTCGATCCCCACTAAGTGACTCGTCACACCTAGCCCAAGTATCATTTCCTCGTCCTGATTCTAGTTACTCCACATGTATCGAAGAGTACCTTACTCTAAACATGTAATGCTTTGGCAAAGACTTTAGTAACAATCCGACGAGAGGCCATGGGTATACATCTCCTCGCAAGGAGTGGTGAATCCTTTATAGGCTATTCAAACACCTTGATCACTTCGACTTATACCCAATCATCCGGGTCCACATCTCCTTAGAGATGTTTGCTTAAGATGTCAAAGCATAAGTCTCCATGATCAAGATGACTTGAATACCGCAAGTCGAAGGAACATCGCACTTAAGCCCGCGTAAGAACTTCATTGACATATCTATATATCGAGAACCATATGAAGTCTTACGGTGGTCACTCAATGAACTAGTTACCATAACTAGCATCCACGATTAACTCGGACATCACTATGTCTCGGCCCGGTGAGAATCGGTGCTTGGATACACCGAGTATACCTCGTGCTAGTCTCAGCGAATTGATGGTGTCGATCCATCAATTCATCGACTAAGGATAATTAGATACATCACAATTACACATGTAGAGATACTCACTAGTTGTGATCCAATCACAAATTCTCTCATCTTTGTGAATCGTATCGTGGACATTGATAAATGAGTTTAAGATCCAATCAAATACATAAAACATGTATACTCAAATAGTGAATCTTCATTTATCATATAAATGGTTCATACATAAGCGATTGCCTTAGGACATCTCATATATTACTAACTCACTTGGCCTAATGCCAATCGCTCGGTATCGATACCATAAGCACCAACATGACCCTCAAACTTACTTTGAGGTAATGCTTTAGTCAAAGGATCCGCTAAGTTCCTTCGATTAGGGAATTTTCTCGATTTGTATTTCGTTCCTCTTGATGATCTCTCACGATAAGATGATAGCGGTGAAAGCACATGTTTGGATCGTTGATGAGACCTTGGCTCTTTTTGTGCAATTGCTCCATTGTTATCGCGATGAGCGGTATTGCTTCAACAATGGCGGAATCACACCAAGTTCATGAAGCGAACTTCTTGATCCAAACCGCTTCCTTTGCTGCTTGAAGCGCAATATATTACCTCGATGGTAGAATCCGCTCTGATCTCTTGTTTGGAACTTTTCCAACTCACTGCGCCCCATTCAAGGTGAACACGTATCGGTGAGACACGGAATCATCCTTGCATGCGGAAGTGGCATATGTATACGCGTATCACCATGTCCCCTTCTCCATATATTAGGAACACATCCTTAGTTCTTCTCAAGTACTTAAGGATCGTCTTAACAGCCGCCCAATGATCCATTCCTGGATCGGATTGGTATCTGCTCGTGACACTCAGAGCGTACGATACATCGTGCCTCGTACATAACATAGCATACATGATAGATCCTATTGCGGATGCATAGGTAATCTTACTCATGCAAATCCTCTCGTCTTCTGTGCGCGGACACATAGACTTCGAAAGGTGTACCCCATGCCTGATGGGCAGATAACCTTTCTTGGATTCCGACATGCTAAACCTCTTTGCTTTTCGGTCTATATATGTAGCTGCGAAGACCAAGCAACCGTTTCGATCTATCTCTATAGATCTTAATCCCAAGGATGTAGGTTGCTTCTCCCAGGTCTTTCATGGAGAATGTCTTGGATAACCAAACCTTAACTGACTGTAAGATTGACACATCATTTCCTATAAGTAATATGTCATCGACATACAATACTAGGAACACGACTGCACTCCCACTAACCTTCTTGTACACACAAGGTTCGTCTGGATTTTGTGAGAAATCAAACTTTTTGCTCGTCTCATCAAAACGGATATTCCAGCTCCTGGATGCGTGCTTCAATCCATAAATGGACCGTCGCAATTTGCATACCTTGGTTTTATCAACCGATGTGAAACCCTCAGGCTGTATCATATACACGTCCTCGAGCAGGTTTCCATTAAGGAAAGCTGTTTTCACATCCATCGCCATATCTCATAATCATAATGAGCCGCTATGGCGAGGAGCATCGAATGGATTTAAGCATAGCTACAGCGAATAGGTTTCGTCATAATCAACACCTTGCTTTTGGCGATATCCTTTGCCACCAATCTAACCTTATAGGTAATCACATTACCATCCATGTCGGTTTTCTTCTTGAAAACCACTTGCACCCTATAGGCTTTATGCCTTGGTGGAGTCAACCAAGTTCAAACTTGGTTTTCGTACATGGAATCCATTTGACTTCATGGCACCAAGCCACTTATCCCTTACGAACTTGTCGGCCTTCTTCATAAGCTGGTAGGCTCCTCATCATCAATGAGTAACCACGTCGTTCGATTCACGAGAAATCCATATCTCGGGAATATTGCGTGTTCTACGGATCTCGAAGATGTGGTATTCTGATAAGTCCCAGTAGATTGCTCATCACTATGAGTTGTCATTTGTTGTGCTCACCAGGTATCTCATTAATGTCTATTTGAGTCTCTCGAGGCCTCCTCAAGCTCGGCGACACTCCCCCTTTGTTTTCTTGCAGAGAAACTCTTTCTCTAGAAACACGGCATGCCTTGAAACAAACACCTTTTGTTCCACGGGATGATAGAATTAGTAACCCCTTGTTTCCTTAGGGTATCCAATAAATAGACATTTATCGGACTTAGCATCCAATTTATGCGTCTGATCACTTCACATAAGCGAGACAACCCCATATCTTCAAGTAAGATACATGAGGTTTCTTACCATTCCATATCTCATATGGAGTAGTTGAGACTACCTTAGTAGGCATTACATTTAACAAGTAAATGCTTGGTATGCGAAGTGCATAACCCCAAAGGACTTGGGAAGAGTTGCATGATTCATCATTGACTGACCATGTCCAACAAGATCGATTCGCCTCTCGGATACACCATTATCTTTGTGGTGTATAGGCGGAGTCCATTGAGACAATATGCCATTGTCTCTTAGATAATCAGAAACTCTTGACTTAAGTATTCACCACCTCGATCCGATCAGTATTTTAATACTCTTGTCATGTTGTTTCTCTACTTCATTTCTGAATTCTTTGAACCTTTCAAAGGCTTGGACTTGTGTTTCATCAGAACACATACCCAAAGCCGTAGTGATCATCGGTGAAGGTAATGAAGTAGCTATAGCCTCCTAATGCTTGAGTTGACATAGGTCCACATACATCGGTATGTACTAAACCTAGTAACTCTCCCACTCGTTCACCTTTTCCGGTAAAAGGTAACTTAGTCATCTTGCCTTTTAAGCATGATTCGCATGTATCGTATGAATCCAATTCAAGCGATTCGAATTCCACATCGGTGTAATTCGGACATGCGTTTCTTGCTTATATGGCCAAGGCGACAATGCCACATATAGAGTCTATGTGATTATCCTTTCGAGCCGCAGCGTGTTGCTCGCCGATATTGAAAATGTCCTTTGAATCGTCCAGCGTATAAATGCCATTACTCAAAGTTCGGTTCCATAAAAGTCGCCATTAAGTTATATAACAACAATTGTTACTAAGCGTTAAATGGAAACCATTTCTATTTAGCGAAATAGAAACAATGTTCTTTATTAGAAGAACATAATAGCAATTGTCGATTCCAAGACTAGTCCACTAGGGAGCTTGACAAATAAGTTCGATGGCGCCGCGTGACCTTTGCTCCATTGCCAACTCATAAATTTGACTCCCCTCGACAAGTCTTCTTCTATTCCTTAGCCCTGTATGTCATTACATATATGTGAGCTACACCCGATATCAATACCCAAGTGTCTAAGGAAATAGAATGACAATCAATACTTGAAGATACGAAGAGGATGGGGCATCGGATGCCTTCTTCTTCTTCATGGACTCAAGATAAATCTTGCGATTTCTTAGCGGTGGCCTTCCTTGCCACATGATGGCAAGTGCCCTTTTCTATTTAGTTCGCCTTCTTTGCCTTTTCTTTCCTTTCTTACATTCTTTTGCCTTCCTCTTAGAACCTTTCTTTGAGAATCAACTATGAGAACCGCCTTCTCCTCATGCTTCGAAGGCTCCACGGTCTTGACATATTGAGGCTCGGGAATGGTGGATTCAATTTGTTCATCCGATAGTTCATCACAATTGCGAAACTCTTGAAGCGAACCAATGCTTAAGTCAATACTTAACTCATGATCCATCACAAAACCGAGGGTAGCTAGCCGCTGATGTACTGCTCATCTTTAGCACAAATGCATACAGCATTTAACCTTCTTGCATCTTCGTGGTGAAGAGGAGCCTAGAGACCTCGAACCTTTCTTGGATCTCGCTTGCTCATCGAACAACTCATGAAGATGGAAGACCATAGTGTTAGCATCCATATGCTCATGCTGCTTCTGCAGCGCAGGTACCATCGCCGCTAGCATGATGCAACTCGCCACCGGACCGCCACATGCTTCGATAGACCAACATTTGTCTGAGTTGCATCGCCCTTAGGAGCCAGAAGAGGCTCTTCAAGGACATATGCAAGCTTTTCCGCCTTGAGAACAATTCTCAGGTTTCTAAGCCAGTCCAGGAAGTTAGGCCCAGTCAGTTTGTTCGAATCCAAAATAGTGCACAAATTCAAAGACGTCATGATCAATTTATCGACCTAGAAATACAAAACGAGCATATATGAGAAAATGATTTTAAAATGCATCAATATACATTTATAAATCCCATTCATTTTTCAATTTCAAAACCCCAAAATCACTTCGGAGATTGTAGGTCCATCTCCTGAATGGTTGATATCCATCATAGTTATGAACAACCTTGGAGAGAGTCCAACAAGCCATTCATAACTACGATTTTAGGTATCATCTATACCGATTGCATATCCCGATATGCAACTATCACAATGTGCTATCAACTAATTGAATGTTCACACATACATCGGGTTGTTAACACATTAACAAGTATGCATCATATGCATAGCACCCAACTTCACCTCCTTTACATCGACTTGGAGAGAGTCCAACAAGCCGATGCTCTGTGTTAAAGCCAACCCATTAATCAAATAGTTTTAATATGGTTAGAGCGCATTCAACCAATTAGCCCAGCTTGGAGAGAGTCCAACAACCAAAGCTAACGATTGACCTCTGACTCTTACCATATTAGTATTAAACTATTCCATGGTTTGAACATATTCAGGTTCGAGCCGGGCTTGGAGAGAGTCCAACAACCCAAACAAGAAACAGAACTCTGGTTCTAACCATATTAATGGAAGGTGTAGGCTTTAATATTGATTAAGGGTTTTTATGTCTCATCCTCTTTGCATGCAAATAACTATTATCTACATGGCATGGCATACATGGCATACATCTACATGTCACGACACGCATGGCATAATGTTATGCATCTAATGCAATTACATGGCATACAATTATGTCATGTATATAATTTCCTTATATGTCATAACTATTGATGGAAATAAAATATGTTTAAGATTTGATTCTCCAAATCAAATCATAATTAAATTAGGAAACAAATTTCCAAATCTAATCACATATTTTATTCATGGAATTATTTGATTAAGGAAAATCTATTTAGGAAACCAATGTCCTAAATCATTAAAACTACTTATGGAAATAAAATATTTTAAGATTTGATTTCCCAAATCAAATCATGATTAAATTAGGACATGAGCACAATGAAGCAATTAAAAATTAATAAATCTATATTTATTACAACACACACAACACACGCATGCTATTACAACAAGTGTAGACATAACCGTAAATTAAAATTTGCAATAAAAGGAAATTAAACTACGTTATACCTGATGACGCGGAACGCATCAACCGAACGATCCTCGTAAGAATCGCCTCTATCCGTGATCCACGCCGAGCCTCGATGACTTCGCTAAGTCACGAGCTTCCGCACGGTTACTAGCCTGTTGAAGACGACGTGATCGAGATGATCACGATCCGAATCCAAATTCGATCCAAACGAAGTTCTCAAAACTCGCTTCTCCGAGAGGTGTTCACAACCGCTTGACCTAATCCTTCGCCCTCCACTCAGAGGATTACCGGAGATCAAATCGCAGTTAGCCGCTGTCGGAGCACTCAACCGGCCATCCAAACGACGCCCGACGAGGAGAAGCTGTCCAGAAAACTGGACAGCTTGGTGGAGGAGTAGGCGCCGCCAAAACAAGGAGAGAAAGCTCACCTTGATGCCAACCTATGGAGATCACCGAGGGTCACGAGGTTCACCGCTGGAGCTTGACGCCGGCGGGTCTTGGACGGCACAAAGCTGGGCGGGTTTGGCGCCGACACTCCAAGGAGTGGGCGACAACTCAAGGGGGCTAGATTAGGTTTTTAGTTAGGTTTAAGCCCCATTTTTATAGAGAACTAATTCTCTTAATGGTTAATGGATCATATCCATAAAGCCCGTTAACCCGCTCCATTAAGATAAGTAAAAATAAACCAAACCATGATGGTTTATTTTAAGTTAAAACGAACCGAACCAACTTTTGGTTCATTCGTTTAAAATAAACCAAACCCTTTGGTTTATTCTCCTCCATTGGATTAGAACCAAACCATTTTAGTCCATCCATTATGTCTTCATAAGACACAGCCCATCCACGCTTCCATTGCGACTGAAACGATTTCATGCTCGCTTTATGTTTGGTCCAACCAAACCTAGTTTCTCTCAGTCTGAGAATCCCATTCTCAAGCTCGTTTTAAATCCTTTGGATTACACTCGTTGTGCGTGTGACCAAATAGGTTCTCGGTTTATGTTGGCCGTCTATAATTAACCATTAATTATAGAACGATCATGAGTGGCACCTAGTAGTACATCATGATCCCCAAATTAAAAAGATCAATGGTTGATCCGAACTATTTTAAAACCCTTCAAGAGCTCGAATGAATCGTGCCCCATTCCTTCACTCATCTTATACCCACTTGGTTCAGACATGGTCTATTGTGTCAGCCCCACTAGGCCGACTCACGTCACACCTAGCCCAAGTATCATTTTCGTCTCTACGGATTCTAGTTACTCCACATGTATCAAGAAGTACCTTACTCTAAACATGTAATGCTTTGGCCAAAGACTTTAGTAACAATCCGACGAGAGGTCATGGGTATACATCTCCTCGCAAGGAGTGGTGAATCCTTTATAGGCTATTCAAACACCTTCGATCACTTCGACTTATACCCAATCATCCCGGGTCCACATCTCCTTAGAGATGTTTGCTTAAGATGTCAAAGCATACGTCTCCATGATCAAGATGACTTGAATACCGCAAGTCAAAGGAACATCGCACTTAAGCCACAGTAAGAACTTCATTGACATATCTATATATGCAGAGAACCATATGAAGTCTTACGGCTGGTCACTTCGATAAACTAGTTACCATAACTAGCATCCACGATTAACTCCGGACATCACTATGTCTCCAGCCAGTGAGAATCAGCTGCTTAGATACACCAAGGAGTATACCTCGTGCTAGTCTCAACAGAATTGATGGTGTCCAGATCCATCAATTCATCGACTAGGGATAATTCCGATACATCACAATTACACATGTAGAGATACTCACTAGTTGTGATCCAATCACAAATTCTCTCATGCTGTGAATCGTATCGTGGACATTCAGTAAATGAGTTTAAGATCCAATCAAATACATAAAATATGTATACTCAAATAGTGAATCTTCATTTATCATATAAATGGTTCATACATAAGGCGATTGCCTTAGGACATCTCTCATATATTACTAACACATAATATCAGTAGCGATTGTTAGCCAAGTGGGATCTACAATGTTGGCATCAAGATTCATTTATATGAAGACATTTATATAAAATAAATATTCAATATGATATATGTATTTGATTAGATCAAAACTCATTTACAAATGTCCTTAATGTGATTATATTCCATTGATGTCACAATAGCTATAGCCTATAAATGTGATGGATATACACCAGTCGATGAAAATTTCATTGATAAATGTATCTGGATGCAGCAATGTACTTCATGATGAGAATCGTGATGCATCGCTTTGGTAACTCTTCCAAACCAGCTATCTCATAAAGATACCTGATTCGTAAGTGATATCTCGCTTGCAAGCTTTTTGATCGATGTAATCTTTACAACTAGACTCATCACCTTCAAAGATCAAGTATTCTTCCTGTGATCAAGTTATTAAGAATATTCTTGATACTAAGTGACACTCACAAGTTCTTGATCTACATGCCATGCTCAAAGCATAGACATCGTATGATACAAGTATCATATAAGATAACTAGAAGATGAATAAGACGAAAATGTTTCTTAGTCTTTGGACATTTGAGTCTTCAAGTTCTTACACTCATGTGACATCGAAATCCTTAAGTGGTTTAGATGGCAAGAGGAATGGCAATTATCATGGTCTACAATCTAGATTTCCCTATAATCCAATGTTTCTGAATATAGGCTTTCACTGTCCTTCATTGATCAAATAATTACTAGCCGTCACTCAAAGACTCCAAAGATGTGAGCCAACATTTCCAACAGAGGGTATGTCATTACATACAAAATGAGGAAAACAATCAGGTTTGCGAGCTAAAAATAAGGTTCATTTCATTTGAATGAAACCAAACGCTTTGATCGTGATCAATGAACGCGATGATTCCACCGGGTTGGTTCTAAACCATAAAGAATTAAACTTGAAACCTTAGTTTTTAATTAAACGTGTTCGATATATACATCCTCGGTATTTCTATTAAAAATAATTTAACCATGCTGTTGGTTAATCATAGTAAATTAAAGAATTTGCATGATCCAATGGTTCTAATAATCGCAATCGGAGAAAAGGTTTCATCATAGCCAATACCCAAATTTTCCTTTCTACTAATCGCTTTTAGTATGCCCCACCACTCGCCAAAGCCTTTCCGACTCCAATGGCTGACTCCTCTGTGGATCAACCGCCATACTTGGATCATGGATTTATTTGCATGCCATGGCCTCTCATTTTATCGGGTGCTCATTCCTGACCTCGATAGATGTTGGCTCATCTAGCATTATCATCGGTGTCATCCAAGAGGAATATCTCTTTTGACGATGATTTGATCCACATCGCAGAGCTTGGATCTACTCAACAATAGCAAATTACCAAAGATGTGATGCCTGCTTGATTACATTAAGGCATCAAGATATTTTGATCGAACTCTTCAAGATCATGCCTTTCTCCCACTAGCTTTTCGTAGAAATAAATTTCCTTTTATTGCAAAATTTAAATTTACTGTTATGTCATACACATACTTTATGCTAGTGTGTGTTGTAATAATATTTATTTTCTTATTTTATCTTAAATAGCACTGTTATGAACAATTTATTTCAAACACGCCTCACATAAACTCAACACCCCAAAGCAGAGGTGACATCTAGATTTTCCTATCATTCACATATGATGTCTTTATGATTTGATTAACACTATGTGAAACATCTTCAGATATCATATCCAAAAGGAAGGAGGAAGCGTGATAATCAGATCGATTATGTCTAGAGAGGATTCTCTGATACACGCCAACGTAAGGAGGAGTTGAGATCAGATCCCACACTCAACTAGATAGAAATGAAACTCTTGGACAAAGTATTAACGATCGATAATCGTTTCCAAGTTGGTTATATACTCATTCTTAATTCTGGATCATTCAAATGATTTTGATTTGTCCTTAAAGGTACACTACTTCAACACAAATCAATTAAAGTATAAGAATCGATACCAATTCCAGATGACTTGAAAGGACAACAAACATCACATGCATGTATGAATGTCCTAATAAACTGTCGCTCATTCAATCTGTCCACTAAATGGAAGACTTGGTCATTCGCAAAAGACAAGATGTGATGTCTTTGTGGGATCTTTGTAATGCCAGAGGGGGTGAATAGCATGTTCAGATGGAATTCGCTTCATGTTGTCTCTACAATTTCAAGTAGCAGGGAAATAGAAAGATAATAATGATAACAAAATATACAACATGCAAACACAAATATTTAACGTGGTTCAGAACTGCACGGTTCCTACTCTACGGATCGAGCTCTACGAGCTCTAGTGATGCACATGCACTCACTAATCACAAATACTCCTTCTCGACACAAGTCGGAGGTGGAGAAACCCCTTACAAGTAATCTTACAACAATAAGATATAAATACAAGCAATTACAATAATGAAATACAATGCAAGTAAAGAAAACTACTTTACGATTGCCTTTGGATTTGCTTGGTTGCTTGAAATCACTGAGACCCTGATTTACAACAACAAATCGCTCCAAAATCCTAAAGAAACCGATGCCAAATTCCTTCATCACGAGCTCCTTATAAAGCTTCAACCTCAGGTCGAAAAAGTCGATCAATCGACTACTCGACTATCACCGATCGATCAATCGTGTCGCGGAGACAACGGTGTAATCCATCTTTGAAAAATCCAACGGATCTAGGACATCACCGATCATGAGCATCACCGATCGATGAGCCATCACCGCTTCGTCGGCCGAAAGTGAGACTCACTCCATGTGGTCAAAACTCGAGCACCGATCGATCACTGACACCGATCATCATCGATCGCCCACCCACGGCAATGATCAAGACTACTTCCGCAGAAACCCTAGTCGACTCGGTCGTCGATCCGCCACATGACACCTACGACCGCACACCTCAAACATGAGGTTTTAACCCAAGTATGGTGCCCCCATACTTGCTGGACCACCCTTAGCTTAGACCTAAGCCTTCTAGCCATCTCCATCAGCCTCACGACTCTCGGATCCCTCCAAGTCTTCCATGACTTGTTCATCCATTGCGCTAGCCTTCAGGTGCTTCCATTGGCTATGTTATGCTAACGGTGTCTACACTGCCAAGGCACATTGGACTTACGCCACCAAGACTCCGCTAGGACTTTACGCCGCCAACCATTGGACTTATGCTGCCAAGACTCCCGCTTAGACTTTACGCAGCCAATATCAAACCCCTTGGACTTCTCATGCCAAGACTCAAGCTTGGACTTTCCCTTGCTAACCCATGTTGGACTTCTCAAATGCCAAGACCATGCTTGGACTTTCCCTTGCCAACCCATGTTGGACTTTTACATTGCCAAGCCCCATGCTTGGACTTTTCATGTGCCAAGTGTCCCACTTAGACTTTACCAAATGTCAAGTGTTCCACTTGGACTTCCCATGCCAAGTACTCAAGACTTGGACTTTCCCATGACAATTACATTGTCATATGTTTTTGTCGAAACATCAAATTATCACTCGAGTCAAACTCGAGTCCTGGTCAATCGTGACCTGGGCCGATTGCACCAACAATCTCCCCCTTTTTGATGTTTGACAAAAACCAAACAAATCATTGAGTTGGAACACTAACTCAAATCCCTTACCAATTATCCCAAATTGGTAAACACTCTCCAAATGTTCTCCCCCAAACATTCTCCTCCTTTTTGACTAACATCAAAAAGGTTTTCTCTCCAAGGAGGTTAATGTCTCATGTCCCAATGAGATCTTACAATCTCCCCCTTTGGTCCAAAAATACTTAGGATGCCTACCATCTTCTTAGTGATAAGTCCCATATCACTCAAGAGAGACAATCCTATACACTCTCCCAATTTCCAAATTGGGTTTCTAAAAATCCATCAATTTTCCCAATTGATAACATTCTCCCCTTCAAGAAGAAAGAAAAACACATCCATCACTCCAAGATGGATACCTCCCCCTAAAGGCTTGCTTCCCCTTGACCATTGCACCAACAATGTCCTTGGGGAGTCCCTAAGCCAATAGGAACTCTAAACCATCAAAATTAAGGTTAGAAATTCAACATTGAACTTTCCAACACCTTAACATTGATACAAACCCTAAACAACTCTCCTAATCCATATCCAATGGATTTTCACCCTTTATAATGCTTCCCAAAGCATATCCTAGGGTTAGGAGTGATTAGGGACCTTAACCGTAGCTAAAATCGGGTTAAGCAACCTTGGTTACCCCGAAATCAGGCTACCAATGAAAGTGATTCAGACATCACGATCGGCATTCCATCGATCACCGCCACCAATGATGATCGATAATTGAAATTTTCGAATTTCAGTTATCAGAATCGAATTTCAAAAAATCATAAATAATTATACGTATATCGAAAAATCACGAAATTTGATACGTATAATACTTATGACCAATACAATGGGTGAAAAATGTTTGAAAAATATTTTACCCATAAAATAATGAAATTGATACAAAATCCAAAAGTGACTAAAAACTTTAAAGTTTAAGCTCACTTTGTATCAATCTCATCAATAGTGATTGCTATCAAAAGATAAACTTCACCAAGGTTTTTCAAAATGATTTTAAAATATTTTCAAAACCTTATTTTGGATCATATTCCTTGGGCTCAATGTACATGACTTGTACACAAGCTTTCCCAATGATCCACCATTGAAATAAGATGAGTTATAGTTCATCTATATGCACAAACTATGCACCTTGAACTTAACTCATATCCTAGCATCTCACATGTATCTAAGGTATATAAATACACATACATGTCAATTGGATATGAGATGTGGATTTTGTTCTTCCTAATACTAGGGTTTCATGCATTTTTCTAGGCAACCCTACTTGATTCCCTTATAAATGGGACTCCAAGTCATGCCATTGTCCTTAGTTCAATTTTAATCAATTAAATGCATGAAATGATCATGACATAAAGATAGAAATAATTAAGCATGACCAATGATCATGATGTCATGGCATATGATAAAATCTAAAAACACATGACATTGGTCCTTAATCCCTAAGCATAATCATGACATATAAAATGATTAAGAATAAACATGATGTCATGACATGGCATATGGCAAGCAAATCATGGCAAGTAAAAAGTATAGGTATAAGTATACCTAAATTTTAATATTAATTGCCATTTGATATAATTAAATATATTTTGCCATATTATCACTAATCTCCCAAATGTGCCAAAAACCCAAAATGGCACACTAACTTCTAAACCTAAATTGTGCCAATTTTGATCATTTTATCAAACTTCTCAAGTAATAATGGCACATCCTAAAACTTTTAGGATTAAGACTCAGATGTATTTCCAAGGTAACCATAACCTTGAAAATATCCTAAAGTGTCACCTTTGCCATGGTTGAGTTAACTACCCATCCAATCAAGGTTGGCACATCCTAACCCCATCTAGTGTGAATCTATCACACTCCTAGGAACCCAAAACCTATTTGAGCTCCTTGGGTTAACTAGGTATTCCTTAGGGATAACCTCCCTAGATACCTTCCTAATGACCCTTCTAGGTTTATTAGCCTTGGTCATTTGGGTCTTACCTAGGTTGACTCTAGGGGTAACTCCCCTTGCAACCTTCTTAGTGACCACCCTAGGTTTCCTAGAAACCTTAGCCACTAGGCACAAACTATGGTTACTCTTAGGGATAGCTTCCCTAGTAACCTTGATCTTCTTAGACCTAGTTTGTGTTCCATAATCAAATGGAACACTATGGTAAGCCACCTTAGGCTTAGGTTTGTGACCCAAAACTTGCTTGCCCTTGGTTGACTTTTGACTTTGAGGTCCTAGGTGTTGACTTTGAGATCTAGACCTAGACTTTTGATCATTAGACCCTTTAAATTGAGTTTGTATATTCCTAAGGGTCTTTTCTAGTTTCTCAAGCCTTGACCTCAAGGCTTGGTTCTCCAATTCTAATTGCCCAATTTTTGAGTTTTGATTTAAACCATGGGCATTGTCCTTTCTAGGCATATGCCTAGTCCATTTAGGGTTAAAACCTAAGTGTTGTATTTTCCTAATAGATTCCTTAGGTAAGGTTTTTCTAAGGACATTAGTCCCAAATTTCTCCTTATTTCCTAAGTGGACCTTTTTAGCACCTAAACAAATATGTCTATTACTTCTAGCATGCTTTTCATGTACAATCGCAAGAGAATTAAATCTTCTAGCATGCTTTTGCCTATTAACTGAGGAAGGTGCATTATTGAAATATACCTTAGGGTTTGCCTTGGAGGCTCCCCCTACTTGTGTTGCTCCTTCTTGCCCTTTCTTCTTCCCCCTTGGGCAATGACTCCGGTAATGCCCCTTTGAGTTGCACTTGAAGCATATGATATGCTCCTTGCTCTTTTGACTTTGGGGACCGACATCCTTGACTTCTGGTGCCGATTGATCCTTCTTTACCCTTTTTGGGCACTTACTCTTGTAGTGCCCGGATTTCCTACACTCAAAGCAAATTATATGATTTTTGTTTAAAACCGAATTGCTTGAGTTACCTAGAGTGGTTGTAGGCCCCGGAGTGGATTCTTTATCTCTCCCGGAGGTGGATGGCTCCTCTTGAGATTGCCCCGGTGTGGAGGATGGTCTCTCCTCCTCAATCCTAGAAGTGGATGCTTCTTCCCCTTCTTCCACCTTTTCTTTCTTCGATCCGGAAGTTGAGGCTTCTTCTTGACTTAACTCTTGCTTTGAAGTGGATGGTCTAACTTCCTCCCCCTCAATCCTAGAGGTGGAGGTCTCCTCCAATTCTTTCACCTCCTCTTCCACTGATTCAGAAGTTGATTCCCTATCAACCTCCGAATCCCCACTTTCTTGTGAGGATGAGCTTTCTCCTTCTTGAGCCATGGATGGTTCTTCATGGAGTTTGGCTAAATTTTCCCATAGCTCCTTGGCGCCTTGAAATTCACCTAAACTAGACAAAATGTCATTAGGTATTAAATCTTCTAAGAGCTTTATTACCTTGATTTCAGTCTTGAACTTGAGACGTTGCTCTCGTGTCCACTTCTTCAATTTCAAGACATTTCCATTTTTATCCCGAGGAGGTTCAAAGCCTTCTACGAGGATGAACCAATCCTCTATATCCATCATCAAGAACGTCTCCATTCTTGATCTCCATGCCCAAAAGTCTTCTCGATCATATGGCGGTGGAGTGTTGATGTCCCATCTAAGCTTGTCTTGGAATTCCATCTTCTTCCTCTAGCGTGCTCCCTTGGTTGTTAAACTCAGAAAAGCGGCCTCGCTCTGATACCACTTGTTGGGATCTTTGTAATGGCTAGAGGGGGGGTGAATAGCGCGTGTTCGTTCGTCGATGGAATTCGTTCGCGGTTGTCTCTACAATTTCGTTAGCGCAGCGGAAATAGAAAGATAATAATGATAACAAAATATACAACATGCAAACACAAATATTTAACGTGGTTCGGAACCGCACGGTTCCTACTCTACGGATCAAGCTCTACGAGCTCTAGTGATGCACACGCACTCACTAATCACAAATACTCCTTCTCGACACAAGTCGGAGGTGGAGAAACCCCTTACAAGTAATCTTACAACAATACGATACAAATACAAGCAATTACAATAATGAAATACAATGCAAGTAAAGAAAACTACTTTACGATTGCCTTTGGATTGCTTGATTGCTTGGTTGCTTGAAATCACCTTGGAGACCCTGATTTGCAACAACAAATCGCTCCAAAACCCTCAAAGAACTGATGCCAAATTCCTCCATCATGAGCTCCTTATAAAGCTTCAACTCAGGCCGAAAAGGTCGATCAATCGACCGACGCTGACCATCAATGATCCGATCACACTATTGCTCGCGGAGACAACGGTGTAATCCACGCTGGAAAAATCCAACGGCTAGGACATCAGTCAATTGATCATGAGCATTAGTCGACTGATGAGCCATCACTCGACTGCTCGTCCCAGCGGTCGAGTGAGACTCCATTCTGTGGTCGAAAACCCGAGCATCAGTCGACTGATCACACGATCAGTCGACTGCTCGAGCCATCAGTCGACTGCCCACCTCTGGCAGTCGACTGCTAGACCACTTCCCGCAGTCAAACCCTAGTTGACTCGGTCCAGTCGACTGCCACATGACACCAGTCGACTGGCACACCTCAAACATGAGGTTTTAGCCCAAGTATGGTGCCCCCATACTTGCTATACCACCCTTAGCCTATACCTAAGCCTTCTAGCCACCTCCATCAGCCTCACGACTCTCGGATCCCTCCAAGTCATCCATGACTTGTTCATCCATCGCGCTAGCCTTCAGGTGCTTCCATTGGCTATGTCATGCTAACGGTGTCTACACCGCCAAGGCACATTGGACTTACGCCGCCAAGACTCCGCTTGGACTTTACGCCGCCAACCATTGGACTTATGCTGCCAAGACTCCCGCTTGGACTTTACGCAACCAATATCAAACCCCTTGGACTTCTCATGCCAAGACTCAAGCTTGGACTTTCCCTTGCCAACCCATGTTGGACTTTTACATTGCCAAGACCCATGCTTGGACTTTTCCCTTGCCAACCCATGTTGGACTTTCCATGGCCAAGATCCATGCTTGGACTTTTCATGTGCCAAGTGTCCCACTTGGACTTTACCAAATGCCAAGTGTTCCACTTGGACTTCCCATGCCAAGTACTCAAGACTTGGACTTTCCCATGACAATTACATTGTCATATGTTTTTGTCGAAATATCAAAACATCACTCGAGTCAAACTCGAGTCCTGGTCAATCGTGACCTGGGCCAATTGCACCAACAATTAGTACCATCGATACAAGAGGATATACCACATGTCACTGCATCGCGTGTCACAGAGGATACACAGGTGATGCCTCATCGTAGTGGGAGGGTTGTGAGAGACGATAGATTCATGTTCTTGGGAGAATCTTCCGATTCGTCCTCAAGTAACATGAATCGATCCTCGACATATGACGAGGCAATCCAAGATAAAGATGCAGTATCTTGGCAAAGTGCAATGAATGCTGAGATTGAATATCTGGATTCAAATCAGGTCTGGGAGCTAGTAGACCCACCCGATGGTGTAAAAACCATTGGATGCAAGTGGATCTATAAAAGAAAGAGAGGAATAGATGGGAAGGTTGAGACCTTCAAAGCAAGGCTTGTTGCGAAGGGGTATACTCAGAAAGAGGGTATCGATTATGAGGAGACCTTTTCACCAGTAGTCATGCTTAAGTCTATCCAGATTCTCTTATGCATAGCAACTCATATGGATTACGAGGTGTAGATGGATGTCAAGACAACTTTCCTTAATGGAAGTCTTGAGGAAAACATCTATATGAAGCAACCAGAGAGATTCATTGCTAAGGGCAAAGAGCATCTTGTATGTAAACTTAATCGGTCCATTTATGGATTGAAGCAAGCTTCGAGGTCTTAGAACATCCGCTTGGATGAGGTAATCCAGTCTTATGGATTTATTCAAAGTCCAAATGAGTCTTATGTATACAAGAGATGTGACGGAAACGTAGTGGTATTTCTTGTACTATACGTAGATGACATTTTGTTGATTGACAACAATATCAAGGTGTTATCGGACGTAAGAGTATGGTTGTCCAAACAGTTTGATATGAAGGACTTGGGAGAGGTGGGACACATCCTTGGGATCAAGGTTATAAGGGATCGCAGGAAAAGGATGTTGTGCTTATCCCAAGCTTCATACATAGACACGATTATGGATCGTTTTAGCATGCAGAACTCAAAGAAGGGTTTTCTACCTTTCAGGCATGGAGTTCCTTTATCTAAGGAGATGTGTCCTAGATCATCCGAGGAGATAGAGGAGATGAAGGCGGTTCCTTATGCTTCGGCAGTAGGAAGCCTCATGTATGCGATGCTATGTACGAGACCTGATATCTGCTATGCCGTCGGCATGGTCAGTAGATATCAGAGTAATCTAGGGCAGGGACATTGGACTGCGGTAAACCATATATTGAAGTACCTGAGAAGGACTAGGGATTATATGCTGGTTTACCGGGCAGACCAATTACTCCCTGTGGGTTACACGGATTCTGACTTCCAATTTGATAGGGATAACAGTAAGTCTACCTCAGGTTTTGTGTTTACTTTGGTAGGTGGAGCCATTGTATGGAGGAGTGTCAAGAAGAAATGCGTGGCGGACTCCACCATGGAAACTGAGTATGTGGCAGCCTCTGAGGCAGCCAAAGAAGCTGTGTGGCTCAGGAACTTCCTGATGGACTTAGATGTGATTCCTGGTTTGCCCAGAACTATCATAATTTATTGTGATAATAGTGGTGCAGTTGCAAACTCGAAGGAACCACGAGCCCATAAGGCTAGTAAACACATAGAGCGCAAGTACCACCTAATACGAGAAATCGTAAAGAGAGGAGAAGTTGTTGTGGCCAAGATTGCATCAGAGGATAACCTGGCAGATCCTTTCACTAAGGCCCTTCCGACGAGAGCTTTTGATAGGCATGTGGAGGGAATGGGGATCAGATGTATGACAGTTTAAGGACAGCATAGTCTTTTAGTATAAGTGGGAGATTGTAGGGATGTATACTGAAAAGTTTATCTTTTGTATGAACATCTTTATTTTGAAATAAGAATCACATGATCATTGTTTGCATTTTTATGGTTATGCAATATTGTCTAATACATTACATTGTAGATAACATGGTGTATAGTGTCACATGGGAGATCATGTTATCGGCTCCTTGTAAAGTATAAGTAAAGGCTCACAACTGAGATGACTTTGGACAAACCATCAGAATGGTTGTAGTGTGATTTGGTATTGGTTTATCTTGACCATGGAATGACACTAGTGCACTTTGTGTGTATTAAGTAGGACCGACTTAGAGGTGATTCGATTTATTGCTGACTACATAATCGAATCGGACCTCAGATATTATTTTGTACATGCTCTTTATCCCGATATAATAACGGACACATATACTTAGTATTCATCTCTTTGATTTACCAATGGGCGAGATTTAGAGATTAAATTGATAGGCTCGGTAAGTTGAGAAATGATATTATTTATATGGTGTGTCGTTGATTATAGGAGGAAACCGTGTCCTATATATTAGGATGATGATGTCCCCTTGAGGAGCTCATAAGGTTCATCATGTAAACCCTGCAGGTGGACTTGGTCCGGCATGATGAAAAGGTTGAGTGATAATACTCATGGAGTTAGATGTTGATTAATTAATGGTCAGTAAATTAATTAATCGACGGACATTCGAGATTTTAAACACGGGAAGAAAATGTACAAATAATATATGGAGCCCATATTATCTTATGGGGGTTGGTGAGGTACATCAATGATAATCCTTTAGTGGATTGGATTATCATTAGTGGATCGGACTTTATGTAGGCTTGATTCATGGGTGGCCAAGATCCAACTCCTCCTCATGGTCGATAATGTAGCCTATTAACACCTCATGAAGCTTAGATCCAATGGATAGAAATAAAACTCTAGATCTAAAGGTAGAGATTAAATCTCTAAGATCCGACGGTTGAGATTAAATCTCTAGATTCGACGGTTGAGATTAAATCCCTAGAACCAATGGTGGAGATTAAAAGGAGGCTTATCCCTAACTCTATAAAAGGAGGACAAGGGGTTGGCGTGGAGTTTAAATGAAGGGGTTGGCGTGGCCTTCTTCTCCTTCCTCAAGCTGCCGGCGCCCCTCCAACCCTTTCCAGCCATTGGCCGGCGGCCAAAGACCCTCTTCTCCTTCTCCTTAGGTGGTGGAAACAAGATATAGGGCTTTCCCTTGGTGTCTTGGCCGGTTTCCACCATAATCTCCTCCTCCTTCTTGGCCAGCGGCAAGCTCCTTCCTTGGAGGTTGTTGGTTGGTTGAAAGAAGGAATAGAGCTTTGTTTCTATTCTTCCTCTTGCTCGGAACGAGCAAGGAAGGAAGATTGGCGATCTAGGAGCTTCAACTTTTGGTAGATCGTCGCCCACACGACGTCCGAAAGGAGGAAGGTCATACATTAGAAGATTGAGAGGTATACCTATTCTCTATTCTCTTTTGTTACTTGCTTGTATTTGATTTTTCCAATTATGAGCATGATAAATTCTGTTTGTGGATAAATAATACTTGGATCCCGAACATAAATACAAAAACCCGCGATCCGTACATCGTCTATTCCGCGGCTACTCGTAGAATAGAGGTTGGTCGCTTGAACAATGAGTTTGTTCAAGTGACCTCTCTAAACGAATAGCACGATGCTGACTTGATTGTTTGGGCAATCCCTTTTGTCTAGGATTAAATTTTTTTTTTAATCCGGGGACATCGATGGGATCACCATGAACAAACAACCAAGGTGAAGTGGGAAGCGAAGTTTCCCCTCACGGACTCGATAAGTAAAACCCTACATCAAATTACTCTGCCAATACGGTAAATCCCAAAAGATACTCTGTTTTGTCCATTTATGCGTAATTTCTTAGTCATATGTTGTGACATTTGGGTCTTCAATAACAGATGGAAAGTTAAACACTCTTTGCTATAAAATTTGACTGGTGAATCTCAATGGTGGAGGTGTTCTTTCAATTCTATTATTAATAAATTCTTCTTTATTTCTTCTGAATTTATGATTTGGCGGTAAAAATTATCTATGACAATCAAAATAACTCTGCTTTCTTTCGTGTTTCAATCAATGACTTTGATCTCTCCATACATATTGACATCCTAAAATCCCCATAGTACTCACCCGATAACATCCCATAAGGTGAAAATCATTTATGGTCCAAAGAAGTGCAACTCTCATTGTGAACAGCTGATTAGTATGGACATCATATGTGGAAACACCCACGTCCCATAGTTGGATCAACTCGGAAATCAACGATTGCATGTAAACATCTATTAACTTCTTCGGATTATGAGGGCCAGGCACAATCAATGTTAAAAACATATAAGGTGTTTTCATACACATACCAGGAGGAAGATTGTACGGAGTTACGATAATTGACCAGCAAGAATACGTTCTTCCTGATTTGCCAAATGGAGCAAATCCATCAGCACATAGCCCCCACCCCATGTTTCGGGGCTCATTTGCAAACTCAGGATATGTTCGATCAAAATTTTTCCACGCCTCTGCATCAGATGGATGACACATTAGCCCATTCTCTGCTTCATGATTTGCATGCCAAGTCATGTGTTCAGCAGTCACCTTCGAAGCATAAAGTCTTTGCAATTTAGGAGTTAAAGGTAAATAGAACATTTGTCTGAATGATTTTAATCGCTTATTACGATTTGATCTCGTGGTACTCTTGTACCTGCATTGAATACAAAATTTACAAGTCTCTAAATCTGCATTATCTTCCCAATATAGCATGCAACCATTTCTGTAAACATCAATTCTTTGCACCGGAAGACCCAAATCTTTCACAAGTTTTTTCATAGTATAAAAATCATTCGGCATTATGTGATCACGCAGCAATACTTCTCCAATAACTTGAACAAAATCATTAAAACATTCTTCGTACACATTATGGTCAGCTTTAACATTCAACAATCTTGCGGTGAGAGATAATTTTGTGTGACTGTCACAACCGGACCACACGGGTTCATCTGCAGCTCTCAATACTTCTTGAAATTTTATATATGACTCATTGTACACATTTTCATTACCACCAGTAATTTCTACCTCCAATGTTGTTGAATAATTATTATACATGTGTTCAAATGCTTGAGGGTAACTAGAACTTGCTGTATTTGGTTCGCTATTCAAATTATGACCAACTGCATCAACTATCATCCTCTGGTACGGATTGAATTGATTGTAATATACTTGCTCTCTACTAACTGTCATTTGTATGTTTCGTCCAACCTCTTTATCGGATATAAACGGTTCACCATGACAAGTGCAATTATAATAATTTGGCATAAAACCAAATCTACAAAGATATTTTCGAACTTTATCACATTGGAAAAATTTACCATTATGACATTTTTTGCACGGACATATTAATTTATTCCCATCCATAAACTCAACATTATTATTAGCAAATCTCAAAAATTGTTCCAACCCAATTATAAATTCATAGGTTAAACCACAAGTTCTGATAAATTCTTTTTATAAATCCAACTTCGTTCTCTCTCCATCGATCCTGTATTCGAAATTATATCAACAACGATTAATTTTCATTTCTTCCAAATTAACTTCATCCATATATATATCAATCTAACCATAAATTTATACTCAACATTAATTAAAATTTTCTAATACTAAATATGATTTTGTGTGATATTTAATTGCAAATTATAATATCATTATTTCGAACAATTATGATCTATTAACAGTAATTAAATTACTTAATTAAAATCAAACATTAAGAATAAAAATTATAACAGAATTAATAATACTATAATTAATATTATAAACAATATTTTTATGCATACCTGTCCAAATGGAAACAACGTGCGGATGAGCTCACGGCTAGATGAACACTTGACGAACACCTTCAAAGTAGGACAACCTATGAAAAAAATATTGTATTTAGATTACAACACAGTATTATATATATATATATATATATATATATATATATACATATACATATATATTGATTTATATAATTACTTTAAATAACATTTGAATTCACGATCGATATCGATCACGCGACAACTGCCAAGCACACGTAATGCACAACAAGTACGTAAGGCACGACTTATGCTACAGTATGCGCGAGCGAGGGCACGCACGCGACAGAGGACACGCGCGCGAGCACGCATGCGGCGGCCGCAAGGGCACTTGCACCCGCGCCCGCCTGGATAGGTGGCATACGACGGCTACCTATAATGCCGCCAAGGCTTAGGGTACGCCAAGGCCGCCAAGAAGCGCTACCGCGCGCGTATAGCAATACGTAACTGAACGAAGCACAATGAAAGGAAACATCGCTTCCCACTTAAACTCAATTGCTTTTTCATGGCGATCCCTTTTATGTCCCCGGATAAAAAAATTTATCCTTGACAAAGAAGGATTACCCAAGCTACCGTGTCATCGTCGTGCTATTCGATTAGAGTGGTCACATGAACAAACTTGTTGTTCAAGCCACCAACCTCTATTTTATGAATAGCCGCGGAATAGACGATGTACGGATCGCCGGTTTTTGTGTTTGTATTTGGGGTCCAAGTAAATTAACCACATAACAAAACATACAACATGCATATAATTGAAAAACAATTATAGACATAATACAAAAGAATATAAACAAGCATTATACCTCTTGATCTTCTATTGTATGTCCTTTCTCCTATTGGACGTCGTGTGGGCGACGATCTTCCAAAAGTCGAAGCCTCCTAGATCACCAATCTTCCTTTCCTTGTTCAAAGGAAGGTGATAAAACAAAACTCTTCTCCTTCCTTTAATCGACCAACAAGCTCCAACCTTGATGCTTGGCGCCAGCCAAAAAGAGAATAGAAGAGGAAGTGGGCGCCGGCCAAGAGCTCCAAAAAATCACCCTAACCCTTGTTTCCACCGGCCAAGGAGAAGAGGAAGAAGAGATTGGACGCCGACCAAGGTGAAGAGAAGGAAAGGGGCGCCGGCCAAACCTTAGGAAAAACCTTCCAAAAGTATGGCCGCCCAAGCCTCCAAGCCCTAGCCGCCCAAACCCTAATCCCCTTTTCAATTGCTCTTGCCGCCCACCCTTAGCCTCCTTTTATAGAGTTAGGCCTAAGCCTCCATTAATCTCCACCGTCAGATCCAGGGATTTAATCTCAACCGTCGGATATAGAGATTCAATCTCCATCGTTGGATCTCGAGATTTAATCACCACCATCGGATCTAGAGTTTTATTTTCCACCATCGGATCTAGGCTCCATGAGGGTTTAATAGGCTACAATAGAGACCATGAGGAGGAGTTGGATCTTGGCCACCCAATGGATCAAGCCCACATAAAGTCCGATCCATTAATGATAACCCATTCCACTAGAGGATTATTATTGATCTACCTCACCAACCCCCATAAGTTAATATGGGCTCCATATATTATTTGTACATTTTCTCTCCATGTTTAAGATCTAGAATGTCCGTCGATTAATTAATTTACTGACAATTAATTAATCAACATCTAACTCCATGATTAGTACCACTCAACCTTATCATCATGCCGGACCAAGTCCACCTGCAGGGTTTATATGATGAACCTTGTGAGCTCCTCAAGGGGACATCATCATCCAAATATATAGGATACGGTTTCCTCCTATAATCAATGACACACCATATAAGTAATATCATTTCCCAACTTACTGAGCCTATCGATTTACTCTATAAATATCGCCCATTGGTAATTCAAAGAAATGAATACTAAGTATATGTGGTCGTTATTATATCAGGATTAAGAGCATGTACAACATAATATCTGAGGTCCGATTCGATTATGTAGTCAGCAATGAATCGAATCACCTCTAAGTCGGTCCTGCTCAATACACACAAAGTGTACTAGTGTGATTCTATGGTCAAGACAAACCAATACCAAATCATACTACAACCATACCAATGGTTTGTCCAAAGCCATCTCGGTTGTGAGCCTTTACTTATACTCTACAAGGAGCTGATAACATGATCTACCTTGTGACATTACACACCATGTTATCTACAATGTAATGTATTAGACAATATGCATAACCATAAATATGGAAACAATAATCATGTGATTCTTATTTCAAAATAAAGATGTTCATACAAAAGATAGACTTTTCAGTATACATCCCAACAATCTCCCACTTATACTAAAAGACTATGCTGTCCTCAAACTACCATACATCTGATTCCTATTGCCTCCACATGCCCATCAAAAGCTCTCGCCGGAAGGGCCTTAGTGAAAGGATCTGCCAGGTTATCCTCCGATGAAATCTTGGCCACATCAACTTCTCCTCTCTTTACGATTTCTCGTATCAGGTGGTACTTGCGCTCTATGTGTTTACTTGCCTTATGGGCTCGTGGTTCCTTCGAGTTTGTAACTACACCACTATTATCACAATAAATTGTGATAGTTCTAGGCAAACCAGGAATCACATCCAAGTCTATCAAGAAGTTCCTGAGCCACACAGCTTCTTTGGCCGCATTAGAGGCTGCCACATACTCAGCTTCTATGGTGGAGTCCGCCATACATTTCTGCTTGACACTCCTCCATACAATGGCTCCACCTCCCAAAGTAAACACAAAACCTGAGGTAGATTTACTGTTATCCCTATCCGATTGGAAGTCAGAATCTGTGTAACCCACAGGGAGTAATTGGTCTGCCTGGTAAACTAGCATATAATCCCTAGTCCTTCTCAGGTACTTCAATATATGCTTTACCGCAGTCCAATATCCCTGTCCTGGATTACTCTGATATCTACTGACCATGCCCACAACAAAGAAGATATCTGGTCTCGTACATAGCATCACATACATGAGGCTTCCTACTGCCGAAGCATAAGGAACCGCCTACATCTCCTCTATCTCCTCAGATGTTCTAGGACACATCTCCTTAGATAAAGGAACTCCATGCCTGAAAGGTAGAAAACCTTTCTTGGAGTTTTGCATGCTAAAACGATCCATAATTGTGTCTATGTATGAAGCTTGAGATAAGAACAACATCCTTTTCTTGTGATCCCTTATAACCTTGATCCCAAGGATGTGTCCCACTTCTCCCAAGTCCTTCATATCAAACTGTTTGGACAACCATACCCTTACATCCGATAACACCTTGACATTGTTGACAATTAACAAAATGTCATCTACGTATAGTACAAAAAATACCACTACATTTCTGTCACATCTCATGTATACACAAGACTCATCCGGGCTTTGAATAAATCCATAAGACTGGATTGCCTCATCAAAGCGGATGTTCCAAGACCTCGAAGCTTGCTTCAATCCATAAATGGACCGATTAAGCTTACACACCAGATGTTCTTTGCCCTTTGCAATGAATCCCTCTGGTTGCTTCATATAGATGTTTTCCTCAAGACTTCCATTAAGGAAAGCTATCTTGACATCCATCTGTCATACGTCATAATCCATATGAGCAGCAATGCATAAGAGAATCCGGATAGACTTAAGCATGGCTACCGGTGAAAAGGTCTCCTCATAATCGATACCCTCTTTCTGAGTATTCCCCTTCGCAACAAGCCTTGATTTGAAGGTCTCAACCTTCCCGTATATTCCTCTCTTTCTTTTATAGATCCACTTGCATCCAATGGTTTTTACACCATTGGGTGGTTCTACTACCTCCCAGACCTGATTTGAATCCATAGTTTCAATCTCAGCTTTCATCGCACTTTGCCAAGATACCACATCTTTATCTTGAATAGCCTCGTCATATATCCAGAGATCAGGTTCATGTTCGCCAAGGACCAAATCAGAAGATTCTCTCAAGAACATGAATCTATCAGGCTATCTCACAACCCTCCCACTACGAAGAGGTATCGCCTGTGTATCCTCTGTGACACCTTGATCGATGACTTGTGGTATATCCTCTTGTACGATTAGCTTGAGTAGTGACTTCCTTTCAATTCCTCGAACAATCTTACTTATGGGCTTATGGTTCATCACATAGTCTTCCTCTAGAAATCGGTGTTCGTCTTTGCGATCACCCTCTGATCTCTAGCACTATAAAACAAACCTCCTTTCGTTCCTCTAGGATAGCCAATGAACATGTGTACTTCTGTTCGAGGTTCCAACTTACTAGCATCTGCCTTCAGCACATGTGATGGACTCCCCCAAATCTGAATATGTCTTAGACAAGGCTTTCGCCCAAACCACAATTCTGTGGGAGTAGAAGACACTGATTTAGATGGTACCAAGTTTAGAATATATACTGCCGTATCTAGAGCATATCCCCAGAATGAATCTGGCAACTCAGAATAACTCATCATCGATCTAACCATCTCCATAAGATTCCTATTCCTTCTCTGCGTACACCATTTCTGTGGTGTGCAAAGTGCATAATTGGGATTGAATCCCAGCCTCTGATAAGTAATTATTGAACTCTCCCAAGAGGTACTCACCACCACAATTAGATCGTAGTGTCTTGATACTTTTACCTTAATGTTTCTCCACATCAGCCTTGAATTCTTTGAACTTGTTAAAGCATTTAGACTTGCGACGCATCAAGTAAATGTATCCATATCTTGAATAATCATCTATGAAAGAGACAAAATACTCAAAACCACCTCTAGCCTGGATAGACATAGGACCACACAAATCAGAATGAACTAATTCCAACACATCTTTGGCTCTATACCCCTTGGCCTTAAAAGGCCTCTTGGTCATTTTACCTTCCAAGCAGGACTCGTAGGTTGGGAAGTCTTCCACTACTAATGAATTCAGAGGTCCATCAGCTATGAACCTTTGAATTCTGCTTAGGTTAATATGACCAAGCCTTAGATACCAAAGATATGTTTAGTTCATCTTCGAAGGTTCTTTTCTCTTATTTGAATTAGAAGATGAGCTATTCACTTCTATTTGCATTGTGGGAGCTTTTGGTCCAAGTGTATATAAATTTCCTATCAATGCACCAGAATAGATAATCTTCCTATTCCTTTTTATAACAACTCTGTCATTAAAAGAAATAGAATATTCATCCATAAACAATTTAGAAATCGAAATCAAATTCTTTCTAAATAAAGGTACATAAAGGCAATTTTTAAGAACCAAAACTTTATTCTTCTCAAAAGACAAATAAACATCTCCCACTGCAATAGCCGCCACCTTCGTGGCATCGCCAAAGTAAATGGTAATCTCCCCCTCAGCCAGTCATCTGGTTTCCTGGAACCCCTGCAAAGTATTGCAGACATGATTAGTGGCTCCCGTATCTACACACCAGGTGCCGGTAGATAACACCGCTAAACATGTTTCAACGACTAGACCAAAAGATATACCTTTGTTCTGCTTCCGGTTGGGGCAGTCCTTCTTCCAGTGTCCTGTCTGCTTGCAAGTGAAGCACTTGCCTTTTAGCTTCTTCACTCCTCCCTGAGTTCCTCCTGCCGCCTTTGCCCCAACTTGTTTCTTCTTCATCTTGCCTTTCGGCTTAGAAGTGGAAACCTTTTGGGCAACCATGGTCTGTGCCTGAGCACTCTGACGAAAAAGCCCCTCTACCGGAGTTACAGCCGAAGCTCTGATGAATACAACCTTTTGTTCATGTTGTAGTTCAGGCAAAACTGCTCAAAACTCCTAGGTAGAGACTGGAGAATGATATCGACCTGGGTTTCCCCATCGATCTCAGCTCCGAGGACTTCCAACTCATTTAAATGAGTCATCATCTTGAGAACATGATCCCTCACGGGTGTTCCCTCGATCATGGTGGTTGTCATCAAGTTCCTCATGGCTTCCTGCCTAGCAGCCCAATTATGGTGTCTGAAAAGCTCTTTGAGATTGAGCATCATGTCATAAACAGTTGGCATGACTTGATGCTGATGTTGCAGTACATTTGACATAGATGCCAAAATGTAACACCGTGTCATCTCATCGACCTTAATCCACTTCTTATAACTCTCCTTCTCCTTTTCCCCAGAATCATCCGCAGGCTTAGGAGGGCACTCTTCGAGGAGTACATATTTGTATTCCTCAGCAGTCAAGACAATGTCAAGATTCCTCTTCCAATCAACATAATTGGGTCCAGTAAGTTTATTTTCTTTCAGTATCATAGCAAGCGGGTTGAAAGTCATTTTTAAAAAACCTAAGAATCACAAAGATCAAAACATTAGATTTCAAAAAATGATTGATTCCTCAAACAATAAAATTTTAAAATCAACCAACACCTTAAAACACTGAAAATATCGTATGGCACGATAGTGTGGACGTATACGAATTCTACATTTGTAAGAGGAGGTTTTACCCATTAATTTTACTATCTTGTCAACCTAACTTTTTGACAAATAAAATTAATAGTTGGTTCCTCTTCGGCCCTACAAATAAAAGCAGTGACTCCGATGGGGAGGATACTTCTATTTGCATCTAAGTGTTCACCATTACTCGGCACCAAGGTAATTATCTCGGGTTATGTGGCTTCCGATGGAAAAGTACACACGCTCCTTAATAATTTCCTATAACCATATTCGACCTTGTGATTCGCAAACAAACCCATCCGATGGGGAGGAAGGCACTCAGAGCCGACGCGCAAGTTTGTTTGCATCACATGTCAAATCGTAATGGAGGCCGTGGGAATTTATAAAAATATCCCTCTCCCACTTAGTAATTTAGAATTGTGGAATTTTCTAGCCTACGACATGCATATCAAACAATAAGCAATAAATATGAAAAAGAAATATTTTCCAACTATTATGGTTTTTGTCTCCAATATGCCTCCTGTCGTATCGCCATCTCGTCCGCTCCTCTCTACGCCATGTACAAGCCATCTGGAGATCCGAGCCGAGAAAAACTATTTTAATTTACATCCATCGATCCTATACTCCACGAAGGAGTGTACATGAAATCTAGATCGAAAGTAAACTAAAATAAAAAGAGTGGCTAAAAAATGTCGTATCTAATTACAAAATTAAATACTAGCCTCGTCAACCCCGAGGATTCATCAAAATATACAATTACACACATACAATCACATACACACATATGGCAATAATAGTTGGATCCTATGCCTGCAACCAAAAAGTTAACCTATGCATATCCTACTATTATCCGACACATATAATATATGAAAAGTGCATAAAAGTAACCGAATCCTAAACACACAAAATCGGACACCGTGGCTCTGATACCACTTGAAGGGAGGAAACTTCACTTCCCACTTCAACTCGATTGCTTGTTCATGGCGATCCCTTCTATGTCCCCGGATAAAAAAATTTATCCTTGACAAAGAGGGATTACCCAAGATACCGTGTCATCGTCGTGCTATTCGATTAGAGTGGTCACTTGAACAAACTTGTTGTTCAAGCCACAAACCTCTATTTTATGAATAGCCACGGAATAGACGATGTACGGATTGCCAGTTTTTGTGTTTGTATTCGGGGTCCAAGTAAATTAGCCACATAACAAAACATACAACATGCATATAATTGAAAAACAATTATAGACATAATAGAAAAGAATATAAACAAGCATTATACCTCTCGATCTTCTATTGTATGTCCTTCCTCCTTTTGGACGTCGTGTGGGCGACGATCTTCCAAAAGTCGAAGCCTCCTAGATCACCAATCTTCCTTTCCTTGTTTAAAGGAAGGTGATAAAACAAAACTCTTCTCCTTCATTTAACCGACCAACAAGCTCCAACCTTGATGCTTGGCGCCAGCCAAAAAGAGAATAGAAGAGGAAGTGGGCGCCGGCCAAGAGCTCCAAGGAATCACCCTAACCCTTGTTTCCACTGGCCAAGGAGAAGAGGAAGAAGAGATTGGATGCCGACCAAGGTGAAGAGAAGGAAAGGGGCGCCGACCAAACCCTAGGAAAAACCTTCCAAAAGTATGGCCGCCCAAACCTCCAAGCCCTAGCCACCCAAACCCTAATCCCCTCTTCAATTTCTTTTGCCGCCCACCCCTAGCCTCCTTTTATAGAGTTAGGCCTAAGCCTCCATTAATCTCCACCGTCGGATCAAGAGATTTAATCTCAACCATCAGATCTAGAGATTCAATCTCCACCGTTGGATCTCGAGATTTAATCTCCATGGTCGAATCTAGAGTTTTATTTTCCACCATCGGATCTAGGCTCCATGAGGGTTTAATAGGCTACAATAGGTACCATGAGGAGGAGTTGGATCTTGGCCACCCAATGGATCAAGCCCACATAAAGTCTGATCCATTAATGATAATCCATTCCACTAGAGGATTATCATTGATCTACCTCACCAACCCCCATAAGTTAATATGGGCTCCATATATTATTTGTATATTTTTCTCCCCATGTTTAAGATCTCGAATGTCCGTCGATTAATTAATTTACTGACAATTAATTAATCAACATCTAACTCCATGAGTAGTACCACTCAACCTTTTCATCATGCCGGACCAAGTCCACCTGCATTGTTTATATGATGAACCTTATGAGCTCCTCAAGGGGACATCATCATCCTAATATATAGGACACAGTTTCCTCCTATAATCAATGACACACCATATAAGTAATATTATTTCTCAACTTACTGAGCCTATCGATTTACTCTATAAATCTCGCCCATTGGTAAATCAAAGAAATGAATACTAAGTATATGTGCCCGTTATTATATCGGGATTAAGAGCATGTACAACATAATATCTGAGGTCCGATTCGATTATGTAATCAGCAATGAATCGAATCACCTCTAAGTTGGTCCTGCTCAGTACACACAAAGTGTACTAGTGTGATTCTATGGTCAAGACAAACCAATACCAAATCACACTACAACCATACCAATGGTTTGTCCAAAGCCATCTCGGTTGTGAGCCTTTACTTATACTCTACAAGGAGCTGATAACATGATCTACCGTGTGACACTACACACCATGTTATCTACAATGTAATGTATTAGACAATATGCATAACCATAAATATACAAACAATGATCATGTGATTTTTATTTCAAAATAAAGATATTCATACAAAAGGCCACCGGCCGCCGCAAGCTTACGGCAGCGGGGTCCACGAGCTCACGCCTGCCGTGAGCTTGTGGCGGCCGATGCCGCCACGTGCTCGCGGCATGGTCTGCCGCGAGCTTGCGGCAAGATCGCCCGCGAGCTCACGGCAGATCGCTGCATGAAGATCGCGGCGCGAGCGCGCTCGCGAAGAGCATCGCAGACGCTGCGTACGGCGACGCGATTCTGCGCGAGCGGCGCGACATCAATCACGTAGCCATGCTGGCAATGTGCTATTTCTCGGAATGCTCATAGGCTCCCATGTCCCCGGATTAAAATTTTCACTAATGAAAACTAATCCGGATGGGATGAGTTTCCTAAGCACAACCAATTCGTCGTCGTGCTAATGACTCGAGCGATCGCTTAAATAAACTAGTTGTTCAAGCAACCAAACTCTTCTAGTCGATTAGCCGCGGAAGAGACGACGGACGGATTGCCGGTTTTTGTGTTTCTTATTCGGGGTCCATGATTATACAAATACATGCAAATGTAAACTAGTATAATCAACATATACTAACATAAAGAACATAAGCTAGCATATCAATAAGAACATGCAAAGAACAATAATAAAAGTTGTAAAACTTTTATACCTCTTGATCTTCTATCGTATGTCCTAACCTCCTTGTAGACTTCGTGTGGGCGAAGATCCTCCACAAGTTGAAGCTTCCTAGGTCTTCTTCAATCCAAAGAAAGAAGAACTCTCCTTCCCTTCTTGCTTGAGCCAACCACCAATCCACAAAGGATTGGTGCCGCCGGCCCCAAGAATAGAGAGAACTAAATGGAAACCACCAAGGAACAAAACTAGGGACAAACCCTAGCTTCTAGTGCCGCCGGCCAATAGGGAGTGAAGAGGATAAAAGGAACATGTTGGGCGCCGGCCAAGGTATAGGGAAAAGAGAAGTAGCCGGCAACACCCTAGGAAGAAGAAGAGCACTTCCCCTATAGTTGCCGCCCAACCAAGCTTTCAAACCCTAGCCGCCCAACCTTTCTTCCTTTGGATTTCTTGCTGCCCAACCATGGTGGAAGAAAGAGATCTAGGAGCTAGCCACCTTCAAGGAAGAAGAAGAGATCTTCCACAAGTTGTCGCCCACCCTTCTTTCCTAACCTTGGCCGCCCATCCAAAGGAGCCAAACCCTAATTAGGGTTTCCTCCTTAGGGTTGCTTGCCGGCCAAGCAAGGCTTGGCAAAACCCTAATCTCCTTAGCATCCATCATCCAACCAAAAAACTTAGTTGCCGCCCAATCCAATCTCCCATATATATAGAGTTAGGTTTAGGCCTTGGTTTAATCTCCACCGTCGGTTCTAGGGTTTTAATCTCAACAGTCGGATCTAGAGATTTAATCTCAACTGTCGGTTCTAGGGATTTAATCCCAACCGTCGGATCTAGAGATTTGTTTTCCATCATTTGATCTAGACTTCATGAGGTTTATATTAGGCTACAATAGGGACCATGAGGAGGAGTTGGATCTTGGCCACCCGATGGATCGGAACCACACAAACTTGATCCATCAATGATGTTCAATTCCACTAGAGGATCATCATTGAACTACCTCACCAACCCCCATAAATCAATATGGGCTCCATATATTATTTGTACATCCATCTCCCCGTGTTTAAGATATCGAATGTCCATCAATTAATTGATTTACTGACCATCAATTAATCAACATCTAACTCCTCGAGTAGTACCACTCAACCTTATCATCATGTTGACTAAGTCAACCTGCAGGGTTTACATGATGAACCTTATGAGCTCCTCAAGGGGACATCATCAACCTAATACATAGGACACAGATTCCTCCTATAATCAATGACACACCATGTAAATAATATCATTTCCCAACTTATCGGGCATATTGATTTAATCCATAGAAATCTCACCCTCTGGTAAATCAAAGAAATAAATACTAAGTACATGTGCCCGTTATTATATCGGGATTAAGAGCATGTACAACATAATATCTGAGGTCCGATTCAATTATGTAGTCAGCAATAAATTGAATCACCTCTATGTCGGTCCTGCTCAATACACCTAAGTGTACTAGTGTAACTCTATGTTCAAGACAAAACAATACCAAGCTACACTACAACCATGCCAATGGTTTGTCCAAAACCATCTTGGTTGTGAGCCTCTACTTATATTCTACAATGGACTGATAACATGATCTTCTGTGCCACACCAAGCACCATGTTATCAACAATGTAAAATATTAGACAATTTTGCATAATCATAAAAATATGCAAACAATGATCATGTGATTCTTATTTCAAAATAAAGATGTTCATACAAAAGATCTAGACTTTCAGTATACATCCCAACAATCTCCCACTTATACTAAAAGACTATGCTGTCATCATACTGCCATACATCTGATTCCCCTTCCCTCCACATGCCTATCAAAGCTCTCGCTAGAAGAGCCTTAGTGAAAGGGTCTACCAGGTCATCCTCTGATGCAATCTAGGCGACAGCAACTTCTACCTCCTTTACGATTTCTCGTATCAGGTGGTACTTGCACTCTATGTGTTTACTAGCCTTATGGGCTCGTGGTTCCTTTGAGTTTGCAACTGCACCATTATTATCACAATTAATTGTGATAGTTCTGGGCAAACCAAGAATCACATCCAAGTCCATCAGGAAGTTCCTGAGCCACACAGCTTCTTTGGCTACCTCATAGGCTGCCACATACTCAACTTCCATGGTGGAGTCCGCCACGCATTTCTGCTGGGAACTCCTCCATACAATGGCTCCACCTCCTAAAGTAAACACAAAACCTGAGGTAGACTTACTGTTATCTCTATCTGATTGGAAATCGCAATCCATGCAACCCACAGGGAGTAATTGGTCTGCCCGGTAAACTAGCATATAATCCCTAGTCCTTCTCAGGCACTACAATATATGCTTTACCGCAGTCCAATGTCCCTGTCACTGGATTACTCTGATATCTGCTAACCATGCCTACGGCAAAGCAGATATCTTGTCTCGTACATAGCATATACATGAGGCTTCCTTGCCAAGCATAAGGAACCGCCTTCAGCTCCTTTATCACCTTAGATGATCTAGGACACATCTCCTTAGATAAAGAAACTCCATACCTGAAAGGTAGAAAACCCTTCTTGGAGTTCTGCATGCTAAAACGATCCAAAATCATGTCTATGTATGAAGCTTGGGATAAGCACAACAACCTTGATCCCAAGGTTGTGACCCACTTCTCCCAAGTCCTTCAAAACTGTTTGGAAAACCATACCCTTACGTCTGATAACACTCTGATATTGTTGCCAACTACCAAAATATTATCTACGTATAGTACAAGAAATACCACTACATTTTCGTCACATCTCTTGTATACACAAGACTCATCCAGACTTTGAATAAATCCATAAGACTGATTTACCTCCTCAAAGCGGATGTTCCAAGACCTCGAAGCTTGCTTCAATCCATAAATGGACCGATTAATCTTACCTACAAGATGCTCTTTGCCCTTAGCAATGAATCCCTCTGGTCGCTTCATTTGGATGTTTTCCTCAAGACTTCCATTAAGGAAAGCTGTCTTGACATCCATGTGCCACACCTCATAATCCATATGGTGCTATGCATAAGAGCTCCCGGACGACTTGAATCCATGGATTCAATCTCGATTCATTGCACTTTGCCAAGATCGTATCTATATCTTGGATTGTCTCGTCGTATGTCTAGGGATCAGGTTCATATTTGCTAGGGACCAAATCAGAAGATTCACCCAAAAACATGAATCTAAGATGCTGTCTAACAACCCTCCCACTACGATGAGGTATCGTCTGTGTATCCTTTTGTGACACGCGGTGCAGTGACATGTGGTATATCCTCTTGTACCAGTGGTACTAAAGAAGTGACTTCCCCTTTTAACTCCCCTAGAACAATTTTACTCTTGGGCTTGTGGCTTATCACATAGTCATCCTCTAGAAATCTGGCATTCGTGTTAACGATCACCCTCTGATCTCTAGGACTATAAAACAAGTCAGAATAACTCATCATCGATCTAACCATCTCCATAAGAGTCCTATTCCTTCGCCTCGCTACACTGCTCAGGGTGTGCCAGTGATCAATTGGGATCAATCCCAACCTCTGATAAGTAGTTCCTAATTTATCCCAAGAGGTTGTCACCACCACAATCAGTTCGTAGTGTCATCCACATCTTGAATAATCATCTACAAAAGAGACGAAATATTCAAGATTACCTCTTGCCTAGATAGCCATAGGACCACACAAATCAGAATGAACCATTTCTAACACATCTTTGGCTCTATACCCCTTGGCCTTAAAAAGGCCTCTTGGTCATCTTACCCTCCAAGCAAGATTCACAGGTTGGGAGATCCTCCACCACTAATGAACCCAAAGGTCCATCACCTTTCAACCTTTGAATCTTAGAGTTGACAAGCCTAAGAAGCCAAAGATATGTTTGGTTCATCTTCGAAGGTTCTTTTCTCTTATTGGAATTAGAAGATAAGTTATTAACTTCAATTTGCATCGTGGGAGGTTTTGGTTCAAATTTCCTTTCAATGTACCTGAATAGATATTCTCCCTATTCCTTTTATAACAACTCACATTAAAAGAAATAGAATATCCATCCATAATAATTTAGAAACTGAAACTAAATTCTTTCTAAATAAAGGTACATAAAGGAATTTTCAGAACCAAAGTTTTATTATTCTCAAGAGATAAATAAAACTTCTCCCAACGCAATAATCGCTACCATCATGGCATTGCCCAAGTAAATGGTAATCTCCCTTTAGCTAGTCATCGGGTTTCCTGAACCCCGCAAATTGTTAGGACATGATTAGTGGCTCCGTATCAACTCACCAGTGCCGTAGATATCACCGCTAATCATGTTTCAATGACTAGTCCAAAAGATATACCTTTGTTCCTTTTTGGATTGGGATCCTTCCAATGTCCATCCCGCTTGCAAGTGAAGTACTTGCCTTCGCTTTCACTCTTCCCGAGATCCTCCCACCATCTTTGCTTTCACCTTGTTTCTTCTTCTTCTTGCCTTTCGGCTTAGAAGTAGAAACCCTTTGAGCAATGATGGCTTGGGGACACTCTTTGAAGAGTGCATACTTATCTTTAGCGATAAGACAATATCTAGAATCTTTTCCAATCAATATTATTTGGATCGAAGTTTATTTCCTTTAGTATCACAAAGAAGTGGACTGAAAGTCAATTTGAAAGTCCTAAGAATCACATAGATCATTACTTTAGATTTCAAAAAATTATTGATTCCTCAAACAAAAAAATTTCGAAATCAACCAACACGTCAAAACACCGAGAATATCGCATGCCACACAGTGTGGACGTATACGAATTCTACATTTGTAAGAGGAGGTTTTACCCATTAATTTTATTATCTTGTCAACCTTACATTTTGACAAATAAAATTAATAGTTGGTTCCTCTTTGGCCCTACAAATAAAAGCAGTGACTCCGATGGGGAGGATACTTTTTATTTGCATCTAAGTGTGCACCATTACACGGTACTAAGGAAATTATTTTGGATTATGTGCCTTACCGCTGTGGAAGTACACACGCTCCTAGATAATTTCCTATAACCATTATTTAACCTAGTGATCCACAAACAAACCCATCCGTAGGGAGGAAGGCACTTAGAGCCGACACGCAAGTTTGTTGCATCACACGTTAAATTGTAATGGAGGCCGCGGAAATTAATTAAAATGTCCCTCTCCCACTTAGTAAATTGACAATGAGGAATTTTCAAGCACACACAACATGCTTATTATTACTGCAGATTTCAATAAAAATTATTGATTCCTCAAACAATAAAATTTCAAAATCAACCAACACCTCAAACACCGAGAATATCGCATGCCACGCTGTGTGGACGTATACGAATTCTACATTTGTAAGAGGAGGTTTAACCCATAAATTTTATTATCTTGTCAACCTTACATTTTGACAAATAAAATTAATAGTTGGTTTCTCTTCGGCCCTACAAATAAAAGCACATTTTATTTGCATCTAAGTGTGCACCATTACACGGTACTAAGGGAATTATTTTGGATTATGTGCCTTACCGCTGTGGAAGTACACACGCTCCTAGATAATTTCCTATAACCATTATTTGACCTAGTGATCCGCAAAAAAACTCATCCGATGGGGAGGAAGGCACTCAAAGCCGACGCGCAAGTTTGTTGCATCACATGTCAAATTGTAATGGAGGCCGCGGGAATTAATTAAAATGTCCCTCTCCCACTTAGTAAATTGACAATGAGGAATTTTCAAGCACACACAACATGCTTATTATTACTGTAGATTTCAATAAAAATTATTGATTCCTCAAACAATAAAATTTCGAAATCAACCAACACCTCAAACACCGAGAATATCGCATGCCACGCTGTGTGGACGTATACGAATTCTACATTTGTAAGAGGAGGTTTAACCCATTAATTTTATTATCTTGTCAACCTTACTTTTTGACAAATAAAATTAATAGTTGGTTTCTCTTCGGCCCTACAAATAAAAGCACATTTTATTTGCATCTAAGTGTGCACCATTACACGGTACTAAGGGAATTATTTTGGATTATGTGCCTTACCGCTGTGGAAGTACACACGCTCCTAGATAATTTCCTATAACCATTATTTGACCTAGTGATCCGCAAACAAACTCATCCGATGGGGAGGAAGGCACTCAAAGCCGACGTGCAAGTTTGTTGCATCACATGTCAAATTGTAATGGAGGCCGCGGGAATTAATTAAAATGTCCCTCTCCCACTTAGTAAATTGACAATGAGGAATTTTCAAGCACACACAACATGCATATAAAACAAATCAGCAATAAATATGGAAAAAACAGAATTTTTTCCAACTATTATGGCTTTGTTCTCTAATATGCATCCCGTCGTGTCACCACCTCATCCGCTCCTCCTACGCCATGTACGAGTCATCCGGAGATCCGAGCCGAGAATAAAACCTATTTTATTTTACATCCATCGATCCTATACTCCACGAGGGAGTGTACATGAAATCTAGATCGAAAGTAAAATAAAATAAAGAGTGGCTAAACAATGTCATATTTAATTACAAAAATTAAATACTAATCTAGCCTCGTCAACCCCGAGGATTCAAATAATATACATACAATCACACACAAACAACCACATATACACATATAGCCATAATAGTCGGATCTTATGCCTGCAACCAAAAAGTTAGCCTACGCACATCCTACTATTATCCGGCATACTCAATATATGATATGTGCATGAAAGTAACCGAATCCTAAACACACAAAACCGGAAACCGTGGCTCTGATACCAAATGTTGGCAATGTGCTATTTCTCGGAATGCTCATAGGCTCCCATGTCCCCGGATTAAAATTTTCACTAATGAAAACTAATCCGGATGGGATGAGTTTCTTAAGCACAACCAATTCATCGTCCGTGCTAACGACTGAGCGATCGCTGAACAAACTAGTTGTTCTTCAGCAAAACTCTTCTAGTCGATTAGTCGCGGAAGAGAAATCTGACGGATTGCTGGTTTTTGTGTTTCTTATTCGGGGTCCATGATTATACAAATACATGCAAATGTAAACTAGTATAATCAACATATACTAACATAAAGAACATAAGCTAGCATATCAATAAGAACATGCAAAGAACAATAATAAAAGTTGTAAAACTTTTATACCTCTTGATCTTCTATCGTATGTCCTAACCACCTTGTAGACTTCGTGTGGGCGAAGATCCTCCACAAGTTGAAGCTTCCTAGGTCTTCTTCAATCCAAAGAAAGAAGAACTCTCCTTCCCTTCTTGCTTGAGCCAACCACCAATCCACAAAGGATTGGTGCCGCCGGCCCCAAGAATAGAGAGAACTAAATGGAAACCACCAAGGAACAAAACTAGGGACAAACCCTAGCTTCTAGTGCCACCGGCCAATAGGGAGTGAAGAGGATAAAAGGAACATGTTGGGCGCCGGCCAAGGTATAGGGAAAAGAGAAGTAGCCGGCAACACCCTAGGAAGAAGAAGAGCACTTCCCCTATAGTTCCCGCCCAACCAAGCTTTCAAACCCTAGCCGCCCAACCTTTCTTCCTTTGGATTTCTTGCCGCCCAACCATGGTGGAGAAAAGAGATCTAGGAGCTAGCCACCTTCAAGGAAGAAGAAGAGATCTTCCACAAGTTGCCGCCCACCCTTCTTTCCTAACCTTGGTCGCCCATCCAAAGGAGCCAAACCCTAATTAGGGTTTCCTCCTTAGGGTTGCTTGCCGCCCAAGCAAGGCTTGGCAAAACCCTAATCTCCTTAGCATCCATCATCCAACCAAAAAACTTAGTTGCCGCCCAACCCAATCTCCCATATATATAGAGTTAGGTTTAGGCCTTGGTTTAATCTCCACCGTCGGTTCTAGGGTTTTAATCTCAACCGTCGGATCTAGAGATTTAATCTCAACCGTCGGTTCTAGGGATTTAATCCCAATCGTCGGATCTAGAGATTTGCTTTCCATCATTTGATCTAGACTTCATGAGGTTTATATTAGGCTACGATAGGGACCATGAGGAGGAGTTGGATCTTGGTCACCCGATGGATCAGAACCACACAAACTTGATCCATCAATGATGTTCCATTCCACTAGAGGATCATCATTGAACTACCTCACCAACCCCCATAAATCAATATGGGCTCCATATATTATTTGTACATCCATCTCCCCGTGTTTAAGATATCGAATGTCCATCAATTAATTGATTTACTGACCATCAATTAATCAACATCTAACTCCTCGAGTAGTACCACTCAACCTTATTATCATGTTGACTAAGTCAACCTGCAGGGTTTACATGATGAACCTTATGAGCTCCTCAAGGGGACATCATCAACCTAATACATAGGACACAGATTCCTACTATAATCAATGACACACCATGTAAATAATATCATTTCCCAACTTACCGGGCATATTGATTTAATCCATAGAAATCTCACCCTCTGGTAAATCAAATAAATAAATACTAAGTACATGTGCCCGTTATTATATCGGGATTAAGAGCATGTACAACATAATATCCGAGGTCCGATTCAATTATGTAGTCAGCAACAAATTGAATCACCTCTATGTCGGTCCTGCTCAATACACCTAAGTGTACTAGTGTAACTTTATGTTCAAGATAAAATAATACCAAGCTACACTACAACCATGCCAATGGTTTGTCCAAAACCATCTTGGTTGTGAGCCTCTATCTTATATTCTACAAGGAACTGATAACATGATCTTCTGTGCCACACCAAGCACCATGTTATCTACAATGTAAAATATTAGAAAATTTTGCATAATCATAAAAATATGCAAACAATGATCATGTGATTCTTATTTCAAAATAAAGATGTTCATACAAAAGAAAGATACATCCTAATAAAGAAGGCCAAAAATACTTATAGCCGCTCCCATGATGACGCTTTAAGGGAGAGCTCAAGGAGGAAGGGAGGGAGAGAAGGGAGATGTACGGACGGGGCGGCGGGAGGAAGACGAGCGCGATCGAGAGGAGGAAATGGAGAGATTGGGTGCTGCAGGATAATTAGGGGAAATTTAGCGACAAATATTTTTTCCTCGCTAATTTCGTCACCAATTTAGCGACGAATCCTATATTCATCGCCAATTTGGCGACGAATTCTATATTCGTTGCAGAATCTGCAATGAATTTTGAATTTGTTGCAGAATCTGCAATGAATTTTAAATTGGTTGCAGATTCTGCAACGAAAAAAAAAATTAGTTGCAGATATTTGTAATGAAAATATTTTTTTGTCGGAAATTGGCAACGAAAAATGATTTTCGTCGCCAATTTGCGACTAATTTTGCAACGAAAATTAAATGTTGGAAATTTTAAAATTTTTGTAACAATTTTTTTTTGTCGAAAATTTCATTACAAATTTGCGACGAAACATAAAATTCATCGCAAAATTCGTTGCAGATTTGCAATGAATTATTTTCGTTGCCAAAGTTCGTCGCCAATTTCATGTTTTTTTGTAGTGCTTCATTACCTTTATCGATGATTACTCATGATTTGGGTATGTATATCTAATGAGATACAAATCTGATGTTGGTGCAGGGGCACCTAAGTCGAATCTGTATTTTGATTATGGCAAAAGACGCAAAGTCAAGGATATATCATTATCTTATGAGCTGAATCGAGTGTACAGAAAAGTGCTAAAGCTGGAGCTGAAGGCTAGCGACACCCGGAGGAAGCCGTGGTGGTCGGGCGACACTCGAGTGACTTCGGAGGGAGCCGAAGGAATCGAGTGGAAGGCCGAAAGTGAAAGCGACATAGTAAGTATTGAGGTAAGCTCATGTGTGTGAGCGTAAGTGAGGTCGTATCCTTCTTACAGGGATGGTCTTAAGTGTAGATCCGACCAAAGACATCCCATCGATGGTCTAGGTCGAGATCGGACTGTCGGAGGGTGTCAAAATAATGTTTTCGTTAAGCTAACTTTGCCTTGTAGCTAGCATCAGTCGACTGCTAGCTTGGAGGACTCGACTGCTGTCCATCAGTCGACTGTCTATGGTCATCAGTCGACTGATGCTGCCATCAGTCGACTGATGGTCAAGGATCAGCCTCAAAGAGTCAAGCTCTATCACCATTTTTCAAGGAGGTTTTGTGCCCATTTGTGATTGGTTGAAGACCCATTCGATGAAAGGCTCAAAGGCTATAAAAGGAGAGCTTGTCCTAAAGTTTTTCATCAATTCAAAAGCTCCCAAGTGCTTCCGATACACTACGAGTCTCTGACATTCCTACGATGAAGCGCTGCCGAGACGATGACTCAAGCTCCAAGATTCAAGTCTTCAAAAGTCGTCGGTATAAGCTTTAATTTGTATAAGTTGTTCTTTTTATTTCGAGCTTTAAATCGTATCAAGGAGAGGGGGAGTGTTCCTCTACCTTGAGTCTTTCTTGAGTTTTGTATTCGTTTAACTCCTACCTCCAACGAGGAGGAGTTCGTTTAGTGTTTTGCCCTCCGTGCGTGATGAAGGACCACTAGGGCCTTGGAGTAGTAGCCGAAGGCTACGAACCAAGTAAAAAATATTATTGTGTCTTTATTTTTATTGTGTTTTTCCACTGCATTTACTCGTGCCTCAACGAACGATTTCGAACAAAAAGTTTCTATCGCTATTCACCCCCCCTCTAGCGATCCGCTTCGATCCAACATCTGAGGCCTTTGAAAAGTTCAAAGAGTTCAGTATTGAAGTAGAGAAACAACTTGGTATAAGTATTAAAATACTTCAATCCTATCGTGGTAGTGAATACGTAAGTCAAGAATTTTGGATTATCTAAGGGAAAATAGAATATTGTCTCAATGGACTCTACCTTATACACCACACCACAATGGTGTATCAAAAGGCAAAACCAAACCCTATTAGACATGGTTAGGTCGATGATGGATCATGCGAGTCTTCCCAAATCCTTTTGGAGTTACGCACTTGAGATAACTATTTATTGCTAAATAGAGTCTCGACTAAGGCAATCTCTAATACTCCATTTGAGAAATGGGTTGGTAAGAAACCTCACCTATCTTATTTGAAGATATGGTTGTCCTGCTTATGTGAAGAAGACAATATTAGACAAGCTTGATGCTAAGTCTGATGGGTGTTTATTTATTAGCTACCCTTAGACAACAAGGGGTTACCAATTCTATCATCCATAGGAGCAAAAGGTGTTTGTCTCAAGGCATGTCGTGTTCTTAGAGAAAGAGTTTTTTTACAGGAAAATAGTGGGAGTAAAGTTGAACTTAGGGAAGTTCAAGAGACTCCAATAGACACTGAAGAGATGCATAATCAAGAACCATAACCGATTACTTATAGTGATGAGCCATTGGTCGAATCTATAAAGACACAACCTCTTCGGAGATCTGGTAGAACATACAATATTCCTGAGAGATATAGATTTCTCGTAAGTGAGTCTAATGATGTGTTACTCATTGAGAATGAGGAGCCTACTAGTTACGAAGAAGTTCTAAAAAGTTCATAAAGGGGCATGTGGCTTATAGTCAGGAAGTCAGAATGTATTCCATGTACGAAAACAAAGTTTAAAACTTGATAGATCCACCTAAAGGTATTACACCTATTGGATGCAAGTGGGGTTTCAAGAAGAAAACTAACATGGATGGCAATTTGATTACCTACAAAGCAAGGTTGGTGGCAAAAGACCATCGTCAAAGGCAAGACATTGACTATAACAAAACTTTTTCACCAGTAGCTATGCTTAAATCTATTCGGATACTCCTAGCCATAATAACTCATTATGATTATGAGATATGACAAATGGATGTTAAAATTGCTTTTCTTAATGGAAACCTGTTGGAGGATATATATATGATACAACCTGTGGGTTTCACACTGTTGATAAAATAAAATATGCAAGCTTCAGCGATTCATTTATGGATTGAAGCAAGCATCTTGGAGTTGGAATATCCATTTCGATGAGACAATCAAAGAGTTTGATTTCTCACAAAATCCAAATGAACCTTGTGTGTATAGGAAGGTTAGTGGGAGTGCGGTCGTATTCCTAACATTATATGTTGATGGCATATTGCTTATCAAATGATGTATCTATTCTATAGTCTATTAAAGTTTGGCTACCCAAGGTGTTCTCCATGAAAGACTTGGGAGAGACAACCTATATCCTTGGGATAAGGATCTATAGAGATAGATTGAAAAGGTTGCTCGGTCTTTCACAGTCTATATATATAGACAGAATGCTAAAATGATTTAGCATGTCTGAATCCAAGAAAGGTTTCATACCCATGCGACATGGGATTCACCTTTCGAAGTATGTGTTTGCGCACAGAAGACGAGAGGATTTGCATGAGTAAGATTCCCTATGCGTCAACAATAGGATCTATCATGTATGCTATGTTATGTACACGACCTAATGTATCATATGCTATGAGTGTTATGAGCAGATACCATTCGAATTTAGGTATGGATCATTGGGTGGCTGTCAAGGTAATCCTTAAGTACTTGAGAAGAACCAAGGATATGTTCCTTGTATATAGGAAAGGAGATATGGTGATATGCTGGTATATTGATGCCAACTTCTAAATAGATAAGGATGATTCCAAATTTCAGTTTGGATACATATTCACTTTGAACGGGGGCATGGTGAATTGGAAAATTTTTAAATAAGATACCGTTGCTGATTCTACCACTGAGGCAGAATATATTGCAGCTTCTGAAGTAGAATACATTGTGATTTCTGAAGCAGCGAAGTAGTTTGGATCAAGAATTTTGTCATTGAACGTGGAGTGGTTCAGACCATTGTTGAAGTGTTATCATTTTACTATGATAACACTGGAGCCATCGGGCAAGCAAAGGAACGAAGGTCTCACCAATGATCTAAACATATGCTTCGGTATTATCATTTGATCAAAGAGATTATTAATAGGAAAGAAATACAAATTGAGAAAATTTCCACTAAAAGGAACTTAGCAGATCCTTTGACAAAGGCTCTACCAAAAATTAAGTTTGAGAGTCACATCCATGCCTATGATATTGGATACCATGGTGATTGACATTAAGCCAAGTGGTAGTCTATTATATTTAAGAGGTGTCTTAAGACAATCGCCTTATGGTTTGTACTATTTATTGGATAAATAGTAAATTCACTATTTGAGTGTACATTCATTATGTATTTGATTTGATCTTAAACTCATTTATTGAATGCCCACAATACAATTCATATCATGAGAGAACTTGTGATGAGATCACAACTTGTGAGCATCTTTACATGTGTAATTATGAATGTATTGAAATATTCCATAGTCAATGAATCAATGAGCTCAGACATCATCGATTCTGAGAGACTAGCATGTGTTATACTTCTTGGTTTATCTAAGCAACTGTTCCTCACTTGCTGAAGACATTAGGATGTCGAGAGTTAAACATGGATGTTGGTTATAGCAACTAGTTCATTGGAGTGACCTGCTATAAGACTTCATATGGTTCCCTACATATATGGATATGTCTATAAAGTTTTTACTATAGTTTAAGTGCGAGTTTAGTTTGACTTGAGGTATCCAAGTCATCTTAGGCACGGAGACTTATACTTTGACATATTAAGCAAACATCTCCTTTGAGGTGTGGACTCAGGATGATTGGTTATAAGTTGAAATGCTCGAGGGTGTTTGAATGACTAGCAGAGGATTCACTACTCCTTGTAAAGAAGAAGTAAACCTTATGGCCACTCGTCAGGATTGTTACTCAAAGTTTTTGGCCAAAGCATTTACATGTTAAGAGTATTGTACTCTTGGACACATGTAGGAGTAATTTGAATTCGCAGGATGAAGAAGTATAACTTGGGCTAGGTGTGACGTAGTCAGCCTAGTGGGGATAGACACATATACCATGTCCTGAACCAAGTGGGTATAAGACGAGTGAAAGGAACGAGACATGACTCACTGTAACTGCTGAAAGGTTCAGAAGCAATTTTGAGATCAATCATTGATTTTTTGATTAATTAGGAATTATGATGTACTACTAGGTTCTACTTATGATCATCCATAATTAATAGTTAATTATGGATGCCCAACATAAATTGGGAACCTATAAGGTCACACCCACTATGAATTGTTTTCTGAAGGACTTAAAGCGAGTTTAAGAATTGGATTCTTAGATTGAGAGAGACTAAGTCTGGTTGAACCAGAAGAAGGGTAAGGATGAAAAGAATTTCATCGAAATGGAAACTTGGATGGGTCACGTCTTATGAATATGGATGGAACTGGTGATGGTTTAAGTCTAAACCAAATTTGTTTGGTTTGAATTAAGGGTGGTTTGGTTTAATGCACCAAATGGTTTGATTTTGAACCAAAAGGCTATTGGTATGGGCTATTGAGATAATGGATTTGGATTTGAAACTTGATCCATTAACCCAAAAAGAGACATATATAAAGGATATGCGAGGATGAAACCCTAAGAGAGAAAGCTCCTCTCCTCTCCTCTAGCCACCAACTAACCAGGCTGCTGTCCACTCCATTCCACCACCCAAAACAAGTTGTCGTCGACCATCTTAGCCACTGTCATCCTTTCTCTAACCTCCCCACTTCTTGTGGAACCTCCTTCGGTGATTTCCCCACCGGAAGCAATTGTTGCCACTAGTTAAAGCCGCTTAAAAGTGGGAAAAATTAGATGGACAAACAAATGCTATCCTTTAGTAACTTTCATTAGGACAAAACTCGGGCTTTGGAAGCCGTTTGGTGGAAGCTTGATGTAGACACAGTAGAGATAGACTCCAAGGAGTTTGCGGTTGATGCCATTCCCATTTCGCATCATCCAACATGTATAACTTGAATAAATGTTATTCTTAGTTTAATTCTTTCATATTTTTTTTTTTTACATTTATGTCCACACGAGTTGTATTCTGAATGCATGGATGTGTGTGTTATAATAAATTTGGACTTTTTTATGCAGTGTCTGTAGGAACGTTGAGGCTTGGCTAGAGGGGTGAATAGTCTCTTTTGATTTCTATAAGATGTTAGGAAGCAAGAGCAATAATACAATTGAAATGAAATCAAAAGATAATAAAAAATGCTAACAAAAGTGTTTAACGTGGTATAGAGATTACGCTCCTACTCCACAACAATCCGTAAGGTGGATCACCCCTAGCAAGCTTTCACTAAAACCTCCTTTTGATGCAAACACCAAGGTGGAGAAGCCTTCTTACAATCACTCCTCTTCTTCTTATAAGATGATGGATTTAATTTTGGGAAGAACAAGTTAGAACACTTGAATGCTTAGGGAAAGACTTGAGGAGCTTAGTATGAACATTTAGAATAGCGGCATTAGCCTCCTTGAGCTTCCTAGCTTATATTTATAGAGAATAGTTGTTTTGCCGTTGAGCCCGATAATAATCGACTACTACATACCATCAGTCGACTGATGCTCCTGTTGACCGAATCCAACAGCGTCTAACGAAGCCTGATTGCAATCATCATAGCTCAACATCTACTTGATCGATCGCCATAATCAATGATCGTGGTGTCACTTAGCCGTGAGCGATCGACTATCACGATCCCGCGGCGATCGATTGCCCATAATGTTAGTTTGCTAGACCTTGGCTCGGCTCCTAGACCTTGGCTCGACTCCTAGACACGAGTTCAAGTCTGCCAAAGAGGAGCACCTTTTTCGAATTGTATTGACTAGTCAACTGGTGTTACACACCACTGTAACACCAGTCGACTGCCAAGCTTATCTTCGACAGTTTGGTCCATAGTCGACTACTACCAGTCGACTGGGCATAACCCTAGTCGGATGCCAAGGTCTTCTAAATTCTCGAGTGCTGAATACTCGAGACCAGTTCGACTGGTATAATATTCCAGTCGATTGACACAACTCAAGTATGACTAATTTATATTTGAAATCATACCCTAAGCCTAGACTTAACCTTCTAGCTTCTCCATCAGCCTTGCGACTCCAGGGTTCCTCCAAGTCCATGACTCCTTCATCCTTGCGTTTGCCTTCAAAAGCTTCCATTAGTTTCGTCATATTTTGGGTTTCTTCTTTGCTAAGGTCCGCTTGGACTTTACTCCGCCAAGACTACATGTTTGGACTTATGTTGCCAAGACTTTGCCTTTGGACTTCCTTTGTCAAGCTCCACTTGGACTTCCCTTTACCAAGTCTTCACACTTGGATTTTCCTGTCACTTAAAACATTCACGGTTAGATCATAAATATTACCTAACTATAAATGATTATCCAAGTATCAAAATACATAAGTGCTTGGGACATTATTGCACCAACAATCTCTCTCTTTTTGATGTTTGACAATCATTTAAGTTAGGTCTTGAAATATACAATAAAAGCCTCATAAATATAATATGTAATTCTAACTTTAATTCTCCTTTCTGCCCCCTTTGACACACATCAAAAAGAGAAAGGTACATAGAAAATGAGTTCCTAAATGATTTGAACTAAGGTATAAAATAGACATAAATCTCCCCCTTAATCCAAAACATAGTTTATCATGTGTGAATGATATGTTGAGAAAAGTAGAAAATCATAAATGAGAATAGATCCTAACTTTGCACCAACAATAAAACATATGCATTTTAGGTTATGGGAATAGATAAGATTCATAAAACACTCTCCCTTAACCCTTGCATCAATTTAGTCCTATTTTTCCATAAAAGTTATCATAAAACCACTGTAGTAATCATAGTATGGAGTTAAAACAACTAGGATTAAGTTTTTAAAGCATGAACACACATTATTCTACCCAAAATAGGGCCATCAGTCGATTGAGGTAGTCTCCAGTCAACTAAGGACCTCGCGTTATTTGCCATAAGGAACAGTGGTGATTACGTGATTACGAAATGAGTGATTTTCAGATGAGTTTAAAAAATGCATAAGTAATTCTACAAATTTGTAAAATTCATGAAACTTTGCATACACATTACTTATGTTCGGTATAATGGTTGAAAAATAGAAGGATAAAGAATTACTCATTAAATTAACAGACTGAAACAAAAATCAAAATGATAAAAATTGATAATAGTTTGGTTAGCTTTGTATCAATATCACTAACGATGATCGCTATCAAATGATAGACTTCATCAAGGTTTTAAAAAATTACTGTGCAATTGAGTTCAACTCTTAATTTTAATAAAAAAAATCAAACGGGTCAACAAACAAGAATATATAAATGTAACAAAATTTTCATTTCATTCCCAAAAAGAAGTTACTAACAAGGTTTTAGGGATAATGCCTTACAGATATCAAACAACAAAAAGAATAGAAAACACACAAAATTATGTCTATCTAAAAATCCTCCGCAACATTGTCCATCTCCATCGAGTGTGTACTGCTGACAATAGGCGGATGTCCTTGTCCAGGAGAGTGGAGAATCGACAGTATATCTTGCTGCTGCGGCTCCATCATGTCTAGTCGGGAGAGGAACAAAGTCTGAAACTCGTGGTGCTCCAAGCTAAGCTCCTCGAAGCACATGTTGATGGGCTCCTCAAACGCCTCAAGGCGTGTTGCAAAGTCTAAGTATGGCACAACATCGGCGTCTGTAGCGGCAGCAGGGTTAGCTCGAGCGCCACCTCCTAACTGTTGCCAATCCTCCCATATCGTGGAGCCGCCAGAGGGCTTCAACCCCACCAAAGAGAACGTCCTATCATTCATGCGATCGCATTTCGGGGTCATGGGCTTGATGACCCCCTTGGTTACGTCGATACCGACGGAACCAAGCCACTCAGTGATCACATGTCCGTATAGCATGTGGACTTTCCCACTATTGGGCTTGATGAAATGGATGATGCAATGAAATGTATTTAGACTAATGTTGACATCTAAGGCATGGTGAAAAGCATGCATGAGAAAGAAATGTGGGGGCCGAACTAAGGCTAACCCATGAGTGACAATCGGAAGAATGCAATGAACAATGACCTTGTAGAAGACATTGTTTGTGGCGAAAAGATCATTCGATGGAAAAAGATTAATGCCTAGTTGACGAGGCCTATGGTAGAAATGATCATGAAGAGAGTCTAAGGTACCAACCTCGAAAGGTGAACGAAGAGGCTCAAGAATAGATGGGTAAAAGACAAACTCACTCTCAGATGGGTGACATTCGAGGAAGTCCTCCTAGGTATGGGGAGTGAAGTCTAGATCACGTTGAGCAATGTGAGTCCGATACTTTAAAGCATCCTCGACCGAGTGCAAATTGTTGAAGAATTCAAAAAGTAATGTGGAATTAATGGGATGTTCACAAAACACTAACGACTCTAATTTGTAGTACTTGATGATTTGGACAATATCAAAGTAATGAGTTTGAAAGAACTTATCATCCAATGACCTAGGGGAAATGAGCTGGAACTTATTGGAATTAAAAGCTAATTCATGACCAGAAGTGGGAAATCAGGCATCAATAGATGGGAGAGGGTCAGACGTGTCCTCACCGGAAGGTGGAGGGCGACATTTTGATGCTAAATGCTTAACCCTAAAGATACGTAATGAAAATGCATGATGAATGAATGCACCACACAGAAACACATAATGGTTGGTGCATGCACGTTTAAAGGGAAAACAACATATCCAAAATTAGGGTTTTAGAGATTACCTAGGTGCCATAAGGACCGAAGAGGGCATAAAGAGGGTCGACGATCATCGAAGAACTTGGCCAAAATAACCCTAGTCGAAGCCCTAGCTATGACAGAGAGAGGATCTAGGGTTCTCGGAGAAGAGAATGGGATCACGGGCCGAAAGAGATGCTGATTGGTGTGAGAACTAGTGGTGGAAGCACCGAAGAGGGAGAAGAGTGGCGAGAAAAAGGGTTTCGGCGGTGGAACTGTTGGGTTTCCGGCACCGCGGCGTGTGTGTGTTTGATCATGTTTCGTAAACATGAGCACAGCGGAAGCAATTAAAAATAATAAATCTATATTTATTACAACACACACAACACACGCATGCAATTACAACAAGTGTAGACATAACCGTAAATTAAAATTTGCAATAAAAGAAATTATCTACGTTATACCTTCCGTATGACGTGTAGCGGGAACGACATCAACCGGAACGATCCTCGTAAGAATCGTCTCTATCCGTATCCACGCCAAGCTCCTCGGGATGACTTCGCTAAGTCACGAGCTTCGTCTTCGTATGGGTTACTAGCCTCGTGTTGAAGACGACGTGATCGAGAGATGATCATGATCCGAATCCAAATTCGGATCCTAAAACGAGTTCTCAAAACTCGCTTCTCCGGAGAGGTATTCGTCAACCGTTTGACGAATCCTTCGTCCTCCACCTCAGAGGATTACCGGAGATCAAATCCCCGATAAGTTAGCCGCTGTCGGAGCACTAATCGTCGTCCAAACGACGCTCCGACGAGAGGAGGATAAGCTGTCCAGAAAACTGGACAGCTTGGTGGAGGATATAGGCGCCGGCCAACCAAGGAAAGAAAAGGCTCACCTTGATGCCAAACCTATAGGGGATCACCGGAGGATCGCCGGAGGGTTCACCAGCTGTAGCTTGGTCGCCGACAACAAGTTGGACGGCTGCACAAAAGCTGGATGGTGGCACTTTAGGGTTGGGCGCCGAATAGATGAGATGATGGAGGGGGCGGCACAACAAGGTTGGGCGGCAACTCCAATTAGGGTTTTTGGATTAGGGTTTAAGCCCTATTTTATAGAGAACTAATTCTCTTAATGGTTAATGGATCATATCCATAAAGCCCGTTAACCCGCTCCATTAAGATAAGTTAAAATAAACCAAACCATGATGGTTTATTTTAAGTTAAAACGAACGAACCAACCTTTGGTTCATTCGTTTAAAATAAACCAAACCCTTTGGTTTATTCTCATCCATTGGATTAGAACCAAACCATTTTGGTCCATCCATTATGTCTTCATAAGACACGGCCCATCCACGCTTCCATTGCGACTGAAACAGTTTCATGCTCGCTTTATGTTTGGTCCAACCAAACATATTTTTCTCTCAGTCTGAGAATCCCATTCTCAAGCTCGTTTTAAATCCTTTGGATTACACTCATTGTGCGTGTGACCAAATAGGTTCTCGGTTTATGTTGGCCGTGTATAATTAACCATTAATTATAGAACGATCATGAGTGGCACCTAGTAGTACATCATGATCCCCAATTAACCGAAAAGATCAACGGTTGATCCAGAACTATTTCTGAAACCCTTCAACAGCTCGAATGAATCGCCCTCATTCCCTTCACTCATCTTATACCCACTTGGTTCGTGACATGGTCTATTGTGTCACCTCACTAGGTCGACTACGTCACACCTAGCCCAAGTATCATTTCCTCGCCCTACGGATTCTAGTTACTCCACATGTATCGAAGAGTACTTTACTCTAAACATGTAATGCTTTGGCCAAAGACTTTAGTAACAATCCGACGAGAGGCCATGGGTATACATCTCCTCGCAAGGAGTGGTGAATCCTTTATAGGCTATTCAAACACCTTCGATCACTTCGACTTATACCCAATCATCCCGGGTCTACATCTCCTTAGAGATGTTTGCTTAAGATGTCAAAGCATAAGTCTCCATGATCAAGATGACTTGAATACCGCAAGTCAAAGGAACATCGCACTTAAGCCACAGTAAGAACTTCATTGACATAACTATATATGCAGAGAACCATATGAAGTCTTACGGCTGGTCACTCCAATGAACTAGTTACCATAACTAGCATCCACGATTAACTCCGGACATCACAATGTCTCCAGCCAGTGAGAATCAGCTGCTTGGATACACCAAGGAGTATACCTCGTGCTAGTCTCGACATAATTGATGGTGTCCAGATCCATCAATTCATCGACTAGGGATAATTCTGATACATCACAATTATACATGTAGAGATACTCACTAGTTGTGATCCAATCACAAATTCTCTCATGCTGTGAATCGTATCGTGGACATTCAGTAAATGAGTTTAAGATCCAATCAAATACATAAAACATGTATACTCAAATAGTGAATCTTCATTTATCATATAAATGGTTCATACATAAGGTGATTGCCTTAGGACATCTCTCATATATTACTAACAGACTCCCACTTGGCCTAATGCCAATCGCTACGGTATCCAATACCATAAGCTCGAACATGACCCTCAAACTTATTTTGAGGTAATGCCTTAGTCAAGGGATCCGCTAAGTTCCTTTCAGTGGGAATTTTCTCGATTTGTATTTCGTTCCTACTGATGATCTCTCTGATAAGATGATAGCGGCGAAGCACATGTTTGGATCGTTGATGAGACCTTGGCTCTTTCGCCTGTGCAATTGCTCCATTGTTGTCGCAGTAGACCGGTATTGCTTCAACAATGGCCGGAATCACACCAAGTTCATGAACGAACTTCTTGATCCAAACCGCTTCCTTTGCTACTTCCGAAGCTGCAATGTATTCTGCCTCAGTGGTAGAATCCGCTACAGTCTCTTGTTTGGAACTTTTCCAACTCACTGCGCCCCCATTCAAGGTGAACACGTATCGCATCGAGACACGGAATCATCCTTGTCCGTCTGAAGTGGCATCCGTATACGCGTATCACCATGTCCCTTCTCCATATATTAGGAACACATCCTTAGTTCTTCTCAAGTACTTAAGGATCGTCTTAATAGCCAATGATCCATTCTGGATCGGATTGGTATCTCGCCGTGACACTCGAGCGTACGATACATCGGGCCTCGTACATAACATAGCATACATGATAGATCCTATTGCGGATGCATAGGGAATCTTACTCATGCAAATCCTCTCGTCTTCTGTGCGCGGACACATAGACTTCGAAAGGTGTTCCCCATGCCTGATGGGCAGATAACCTTTCTTGGATTCCGACATGCTAAACCTCTTTAGCACTCGGTCTATATATGTAGACTGCGAAAGACCAAGCAACCGTTTCGATCTATCTCTATAGATCTTAATCCCAAGGATGTAGGTTGCTTCTCCCAGGTCTTTCATGGAGAATGTCTTGGATAACCAAACCTTAACTGACTGTAAGATTGACACATCGTTTCCTATAAGTAATATGTCATCGACATACAATACTAGGAACACGACTGCACTCCCACTAACCTTCTTGTACACACAATGTTCGTCTGGATTTTGTGAGAAATCAAACTTTTTGATTGTCTCATCAAAACGGATATTCCAGCTCCTGGATGCTTGCTTCAATCCATAAATGGATCGTCGCAATTTGCATACCTTGGTTTTATCAACCGATGTGAAACCCTCAGGCTGTATCATATACACGTCCTCGAGTAGGTTTCCATTAAGGAAAGCTGTTTTCACATCCATCTGCCATATCTCATAATCATAATGAGCCGCTATGGCCAGGAGCATCCGAATGGATTTAAGCATAGCTACAGGCGAATAGGTTTCGTCATAATCAACACCTTGTTTTTGACGATATCCTTTCGCCACCAATCTAGCCTTATAGGTAATCACATTACCATCCATGTCGGTTTTCTTCTTGAAAACCCACTTGCACCCTATAGGCTTTATCCCTTCAGGTGGGTCAACCAAGTTCCAAACTTGGTTTTATTACATGGAATCCAATATCGACTTCATGGCACCAAGCCAATAATCACTTTCTGAACTTGTCAAGACTTCTTCATAACCGTAGGCTCCTCATCATCAATGAGTAACACGTCGCTCGATTCACTTACGAGAAATCCATATCTCTCAGGAATATTGCGTGTTCTACCAGATCTACGAAGATGTGGTGTTACAATAGGTCCAGCCGATTGCTCATCACTATGAGTTGTCGGCTGTTGTGCTTCACCTAGTATCTCATCAATGTCTATTTGAGTCTCTCGAGCCTCCTCAAGCTCGACACTCCCATTGCTTTCTTGCAAGAGAAACTCTTTCTCTAGAAACACAAAGATGCCTTGAAACAAACACCTTTTGTTCCACAGATGATAGGATTGTAACCCTTGTTTCCTTAGGGTATCCAATAAATAGACATTTATCAAACTTAGCAGCTTCACATAAGCGACAACCCCATATCTTCAAGTAAGATACATGAGGTTTCTTACTAGCCCATATCTCATATGGAGTAGTAGAGACTACCTTGGTAGGCATTCTGCTTAACAAGTAAACAGTCAAGTGCATAACCCCAAAAGGACTTGGGAAGAGTCGCATGATTCATCATTGACTGACCATGTCCAACAAGGTCCGATTCGCCTCTCGGATACACCATTATGCTTTGTGGTGTATAGGGCGGAGTCCATTGAGACAATATGCCATTGTCTCTTAGATAATCAAGAAACTCTTGACTTAAGTATTCACCACCTCGATCCGATCAAGTATTTTAATACTTTTGTCATGTTGTTTCTCTACTTCATTTCTGAATTCTTTGAACCTTTCAAAGGCTTCAGACTTGTGTTTCATCAAGAACACATACCCAAACCGTGAGTGATCATCGGTGAAGGTAATGAAGTAGCTATAGCCTCCTAAAGCTTGAGTTGACATAGGTCCATATACATCAGTATGTACTAGACCTAGTAACTCTCCCACTCGTTCACCTTTTCCAGTAAAAGGTAACTTAGTCATCTTGCCTTTTAAGCATGATTCGCATGTATCGTATGAATCCAATTCAAACGATTCCAGAATTCCACATCGGTGTAATTCGGACATGCGTTTCTTGCTTGTATGGCCAAGACGACAATGCCACATATAGGAGTCTATGTGATTATCCTTTCGAGCACGCGTGTTGCTCGCTTCGATATTGAAAATGTCACTGGATACGTCCAACGTATAAATGCCATTACTCAAAGTTCTAGTTCCATAAAGTACGCCATTCAAAGTTATATAACAACAATTGTTACTAAACGTTAAATGGAAACCATTTCTATTTAAGCAGGAAATAGAAACAATGTTCTTTATTAGAGAAGGAACATAATAGCAATTGTCCAGTTCCAAGACTAGTCCACTAGGGAGCTTCAGCAAATAAGTTCCGATGGCGACGCGAAGAACCTTTGCTCCATTGCCTAACTCGCAAAATTTGACTCCCCTCTGACAAGTCTTCTTCTATTCCTTAGCCCCTGTATGTCATTACATATATGTGAGCTACACCCAGTATCCAATACCCAAGTGTCTAAGGAAATAGAATGACAATCAATAACGAAGATACCTGAAAAGGATGGGGCATCGGATGCCTTCTTCTTCTTCATGGACTCAAGATAAGTCTTGCAGTTTCTTCGCCAGTGGCCTTCCTTGCCACAGTGATGGCAAGTGCCCTTTTGCACTGGTTCCGCCTTCTTTGCCTTTTTCTTTCCTTTCTTCTGTTCTTTTGCCTTCCTCTTAGAACCTTTCTTTGAGGAATCAACTAATGAACCGCCTTCTCCTCATGCTTGTAGAAGGCTCCAGGTCTTGACAAAGATATTAAGGAGCTCGGGAATGGTGGATTCCAATTTGTTCATCCGATAGTTCATCACAAATTGCGAGAAACTCTTGGGCAAACAATGCAGAATTAAGTCAATACTTAACTCATGATCCATCACAAAACCGAGGGTAGCTAGCCGCTCGATGTACCCGTTCATCTTTAGCACAAACTGCACTACAGACGAACCTTCTTGCATCTTCGTAGTGAAGAGGAGCCTAGAGACCTCGAACCTTTCGGATCTCGCTTGCTCATCGAACAACTCATGAAGATGGAAGACCATAGTATTAGCATCCATATGCTCATGCTGCTTTTGCAGCTCAGGTACCATCGCCGCTAGCATGATGCAACTCGCCAGCTCAGAATCTGCCACATGTTTCTGATAGACCAACATTTGGTCTGGAGTTGCATCGTCCTTAGGACGGTCAGGAAGAGGCTCTTCAAGGACATATGCAAGCTTTTACGCCTTGAGAACAATTCTCAGGTTTCTAAGCCACCGGGGAAGTTAGGCTCTCTTGTTCGAATCCAAAATAGTGCGCAAATTCAAAGACATCATGATCAATTTATTGACCTAGAAATACAAAATGAGCATATATGAGAAAATGATTTTAAAATGCATCAATATACATTTATAAATCCCATTCATTTTTCGAATTTCAAAAACCCTTAAAATCACTTCGGGAGATCGTAGGTCCATCTCCGAATGAGCTGATATCCATCATAGATAAGAACAACCTTGGAGTGAGTCCAACAAGCCATTCTTAGCTATGATGGTGGGTATCAAGTATACCGATTACATATCATGTGTTAGTAATATATGAGAGATGTCCTAAGGCAATCGCCTTATGTATGAACCATTTATATGATAAATGAAGATTCACTATTTGAGTATATATATTTTATGTATTTGATTGGATCTTAAACTCATTTACTGAATGTCCACGATACGATTCACAGCATGAGAGAATTTGTGATTGGATCACAACTAGTGAGTATCTCTACATGTGTAATTGTGATGTATCGGAATTATCCCTAGTCAATGAATTGATGGATTTGGACACCATCAATTCTGTCGAGACTAGCACGAGGTATACTCCTTGGTGTATCCAAGCAGCTGATTCTCACTGGCTGGAGACATAGTGATGTCCGGAGTTAATCGTGGATGCTAGTTATGGTAACTAGTTCATTGGAATGACCAGCCGTAAGACTTCATATGGTTCTCTGCATATATAGATATGTCAATGAAGTTCTTACTGTGGCTTAAGTGCGATGTTCCTTTGACTTGCGGTATTCAAGTCATCTTGATCATGGAGACTTATGCTTTGACATCTTAAGCAAACATCTCTAAGGAGATGTGGACCCGGGATGATTGGGTATAAGTCGAAGTGATCGAAGGTGTTTGAATAGCCTATAAAGGATTCACCACTCCTTGCGAGGAGATGTATACCCATGGCCTCTCGTCGGATTGTTACTAAAGTCTTTGGCCAAAGCAATACATGTTTAGAGTAAGGTACTCTTCGATACATGTGGAGTAACTAGAATCCGTAGGACGAGGAAATGATACTTGGGCTAGGTGTGACGTAGTCACTTAGTGGGGACCGACACAATAGACCATGTCTAACCAAGTGGGTATAAGATGAGTGAAGGGAATGGGGCACGATTCATTCGAAGCTCAAGGGTTTCGTAAATAGTTCGGATCAACCGTTGATCTTTTCTGCTAATTGGGGATCATGATGTACTACTAGGTGCCACTCATGATCGCTCTATAATTAATGGTTAATTATAGACGGCCAACATAAACCGAGAACCTATTTGGTCACACGCACAACGAGTGTAATCCAAAGGATTTAAAACGAGCTTGAGAATGGGATTCTCAGACCGAGAGAAACTATGTTTGGTTGGACCAAACATAAAGCGAGCATGAAATTGTTTCAGTCGCAATGGAAGCGTGGATGGGTCGTGTCTTATGAAGACATAATGGATGGACCAAAATGGTTTGGTCCTAATCCAATGGATGAGAATAAACCAAAGGGTTTGGTTTATATTAAACGAATGAACCAAAGGTTGGTTCGGTTCGTTTTAACTTAAAATAAACCATCATGGTTTGGTTTATTTTAACTTATCTTAATGGAGCGGGTTAACGGGCTTTATGGATATGATCCATTAACCACTAAGAGAATTAGTTCTCTATATAATAGGGATTAAACCCTAACCCTAAAACCCATCCTCCTTGTTGTTGGCGTCAACAACAAGGGCTGCCGCCCCAACTTCATTGTGTGGCTGCCATCTCCTTGCGGCGCCCAAGCTTCGCCGGTGGAACCTCCGGCGACCCTCCGTGATCTCCCTTAGGTTCGGTCATCAAGGTGAGGCTCCATCTCTTCTTTGCCGGCGCCTATTTCCTTCCACCAAAGCTGTCCAGTTTTCTGACAGCTTTTCTCCTCTCGCCGGAGCGTGCTTGACGACGGTTAGTGCTCCGACAGCGGCTAACATACCGGGGATTTGATCTCCGGTAATCCTCTGAGGTGGAGGACGAAGGATTCGTCAATCAGTTGACGAATACCTCTCCGGAGAAGCAAGTCTTGAGGACTTGTTTTAGGTCCGAATTTGGATTCGGATCGTGATCATCTCTCGATCACGTCGTCTTCAACACGAGGCTAGTAACCCGTACGAAGACGAAGCTCGTGGCTTGGGCGTCATCCCGAGGAGCTCGGCGTGGATACGGATAGAGACGATTCTTACGAGGATCGTTCCGGTTGATGCCGTTCCCGCTACACGTCATACGGAAGGTATAACGTAGTTTAATTTCTTTTATTGCAATTTTAATTTACGGTTATGTCTACACTTGTTGTAATAGCATGCGTGTGTTGTGTGTGTTGTAATAAATAGGAGTATTTATTATTTTTATTGCTTCCGCTGTGCTCATGTTTACGAAACATGATCGAACACACACACGCCGCGGTGCCGGAAACCCAACATCATGTATATGTAACTATCACAATGTGCTATCAACTAATTGAATGTTTACACATACATTGGGTTGTTAACACATTAACAAGTATGCATCATATGCATAGCACCCAACTTCACCTCTCTTCACATCGACCTTGGAGTGAGTCCAACAAATCGATGCTCCAAGTTAAAGCCCATTAATCGGAAATAGTTTTAATATGGTTAGGCGCATTCAACCAATTAGCAGCTTGGAGTGAGTCCAACAACCCAAACTAACGATTGACCTCGACTCTTACCATATTAGAGTTAAACTATTCCAATGATTTGAACATGTTCGAGTTAGGGCTTGGTGAGTCCAACAACCCAAAACAAGCGAAATGAACTCTGGTTCTAACCATATTAATGGAAGGTGTAGGCTTTAATATTGAGTTAGGGTTTTATGTCTCATCCTCTTTGCATGCAAATAACTATTATCTACATGGCATGGCATACATGGTATACATCTACATGTCACGACACGCATGGCATAATGTTATGCATCTAATGCAATTACATGGCATACAATTATGTCATGTATATAATTTCCTTATATGTCATAACTATTTATGGAAATAAAATATATTTAAGATTTGATTCTCCAAATCAAATCATAATTAAATTAGGAAATAAATTTCCAAATCTAATCACATATTTTATTCATGGAATTATTTGATTAAGGAAAATCTATTTAGGAAACCAATTTCCTAAATCATTAAAACTACTTATGGAAATAAAATATTTTAAGATTTGATTTCCCAAATCAAATCATGATTAAATTAGGAAACAAATTTCCAGAATCTAATCAAATATTTTATTTATGGAAAATATCAATTTCCATAAATACTTCCAACTTTCCAAAAGTGGAAGATTTCCATAAATACTTCTAGACTTTCCAAAATTGAAAAATTTCCATAAATACTTCTAAATTTCCAAAATTAGAAAATTTCCAGAAATACATTATGACTATCGCATAAAACCATTTTACGATTATGTCAAACACAACCTGGAGCTCGATACCCTTGGGTTTTAGACGCATGACATGTGTGTGTTCGATCATGTTTCGTAAACATGAGCACAGTGGAAGCAATTAAAATTAATAAATCTATATTTATTACAACACACACAACACACGCATGCTATTACAACAAGTGTAGACATAACCGTAAATTAAAATTTGCAATAAAAGGAAATTAAACTACGTTATACCTTCCGTATGGCGTGTAGCGGAAACGGCATCAACCTAACGATCCTCGTAAGAATCGTCTCTATCCGTATCCACGCCGAGCTCCTCGGGATGACTTCGCTAAGTCACGAGCGTCGCCGTCGTGTTACTAGCCTCGTGTTGAAGGCGGCGTGATCGAGATGATCACAATCCGAATCCAAATTCGGATCCTAAAGCGAGTTCTCAAAACTCGCTTCTCCGGAGGTATTCGTCAACCGTTTGAAATCCTTCGCCCTCCACCTCAGAGGATTACCGGAGATCAAATCGATAAATTAGCCGCTGTCGGAGCACTAATCGTCGTCAAACGACGCCCGACGGAAGGAGAAGCTGTCCAGAAAACTGGACAGCTTGGTGGAGGATATAGGCGCCGGCCAACCAAGGAAAGAAAAGGCTCACCTTGATGCCAAACCTATAGGGGATCACCGGAGGATCGCCGAAGGGTTCACTGGCTATAGCATGGTCACCGGCAACAAGTTGGACGGCTGCACAAAAGCTGGATGGTGGCACTTTAGGGTTGGGCGCCGAATAGATGAGATGATGGAGGGGGCGGCACAACAAGGTTGGGCGGCAACTCCAATTAGGGTTTTTGGATTAGGGTTTAAGCCCTATTTTATAGAGAACTAATTCTCTTAATGGTTAATGGATCATATCCATAAAGCCCGTTAACCCGCTCCATTAAGATAAGTTAAAATAAACCAAACCATGATGGTTTATTTTAAGTTAAAAACGAACCGAACCAACCTTTGGTTCATTCGTTTAAAATAAACCAAACCCTTTGGTTTATTCTCATCCATTGGATTAGAACCAAACCATTTTGGTCCATCCATTATGTCTTCATAAGACACGGCCCATCCACGCTTCCATTGCGACTGAAACAGTTTCATGCTCGCTTTATGTTTGGTCCAACCAAACATATTTTTCTCTCGGTCTGAGAATCCCATTCTCAAGCTCGTTTTAAATCCTTTGGATTACACTCGTTGTGCGTGTGACCAAATAGGTTCTCGGTTTATGTTGGCCGTCTATAATTAACCATTAATTATAGAACGATCATGAGTGGCACCTAGTAGTACATCATGATCCCCATTAACCGAAGATCAGCTGATCCGAACTATTTCAAACCCTTCAAGAGATGAATCGTGCCCCATTCCCTTCACTCATCTTATACCCACTTGGTTCAGGACATGGTCTATTGTGTCAGTCCCCACTAGGCTGACTACGTCACACCTAGCCCAAGTATCATTTCCTCGTCCTACGGATTCTAGTTACTCCACATGTGTCGAAGAGTACTTTACTCTAAACATGTAATGCTTTGGCCAAAGACTTTAGTAACAATCCGACGAGAGGCCATGGGTATACATCTCCTCGCAAGGAGTGGTGAATCCTTTATAGGCTATTCAAACACCTTCGATCACTTCGACTTATACCCAATCATCCCGGGTCCACATCTCCTTAGAGATGTTTGCTTAAGATGTCAAAGCATAAGTCTCCATGATCAAGATGACTTGAATACCACAAGTCAAAGGAACATCGCACTTAAGCCACAGTAAGAACTTCATTGACATATCTATATATGCAGAGAACCATATGAAGTCTTACGGCTGGTCACTCCAATGAACTAGTTACCATAACCAGCATCCACGATTAACTCCGGACATCACAATGTCTCCAACCAGTGAGAATCAGCTACTTGGATACACCAAGGAGTATACCTCGTGCTAGTCTCGACAGAATTGATGGTGTCCAGATCCATCAATTCATCGACTAGGGATAATTCCGATACATCACAATTACACATGTAGAGATACTCACTAGTTGTGATCCAATCACAAATTCTCTCATGCTGTGAATCGTATCGTGGACATTCAGTAAATGAGTTTAAGATCCAATCAAATACATAAAACATGTATACTCAAATAGTGAATCTTTATTTATCATATAAATGGTTCATACATAAGGCGATTGCCTTAGGACATCTCTCATATATTACTAACAGGAACTTCACGGAGAAAAGGAGAAAAGTCGAGATTTTTATGGGTCGAACGGGTCGGGCGACCCTAATATCCACGACAACAATCGACTGCCATAATATGCCAGTCGACTGATGGAGACTAGTCAAACTGGTCAGTCGGCTACGAAGGGTTCTATGGGTGTGGCCAATAGCAGCAGTCGATTACGACACATTCTATGGGTTGGCCAAGAAATTATAGTTGACTACCAAAATTGGCAGTGGACTGGGATAATTCTGGTCTGGGGCAAGATTGCCAGTCGACTGGTGATATACACCAGTCGATTGCTATTAGTCAAGTAGTTTTTTAGTCAAAATTGTGAAATGTATAACTAATTCAAGAAGTGTCAAAAATTCATGAAATTTTGTGGACACATTTGTTAAGTCATTTTCTATCAAGAAAAAATAATTTGAAAAATATATCATTTCTAGATTTTGAAATTGACAAGACTTTGAAAACTAAAAAAAGATTTAAGGTTTTTCAAAACTTTGTACCACCTTTGCCTACCAATTTGAAACCGTTTTCCAAAATATTATAAACATAGTTTAAAAGATATTTTTTTGATATTTTCAATCATGTTCTTAGAGCTATGTGTACATGAATTGTACACAAGCCTTCCCAATGATTGGTCTACTCAAGGATCAATGTCTCTAGATGACACTTTGGTTCATAGTAATGCATCATAACAAACATGATAAACCAAGCACATCTTCCTAACATTTCACTTGATGTCTAAGTAGCTCAATACAAAAATAATGGAATCTTAGGTGTTTTGTGAGATGCTTTGAGGTATAGTCCTAGATTATGCTATGGGATCGTGCAAACCTATACCACTGCTCTACAAATCACATTCCAAGTTCTCTCCTATATGATGAAAAATCCACTTCGGGGAGAGCCTTGCTGGAAATGTCGGCAAGGTTGGATTTAGATTCAATGTAATTAAGTTCAATGCCCCCTTTTCCCATATGATCTCTAATGAAGTGATGCTTCACTTCAATGTGCTTGGTCATAGAGTAATGTACCAGATTTTTAGTCAAATTGATGGTACACACATTATCATAATAAATTTTAATGTTGGAGTAATGTAACTCATAATCTTATAAAGTATGTCTCATCCAAAGTAATTGAGCTAAACAATCACCCAAGGCTACATACTCGGCCTTGGTAGTGGATAAAGCAACACATGGTTGCTTCCTACTACTCCATCTAACTAGGGAGGATTCAAGAAATTGACACCCACCACTAGTACTCTTCCGATCCAATTTGCAACCCACATAATTAGAATCAGTATACCCAACCAAGTCAAAAGACCTAGTTACAGGTACCAAAGTCCTACACATTTGCCTTTAATGTATCTCAAGATTCTTTTAATGGCCACTAAGTGAGACTCTTTGGCACAAGATTGGTATCTTGCACACATACCTACCACAAACAAAATATCAGGTCTACTAGCAGTTAAGTATAGTAGGCTACCAATCATACTCCTATAAAGTTTTAAGTCAATTGATTTACCTTCAAGATCATTTTCTATTTTAGTATTTATTGCCATTGGGGTGGTTACTACCTTAGCATTTTCCAAACAAAATTTCTTGATCATTTCTTTATCATATTTGGTTTGGTATATATGGATCCCCTCATTAGTTTGTTTAACTTGTAGTCCTAAGAAGAAATTTAATTCCCCAACTAGACTCAAACTCATTTTCCATATTTTTAATAAAGTCTTGGAGGAGATCATCATTTGTTGACCCAAAAATGATATCATCAACATATACTTGGGCAACAAAGATGTCCTTTGATTTTGACTTAATAAAGAGATTTTGATCAACTTGACCTCTTCTAAAATCCTTAGAAATTAAGAAAGCTGATAATCTTTCATACCAAGCACGGGGAGCTTGTTTCAACCCATATAAAGCTTTTCTAAGCTTACAAATGTGGTTTGGGTAATCTACACTCTCAAATCTGGGAGGTTGTTCTACATATACCTCTTCCTTAATAAATTCATTTAAAAAATACCGATTTCACATCTATTTGATAAAACTTAAATCCCATGTTAGCGGCATAACCTAATAGGATTCTTAATGATTCTAACCTAGCAACCGGTGCATAGGTCTCATCATAGTCAAGTCCTTCAACTTGATTGAATCCTCTTGCCATTGATTTAGCCTTGCTTCTAGTTATGTTCCCTTGATCATCCAACTTATTTCTAAAGACCCATCTTGTAGTAACAATGATACTATCATTAGGTCTAGGGACTAGCTCCCATACTCGACTTCTCTCAAATTGAGCCAATTCTTCTTGCATTACTAAAATCCAATCCGGATCAAGTAATGCATCATCGATCGATTTAGGCTCAATTTGTAAGATGAGATCTACATGGCTAGTAGGAGCCCTATGGAAAGACCTAGTTCTTACTCCTTGGAATAGTTCTCCTACAACTTGGTCTAGGAGATAATTTTGATGAATCCTTAATGTTCTAGAAGGTGAATCAACTTGATTTTGATCATGATTATCCTTTCTCCTTTCATCATCAGAATCTTTTCTTCCTCCCCCTTGATCATTACCCCATAATGTTAGATTTTGAAGTTTTTGGGTAATGCCTTGATTTATATCATTGATATCCTTATCAATGGAGGATTTCCTAGGGTAAGTACTAGTAGATTCATCAAATTGAACATTAGAGGATTCCTCAACCTTTTGAGTCCTCTTGTTGTATATTCTATAACCTCTACTAGTGGATGAGTATCCGACTAGGATTCCCTCATTCGTTTTAGACTCAAATTTTCCTAAATTATCTTTAGTATTTAAAATGTAGACTTTACATCCAAAGACCTTGGAATAATGAATTGTAAGATTTGTGTCATTCCATAATTCAAAAGGTGTTTTAACTTGAAAACTTATGGATTAAAACTCGATTTTGGATATAGCAAGCAGTGTTAACCGCTTCCGCTCACAAGTAGCTAGGCAAGGAGTATGCATTAAGCATTGTCCTAGTCACCTCTTGTAGGACACGATTTCTTCTATCCATCACCCCATTTTGTTGGGGTGTTTTAGGACAAGAGAACTCATGCTTGCACTCTTGTTCTAAGAAAATTTTTGAAAAGTTAGAATTCTCAAATTCTCCACCATGATCACTACGGATCTGGTTGATTTTGAGATTTCTTTCATTTTCAATCCTTTTGCTAAATCCTATGATTATTTCTAAGGTATCATCCTTATGTTTCATAAAATAAACCCATGTATACCTAGAAAAATCATCAACTATCACTAAACAATATTTATTGCCATTTAATGAAGGGATACTATGACAATCAAATAAATCTAAATGCAATAACTCTAAAGTTAATGAAGTACTAGTTAAAGTTTTACCCTTGTGTGATGACTTGGATTGCTTTCCTTCTTGGCATGCATCACACATCTTGTCCTTGATGTACTTCACTTTTGGTAGTCCTTTAACTAGATCCAACTTGGCTATCTTGGCAATGTTCTTCATGTTGATATGTCCATGTCTTCTATGCCATAGCCAACCTTCCTCTTCTTTTGACATGAGACACTTAGTAGAAATGTTAGAAGCATATGAAAGATCAACATAATAAATGTTTGATTTCCTATATCCAACTAACATGCAATCATTTAAGTTCTTGTGTCTAATTATGAATTTAGAAGATTTAAACTATACCTTATAGCCCGCATCACAAAGTTGACTTACACTCAATAAACTAAACTTCATGCTTTCAACTAGTAAAACTTTGTGAATGACAATTTTGGGGGATACCTCAATTGTACCTAAGATCTTGAGCTTTCCACTATTGCCAAATGACACCATTCCCTTTTTAACATAATCGATTGTGGAGAACTTGCTCACATCCTCGCCCATGTGTCTTGAGCAACCACTATCCACAATCCACATGCTTGGTCCACCTAGTAGACATGAAAACAAACTCCTTAGGTACCAAAATGTTTGGACCGGTAATATCATTCAAAAACTTCTTTGAGACCCAAGCCTTCGTAACCTTACCCCTAATTGTTGTCTTTCTATTAATTAAGGAGATATAAGCTACTTCCTTGTCCCTAGGTTTATATCCTATGCCGACCTTGTTATAAATGACTCTTTGGTTCCTATGAATCATGTAAAGGTATTTTGAGCCATTTGTGACCTTTTATAAACATGACTTTAGTTTACTAACCTCATTTTTAAGTTTTTCATTCTCCTCCTTAATCATGCATGAATCATTAAATAAAGATTGTTCATTCCTAATTGCCTTAATTTCTACCTTCAAGTCCTTAATCCTAGATTTTGACTTGTCTAATGCATTCTTAAGATAGGCAATAGTTTTGTATAACAATTCTACTCTAGGGGAGTCTTTTACCTCATCGTCACTAGATGGCAATTCATCGCTTGACGAAGACTCCTCTTGGCTTGAGCTCTCGGTGTCATCTCCCAATGCCATGAGTGCCACATGGTGTGTGATGTGGCATAGCTCCTCCTCATCGGATGAGTCTTCAACACTTTGTGTGTCCCATGTTGTTTGTGCTACCATGACCTCTTTCTTCTTCTTCACCTTTTTTTTTTCCTTCTTCTTCTTTTTATCTTCCTTCTTCTTAAATTCCGGGCAATTTGGCTTGATATGCCCCTTCTTATTGCATCCAAAGCAAGTAACATTAGTGTTAGAAATTGAAATACTACTTGATTTACCTTTTGAGGATGTGAACATCTTCTTTACATCCTTCTTGGTGAGTCTTCTAGATTTTCCCACCCACTTTTTGATATAGTTGTTGGGATGTATACTGAAAGCCTAGCTCTTTTGTATGAACATCTTTATTTTGAAATAAGAATCACATTATCATTGTTTGCACGTTATATTTATATGTGTACATATTGTCTAATATTTTACATTGTAGATAACATGGTGCCTGGGTGCGGCACAGAAGATCATGTTATCAGTCCCTTGTAGAGTATAAGTAGAGGCTCACAACCAAGATGATTTTGGACAAACCATTGGCATGGTTGTAGTGTAGCTTAGTATTGTTTTATCTTGAACATAGAGTTACACTAGTACACTTAGGTGTATTGAGCAGGACCGACATAGAGGTGATTCAATTTGTTGCTGACTACATAATTGAATCGGACCTCGGATATTATGTTGTACAAGCTCTTAATCCCGATATAATAACGGGCACATGTACTTAATATTTATTTGTTTGATTTACCAGAGGGTGAGATTTCTATGGATTAAATCAATATGCCCGGTAAGTTAGGAAATGATATTATTTACATGGTGTGCCGTTGATTATAGGAGGAAACTGTGTCCTACATATTAGGTTGATGATGTCCCCTTGAGGAGCTCATAAGGTTCATCATGTAAACCCTGCAGGTTGACTTAGTCAACATGATGATAAGGTTGAGTGGTACTACTCGAGGAGTTAGATGTTAATTGATTGATGGTCAGTAAATCAATCAATTGACGGACATTCGATATCTTAAACACAGGGAGATGGATGTACAAATAATATATGGAGCCCATATTAATTTATAGGGGTTGGTGAGGTAGTTCGATGATGATCCTCTAGTGGAATGGAACATCATTGATGGATCAAGTTTGTGTGGTTCTGATCCATCGGGTGGCCAAGACCCAACTCCTCCTCATGGTCCCTATCGTAGCCTAATATAAACCTCATGAAGTCTAGATCAAATGATGGAAAATAAATCTCTAGATCTGACGGTTGGTATTAAATCCCTAGAACTGACGGTTGAGATTAAATCTCTAGATCCGACGGTTGGGATTAAAACCCTAGAACCGACGGTTGAGATTAAATCTCTAAATCCGACGGTTGAGATTAAAACCCTAGAACCGACGGTGGAGAGTAATCCAAGGCCTAAACCTAACTCTATATAAAGGGAGAGGAAAGGTTGGATAAGGTGGCGGCAAGAAAATTGGGAATTAGTTCCTATATTTTGGCTACCTCATCAATAACCAATTTTCTCCTAAGTTCTATAAAAGGGTGGCTATGGGTTGGCGGAAAAGAAGAGAGTGGTTGATGTTGGATGATGGATGCTAAGGAGATTAGGTGCAAGCAACCTTAAGGAGGAAACCCTAATTAGGGTTTTGGCTCCTTAGGTTGGGCGGCCAAGGTGAGGATGAAGAGTGGGCGGAAACTTGTGGAGGATCTTGTCTTCTTCCATGGAGGTGGCTAGCTCCTAGATCTCTTCTCTCCACCATGCTTGGGCGGCAAGGAACCCTATGGAGGAAACCCTAATTTGATTAGGGGTTTGGCTCCTTTGCATGGGCGGCCATGGATGGGAATGAAGAGTGGGTGGCAACTTGTGGAAGAGCTTGTCTTCTTCCTTGGAGGTGGCTAGATCCTAGATCTCTTCTCTCCACCATGGTTGGGCAGCAAGAAAGCCTAAGGAGAAACCCTAATTAGGGTTTCCTCCTTAGGTTGGGCGGCTAGGGATTGCAAGGAAGTTGGGCGGCAACTATAGGAGAGGAGGTCTTCTTCTTCCTAGGGTGTGGCCGGCTCCTTCCCCTATTCCCTCCACCGTGGCAGGCGCCCAACATATTCCTTTTCTCCTATTCACTCCATCTTGGCTGGCGGCACCAAAACTAGGGTTTGTCCCTAGTTCGGTTCCTTGGTTGCTTCCATACTCCATTCCATCTTCTCTTTGGACCGTTGGCAAACATCACGCTTGGAGCTTGATGGTTGGTCCTAGATAAGAGATGAGTTTTGTTTCCATTTTGTTCTCTCTATTCTTGGGGCCGGCGGCATCAATCCTTTTGTGGATTGGTGGTTGGCTCAAGCAAGAAGGGAAAGAGAGTTCTTCTTTCTTTAGATTGAAGAAGATCTAGGAAGCTTCAACTTGTGGAGGATCTTCGTCCACACGAAGTCTACAAGGAGGTTAGGACATACGATAGAAGATCAAGAGGTATAAAAGTTTCACAACTTTTATTATTGTTCTTTTCATGTTCTTATTTGATATGCTAGCTTATGTTCTTTATGTTAGTATATGTTGATTATACTAGTTTACATTTGCATATATTTGTATAATCATGGACCCCGAATAAGAAACACAAAAACCGGCAATCCGTCCGTCGTATCTTCCGCGGCTAATCGACTAGAAGAGTTTGGTTGTTTGAACAACTAGTTTGTTCAAGCGATCGCTCGAGTCGTTGGCACGACGACGAATTGGTTGTGCTTAGGAAACTCATCCCATCCGGATTAGTTTTCATTAGTGAAAATTTTAATCCGGGGACATGGGAGCCTATGAGCATTCCAAGAAATAGCACGATTGCCAACAAATGGTATCAGAGCCACGGTTTCCGGTTTTGTGTGTTTTGGATTCGGTTACTTTCACGCACTTATCATATATTGTGTATGCCGGATAATAGTAGGATGTGCGTAGGCTAACTTTTTGGTTGCAGACATAAGATCCAACTATTATGGCTATATATGTGTGTATGTGATTGCATGTGTGTGTGATTGTATATTATTTGAATCCTCGGGGTTAACGAGGCTAAATTAGTATTTAATTTTTGTAATTAAATACCGCATTGTTTAGCCACTATTTATTTTATTTTACTTTCGATCTAGATTTCATGTACACTCCCTCGTGGAGTATAGGATCGATGGATGTAAAATAAAATAGGTTTTATTCTCCGGATCTCGGATGGCTCGTACATGGCGTAGGGAGGGAGGTGGCGACCTGACGAGGACGCATATTGGAGAACAATGCCATAATAGTTGGAAAAATTCTGATTTTTCCATATTTATTGCTGATTTGTTTTATATGCATGCTGTGTGTGCTTGAAAATTCCTCATTTTAAATTTACTAAGTGGGAGAGGGATATTTTAATTAATTCCCGCGGCCTCCATTACAATTTGACGTGTGATGCAACAAATTTGTGTGTCGGCTCTGAGTGCCTTCCTCCCCGAGGACGGGTTTGTTTGCGGATCACTAGGTCAAATAATGGTTATAGGAAATTATCTAGGAGCATGTGTACTTCCACAGAGGTAAGACACATAATCCAAAATAATTCCCTTAGTATCGTGTAATGGTGCACACTTAGATGCAAATAAAAGTATCCTCCCCATAGGAGTCACTGCTTTTATTTGTAGGGCCAAAGAGGAACCGACTATTAATTTTATTTGTCAAAAAGTAAGGTTGACAAGATAATAAAATTAATGGGTAAAACCTGTTAGGACCTTTGTAACGCTAGAGGGGGGGGTGATTAGCGTCAATGGAATTCAATCGCGGTTGTGTCTACAAATTCGTTAGCGCAGCGGAATATAGATAATACAATAACAATAATGAAAACACAACACGCTAACACGAGTATATAACGTGGTTCGGAACCGCACGGTTCCTACTCCACGGATCGGGCTCAAAAGAGCCCTAGCGATGCCAATCACACACCACTATCAAATAACTCCTTCTCGGAACAATCCGGAGGTGGAGAAACCTCGTACAATATGATTACAACAATAATCAAATGAATACAAGCAATATAGTGAAATACAAAGCAATACAAGTAAAGGAAACACTTTACAAATGCTCTTTGAATGCTTGATTACTTGGTTGATCGAGTAGCACTTGGACACCCAGATTCGCAAAGAACTCGCCCCAAATCGCCTCAAGGAACCATGCCTTTTCTTCCACCACGAGCTCCATATAGCTTCAACTCGTGTCTTTGGAAAAAGTCGTCGATCGTGACCGATCGAGACCATCGATCGATGCCATGTTGTCGTGAGACAACGGCTAGTTCCACGGATAAGTCCAGCGGAACTACTATCGGTCGTGATTGTGACCATCGATCGTGATGGAGTACTCATCGACCGGTCAGGTCTCGACTCCATTCGTGCCGAATTCCACGAGCACCACGATCACAAGATCACAAGATCGGCCCATTGCTCAAGCCATCGATCATTGCCATCATCCGATCAGCTAGGCATATCCCGCAAATAAACCCTAGTTGACTCGGTCCGGTCACGCCACATGGTATCGATCGGTGGCACACTCAAACATGAGGTTTTAGCCCAAGTATGGTTCCCCATACTTGCTAGACCACCCTTAGCCTAGACCTAAGCCTTCTAGCCATCTCCATCACCTCACGCCTCGGATCCTCCAAGTCATCCATGACTTGTTCATCCATCGCGCTAGCCTTCAGATGCTTCCATCGGCTATGTCATGCTAACGGTGTCTACACCGCCAAGGCACATTGGACTTACGCCGCCAAGACTCCGCTTGGACTTTACGCCGCCAACCATTGGACTTATGCTGCCAAGACTCCCGCTTGGACTTTACGCAGCCAATCTCAATCCCCTTGGACTTCAAACGCCAAGACTCAAGCTTGGACTTTCCCTTGCCAACACATGTTGGACTTCTCAAATGCCAAGACCATGCTTGGACTTTCCATTTGCCAAGTACTCAAGACTTGGACTTTCCATGCCAAGACCATGCTTGGACTTTCCATTTGCCAAGACTCAAGACTTGGACTTTCCATGCCAAGACCCATGCTTGGACTTTACATGCCAAGACCCATGCTTGGACTTTACCATGACAATTACATTGTCATATGTTTTTGTCGAAACATCAAAACACATCAAAACATCACTCGAGTCAAACTCGAGTTCTGGTCAATCGTGACCTGGGCCGATTGCACCAACAATCTCCCCCTTTTTGATGTTTGACAAAAACCACACAAAATATTGAGTTAGAACACTAACTCAATTCCCTTACCAATTATCCCAAATTGGTAATCTTAAAAACATTCTCCAAAATGTTTTCTCCCAGAATGTTCTCCCCCAAACATTCTCCAAACATTCTCCCCCTTTTTGACAAATAGCAAAAAGGTTATCTCTCCAAGGAGGTCAATGTCTCATGTCCCAATGAGATCTTACAATCTCCCCCTTGATCCAAAAATACCTAGGATGCCTACAATCTTCCTAGTGATAAGTCCCGTATCACTCAAGAGAGGCAATCCTATTCACTCTCCCAATTTCCAAATTGGGTATCAAAAACTCATCAATTTCCCAATTGATGATACATTCCCATAACTTCTCCTTTTCAAGGAGAAAAACACATCCATCATCCCAAGATGGATACCTCCCCCTAAAGGCTTGCTCCCCCTTGACCATTGCACCAACAATGTCCTTGGGGAGTCCCTAAGCCAATAGGAACTCTAAACAATCAAAATTAAGGTTAGAAATTCAACATTGAACTTTCCAACACCTTAACATTGATACAAACCCTAAACAATTCTCCTAATCCATATCCAATGGATTTTCACCCTTTATAATGCTTCCCAAAGCATATCCTAGGGTTAGGAGTGGTTAGGGACCTTTACCGTAGCTGAATTCGGGTTAAACAAACCTTGTCAACCCAAAAATCAGCCTGACTACGTCGGATACGATGTGATCATACCCATCGATCACAGTAGGCTGATCGATATAATCCGATTTTCAGTTATCAGAAATGAATTTCAAAAAATCATAAATAATTATACGTTTATCGAAAAATCACGAAATTTGATACGTATAATACTTATGACCAATACAATGGGTGAAAAATGTTTGAAAATTATTTTACCCATTAAATAGTGAAATTGGCACAAAGTTCAAAACCATTGAAATTTTCAATGTTTTGGCCCTACTTTGTATCAACTTCATCAATGGTGATTGCTATCGAAAGATAGACTTCACCAAGGTTTTTCAAAATGATTTTAAAATGTTTTCAAACCTTATCTTGGACCATAATTTATTGGCTAAATATACATAGCTTGTATATTAGCTTTCCTTATGATTTTTGGTGATAATTAAAATAAGTTTGAGTTCATCTAGATGCACTACCGATGCACCTTGAACCTAACCTATTATCCTAGCATCTCACATGTATTTAGGGTGTATACATACACATACATGTCAATTTGATGTGAGATGTGGGTTTTGTTCTCCCTAATCTAGAGTTTTATGCATTTTCTAAAGCAACTCTACTTGATTCCCTTATAACTGGGACTCCAAGTCATGCCATAGTCCTTAAATCAATTTTAATCAAGTTAATGCATGAATGTATGATCATGGCATAAATAATAGTATTATTAAAACGTGGCCAATGATCATGATGTCATGGCATAAGATGAGATCTAAAAGACACATGACATTTATCCTTAATTCTAAAGCATAATCATGACATATAAAATGATTAAGAAAAAAAACATGATGTCATGGCATGTTATATGGCAAACAAAGCATGACATATAAAATATATAGGTATAACAATACCTAAATTTTAATATTAGTTGCCATTTGTTGGGATTAAGTTCATTTTGCCATATTTCTATTTTTCTCCCAAGTATGCCAAAACCCAAAATGACACACTAACCTCTAAACCTAAATTGTGCCAAAATGATCATTTTATCAAACTTCATAATTAATATTGGCACATCCTAAAGACTTTTAGGATTATGATTCAAAACTCATTCCCAAGGTAACCTCAACCTTGAAAATGACCTAAAGTGCCACCTTAACCATGGTTAGGTTAACTACCCTTCCATTTAAAGTTGGCACACCCTAACCCATCTAGCGTGAATCAATCACGCTCTTAGGAACCCAAAACCTATTTGAGCTTCTAGGGTTAATTAGGTATTCCTTAGGGATAACCTCCCTAGATACCTTCCTAATGACCCTCCTAGGCTTGGTAGCCTTGGTCATTTGGGTCTTACCTAGGTTGACACTAGGGGTAACTCCCCTTGCAACCTTCTTAGTGGCCACCCTAGGTTTCCTAGAAACCTTAGCCACTAGGCACACACCATGGTCAACTCTAGGGATGACTTCCCTATTGACCTTGGTCTTCCTAGACCTAGTTAGTGTTTCATAGTCAAATGGAACACTATGGTAAGCCACCTTAGGCTTAGGTTTGTGACCCAAACCTTTCTTGCCCTTGGTTGACTTTTGACTCTTAGGTCCTACTTGTTGACTTTGACTATATGACCTAAAAGTTTGACCAATTGACCCTTGCATTTGATTTTGCATAATTTTAAGGGTCTTTTCTAGTTTTTCAAGTCTTGACCTCAAGACTTGATTTTCCTTTTCTAATATCTCAATTTTTAATTTTTCATTTTCTCTTGAGATATTTTTATTTCTAGGCATATGTCTAGATTTCTTAGCATTAAAACCTAGATGTTCTCCTATTTTCTTAATGCTTTCCTTAGGTAAAATATTTTTAGGGACATTAGTCCCAAATTTCTTCCTATTTCCTAAGTGAACACTCTTAGCACCTAAGCAAATATGTCTATTAGTTCTAGCATGTACAATAGCAAGAGAATTAAAAGCATGCTTTTGCCTAGAAATTGAAGGTGCATTAACAAATTTTACCTTAGGGTTTGCCTTGGAGGCTCCCCCTACTTGTGTAGCTCCTTCTTGCCCCTTCTTCTTCCCCCTTGGGCATTGACTCCGGTAATGTCCCGGTTGTCGGCATTTGAAGCAAACGACTTGCTCCTTGCTTCTAGACGTTGGGGGACCGGCATCCTTGACCTTTGGAGCCGGTGGAGCTTTCTTGATCTTTTTAGGACACTTACTCTTGTAATGTCCTTGCTCCCTACACTCAAAGCAAATTATATTATTTTTATTTTGAATTGAGGTGTTTGAGTTACCGATGGTGGTGGAGACCGGAGTTGGACTTTGAGCTTCTTCATCTTGACCGGATGTTGAAGACTCTTCTTGAGCTTCTTCAAAGCAAATTATCTTGCTCTGATACCACTTGTTAGGACCTTTGTAACGCTAGAGGGGGGGGTCATTAGCGTCAATGGAATTCAATCGCGGTTGTGTCTACAAATTCGTTAGCGCAGCGGAATATAGATAATACAATAACAATAATGAAAACACAACACGCTAACACGAGTATATAACGTGGTTCGGAACCGCACGGTTCCTACTCCACGGATCGGGCTCAAAAGAGCCCTAGCGATGCCAATCACACACCACTATCAAATAACTCCTTCTCGGAACAATCCGGAGGTGGAGAAACCTCGTACAATATGATTACAACAATAATCAAATGAATACAAGCAATATAGTGAAATACAAAGCAATACAAGTAAAGGAAACACTTTACAAATGCTCTTTGAATGCTTGATTACTTGGTTGATCGAGTAGCACTTGGACACCCTGAATTGCAGCAGCAACTCGCCCCAAATCGCCTCAAGGAACCATGCCTTTTTCTTCCACCACGAGCTCCATATATAGCTAACTGACTGTCTTTGGAAAAGTCGATCGATCGATCGAGACCATCGGATCGATGCCCTGTTGTCGTGAGACAACGGCTAGTTCCACTTGGATAAGTCCAAGCGGAACTACTATCGATCGATTGTGACCATCGATCGATGGAGTACTCACTCGACCGGTCAGTCTCGACTCCGATTCCGTGCTGACCATTCGAGCACCCGGTCGGTGATCACAAGATCGCCGATTGCTCGCTCATCGCCGATCATTGCCATCATCATCCGGTCATCGCTAGGCCATATCCCGCGATCAAACCCTAGTTGATTTCGGTCCACGATCGTCACATGGTATCGATTGGCACACCTCAAACATGAGGTTTTAGCCCAAGTATGGTTCCCATACTTGCTAGACCACCCTTAGCCTAGACCTAAGCCTTCTAGCCATCTCCATCACCTCACGCCTCTGGATCCCTCCAAGTCATCCATGACTTGTTCATCCATCGCGCTAGCCTTCGGATGCTTCCATCGGCTATGTCATGCTAGCGGTCTACACGCGAAGGCAGTGGACTTACGCCGCCAAGACTCCGCTTGGACTTTACGCCGCCAACCATTGGACTTATGCTGCCAAGACTCCTGCTTGGACTTTACGCAGCCAATCTCAATCCCCTTGGACTTCAAACGCCAAGACTCAAGCTTGGACTTTCCCTTGCCAACACATGTTGGACTTCTCAAATGCCAAGACCATGCTTGGACTTTCCATTTGCCAAGTACTCAAGACTTGGACTTTCCATGCCAAGACCATGCTTGGACTTTCCATTTGCCAAGACTCAAGACTTGGACTTTCCATGCCAAGACCCATGCTTGGACTTTACATGCCAAGACCCATGCTTGGACTTTACCATGACAATTACATTGTCATATGTTTTTGTCGAAACATCAAAACACATCAAAACATCACTTGAGTCAAACTCGAGTTCTGGTCAATCGTGACCTGGGCCGATTGCACCAACAAAACCTCCTCTTACAAATGTAGAATTCGTATACGTCCACACAGAGTGGCATACGATATTCTCGGTGTTTTGAGGTGTTGGTTGATTTCGGAATTTTATTGTTTTGAGGAATCAATAAAATTTGAAATCTAAAGTTTTGATCATTGTGATTCTTAGGATTTTCAAAATGACTTTTAGTCCACTTATTATGATACTAAAGGAAATAAACTTACTGTACCCAAATAATGTTGATTGGAAAAGAATCCAAATATTGTCTTATCTGCTAGGAAGTATAGTATGCACTCTTCGAAAAGTATCCTCAAGCCATGGTTGCTCAAAAAGGTTTCTACTTCTAAGCCGAAAGGCAAGAAGAAGGAGAAACAAGGTGGAGCAAATGTGGTGGGAGGATCTCAGGGAGGAGTGAAGAAGCCGAAAGGCAAGTACTTCACTTGCAAGCAGGATGGACATTAGAAGGAGGACAGTCCCAATCCAAAACAGAACAAAAGTATATCTTTTGGTCTAGTCGTTGTAACATGGTTAGCGGTGTTATCTACCGGCACCTGGTGTGTAGATACGAGAGCCACTAATCATGTCTGCAATACTTTGCAGGGGTTCCAGGAAACCCGACGACTAGCTAAAGGGAATATTACCATTTACTTGGGCAATGCCATGAAGATGGCGGCTATTGCAGTGGGAGATGTTTTATTTATTTTTTGAGAAAAATAAAGGTTTTTGGTTCTTAAGAATTTCCTTTATGTACCCTTATTTAGAAAGAATTGATTTCGGTTTCTAAATAGTTTTTGGATGGATAATCTATTTCTTTTCATGACAGATTTGTTATAAAAGGAATAGGGACATTATCTATTCAGGTACATAGATAGGAAATTTATAACTTGAACCACAAGCTCCCACGATGCAAATAGAAGTTAATAACTCATCTTCTAATTCCAATAAGAGAAAAGAACCTTCGAAGATGAACCAAACATATCTTTGGCTTCTTAGGCTTGGTCACATTAACTCAAGAATTCAAAGGTTGAAAGCTGATGGACCTTTGGGTTCATTAGTGGTGGAGGATCTCCCAACCTACGAATCTTGCTTGGAGGGTAAGATGACCAAGAGGTCTTTTTAAGGCCAAGGGGTATAAAGCCAAAGATGTGTTAGAAATGGTTCATTCTGATTTGTGTGGTCCTATGACTATCTAAGCAAGAGGTAGTTTTGAATATTTTGTCTTTTTCATAGACAATTATTCAAGATGACACTACGATCTGATTGTGGTGGTGAGTACCTCTTGGGAGAGTTTAGGAACTACTTATCAGAGATTGAGATTCAATCCCAATTGATCGCACTGGCACACCCGAGCGAGTGTAGCAAGATCTGAAGGAATAGGACTCTTATGGAGATGGTTAGATCGATGATGAGTTATTCTGACTTGTTTTGTAGTCCTAGAGATCAGAGGGTGATCGTTAACACGAATGCCAAATTTCTAGAGGAAAACTTTGTGATAAGCCACAAGCCCAAGAGTAAAATTGTTCTGGAGGAGTTAAAAGGGAAGTCACTTCTTTAGTACCACCGGTACAAGAGGACATACCACATGTCACTGCACCGCGTGTCACAGAGGATGATACCTCGTCGTAGTGGGAGGGTTGTTAGACAACCTCTTAGATTCATGTTTTTGGACAAATCTTCTGATTTGGTCCCTAGCAAACATGAACCTGATCCCTAGACATACGACGAGGCAATCCAAGATATAAATATAGCATCTTTTGCAAAGTGCAATGAATACTGAGATTGAATCTATGGATTCAAGTCAGGTCTGGGAGCTCTTATGCATAGCAACTCATATGGATTATGAGGTGTGACAGATGGATGTCAAGACAACATTCCTTAGTGGAAGTCTTGAGGAATCCATCTACATGAAGCGACCAGAGGGATTCATTGCTAAGGGCAAAGAGCGTATTGTATATAAGCTTAATCGGTCCGTTAATGGACTGAAGCAAGCTTTGAAGTCTTGGGACATCCGCTTTGAGGAGGTAAATCTAGTCTTATGGATTTATTCAAAGTTCGGATGAGTCTTGTGTATATCAGAGATGTGACGGAAACGTAGTGGTATTTTTGTACTATACGTAGATGACATTTTGGTGGTTGGCGACAACATCGAAGTGTTATCAGACGTAAGGGTATGGTCGTCCAAACAGTATGATATGAAGGACTTGGGAGAAGTGGGTCACAACCTTGGGGATCAAGGTTGTTGTGCTTATCCCAAGCTTCATACATAGACATAGTTTTGGATCGTTTTAGCATACAAAACTCCAAGAAGGGTTTTCTACCCTTCAGGCATGGAGTTCCTTTATCTAAGCAGATGTGTCCTAGATCATCTGAGCAGATAGAGGAGATATAGGCAGTTCCTTATGCTTCGGCGGTAGGAAGCCTAATGTATGCTATGTACGAGACCAGATATCTGCTTTGCCGTAGGCATGGTGCAGATATCGAGTAATCCAGATGTGGACATTGATCGCGGTAAAGCATATATTGTAGTGCCTGAGAAGGACTAGGGATTATATGCTAGTTTACCGGGCAGACCAATTACTCCCTGTGGGTTACACGGATTCTGATTTCCAATCTGATAGGGATAACAGTAAGTCTACCTCAGGGTTTGTGTTTACTTTTGGAGGTGGAGCCATAGTATGGAGGAGTGTCAAGCAGAAATGCATGGCGGACTCCACCATGGAAGCTGAGTATCTGGCAGCCCATGAGGCGGCCAAAGAAGCTGTATGACTCAGAAACTTTCTGATGGACTTGGATGTAATTCCTGGTTTGCCCAGAAATATCACAATTTATTGTGATAATAATGGTGCAATGGTAAAACTCGAAGGAACCACGAGCCCATAAGGCTAGTAAACACATAGAGTACAAGTACCAATTGACACGAAATCATAAAGGAGGTAGAAGTATTGCCGCTAGATTGCATCGAGGATGACTGGTAGACCCTTTCACTAAGGCCCTCTTCGAGAGCTTTGATAGGCATGTGGAGGGAAGGGGAGTCAGATGTATGGCAGTATTATGACAGCATAGTCTTTTAGTATAAGTGGGAGATTGTTGGGATGTATACTGAAAGCCTAGCTCTTTTGTATGAACATCTTTATTTTGAAATAAGAATCACATTATCATTGTTTGCACGTTATATTTATATGTGTACATATTGTCTAATATTTTACATTGTAGATAACATGGTGCCATACGTAAGATCATGTTATCCCTCAGAGAGTATAAGTAGAGGCTCACAACCAAGATGGTTTTGGACAAACCATTGGCATGGTTGTAGTGTAGCTTAGTATTGTTTTATCTTGAACATAGAGTTACACTAGTACACTTAGGTGTATTGAGCAGGACCGACATAGAGGTGATTCAATTTGTTGTTGACTACATAATTGAATCGGACCTCGGATATTATGTTGTACATGCTCTTAATCCCGATATAATAACGGGCACATGTACTTAATATTTATTTCTTTGATTTACCAGAGGGTGAGATTTCTATGGATTAAATCAATATGCGAAGTTGGGAAATGATATTATTTACATGGTGTGCCGTTGATTATAGGAGGAAGCTGTCCCTCATATTAGGTTGATGATGTCCCCTTGAGGAGCTCATAAGGTTCATCATGTAAACCTGCAGTTGACTTAGTCAACATGATGATAAGGTTGAGTGGTACTACTCGAGGAGTTAGATGTTAATTGATTGATGGTCAGTAAATCAATCAATTGACGGACATTCGATATCTTAAACACAGGGAGATAGATGTACAAATAATATATGGAGCCCATATTAATTTATGGGGGTTGGTGAGGTAGTTCGATGATGATCCTCTAGTGAAATGGAACATCATTGATGGATCAAGTTTGTGTGATTCCGATCCATCGGGTGGCCAAGACCCAACTCCTCCTCATGGTCCCTATCGTAGCCTAATATAAACCTCATGAAGTCTAGATCAAATGATGGAAAATAAATCTCTATATCTGATGGTTAGGATTAAATCCCTAGAACCGACGGTTGAGATTAAATCTCTAGATCCGACGGTTGGGATTAAAACCCTAGAACCGACGGTTGAGATTAAATCTCTAAATCCGACGGTTGAGATTAAAACCCTAGAACCGACGGTGGAGATTAAACCAAGGCCTAAACCTAACTCTATATAAAAGGGAGAGGAAAGGTTGGATAAGGTGGGCGGCAAGAAAATTGGGAATTAGTTCCTATATTTTTGGCTACCTCATCAATAACCAATTTTCTCCTAAGTTCTATAAAATGGTGGCTATGGGTTGGGCGGAAAAAAGAAGAGAGTGGTTGATGTTGGATGATGGATGCTAAGGAGATTAGGGTTTAGCCTCCAATTGCTTGGGCGGCAAGCAACCTTAAGGAGGAAACCCTAATTAGGGTTTTGGCTCCTTAGGTTAGGTGGCCAAGGTGAGGATGAAGAGTGGGCGGAAACTTGTGGAGGATCTTGTCTTCTTCCATGGAGGTGGCTAGCTCCTAGATCTCTTCTCTCCACCATGCTTGGGCGGCAAGGAACCCTATGGAGGAAACCCTAATTTGATTAGGGGTTTGGCTCCTTTGCATGGGCGGCCATGGATGGGAATGAAGAGTGGGTGGCAACTTGTGGAAGAGCTTGTCTTCTTCCTTGGAGGTGGCTAGATCCTAGATCTCTTCTCTCCACCATGGTTGGGCAGCAAGAAAGCCTAAGGAGAAACCCTAATTAGGGTTTCCTCCTTAGGTTGGGCGGCTAGGGATTGCAAGGAAGTTGGGCGGCAACTATAGGAGAGGAGGTCTTCTTCTTCCTAGGGTGTGGCCAGCTCCTTCCCCTATTCCCTCCACCATGGCCGGCGCCCAACATATTCCTTTTCTCCTATTCACTCCATCTTGGCCGGCGGCACCAAAACTAGGGTTTGTCCCTAGTTCGGTTCCTTGGTTGCTTCCATACTCCATTCCATCTTCTCTTTGGACCGTTGGCAAACATCACGCTTGGAGCTTGATGGTTGGTCCTAGATAAGAGATGAGTTTTGTTTCCATTTTGTTCTCTCTATTCTTGGGGCCGGCGGCATCAATCCTTTTGTGGATTGGTGGTTGGCTCAAGCAAGAAGGGAAAGAGAGTTCTTCTTTCTTGTGATTGAAGAAGATCTAGGAAGCTTCAACTTGTGGAGGATCTTCGTCCACACGAAGTCTACAAGGAGGTTAGGACATACGATAGAAGATCAAGAGGTATAAAAGTTTCACAACTTTTATTATTGTTCTTTTCATGTTCTTATTTGATATGCTAGCTTATGTTCTTTATGTTAGTATATGTTGATTATACTAGTTTACATTTGCATGTATTTGTATAATCATGGACCACGAATAAGAAACACAAAAACCAGCAATCCGTCCGTTGTCTCTTCCGCGGCTAATCGACTAGAAGAGTTTGGTTGCTTGAACAACTAGTTTGTTCAAGCGATCGCTCGAGTCGTTGGCACGACGACGAATTGGTTGTGCTTAGGAAACTCATCCCATCCGGATTAGTTTTCATTAGTGAAAATTTTAATCCGGGGACATGGGAGCCTATGAGCATTCCGAGAAATAGCACGATTGCCAACAATAGTGAGCTATTTCATTCGCCGACATTTCTTCATCACTACTTGATGCTTCATTTTCCAATTCAGATGAAGATGATTCTTCCTTCTTCTCCTTCCTTTTCTTCTCCTTCTTTCCTACAAAAAGAGCTAGACCTTTCTCCTTTGATGAAGTGTTAGTTTGTTCATGCAATTCAAATTCACAAAACAATTCATCTAATTTAACTAAGGAAATATTTCTAGAGACCTTATAAGTATCTACCATTGATGCCCATAAGGTTGTTCTAGAAAAATCTTGAAGGATGTATCTTACCAAATCCTGGTTTTCCACCTTCTCACCTATGATGTGTAGTCCGTTGACCACCTCCTTGAATCTGCCGTGCATTTGACTCATGGTCTCATTGGTCTTCATGCTAAAAGTTTGATGTTGACCTATCAATAGGCCTCTCTTGGCTCTCCTTGTCTCCTTGGATCCTTCATTGAGCTCAATGAGCTTCCCCCAAAGCTCTTTGGAGGAGTCGAAAGGTCCGACCTTACTCAATTGCTCTTTGGATAAATCACATTAGAGTGTGGTTGTTGCTTTGACATTTGCTTGAGCTTTCTTCTCCATTTCCCTTGTCCAATCTTTTGTTGGTAGTGGCGCTCCAAATTCATCTACGGGCTTTTCGAATCCATCTACAATACTAAACCAATTGTCAATGTCATTTATCAAATAATACTCCATCCTACCTTTCCAATAGGCGATGTCGTTCCTGTCAAAGAAAGGTAGTCACACCGTGCTATAACCCTCTTGAAAAGCCATTTTGCTTCCATTGATGGTTAGATCCTTCAATGCGATCCGGGCTCTGATACCACTTGTAGGAACCTTGAGGATTGACTAGAGGGGGGGCGGTGAATAGCCTCTTTTGATTTCTATAAGATGTTAGCGGAAGCAAGAGCAATAATACAATTGAAATGAAATCAAAAGATAATAAAACAATGCTAACAAAAGTGTTTAACATGGTTCAGAGATGACGCTCCTACTCTACGGCAATTCGTAAGGTAGATCACCCCTAGCAAGCTTTCAATAAAACCTCCTTTTGATGCAAGCACCAAGGTGGAGAAGACTTCTTACAATCACTCCTCTTCTTCTTACAAGATGATGGATTTAAGTATGGGAAGAAGAGGTTAGAACACTTGAAAGCTAAGGGAAAGACTTGAAAAGCTTAGTATGAACATTTAGAATGAAAGAATTAGCCTCCTCAAAGCTTCCCTAACTTCTATTTATAGAGAATGGTTGTTTTTGCCCATTGAGCCCAACAACAGTCGACTACTGCATATCATTAGTCGATTGATGCTACTGTTGACCGAATCCAATGGCTTCTGACGAAGTCTAATTGCAATCATCACGGCTCAATGTCTACTTGATCAACCGACTGCCATAATCAGCAATTAACTGGTGTCACCTTAGCCGACTGAGCATTCGACTATCATCCATTCTATGCCCGTGGCAATCGACTGCCATACCTTGACTCGACTCCTAGACTTGAGTTCAAGTCTGCCAAAGATGAGCACCTCTGTTGAATTGTATTGACGATCGGTGGTGGTGTTACACACCAATCGATTGTCAAGCTTATGTTCGACAATTTGATTCGTAGTCAACTACTACCAATTGACTGCCAAGGACTTTTGGATCCTCGAGTGCTGAACACTCGAGACCAGTTCGACTGGTACAATATTCTAGTTGACTGATACACCTCAAGTATGACTAATTCATACTTAAAATCATACCCTAAGCCTAGACTTAACCTTCTGGCTTCTCCATCAGTCTTGGTCCTCCAGGATTCCTCCGAGTCCACGAATCCTTCATCCTTATGCTTGCCTTCAAAAGTTTCCCTCGGTTTCATCATACTTTAGGTTTCTTCTTTACCAAGGTCCGCTTGGACTTCCCTTTACCAAGTCTTCACACATGGATTTTCCTATCACTTAACACATTCATGGTTAGATCACAAATATTGGCTAACTATAAATGATTTTCCATACATAAAAATACATAAGTTCTTGGGGCATTATTGCACTAACATTTTCTGTTGCACGAGTTTGTGAAATGCAATCGAGCACGCATCCATGGGCCGGATAACCTAACAAATTCATCACCGACAAAATGAAGATGAGTATGAGATTGAAACTTCTTTGCTTAAGAATCTGATAACTTGGAGGTTAAGAGGTGTTCAATTTCTGAGATGAAGGAAGGTGAAGAAGTTTCTACTTTAAGGATTAAGAGGGAGGATAGATTATCAACACCGAAACAAGAGAAACCCTTAATATATTGTGTCGTTAAAGAAGAAATACATGTCATCCATATTAACATAGGAGGTATAACAATTTCATTTATTACAAATAAGGATCACATTATATGTTTTGAGTAAAGAAAGAAAGGACACTATAAGTATAAGTGTCCAAAATTGACAAAAAAAAAAGTCACCTATTGTGACACCTAAGATAAAGGAAATTAAATCCATGATACAAAAGTGCAAGACACACATTGTGTGTTTCTCATGCAATCGATGAAAAAAATGACTGAAACTAATGTCTAAGAGGGAGAAATCTGATTAAGGACAAAGGTGGAAGCTCAAGCTCAGTGGAAGCTTTTAAGGTAAAATCTAAAGTGTCATTTCATAATATAATTCCTCTATATCAGAATAAGAATTATAATAGAATTAAATATTATTATTTAAGTGCTCATTATCTTGCTAATATAAATAGTAAAAAACCTAAGGATAATTTTAGATTGTTTTATGGTAGAACTACCCTACTTAAGGATAGGAAGCTAGATAATAATTTAGACAAGAACCTTAACAAAGATAGACATATGTCTATGGAGAACAAAGTTCAAAATAAATATGGGAAATCAAGAATTGAGGATTTAGAAGTGGAAAATCAGGTCTTGAATGACTTAATAAAATAGAGAAGATTCCTAGAAAGATAACAACATGTTTGAAATATCAAAGAAGCAAAATTTAGGTTAATGTAGGCAAGAATTATCTAAGGACAAGACATTTTTAGGATACAAACTTAAGTCTAAAGAAAATATGTCTTTATATTATAGAGTTTCATATAACTATGGAACAAATCCTAAATCTTGTTGATGCAATCAACTATGGAACAAATCGTAAATCTTGTTGATGCAATTGACCCAGGTCACGATTGACCAGACTCGAGTGGGACTCGAGTAGTGTTTTGATGTTTGAAAATGTGCTAGAGTTTGGATGATAGTATGACTATGGGATGGTATGAGACATCCATAGTCATATGGAGATGAGCATGAAGTCAAGGAAGTCAAGGTTGACGGATACTTGATGAGGAAAATCCAAGTGGGACTTGGTGATAGAAAGTCCAAGAGTGGAGTCTTGGATGTGTAAGTCCAAGTGTATAGTCTTGTGATGAAAGTCCAAGTATAAATACTTGCGCGGAAGAGGAAAAGTCTTAGTAGGTCAAGTGTGACTGGATGACTAGGCAAGGGAAGACCCAGTAGGTCAGGGAGACCATGCTTGGAAAGAGAAGTCTCGTTAGGTCAAAGAGACCGTGCTTGGCAAGGGAAGACCTCGTTGATCAGGGAGATCAAGATTGGCAATAGAACTCCTAGCAGGTCACGGTTGATTGGATGCTAGTCAAGCGAGGAAAGTCCAAGATGGATACTTGGCAAAGGGAAAGGCCAAGGGTGGAGCCTTGACAATGGAAGTCCTGGAGGCGTGACCTCTTGGTAAAGGTAGACCCATGAGCATGACAATAGCCGATGAAAGTACTTAAAGGCTAGTGCAAGGATGAATGAGTCATGGAGGACTCGGATGGATCCTAGAGGCATGAGGATGATGGAAGTGGCTAGAAGGCTTAGGTCTAGTCTAAGGGTAAACATCAAGTATGAGGGGATCATACTTGGATTAAACCTCATATTTAAGGTGCAATAGTCGATAGGAGGATTTGCCCAGTCGACTAGTCCAGTGAAGCTGACTCTCGCTATGGGGCTCAGATTTAAGATTGGGTGCTTGGCATTGTGTGACTCAGGAAACAACCATGGTGCTTGGTAGTCGACTGCTATTGGAGAGCAGTCGACTGGTCGATGTGTGCTTGGGAAGTCCAATGCAGTCCTCGGCACTACGGTGCTCAGGAAACCTGAGTGGTGGTTGGCAGTCGACTGCTATGGAAGAGCAATTAACTGACCTATGCTCGGGAAGTCTGAAGAGTGGTCAAGCGAAGTGAGAAACAGTAGCTCCGACAAGCAGTCGACTATTGTGATAGAGCGATCTGGAGGCTTGATAGCAGTCGTAAGTAAAACACACTCGACCAATGCCTCGACTAGGGTTCAGTCCAGGGGGCACCTCGATTGGCGAAGTTACCGTTTAGTGGTAATGGTCAGAAATCAATCAGACGCGAAGCCTATAACAAGGGGAGCTCGAGGCGGATTTCACAGTGGTTTTCTTGAAGACTTTGAAGGGGAAGTATTGTTGCATTCCATACGTTTAAGAGCATTTGTTGAATGGGTATATGTGTCGTGGTACCATTTCAAATTAATTACCGAACCCCCTAACTACACTAATATAGCATAGTGAATGGCCCGAATCATTTTTCAACAAGTGTAATCGACAGAATAGTAAACTTAGGATTTCTAATTATTGCTTTGGGTTTTCTATTGAATATTAGGGGTTTGGAATTTGAGGGTAATTAAAACTCTAAACTAACATGCAACTAAATCAAACAAAGCAGGAATTAAAGTAATAAAAACTGAAAGAGAAACTAATCTGATCAACCCAAGATAGGCCCGGTGAATGATCAAGTTCCTTCGGCTAAGTCCAACGAAGCTCGATCGAGACTCCGCAAATGGCAGTGGATATGGGATGGTGCAAATTCCTGAATCCAGTAATTTGATGGATACTTCGAACTCTCGCGGATCCGGTTGATCTCCAAGAAGTGTCATTGGGGCGGACTCCTCCTCAAATCCGAAAGAGAAGGTGGATGCTATGGAGATGGAGGACGTCGCCGAAATCTCTCGATGAAGCGGTTCCTCCTCGAATCCATGGAGGAAAATGGATGGAAGCAAGGTGGAGGCGGCTGCTAGGGCTCAAGGGAAGAATTGATTTAACTAACAACCTAATGAATTAAGCAATGCATCAACGAAGTCTAAGGCATGAACATGAGGTAAAGAAAGCAATTAAAGTAAAGCATGAAACTAAATCTAACCTAACTAACTACGACCTAATTACTCTAAGAAGCATTTAACCGAACACTACATAAGCATGAAACAACTTAAACTAAGTATGTGCAATTTTAAACATGAAAGGTAAAATTGATTACAAACATTCAACTAACAAAAGCATAAAGACAATCAAACACATCAATGGAACTTGAGAAGACTTGGTGTTTGGAAGTTGAAAAACGATGCTAGAAATGCTGCAAAACAATGTTGGAATTGGAACTAGTCGGAGCTGCTGAAGGCGGCGATAGAGCATGGAACTACCGGTGGTGGATGCCACCTCCGATCGGAGGTGGAATGGATGGACGGCGGTGTTGTGCGTCGGAGTCGCGGGAAGACGGGGCAGAGATGGCATCGGCTGCTCGATGGAGAAGACGGTGGCTACCGGCGGTAGAGATGATGGAAGAACCAACGGCAGAGCTCGGATTGGAGCTATTGTGCTACCGGCAGTGGAGATGATGGAGAAGGCGTGGCACCGGTCACCGGAGAAGGAGGGAATCCCTTTTCCTCTCCGGCGACTGGCGAGGGAGGAGGTGAGCGTGGCGGTGGTGAAGACGCGGCGGTGTCGGGCAATTATCGCGGAAGAGATAGTAAAGTCGGCTACTGGATGGTGATGTGGGTTTTATTAAATGCATTTCCTTAGCCGTCCGATTCAAGCAAGATATAATCCAAGCCGTCCATTAAACCTAGGTTTTGATTGCCTTGATTAATCCATTAATGGGTTGTGCATCCAACGACAGAGAATTCTCTGACTTTGAATGGATGGATCTGATTCATCTGAAGGGATAATCACGATCGGTCGAATCTGGATAAACGGTCAAGATGTTCAGATCTAAATGTATGAACCAGATCTCTCCAGATTTAGATGGATGGCTCAGATTAATCAGATCTCATCGGACGATCAGGATTAAATAGATCTGAGCCCTTTGATTAAACTGCTTCTGATCTGAATGAAGGGATCATTTTCCTCCAGCTCCAAATGCCCTTTATGCCCTTAGATGAAGCCATATTTGATCCAACTTGAGTCTAGTCCAGTGGCTCATCTCGATCTCCTACAAACAAAGATAAAATTCGCATATAAATCCAAATTTAAGGAGAATTTACAATAAGGTCCAAAAATATATCCAACTCATAAAACATGATAATAATCAATAATAAATCACTCGAGAGGATAAAACAGTGATATTAAGGACCAAATAATCTGATAAAATAGCGGATTATCGATTCCACTTATTTGCGGCGTCTCGAGCAAGTAAAGAAAACTAAAAACAAACTGAAGATGTATTTCCCTAGCAATTCCCAAGTATACATAGAAAATCGTGAAAGAAAGTTACCTAGAATTGTCAATTCTCAGAAACTCAAGCAATTATGGACTCAAATCTTACACAGGTTAACAAACATGGTAACTTCAATCCATCATGAATAGACTAAAAATGATAAAGCCTCACAAGGTAAGTGGTGGTTTTTCTCGCTCTCATAAGCATGTAATAGTAGAGTTCACTCAAGCTACTCATGGTTTATGAACTACCATATGCTTGCTTTTCTTCTACCTTCACCACTATATACACATAAGAATGCACAATCACTGAAGGCTTATTAAAAATGTAAGGGAAACATAAGTACAAGAAAAATGACAAGATATGTGAAAGAAAAGAAAGATAAGAAATGAAATAGCTAGAGAAATGCAAGTAGAAGATATGAAAATACTGGAATGCTACATAGATGAGTACAAGAAAGCATTACCCTAAAATTTTTCTTCCAACCCAATAAATATGTAAACAACCCTTATCACATACTTGATACAAATCTACTTATGATATCTGATAGATCTCTCGATAGTTCTGCGGGATGTCACTAACAAAAATACTACCACACATGAATAAAAATATGACCTGACATGTCAAAATTTTCACAATATATATTTTTTATTTCATGGGCACCCAATTTTTTTTTTTTTTTTTTTTTTCAACATGTAGTGCACTTCCCTATGTGGCAACATCAAGCTTAGCTAAAAAGATAAAGAACATGACAATAACATCACAGAGTAAATCCAAGTCGCTAGTATCAGCATTCATATCATCTTCCACAATAGCAACTTCATCAATATCTAGATTATCAGATAGTACATCATCATCATGCACATCAGTAGAGGAGTCCTGTAGAGCTGCAGAAAAAGAAACATATCTATCACTAGCTTTGCAATTCATCTCCTCAAGCACATCCCTACCATCAGAAATGATCTCTGGGAAAAACTGGGAGGAATCTTGTGCTTGTGTATGGATGATGGATGATGCAATTAGATCCAGTTGGATTTGCATATTATGAATCCTTTATTTGCATCTGTTGCTTGATGATCCTAGTAAAGCTTTTCTAATGTCTTTGTAGTTGACTCAATTTGGTTGGAATGGTTGTAGTCCATCACACTGATGTGTCATCTTGAATTCCCGATGGACTCGATAAGTTGAAAAATTAAAGGCCTCTTCCTGATGTGCTTGATCACCCCAACTGAGAATGTAAGTATCGATAGATGATGGGGGTAGATAGCACTGAGGCTGCTCAAGAACATACTATGGTGTGTGCCCATACCTGAAATCTGAATCAAAATTATGAAAAGATGTACTAGAAATTGAATTATACATCCTCTTGATAAGGCGGTAATCTTGAGAGCAGTGATGATGATATTGCGGTGAAATCGATAATACTCATCTTCAGTTTGATAATACTCTTGTTGCCCAGTGCCTGAATAGTAAACATCAATGAAGTCTCCACATGGCCGATAATATGGATCCATGCTGTAAGAGATTCCTAGTCTTTCTTGAAAAACTAACAAACACAATCAAAAGATACAGGAAGTATACATGATAAAATACATGGATATATAACAGAATAAAAGACTGGAGCCCTATACAAAAGTTTTTGAGTTTTGATTTTTTTTTTAGAAATATGGACAAACAATCTTAAGTCTACTAAGCATCATTACACTCCCCGGCAACGGCGCCAAAAATTGATGAATGGGTATTTGTGTCGTGGTACCGTTTCAAATTAATTATCGAACCCCCTAACTACACTAATATAGCATAGTGAATGGTCTGAATCATTTCCCAACGAGTGTAATCAACATAATAGTAAACTTAGGATTTTTAATTATTGCTTTGGATTTTCTATTAAAGATTGGGGGTTTAGAATTTGAGATCTAACCTACAGTTGCAAGGTAATTAAAACTCTAAACTAACATGCAACTAAATCAAACAAAGCAAGAATTAAAGTAATAAAAACTAAAAGAGGAACTAATCAGATCAACCCAAGATAGGCCCGGTGAATGACCAAGTTCCTTTGGCTAAGTCCAACGAAGCTCGATTGAGACTCCGTAAATGGCAGTGGATGTGGGATGGTGCAAACTTCTGAATCCAGTAGTTTGATGGATATTTCGAACTCTTGCGGATCCAGTTGAGCTTGAAGAAGTGTCGTCGGAGCGAACTCCTCCTCGAATCCGAAAGAGAAGACGGATGTTGTGGAGATGGAGGACGTCGCCGAAATTTCTCAATGAAGCGGTTCCTCCTTGAATCCGTGGAGGAAAATGGATGGAAGCAAGGTGGAGGCGGCTGCTAGGGCTCAAGGGAAGAACATGTTTAACTAACAACCTAATGAATTAAGCAATGCATCAACGAAGTCTAAGGCATGAACATGAGGTAAAGAAAGCAATTAAAGTAAAGCATGAAACTAAATCTAACCTAACTAACTACGACCTAATTACTCTAAGAAGCATTTAACCGAACACTACGTAGGCATGAAACAACTTAAACTAAGTACATGGAACGTAAAATTGATTACAAACATTTAACTAACAAAAGCAAAAAGACAATCAAACACATCAATGGAACTTGTGAAGACTTGGTGTTCGGAAGCTAAAAAACAATGCCGAAATTGGAACTAGCCGGAGCTGCTGAAGGTGATGACAGAACATGGAACTGCCGGTGGTGGATGCTACCTCTGATCGGAGGTGGAACGGATGGCCAGTGGTGCTGTGCATCGGTGTCGTGGGAAGATGGGGCGGAGATGGCATTGGCTGCTCGATGGAGAAAACGGTGGCTACCGACAGTAGAGATGATGGAAGAACCGACGGCAGAGCTCGGATTGGAACTATTGTGCTGCCGGTAGTGGAGATGATGGAGAAGGCACGGCATTGGTCACCGGAGAAGGAGGGAATCCCCTTTCCTCTCCGACGACCGACGAGGGAGGAGGTGAGCGCGGCAGCGGTGAAGACGCGACGGTGTCGAGCGATTGTCGCGGAAGATATAGTGAAGCCGACTACTGGATGAAGGTGATGTGGGTTTTTTTAAATGCATTTCCTTACCCATCCGATTCAAGCAAGATCTAATCCTAGTCGTCCATTAAACCTAGGTTTTGATTGCCTTGATTAATCCATTAATGGGTTGTGCATCCAACGGTTGAGAATTCTCTGACTTTGAATGGATGGATCTGATCCATTTGAAGGGATAATCACGATCGGTCGAATCTGGATGAATGGTCAAGATGTCCAGATCTAAATGTATGAACCAAATCTCTCCAGATTTAGATGGATGGCTCAGATCAATCAGATCTCATCGGATGGTCAGAATTAAACAGATCCGAACCCTTTGATTAAACTTCTTCTAATCTGGATGAAGGGCTCAGATTCTTCCAGTTCCAAATGTCCTTTATGCCCTTAGATGAAACCATATTTGATCCAACTTGAGTCTATTCCAGTGGCTCATCTCGATCTTTTACAAACAAAGATAAAATTCGCATATAAATCCAAAATTAAGGAGAATTTACAATAAGGTCCAAAAATATATCCAACTCATAAAACATGATAATAATCAATAATAAATCACTCGAGAGGATAAAAGCAGTGATATTAAGGACCAAAATAACATAATAAAATAGTAGTTATCAGCATTCCACAATAATCAAGCAAGCAAAGCAAAAGCAATCAAAGCTCTTATTGTAAAGTATTTTCTATATTTTGTTGTATATTTGTATTTGCTTATTGTTCTTACTGTTGTAAGCTCATATTGTAAGAGGTTTCTCCACTTCAGGTTTGTTGCTGAGAAGGAAAAGGTGTTAGTGAGGGTAAATCACTAGATCGCTATCATGGAGTAGGAACCGTAGGTTCCAAACCATATAAATCTGGTGTTGTGTTTTCTATTTGCTCTTGTTTATTGATGCGCATGATCACAACCTTAAATCTCACGACAGAAACCGTCGAAGACTCTAAGTACGCACTCGCGCTCAACGCCCACAAGTGCACGGATGTCGTTAAGTAATAAATAGATTATCGATCCCACAGGGACTGGGATTCGAGTACCAATACACTAAGTGGTTTTGATTGTTCGGACGAAATCTTAGTGAGAGTCAGTTGGTGAGGACTATCGGAGGACCCTACTCAGTGCGGTGTCACATGGAGGAGGAAAAGAGCGTGTCGAGGTCTTAAAAGGCGATTCTAGGACTTCGGTTTCGCTTGTGTACCATATATCAATGTTGTCAATTGGCGTCGTCTAAATGTCTACCTACAGTTTTGGGGAAGGGACATCATACACTCTCCCGCAGAGCCACCGCATTCACCGGGAGCTATCCTCGCTCGAAAGGACGGAATAGAGGGTACGAGGATGCCAAATCAATCCTTGCGGTGAACCGTTTTCGATTCCACCGCTCCCTTCTCCCCAGCGATTCTACCCCTAGGTTCCTTGATCAAACCTCCTAAATATAGATTTGAGGATGTCACCACCTCAGACGCTTTAAGCACAGCGGAAAGAAAACCAAATTCACGAAGATATAATAAAGAACAACATCCAATTGTCAAATCAAACTTTTGGCCAGAATTTAACATGAACCAACATTGTCTATGAACACAAGATACTCCCTAATCCTAGAATCAAAAGTACTACTCCATAAATACGAAGGAAGAATCACAAAACATATTTAAGTTCGAATACAAATAGAGATAAGCACAGAAATAGAGATTACAATGTGTTGTGATCTTCTCTTCGGCGTTGTATTTGCAAGTTGTGGACCTCCGGCAGCGTTCCTCCTCCCCGCGGCGAGTTACCGAAGATTTTTAGGGCTTCGGTGTGCCGTCCTAGCCGTCGTGCCTCCCCCCTAGGGTTTGGGCGGAGCCATCCTTATATAGACGTCGCCTCGGACCACTACGAAATCAGGAAAAAAACCCTAGTCGCGCAACTCCATCGGGCCGCCACACGGCCGTGTGTTTCCACACGGCCAGGCCGTGTGCGGCCTTGGTGTGCTGATCTTTGCCCATCGGACACGGTCGTGTAAATCCACACGCCCTGGCCGTGTCCCACTCTGCGTCTAGCATGAAATGTCCTTCTTTCGCTCTGAAAATGCATCTTTTTCGCCCGAAAAGCCAACCTGCATACAAAATAACAACAAGTAGACCTCCGAACTAGAAAATAGGAAATGCATGCAAAAATAGAGTAACATATGCATGAAACTAACGCAAAATGTAACAGGATGTGAGCAAAAACTACTTCTAAAACCCTATATGTTTTGCTCACATCACTTCCCCCAGACTTAAATCTTTGCTTGTCCTCAAGCAAACCTCAGTGCAATAAAATTTTTAAAAGGAAATTGTTCCATAATGAGCATGCTAACTAAATTTATCAAGTGTTATTTGCAATAAAAGAAAAATAGATATGTTCTAAAAATTCACTAAGTTAGCTCCTCATGCTCGTGCTAGGAGAATCATTCTTAGGGGATGTCCGTTCCATGGTGAGTTAAGTCGTCACCCCATAGCTTTCCTAAGGTTTCCGGCTCTTAGGCACTTACCTGCCCAAAGCGAGGGTCATTCCCTAGATCTAGCATAAAGTCTCAAAGGCATGCTCGGTATTGAGAAAAATTGGGAGGTGTTTCCCCAGTAACCTAACTCTGTCTCAAAGGGGCACCTAGCCATTTCCACCCATGACAACTATTTTTTTATCCCTCTCAATCTTTTTTTTTTAAATTTCTCTTTTATTTTTCGGCTCATAGGGATTTTAATTTTTCTGAATGAGCTTACACAATCCGAGCATCTCTAGTAACTAAAATGCTAAACCTAGAGTCACCTATGGATTCCAGAGTATTAGACTATTGAAGTGAATCATAACTAGGTATGTACTAAATTCTCCCTTTCAGAATGTTCAACATGTGTGAGTGCAAAAATAGAGCTAATCAGAGCAAGTCTAGAACATTCAATAGAACATATAGAAAAAAATAACACAAGATAAATAGAGTCAAGCTACCTATGGGAACACTTCATGCAAGTAACTTTCAAAAATACTACTGAGGTAGCTTTTAAGACAAAAAAAATTAAGTACTAAAAGGGGGAGATTGTAGGGATGTATACTGAAAAGTCTATCTTTTGTATAAACATCTTTATTTTGAAATAAGAATCACATGATCATTGTTTATATATTTTTATGAGTATGCATATTGTCTAATACATTACATTGTAGATAACATGGTGTGTGGTGTCACACGGGAGATCATATTATCAGCTCCTTGTAAAGTATAAGTAAAGGCTCACAACCGAGATGACTTTGGACAAACCATCGGAATGGTTGTAGTTTGATTTGATATTAGTTTGTCTTGACCATAGAATCACACTAGTGCACTTTGTGTGTATTGAGCAGGACCGACTTAGAGGTGATTCGATTTATTGTTGACTACATAATCGAATCTGACCTCAGATATTATTTTGTACATGCTCTTAATCCTGATATAATAATGGGCATATATACTTAGTATTCATCTCTTTGATTTTCCAATGGGCGAGATTTATAGATTAAATCGATACGCTCGATAAGTTGGGAGATGATATTATTTATATGGCGTGTCGTTGATTATAGGAGAAAACCGTGTCCTATATATTAGGATGATGATGTCCCCTTGAGGAGCTCATAAGGTTCATCATGTAAACCCTGCAGGTGGACTTGGTCCGGCATGATGAAAAGGTTGAGTGGTACTACTCATGGAGTTAGATGTTGATTAATTAATGGTCAGTAAATTAATTAATCGATGGACATTCGAGATCTTAAACACGGGGAGAAAATGTACAAATAATATATGGAGCCCATATTATCTTATGGGGGTTGGTGAGGTAGATCAATGATAATCCTTTAGTGGATTGAATTATCATTAATGGATCGGACTTTATGTGGGCTTGATCCATGGGTGGCCAAGATCCAACTCCTACTCATGGTCCCTAATGTATCCTATTAACACCTTATGAAGCTTAGATCCAATGGATAGAAACAAAACTCTAGATCCAAAGGTAGAGATTAAATCTCTAGATCCGACGATTGAGATTAAATCTCTAGATCCGACGGTTGAGATTAAATCCCTAGAACCAATGGTGAAGATTAAAACATGGCTTATCCCTAACTCTATAAAAGGAGGGCAAGGGGTGGGCGGCAACTAATGAATCCTAATTGAGATAAGATTAGGGTTTCTAGGCTTAGGGTTTTGGAGGCTTGGGCGGTAAGAAGAATAGGGTTGGCGACACCAAATAAGGAATCTATTTCCTTATCTCCTCCTTCTTCAATCTTGCCGGCGCCCAAACAGCTCCTCCCACACCTTGGCCGATGGCCAAAGCCCCTCTTCTCCTTCTCATTGGATGGTGGAAACAAGATTTAGGGCTTCCCTTTGGTGTCTTGGCCGGATTCCACCTTAATCTCTTCTTCCTTCTTGGCCGGCGGCAAGCTCCAACATTGGATGTTGGTGGTTGGTTGAAAGAAGGAAAGAAGCTTTGTTTCTATTCTTCCTCTTGCTCGGAACGAGCAAGGAAGGAAGATTGGCAATCTAGAAGCTTCAACTTTTGGTAGATCGTCACCCACACGACATCCGAAAGGAGGAAGGTCATACATTAGAAGATCGAGAGGTATATCGATTCTCTATTCTCTTTTGTAACATGTTTGTTTTTATTTTTCAATTATGATCATGATATGATCTGTTTGTGGCTAAATAATACTTGGATCCCGAACATAAACATGAAATCCGGTGATCTGGACATCGTCTATTTCGTGGCTACTCGTAGAATAGAGGTTGGTCGCTTGAACAACAAGTTTGTTCAAGAGACCTCTCTAAACGAATAACACGACGATGACTTGTTTGTTTGGGCAATCCCTTTTGTCTAGGATTAATTTTTTTTAATCCGGGGACATCGATGGGATCACCATGAACAAACGATCGAGGTGAAGTGGGAAGCGAAGTTTCCCCTCACGGATCAATGAAACCAAACCCTTCAATTGGTATCAGAGCCAAGATTTCTGGTTTTGTGTGTTTAGGATTCGGTTAATTTTTATGCACTTTTCATATATTATATGTGCCGGATAATAGTAGGAAATGCGTAGGTTAACTCTTTGGTTGCAGGCATAAGATCCGACTATTATGGCCATATGTGTGTATGTGTTTGTATGTGTGTATTTTGTTGAATCCTCGGGGTTGACGAGGCTAGTATTTAATTTTTTGTAAATTAGACACGACATTGTTTAGCCACTCTTTTTATTTTAGTTTACTTTCGATCTAGATTTTATGTACACTCCCTCATGGAGTATAGGATCGATGGATGTAAATTAAAATAGATTTTAGTCTCGGCTCAGATCTCTGGATGGCTTCTACATGGCGTAGGAGGAGCGGACGAGAAGGCGATGCGACGGGAGACATATTGAAGACAAAAGCCATAATAGTTGGAAAATAATTTATTTTTCATATTTATTGCTTTTTGTTTGATATTCATGTCGTAGGCTAGGAAAATTCCTCAATTTCAAATTACTAAGTGGGAGAGAGAAATTTTTATAAATTCCCACGGCCTCCATTACAATTTGACATGTGATGCAAACAAACTTGCGCGTCAGCTCTGAGTGTCTTCCTCCCCATCGGATGAGTTTGTTTGCGGATCACAAGGTCGAATATGATTATAGGAAATTATTAAGGAGCGTGTATACTTCCCCATTGTAAGGCACATAACCCGAGATAATTACCTTGGTACCAAGTAATGGTGAACACTTAGATACAAATATAAGTATCCACCCCATCGGAGTCACTGCTTTTATTTGTAGGGCCGAAGAGAAACCAACTATTAATTTTACTTGTCAAAAAGTTAGGTTGACAAGATAGTAAAATTAATGGGTAAAACCTCCTCTTACAAATGTAGAATTCGTATACGTCCACACTATCGTGGCATATGATATTCTCGGTGTTTTGAGGTGTTGGTTGATTTTAAAATTTTATTGTTTGAGGAATCAATAATTTTTTGAAATCTAAAGTAATGATCTATGTGATTCTTAGGATTTTCAAAATGACTTTCAGTCCACTTGCTATGATACTAAAGGAAAATAAACTTACTGTACCCAAATAATATTGATTGGAAAAAGAATCTAGATATTGTCTTAACTGCTAAGGAGTACAAGTATGTACTCTTCGAAGAGTGTCCTCCTAAGCTTGCAAATGAGATGGAAGTCCTTGGAGCTGAGATCGATGGAGAAACCCAGGTCGATATCATTCTCCAGTCGACAAAAAGGCTTGCTCAGGCTAAGGCCATGTTTGCTCAGAAGGTTTCTACTTCTAAGCCGAAAGGCAAGAAGAAGAAGAAATAAGGTAGAGCAAAGGTGGTGGGAGGATCTCAGGGAGGAGTGAAGAAGCCGAAAGGCAAGTACTTCACTTGCAAGCAGGATGGACATTGGAAGAAGAACTGTCCTAATCCGAAGCAGAACACAGCTATATCCTTTGGTCTAGTCGTTGAAACATGGTTAGCGGTGTTATCTACCGGCACCTGGTGTGTAGATACAGGAGCCTCTGATCATGTTTGCAATACTTTACAGGTGTTCCAGGAAACCCGACGATGAGCAGAGGGAGAGATTACCATTTACTTGAGCAATGCCACGAAGGTGGTGGCTATTGTAGTGGGAGATGTTTTATTTATCTTTTGAGAAAAATAAAACTTTTGTTCTGGAAAATTCCCGTTATGTACCTTTATTTAAAAAGAATTTAATTATAATTTCTAAATTGTTTATAGATGGGTATTTTATTTCTTTTAATAACACAGTTGTTATAAAAAGGAATAGGGTGTATCTGTTCAGGTACATTGATAGAAAATTTATATACACTTGAACCAAAATCTCCCACGATGCAAATTGAAGTTAATAACTCATCTTCTAATTCCAATAAGAGAAAAGAACCTTCGAAGATGAACCAAACGTATCTTTGGCATCTTAGGCTTGGTCATATTAACCTAAGCAGAATTCAAAGGTTGATAGTTGATGGACCTTTGGGTTCATTAGTGGTGGAGGATTTCCCAACCTGTGAATCTTGCTTGGAGGGTAAAATGACCAAGAGGCCTTTTAAGGCCAAAGGGGTATAGAGCCAAAGATGTGTTAGAAATGGTTCATTCTGATTAATGTAGTCCTATGTCTATCCAGGCTAGAGGTAGTTTTGAGTATTTCGTCTCTTTTATAGACGATTATTCGAGATATGAATACATTTACTTGATGCGCCGCAAATCTGTATGCTTTGACAAGTTCAAATAATTCAAGGCTGATGTGGAGAAACATCAAGGTAAAAGTATCAAGACACTACGATCTGATCGTGGTGGCAAGTACCTCTTAGGAGAGTTTAGGAACTACTTATCAGAGGCTGAGATTCAATCCCAATTGTCTGCACCTGGCACACCCCAGCAGAATGGTGTAGCAGAGCGAAGGAATAGGACTCTTATGGAGATGGTTAGATCGATGATGAGTTATTCTGAGTTGCCAGATTCGTTCTGGGGATATGCTCTAAATACGGCAGTGTACATTCTGAACTTGGTTCCATCTAAATCAGTGCCTTCTACTCCCACAGAATTGTGGACTGGGCGAAAGCCTAGTCTAAGACATATTCGAATTTGAGGGAGGCCAGCACATGTGCTGAAGGCAGATGCTGGTAAGTTGGAACCTCGTACAGAAGTACACATGTTCGTTGGCTATCCTAGAGTAACGAAGGGTGATTTGTTTTATAGTCCTAGAGATCAGTAGGTGATTGTTAGCATGAACGCCAGATTTCTAGAGGAAGACTATGTGATGAGCCACAAGCCCAAGAGTAAAATTGTTCTGGAGGAATTAAAAGGGGAAGTCACTTCTTCAGTACCACCGGTACAAGAGGATATACCACAAGTCACTCCACTGCATGTCACAGAGGATACACAGGTGATACCTCATCGTAGTGGGAGGGTTATGAGACAGCCTGATAGATTCATGTTCATGGGAGAATCTTCTGATTTGGTCCTTGGCGAACATGAACCTGATCCCTGAACATATGACGAGGCAATCCAAGATATAGATGCAACATCTTGGCAAAGTGCAATGAATACTGAGATTGAATCTATGGATTTAAATTAGGTATGGGAGCTAGTAGAACCACCCAATGGTGTAAAAACCTTTGGATGCAAGTGGATCTACAAGAGAAAGAGAGGAATAGATGGGAAGGTTGAGACCTTCAAAAAGAGGCTTGTTGCAAAGGGGTATACTCAGAAAGAGGGTATCGATTATGAGGAGACCTTTTCGCCGGTAGCCATGCTTAAGTCTATCCAGATTCTCTTATGCATAGCAACTCATATGGATTATGAGGTGTGGCAGATGGATGTCAAGACAACTTTTCTTAATGGAAGTCTTGAGGAAAACATTTATATGACGCAACCAGAGGGATTCATTGCTAAAGGCAAAGAGCATCTTGTGTGTAAGCTTAATCAGTCCATTTATGGATTGAAGCAAGCTTCAAGGTCTTGGAACATCTGCTTTGATGAGGTAATCCAGTTTTATGGATTTATTCAAAGTCCGGATGAGTCTTGTGTATACAATGTAGGGATGTATACTGAAAAGTCTATCTTTTGTAAGAACATCTTTATTTTGAAATAAGAATCACATGATCATTGTTTGCATATTTTTATGGTTATGCATATTGTCTAATATATTACATTGTAGATAACATGGTGTGTGGTGTCACACAGGAGATCATGTTATCGGCTCCTTGTAAAGTATAAGTAAAGGCTCACAACCGAGATGACTTTGGACAAACCATCGGAATGGTTGTAGTGTGATTTGGTATTGGTTTGTCTTGACCATAGAATCACACTAGTGCACTTTGTGTGTATTGAGCAGGACCGACTTAGAGGTGATTTGATTTATTGCTGACTACATAATTGAATCGGACCTCAGATATTATTTTGTACATGCTCTTAATCCCGATATAATAACGGACACATATACTTAGTATTCATTTCTTTGATTTACCAATGGGCGAGATTTATAGATTAAATCGATATGCTCGGTTATTTGGGAGATAATATTATTTATATGGTGTGTCATTGATTATAGGAGGAAACCGTGTCCTATATATTAGGATGATGATGTCCCCTTGAGGAGCTCATAAGGTTCATCATGTAAACCCTGCAGGTGGACTTGGTCCGGCATGATGAAAAGGTTGAGTGGTACTACTCATGGAGTTAGATGTTGATTAATTAATGGTCGATAAATTAATTAATTGTGGACATTGAGATTTTAAACACGGGAGAAAATATACAAATAATATATGGAGCCCATATTAACTTATGGGGGTTGGTGAGGTAGATCAATGATAATCCTTTAGTGGATTGGATTATCATTAATGGATCAGACTTTATGTGGGCTTGATCCATGGGTGGCCAAGATCAAACTCCTCCTCATGGTCCCTAATGTAGCCTATTAACACCTCATGAAGCTTAGATCCAATGGATGAAAACAAAACTCTAGATCCAAAGGTAGAGATTAAATCTCTAGATCCGACGGTTGAGATTAAATCTCTAGATCCGACGATTGAGATTAAATCCCTAGAACCAATGGTGGAGATTAAATCAAGCCTTAAGCCTAACTCTATAAATATGGGTTTGAGGGTGGGCGGCAATAATGGATTAGAGGAAAGGGGGCTAGGGTTTTGGGCGGCAAGGGCAAGGGAGGCTTAGGGTTTTGGGTGGCCACAATTAAGGAAAGATGTTTTCTTCTTTCTTCTTCCTTGAGGTGGCCGGCACCCTTCTTCCCTATTCTCTCCTTTGTTTGGCGTCAACCCAACCTCCCTTCATCTATGGCTTAGGAGATTAGGGTTTGCTTCCTTGGGCAGAAATGAATCCAAATTGAGATAGGATTTAGGTTGGGCGGCTAGGGTTTGAGAGGGTGCTTGGGCGACAACTATGGAGGGTTTTCTCTCTTCTTCCTAAGGTGATTGCCGGCGCCCATAATTCTCTTCTTTACCTTGGCCAGAGCTCAATCTATTCCTCTTCTTCTCCTTGGCGCGGTGGAAACAAGAGCTAGGGATTCTTTCCTTGAAGCTTTTGGCCGGCGCCCACACTTCTAATCTTCATCTCTTTGGGCCGACGGCATGCATCAAGCTTGGAGCTTGATGGTTGTGTTGGGTTTTTCCGAGCCGCAAAAACCGCTTTTTGCGTTGCGGAAACCTCGGAATCCCCAGCCATAGATCCGTGCGAAGATATATTAAAATAAAACATGTATGTGCTTACTAAAAACCCTAGATCTACCTTAGATCTAAGAGGTGAGATCGTTACCCTCGTAGCGACGCCCTTCACAAATCCCGCTCATCCAAAAGGTTCGCCGGATCTCGAGAGTGTCAAGTGCACACTCCTCTATTGGTATACACACAAGCAATAGGTGGAGAAAACACACCCTTGAGTGTGCTAGCACTCTATGGATGGTTCGGCAAGATGAGGAAGGAGAGGGAGAGCTTGAGGGAAAATTGATCCAAGGTTGAAGATGATGGAATGAGTAACTCACCAAAAATGAATTCCTCCCTAATGGTGTTGGTCGTTCACATTATTGCTTGGGAGGTTACATGCATGCATGTAACTCCAATGCCTCTTGGTCTCCCTCATGATGTGGCACCAATTGACAAAGTCAATGATGATGTGGATCATTATCATTGGCCGGCCATGCCAAGTCATCATCATGACATGACATTTGGTCAAGTCAAACTTGACCTTTCATCTTCCCTCTCAAGTCAAGTCAAACTTGACCTCTAATCTGCCATGGTTGATCAAATCTAACCACTTGACTCAAGTCAATTTAATTTAATGAATCTCTATTCATTAATTTAAATTGATTTGATGAATCAAATCTAAATTAGACTCATTCAACACTTGAATCAACTTGAGTCTAACTCAATTAGTCTAATTTGGATTACTCTTAATCCAATTTGGTTCATCCCATGAACCTAATCCTCATGGTTCATCATATGAACCTAATCTCCATCTAATTGCTCTTATGTGTATGACCCTATAGGTTCTTGTAACGTTGGAAATATCCCTAAACCTATTTAGGAACATAAGCAATGAGCGGTATCTAGCAACACATCATTGCTACCCAAGTTACAAGAATGTTGAGCTCCAACATCACCTTTGTGACTACTAATTGTGACTCTCACAATATGTGACAATGTCTCTCTATCCTTGACATCTAGATTGACCAATCGAGGCATAGACCGTGTCATCCTCGGTACAATCTAAATCTTGAACTCCAAGTAGACTCACACTAATCAAATGAGCTCAATATCTCATATTGACTCATTTGGGCATGACCATGCACTTCGTGATCTCACTCTATCAAAAATATCGATGTCACTCCCGTCATATAGAAGGGATAGATCCCATCTACATCACTCACATCCCTCCGCATAATTTGTTACATACTCAGTAATCGCCTTTATAGTCCACCCATTTACGGGTGACTTTTGACGAAGCCAAAGTATGCAATTCCTTATGTAGGGAACCATGGTGACTTCAGGTCTAAGGACTAATAGTCATACTAATAGCCACATGAGAAAGTATATGACACTCATATAACAATCCATGATACTTTCTCATGGCAGGTCATTCAGTATACATTCTCCAATGCATACCCATGTGTCAACTTGATATCTCATATCCATGACTTGTGAGATCAAGTCATCGTGTTGACCTACATGCTAGTCTCTACGCATTAACATTGTCCCTGAATGTTAATACTCGACTAGGAATGATTAAGAGTAGTGTTCTCTATATCATCTCAATATCGATTCAACCAATCGATTGATATAGATAAGAACTTACTACTCAAGGACATTATTATATTTAGTTATTTGCCACCAATATAAGTAAATATAATAACCATGCCTTTATAAATAGGAATATGATACAATAAAGTCCATACAACAATCATCACATGATTGGCTCTAGGGCTTTCACTAACAGGTTGGTCCTAGATGAGAGAAGAGTTTAGTTTTTTATGATCTTCCTCTTGCTCGAAACGAGCAAGGAAGGAAGATTGTGAAGGGTTTTGCTTATCGAGTCCGTGAGGGGAAACTTCGCTTCCCACTTCACCTCGGTCGTTTGTTCATGGCGATCCCATCGATGTCCCCGGATTTAAAAAATTTAATCCTAGACAAAAGGGATTGCCCAAACAACCAAGTCATCATCGTGCTATTCGTTTAGAGAGGTCACTTGAACAAACAAGTTGTTCAAGCGACCAACCTCTATTCTACGAGTAGCCACGGAATAGACGATGTCCGGATCGCCGGTTTTTGTGTTTATGCTCGGGATCCAAGTATTATTTAGCCATATACAGATTTATATCATACTCATAATTGAAAAACAAATACAAACATGTAACATATAAAAATTAGAGAATCGATATACCTCTCGATCTTCTAATGTATGACCTTCCTCCTTTCGGACGTCGAGTGGGCAACGATCTACTGTAAGTTGAAGCTGCTATACTGAAAAGTCTATCTTTTGTATGAACATCTTTATTTTGAAATAAGAATCACATGATCATTGTTTGCATATTTTTATGACTATGCATATTATCTAATACATTAAATTGTAGATAACATGATGTATGGTGTCACACGAGAGATCATGTTATCAGCTCCTTGTAAAGTATAAGTAAAGGCTCACAACCGAGATGACTTTGGACAAACCATCGGAATGGTTGTAGTGTGATTTGGTATTGGTTTGTCTTGACCATAGAATCACACTAGTGCACTTTGTGTGTATTGAGCAGGACCGACTTAGAGGTGATTCGATTTATTGCTGACTACATAATCGAATCGGACCTCAGATATTATTTTGTACATTCTCTTAATCTCGATATAATAATGGGCACATATACTTAGTATTCATCTCTTTGATTTACCAATGGGCGAGATTTATAGATTAAATCGATAGGCTCGGTAAGTTGGGAGATGATATTATTTATATGGTGTGTCGTTGATTATAGGAGGAAACCGTGTCCTATATATTAGGATGATGATGTCCCCTTGAGGAGCTCATAAGGTTCATCATGTATACCCTGTAGGTGGACTTGGTCCGGCATAATGAAAAGGTTAGTGGTACTACTCATGGAGTTAGATGTAGATTAATTAATGGTCAGTAAATTAATTAATCGACGGACATTCGAGATCTTAAACACGGGGAGAAAATATACAAATAATATATGGAGACCATATTATCCTATGGGGGTTGGTGAGGTAGATCAATGATAATCCTTTAGTGGATTAGATTATCATTAATGGATCGGACTTTATGTGGGCTTGATCCATGGGTGGCTAAGATCCAACTCCTCCTCATGGTCCCTAATGTAGCCTATTAATACCTCATGAAGCTTAGATCCAATGGATAGAAACAAAATTCTAGATCCAAAGGTAGAGATTAAATCTCTAGATCCGACGGTTGAGATTAAATCTCTAGATCCGACGGTTGAGATTAAATCCCTAGAACCAATGGTGGAGATTAAAACATGGCTTATCCCTAACTCTATAAAAGGAGGGCAAGGGGTGGGCGGCAACTAATGAATCCTAATTGAGATAAGATTAGGGTTTGGAGGCTTAGGGTTTTGGAGGCTTGGGCGGCAAGAAGAATAGGGTTGGCGACACCAAATAAGGAATCTATTTCCTTATCTCCTCCTTCTTCAATCTTGCCGGCGCCCAAACAGCTCCTCCCACACCTTGGCCGATGGCCAAAGCCCCTCTTCTCCTTATCATTGGATGGTGGAAACAAGATTTAGGGCTTCCCTTTGGTGTCTTGGCCGGATTCCACCTTAATCTCTTCTTCCTTCTTGGCCGGCGGCAAGCTCCAACATTGGATGTTGGTGGTTGGTTGAAAGAAGGAAAGGAGCTTTGTTTCTATTCTTCCTCTTGCTCGGAATGAGCAAGGAAGGAAGATTGGCGATCTAGGAGCTTCAACTTTTGGTAGATCGTCGCCCACACGACGTCTGAAAGGAGGAAGGTCATACATTAGAAGATCGAGAGGTATATCGATTCTCTATTCTCTTTTGTAACATGTTTGTTTTTTTTTTACAATTATGAGCATGATATAATCTGTTTGTGGCTAAATAATACTTGGATCCTGAACATAAACATGAAAGTCGGCGATCCGGACTGTTGGGAGTTTGCTTCGGAGGCTCATTGGCTCCAATGTCCCCGGATTAAAATTTTCACTAATGAAAGAATTAATCCGGATGGGATGAGCTTCCTTAGCACAACCATTTTATCGTCGTGCTAACAACTTGAGTGGTCGCTTGAACAAACTAGTTGTTCGAGCAACACAACTCTTCTAGTTGGTTAGCCACGGAAGAGACGACGAACGGATCGCCGATTTTTGTGTTTGTCTTCGGGGTCCATGATTATACAATATATTTACTAATTTACACATGCATAATCAAAACATAAAAGAACAAGCTCAGATCTGTAAATAAAGTTAAAATAACTTTATACCTCACGATCTTCTACCATATGTCCTATCCTTCTCGTGGACGACGTGTGGACGAAGATCCTCCACGAGTAGAAGCCTTCTAGATCGCTTTCTTCTCTACCTTGTCCGCTGCGAACAAAGAGAAGAACTTACAAATACCTATCCTTTCTAGAGCCGGCCACCAAATTAGGGAATTTGGTGCAACCGCCGGCCAAGGATCAAATGGATGATGCGCCGGCCACCAAATGAAGGAGAACCGCCGGCCACCTTGGAGAATAGGGAGGAGGATGAGAACCGGCCACCAATGGGAGGAGAACCGCCGGCCAAGGAAGAAGGGAGAGGCCTCTAGGATGGGCGCCGGCCAAGGAATGATGAAAGGAGATGGGCGCCGGCAATCAACAAGAAGGAAGAAGGTTGCCGCCCACTTTGCTCCAAACCCTAGCCGCCCAAAAACCCTAGCCACCCAAAACCCTAACTCCAATTCGAAAATCAATTATTGCCGCCCAAGCCTAAGCCCCCTTTTTATAGAATCGGGCTTAAGCCTCCTTTAATCTCCACCGTCGGATCTAGGGATTTAATCTCCACCGTCGGATCTAGGGTTTTATCCCAACCGTCGGATCTAGGGTTTCATCCCAACCGTCGGATCTAGGATTTCATCCCAACCGTCGGATCTAGGGTTTCATCCCAACCGTCGGATCTAGGGTTTTATCCTAACCGTCGGATCTAGGGTTTCATCCCAACCGTCGGATCTAGGGTTTTATCCCAATCGTCGGATCTAGGGATTTAATCCTAACCGTCGATTCTAGGGTTTCATCCTAACCATCGGATCTTAGGGATTTAATCCCAACCGTTGGTTCTAGGTTTTGTTTTACATTCTTGGATCTAGACTTCACAAGGATTATATTAGGCTACGATAGGGACCATAAGGAGGAGTTGAATCTTGGCCACCCGATGGATTGGAACCGCACAAACTTGATCCATCAATGATGTTCCATTCCACTAGAGGATCATCATTGAACTACCTCACCAACCCCCATAAATTAATATGGGCTCCATATATTATTCGTACATTAATCTCCCCATGTTTAAGATATCGAATGTCCGTCAATTAATTGATTTACTGACCATCAATTAATTAACGTCTAGTTCCTCGAGTAGTACCACTCAACCTTATCATCATGTTGACTAAGTCAACCAGCTGGGTTTACATGATGAACCTTATGAGCTCCTCAAGGGGACATCATCAACCTAATATATAGGGCACGGTTTCCTCCTATAATCAACGGCACACCATGTAAATAATATCATTTCCCAACTTACCGGGCATATTCATTTAATCCATCTAAATCTCACCCTCTGGTAAATCAAAGAAATAAATACTAAGTACATTTGCCCATTATTATATCGGGATTAAGATCATGCACAACAAAATATCTGAGGTCCGATTCAATTATGTAGTCAGTACTAAATTGAGTCACCTCTATGTCGGTCCTGCTCAATACGCCTAAGTGTACTAGTGTAACTTTATGTTCAAGACAAAACAATACCAAGCTACACTACAACCATGCCAATGGTTTGTCCAAAACCATCTTGGTTGTGAGCCTCTACTTATATTTTACAAGGAACTGATAACATGATCTTCTGTGCCACACCAAGCACCATGTTATCTACAATGTAAAATATTAGACAATATGCACACATATAATAAATATATAAAGTGCAAACAATGATCATGTGATTCTTTTTTCAAAATAAAATATTCATACAAAAAGAGCTAGGCTTTCAGTATACATTCCAACAATCTCCCACTTATACTAAAAGACTATGCCGTCATCACTCTGCCATACATCTGATCCCCATGTCCTCCACATGCCTATCAAATGCTTTCGCTGGAAGGGCCTTAGTGAATGGATCCGCCAGGTTATCCTCTGATGCAATCTTGGCGACAACAACTTCTCCTCGCTTTCTGATCTCTCGTATAAGATGGTACTTGCGCTCTATGTGTTTACTCGCCTTATGGGCTCGTGGTTCCTTCGAGTTTGCAACTGCACCACTATTATCACAATAAATTGTGATAGTTCTGGGCAAACCAGGAATCACATCCAAGTCCATCAAGAAGTTCCTGAGCCATCTGACTTCCTTGGCGCCTCGAGAGGTGCCACATACTCGGCTTCCATGGTAGAGTCCGCCACGCATTTCGCTTGACACTCCTCCATACTATGGCTCCACCTCCAAAAGTAAACACAAACCCAGGGTAGACTTACTCTTGTCCCTATCGATTGGAAATCCGAATCCGTGTAACCCACGAGGACTAATTGATCTGCCCGATATAACCATATAATCCTAGTCCTTCTCGGTACTTGATATATGCTTTACCGATCGATGTCACACTGTCGGGATTACTCTGATATCTGCTAACCATGCCCACGGCAAAGCAGATATCCGGTCTCGTACATAGCATAGCATACATAAGGCTTCCTACTGCCGAAGCATAAGGAACCGCCTTCTTGTCCTCTATCTCCTTTTATGTTTTGGGACACATCTCTTTAGATAAAGGAACTCCATGCCTAAAAGGTAGAAAACCTTTCTTGGAGTTCTGCATGCTAAAACGAGCAAGGATAGTGTCAATGTATGAAGCTTGAGATAAGCACAACATCCTTTTCTTGCGATCCCTTATAACTTTGATCCCAAGGATGTGTCCACTTCTCCCAAGTCCTTCATATCAAATTTGTTTGGACAACCATACCCTTACGTCTGATAACACTTTGATATTGTTGCCAACTAACAAAATGTCATCTACGTATAGTACAAGAAACACCACTACGTTTCCGTCACATCTCTTGTATACACAAGGCTCATCCGGACTTTGAATAAATCTATATGACTGGATTACCTCATCAAAGCGGATGTTCCAAGATCTAGAAGCTTACTTCAATCCATAAATGGACCGATTAAGCTTACATACAAGATGCTCTTTGCCTTTAGCAATGAATCCCTCTGGTTGCCGCATATAGATGTTCTCCTCAAGACTTCCATTAAGGAAAGCTATCTTGACATCCATCTGCCAAATCTCATAATCCATATGAGCAGCTATAGATAAGAGAATCTAAATAGACTTAAGCATAGCTACCGGCGAAAAGGTCTCCTCATAATCGATACTCTCTTTCTGAGTATACCCTTTTGCAACAAGCCTAGCTTTGAAGGTCTCAACCTTCCCGTCTACTCCTCTCTTTCTCTTGTAGATCCACTTTCATCCAATGGTTTTTACACTATCGGATGGTTCTACTAGCTCCCAGACCTGATTAGAATCCATAGATTCTATCTCTGAATTCATTGCTTTTTGCCAAGATACCGCATCTCTATCTTGGATTGCCTCGTCATATGTCCAGGGATCAGGTTCATGTTCACCAGGGACTAAGTCTGAAGACTCTCCCAAAAACATGAATCTCTCGGGTTGTCTAACAACCCTCCCACTACGACGAGGTGCCTCCTGTGTATGCTCTGTGACACGCGGTGCAGTGACTTGTGGTGTCTCCTCTTGTACCGGTGGTACTGAAGTCGGGACTTCCCCTGTCAACTCCTCAAGAACAATCCTACTTATGGGCTTGTGGTTCATTACATAATCCTCCTCTAGAAATCTGGCGTTCGTGCTAACGATCACCCTCTGATCTCTAGGATTATAAAATAAACCACCCTTCGTTCCCTTAGGGTAGCCAACAAATATGCACACTTCTGTACGAGGTTCCAACTTACCAGCATCAGCCTTCAGCACATGTGCTGGACTCCCCCATATCCGAATATGTCTTAGACTAGGCTTTCGCCCAGTCCACAATTCTACAGGGGTAGAAGGTACTGATTTAGATGGAACCAAGTTCAGAGTGTACATTGCCGTATCCCCAGAACGAAACAGGTAACTCAGAATAACTCATCATCGATCTGACCATCTCCATAAGAGTCCTATTCCTTCGCTCCGCTACACCATTCTGCTGGGGTGTGCTAGGTGCAGACAATTGGGATTGAATCCCAGACTCTGATAAGTAACTCCTAAACTCTCCCAAGAGGTACTCACCACCACGATCAGATTATAGTGTCTTGATACTTTTACCTTGACGGTTCTCCACATCAGCCTTGAATTCTTTGAACCTGTCAAAGCATTCAGACTTGCGGCGCATCAAGTACATGTATCCATATCTTGAATAATCGTCTATAAAAGAGACAAAATATTCAAAACCACCTCTTGCCTGGATAGACATAGGATCGCACAAATCAGAATGAACCAATTCTAACACATCTTTGGCTCTATACCCCTTGGCCTTGAAAGGCCTCTTGGTCATTTTACCTTCCAAGCAAGATTCGCAGGTTGGGAGATCCTCCACCACTAATGAACCCAAAGGTCCATCAGCTATCAACCTTTGAATTCTGCTTAGGTTAATATGACCAAGCCTTAGATGCCAAAGATATGTTTGGTTCATTCAAGGTTCTTTTCTCTTATTAGACTTAGAAGATGAGTTATTGATTTCTATATGCATCGTGGGAGTTTTTGGTTCAAGAGTATATAAATTGCCAACCAATGTACTGTATCAGATAATCTCCCTATTCCTTTTTATAACCACTTTGTCATTAAAAGAAACAGAATATCCATCCATAAACAATTTAGAAACTGAAATTAAATTCTTTCTAAAAGTAGGTACATAAAGACAATTTCTCAAAACCAAAACTTTATTCCTATCAAAAGATAAATAAACGTCTCCCACTGCAATAGCCGCCACCTTTGAAGCATTGCCCATGAAGACGGTAATCTCTCCCTCAGCTAGTCGTCGGGTTTCCTGGAACCCCTGCAAAGTATTGCAGACATGATCAGTGGCTCAGATCTACACACCGTGAATCGTAGATAACACCGCTAAACATGTTTCAACAACTAAACAAGAAGATATACCTTTGTTCTTTCGGCGAGGACAGTCCGCCTTCCAATGTCCAGTTTGCTTGCAAGTGAAGCACTTGCCTTTCGGCTTCTTCACTCCTGCCTGAGATCCCACTGCCACCTGCTTCGCTCCACCTTGCTTCTTCTTCTTCTTACCTTTCGGTTTAGAGGAAGAAACCTTCTGAGCGACCATGGCTTGAGCACTTTGACGAAAAATCCCCTCTACCGCCTGGAGTTCTGTCAGAAGCTCCGCCAACGAATACAACCTCTTGTTCATGTTGTAGTTGAGGCGGAACTGCTCAAAACTCCTAGGCAGAGACTGGAGAATGATATCAACCTGGGTTTCCCCATCGATCTCAGCTCCGAGGACTTCCATCTCATTAAGATGAGCCATCATCTTGAGAACATGATCCCTAACGGGTGTTCCCTCGATAATGGTGGTCGTCATCAAGTTTCTCATTGCCTCCTGCCTAGCCGCCCTACTCTGATGTCCGAAAAGTTCCTTGAGATTGAACATCATGTCATAAGCTTTGGCTATGGTCTGATGCTGATGTTGCAGCACATTTGACATAGATGCCAAAATGTAACACCGCGCCATCTCATTTGCCTTAACCCATTTCTTATAACGTTCTTTCTCCTTTTCATCAGAGTCATCGGAGGGCTTAGGAGGACAGACCTCGAAGAGTACAAATTTGTACTCCTCCATAGTTAAGACAATATCCAAGTTTCTTTTCCAATCAATGTAGTTTGGTCCAGTAAGTTTGTTTTCTTTTAAAATCACAGCAAGTGGGTTGAAAGCCATTTGAAAATCCTAAAAATCACAATGATCAAAATATTAGATTTCAAATATTATTGATTCCTCAAAACAATAAAATTCCAAAATCAACCAACACCTCAAATCACCGAGAATTTCGTATGCCACGCTGTGTGGACATATACGAATTCTACATTTGTAAGAGGAGGTTTTACCCATTAATTTTATTATCTTGTCAACCTTACTTTTTGACAAATAAAATTAATAGTTGGTTCCTCTTTGTCCCTACAAATAAAAGCAAAGGACTGATGGGGAGGATACTTTTATTTGCATCTAAGTGTGCACCATTACACGATACTAAGGGAATTATTTCGGATTATGTGCCGTACCGCTGTGGAAGTACACATGCTCCTAGATAATTTCCTATAACCATTATTTGACCTAGTGATCCGCAAACAAATCCGTCCGCAGGGAGGAAGGCACTCAGAGCCGACACACAAGTTTGTTGCATCACACGTCAAATTGTAATGGAGGCCACGGGAATTAATTAAAATATGCCTCTCCCACTTAGTAAATTGAAAATGAGGAATTTTAAAACATACACAACATGCGTATAGAACAAATAAGCAATAAATATGAAAAAAAAACAGAATTTTTCCAACTATTATGGCATTGTCCTCCAATATGCATCCCGTCGTGTCGCCACCTCGTCCGCTACACCTTTTCCTGTGCGCAAGTCACCAAAGATATCCGAGCCGAGATAAATCATTTTATTTACATTCATCGATCCTATACTCCACGAAGGAGTGTACAAATAATCTAGATCGAAAGTAAACTAAAATGAGCGGCTAAACAATGCTGTATTTAATTACAAAAATTAAATACTAATCTAGCCTCGTCAACCCCGAGGATTCAAATAATAAAAATTTACACACATCCATTCACATACACACACATGGCCATAATAGTCGGATCTTATGCCTCCAACCAAAGATTTAAACTACGCATATCCTACTATTATCCGGCACATATAATATATGAATAAGTGCATAAAAATTAACCAAATCCTAAACACACAAAACCGGAAACCGTGGCTCTGATACCAATTGTTGGGAGTTTGCTTCGGAGGCTCATTGGCTCCCATGTCCCCGGATTAAAATTTTCACTAATGAAAGAATTAATCCGGATGGGATGAGCTTCCTTAGCACAACCATTTCGTCATCGTGCTAACAACTTGAGTGGTTGCTTGAACAAACTAGTTGTTCGAGCAACACAACTCTTCTAGTTGGTTAGCCCGAAGAGACGAAATGGATCACGGTTTTGTGTTTGTCTGGGTCCATGATTATACAATATATTTACTAATTTACACATGCATAATCAAAACATAAAAGAACAAGCTCAGAACTGTAAATAAAGTTAAAATAACTTTATACCTCACGATCTTCTACTGTATGTCCTATCCTTCTCGTGGACGACGTGTGGACGAAGATCCTCCACGAGTAGAAGCCTTCTAGATCGCTTTCTCTACCTTGTCCGCGAACAAAGAGAAGAACTTACAAATACCTATCCTTTCTAGAGCCGCCACCAAATTAGGAATTTGGTGCAACCACGACCAAGGATCAAATGGATGATGCGCTAGCCACCAAATGAAGAGAACCACGGCCACCTTGGAGAATAGGGAGGAGGATGAGAACCGCCACCAATGGGAGGAGAACCGCCGGCCAAGGAAGAAGGGTGAGGCCTCTAGGATGGGCGCAGGCCAAGGAATGATGATTGGAGATGGGCGCCGGCAATCAACTAGAAGGAAGAAGGTTGCCGCCCACTTTGCTCCAAACCCTAGCCGCCCAAAAACCCTAGCCACCCAAAACCTTAACTCCAATTCAAAATCAATTATTGCCGCCCAAGCCTAAGCCCCCTTTTTATAGAATCGGGCTTAAGCCTCCTTTAATCTCCACGTCGGATCTAGGGTTTCATCCCATCCGTCGGATCTAGGGTTTTATCCCAACCGTCGGATCTAGGATTTCATCCCAACCGTCGGATCTAGGGTTTCATCCCAACCGTCGGATCTAGGGTTTTATCCCAACCGCCGGATCTAGGGTTTTAATCCCAACCGGCCGGATCTAGGGTTTCATCCCAACCGCTCTGATCTAGGGTTTTATCCCAAACCATCGGATCTAGGATTTAATCCTAACCGTCGATTCTAGGGTTTCATCCTAACCATCGGATCTTAGGATTTAATCCCAACCGCTGGTTCTAGGTTTTGTTTTACATTCTTGGATCTAGACTTCACAAGGATTATATTAGGCTACGATAGGGACCATAAGGAGGAGTTGGGTCTTGGCCACCCGATGGATCGGAACCACACAAACTTGATCCATCAATGATGTTCCATTCCACTAGAGGATCATCATTGAACTACCTCACCAACCCCATAAATTAATATGGGCTCCATATATTATTCGTACATTAATCTCCCCATGTTTAAGATATCGAATGTCCACACCAATTAATTGATTTATCGACCATCAATTAATTAACATCTAATTCTCGAGTAGTACCACTCAACCTTATCATCATGTTGACTAAGTCAACCAAATTGGGTTTACATGATGAACCTTATGAGCTCCTCAAGGACATCATCAACCTAATATATAGGACACGGTTCTCCTATAATCAACGGCACACCATGTAAATAATATCATTTCCCAACTTAATGCATATTGATTTAATCCATCTAAATCTCACCTCCGTAAATCAAAGAAATAAATACTAAGTACATGTGCCCATTATTATATCGATTAAGAGCATGTACAACATAATATCCGAGGTCCGATTCAATTATGTAGTCAAGATTAAATCAATCACCTCTATGTCGGTCCCCGCTCAATACACCTAAGTGTACTAGTGTAACTCTATGTTCAAGACAAAACAATACTAGCTACACTACAACCATGCCAATGGTTTGTCCAAAACCATCTTGGTTGTGAGCTCTACTTATATTTTATAAGGAACTGATAACATGATATTCTGTGCCACACCAAGCACCATGTTATCTACAATGTAAAATATTAGACAATATGCACACATATAATAAATATATAAAGTGCAAACAATGATCATGTGATTCTTATTTCAAAATAAAATGTTCATACAAAAAAGAGCTAGGCTTTCAAAGATACATTCCAACAATCTCCCACTTATACTAAAAGACTATGCCGTCATCACTCGCCATACATCCGATCCCCATGTCCTCCACATGCCTATCAAACGCTACCGAAGGGCCTTAGTGAATGGATCCGCCAGTTATCCTCTCGATGCAATCTTACGACAAAGAACTTCTCCTCGCTTTTACGATCTCTCGATGAGGTGGTACTTGCGCCTATGTGTTTACTCGCTTTATGGGCTCGTGGTTCCTTCGAGTTTGCAACTACACCACTGTTATCACAATAAATTGTGATAGTTCTGGGCAAACCAGGAATCACATCCAAGTCCATCAAGAAGTTCCTGAGCCATACAGCTTCCTTGGCTGCCACATACTCAGCTTCCATGGTAGAGTCCGCCACGATTTCCATTGACACTCCTCCATACTATGGCTCCACCTCCAAAAGTAAACACAAACCCCGAGGTAGACTTACTCTTGTCCCTATCCGATTGGAAATCCAACTGGTAACCCACAGTGGACTAATTGATCCGCCTGAAACCAAAGATATAATCCCTAGTCCTTCTCGTACTTCAATATATGCTTTACCGCACCCAATGTCCTATCTCAGATTACTCGATATCTCGCTAACCATGCCCACGGCAGAAAGGTATATCCGTCTCAGACATAGCATAGCATACATAAGGCTTCCTATCACAAGCATAAGGAACCGCCTTCATGTCCTCTATCTCCTTTGATGTTTTGGGACACATCTCTTAGATAAAGGAACTCCATGCCTAAAAGGTAGAAAACCTTTTTTTGGAGTTCTGAATGCTAAAACGAGAAAGGACAGTGTCAATGTATGAAGCTTGAGATAAGCACAACATCCTTTTCTTGCGATCCCTTATAACTTTGATCACAAGGATGTGTCCCACTTCTCCCAAGTCCTTCATGTCAAACTGCTTGACAACCATACTTTACGCCTCGATAACACTTTGATATTGTTGCCAACTAACAAAATGTCATCTACGATAGTACAAGAAACACCACTACGCTTCTACATCTCTTGTATACTCAAGGCTCATCCGGTCATTTAATTTATCCATATGACTGGATTACCTCATCTAAGCGGATGTTCCAAGATCTATTAGTTTGCTTTAATCCATATATGAACAGATTAAGCTTACTTACAAGATTCTCTTTTCCTTTAGCAATGAATCCTCCGTTGCCGCATATAGATGTTCTCCTCAAGACTTTAAGGAAAGCTATCTTGACATCCATCCGCCAAATCTCATAATCCATATGAGCACTATAGATAAGAGAATCAATAGACTTAAGCATAGCTACAAAAAGGTCTCCTCATAATCGATACTTTCTTCCGAGTATACCCTTTCGCAACAAGCCTAGCTTTGAAGGTCTCAACCTTCCCGTCCTACTCCTCTCTTTCTCTTGTAGATCCACTTGCATCCAATGGTTTTTACACCATCGGGTGGTTCTACTAGCTCCCAGACTGATTAGAATCCATAGATTCTATCTCTCAATTCATCGCTTTTGCCAAGATACCGCATCTCTATCTTGGATTGCCTCGTCCATATGTCCAGGATCAGTTCATGTTCACTGTGTGACTAAGTCCAAGACTCTCCCAAAAACATGAATCTCTCTGGGTTGTCTAACAACCCTCCCACTACGACAGGTGCCTGTATGCTCCGTGACACGCGGGTGCTGACTTGTGGTGTCTCCTCTTGTACCGGTGATCAAGTCGGGACTTCCCAACTCCTCAAGAACAATCCTACTTGGGCTTGTGGTTCATTACATAATCCTCCTCTAGAAATCAAGGCTCGTGCTAACGATCACCCTCTCGATCTCTAGGATTATAAAATAAACCACCTTCGCTCCTTAGGGTCAAACAAGCGCACTTCTGCATTTAGAGGTTCCAACTTACCAAAGATCTCCTTCAAAGACATGTGGCCGGACTCCCCCATATCCGAATATGTCTTAGACTAGGCTTTCGCCACCCACAATTCTAGTAGAAGGTACTGATTTAGATGGAACCAAGTTCGAGTGTACATTGTCGATCCAGAGCAAACCCCGTAACTAAATGTAACTCGAATCAACTCATCATCGATCCGACCATCTCCATAAGAGTCCTATTCCTTCGCCTCCGCTACACCATTCTACTGGGTGTGCCAAAAGTGATAATTGGGATTGAATCTCACTCCGATAAGTAACTCCTAAACTCTCCCAAGAGGTACTCGCCACCACGACGATCAGATTATGTGTCTTGATACTTTTACCTTGACTGCTTCCACATCACCTTGAATTCTTGAACTCAAAGCATTCAGATTTGGCGCATCAAGTAAATGTATCCATATCTTGAATAATCGTCTATAAAAGAGAGAAAATATTCAAAACCACCTCTTGCCCGGATAGACATAGGATCAAGACAAATCGAATGAACCAATTCTAACACATCTTTGGCTCTATACCCTTGGCCTTGAAAGGCCTCTTGGTCATTTTACCTTCCAAGCAAGATTCGCAGTTGGGAGATCCTCCACCACTAATGAACCCAAAGGTCCATCACTATCAACCTTGAATTCTACTTAGGTTAATATGACCAAGCCTTAGATGCCAAAGATATGTTTGGTTCATTTCAAGGTTCTTTTCTCTTATTAGACTTAGAAGATGAGTTATTGATTTCTATATGCATCGTGGGAGTTTTTGGTTCAAGAGTATATAAATTGCCAACCAATGTACTGTATCAGATAATCTCCTATTCCTTTTATAACCACTTTGTCATTAAAAGAAATGTAATATCCATCCATAAACAATTTAGAAATCAAATTAAATTTTCTAAAAGAGTAGGTACATAAAGACAATTTCTCAAAACCAAAACTTTATTCCTATCAAAAGATAAATAAACGCCTCTCATCGCAATAGCCGCCACCTTTGAAGCATTGCCCATGAAGACTGTAATCTCTCCTCACTAGTCGTCGGGTTTCTGGAACCCTGCAAAGTATTGTAGACATGATCGTGGCTCTGATCTACACACCAGACGGTAGATAACACCGCTAAACATGTTTCAACAACTAAACAAGAAGATATACCTTTGTTCTTTGAGGACAGGATCCGCTTCCAATGTCTTGCTTGCAAGTGAAGCACTTGCCTTCGGCTTCTTCACTCCTGAGATCCCGCCACCCTTCGCTCCACCTTGCTTCTTCTTCTTCTTACCTTTCGGTTTAGAGGAAGAAACCTTCCGAGCGACCATGGCTTGAGCACTGAAAAAATCCCTCACCGCACTGGAGTTACATGGAAGCTCCGCCAACGAATACAACCTCTTGTTCATGTTGTAGTTGGCGAATCGCTCAAAACTCCTAGGCGAGACCGGAGAATGATATCAACCTAGGTTTCCCCATCGATCTCAGGCTCGAGGGACTTCCATCTCATTAAGATGAGCCATCATCTTGAGAACATGATCCCTAACGGTGTTCCCTCGATAATGGTGGTCGCCATCAAGTTTCTCATTGCCTCTCGCTTAGCCTACCTACTCTGATGTCCGAAAAGTTCCTTGAGATTGAACATCATGTCATAAGCTTTGGCTATGGTCTGATGCTGATGTTGCAGCACATTTGACATAGATGCCAAAATGTAACACCGCGCCATCTCATTTGCCTTAACCCATTTCTTATAACGTTCTTTCTCCTTTTCATCAGAGTCATCGGAGGGCTTAGGAGGACAGACCTCGAAGAGTACAAATTTGTACTCCTCCATAGTTAAGACAATATCCAAGTTTCTTTTCCAATCAATGTAGTTTGGTCCAGTAAGTTTGTTTTCTTTTAAAATCACAGCAAGTGGGTTGAAAGCCATTTGAAAATCCTAAAAATCACAATGATCAAAATATTAGATTTCAAATATTATTGATTCCTCAAAACAATAAAATTCCAAAATCAACCAACACCTCAAAACACCGAGAATATCGCATGCCACGATAGTGTGGACGTATACGAATTCTACATTTGTAAGAGGAGGTTTTACCCATTAATTTTATTATCTTGTCAACCTTACTTTTTGACAAATAAAATTAATAGTTGGTTCCTCTTTGTCCCTACAAATAAAAGCAGTGACTCCGATGGGGAGGATACTTTTATTTGCATCTAAGTGTGCACCATTACACGATACTAAGGGAATTATTTCGGATTATGTGCCGTACCGCTGTGGAAGTACACATGCTCCTAGATAATTTCCTATAACCATTATTTGACCTAGTGATCCGCAAACAAACCGTCATTGAGGAGGAAGGCACTCAGAGCCGACACACAAGTTTGTTGCATCACACGTCAAATTGTAATGGAGGCCACGGGAATTAATTAAAATATGCCTCTCCCACTTAGTAAATTGAAAATGAGGAATTTTAAAACATACACAACATGCGTATAGAACAAATAAGCAATAAATATGAAAAAAAAACAGAATTTTTCCAACTATTATGGCATTGTCCTCCAATATGCATCCCGTCAGGTCGCCACCTCGTCCGCTACCATCTTTTCCTGCGCAAGTCACCAAAGATATCCGATAGAGATAAATCATTTTATTTACATTCATCGATCCTATACTCCACGAAGGAGTGTACAAATAATCTAGATCGAAAGTAAACTAAAATGAGCGGCTAAACAATGCTGTATTTAATTACAAAAATTAAATACTAATCTAGCCTCGTCAACCCCGAGGATTCAAATAATAAAAATTTACACACATCCATTCACATACACACACATGGCCATAATAGTCGGATCTTATGCCTCCAACCAAAGATTTAAACTACGCATATCCTACTATTATCCGGCACATATAATATATGAATAAGTGCATAAAAATTAACCAAATCCTAAACACACAAAACCGGAAACCGTGGCTCTGATACCAATTGTTGGGAGTTTGCTTCGGAGGCTCATTGGCTCCCATGTCCCCGGATTAAAATTTTCACTAATGAAAGAATTAATCCGGATGGGATGAGCTTCCTTAGCACAACCATTTCGTCATCGTGCTAACAACTTGAGTGGTTGCTTGAACAAACTAGTTGTTCGAGCAACACAACTCTTCTAGTTGGTTAGCCGCGGAAGAGACGACGAATGGATCGCCGGTTTTTGTGTTTGTCTTCGGGGTCCATGATTATACAATATATTTACTAATTTACACATGCATAATCAAAACATAAAAGAACAAGCTCAGATCTGTAAATAAAGTTAAAATAACTTTATACCTCACGATCTTCTACCGTATGTCCTATCCTTCTCGTGGACGACGTGTGGACGAAGATCCTCCACGAGTAGAAGCCTTCTAGATCGCTTTCTTCTCTACCTTGTCCGCTGCGAACAAAGAGAAGAACTTACAAATACCTATCCTTTCTAGAGCCGGCCACCAAATTAGGAAATTTGGTGCAACCGCCGACCAAGGATCAAATGGATGATGCGCCACGCCAATGAAGAGAGGCCACCTTGGAGAATAGGGAGGAGGAGATAACCGCCACCAATGGGAGGAGAACCGCCGAAGGAAGAAGGGAGAGGCCTTAGGATGGGCGCCAAGGAATGATGAAAGGAGATGGGCGCCAGTCAACAAGATGGAAGAAGGTTGCCCACTTTGCTCCCAAACCCTAGCTCCAAACCCTAGCCACCCAAACCTTAACTCCAAACCCTAATTCCAATTCAAATCATTGCCGCCTAAGCCCTAGCCTTTTTATAGAATTGGGCTTAAGCCGCCTTTAATCTCCACCGTCGGATCTAGGGATTTAATCTCCACCGTCGGATCTAGGGTTTTATCCCAACCGTCGGATCTAGGGTTTCATCCCAACCGTCGGATCTAGGATTTCATCCCAACCGTTGGATCTAGGGTTTCATCCCAACCGTCTGATCTAGGGTTTGATACCAACCGTCTGGGTTTTATCTAGGATTTAATCCCAACCATCGGATTCTAGGTTTTATCCCAACCATCGGATCTAGGGATTTAATCCTAACCGTCGATTCTAGGGTTTCATCCTAACCATCGGATCTTAGGGATTTAATCCCAACCGTTAGTTCTAGGTTTTGTTTTACATTCTTGGATCTAGACTTCACAAGGATTATATTAGGCTACGATAGGGACCATAAGGAGGAGTTGAATCTTGGCCACCCGATGGATTGGAACCGCACAAACTTGATCCATCAATGATGTTCCATTCCACTAGAGGATCATCATTGAACTACCTCACCAACCCCCATAAATTAATATGGGCTCCATATATTATTCGTACATTAATCTCCCCATGTTTAAGATATCGAATGTCCGTCAATTAATTGATTTACTGACCATCAATTAATTAACATCTAGTTCCTCGAGGAGTACCACTCAACCTTATCATCATGTTGACTAAGTCAACCAGCTGGGTTTACATGATGAACCTTATGAGCTCCTCAAGGGGACATCATCAACCTAATATATAGGGCACGGTTTCCTCCTATAATCAACGGCACACCATGTAAATAATATCATTTCCCAACTTACCGGGCATATTCATTTAATCCATCTAAATCTCACCCTCTGGTAAATCAAAGAAATAAATACTAAGTACATTTGCCCATTATTATATCGGGATTAAGATCATGCACAACAAAATATCTGAGGTCCGATTCAATTATGTAGTCAGTACTAAATTGAGTCACCTCTATGTCGGTCCTGCTCAATACGCCTAAGTGTACTAGTGTAACTCTATGTTCAAGATAACACAATACCAAGCTACACTACAACCATGCCAATGGTTTGTCCAAAACCATCTTGGTTGTGAGCCTCTACTTATATTTTACAAGGAACTGATAACATGATCTTCTGTGCCACACCAAGCACCATGTTATCTACAATGTAAAATATTAGACAATATGCACACATATAATAAATATATAAAGTGCAAACAATGATCATGTGATTCTTTTTTCAAAATAAAATATTCATACAAAAAGAGCTAGGCTTTCGATACATTCCAACAATCTCCCACTTATACTAAAAGACTATGCCATCATCACTCGCCATACATCTCATCCCCATGTCCTCCACATGCCTATCAAACGCTTTCGCTGGAAGGGCCTTAGTGAATGGATCCGCCAGGTTATCCTCTGATGCAATCTTGGCGACAACAACTTCTCCTCGCTTTACGATCTCTCGTATAAGATGGTACTTGCGCTCTATGTGTTTACTCGCCTTATGGGCTCGTGGTTCCTTCGAGTTTGCAACTGCACCACTATTATCACAATAAATTGTGATAGTTCGGGCAAACCAGAATCACATCCAAGTCCATCAAGAAGTTCTGAGCCATACATGACTTCCTTGGTCGCCTCGAGAGGCCACATACTCAGCTTCCATGGTAGAGTCTGCCACGCATTTCTGCTTGACACTCCTCCATACTATGGCTCCACCTCCAAAAGTAAACACAAACCCCGAGGTAGACTTACTCTTGTCCCTATCTGATTGGAAATCCAACTGTGTAACCCAAGGACTAATTGATCCGCCCAGAAACCAAAGATATAATCCCTAGTCCTTCTCGTACTTCAATATATGCTTTACCGCATCCAATGTCCCTATCTAGATTACTCGATATCCGCTAACCATGCCTACTGGAAAGCAGATATCCTGGTCCTCGCATACATAGCATAGCATACATAAGGCTTCCATCACAAGCATAAGGAACCGCCTTCTTGTCCTCTATCTCCTTTTATGTTTTGGGACACATCTCTTTAGATAAAGGAACTCCATGCCTAAAAGGTAGAAAACCTTTCTTGGAGTTCTGCATGCTAAAACGAGCAAGAATAGTGTCAATGTATGAAGCTTGAGATAAGCACAACATCCTTTTCTTGCGATCCCTTATAACTTTGATCCCAAGGATGTGTCCCACTTCTCCCAAGTCCTTCATGTCAAACTGTTTGGACAACCATACCCTTACGTCTGATAACACTTTGATATTGTTGCCAACTAACAAAATGTCATCTACGTATAGTACAAGAAACACCACTACGTTTCCGTCACATCTCTTGTATACACAAGGCTCATCCGGACTTTGAATAAATCTATATGACTGGATTACCTCATCAAAGCGGATGTTCCAAGATCTAGAAGCTTACTTCAATCCATAAATGGACCGATTAAGCTTACATACAAGATGCTCTTTGCCTTTAGCAATGAATCCCTCTGGTTGCCGCATATAGATGTTCTCCTCAAGACTTCCATTAAGGAAAGCTATCTTGACATCCATCTGCCAAATCTCATAATCCATATGAGCAGCTATAGATAAGAGAATCCGAATAGACTTAAGCATAGCTACCGGCGAAAAGGTCTCCTCATAATCGATACTCTCTTTCTGAGTATACCCTTTTGCAACAAGCCTAGCTTTGAAGGTCTCAACCTTCCCGTCTACTCCTCTCTTTCTCTTGTAGATCCACTTTCATCCAATGGTTTTTACACTATCGGATGGTTCTACTAGCTCCCAGACCTGATTAGAATCCATAGATTCTATCTCTGAATTCATTGCTTTTTGCCAAGATACCGCATCTCTATCTTGGATTGCCTCGTCATATGTCCAGGATCAGTTCATGTTCACCAGTGACTAAGTCCAAGACTCTCCCAAAAACATGAATCTCTCGGGTTGTCTAACAACCCTCCCACTACGACGAGGTGCCTCCTGTGTATGCTCTGTGACACGCGGTGCAGTGACTTGTGGTGTCTCCTCTTGTACCGGTGGTACTGAAGTCGGGACTTCCCCTGTCAACTCCTCAAGAACAATCCTACTTATGGGCTTGTGGTTCATTACATAATCCTCCTCTAGAAATCTGGCGTTCGTGCTAACGATCACCCTCTGATCTCTAGGATTATAAAATAAACCACCCTTCGCTCCTTAGGGTAGCCAACAAATAGCACACTTTAGGTTCCAACTTACCAAGATCAACCTTCAAAGACATGTGGACTCCCCCATATCCGAATATGTCTCAGACTAGGCTTTCACCCACAATTCTACAGGGGTAGAAGGTACTGATTTAGATGGAACCAAGTTCAGAGTGTACATGCATTCAGCATCCCCCGTAACTAAACAGGTAACTCGTAATAACTCATCATCGATCCGACCATCTCCATAAGAGTCCTATTCCTTCGCTCCGCTACACCATTCTCACTGGGTGTGCTAAAGTGCACAATTGGGATTGAATCCCGGACTCGATAAGTAACTCCTAAACTCTCCCAAGAGGTACTCACCACCACGATCGATCGATTATAGTGTCTTGATACTTTTACCTTGACGGTTCTCCACATCAGCCTTGAATTCTTTGAACCTGTCAAAGCATTCAGACTTGCGGCGCATCAAGTAAATGTATCCATATCTTGAATAATCGTCTATAAAAGAGACGAAATATTCAAAACCACCTCTTGCCTGGATAGACATAGGACCGCACAAATCAGAATGAACCAATTCTAACACATCTTTGGCTCTATACCCCTTGGCCTTGAAAGGCCTCTTGGTCATTTTACCTTCCAAGCAAGATTCGCAGGTTGGGAGATCCTCCACCACTAATGAACCCAAAGGTCCATCAGCTATCAACCTTTGAATTCTGCTTAGGTTAATATGACCAAGCCTTAGATGCCAAAGATATGTTTGGTTCATTTGCGAAGGTTCTTTTCTCTTATTAGACTTAGAAGATGAGTTATTGATTTCTATATGCATCGTGGGAGTTTTTGGTTCAAGAGTATATAAATTGCCAACCAATGTACCAGAACAGATAATCTCCCTATTCCTTTTTATAACCACTTTGTCATTAAAAGAAACAGAATATCCATCCATAAACAATTTAGAAACTGAAATTAAATTCTTTCTAAAAGTAGGTACATAAAGACAATTTCTCAAAACCAAAACTTTATTCCTATCAAAAGATAAATAAACGTCTCCCACTGCAATAGCCGCCACCTTTGAAGCATTGCCCATGAAGACGGTAATCTCTCCCTCAGCTAGTCGTCGGGTTTCTGGAACCCCTGCAAAGTATTGCAGACATGATCAGTGGCTCCTGTATCTACACACCAGGCACTGGTAGATAACACCGCTAAACATGTTTCAACAACTAAACAAGAAGATATACCTTTGTTCTTTCGGCGAGGACAGTCCGCCTTCCAATGTCCAGTCTGCTTGCAAGTGAAGCACTTGCCTTTCAGCTTCTTCACTCCACTCGAGGTCCCTGCACCTTCTTCGCTCCACCTTGCTTCTTCTTCTTCTTACCTTTCGGTTTAGAGGAAGAAACCTTCCGAGCGACTCATGGCTTGAGCACTTTGACTAAAAATCCCTCTCGCCGGAGTTCTCACCGAGAAGCTCGCCAACGAATACAACCTCTTGTTCATGTTGTAGTTAGGCGAATCGCCAAAACTCCTAGGCAGAGATCGGAGAATGATATCGACTGGTTTCATCGATCTCAGCCTCAGAGGACTTCCATCTCATTAAGATGAGCCATCATCTTGAGAACATGATCCCTAACGGGTGTTCCCTCGATAATGGTGGTCGTCATCAAGTTTCTCATTGCCTCCTGCCTAGCCGCCCTACTATGATATCCGAAAAGTTCCTTGAGATTGAACATCATGTTATAAGCTTTGGCTATGGCCTGATGCTGATGTTGCAGCACATTTGACATAGATGCCAAAATGTAACACCGCGCCATCTCATTTGCCTTAACCCATTTCTTATAACGTTCTTTCTCCTTTTCATCAGAGTCATCGGAGGGCTTAGGAGGACAGACCTCGAAGAGTACAAATTTGTACTCCTCCATAGTTAAGACAATATCCAAGTTTCTTTTCCAATCAATGTAGTTTGGTCCAGTAAGTTTGTTTTCTTTTAAAATCACAGCAAGTGGGTTGAAAGCCATTTGAAAATCCTAAAAATCACAATGATCAAAATATTAGATTTCAAATATTATTGATTCCTCAAAACAATAAAATTCCAAAATCAACCAACACCTCAAATCACCGAGAATTTCGTATGCCACGCTGTGTGGACATATACGAATTCTACATTTGTAAGAGGAGGTTTTACCCATTAATTTTATTATCTTGTCAACCTTACTTTTTGACAAATAAAATTAATAGTTGGTTCCTCTTTGTCCCTACAAATAAAAGCAGTGACTCCGATGGGGAGGATACTTTTATTTGCATCTAAGTGTGCACCATTACACGATACTAAGGGAATTATTTCGGATTATGTGCCGTACCGCTGTGGAAGTACACATGCTCCTAGATAATTTCCTATAACCATTATTTGACCTAGTGATCCGCAAACAAATCCGTCATGAGGAAGGCACTCAGAGCCGACACACAAGTTTGTTGCATCACACGTCAAATTGTAATGGAGGCCACGGGAATTAATTAAAATATGCCTCTCCCACTTAGTAAATTGAAAATGAGGAATTTTAAAACATACACAACATGCGTATAGAACAAATAAGCAATAAATATGAAAAAAAAACAGAATTTTTCCAACTATTATGGCATTGTCCTCCAATATGCATCCCGTCGTGTCGCCACCTCGTCCGCTACACCTTTTCCTGTGCGCAAGTCACCAAAGATATCCGAGCCGAGATAAATCATTTTATTTACATTCATCGATCCTATACTCCACGAAGGAGTGTACAAATAATCTAGATCGAAAGTAAACTAAAATGAGCGGCTAAACAATGCTGTATTTAATTACAAAAATTAAATACTAATCTAGCCTCACAACCCCGAGGATTCAAATAATAAATTTACACACATCCATTCACATACACACACATGGCCATAATAGTCGGATCTTATGCCTCCAACCAAAGATTTAAACTACGCATATCCTACTATTATCCGGCACATATAATATATGAATAAGTGCATAAAAATTAACCAAATCCTAAACACACAAAACCGGAAACCGTGGCTCTGATACCAATTGTTGGGAGTTTGCTTCGGAGGCTCATTGGCTCCCATGTCCCCGGATTAAAATTTTCACTAATGAAAGAATTAATCCGGATGGGATGAGCTTCCTTAGCACAACCATTTCGTCATCGTGCTAACAACTTGAGTGGTCGCTTGAACAAACTAGTTGTTCGAGCAACACAACTCTTCTAGTTGGTTAGCCGCGGAAGAGACGACGAATGGATCGCCGGTTTTTGTGTTTGTCTTCGGGGTCCATGATTATACAATATATTTACTAATTTACACATGCATAATCAAAACATAAAAGAACAAGCTCAGATCTGTAAATAAAGTTAAAATAACTTTATACCTCACGATCTTCTACCGTATGTCCTATCCTTCTCGTGGACGACGTGTGGACGAAGATCCTCCACGAGTAGAAGCCTTCTAGATCGCTTTCTTCTCTACCTTGTCCGCTGCGAACAAAGAGAAGAACTTACAAATACCTATCCTTTCTAGAGCCGGCCACCAAATTAGGAAATTTGGTGCAACCGCCGACCAAGGATCAAATGGATGATGCGCCGGCCACCAAATGAAGGAGAACCGCCGGCCACCTTGGAGAATAGGGAGGAGGATGAGAACCGGCCACCAATGGGAGGAGAACCGCCGGCCAAGGAAGAAGGGAGAGGCCTCTAGGATGGGCGCCGGCCAAGGAATGATGAAAGGAGATGGGCGCCGGCAATCAACAAGAAGGAAGAAGGTTGCCGCCCACTTTGCTCCAAACCTTAGCCGCCCAAAAACCCTAGCCACCCAAAACCCTAACTCCAATTCGAAAATCAATTATTTCCGCCCAAGCCTAAGCCCCCTTTTTATAGAATCGGGCTTAAGCCTCCTTTAATCTCCACCGTCAAATCTAGGGATTTAATCTCCACCATCGGATCTAGGGTTTTATCCCAACCGTCGGATCTAGGGTTTCATCCCAACCTTCGGATCTAGGATTTCATCCCAACCGTCGGATCTAGGGTTTCATCCCAACCGTCGGATCTAGGGTTTTATCCTAACCATCGGATCTAGGGTTTCATCCCAACCGTCGGATCTAGGGTTTTATCCCAATCGTCGGATCTAGGGATTTAATCCTAACCGTCGATTCTAGGGTTTCATCCTAACCATCGGATCTTAGGGATTTAATCCCAACCGTTGGTTCTAGGTTTTGTTTTACATTCTTGGATCTATACTTCACAAGGATTATATTAGGCTACGATAGGGACCATAAGGAGGAGTTGGATCTTGGCCACCCGATGGATCGGAACCACACAAACTTGATCCATCAATGATGTTCCATTCCACTAGAGGATCATCATTGAACTACCTCACCAACCCCCATAAATTAATATGGGCTCCATATATTATTCGTACATTAATCTCCCCATGTTTAAGATATCGAATGTCCGTCAATTAATTGATTTACTGACCATCAATTAATTAACGTCTAGTTCCTCGAGTAGTACCACTCAACCTTATCATCATGTTGACTAAGTCAACCAGCTGGGTTTACATGATGAACCTTATGAGCTCCTCAAGGGGACATCATCAACCTAATATATAGGACACGGTTTCCTCCTATAATCAACGGCACACCATGTAAATAATATCATTTACCAACTTACCGGGCATATTCATTTAATCCATCTAAATCTCACCCTCTGGTAAATCAAAGAAATAAATACTAAGTACATGTGCCCGTTATTATATCGGGATTAAGAGCATGAACAACATAATATCTGAGGTCCGATTCAATTATGTAGTCAGTACTAAATTGAATCACCTCTATGTCGGTCCTGCTCAATACGCCTAAGTGTACTAGTGTAACTTTATGTTCAAGACAAAACAATACCAAGCTACACTACAACCATGCCAATGGTTTGTCCAAAACCATCTTGGTTGTGAGCCTCTACTTATATTTTACAAGGAACTGATAACATGATCTTCTGTGCCACACCAAGCACCATGTTATCTACAATGTAAAATATTAGACAATATGCACACATATAATAAATATATAAAGTGCAAACAATGATCATGTGATTCTTATTTCAAAATAAAATGTTCATACAAAAGAGCTAGGCTTTCAGTATACATTCCAACACGGACATCGTCTATTTCGCGGCTACTCGTAGAATAGAGGTTGGTCGCTTGAACAACAAGTTTGTTCAATAAACCTCTCTAAACGAATAGCACGACGATGACTTGGTTGTTTGGGCAATCCCTTTTGTCTAGCATTATTTTTTTTTAATCCGGGGACATCAATGGGATCGCCATGAACAAACGACCGAGGTGAAGTGGGAAGCGAAGTTTCCCCTCACGGATCAATGAAACCAAACCCTTCTAAAGGAGCTAAACAACTCATGCATGCATGAACAAACGAAAATACCAGAAAAGAAACTACTACTAGGAAAACAAAACAAAATAGATTTCGGGGTCCCCCCCCAGACTTAAACAAAAGTATACCTCTAATATGGTGGATGAGGTGGAAAGTCTGGGAGCCTGGGCATCTCTGGGTCCTGGGAGAACCTGCAGCTGAGCCACTGATGCTACATATACATGTGGTCAATCTGAGAGCTGGTGGATGCAGCGGCTGCTCGGTGCTCCTCCTCCCTAGCCCACTGTGCCTGCTAGGCATGCATATGCTGCCACATCTCCCTGCGTTAAGCTGCCTCATCCTGGCGACGAGCAGCCTCCTCCTGAAAGTATATGCAGGCCTCATCGTAGAACTCCTCTGCCTGCTGGAAATGCTCCCGGAATCCCTGGAACTCTGCCTGCTAGTAGGCGCTCTGCTCCTCCCATCACTGCCTCTGCGTCTACTGCTCAGTGTAGATGTCGTCGAGGAGCGATCGGAACTCCGAGAAATCATATGCCAATGTACCTGCATCCTGCTCAAAAGTAGAAAAAGATGGTGGCACGGGTGTAGGCTCATGTCGGCGTGGACTAGGTGGGTTCCTATGTATGTGTAGACTGGAGGGAGAGTGATACAAAGGTGGAGATACGGGCGTTGATGTGGATGGTCCCTCATGTAGAGAGGACTCCACTATCAGGTCTAAGCGCCAATTGACACGTATAGTGATGGTGGTACGATCCGGGTCGGGGAGCCTGAGGACCGTAAGATTTTTCCTTACAAAGCATAAGGAGTCTCCTTCTCTTACAATCATCTTAATGGCCATGCATACTCCTAGGTCGATCCTAGGGCTCCCCTCTATACTCTCCAATGCTGTGTAGTCGTACTCCATCCTATAACATATGTGGGTAAGTAGGCCTCCCATATGGATCTCTCCGCGTGCTGCTTTGCCCATCTTCACTAAGTGTCTGATGAAGTGGGACCCTACATCGATGCTACTCCTCTCTTGTAGCATGTCCCATAGGCAAAGTAGCTCACTGGCTCTCACTACACTGTCACTCTCCCCACGACCAAATATAGTACTGGCCATGATAAGGTGAAGGTATCGAAAGACGGGGTTTTGGAGGTGCGACGCTTTGGCCCTAGAAGGGTCATAAACGTGCTCTCCTATCAACTTAGTCCAAATCAAACGAGAGTTGTACCCATTAGGGATTCTTCTCTCTCCCCCACTTGGCAAGCCAAAGCATGAGTTCCATTGGTGAAGGGTCCACTCATGCTCAATATTAAAAAGTCTAAAAGTTATCCTACCCGTCTCATTCTCTCTACCCGTTAACACTTCTGCCTCTAATGAACTCAAAAATTCCAAAACTATCCTAGGGTACGTTAGGTGCCTTATTCCCATGATCTCTTCTCACCTCATTTTTGCAAATAGGGTTTGCATATCACCTAACAACCTTAAGGATTCCAACAAATCCTCATCTAAGTACCTAGTTGTGGTAAGTTTATGAGCAGAGAGCATATTGTACCTATCCCTATGTTCATTATTGCGAAAAAGTAGAGGGGGTAAAGCGTTACCCTCTTCCGGAGCTTGAGGAGCATCGGATCTTCTTGTTTGTCACTCCGAGGCACCGAATCGGGATGCTACGGTCTTGTTCCTCATCCTTGCTCCTTTTGGCTTCTAAAGAGGTTGGAAATGCTTCTAGAGGAAGGGGAAAATGAAATCACACGGCTAGGGCAAGAACTTTTGAAGCACACGACGCAAATGAGGTGAAAACACATGACTCGCCCCTTTTAACCTCGCATGCCACGACCGTGTGAAAACACACGGCCATGCCATGTGCGCCTCTGGTCAAGCTGGCACGACCGTGGGAAAACACACGGCCAGACCGTGTGCCCCCATTTTTCGCCCCTTTCATACACCATGGCCCGAATTTGTTCATACACTTCGCCGCGTAGACTAATATGGGTTTCATTTTCGCCTAGCAAAGTTCTTTTCTACTCCTAATTCTAAATGTGATGGAAATCAAAACTAAAATCTAACACATGTATGCAATGCAATAGAAAAAGGGAAATCTACAACTAAACTTGGGTTGCCTCCCAAGAAGCACTTTGTTTAAGGTTGTTTAGCTCGACCACACTCTTCTATCAACTTGGCTCCGGTGGTTTAGTGAACCTCCATTCATCTGTCTTGGATCCGTGATCCGAGGTTCCGCTTCAATCGCTAATCGTGAAGCCATCAAAGTAGGAAGCTCTTTGCTCGAAGATAAAGGATGATCTCCCCATCTACCTCCGTGGAGATCCGTGTGCCTTCACATCTATGCACGCCGCTAGAAAAGGCCTTCCTGCAATGATAGGATTCTGGGATTCGATCCTGGTCCGATATGATGAAGTCCGTGGTATCACGAAATCTTCAATCATCACAGAACGCGTGGTAGAAGGCCAACGGGCTCTTCACCGAAGTCATCCCCATACGAATACCAAGATTCGTTCGAGCCCGCCACCCCCATCTTTAAAATATACATAGGGCATCACACCGATCGATGACCCCAAGTCGCATAGCGCCCATCAAATCTCCCATAAATCGAGCAGGAATAACAAATTCACCAGGTCCTCGTCAGACGGGATTTTCTTCAAACTCACCTTGGTCGTAGGGTGGAAATCATGGTCGACACCCCTTGGCGAATTGGCTACTTGCCCTACTCCTTCCTCCTTTCCTTGGCACGGAGAGTTCTTCAGGTGTTGTGACACAGATTGGGCTATTTGGGCCGCTTGTGTCTCCAACATCCTGGTATGACTAGCAAGGTCGTCAACGGTGGCCTTCAAGTCTCTCAGTGCTTCTTCAGACTTTTGATGATGGCGACAAAATTCTTCATTGACCTTAGTTTGGGTAGCGATGAAGTCCTCCATCATCTATTCCAATCTGGACTTTTGTGGTCGCTGCCCATTGCCCTGCTGCTGCCCGTATCTTCCGGATGGTTGGGGGTTTTCCGAGTTATTTTTGTAGGAGAAATTTGGGTGACTCCTCCATCCGGGATTGTAGGTATTAGAGTACGGGTTGTGGGGTCTTTGATCATAGTCCCCAATCGCGTCACAATGCTCAATTTTCTCATCTGAGGTCCCCTCCCTACAAAGTGGTCCTCACGATACGCTGCCGCCCCCTCTCCAAAGTCAATGGCCACGCATGCAGATGAAGGATTCAAAGATTCAAACCGTCTGCTTAGCGCGTCCATCCTCGCTAAAAGGTGGTCCATGGAGTTAACAGTGTATCCTCCTGCTGCAGGCGTGGGTTGACCATGTTCGGAGGCCCATTGATGGTGGTTTTGTGCCACCTCTTCAATAAGATCCTCTGCCTCCTCGATGGTCTTGTTCATTAAGGCTCCTCCTGTGGCAGAATCTAAGGACATCTTTGTGGCGTAAGCGATCCCATTATAGAAAATGTGGATCACCAACCACCTCTCTAGTCCGTGGTGTGGGCATTGATAAAGTAGCCCCTTGTAGCGATCCCATGCTTCGAATAAGGACTCCCCCTCCTTCTGGCGAAAGCTAGTGATAAGGTGGCGCATGTGAGCAGTCTTACTTGATGGGAAGTATTTATTCAGAAACTGCTACTCACACTGCTCCCATGTGGTGATGCTGCCAGAGGGTAAGGAGTGAAGCCAAGCCTTAGCCTTATCCCAGGAAAATGGGAACAGCTTAGCGGATCACATCGAAGGGACTCGCTGCCATAGGTTGAGCAGATTTCTAGAAAAGCCTCAAGATGGGTTCGGGTCTCATCGCAGCCTCCGAATTGGCTCTACTAGACCATATGTATAAGTGGCTTCTCAAAGTTATTCACGAAATATGGATGGTCCATACGCTACCAATCAATCCTCTAGCGCTAGGAGCGCAGAGTCCCGCAGAGGTCGGCTGCCTACGTTCACCTCGGATGCAGTTTGATCTTCCATTTTTTGTTGCGCTGCTCTCCGTCGGTGAAAGATTCGCTCAATCTCTAAATCGATCGGAATTAGACCTTCCGATCCTAGTCTTTTAAGCATACGATGAACCAACACACAAAAGTAAGAGTGCTAACCTAATGCTAAAAGCAGAAAATAAATAAATCTAGTAAATAAAAACCTAAGATGCAATAAGTAAACAGGAAACTACTACTGTAAAATAAAAACTAAATCTAAATATGGAAAATAAAACTTAAGTAAATAAAGTAAACTAATAAGAAAATAAAGCAAGAAAATAATCTAATCCTAAGTCCGATCCAATCTACCACCATTCGATTGATATCAATCGATCCCGACAACGTGCCAAAAACTTGATGCGCACGATCGCGACCTTAAATCTCGCAATGGAGATGGTCGAAGACTCTAAGTACGTGCTTGCGCTCAATGCCCGCAAGTGCACGGATGTCGTCAAGTAATAAAGATTATCGATCCCAGGGTGGGATTCGAGTACCAATACACTAAGTGGTTGTGAAATCTCTGAGAGAGTGTGGTTGGAGGACTATGGGAGGACCCTACTCAGTGCGGTGTCACACGGAAAAGGAAAAGAGTGTGCCGGGGTCTTGAAAAGGCGATTCTAGGACTTCGATTTCGCTTGTGTACCATATATCAATGTTGTCAATTTGCATTTTCTAAATGTCTACCTATGGTTTTGGGGAAGGGACATCATACACTCTCCCGCAGAGCCGCCGCATTCACCGGGAGCTATCCTCACCCAAAAGGATGAGATAGAGGGTACGAGGATGCCAAATCAATCCTTGCGGTGGGCCATTTCCGATTCCACCGCTCTCTTCTCCCCGCAGTTACAGGAGGTCAGGTTTACCCCTAGGTTCCTTGATCAAACCTCCTAAATATAGATTTTGTCACCACCTCAGACGCTAAGCACAAAGCGGAAAGAAAGCCAAATTCACGAAGATATAATAGATAACAACAACCAATTGTCAAATTAAACTTTTGGCCAAAATTTAACATGAACCAACATTGTCTATGAACACAAGCTACTCCCTAATCCTAGAATCAAAAGTACTACTCCATAAATACGAAGGAAGAATCACAAAACATGTTTAAGTTCAATACA